>JAJJWX010003498.1:2825000-4237500 GCA_023529315.1 Papaver bracteatum
ATTCCCCGAAACATTAAACAAACCATATTCTGGCCTATTGTATGCGAACCCTGGCTCCGAGATCGAAACCTGGCCATGGGTGGACTAATATAAGTCGGAAAATTCGTAATAACGATGAATCCATCTATTTACAGGTAAGATTCCTTCGGAATATACTCCCCGAAACATTAAACAATCCATATTCTGGCACATTGTATGAGAACCCCGGCTCCGAGGTCGAAACCTGGACGTGAGTGGACTACTATAAGTATAAAACTTCGTATGAACGATGAATCCATTCATTTACAGGTAAGATTCCTTCGGAATATTCCCCGAAACATTAAACAAACCATATTCTGGCATATTGTATGCGAACCCTGGCTCCGAGATCGAAACCTGGCCGTGAGTGGACTACTTTAAGTCGGAAACTTCGTAAGAACGATGAATCCATCCATTTACAGGTAAGATTCCTTCGGAATATGAATAAAATTTAGCAGAAGTGAGAAGAATTTAGCATAAGTGTTTATACCTCTACGACAACTCTTATAAAGGTTGTCAATAGTGATGACAAATGTTTTTAGCATAAGTGAGAAGTTTTTTACAGACATGTAAATGTGGAAGGGTGGTTGGAATCCAAGTCGTAGACAGAGGAGGTTTAGGTTCGATTCACCTTAGCCTCATTTTTTTTGAAAGTCAATTTTTCATTTTACAACCCTTGTAAAGGTTGTGAATATTGATCAGAAAAAAAAGCACAAATGTAACAATATTGATAATCTGGAAGAATGGTTGATGACTTATGCTAACACACATTAGGTTTGGGTTCGAATCTCTCAAAGAACATTTTTCAAAATCAATTTTTTTTTATCTTCAACAACTCTTATGCGTGTTGTTATACAATTATTCACTACCTTTAAGATATGAGTTGTAAATTCTAAAGGTGGTCACTTCTCTCTGCAACCTTTTTCACACAACAAGTTGTGGTTCTGATTCTCGTCACTACTCTTAGGAACTCGTTGGTCCTAAGAGTTGGACATATTTTACTTTGACAACTTTTGTTTGGAAAAGGTTGTAAAACATGCCATCTTTCACAACTTTTAATTTACGAGTTGTCAATCTACAGTTGTAGATTACTAATTTTCCCGTAGTGTGCATACTGCTGTGAATAATAGAGACTGAAACATGTAGAGAATAAAACCTGTCCAATAATGGACAGCCGCCATGGTTCAAAAAGGATGAGGTCCTGCAAGCAGAAAATTAAAAATCCATTAGAAAGTAAGAAACAAGAGTAGAAGAGATAAGATTTAAGGCCAAGGAAAACCTAAAAGAGAAAGAAAGTTAACTAGAAAAGGTCTAAGAAACTATCTGTGAAAGCTAATATAAAAATTAACATGAATGACTAAAGAAACATGAGTAAACATAAACATCTGGGTAGCATTTTGAAGGAGAAAAAGAATCAAAGATCAAAAATAACATGAAAAAAACTCAACCATCAGCAACTTTCAACGTAATTTTGGACGTTAACTTTTACTCCTGAAGGCACAATTGGAGTATTTGTTTAAAGCACCCTTTTCTTCTTCTTTTTTTCCTCCCGAAGGCACAATTGGAGGATATTCACGGTTATACGGAGTTTGATCCCAGCCTGATCACCATCTCCACTCATTCCGTCCTCTCTGCTAATGAAAATGATTAGAATAAGGAGGAGTTAAACTCAATCAAAGCAGGAAAAAAAAAGTCACTTCAACACACGGAAATCCAAATCATAATTTTTTTATTGTAAAGTTAATTTTTTTTTTGAAAATGATTATAAAGTTAATGAAAATGATTATAAAAGATCTTTTCAGAAAATAGTCAAACACACGTCAATAACACAGTGACACATATCACACAGAAAGACAGACAAGAAGCTCAGCTGATTCTTTTCTTTTGTTTATAGTGTATAAACTTTCAAAAAGTCTCAACGGACCGCAAAAAAAAAAAAAAAATCAGACACAATATACATGGACCTGCTAAACTCTCAAGGGATGGGGACCACTAGGGACCACAAACTCTAAAAACCTGTGAGGGGCGGTTAATTTTCGTTGTTTTTAGAGCGGTTCGTGTTGAACTGCTGATAAACTTTAAGGTCGCATCATGGATCATGTCATTGTGTCTCAAGTTTGTGCTCTCAAAAAAAAAATTGTTTTCAGTGTATAAACAGAAATTGGTGAGAAACTGTTCAGAAATAATACACTTTGCTTGAGAACAACAAATTTTACGTCTAACACTGGATTTACATGGGTCGCTAATTTTTGGAAGACTAATGCACGCACAAAGCGAGATACATAGTACGAATCATATATATATTCGGTTACACACTTACAGTAATATAATTTATTCATTACATGAAAAATATCTGGAACTTAATCCAGGTAGATTAAACTTTATTCTTACTTTTTTCAGGACAGAAAGTATACTAGAAAAAAATCTACTTTTACATTGGTTAAGTCAGAAATAAAATCAAATTAATTTTCTTAAATTAGTCGGCAAGAGAAAACAAAATACTTTTCTCTAGGGTAAACCCATCGATTGGGTAATCTATAAACACCTAAAGATCAACTTGTCAACAATCGTACTAATTAGTAATTAACCGAATGAAATTACCATGGATTTTTCTATATGTCTACCAGAAGTTTGTGCCGGCCTTGAGTTTAACCATTTAGTTGGTATATGAGATGGGAATGAGATTGGTAGTGTAGGAAATATGGATATTGGATGGCCCCCCATATCCATATGGAAGTGGTGAATAGAAATGTGTTTATTCCCAATAATTATGTCCGTTAAGATATATCTCAACAGTTGCGTCCCATTTGAATTGAAACTGTTTTGCTTAACTGTCATGTCGTTTCACTTCTTTAAAAACCCTTCTTCCCGAGAAGGAGAAACACACAGAAAATAATTTTACTTTGCAAATGTTCATTGGAGCATTTTAGAGTCAGAGAGATTGTGCTACAACATTTGCGTTCGTTGTTTGGTGTGATTCGAAGTGCTGCGAAAACACATCAAGGTATTGTTGAATGCTAGAGACATATGCCATTAAACTGTAACATCATTATATACAAGACATCAAATGTCTTAAGTAAAGAGATCACTCGCCTCAATACACAAAGAGTTTGCTTTGTTTTCTGGTTTGTTTTCATTGCTTACATTGTATCTCTTACTTTCTATCTATCTGATATTTATATGATTTGTGTAGACCTGTATGTATGTATGTATGTATTAGGATTGGTGCTCAATGGAAATATCAGTACAAGGGTACTGGTATACGTAGGATAAGACGACAGTAACAAGGTTGTGTTCAATCTTTAAAGTCTGTTTGGCGCTTTAAGTGTTTGGTTTTTGTCTCAAAGAACTGTGGTTAAATTGAGACGAATTTTGGTTCTAAGTAATTAGTACATTTGAACGGTGCAGTGGTAACCAAGATTAATGATAAAATATCCAACAGGTAGAATTACAGAACTTTTGAATGATTTGAGTCACCAAACTTTTGAAGACCATCGTGGGATTACAAACAAAAAAGCTAACCACAAAAAAACAACCGACCTAACTATAGATGCCTTTATCCTCTTTTAAGTAAAAGTAAAGTAAATCAAGACGATGAAAAAGATACTACCACTAGTGTATGAGTGAGGTTGAATTGTGATTAGACTCCATTGCCCAAAATTGAATGAAATCATCTAAGTCTGTTCCTAACTAGGCAATGTTGGAGGACTTACACATGTACTACAACTTCTAGGAAATTTCTTCTTTCTCAAAACTGTTTTTATTTAGCGCTAACACTACATTTAACGGTGCATTAGTCATTTTATGGTAGAAACCTACTTTGTTAACCGGTAGGTTATATCAAGGTTTTTAAAACGTCCGTTTTTACCGAAAAAACGTCCGTTAAAACGGTCACACCCATATACCGTGACCATGAGGGTTCTCGAAGCCCGTGCCTTTATTAGGCCGATAAATAGGAAAAACGGCAGTTTTATAGTACCGTTTTTCTGTTTTCATACACGTTATAACTGTTTTTCTAAAATTAGTTTGAATATTTTTTTTCTTCTAAATAACATTTTAACGTGAGTTTTTTAGAATTGTTTTCCCGTTATCACGCACGTTATAACCGTGTAAATAACTTTCTTACCATTTTTTTGATTTTTTTTTCTCTGGATTGAAAGCTAAAAACTTCAAATTAATTTTTTTTAAATGATACAAGGAAAGTAACTACAAGATTAAAAACTTCAAATTTAAAAAACATAGGATTGTTAAACTAGTATTCATCATTTAAAAAGCTACACGAACCGACTACGACCACCACTTTTTTTATTTATTTATTCATGTATTGTTCATTTTCTCGACGGTTCATTTCCACATCATAGTCATCATTGTGGGGGTACTCGCTATCTCCGTTTGCATAAGTATCATCATCATAATAACCGTCATTATCGTTATCATAACCTCATTCAGTATCATCATTATTTTTACCTACTTCATTATTGTTATCAATATTAGAATTATATATTTCGTTCATATGTTGAACACCATGGTCAGAGCGATCGGAAGTGTAACGAGAATCATATGTTGGATTCACATTCTCATAACCTTATGTTTTGTCTCCAAATGAAAGATTACCAAAGTCATAAACAAAGTCACTCACCGGTAACCTTTCGCATGGGATTTGAACTTCAGGATCATGCCAGTTGTATGGTAGAGGGACATGCTCTGGATTATTAACGGCCTCCTCTTCCAGCATATTTAACCATTGTTCTTCTTGAGGTAAAACCGGTGTTTCATCTTCCCCCGATATCCAGTCAAGCATATTGTCATCCCTCAGTAGACTATGAACGTCGTGAACATCAATGTTATGTCTCCTTGCTTTATCTTTAATTCTTTGTTGCTCCAACTTCAAATTGTACTGGACATACACCACCAGATCATTTATTCTCGATGAAAGTAAACTATTGCGTAGTTTGGTGTGGATTTTTTCAAACATACTCCAATTCCTCTCTGATCCATACGATGTATTTGTTTGACTTAATATCTTTACTACAATCTTTTGGAGGGATGGATACTTAGCACCATAAGATAACCACCAACTTACATTTTGCTTGTTCTTGCGGGTCACTAACCATTTTTGATATAAGTTCGGTAAGACAAATTTGGGGCTCAGAAATATCATTATTGATGAGATTAGTTGGTGGGTTAAAGATGTAATAAGGATTGAGGAAATACGCTGCAGCATGAAGAGGAGATCTCAACTGACTTTTCCATCATTTCTTTATTACACCCACAATAGAAGCATTTCGATTTGATCCTAAACCCATTTGTATAGTTTCCACACATGTAGCGAGTGCATATAACAAATAACCCATGGTGGGTTTGTTTGAGTCCAAGAAACGAATCATTTTCAATAAAGGACCAACCATTATGCATGCATTTTGACACGTCATCCAGAACATCTCATTTGAAATAATATTCTTCACTTGGCTAGCTTGTTTAGTTTTTGCCTCATCCGATTTCAGATATTCTTTGTCTAGAAATAGGCTCTCGATAGAATTACGTTGATCAATGATGCTTTTGATTGCAATAAAATTCGTTGAAAACCTTATTAAGCCTGGGCGTAATAGATTGCGTCCTCCAGAATGTTGTCGAAATCTAGCAAGAACCCAACCATGATTGTAAATAAATTTGCTAATTTGTCTTGCTTCTACGATCACATCTTTAACAAAGGGTATTTTTTTTGTATCTTCCAACATCAAGTCCAATACGTGAGCAGCACAAGGTACATGCCTAGTTTACTCTATTTTAAGCATTCGATGATTGAGTTTTAGAAATTAGTACCCTATCTATTGACGAGTTAAAAGTTAAAACCTTGACTACTTGTTAGAAATTCTGCAATCTAATAAAGGGACAAGTCTACTTAGATATGTTATACACCCTTTTAAATTGGATAATTGTTGCCGACAAAATTTTAATGGCTATACCGTACGAATTTTATCAAGCTTTCGTAATTTGTATAGTGAAAAGTATTTTAAAACACCTACGTAAAGAATATAAACATGACTATCGAATTATACATCTTTCTTATACTAACAATAATCAATTAAAATGGTAGTTTAGTGATATAGGTCATCTATTAGGGGGACAAAATTTAAAAATGAATGGTCACAACGTTTTTTAGGCATGTTATAACGTTTTCACGCACGTTATAACCGCTACATAGGAAATTCAGATCATAATTATTTTTAATTTTCTATTTAACCGTTATAACGTCCGTTTTTATGAAAAAGCGTACAAAAAACGCGTTTTTTAGGATAATAACACGTTTTTGGCCCAAACATTCTCCCACCCGTTAAAACTCTTTATACGGTCACGCCTAGTGCCCATGACCTGAATCGTGACCCATTTTTCGAACCTTGGGTTATATGGCCTTAACTGTCAGTTAACATACAAAAATACGAAGGAGGATAATGATTGCAAACCTACTTTAAACAAAAGCACGCCTATTAATAGAGAGTCAGTTTATTACATGGGATTGGATTCAAAGGAGGATAATGATTTTGATCTTGACAATATTTTAACCAAGGAGGAATTAGAGGTGGCGAGTACTATGCAGCTTGATGAAGTGCATGCAAATTTTATTAGAGATCCGTCTTTTAGACAAGACTATTTCAAAGAAAAAAAAGGAGCAAATGGAAAGAATGAGAACTCCTATTATCTCAAAAAAACAAAGAAAAGAAAAAAAAAAAGGGATGAAGTGGTCTGTTCGAGCACAAAGGTTCCAACAGTCCAGTTGGCTTTTAGGAATGGGGGCCACTCGAATAAGGATCCTGGTCGGGCAGATACTAAATTGGAGGGACATAACTCGATTGTGTCTCCTAACAAATTTGGAATACTTCAGGAGGAGTCCGATAATAATGAGGATATAGGTCAAGATATACGGGCTAGAATAAGAATTCGTGACGAGGAGGTGGCTAAAAAGACAAAGACCCAACATGGTAGCACTCCAATGACAATTGAGGACGTGGATAAACTTTTTCCACCGGAGATGGAAAATTACGAGACAATGAGGAAACTGTATAAATTTCAATTCGACATCACTTAGTGCTTTAGCTGTTTCCTTTGCTTTAGCTGTTTCCTTGGCATACTGCTTTTAGCTGTGCTCTTAGTTTGTTTTGAGCTGTGCTTTTAGCTTTTAGCTGTGCTCTTAGTTTGTTTTGAGCACTTTTCCTTTTTTCTTTTCTTTGTATTTTTGGCAAGGGTGGTATACTTTTATACCCTCTCTTTTTTGATCAATAATACTTTTTCTTTACCGATCAAAAAAAAAAACATACAAAAATACGAAGCTTAAATCAGATTTTCGTTTTGCTGTTGTGCTATGTTGACAATGATTTCTTTTCTCCTCGGATTTATCATGTGAGAATATCGAATAGTAGTTTGGCTATCCCTTTAACATTGAGTTATCTGGGGGAATGGGTCTCCTGTTTTGTCACTGTCGCGCTGTAAATATCGAGATTTAATCCAGGCCCAGCCGCCCAGGGATATAAAGCATTTCCGCGTGCATCACCTATACGTTTTGTTTTTACTTTTTGTTTTATCCATTTTAGGAAGTCTATAATTTACTTTATTCTGTGCTGACGCGACATGCCTATTCATAGTAAAACTACACATGGGTTCGGCTGAAAATTCCAGCTGCCTTCCAAACTCTCAAACATTTCATTTCTTCCGGTGCGAATTCGTGCACGTTTTTTAACAAGTGTATATTTTACGTTTCAATTTTTACCCTTGATTTAATTTGGGGAATTACGTAACGAGAGTCGTGATTCTAAACATGGAGAGTAATGAGGTCATCAGTTAAATAATCAACTAATCAGAAGTTAATATGAAATATACACTCGTTAGAAGAGTGTGAACAGATTTGGACTCTCTCCGAGGCTCAACTGCCACCACCACCACCATTAAGAAGCACCAACCAAGAAGCTTCCCTCATTCTTTACGTACTGATAAAAATTGTTGTCTTCTCTGATTGCTTTTTTTCTTCTTTTAACAGTGAAGCTAAACAAACAGCACTATGGAGGTCTTTACTGGATCAAAAGATCTCAATTTCTTGGATGCACATCAAATCATAGGAGAAGCAGTGAAAATTCCAGCAAAATCATCATCGTCTCCACTATTTTTGATTACTACCATAACCCTCATTCTCCCGTTTTCAGTGGCTCAGTTGTTATGTAAGATTTCATTCTCGGACTTTATGCTTACTCTGTACCCCGATCAGGGACGGACCCAAAAATATTCACTGGGTAGGGCTGAAATATCACTATTTGGTAATGTTGCCGAAGGCCGCGGCAATATTTTTTCAACAGTTTCTCAATTGGTGGTTAATTAGGATACTTCTAAGAAATACTAGATAGGTAAAAGATTAAAATGCACAAAATCAATAATAAATGTGATTAGAGTGAAAAAGTTGTAATTTATGAACCACACATAAGTGGAGAAATAAACGGATGAGATGAATAAAAGTTCATGTTTTAAAGAAGTTAATGGGCTAAACATTATTTGGGCTAACTAATCATTGATACAAGTGGGCTGAAGACTGATTTTCAAAATAATTCCTACATTAAAAAAAATTGAGCCAAAAATAGGGACGGGCTATAGCCCGGGTTAGCCCCTTGCTAGGCCCGTCCCTGACCCGATTCAATCCATGACTTCTCCTACATCCTTTCCTTTTTCCTCTTGTCTCTTCTCTCTACATCCGCTATTGTCTTCATAGTAGCTTCTCTTTATGCATCCAAGTCTGTCTCCTTTATTCCCACCCTCTTTGCAATTCCTCGCGTATTTGAACATCTTCTGGTCACCTTCTTCTACACCTTGCTTCTCAAGGTCGCGGCCTACTACTTAGGCATCTTCCCTCCTACATATGTCTTGGACTTGGAAAATAAGTTTGAAGAAGGAGCTCCGTGGTGGCATTATGTTATCGGAACTGCTGTGGTATGTCTTGGTCTTCTTGTTCACTTCTATGTTACGGCGTTATGGCTCTTAGCCAGTGTCATCTCTGTTCTTGAACCAAATCTGTATGGATTGGCGGGTCATTGCCCTAAAGTGTTGTTTTTGGAATTCTAATTACCAAAAATGTTCACTTTTTTCTAAATTCCTAAAAATGTTTTATGAATTATTTTTTCCTATTTTACCCTTGAATTAAAATTGTTATGACCATTAAGTCCTCCACATTCTATTTTTATATTATTATTTGGTAACCTTTTTAGAAATAGTGTCATCTTAGTTAATATTTTAATTGATGAATTGTGTTCCCATTGTTAAACATTGTGTGCACAATACGAAAAATTCTTTTTATATTTAGAATAATGTGTACCCAATGGGTTTACATTGTGTTCACAATAAAGATTAATTTGGAATGTGTACCCACTGTTTCATTGTGTTCACAATAAGGTAGAATTTGTAATGTGAACCCACTTTATCCTATTGTGTTCACAATGAGGTTATTTTTCATTTTAATGAATAAGAATGTACAGTAAAACATCTATAAAATAATAGTCTTGAGACGACCCAAATCCTATTATTTTAAAGAGATATTACTTAATCGATATCATAGGCTTGAAACTTTCTAAGTTTTTAGTATCTGGGTTCTCTAAAGTTTTTTTAATTGGGTTTATTGAAATTAAATTCATATCTATACTTATGCTGAGTATTTTGTAAGATTGATAAATTTGGTTGATTTTTAGGTTCAATTACTCTAAATTTGTGGCTTATTTTGTATCTATGGAAGCATTGTTTTTTTGATTCACATGTGTTTGAGAATGGAAAACAATTGCCAGCAGTGGAGAAGGTAAGGATAAGGCAGTTATTGATTTATTTATTATGCATAACTTCAGGCATTCTTGGGCTCGATATAATTGCCAGCAATTGAGAAGGTAAGGATAAGCCAAAACTTGGGTTTCTATAACTGAAATTGTTGAATCTGACCATCTGAGTGTGACAAGTTTCAGATTCTAACTTGAGAGATGTGGGTTGTTGGATTTGTAAAAGAGAAATGTTAATTCAATTTTTTCCCATTTACGTGTCCAAACATTTTATCATGTGAATCAAAGCATTAATTTGAATCAGTTTTCATGTTTCATCACATAAATTTTGTAAGATTCCTGCATTAATACTAAGATTGCAAATGTCTACTTCAAAAACAAACTCTCGGTTGAATAGGTGGTGTTAGTCGCTGAGAGAAGTTTAACCAACCCATTTGTTTTTGGTTGTTACTAGATGGTGCCTCAAAGTAAACATCTATATATAAGAGCACATTTTTGGTCGTTATGAATTACTTGCAAAAGAGATCTATGAATTACTTGCAAAAGAGATCAAGCGAGCAAACATATCATGTAGTGGCTTAAATTTAATGGCCATAAATTTATAGCAAGCCAATTGACGTGCAGTTGCAAGTTCCCTTGCTTGATTCCTAAAGCGTCTGGGTTCTTGATAGGATTTTGGTTACGTAAAATAGGTTTTCTTGTAGTGATTGGAGAAACATCCTCCACCAAAGGTATGGCATGAATTGTAAATATATAGTAAACTTTGTCCAGTTTCTTAAAAAAAACATTGGCCTCTTAGCACTTCCCTGCAAGAACAGAAAATTAAAGTGAGCTTATAGACTTATGTTCGTAAGAGCTAAGGTTTCAAGTAGAGAACTACAAGCATGTGGAAAGAATTTTCAGTCAATCTTCATTTCGACCTACTAATCAAATTAACAAAGAAAATGAGACAATCTCTCAAGAATGGGAAATAATCCTCAATTTGACCTACAAATCATATGATCTAATTCATGGACTCAGCATTAGAGAAATTCAAAAAGTCGCAAAATTCAACCAAAACGAAACTCATCAGAGGAAGACCCAATGGACATATTTAAGCCCATAATAGACTACAAAAGACATTAAAGTTTTTTCTTGAATTGGTTTTTTTAACAAAGTTTTCGATTTCACCTGTTTCACCTGTTTCACCTTGTGACCAATTAAGCGAGCCTTATAATAAGATACCTACAAATTTCAATTTTCCTTGAACCTTAAGCTCAATCAAACCATACCATTGCAATATGCAATGGAAAAAATATTCATAAGAAAGGCTTCAGTAAACTTACATAGCCAGTGCCTTCAACTCTACCCAAGCTCCCTTAGGCTTAACTAATCAATAGGTTTAGTGAGCTTATCTTTATTCTCGAAAGCGCCTTCCATGAATTAATCCACCAGCTCCTTACAACTCTTATGGAACTGCGAAAGAATAAACATCATAAATAAGATAATGTGGCAGCACATGTATAATAATAAACTTCGAAATACAACCTTTCTCGAGTTCAACCAAAGTCATATGGGTAAAACTTGGTGTTTCTCGATCAAAAGGTAAGAAATACTCTTGCCATCATGCTGCAAAAAAAAAGAACAAATAATCAAACATCTACAAAAACTCAAATTCACTCACTCGCCACCAGACCTGACACACTGAACAACAATTGAACTTTGGAGCATAATTGAAATTTCATAGTGATTAATGCCAAGTACTCACCACCGACACCACTCCCTCACTCAAACACTCACAACCAGAAGTCACTCACTTACCACCAGCACTCACGCACACACTTAGCCGAACAAAATACCTCTTTGACTTGATAGTCTAAACTGAGCCACCAATTGAGACAGAACAAAGAGAGAAAAAAAGCATTTTTTAATCTCTTTTCTTAGACAGTTAAAAACCTTGGATGTAAAGTAGCAGCAACCATCTAGAATTAGTGAACTCCATAAACTGAAAATTTGTACCTCAACACCCATCAAAAGAAAAATAAATAAATTGAATTTACATAAAGCATAAACGAATATCTTATGTAATTACGTGTACATCGGTCTAGTCGCCACAAATTAAGTAAGAACTGGATTGTTGTTCTTCCATATGTTGCCTGAAATGTGTTTGTTGTATTACATAAAGTTGATTACATGGTTCGATCAACTTCATCAAGATGAGTAGCAACACATTGGGTATTCTAGAAAACTCTAGTTATTCCCTTCAGGGATTCTTTCAATTTAACATTATCAAGCAATGTGGCATCCTTCAGGGATGAGGGTGCCATAATGTAGTACTGAGTAAGTAAACTCTAGTTATTCCAGTCTATTTGCTCAAATCACTAATTGGGTATTCCAGAAAAACTACAAAAGTAAGATATTTTCAGTATTCTTTTACATACAAAAATCACAGCATTCTACCAACACTATCAATTCAACAATGCAGATCTCCGTTACCACATTAACAAAGAAAATGAGACAATCTCCCCACTCCATCATCAAATCGACACAAAGACAGTAATATGTATGCGAAAAACATGCACATACACGAAAGAAAAAGTTTTCACATTACGAACTGAAATTGAAAAAGTTCAAAACTACTTTAACCAATAAATTCCACAATATCCCCAACAATCATCTATTATTTCTTTCAATACAAAATTGGGTTTTATATAATGATTGAAAAATAATTTGGTTTCAATCACTTCTTTCAAACTTTCAATCATCTCTTATTAATCGATGAATCAAAAAATAATGATTGAAAACCCTAGATAGAAAATTTACCTGATTTTAATTGCAATCGATCTGAACATGCCGGTCTTTTTTTTCAACTTCTAAGCAGTATCAAACATTGTTAACGAACACCCATGGAAGTTTTCTGACTTCAGGTGATGAACGAGTAAGAGAGATAGAGTTACAGACGAGGGAGGAAGAGGAAGACAGAGTGTGTGAATTTCTTTTAATACTGTAAAAAATAATGTGCATGCGATGTGGGCACATTGTGGCATTAGAGTAAATATTCTCTAAACTTTGACCAATTTGTTAACAAAATTACTGTACCAAACATTTTTTGGTAATTTAGAATAATTTTGGTAATTTTTAAATAAAAAGAGACACCTTTGGAAATTTCCTCGCCTTGGTGGTGCTTGAAAAAAATATGTGCATTAATGAAATAATAATATGTGCATCAAACTCCTCATTTTCTATCTGTAAACAGACTTTTTAAAACAAAACACAATCTTAATTTTATTTCATTCAAAGAACAAGTTACAAGAAACTGGTCGGTAGCCTAGCAACAAGCTGAGCTCCCACCCCCTTCTGAATAGCAACACCTATCCTGTGGAAAAGTAAACTACCAATTTTTCCGTTCATGGTATGACTTGACAAACAATTTTTAAGCCTCTTTAACAGGACAACCACATCATCATTTAGTTCTCCTAAGGTAGTGAAAGCAAAAGTACAAAAACCGTAACCATGAGCCAAACACATGTCTAAGTATTTCCTGCATTTGCGGGTAACCGCATTGGAGATTGCTTGACCAGGTATAAAAGTACGAACCCCGCTACCAGTAAAAGGTGAGACACCCGTCACATCGTAGCACACATCCTTACCGTTCTCCCAGCTGTGAAAAAGAACGTCTGCCGGTCTTCGATCTCTGTCGTTATCTGATAAAAATCCCAATGCAGCTTCTTTGGTGATATGAACTCCAGATTTAAAACATATATCCGCAAGTACATCTCGCACTAAATCATGCCGAAATTTGATACCAATGTCTTTAGAACAGTGAAACGCGTGATCGCCAAAAGTATCCATCCCCTTGCCGCAACTCGGACAAGTACTATCTTCCTCAAAGAGTGGTATACCTAATCTGTAGCAAAATACGGAAGCAAACTGTCTCGGTCCCATGGACTGGTTTAGCCCACTAATGGGGATAGCCATCAAATAGTCTTGTGCATGTTCGGATTTGTTACATTACCACAAAACCGAGTCTCTCTTAGTGAACCGAAATTTATCCGGCATCTCCTTCATTACGACATCAAAGTATGGTACTGCCAAGGTATCCATGGGATGGGGGGAAGTGTCATTGATGTTGAGGTTTGAATGAGATAAGCCACATACCTGTAAGTAATCGTGTAGGGCATGTTGAGAGATGAGACTTGACTCCGTGACATTAGATTTTTGAAGAATAGCACATTGTAGCCGGCGTGTCTGAATTTGAGATGCTAAGTAACAGTACTTGATGGTATCATTCATTGTATAGATGCCTAGACCACCACATTTAATCGGCAATGTTGCAATACGCTATTGAAGCAGACCGAACCCTGCACTATCCGCCGTGATGAGTTGCCTCAAGTATTGTATAAGCTGAGCATCAAAGTGATTTTTCGGTTGTTTTAGAGCAACCGGATTAGTAGAGCGCATCGTAAAGTATAACCTTGATACCCCTGTACAGTTTCGCAATAGCAGCAGTTCACTCTGAGGATCCTTTAGCTTCCCAATAGCCTTCATTAGGTCGACCGTTTTCTTCACCCTAGATATTACCATGTCACTGCATAATTTCATGTCCAAGCTCACTGGTGCCCCAAGTAGTTTGACACAAAGTGAAGGTCTACCGATGTTTCTTGGAAACACTCCATCACCCAAACTTCTGCTGTCATGTGTAGGCCAGAATAGCTCCGTTTTGCTGACATTTAGATGTAACCCTCTACTATTACCATCGCTTTGTATAATGTGTAAAGCCTTGGATACTTCCAATGTGTCACCAATAATGGTGCCGTCATCTAGATACCATGCGTGCAGATCCAAATTGCACTGAGTTGTTATTTTCTTCACTAATGGATGCAATGCCAAAGCAAAAAGCAATGGCCCAAGGGGGTCTCCCTGCTGAACACCCTTAGCCGAAGATAGAGTGGTATTGTTATAGTATAGTAATGGTGGTGAGGCGTAGCAAAATTCCACCCACTTAGAAATAGAAGGACACTGGTTCCTCACCTCTCTAATGATGGTTGTCCTGTCAACTAAATTAAACGCATTTTCAAAATCAATCAACAACATCGAATTACCTTGTAGATGTCCTTTTGTCTCCAACAGTCTGTTAACCGAGTGCAGAATACCTTCTCCCACACAAACCATACCAACACCAAATTGATAGTCTCCCAAAAATTCTTTCATGTCTTTACTCACTGAAGAAGCAGCTAGTTTTGAGACCAATCTCCTCCAAATAGTACCCACTGCAATGGGGCGTATACCTCCCCCCGGCTTTAACAACGGAGTAATAGGTGCGCTAGATATAAATTCACCCAAAGCTGCCGGGCAATGACCAAGAAGCCACAAATTAACAATTGCATTGATCAAATGTAACAGATCATCTGCAACTGCCGCTGCAGGACCACTCATGGCATCCAAAAGGTGTTGTGCGCGCAACCCATCTCTCCCACAAGACGTTCCCCTAGGAAATCCCTTCAAGGCATTTAAAACTGCGATGGTACTCACTGACGATGCAACCACTTGAATAGGTTCTGGAGAAATGATGGGAGGAGGTGCATAGGGGTGTTTTTTCTGTAAGTCCAATAAATTATCATCATTCATAGGTGCCAAGCCATCCGAAGAAATGACCCTAATAGCCGCACTATAGTGCCCCTGACTCAACTTTTTTCTACAAGCTTGAAGGTTGACAACATCTTGTGTCTTTTGCTTGCGTTGATTGCCTACCGGTTTTGAATTTGTGAACCCCAATATTTTTTCCTCCAAAACAAGACAGTCGTTAGGCTCACACCATGTTAGAAGAGCCTGGTTGATGGAAGCAATCTGCAACCTCTTCCTAGTGCCGGATCTCTCCTCCAAGGTACACTTAGGGGTGTACAAATTGAGGGTGCAAGTTGGCAATAGAATTAAGTGTATCCAAGAAGATAAATCCCTAGGATTTTGTATTACCTTATCAATTGATGCCTTTAGAGTTCGAGAAAATTTGAGTATGCATTTTGGAGGAATGCTAGAAACTGTCCGGATTTGTTTAAGAAAAATCTTGCTGAGTAGATCTAACGATAAGCCAGTCGATGTACCACTGCCCCCTCCTCCAGCACCAGACTCATGGGTACCGATATGTGGATTCTCAATGCCGTGAATGAGAAAATCAGCACCCCTCCCGTTCGACGGTCCTGCCGTAATATCACCAGGGTGACGACGGCAAGGTCTGCTCCAAGCATGAAGGAGCATACATTGGGTGCAAAGCCACATCTGCATATGCTTTAACTCTCTCCCCCAAGTACCAAAAACATCAGGAATGCGGTGTAATCTCTCCCTACAAATAACCCTCGCTTCTTCAGTCGCACAGTGCTTGTCATGTAGATGTTTACAGAGAGAGCTCTTTGCAAAACCTCTTCCATTCCCATTATCATTACACTCGTCAAAGTTTCTGAAAGGGCAATGAAATACAATGCCCTGTGATTCTTGTGTATTTGTGTTATGTAATGATGGAGAAGATGTTTGGCCATTGTGTTGGATGCGTACATCACCTTCTGCTGCTGCATGAATCCTAGTTGCCGTGAAGGAAGAATTTCGGGGGTAGGCATTTACAAAAACCTAATGAAAGTCACTGCAAGTGATAGCTTAAACTGACAACCAAAAATGCTATGTCAGTAGTTCAGACAATTTGTCGAACACTTCAACTGCACTTTGTCCACTGATATGTTTAACAACAAAACCCAGGGAACCACCTAAAATTTCCTTCGTCAAATGCTAGAATTAAAAATGGTGTCAACAATACATGGACATTTCCATAATAAATGTATGGTACATCCAGTATCCCAATTTGTGGCCTCTAGGTATACTTTTACTTGTATGGTACATCCAGTATCCCAATTACATAATAAATGGTGTCAACAATACATGGACATTTCCATAATTTCATTAACTAATAAAAAAGTAAAACAAAACTAGCAACAACAGAACAGAGTCATAAGAGATCTCTTACAATTTCATAATGCAATTTTCCCACTGGTGCTGCTATAATTATATGACATATATTTTCTTCACCAGACTCAAAAACAATCAATTTTTCGGATCGGTTGACGCCTAATAGTGAGATAGACTCAGAGTTCTCCGATTAAGTACATTATTAAGAAGGCTATTATTGGGGCGTCACATTCTATTAGAGGGGCGTCACCTAATAAGACAAAAACGGGTCACTCATAAGTAATTTCAAAAACCCTTTATCTCAAATAATTTTGTAATGACTAAACAACCCTTATTTAGTTTATTTTAATTAGATAATAATTAAATTAATGATGTTATATACTTGATGAATTCTGGGACAGTTTTTGTGGGAAGAAAAATTAGATAGAAGAAGAAAAAAAATTGGAGATTTCTTTCAAACCCTAGATTTTGATTCACTCAACCAAAATGAATAAAACAAGTTACCAATTTGAGGTAGGTGAATCTTTGAATGATGGAGAAAATTAGCTAAAGTACGTAAAAAAAATTGGATTTTTCGACTTACTAGTCCTGTTACGGTTGGGTTGAGGCTTCGTTCTCAACCATAAGCCCTATTTACGGTTAGGTTTGGATGAACTCCAAATCGTAACTGGTTATTAATAGGACAAAAGAAATCTACATTTTACGGTTTGATTAATACTAACCTAGACGTAAGACTAAAACTAACCTACTAACCTAGACGCAAGACTAACCTACTAACCTAGACGTAAGACTAAAGCTAACCTACTAACCTAGACGTAAGACTAACCTAGTAAGACTAAAACTAACCTACTAACCTAGACGTAACATACTAACCTAGACGTAAGGCTACATTATACATTTTCCTGTTTTTTTAAATTTAGTAAACTAACCTAGACGTAAGACTATATTTTACGGTTTGAATAAACTAACCTAGACGTAAGACTACATTTTACGGTTTGAATAAACTTACCTAGACGTAACCTAAAACGAAACCTAGACGTAAGACTACATGCAAATCCTATTTTACGGTTGAATTCAACCCGAACCCAGACATATGTTCTTCATAATCAAATTTTACGTTTAGAAATTAAACCCGAACCCAGACGTAACACCAGCAGAAAATGTAACTGAAGTTGAATTGAATTGAATTGAAATTGAAGTTACGAGGAGAGGAAGAGAAGAAAGATGGAGAGTTCCAGTTTTTTTCTTGAATTAGAATAGAAAATATTAGTTTTTTAAGTTTTTATTTTAGTTCAAGGGTAATCTAGACATTTTGTTTTGGTGTTAGGATATCCCATAACCACTTTTTTGGACACTAAGAATCCAAGTGAAGCCCCTCTAATGGAATGTGACACCCCAATAATAGCCTTCTTATTAAATCGTGCACTCTCAAACTCAATAAGTTAAGAACGAAAAAACAAAGTACATCCTGCTAAATTTTCCACACATACCCAGGTATCAGTCAACATTTCCAATGAGTTTATCGACAAGCAATAGGGGAGACAATTGAGAAGTCTAGCACCTAGTTAGCAATTCGGGATACGGAGACGAGTTCGGGACGGCATACGTTCGGGAATTTTACGGATTTGGATAGGTCGGATTCGGTCAAAAAGTCGGTCAACGGTTCGTTGTTCGGAGTGTAGTTCGGAACGGATACGTACGTCTATAATTCGTTTTACAAATATAAGTTCGGTACGGAAAATTCGGGTTACATCAAATTAATAAAAAGTATATTTTTAAGGTTAGATTGAGTTAAAATTATGATTTAATCCATATTTTATGTGTTATATTCATAATATAGTAAAATTAGACAACAAACAAGGAACTACCTCAATGGTTAGATCCCTAGTTCCCAAGCAAGGGGTCATGGGTTCAACTCCCACCCCCAAAATCTTTTTATTTTCTCTTAAAAATAGTAACCTTGGAGTTAAAATATGTATATATACTAAATAACTTGGAGTTATATCACCAACGCAAGGTTGGTCTGGTGGTTTAGTGGGTTAGTGAGTGACCTTGAGGTCATGGCATCGAATCTCCACTCCTCCACTATTATTTTTGACACATTCATGTGCTAATCAGCCGAGTTGGATTCTAACTCGGACCGAGTCGGACTGAGCCGGGTTAGCCAGCTAGACGAACTAGTTCGCCGAATAGTTCGGATATCCGAATAATTCGCGACAAATTCGGCATCTTCATATAATACGCGTACTAGGGACGGGGTTTCAGTAATTCGGCCGAATGCATCGGATTCGGACGATTCGGACGGATTCGCGAATAATTCGCGAATAATTCGCCGAATTGCTAACTAGGGTCTAGCATTATTGACTCATTAAGAACAAGCCAACCGAAACCAGAATGTTTCATTGCCATAGGAAATCTGATAGTAATTTGTTCAGAAAATTGCTAATTAGAAAATGTTTTAATCATCCAAGTATGATAAAGGGCTCCTGCTATGCATATTTATTATTGGTGAATTTTGTCAAATGTTGTTCAAAGTATCAACCTCAGCCACTGGTTTTCAGAGAGCCGGAATTCCAGTTGAACGTGTACGTAATCGGCCTTGGCCTGAAGAATTTGATAACGATTTCTTCTTTTCTCTAAAACCAGCATATTTCACTTATTTTGGAATCCTCATCTTCCTAGCTAGAGAGTTGTTAATGAATCGGAAAGAATCGGTCAATAATGAATGACACAAGAGAGAGTTTGCCATGCATCGGAAATGCTAAATGCCAAATAGAAATGGTAAAAATAGCGTTTTGTCAAGCCTCCCAATATACTATTTAGCAATGTTTCAGATGAAGAGCTCAATTATGAAGACAATTGAGAAGATTGTGAGTGATTTTCTCTGGGGATCTAATTCAAATAATAAAAAGAGAAGCTGGGTTTCATGGAAAAGAGCAAATATTCCGAAACATAGGGGAGGTATTGGCATAAAGAAATTAAAGTTGGTTAATAAGGCTCTTCATTGTAAATGGATTTGGCATTATGGCGCAGGAAAAAAAGCTCTGTGGAGAAGAATTATTCACCAGAAATTTGGAGGTAATGTCAATTCTTTCTTACCAAACTCAAGTTCAATATCTGTTGGTCATAGCTTGTGGGCGGGTTTCCTTAAGTCAAAAGAACACATAATGCAAAACACTATCATGAAAGTTAACAGTGGTAATAAAATCATGATGTGGGAGGATAAGTGGATTGGTAATCTCCCTTTAAAAGATTCCTTCAAAACTCTATATAAGATTTCAAGAAAGAAAAAAGCAACTGTTAAAGACTGCATTTCATCTAGTGGGGCGTGGAATTTTGACTTCACAAGAAATCTAAGAGAAAATGAGCTAGGTGAGGTTATTTCTCTTTTACAATTATTGGGAGACCCTTCTGGAGTACTCAATCCAACTGATGAAGATGACAAAAGGAATTGGGATCTGGGTGATGACTTCAGTGTTGCAAGCTGTTATGACTCAGTTGATGTGATGTGGATGGTTTCTTATCTTTTCCTCATAAACAACTTTGGAACAAAAATATTCCAATAAAGGTTTCTTTTTTGGTTTGGACTCTATGCTTTAATGGAGCTCCAACTAATGATTATTTGGCAAGAATGGGTAGGTAAAATACAGGTAATTGCATCATTTGTAACGAAGAGTTAGAGACTAATGACCATCTGTTTTTACACTGTAAAGAAACTTCAAAGCTATGGAGTTACTTTTTGGACGGTTTTGGTTTGCAGTGGGCTTTTGCTGAAAATGTTAAACTGACACTTTGGGAATGGCCTTACAAAAAGGAAAATAACATGAAAAATAAGCTTTGGGGTCTTATTCCTTTCGCAATTTGGTGGACGGTTTGGAAGGAAAGAAACGATCGTTTGTATGGAGGCAAGAGAAGCAGGAATTGGAAACAGCTAATCATTTCCATTAAGTATACTTTGTTTAAGTGGGGTATGCCTAATAAGATCTTCGAAGGCTTTTCTTTAAGTACTCTTATTAGCAATTGAAATGCTGTTGTTGGAAGCTAATGTATTGATTAATCTTGTTCTGTGGTAATTTCTGTCACTCTTTAGGTGACGGTAACTCGTTTTATAAAATTTGCCATTTTGTGTCAAGAAAAAAATAGAAATGGTAAAACACTCGAGGGGACCCATTATTCCCGCCCATCACGCCATTACAAGTTCGCAGGAATAAAAAATGTTATCACCGAGGGGAGAAATAGACTGATTATTTTATTATTTTTGGGGCAAACTTTATTTAATGAAAAAGTTGACTAATTATCAACAAAAGCATCTCATCATCAACAATTGCACTGGTGTGATAATAATTAAAGAGCAAAGAGCAAAAAAAAAAAAATTAAAATTTAGGTTTAATCTATGTTGCAACATAGTTGAGGGAGACTAAAATTTGGTCAGGCGCAATTTTAAGTTACGCCTCAATCAGGCGTAAGAGGGAGGTTCCGCCCCTTATTTTTTTTTTCATTTTTTTTGGTACATTTTCATTTTTTCATTTTATTTTTTTCCCCGGGCGTAACTTTGAGTTACGCCCCAATCAGGCGTAATTGTGAATTGCGCCCCAATTTTATTTTTTTTAATTCAGGCATAACTTTAATCTGCGCCCCATCAGGCGTAACTTTAATATACGCCCGACTAAAGACCAAACTAAAGACTAAATATGGTCTGGTTTTTGGTTTTAGTCTGGTCTTTGATCGATACTTCCTCTCCACTGCGTCTAGTGTTTGATCTTTACTTTGGTATTTGGTCTCCCACTACGGATGCTCTAAACAAACCCGAAGGAATAAGAATGGGTTTTTCTATGCTTCGTCAATATAATCTCTCTTTGCATAAAAAAAAAAAAATTGATTAGACTCCCTTGCCTAAAAATGGAATCATCTTAGGCAATGTTGGTGAACGTTATACATCTACTACATCTTCTAGGAAACTTATCCTCTTCAAAGCTGCTTCTAACTAGCGCTGATTTATTCAGGGCCGTACCAAACCATTAGGCCACATAGGCAGTCGCCTAGGACCCCCGGATGATAGGGCCCCCAATTTTTATTTACGGTATATTTTTCCCATTAAAAAAGAAAAATGAAACGACAAAATCCTAGAGTTTTTTTATCAGTAAGCCCATGTTTAATTATTTTAGCACGATAAATCGTGCTCCCGAATTAGTAACCAACTTTCTACTATGCAAAAGTAAAAACCTAGCTAACTGGCTAAAGAAACTATATTCCCTTGATGATAGCATTTTAAAGGCATCTTATCAAGCTTTAAAATTATCTAAGGTATGAAAACGGGCTCTGATAGTGATATGCATGACTTGTATGCCGAAATGAATGTTTTTGCTAGAAGAAACTAAAAGGAAAATTGACATGTTGAATTTCTTGAAAAATATGGAATGTGCCTCTGTAAAAAGAAGTATTCGGTAGTTGAAGATGATCACGTCTTACTTTCGTTCGACAATATTATCACAAAAGATCACGTCTTACTTTCGTTCGACAATATTATCACAAAAAATTTAAATAACTTAGCAATATTATCTATCAAGGTCGATATAGTAAACAACATGATGCAGGAAGGTCAACTTTTCGTAAATTAGCTTCTTTTAGGTAGTCATTTCTATTTGCAAGTTTTATTGCATGTTAATTATCTTAGCTTTTCATTTTAAACAATTGGGATTTTTTTTAGGGCCTCATATTTCGGTTTTTTCCTAGGGCCTCTAAAAAGTTTGGTACGGCTCTGGATTTATTTACCACTGACACTGCATTTACTAGTGCATCAGTCATTTTCTAGCAACTGGTAGGTATTATATCATTTTTTGTACATTCAAAGATAAAATAAAATGTGATATTATTGCGGTAAAATCATTTTCAAAGTTACTGGTAAAACCGTAAAACGTGAGACTTGGCCGTATAATACCGAGCTTTATGTTTTCAAGAGTCAATACAATAATGTACAATGAAAACCCTCACGCATGAGCAAAGCCAGCAAGAAAATAAAAATCATTTGTTGAACATTGAACCAACGCTATAGATATGCCCTTTGGAGGAAGAGACATGACTACTTATCTTGATCATGTAGATTTGTTCTTTGGAGAAGAATTCCTGGGTACTTTCCAGGCTCAACTTCCAAGTTTTATTCCTGGTTTCGATTGCTTCTCCTCTATCATCTATTCTTACTACGAGGAAGGTATAAGTGAATCTGAATCATATGATACGGACTGTGATGTTGGAAATATTACGGATTTTGATGATCTTGTACTAGACGGTGCCCATGACGGTCCATCTGGTTTTCCTGACGGGATTCCTAAAGTATTTGAGCTTTTCAAGCCAAGCAATGATCCCAATATGCAAAACCGAAAGCTGACTTGGCCACAGGAAAGCGAGACAACAGAATCTGCTTGGGCCAATGTGTACGCTTTTACGGAGGGTATAGAGTTATTGTGCGCAATAAGTCTGCAAAGCCAATAGCTGATTTAGTCTATTTCGCGATGGATGGAGTAACTTATCTTTACCAAGTGTTGAAAGGAATTGATCCTGGTCTCAAACGTGCTTTAAGACATGGTTGTACTAGTCCTCGTGTGCAGTGCAATTCTAGAATAGCTATTCAGCTTCTCAGCCACGTTGCCTTTGGTTTTTGCATTAAACCCAATTGTAATGGCTTAAAGGTTAATAATGTTTTCCAGAGCTGTATGATGAGCATGGTTCCTTTTGTGGCTAAGGAGGGTTCCTCCAAAGATGAGTCGCCTCTCCTTGATATACTCCAAGGAAAGTTACATGTCTCATCTCTTACAAGGCAGTGATATGGGTGGAACCATGTTGCTTATTTCCTGGAAAAATGAACATTAATAATCTATGGTTGGGGGTTCAAGGATTACAAGGCTGATGTCAAACCAGAGGACATTTCAGATTAACTACTAGACATTCTGTGGAAAGATGCGGCTTACTACAACTTGGAAGAGAGGGATATGATCCTTGGAAAGATACAGTTTGTTACAAATTGGGGTCTCAAGATACGATCATGCCACAACTTACATTCCAATACTAGGATCACACAGTATGTTCTGTTGGGATCTTGCAACAATGAACAACACGTTAGACGTATCAAAATAATATGTAAAGAACTAATCTGAAACAACTCTACATAAATAACTTGACGAAGGCAGAATCACAGGTTCAACAAGTTTTCCTTAACACATTAGTTCGCGGGTATACTCGAGTTGAGTAATGCTAAACCCCTCACAGCAAAGATGTGTCCATGATAAGACTGCCTGATATAACTTGAGTTAGCACAACACAAGTTTCCATCTCTTCGAACTTAGCAACAGGGATTAAGTAAAAACGTATGGAGAAAACCTAGAGCCAAACAAGAATTTTGATGTGTTATGAAAACAGAATTTCGAGTTGTATTTAAAGGAGAAGATACTTGCAAATCAAGTTAGGTTTTAGTTTTCTTCAAAAACAATTAAAATCGGAAAAAGAATTCTCCCATAAATAAAACTTTTTAGAGAAATTAATTTTGGAAATTGTTTCTAAAAGAAAAACTCGCAAAAATAAAATCTATAAAAAACGGGACTTGGTATATGGTATACGCACATATCCATGGGTCAAAATATAAAAAAACATATTTTCACCCACTCGTTCCAAGGATATGATCCTTGGAAATATAAGGTTTGTTACAACTTGAGGTCTCAGGATATAATCATGCAACAACTTACGTTCCAAGACTAGGATCGCACAGTCTGTTCTGTTGGGATCTTGCAACAATGAACAGCACGTTAGACGTATAAAAATAATATGTAAAGAACTAATCTGAAACAACTCTTGAAATAACTTGACAAAGGCGTAATCACAATGTTCAACAAGTTGTCCTTAACACATTAGTTCACGGGTATACTCGAGTTGAGTAATGCTAAACCCTCACAGCGAATATGTGTCCAGGATAAGACTGCCTGATATAACTTGAGTTAGCACAACACAAGTTACCCTCTCTTCGAACTTAGCAACAGGGATGAAGTAAAAACGTATGGAGAAAACCTAGAGCCAAAGAAGAACTTCGGTGTCTTATGAAAACATAATTTCGAGTTGTATTTAAAGGCGAAGATACTTGCAAATCAAGTTAGGTTTTAGTTTTCTTCAAAAACAATTAAAATCCGAAAAAGAATTCTCCCATAAATAAAACACTTTAGAGAAATTAATTTTGGAAATTGTTTCTTAAAGAAAAACTCGCGAAAAATAAAATCTATTAAAACGGGACTTGGTATATGGAAATCCAGGTCAAAATATAAAAAAACATATTTTGATCCACCCGTTCCAAGGATATGATCCTTAGAAAGATACGATTTGTTACAACTTGGGGTCTCAGGATATGATCATGCCAAAACTTATGTTCCAAGACTAGGATCGCACGGTCTGTTCTGTTGGGATCTTGCAACAATGAAAAGCACGTTAGACGTATCAAAATAATATGTAAAGAACTAATCCGATACAACACTACAGAAATAACTTGAAGAAGGCAGAATCAAAGGTTCAACAGGCTCTCCTTAAAACATTAGTTCGCGGGAATACTCGAGTTGAGTAATGCTAAACCCTTCACAAAGCAAACAACTCTAAGATAACTTGAAGAATCAGGTTCAACAAGTTGATAACACATTAGTTCACAGGTATAACTTGAGTTAGTACAACCCCTCACGAAGATGTGTCTAGGATAACACTGCCTGGTATAACTTGAGTTAGCACAACACAAGTTACCCTATCTTCGAACTTAGCAACATGAATGAAGTAAAAACGTATGGAGAAAACGTATAGCCAAAGAAGAATTTAGGTGTGTTATGAAAACAGAATTTCGAGTTGTATTTAAAGGAGAAGATACTTGAAAATCAAGTTAGGTTTTAGTTTTCTTCAAAAACAATTAAAATCTAAAAAAGAATTCTCCCATAAATAAAACACGTTAGAGAAATTAATTTTGGAAATTGTTTCTTAAAGAAAAACTCGCAAAAATAAAATCTATTAAAAACGGGACTTGGTATATGGTATATGCGCATATCCATGGGTCAAAATATTAAAAAAAAAAAAAACATATTTTGATCCACCCGTTCCAAGGATATGATCCTTGGAAAGATACGGTTTGTTACAACATGGGGTCTCAGGATATGATCATGCCACAACTTATGTTCCAAGACTAGGATCGCACAGTCTGTTCTGTTGGGATCTTGCAACAATGAACAACACGTTAGACGTATCAAAATAATATGTAAAGAACTAATCCGAAACAACTCTATAGAAATAACTTGACAAAGGCAGAATCACAGGTTCAACAAGTTGTCCTTAACACATTAGTTCGCGGGTATACTCGAGTTGAGTAATGCTAAACCCCTCATAGCGAAGATGTGTCCATGATAAGACTGCCTGATATAACTTGAGTTAGCACAACACAAGTTACCCTCTCTTCGAACTTAGCAACATGGATGAAGTAAAAACGTATGGAGAAAACCTAGAGCCAAAGAAGAATTTCGGTGTGTTATGAAAACAAAATTTCGAGTTGTATTTAAAGGAGAAGATACTTGCAAATCAAGTTAGGTTTTAATTTTATTCAAAAACAATTAAAATCGGAAAAAGAATTCTCCCATAAATAAAACACTTTAGAGAAATTAATTTTGGAAATTGTTTCTTAAAGAAAAACTCGCAAAAATAAAATCAATTCAAAGCGGGACTTGGTATATGGTATACGCGCATATCCATGGGTCAAAATATAAAAACATATTTTGACTTACCCGTTCCAAGGATATGATCCTTGGAAAGATTGATTGTTACAACTTGGGGTCTAAGATATGATCATGCCACAACTTACGTTCCAAGACTAGGATTATGTCGTTGGGATCTTGCAACAATGAAAAACACGTTAGACGTATCAAAATAATATGTAAAGAACTAATCCAAAACAACTCTACAGAAATAACTTGACAAAGGCAGAATCACAGGTTCAACAAGTTATCCTTAACACATTAGTTCGCGGGTATACTCGAGTTGAGTAATGCTAAACCCCTCACAGCGAAGATGTGTTTAGGGTAAGACTGCCTGATATAACTTGAGTTAGCACAACACAAGTTACCCTCTCTTTGAACTTAGCAACAGGGATGAAGTAAAAACGTATGGAGAAAACCTAGAGCCAAAGAAGAATTTCGGTGTGTTATGAAAACAGAATTTCGAGTTGTATTTAAAGGAGAAGATACTTGCAAATCAAGTTAGGTTTTAGTTTTCTTCAAAAACAATTAAAATCGGAAAAAAGAATTCTCCCATAAATAAAACACTTTAGAGAAATTAATTTTGGAAATTGTTTCTTAAAGAAAACTCGCAAAAATAAAATCTATTAAAATCCGGACTTGGTATATGGTATATGCGCATATCCATGGGTCAAAATATAAAAAAACATATTTTGACCCACCCATTCCAAGGATATGATCCTTGGAAAGATACGGTTTGTTACAACTTGGGGTCTCAGGATATGATCATGCCACAACTTACGTTCCAAGACTAGGATCGCACAGTCTGTTCTGTTGGGATCTTGCAACAATGAACAACACGTTAGACGTATCAAAATAATATGTAAAGAACTAATCCGAAACAACTCTACTGAAATAACTTGACGAAGGAAGAATCACAGGTTCAACAAGTTGTACTTAACACATTAGTTCGCGGGTATACTCGAGTTGAGTAATGCTAAACCCCTCACAACGAAGATGTGTCCAGGATAAGACTGCCTGATATAACTTGAGTTAGCACAACACAAGTTACCCTCTCTTCGAACTTAGCAACATGGATGAAGTAAAAACGTATGGAGAAAACCTAGAGCCAAAGAAGAATTTCGGTGTGTTATGAAAATAGAATTTCAAGTTGTATTTAAAGGAGAAGACATTTGCAAATCAAGTTAGGTTTTAGTTTTCTTCAAAAACAATTAAAATCGGAAAAAGAATTCTCCCATAAATAAAACACTTTAAAGAAATTAATTTTGGAAATTGTTTCTTAAAGAAAAAATCGCAAAAATAAAATCTATTAAAAACGTGACTTGGTATATGGTATACGCGAATATCCATTGGTCAAAATATAAAAAACATATTTTGACCCACCCATTCCAAGGATCATATCCTTGGAAAGATACGGTTTGTTACAACTTGGGGTCTCAGGATATGATCATGCCACAACTTACGTTCCAAGACTAGGATCGCACGGTCTGTTTTATTGGGATCTTGCAACAATGAACAACACGTTAGACGTATCAAAATAATATGTAAAGAACTAATCCGAAACAACTCTATATAAATAACTTTGAAGGCAGAATCACAGGTTCAACAAGTTGTACTTAACACATTAGTTCGCGGGTATACTCGAGTTGAGTAATGCTAAACCCCTCACAACAAAGATGTGTCCAGGATAAGACTGCCTGATATAACTTGAGTTAGCACAACACAAGTTACCCTCTCTTCGAACTTAGCAACATGGATGAAGTAAAAACATATGGAGAAAACCTAGAGCCAAAGAAGAATTTCGGTGTGTTATGAAAACAGAATTTCGAGTTGTATTTAAAGGAGAAGATACTTGCAAATCAAGTTAGGTTTTAGTTTTCTTCAAAAACAATTAAAATCGGAAAAAGAATTTCCCATAAATAAAACACTTTAGAGAAATTAATTTTGGAAATTGTTTTTAAAGAAAAACTCATAAAAATAAAATCTATTAAAAATGGGACTTGGTATATGGTACATATCCATTGGTCAAAATATAAAAACATATTTTGACCACCCGTTCCAAGGATATGATCCTTGGAAAGATACGGTTTGTTAAACTTGGGGTCTCGGGATATGATCATGATTACGTTCCAAGTTAGGATCCTGGTGTTTATGTTGGGATCTTGCAACAATGAACAACACGTTAGACGTATCAAAATAATATGTAAAGAACTAATCAAACAACTCTATAAAAATAACTTGACGAAGGCGTAATCAAAAGTTCAACAAGTTGTACTTAACACATTAGTTCATGGGTATACTCGAGTTGAGTAATGCTAAACCCCTCACAGTGAAGATGTGTTCTGGGTAAGACTGCCTGATATAACTTGAGTTAGCACAACACAAGTTACCCTCTCTTCGAACTTAGCAACAGGGATGAAGTAAAAACATATGGAGAAAACCTAGAGCCAAAGAAGAATTTCGGTGTGTTATGAAAACATAATTTCGAGTTGTATTTAAAGGAGAAGATACTTGCAAATCAAGTTAGGTTTTAGTTTTCTTCAAAAACAATTAAAATCGGAAAAAGAATTCTCCCATAAATAAAACACTTTAGAGAAATTAATTTTGGAAATTGTTTCTTAAAGAAAAACTCGCAAAAATAAAATCTATTAAAAACGGGACTTGGTATATGGTATGGCATATCCATGGGTCAAAATATAAAAACATATTTTGACCCACCGGGCTCAAGGATATGATCCTTGAAAGATTGGTTGTTACAACTTGGGGTCTCAGGATATGATCATGCCACAAATTACGTTCCAAGACTAGGAGGTGTTTATGTTGGGATCTTGCAACAATGAACAACACGTTAGACGTATAAAATTAATATGTAAAGAACTAATCCGAAATAACTCTACCGAAATAACTTGACGAAGGGAGAATCACAGGTTCAACAAGTTGTACTTAACACATTAGTTCGCAGGTATACTCGAGTTGAGTAATGCTAAACCCCTCACAGCGAAGATGTGTCCAGGATAAGACTGCCTGATATAACTTGAGTTAGCACAACACAAGTTACCCTCTCTCCGAACTTAGCAACAGGGATGAAGTAAACACGTATGGAGAAAACCTAGAGCCAAAGAAGAATTTCGGTGTGTATTGAAAACAGAATTTCGAGTTGTATTTAAAGGAGAAGATACTTGCAAATCAAGTTAGGTTTTTGGTTTTTCTTCAAAAACAAGTAAAAGAAATTTACCATAAATAAAACACTTTAGAGAAATTAATTTTGGAAATTGTTTCTTAAAGAAAAAACTCAAAAAAATAAAATCTATTAAAAAGGACTTGGTATAAGGTATAGCATATCCATGGGTCAAAATATAAAAAAACATATTTTCACCCGTTCCAAGGATATGATCAAAGATACGGTTTGTTACAACTTGGGGTCTAGGATATGATTGCCATAAACCAAGACTAGGATGTTTATGTTGGGATCTTGCAATAATGAAAAACACGTTAGACGTATCAAAATAATATTTAAAGAACTAATCCGAAACAACTCTACCAAAATAACTTGACGAAGGCAGAATCACAGGTTCAACAAGTTGTACTTAACACATTAGTTCACAGGTATACTCAAGTTGAGTAATGCTAAACCCCTCACTGCTAAGATGTGTCCAGGATAAGGCTGTCTGATATAACTTGAGTTATCACAACACAAGTTACCCTCTCTTCGAACTTAGCAACATGGATGAAGTAAAACGTATGGAGAAAACCTAGAGCCAAAGAATAATTTTGGTGTGTATTGAAAACAGAATTTGGAGTTGTATTTAAAGGAGAAGATACTTGCAAATCAAGTTAGGTTTTGGTTTTTCTTCAAAAACAAGTAAAATCGAAAAAAGAATTCTCCCATAAATAAAACACTTTAGAGAAATTAATTTTGAAAAATTGTTTTTAAAGAAAAACCCAAAAAAAAATCTATTAAAAACGGATATAATCCATGTCAAAATATAAAAAAACATATTTTGCATTCCATAGCGATATGATCCTTGAAAGATGGTTTTGTTACAACTTGGGTCTAGGATATGATCATGATTACGCCCAAGACTAGGATATTTATGTTGGGATCTTGCAACAATGAACAACACGTTAGACATATCAAAATAATATGTAAAGAACTAATCCAAAACAACTCTGCAGAAATAACTTGACGAAGGAAGAATCACAGGTTCAACAAGTTGTACTTAACACATTAGTTAACGGGTATACTCGAGTTGAGTAATGCTAAACCCCTCACAGCGAAGATGTGTCCAGGATAAGACTGCCTGATATAACTTGAGTTAGCACAACACAAGTTACCCTCTCTTCGAACTTAGCAACATGGATGAAGTAAAACGTATGGAGAAAACCTAGAGCCAAAGAAGAATTTCGGTGTGTATTGAAAACAGAATTTCGAGTTGTATTTAAAGGAGAAGATACTTGCAAATCAAGTTAGATTTTTAGTTTTCTTCAAAAACAATTAAAATCGGAAAAAATTCTCCCATAAATAAAACTCTTTAGAGAAATTAATTTTGGAAATTAATTTCTTAAAAAAAACTCGCAAAAAATAAAATCTATTAAAAACGACTTGGTATATGGCATATGACATATCCATGGGTCAAAATATAAAAAAACATATTTTGATTGATTCAAGGATATGATCCGGAAAGGTATTTATGTTGGGATCTTGCAACAATTAGGACAACACGTTAGACATATCAAAATAATATCAAACAATATGGGGAAGAACTAATCCTAAACAAATCTACCCAAATAATTTGTGAAGGAAGAATCACAGGTTCAACAAGTTGTCCAAAACATTAGTTCCACCTGTATATACTAGGTTGAGTAATACTAAACCCCTCACAGCGAAGATGTGTCCAGGGTAAGACTGCCTGATATAACTTGAGTGAGCACAACACAAGTTACCCTCTCTTCGAACTTAGCAACATGGATGAAGTAAAACGATGGAGAAAACCTAGAGCCAAAGAAGAATTTCGGTGTGTATTGAAAACAAATTTAGTTTGTATTTAAAGGAGAAGATACTTGCAAATCGTTAGATTTTAGTTTTTCTTCAAAAACAATTAAAATCGAAAAAAATTCTACCATAAAAATAAAAATTTAAATCAAAGTTTTAAAAATTAATTTCCCAAAAAAACTAAGTCAAATAAAATTTCACTTTTACTTCACTAAAATAAATGTAGTATTGCTATAAGAGAGAGTTCTAGATCCACAAGAGAGGCTTTTGTTATAAAATTTTCATGCTTTATTAGTAACCAAAGGGGGTTAATATTTCAAAAATAAAAAATAAATTGAAAGCAAAGTATAAAATAAAAGTAATAAATAAGGAGAAAGTATTAGTCATTTTTTGATAGTTTCATTCACAAACTTGAATTCTCAACAATGACTAGAATTGGAATTTTAATCTCTTCATTTACTAAAAGTCCTAGAATATCTTGATCGCAAGAATATTCCGCTAATTTGATTTTATCACAACCACATTAAAAGATGCATACGTGACTTCTTCTAGAAAGCAACCTAAAGTGTAAAAGCACAACTAGATTTAACTCCTTAAAAGCAATGAGTTCTGGAATAAGACTAATTAAGGCATCAAAATGTAAAAGCACTAAATCGACGAACCTAAGTTATGCTTCATATGTGACTAGTAGGATATATCACCAAGCACTACTCACATTTATGCTAATGGAATCATGGATAAACAACGCTGATTGAAAACCCTAATATAGCTCTAGATATGAATGCAAACGGACAGATTCCTGACTCAACCAAACAAACAATCAAATCATAAACAATATGAACCATGAATCAAACAACAAAGTCAGAGACAAAACTAATGATCAATCAAATCTTATTTGTGAAATCCACTTTATATCCTATAACTAATAAATAGTATTTAGTTACCATAGTTTTTGAGTTCATCATAATCATAATAATCAATTATAAAATGAAAAAGATGAAAAATAAACTAAAGCAAACCCTAGTAGAATCGCCTTCCTCCAAAACTGTTAGAAAAGAAGATGCCTTCAAAAGAATAGAAACTTTTTCTTTTATGCTTTTCAACTCCCAAATTAGGTCTTCAAAGCCCAAGGTCCAATACCAAGAACGGCCAAACTCAAGGTGTGAAATACCCATGTGAAAATTCTGTCCCAAAATGTTCGGGCCGGAAACTGTGTTTTTGGCCTAATCCTCCTAAAGTATCTTAGGTGACCTAAGAAGTCCACCGTGTCATCAACACGAGTCACTGGCCAAGTCAATGTGAGTCAGATCCGCGTTAGATGGTCGAGTTTGAATCCCATAGATGAACTGAAGCTGCCGCTCATAGTCTTGCATAGGCCGTGTAGGAAATAAGGCATTGGACAATCATCGTATATGCTACTAGCTTAACCTTCCAAATGGCGATGGTTGTTCCATCCTCTTCAATGTTTACCTATATCCTACTTTCAATCACGATACCGCATTTAAATCCACAAATCACCTTCAACCAATAAAACTAGCCTTATTCCATGTTCACCTAATCAAAATACTACTTTAGCAACTCCTTACAACACTAGACTGCAATCATAACCATCTCGTCAGCTCAACATACAACTCCATAACTATCTCACACCACTTGTTCCACCTAAATAGCAACTTCACATATTCAGTTCCAATTCCCTCTCATTTCTATTATCTTAACACCACCTCCATAATCAGAACTGCAATATCCTGCACTTTACCAAAATAACCGATCGCCATCACCAACCGCTTTTACACCTTCTATTGAACTAATAAATCGCATCTTTAACTTGACTACTTCACCATATTCAAGCATACCACCAGTGAAAATGGGCTTTTTATTACCCACATTTGTGACCCCTATCGATCAGAATTTTACCTTTCACCAATCAAAACAGTAATAAATATGATCACCGTTAAACCGTAGAATAATTACCGCTTTTTCCTCCGCTTCCATTAATGATCTGCCACGTGATAGAAAACTAATTTATGGTTGAAGTATCGAACCAAAGATAGATAGGTACTTTCTCTCTACAATTTTCCAATCTCTATCTTTTCTTCTCAGCCCCATCTTCATCTATAACCTAATGTTAACCAAATCACAGATGACTTCTAAAGACTCTCAACAAGCAAGACCCCGAAACTAGTATTACAAGAAGAGTCCACACAATGACTAATGTGATGTTCGCTTTTAGAATTTGTTATCTTATCGCTCAAATCAGAATCGATTGCCATATGCTTGAGTATAAATAAAGTCGTCACATTAATATCAAGTGTGGAAGCATTCAATTCTAATTATCTTTGGTTCAACTTAAAATAACCTGATCCAAGCCACATCTTCCGATAAACACAAAAATCAAAACCGTAAAAAACAAAAACCCTAAAACTATCAAAAGTAAGTAAATAAATAAATACCTTCTGTGTGCACAGATTCATCATTCGTTACTCGAAACATACAAACAAATCATATACCGAAAGCTCGGGCTTCAAGCCCATCTTAAAGTAAGACCAATGCATTTATTGATGGAACCAAGGAAAAACCAAGCACGAACCTTACCTAACAGTTGAAGTCGTTAATCCCGAAGTTCATAGCTTAATAATTAGGGTGAATGCTTCCACACTTGATATGTGCGAGAGCGACTTTATTTATACTCAAAAGCATATGGCAATCAGTTATGATTTGAACGATAAGATAACAAATTCTAAAAACTCGAACATGCCGTAAAGAGTGGTCATGGACTCTTGCAATACTAGCTCGAGGTCTTGCTTGTTGAGAGTCTTTAGGAGAGTCATCTGCAGTTTGGTTAACATTCCCCTCAAGTTGTACCGTAGTCGCGAAGATTCAACTTGTCACGTAGTATTTGGAATCTTGAGCCGGTAGACCTTTAGTAAATATGTCCTGCAAGTTGGTCTTTGAGCTGATAAACCCGACATGTAGAAGATTTGCAGCTACACGTTCACGCACAAAGTGGTAATCTATTTCAATGTGCTTGGTACGCGCATGAAAAATTGGATTTGCTGTCAAGTATGTTGCTCCCAAATTGTCACACCAAAGTATCGGTGCTGAAACTGGAATACCAAGCTCTTGTAGGAGCGATTGAATCCATATAACTTCTGAAGTGGCAATTGCAACCCCACGATATTCCGCCTCAGTACTGGACTTGGACACTGTTTTCTGCCGTGCACTCCATGAAATTAAGTTACCCCCAAAGTAAATACAATAGTCGCTCGTCGAACGTCTATCATCCAAACTCCCAGCCTCAATCAAGCATCGAATAGGCTCGGAGATTGAAATCCTCGACTGACGTAAATGAAGACCATAGTCGATAGTACTCTTTAGATACCGAATAATTCGCTTTACAAGTTCCCAATGCTCTTCTAAGGATCATGTTGATACCGGCATACCTTATTTATCATACGGTAGATGTCGATTTTGAGCCTCATGACAATAATGTCATCAACGACACCACACATATAAAATTGAGGTTGGGGTTTGACGAATAAAGAGTGAACTATCGACAATTGATGTTAGATTTGAAGAGAACTCGTTTCCCATTCTTATCTCTCACAAAGAATTTAGTGCCAAATCAGGTATTGTACCTTCTAACAAGTATTTTCTCTAAGAAACCATTTTATGTTGTCGTGTATCGCCATCCAATGTGCGGATTCATATGCTTTTGAGTATAAATAAATCATTATTACCGGCTGAAGCATTCCTATCTTTATCTAACTTATACTCCGACATGACCATCTTATTACCTTCATTCAAATAGTGGTGAGAATCAAATAGAATTTATATCTCATGTTAGATTCAAGAGAACTTCATTCTTTCCACTTCTCAGAATTTCCTGCAGAATAAGAAGGACAAGCACAAATTGACCATTTTATAGCAATGACAAATGCTTCATCAACACAAGACAACACTCCAACACAACATTAGTAGAACATTGCCAGAATAAGAAGGACGATCTCGATGAAGTTCAAAGTACCAGAGTCACACATCCTATGGTAACCATGGCAAAAGATGGTATACACAAGCCCATTCGTAAACTATGCCTCACATCGTCAAAACATTGCTTACCTGATGCAGATTTTATGGAGCCGACGTGCTATTCAGCAGCAAGAAAGATTCCGGAATGGAGATGCGATGGATAACCAAATTAATGCCCTTATTCGAAATGGTACATACTCCCTTGTCAAATATGAAAAAGGGATGAATGTCGTTGGCTTAGATGGCCCATAGGTTGGGCGAACCCGATGGCACTATTGAACGTAGAAAAGCGCGTTTGGTCATAAAAGGTTACAACCAACAATTGTGGAATTGACTTTGGTGAGACTTTTTCACCATTGTTAAGCCTTGTACTATCCGTCTGGTGTCAAGTTTATTGGCCGTTATGAATCGCTGGGATATCAAGCAATTGGACGTGGAAAATGCGTTTTGCATGGCGAATTGGAAGAAGATGTCTATATGCAAAGAACCTCAAGGATATGTGGATGAAAACTATCCAAACCATGTGTGCAACCGCACAAATCACTCTATGGCCTTAAGCAGGCGCCTAGAGCATGGTTTTCCAACCGAGTACATATTTGATTCGACTGGGATTCAAAGGCTAAGTGGCGATAGTTCACTCTTTATTCGTCAAACCCCAACCTCAATTTTATATGTGCCGTGTACGTTGATGACATTATTGTCACAGGCTCAAATAGGCCGCCATCTCTCACTGGTTCGAGATCTCGGTCTTTGTGTTGCGTTGAAAAGATTTGGGTGATCTTTCTTTCTTTTTGGGGTAGAAGTGCTCAGCAGGGTAAGGAACTAATACTCACTCAAAAATATATATGACGGATCTTCCGAAGAAGACGAAACTTGATGGGGTGAAACCCAGTCAACACACCTTTGGCGGCTAATGTAAAGATTCAAAACTTGGCACTAAAAAAATTTGAAGACGCTACTCTTTATCGTAGTGTTGTGGGTGCACCGCAGATCTACATCCGACAAGACCGACATCTCTGTCAAGATAAATAAGGTATGCCAAAGATATGCATGATCCTTATGAAGAGCATTGGGAACTTGTAAAACGAATTATTCTGTGATCTAAAGAGTACTATCGACTATGGTCTTCATTTACGTCCACCCAAGGATTTCAATCTCCAAGCCTATTCTCGATGCCGAGCTAATGGGAGTTTGGATGATAGACGTTCGACGAGCTGCTATTGTATTTACTTTGGGGGTAACTTAATTTCATGGAGTGCAGGCGTTAAAACAAGTTGTCCAAGTCCAAGATCTTGAGGCTTTTTAATATTGTGGGGTTGCAATTGCCACTTCTGGTTATATGGATTCAATCGCTCCTACAAGAGCTTGGTATTCGCCAAAGACCGATACTTTTGGTGTGACAATTTGGGAGCAACATACTTGACAAATCCCAATTTTTCATGCCAGACTAAGCACATTGAAATAGATTACCACTTTGTGTGTGAACGTGTAGCCGCAAATCTTCTACATGTCGTGTTTATCACCCAAAGACCAACTTGGCGGACATATTTACTAAAGGTCTACCAGCTCCAAGATTCCAAATACTACGCAGCAAGTTGAATCTTCGCCGGCCCCTAAGTGACAACTTGAGGGGGAATGTTAACCAAACTGCAGATGACTCTCCTAAAGACTCTCAACAAGCAAGACCCTGAGCTAGTATTACGCAAGAGTCCACAGCCACTCTTTACGGATGTTCGGCTTTTAGAATTTGTTATCTTATCGCTCAAATCAGAACCATTGCCATATGCTTTTGAGTATAAATAAAGCTGTTTCAGACATATCAAGTGTGGAAGCATTCACCCTAATTATCTTTGTCTAACTCCTAATTAAGCAGAAAAACGAAACCATAATCTAATCCGTATCTATATTCCAAAAATCAAGGCCCCAATTTCATTCAAAATAGATAGCCTATTTTCAGATTTGGAATGAAAACAAAATAAATCTCAAATTCTTTTCAGATCTAGAATGAAATTAAGGTTTTCATTTGGGAGTTTTGTTGGGGTTTCTATAAATTGTGTTTTTAGAAATTTTCAGTGAATTTTCTTTTGATTTCATGAAAAGTTCTTTAGGTTGGATTTGATTTTCTACAGACTTTATCAGGTAAAGTTAGGGTTTGCGATTTAATTTTTCTCTATTTTTCAATATTTAAGGTAGAGTTTGATTTTGTGGATGGTATCATCAGTTTTTTTTTTTTTTTTAGCACTCAGTAGAAGAAAAATCATTATCTTCACTTGCATTACTTGAGGATTCTCAGATATAACTTCTCCCTCATTTAACTTGGTTCAATTCAATTTTTTGTTAATGAAGTTATAGGATTTTGGTTGTACAGCGGGTTTGGGTTCTTTGATTTTAGATTGTTTTCTTTATTTCTTACATTTCACACAAATTTTCAGTTGGATATGGAAATTCATGTTTCTGTAGTTCATTCATTATATATCATTTAGATTGTTTATTGCATACGCACCGGCATATCCTCATCTTACTGCACAATTTAGCTTAATTTTATGGCTTGTCAATATTAACTCATATAATTCGAAGTCATTCAAATTGTTTATCATCCAACTAAATTGGAATATTTCAATTTTGATGTTTTCAGTATTCCTAGGCCTGATTTAAAAGGTAAACAAATGAAGTTGGATTAGTTACCATTGGATTAATTGTTCATCTGGTGATTGAATATGTCTCTGTATATGTTTTTGTGAATAAACTTAGTTTGGTCTAGAATAGGCAAAGAGTAATAGTGGCCTCTGATTCTCCCAGTGCGATGTGTCCTATGACATGCCGGTATGGAGAATACGTCGATGTTTCTATCTTGTGGTACTTTTAGTGTCAGTACATTATCCGCGTTACCCAGCCTGCTCAGTCTTCCCTTGCATTTTAAGTTTTGAACTACATTGCTATGCTTCGTACATTAATTTTTCTACTTAACTGTGAAACGCTAGATCATGAACTCCTTTTCTTATTGGCGTGTTGTATATCGGTCTCTGACTCTTCTTATTAATTTATGTCTTTTCCTCTTTTTCTACAAATTACCCACTAACCATTTTAGCAAACTATATATCTATTTGGAAGGGACGCCTGGGTAGTATGGTGTCTTTTGTTATAGTCGTCTCGTCTATTGTGGAAGTTTTAAGCGAAGAGATGGGTCTAATGATACATTATGACAATGCAATGACATGAAAATTGAGCAGCAAATTTTTTTTTATTGTATTAATTTCTACCTTTTGGCCGAAGAATATGGAATTCACACTTCACTGGCGTTACATTAATCTGTCTTCTCTTCCAGTTCCCTTCTTCTCATAATTACGTTCACTGTAGGTTGCCTTATGATGGCGGGATGATAATTCGATTATCCTTTGTACGTAACTGCATCTCAAACAGTTAAGGTCGATCTGTGGTTTTTAAGGCGGGGAAGAAAGCTGACTAAGCAGCCAAGAGAGCTAATCAAGCAGACAAAAAACGGGTATACCGTTCTTGTTTCTAAAGTTCATTTTTCTAAACCATTCATGAAACTTCCCGCTATTTGTTACTACTTAAAAATTGATATTATTGTGTTGTATTTTGGTGTGATTTCAGGTTGCATCATACAGGTGCTGTTTTGAACTATTGAAAAAAACTGAAAGTCATACTTTCCCCTGTTAAACTCTTCCCAGAACCCAAAACTTCCACATACCTGCTTTTTCTGATATTTCTGGTCGATCAAAGAAAAATACCCCAAGGTGATGCTGGCAAACTATAAGTATATAAGTTTCAGATTTTTTTCTGTATTTTCTCTAGGCTTATTGTTCTATTGGTTGGTTGCCTTTTTTGTTTACTGTCTTTAGGAGAAAGCTTGCAGGAAAGCAGGTATTGCTTGATAAAATAATATGAACAAGAGAACCATAAAACTTGCAGAGACCTTAATGGTTTTCCCTTACCAACGACCTCTTGAACCGCATCGGATTGTCACTTTGCCCGAATGAGCTTGGTCAGGTGTGTGTCCACACTCCAAATGAGCTTGGTTAGGTGTGTGTCCACACTCCAAATAAATTAGACACTCTACGTTATACTAGGTTCCTTGAGTTTGAGTCTAATTAAGTATATAACATTGAAATGCAGGAAACACTTCTCAACTTTCTAATTTGCAATTACCTTCATTACAACACATCATAATGGTGTACCTGCATTTCAAGTTTGAGACATGCAGGTATGATATATGTCTGTTCTTTAGGTAATTCATCGTGACTGTGTTGGCTGCTTTATATTTTTCTGTAATTGCAACAACCTTATAATGATCAGTAGGAAATAGCAACTTGCATCTTAATATAAAATGCAACACAGCTAGTTAAGAGATAAGTCTTAACTAGTACATAACTTATGTTAATACAGTTCTGCTTGTTCTATTTTAGCTTTAGTTTATTGTGCAATAAGTGTACCAATTGTTGATGCTCGTATACATATTTAACATGCACCAGTCGATACAACTTAAGTGTTAAATGATTCCTTTTTTTTGTGTGCAAGTTTCCAACTTAAGTGTTAACGGAAAAAAAATTGTGTACATTTTTTTTGCTGCAGGTGCACCATTATGAAGTGTTGGCTTAGTTCATCATTAAGAAGTTTATCGTTTTGCTGGTTTGCACTTTTTTGGGAAATTTTGAAGTTATTAGGACTTGTAGCACACCTCTTGAAGTAACCTTGAACTTTTTAGGACTTGTATTAGTATGAATTCACGATTTGAATCTTTTTGTGTATGATTTTTGAACATAAGTGTCCAACTGAATTCAATTATGAATTGTTTTGTTTCATGAGTACAATGAGTGGTTAATGGAAACATCATTTTAATTATAAGTGCAGTTTCTATTATAAAATGTGAATTCAGTTTCAGTCAGAGCTCAGTCAGATTATTTCAGGCATTCAACCAGTTCTGTATTGGCATATTTCTTTTTATATTAAATTTTAAATCTATTACCGATCCAAACGGTAGTTATAACTTTATCGTTATAGTCCGTAGTATAATAAGGTTATTCTGTGACCCCCATTACTGGGTAACACAATTATAACACGCTTTATCAACAACCCTATCTGCTACCGTTAGAACGGGTAATTTAATCCGATCCCATATTCCCTGTAGCACCACCTATGCTCCATAAGTTATATCAATTCAACCTTCTCTGCATCCTTGAACTCAAGGCAACAACACCATTTGAGCCATCCAACTACAACCCATAACTGCAATCTTTCATTGCCTTCAACACAGCAAACAAAACACCACCATTTCATCCTTCCCTGCCCTGCTCTTTTATTTGTAATTTCAACTCAGGCCATTCACTTAACCCTGCATTCATCCATGCTTCCCTGCCATGAATTTCCCTGATGCTAAGTCACTCATCTGAAGCTTCATACACACTATTGACTGCATCTCCCAATTATGCCATAACACCACCAGTGCCTTACCACCTCAGATTCAAACCATACTGCAATACCCATTAACATCAGTTGTAGCTCCAACAACATCACCAGCATGACCAATTCCATTTCTTCCTTCTCTATCACAAACCCTAAATCCAATTTCTTCCATTAACGCCAACCAGTAACTGTTAAGACAGCAGCAGATTCAATTCCAACGCACCCATCTGCTAATTCATTCTTGTTCATCTCTTTTTAGACTCAAATCATCCTCTCTTTTACTCAGAACCAACAACAGTATCATTTCTCCCTGCAATGTTTACTCCTTTTATCAGCCACAGACTCTTCTATCTTATCCCCAATATCACAAGCACACAACCCATTTCTAATTTCTTCTTCTCTGTAATGAACACTCCCAAATTCGAGTCACTAATAAACCCAAATCTTCTCATACCCAAATTCTTGGTTTGAGAACAAACAGATCTCCCTGATCATCAATTTCTTCACCCTTGTAAACATCAACAGTGACCCATTCTTCATAATCCTCAATTCTCCTTTGAATTATTTTCTTGATTTCATGATTAACATCACTCCGTTCCTCCCCCAACTTCCATTTTCTGAATTTTAATAGAGCCGCCACTCTTTACTCTCGGTTTTAGTCAGAGAAGTAATAAGAATATAAGAGAAAATGATTTCTCTCAATTTTAGGTCAGGTGTAAGAGACGAGAGTGATATAGCCACCCATGTAGTACTAGATAAGGGCCAACCAGCTCTCGTGTGACTGCTTATCCGTAGCTAGCTTCGCTCGCCTGTGAATTGGTATTTTTTCTATTTTTCTCTCCAAACGAACGTTTTCTTCCTTTATCGAGTTCCTCCACCAACAACAACCATCTCTTACTTCTCAAACCCACTTCATCTCTTCAATTTCTATTCATCACAAAAGCAGTCGTGCTTTTCAGACAAAATATGCATCACTAAAGCCGACGTGCTTTTCAGACAGAGATGAAGAAATAAAAGCAAATAATGAGAAATAGTCCGCCTCAAACACCATTTTCACATGAGATGACGCTTTTGCCCTGCTTCTTCTTCTTTTGTTCCAAATGACTCCAAAGTACCTAAATACTAAAAAACAAAACATAAGATACATAATTTACAAGAAAACTCGCAAAGAAAGCATAAACTATAGATAAATATCAAGGTGTTTTAGACACCTATAAAATTCCCCCACACTTAGACTTTGCTAGTCCTCGAGCAAATCAAACAAAATAATTATAAAACATACATACAACTCCGTCTCGCCGAGGCTATGGTTACTCTAAGCATAAATAACAAGACTTTGAACCCCTAGGTGTCCCTAGTGGACGAGTTTTAGTCTCGTGAAGGTTTACAAGAGGTCTTCCTACAAAACCTATATTTCCAACTCCGTCTATTTGTGACAAATCAATGAACGAATCCAAAGTTACTGCAGTAGGAGGTACCTTGCAAATTCAATTCATATATAAGTAAACAAAGTTTTTCTTAGAAAGTTGAACAAACCACAATACTCGGAATCTAACTAACCACAATCACAATGAAAAGATTAAGAAGATGGATAAAGAGGTAGATGTTGGCAAATATTAACAAGTGATCGGTGTTTCCCATATCAGTCTGAAGGTCACTGCCAAGATGAACCTATGCAACCTATTGGATTAAGCTACTGGTTTGAATTCTAGTGTCAACACACTGGCATATACAAGGGAACCAGTGGTCAACAATCTTAATTCTACATCAACTCAACTGGCATATACAAGGGAACCAGGAGTCGACTTTATTCAACACAATAATAATATTTTTTTCTTTTCTTTTCTTTTCTTTGCTTTTTCATTTTTTTTTTATTTGTGACAGCATGATTAGATCTTTTGGATCCAAACGCATGCTTCTTGTCAGAAAGTATGTGATAGTTTCCTTGGATCCTGCATTCCACGCTTGTTTAGGCGACGGAGACAGGGACAACGTTTCACACATACTTCTATTCAAGTGTCTTTTTATTCTGTTTGGTCTAATTGGTCGGTTTTTTTTTTTCCTTTTCTAGCAACTCAATAACTTTATTTCATCCTAGCAGTAATAACAAGTCGATGTTAGTGACCCACCAAAGCACTTAGATAAAAATAGATAAATATGGAAAAAATAAAAATAGAACGTGATATGGTGATATTCCGAGATATGGTAACAACTATCATGTTATTTGTAATTTCTGAGCTATGTTCGTCCCTTTAGTTAATTTGGTTCCTTAACTCCTGCAATCAAGATGGTTCCATCCACTAATATTGGTAGTGTCATCCTAAAGGCACAAGTTCCTAGATTTTGGAGTTCATAAAGCACTATTTTTTTCTTGTTTTTATATTTTTCTGATGATTTTTTTTTTTAAATGCATAAAACAAACTATATAAACATATAAATGCTCCCCCACACTTAAACTTTACATTGTCCTCAATGTAAAATTGAATAGTCCAAAGAAAGTTCAAGGTGGGAAATTTCGCAAATGATATGCAAAAACAAGAAAATCAAGATAAAATGCTTAAAAGTAAAAAGATAAAGATAAAGATACAAAACCGGTGGGTTGCCTCCCACTTAGCGCTTGGTTTAAAGTCGTCAGCCCGACTTTCTCCTTGATTTCTATGACTCCTCCAGAGGGAGTGCATCCACAAAATTGGCTCCTTCCACCACTTCGGAAGTGAAATTCTCATAATATGGTTTCAACCGGTGCCCATTAACTTTAAGTTCCTTGCCTGAAGCTATGCTATGAATTTCTACTGCACCATGAGAAAACACATTAGTAACAATAAAAGGTCCGATCCAACGTGACCTTAATTTACCCGGATATAAATGCAAGCGAGAATTAAACAAAAGCACTTTCTTCCCAACACAAAATTGTTTTCTAGAAATCATAGTATCATGAAAGGCCCTCATTTTCTCCTTGTAAATGCGAGAGCTTTCAAATGCATCATTGCGAACCTCTTCCATCTCTTGGAGTTGTAGCTTCCTTTGCTTTCCAGCACCATCCATCTCCATATTGCATTGCTTAATCGCCCAAAACGCTTTATGCTCAATCTCCACGGGTAAGTGACAAGGTTTACCATACACAATCCTAAAGGGAGACATCCCAATAGGTGTCTTGTATGCGGTTCTATAAGCCCACAAAACATCATTTAGTCGCATGCTCCAATCTTTCCTTGTTGGATTTGCCGTCTTTTCTAGAATGGATTTCACCTCCCGGTTAGAAACCTCGGCTTGTCCATTAGTTTGAGGATGATAAGGTGTTGCAACCTTGTGCAACACATTGTGCTTCTTCAACAAGCTTTGTAAGAACCTATTTTTGAAGTGAGAACCCCCATCGCTAATTATGGCTCTTGGAATTCCAAAACTTGCAAAAATATTAGCTTGCACAAAATCTGAAACAACCTTGGAATCATTAGTTGGGGTGGCCTTAGATTCCACCCATTTAGAGACATAATCAACAACAAGTAATATGTAAAAATTCCCATGAGAGTTGACAAAAGGACCCATAAAATCAATACCCCATACATCAAAAACTTCAATAAATTGAATAAAAGTTTGTGGCATTTGATATCGGGCACTTAGATTGCCTGTTCTTTGGCACCTATCACAAGTTGTACAAAATGTATATGCATCTTTAAACAAGGTTGTCCAATAGAAACCGCTTTCAAGTACCTTGTGAACGGTTCTCTTACTTCCAAAATGTCCTCCGCAAGCATAAGAGTGACAAAATGACAAGATAGAATTAAACTCGGATTTGGGAACGCACCTTCTTATTACTTGGTCGCTGCCATGTTTCCATAAGTATGGATCATCCCATATATATTGGGTCCCTAACCTCTTAAGTTTGTACCTCTTAGCACGAGACAAGTTCTTTGGGATTTGTTTGGTTACCAAGTAATTCACAATATCTGCATACCATGGTTCTCCAAAGGCAATTGAGAATAGTTGCTTATCCGGGAAACTTTCACGCAGTGGGATAGCTTCCTTGTCCACAGCAAGACGTCTCAAGTGATCCGCAATGGTTTTCTCAATTCCTTTATTGTCTTTGATTTCAATATCAAACTCTTGCAAGAGTAAAATCCATCATATGAGCCTTGGTTTCGCTTCTTTCTTCATTATCAAGTACCTAAGTGCTGCATGGTCAGAAAAGACAATAAATTTTGTACCAATTAGATAAGAGCAAAAATTTTCCAATTCAAATACAATAGCTAATAACTCCTTTTCAGTAGTTGTGTAGTTTTGTTGGGCATCATTTAACGTTCTAGAAGCATAATAAATAACATGAGGTATCTTCCCCACACGATGCCCAAGAACCGCACCAACCGCATAGTCACTAGCATCACACATGAGCTCAAAAGGCTTGCTCCAATCCGGTGGTTTAATGATAGGGGCTGAAATCAAAAGTTCTTTCAAACGATTGAATGCCGCCATACATGAGAAGAGCCTAAAATACATCTTTTGAATGTCTATTTCTTTTGCTTTTCTTTATTATTTCTCTTGTATTTTTGTATATTACGCTTTGTTTTGCATTTTGTAGGTATTTTGGAGTCATTGGATTAAAATAAAAAAGAAATAGGTGCAAAAGGAGCAAAATTGTCATTTTATAGGAAAGTGCTATTAGGAGCCCAGCAGACGATAAAGGACAACCAGCTGAAGGCTACTAAAAGCAGACTACAGTTCATTAGGGGCCACCTATATCTCCTTGGCTACATAAACTATAGAACTAGGTCGATATTTTCTCCCTAGTCACAGTTCCCAGCTCAGTCATGAAGACCAGCTCTGCACCAATTTCTTGCCACCGGTTACCACAGGTTTGATGGGTGCTTGCAAAGAAGAAGATCGAATCCAAGGGGGAAACGAAATCAATAGTGTGAAATATGATACGGTTCGGGTCTGTTTTGGCAGCGATAAACCAAGGTGAAGAACATTGGTTCTTGCTGTTACTACTGAGGATAAATTCAAGAGATTTGAGAAGAACTAGAACATTGGCTTGTGATGATTCAAGTTACAGAGAATTAATGGTATAATTTGAGGTTACACATAGTTTTAAAGCACTGAAATCATCACAAAGAAGTGATGCTTCTGCCGTTGTTTAAGTTGATGAATGGCTTGGATTACTGAAGTTTATAGATGTTCAGACAGATTAGAGCAGTGGGTTTGTTGTTGAATATGAATTATTGCAGGGAAGGATTTGTGCAATCTCCAATATACATCCAGGACACAACTCTCATCAGTTTACAATACGCACATATGGTGCTTGTCTAAATGACTGAATGACCGGCCAGTTATGCAGCAGCTTTTGTTATTCACTGAAACAAGATCCTTGCCGCAGGTTAACCATCTTGGTGTGAGTCTGTGATGCGGATTTGCACATGTTTCAACTATGAGAAATCAGGGAAGAATTGAGTTTGCGCTGAATTAATATTTGGATAGATTCTGAGCCGAGAAAACAGCAAGAGATATTGAATTGTGCCATGGCTTTTGTGGGTATGTACCAAGGGTTAGAGTCAAGTTAAGAGTGGTAGGGACTTCAACGAAAAGGGTTAGAAGATAAGGAGTTTAGTTTTGAGCGAGAATTCAGTCCCAAGTTGTTGTCTGTTGTTGGAGTTTAATCCAAGAAGAAGGAAGAGATTGAGTTAGGCTTTTATATGGATAATAAAGCAGGGAAATCATGGAAGAGTTGGAGCGATGGCTAAGCTGTAGGTGAAGCAGGTCAGGTAGAGATAATGGGAATTGGTGGATGGATCTAGTTGCATATGGGGCTATGCTGCAGGTACAAAGAATTGCAGGGCTGAGTTTCAGCTGGTGCTAGAATGATGCTGGCTGTGACCTGAGCTGGAGCATAAGCAATTGCAGGTGGTACCTCAGGGTTTGAATATGAAGTTGTAACTGGTACAAATGGTAGATTATTAATGTTGTGTAGCTGTGGAGCTGTGAACTGTGAAATGATTGCAGGTGATGGACGAAGCAGCTAGGTGCTGTGAAAACAACCATGAAGAGCTGATGCTATGACAGAACAGGGAAGTGACAGCTGATCATGGAAATGTTGGACAAGGAAAGGAGGTTGTAAAAAAGTGGAGATGCTGTATCAAGGCAGAATCTCAGGTGGTGTTGGGTAGCCTGAGATGAAGATTGCGATGGGATTGAGTATGAGATCTGGGTTTGGTTAGCTTCTGATGTTGTAGTCAAGCGTTGGTGATGCAATGGTAGGATGGTGTAATGAGAAGATGGGTGTTGATCTGGAGTGAGCTTGAATTAGTGAAGTAGTAACAGATGCATGAGCTGTAATGGACTGGCAGTTGCAAGGTTAGCAGCTGGGAATGGAGCAACTGAGGTGTGGAGCCAAAGGATATGATGTTGTCACTGATGGAGAATGAATGAATGATGTAGGTGTGCACCGAGGCAGAGGTTGCTGGTTAGAGTTTATGGTGGTAGCTAGTGCTAGGTGCAGTTAAGAGTGAGTTGCAGCTGCATTTGCAGAAATTGTGTGAAAAGTGAGCTAAAATGGTGAGCCGGTGGTACTAGCTCGGGATGCCGGATTTCAGAAGTTAAAATGTGAATTAAAATATTTCAGTGAATCATGAAGGGGGTTCGAGTTGGAAACAAGAGTTGTCCGCGGCACATATGACCTACGAGCTACGCTTTCGGGCGCGTTTTCGCAAGAGAGAAAGAATTGGTTTGGATGATTTTTGTGAATGTTTGAAATGCAAAGAAGGAAAGATGAGTTACTGGAAGTACATACTTGTTGGTGACAGTTTACGATGACAAAGGCGGCCAAAGTAAATTTTCCAGCGACCGGATTCCGGCGATGATGTCAGCAATCCGACGACCCGGTTTTGGACCCAAATTTTCCAGAGACTTATTTTCACTCATGGGCTTGGTGGACGAATCTGAGACGGGTTTTGAGAAGACTTGACCTACTTTTGATTATCCTTTTGGGAGAGGCATATAAATAGAACTTTTTCTCTAAACCTATATATCTCCATTAGGGAGAATCTAATATCTTATCTCTACTTTTGTTTCTAGGGTTTACAACATGATAGGGTTTGTCTTTATTCTTGTTATGAACTACATTAACATGAGTGCTTAATTTTATTATTGGTTATGGAATAGTTGGATTTCACAAAGCATGATTCTTTGATTTAATATATTAGTTTTGTCTCGTATTCATCGTTTACGATTCTCTGAAAATATAGTTATATGATTGACGTATTATCACATGATTTGATTGATTGTTTTGTCAAGTTGCAAATTTGTAGAACTTCTAATCACATCTATTGCTAGTTTAGGGTTTATTATACGTAAAAGTGATAATCCTTGAATACAAGTAGCATAAATATGATTATAGTTTGTAGTGATATATTCTTATGATCATACGTAAATGGTGACCTTTGTTAAATTGAATTAGTGCGCTTTCCACATTCAATTGCTTTGATTGGCCTGATTTCATAGAACTTAATGCATCTAGGGAATTAAACTTGATTAGTGCTTTTACACGTTAGGTTGTTCTTTTAGATAGAACTCATACTCGCATCTTTTAATGTGTTTGTTGATGACAAAAGGAGATTTGCGGGATATTCTTGCGATCAAGGTATCCTAGGGCTTTTGATAAAAGTTGAGATTAAAATATCAATTCTAGTTATTGTGAAGAAAACATATTTGTGAATGAAGATGAATCCTTAACCAATATTCTCACTACCTTGATTTGCGTGTTACTTTTTATTGTTTTATTTTTATTTTATTTTAGTATATAAAAATCAGAAAAATACCCGGTGTTTTATATAAGGAACCGAAAATATATTGACAACCTAGTTCTCTCTGTGGGATCGATCCTTTCTTGCCCTTGCTATATTTATATTTTGAGTAGTGAGAAAGTGTAATTTATTTTTGACGCATACGACAGCGATCAATACACTTTTCATCAAAGTTAAAAACCACATTTTTTTGCAATAAATTGCAAAGTGGTGATGCTATCTTGGAAAAATCCTTAATAAATCTACGATAGAAACCTGCATGACAAAGAAAAGAGCGTATCTCCCTCACCGTAGTGGGAGGGGTTAGAGCACGAATAAGGTCTATCTTAGATTTATCAACTTTCAATCCTTTAGAAGATATAATATGGCCTAAAACTATGCCATGAGTTACCATGAAATGGCACTTCTCCCAATTAAGTACAATGTTTGTTTCAACACATCGTTCAAGGATTAATGACAAGTTTTTCAAACAAAGGTCAAATGAATCAGCAAAAACACTAAAGTCATCCATAAACACTTCAATGATGTTTTCAACATACTCGGAAAATATACTTACCATACACCTTTGAAAGGTAGCTGGAGCATTGCACAAGCCAAAAGGCATCCTTCTATAAGCAAAAGTACCGAATGGACAAGTGAAAGTGGTTTTCTCTTGATCCTCCGGTGCTATCACAATCTGATTGTACCCTGAATAACCATCAAGGAAGCAATAATAAGCATGTACAGCTAAACGTTCAAGCATTTGATCAATAAAAGGCAATGGAAAATGATCCTTCCTAGTGGTGGCATTCAATTTTCTATAATATATAAAAACCCTCCAACCGGTTTGCACACGAGTTGGGACAAGTTCGTTTATGTCATTCTCTACCACCGTAACACCTGATTTCTTTGGTACAACTTGTACCGGGCTCACCCACTTGCTATCGGATATGGGGTAGATAACACCCACTTCCAAAAGCTTGAGTATCTCATTTTTCATAACTTCCATCATAGGAGGGTTCAAACGACGTTGCGCTTCCCTTGTAGGCTTTGCATCATCCTCCAAACGAATCTTATGCATACAAACGGCAAGGATTATACCCTTGATATCGGCGATTGTCTATCCTATGGTCGTCTTGTGCTTCCTTAGTACCCTTAGAAGTTTTTGCTTCTGTAATTCACTAAGCTCGTTAGAAACAATCACAGGTAACTCTTCATTATGACCCAAGTACAAGTACTTTAAGTGACTTGGAAGAGGTTTCAATTCTAACTTTGGATATTTAATAATAGAAGGTAAAAGCTTTTCATCACTGCATGGTAAAAAAATAAAAGAGATATTATGAGTTTCCGGACATCCTTGTAGTGAGTTAAGATCACCAAGGGCTTCCTTGACTTCGTTACCACACTCTACACCATCATCCATGGATGTAGTTAAAACAGTTTCCAAAGCATCATCACCATTCAATTCAAACACTTTTTGCGCCAATGCATCCATAACATCAACGGAGAAACAAGAGTGGACATCACTAGGATATCTCATCGTCTCGAAAATGTTGAAACGTATTATTTCTCCATCAAACTCCATAGTCAATGTTCCCTTGTCCACATCAATAATGGTTTTTGCCGTTTTCATGAAGGGACGCCCAAGTATCAATGGAAGAGACAAGTCCGGTGAACCTTCATCCATCTCTAACACAAAAGTCAGCTGGAAATACAAGTTGATTAACCAGCACAAGAACATCCTCAACAATACTCATTGGGTAAATATTAGAGCGATCGGCTAATTGCAACACAATTTCAGCCTTTTTCAAAGGACCTAGATTAAGTGAATTATACATGGATGCCGGAATAACATTAACGGATGCACCTAAGTCTAACATTGCTTTGTTAAAAGTGGTGTTACCAATTATGACGGGAATGTCAAAGCTACCGGGATCCTTGCATTTCAGTGGGAGTTTGTGTTGTAAGATTGCCGAAGCATTCTCCCCCACACTTAGCACTTCATTGCTTTTAAGCCTTTGCTTTTTGGTACACAAGTCCTTCAACACTTTTTCATACTTGGGAACTTGCTTGATAGCATCATTGAGTGGTATGTTCACATGAATCTTCTTAAGAACGTCTAAAATCTCCTTTTCTAGTTCCGTCTTCTTAGAACTTGCAAATCTGTGAGGAAAAGGTATAGGAGGAACATAAGTAGGAATAGGATTTTTAGAGTTAATAATAAGTACCTCGGGTGTTTGGGGAATTTCATCCCTCTTTTCCTCCAAAACCGGCTCCTTTGAAGCTTCCTCTTCACCCAAATCAGCAACTTTGGGTTGCTGAAGTTGTGTACCACTTCTCAACGTAATATCATTGACACCCTGTTTTGGGTTAATGGGTTGAGAAGGGAGTCTCCCACTATTTTGCTCCTTCAATTTGTTGATATCAATCGCCATGGAGCCCACTTGAGTCTGCAACTTCTTGATATCACTCTTAGTTTCCTGCTGACTTTCTTTAAACATGGTAGAAATACCTTGCATCATTGTTTGTAACTTTGCATCGATATCGGAACCTTAGTTTTGAACCGGTTGTTGTGGTTGCTGAAATTGTTGTTGTTGTTGTTGAAATTGTTGTTGTTGTGGTTGAAATTGTTGTTGCGGTTGAAATCCACTCGGACGGTTGAAAGTAGGTTGTTGAACCGCACCTTGCTTGTTGGCATAGCTGAAATTTGGATGATCTCTCCATCCCGGATTGTAGGTGTTGGAATAGGGATCATACCGTCTTTGTGGGTTTGGAAAAACCGCATTAGCTTGCTCCAACTCTTCACCATACGAAGGTAATATAACCGCAATCATCTTTTGCATCATTTGCTCCATATTGTCCATCCTTTGATCACGGTGTGATGATGATGAATCACTAACTTCATGCACTTTCCTAACCATTGGTTCACCTCTTGTGTAGAATTGTTGCGAGTTTGCATACATGCTTTCAATCAACTCGACAGCTTGGGCCACCGTCTTGTTAACTAGTGCTCTACCACCCACTGCATCAAGAATATATCTATCACTTGATTGAAGACCTTCGTAGAAGTACTGGATTATCATAGCATCGCTGAATTGATGGTGAGGACAGCTTGACACCAATATCTTGTATCGCTCCCAACATTCATACAAAGATTCTCCCGCATGTTTCTTTATTCCACAAATCTCTTTGCGAATTTGAGTAGCCTTTGACACAGGAAAATACCTCTCTAGAAAGAGTTTCTTCAATCCGTTTCATGTAGTGACACTTCCGGATGGCAAATAATACAACCAATCCTTAGCGCTTGTAGTTGCAGGAAATCCCACAACTACACCCTCATGAGATTCTATTAATTTGATTTGATGATCTAATTTATTTGATATGAAAATGAAGATTAAAATACTAAAATTGTAAAAGAGACACAAAGATTTTTACATGGTTCGATCATTGTGATCTACATCCATGGTCCTTCACTAGTGATTGTATGTAATTACATGATTTTACAATTGAGACTCCATTAATGAATATTTGGAGCTCTAGTTTTTTGGGGAAGAAGATCATCAAGAAAATAAGTCTCTCCCTTTCTTTACAAAATTCTAACTTCAAATGTCTCTCCAAAATCTATTTTCCCAAAAGAACTCTCCCTTTCTATTATGCCTAAATGGCTATTTATATGATTTTACATAAAAGATGACAGTTGTGTTGTCCCGCAATTTCGGATCTAAAATATGTCATGCGAGTCTTCGCAGCCTTGCTCGCAAGATGTCTTTTCTCTCCACAATTTCGCAAGCTATCATTTGTTGCATCGTTAATTATTTGCAAGCATAATAATGCTGCGAGATTCTGCTCCTACAGCGCTGTCCACCATAGAAAATGGAAAAACTTTCAACATTGAACCATCGGATTCAGTCTCCGCTGGAAGCATGGCCTTAACAATGGTATGGAACTCCATGAGATGCTTGTTTGGGTCTTCATTCACCATGCCATGGAATTTTGGTAACTCTCTAAGCAACCCCGGCTTGATCTTGAAAGTTGAGTTTGTTTGGATACACCATTGTTGTGCATCAAACTTATGAGATGCCAAATCCTTGAGTGTCCGATTTGCGTCACCCATTGCTTATTTTTATTTAACTAGTGGTTCTTCTACAAATGGAACCTCTTATTCTCCTTCTAGTTGTAATCCTTCTTCCACTTCTATCTCTTGCTCTTCCGGTATGTCTTGACTTGGTTGGAGTATTGTGCCTCTTCGAGTAGCAATCCTGCACCTTGGATAGTTCCAATCCTTAGAATCCAGGGATTAGGTACCTGAAAACAATTCTCGCAAACAAGTAAGAACCAAGACAAGAAAATAAAAGCAAAGATAAAAGCAAAAATTGTAAAAAGAAACTAAAAACTTAATAACAAGCCGTTTGCCTCCCCGGCAACGGCGCCAAAATATGGTCGGTTGTCAGCCGGTCAAATATAATTTCACTTTCTTACTTTACTAAAATAAATGTAGTATGCGATAAGAGAGAGTTCGTATCCACAGAGAGGCTTTTGTTGTTATAAAATTTTTCAGTTTCTTAGTAACCAAAGGGGGGGGTTGATATTTCAAAGCAATAAAAATAAATTGAAAGCAAAGTAAAAATAAAAGTAATCAACAAGGAGAAAGTATTGGTCACGGGATAGTTTCATTCACAAACTTGAATTCTCAACAATGACTAGAATTGGAATTTTAATCTCTCATTTACTAAAAGTCCTAGAATATCTTGATCGCAAGAATATTCCGCTAATTCTCTGATTTCATCACAACCACATTAAAAGATGCATATGTGACTTCTTCCTAGAAAGCAACCGAAAGTGTAAAATCACAATTAGATTTAACTCCCTAAAAGAAATGAGTTCTATGGAATAAGACTAATTAAGGCAATCAAAATGTGTAAAAGAACTAAATCGATTTAACCCAAGTTATGATTCATATGTGACTAGTAGGATATATCACTACAAGCACTACTCACATTTATGCTACTTAGAATCAGGGATAAACAACGTTTTCGTATTGAAAACCCTAATATAGCTCTAGATATGAATGCAAACGGATTGATTCCGGACTCAACCAAACAAACAATCAAATCATAAACGATATGAACCATGAATCATAAACAATAAAGTTGAGACAAAACTAATGCATTGAATCAAATCTTATTTGTGAAATCCACTTTATATCCCATAACCAATAAATAGTATTTAGTTACTCATAGTTTTTGAGTTCATCATAATCATAATAATCAATTATAAAAGGAAAAAGATGAAAAATAAACGAAAGCAAACCCTAGTAGAATCGCTCTCCTCCAAAACTCTAGTAGAAAAGATGATGTCTCTCAAAAGAATAGAAACTTTTTCTTTTTATAGCTTTTCAACTTCCCAAATTAGGTCTTCAAAGCCCAAGGTCCAATACCAAGAAATCCACTAAACTCATGTGTGTGAAATACCCATGTGAAAATTCTGCCCCAAAAATGTTCGCCGGAAAACTTTGTTTTTGGCCGGAATCCCACAGAAAAAGTATCTTAGGTGACCGGCAAAGTCCACCCGGTCATCAGTCAATGAGTCAGCTCGGTCAAGTCAATGTGAGTCAGATCCGAGTTAGATGGCTGAGTCAGAACCGAGTTAGATGGATTGAGTTTCCAAGCCATAGTCTTGCATAGGCCAGAGCTGTGCATTGACAATCATCGTGCATTACCAGTTAACTCCATCCATGATGGCTGTTCCATCCTCTTTAATGCTTCTTTCACTTCCATATCCTACTAAATCAGCTCAATTACGCCTGCACCAGAACCACAACTCAGCTTCAACCAACACCAAAACTAGCTCATTCCATGTTCAGCTAATCGACAATACTGCGAGTAAATCCTTACAACACTAGACTGCAACTTCATAACCATCTGCTTCAGTTCAACACAGACTCCATAACTATCTCAGCTGCACCACTTGTTCCACTGAAATAGCAACTTCACATATTCAGGTCCCAATTCTCCTCATTTCTCTATTGCCATCTTAACACCACCTCCATACCTGCAACTGCAATATCACCAAGTACTCAGCTCCTCAAACTAACCGACTGCCATCACCAACTGCTGCTTACACCTTCATTTAACTAACACAACTGCACTTAACTTGACTACTTCCACCATATTCAGTTACAGCTGCTCATCACAATGCAACTACTTACAGTCCCAGCTCTCAGCTTCTGGTATTATCCCATTTCAACTCCACAATAACAATATCATTCCCTGCTACACATTTAACTTGTAAAACCATTCCACCTACCCATTATATCATACACCTGCAGATTCTTCTCAGGCCCCTTTCCCCAACAGCAATATCATCAGTTCATCACCACTATTTGCAGCTGCACCTCAGTCTCCTGCCTCGTACTCGAAGCCGCCATGACACAAGTTCAACATTAATCCAGCTTCTTTTCTGAATTCACCAGTTCCCTATATCAGCAACTAGTAGGCCATCTTCCCTGTAGCACCACCTCTGCTCCATAAGTTATATCAATTCAACCTTCTCTGCATCCTTGAACTCAAGGCAACAATACCATTTGATCCATCCAACTACAACCCATAACTGCAATCTTTCATTGCCTTCAACACAGCAAACAGAACACCACCATTTCATCCTTCCCTGCCCTGCTCTTTTATTTGCAATTTTAACTCAGGCCATTCACTTAACCCTGCATTCATCCATGATTCCCTACCATGAATTTACCTGATGCTAAGTCACTCATCTGAAGCTTCATACACACTGTTGACTGCATCTCCCAATTATGCCATAACACCACCAGTGCCTTACCACCTCAGATTCAAACCATACTGCAATACCCATTAACATCAGTTGTATATCCAACAACATCACCAGCATGACCAATTCCATTTCTTCCTTCTATGTCACAAACCCTAAATCCAATTTCTTCCATTAACGCCAATCATTAACTGTTAAGACAACAGCAGATTCAATTCCAACGCACCCATCTGCTAATTCATTCTTGTTCATCTCTTTTTAGACTCAAATCATCCTCTCTTTTACTCAGAACCAACAACAGTATCATTTCTCCCTACAATGTTTACTCATTTTATCAGCCACAGACTCTTCCATATTATCCCCAATATCACAAGCACACAACCCATTTCCAATTTCTTCTTCTCTGTAATGAACACTCCCAAATTCGAGTCACTAATAAACCCAAATCTTCAAATACCCAAATTCTTGGTTTGAGAACAACCAGATCTCCCTGATCATCAATTTGTTCACCCTTGTAAACATCCACAGTGACCCATTCTTCATAATCCTCAATTCTAATTTGATTTATTCTCTTGATTTCATGATTAACATCATTATGTTCCTCCCCCAACTTCCATTTTCTGAATGTTAATGGAGCCACCACTCTTTACTCTCGGTTTCAGTCAGAGCAGTAATAAGAATATAAGAGAAAATGATTTCTCTCAATTTTAGGTCAGGTGTAAGAGACGAGAGTGATTTATCCACCCCTGTAGTACTGGATAAGGGCCAACCAGCTCTCCTGTGACTATCCGTTTCGCGGAACCGACTGCCTATTCACTTCCTTGCTTATTCGTAGCTAGCTTCGCTCGCCTGTGAATTGGTATTTTTTCTATTTTTCGCCCCAAACGAACGCTTTCTTCCTTTCTTGAGTTCCTCCACCAACATCAACCGTCTCTTACTTCTCAAACCCACTTCATCTCTTCAATTTCTATTCATCACAAAAGCAGTCGTGCTTTTCAGACAAAATATGCATCACTAAAGACGACGTGCTTTTCAGACAGAGATGAAGAAATAAAAGAAAATAATGAGAAATAGTCCGCCTCAAACACCATTTGCACATGAGATGACGCTTTTGCCCTGTTTCTTCTTCTTTTGTTCCAAATTACTCCAAAGTACCTAAATACTCAGAAACAAAACATAAGATACATAATTTACAAGAAAACTCGCAAAGAAAGCATAAACTATAGATAAATATCAAGGTGTTTTAGACATCTATCAATATACATGGGTCAAAATATAAAAAAACATATTTTGACCCACCCATTCCAGGGATATGATCCTTGGAAAGATACGGTTTGTTATAACTTGGGGTCTCAGGATATGATCATGTCACAACTTACGTTCCAAGATTAGGATCCCATAGTCTGTTTTGTTGGGATCTTGCAACAATGAACATCATGTTAGACGTATCAAAATAATATGTAAAGAACTAATCTGAAACAACTCTACAGAAATAACTTGACGAAGGCAGAATCACAAGTTCAATAAGTTTTGCTTAACACATTAGTTCGCGGGTATACTCAAGTTGAGTAATGCTAAACCCATCACAGCGAAGATGTGTCCAGGATAAGACTGCCTGATACAACTTGAGTTAGCACAACACAAGTTACCCTCTCTTCGAACTTAGCAATAGGGATGAAGTAAAAACGTATGGAGAAAACCTAGAGCCAAAGAAGAATTTCGGTGTGTTATGAAAACAGAATTTCAAGTTGTATTTAAAGGAGAAGATACTTTCAAATCAAGTTAGGTTTTAGTTTTCTTCAAAAACAATTAAAATCGGAAAAAGAATTCTCCCATAAATAAAACACTTTAGAGAAATTAATTGTGGAAATTGTTTCTTAAAGAAAAACTCGCAAAAATAAAATATATTAAAAATGGGACTTGGTATATGTAATACGCGCATATCCATGGGTCAAAATATAAAAAAAACATATTTTGACCCACCCATTCCAAGGATATGATCGTCGGAAAGATACAGTTTGTTACAACTTGGGGTCTCAGGATATGATCATGCCACAAATTACGTTCCAAGACTAGGATCGCACAGTATGTTCTGTAGGGATCTTGCAACAATGAACAGCATGTTATTAGACGTATCAAATTAATATGTAAAGAACTAATCCGAAACAACTCTACAGAAATATCTTGATGAAGGAAGAATCACAGGTTCAACAAGTTGTCCTTAACATATTAGTTCGCTGGTATACTCGAGTTGGGTAATGCTAAGCCCCTCACAGCGAAGATGTGTCCAGGATAAGACTGTCTGATATAACTTGAGTTAGCACAACACAAGAAACCCTCTCTTCGAACTTAGCAACAGGGATGAAGTAAAAACGTATGGAGAAAACCTAGAGCCAAAGAAGAATTTCGGTGTGTTATGAAAACAGAATTTCGAGTTGTATTTTAAGGAGAAGATACTTGCAAATCAAGATAGATTTTAGTTTTCTTCAAAAACAATTAAAATCGGAAAAAGTATTCTCCCATAAATAAAACACTTTAGAGAAATTAATTTTGGAAATTGTTTCTTAAAGAAAAACTCGCAAAAATAAAATCTATTAAAAACGGGACTTGGTATATGGTAAACGCGCATATCCATGGGTCAAAATATAAAAAAACATATTTTGACCCACCCGTTCCAAGGATATGATCCTTGGAAAGATACGGTTTGTTACAACTTGGGGTCTCAGGATATGATCATGCCACAACTTACGTTCAAAGTCTAGGATCGCACAGTCTGTTATATGGGGATCTTGCAACAATGAACAACACGTTAGACGTTTCAAAATAATATGTAAAGAACTAATCCGAAACAACTCTAAAGAAATAACTTGACGAAGGAAGAATCACAGGTTCAACAAGTTGTCCTTAACACATTAGTTCGCGGGTATACTCGAGTTGGGTAATGCTAAACCCCTCACAGCGAGGATGTGTTCAGGATAAGACTGTCTGATATAACTTGAGTTAGCACAACACAAGTTACCCTCTCTTCGAACTTAGCAACATGGATGAAGTAAAAACATATGGATAAAACCTAGAGCCAAAGAATAATTTTGGTGTGTTATGAAAACATAATTTCGAGTTATATTTAAAGGAGAATATACTTGCAAATCAAGTTAGGTATTAGTTTTCTTAAAAAACAATTAAAATCGGAAAAAGAATTCTCCCATAAATAAAACACTTTAGAGAAATTAATTTTGGAAATTGTTTCTTAAAGAAAAACTCGCAAAAATAAAATCTATTAAAAACGGGACTTGGTATATGGTATACGCGCATATCCATGGGTCAAAATATAAAAAAACATATTTTGACCCACCCGTTCCAAGGATATGATCCTTGGAAAGATACGGTTTGTTACAATTTGGGGTCTAAGGATATGATCATGCCACAACTTACGTTCCAAGATTAGGATCGCACACTCTATTCTGTTGGGATCTTTCAACAATGAACAACACGTTAGACGTATCAACATAATATGTAATGAACTAATCCAAAACAACTCTACAGAAATAACTTGACGAAGGCAGAATCACAGGTTCAACAAGTTTTCCTTAACACATTAGTTCGCGGGTATATTCGAGTTGAGTAATGCTAAACCCCTCACAGCGAAGATGTGTCCAGGATAAGACTGCCTGATATAACTTGAGTTAGCACAACACAAGTTACCCTCTCTTCGAACTTAGCAATATGGATGAAGTAAAAACATATGGAGAAAACCTAGAGCCAAAGAAGAATTTTGGTGTGTTATGAAAACAGAATTTCGAGTTGTATTTAAAGGAGAAGATACATGCAAATCAAGTTAGGTTTTAGTTTTCTTAAAAAATAATTAAAATCAGAAAAAGAATTCTCCCATAAATAAAACACTTTAGAGAAATTAATTTTGGAAATTGTTTCTTAAATAAAAACTCGCAAAAATAAAATCTATTAAAAAAGGAACTTGGTATATGGTATACGCGCATATCCATGGGTCAAAATATAAAAAAACATATGTTGACCCACCCGTTCCAAGGATATGATCCTTGGAAAGATACGGTTTGTTACAACTTGGGGTCTCATGATATGATCATGCCACAAATTACGTTCCAAGACTAGGATCACACAGTCTGTTCTGTTGGGATCTTGCAACAATGAACAACACGTTAGCCGTATCAAAATAATATGTAATGAACTAATCCAAAACAACTCTACAGAAATAACTTGACGAAGGAATAATCACAGGTTCAACAAGTTGTCCTTAACATATTAGTTCGCGGGTATACACGAGTTGGGTAATTCTAAATTCCTCACAGCGAAGATGTCTCCAGGATAATACTGCCTGATATAACTTGAGTTAGCACAACACAAGTTACCCTCTCTTCGAACTTAGCAACATGGATGAACTAAAAACGTATGGAGAAAACCTAGATCCAAAGAAGAATTTCGGTGTGTTATGAAAACAGAATTTCGAGTTGTATTTAAAGGAGAAGATACTTGCAAATCAAGTTATATTTTAGTTTTCTTCAAAAATAATTAAAATCGGAAAAAGAATTCTCCCATAAATAAAACACTTTAGAGAAATTAATTTTGGAAATTGCTTCTTAAATAAAAACTCGCAAAAATAAAATATATTAAAAACGGGACTTGGTATATGGTATACGCGCATATCCATGGGTCAAAATATAAAAAAACATATTTTGACCCACCCATTCCAAGGATATGATCCTTGGAAAGATAGGTTTGTTACAACTTGGGGTCTCATGATATGATCATGCCACAACTTACGTTCCAAGACAAGTATCGCACAGTATGTTCTGTTGGGATCTTGCAACAATGAACAACACGTTAGACATATCAAAATAATATGTAAATAACTAATCTAAAACAACTCTACATATATAACTTGACGAAGGCAGAATCACAGGTTCAACAAGTTTTCCTTAACACATTAGTTCGCGGGTATACTCGAGTTGAGTATTTATAAACCCCTCACATCGAAGATGTGTCCAGGATAAGACTGCCTGATATAACTTGAGTTAGCACAACACAAGTTACCCTCTCTTCGAACTTAGCAATAGGGATGAAATAAAAACGTATGGAGAAAACCTAGAGCCAAAGAAGAATTTCGGTGTGTTATGAAAACAAAATTTCGAGTTGTATTTAAAGGAGAAGATACTTGCAAATCAAGTTAGGTTTTAGTTTTCTGCAAAAACAATTAAAATCGGAAAAAGAATTCTCCAATAAATAAAAAACTTTAGAGAAATTAATTTTGGAAATTGTTTCTTAAAGAAAAACTCGCAAAAATAAAATCTATTAAAAATGGGACTTGGTATATGGTTGTTGATGGTGGTTTTTAGTTTAGGGTTAAAATCGTAAAACGCTAAACCCTAGTCGACATTTCAAACAAGCATTTACTAGGCGCATTTAATAAAAGCTTTTAATATGTATCTAATAATTACCGGGGTATATTTTTCACATTAGGGTTACGATAAACCAAACCCAAATTCCCCAGCGTGCCAATGGAAAATCATGCTAGCCGCACTTATCCCAAGCTAGCCGCGCCATGCCAATCGCACCATGCCATGGCCCTAACTATGCTATCCACATCTCGTGTGCCAATGGAAAGTCATGTCAGCCACACCAAAGCATGCCAACCATGCTAGCCTCACCCTTGTGCCAATGGAAAATCATGCCAGCCACACCTAGCCCAAGCTAGCCGCGCCATGCCAATCACACCATGCCATGGCCCTATCTATGCTAGCCACATCTCGTGTTCCAATGGAAAATCATGCCAGCCATACCCAACCGCGCCAAAGCATGCCAACCATGCTATCCACACCCTTGTGCCAATGGAAAATCATGTCAGCCATACCTAGCCCAAGTTATCCGCGCCATGCCAATCGCACCCTGCCATGGCCCTAGCTATGCTAGCCACATCTCGTGTGCCAATGGCAAACCATGCCATCCATACCCAACTGTGCCAAAGCATGCCAACCATGCTAGCCGCACCCTTGTGCCAATGGAAAATCATGTCAGCCACACCTATCCCAAGCTAGCCGCGCCATGCCAAACGCACCATGCCAAACGCAGCATGCCAATCGCACCATGCCATGGCCCTACCTATGCTAGCCAGATCTCGTGTGCCAATGGAAAATCATTCTAACCACACATAATTGCGCCAAAGCATTCCAACCATGCTAGCCGCACCCTTATCCCAATGGAAAATCATGCCAGCCACACCTAGCCTAAGATAGCCGCGCCACCCTACTGGCCTTCTCCTCACGACTACTAAAGTGAAGGTATGCAACAATCAACGGTTGCCCTTCAATCCTAGGAGAAAATCCTTGCCGTATAAGGTCCCCTCACAACCTTTAGCTTAAAACCCTAGATTAGTTACACACTTATCCCAAGCTAAACGCGCCATGCGCCCATGGCTACTCCTTGGCCCCACATGCCAAGACCGCACCTAGCGCCCATGGCTACTCCTTATCCCCACATGCCAAGACCGCGCCTAGCGCCCATGGATAATCCTTGGCCCCACATGCCAAGACCGCGCCTAGCACCCATGGCTACTCCTCCCACATGCCAAGATCACGTCATGCGCCCATGGTTACCCCTTGGCCTCGCATGCCAAGCCGAACCAAACTTAGCCAAGCTAGCCGCGACATGCCAAACGCACTTTGCCTTGGCCCTATCCTTGCTAGTCACGTCATGACAAGCCAACCGCCCTCACCTTGGCCCTAGCTATGCCATATGCCCATGGAAAACCCTTGGCCCCTCATGCCAATTCTAAACACACCCTAGCCGTGCCACACTTTTGGCCTTCCCCAACGGCTACTAAAGAGAAGGCATGCCCCAATCAACGGTTGCCCTTCAAACCCAGGAGCAAATCCTGGCCACCCAAAGTCACCTCATGACTTTGGCCCAAAAAACCATAGCTTGGTCACGCACCTGACCAAAGCTAGCTATGCCATGCGGCCATACAAACCCTCGGCCCCACGTGCCCAAACCAAACTGCACCTAGCCAATCTAGCCGCACCAAGCCAAATGCCCTTGCCTTGGGCCTATCTATGCCATGCGACCATGGAAAACCCTTGGCCCCATGCGCCAATCCAAACCGTACCTAGTCGAGCTAGCCGCACCAATCCAAACACCCATGTGTTGGCCTTAGATATGCTAGTCACACTATGACAAGCTAAGCTCATTTGCCGCCCTAGCCATGCCATACGCCCATGGTAGATCATTGGCCCCACGCGCCAAGTCTAAACAACACCCTGGTCACACCTTCCCTATGCGGCCACCAAAACAAAGGCATGTGGCCATCAATGGCCACCCTTCAAACCCAGGAGCGAATCCTGGCCGTCTAAAGTCACCTCATGACTTTTGGGTCCGAAAACCTAAGTTTGGCCACGCCAAACCATCCCATGCCAACGGCATGCCAACCTAGTCGCGCCACCACGATGGCCCTCACTACCAAAACTAAGGTGTGCAACGCACCTCTCAAGATGCAAAATCTCGACCGTCGAAGGTCACCAGACTACCAAGTTCCCCAAGCTCGACTTGCCAAGCCACAACAACGTATTACATGTTCTCCAAGAACATTCGAGACATCAACACAAACTGGAAGATCTTTTTTGGGTATTGGTTTGGTGGTCTACAGCGTGCGGCGTAAACTACGCCCCTCATAAGGAAGTGTCATAAGAGTGAGACGCCTTGTAAATATGGGAGTTATGTGGGAAACGTTCATGGGACATAAAGCCGTGAGTTAACAACCGTTACAGAACATTAATTCCATAACGTTAACAGTTTCATGAAAATCAATTTCATGCGTTAACCACTTTATGGAACAATCAAGTCCATGCATACGGTTACCACCTCCTCCCATTTACTCCTCACTCCTTAATGAGACCAGGATACGTTTCTACTACGGCTTGTATAAATAGGTCTTACATATTTCCATTTGAACAACAAGTTCATTCGGATAAGACAACACTCAGAATACTTACCTGCTATCTCTCCTCGTTAGCTTTCCTACTTTTCTGAAAACAAGTTGTAGAAACCCAATTGCTCTTCCAGAATAAACTATTCTGGTCTCGCACTCTCCTTGATTCCCTCCCCAAAACCAACCCATTCTCCTCCTTTTTGTGACCGAAGCAAGTCTGGAACCGCCATTTCTTGTTTTAGGCTGGACTTGTACAGATTGAGATATCGAACCTAAAAGTACTCCCTTGCAGTACATGGTTAAGGGTTTAAACAGTTTCTCACCTTCACACATGCAATTACCAAAATCACTAGAAGCTATTTTCACCTATAAACAATTGGCGACCACAGCGGGAGGATTTATATATTAGTTACAATATAAACTCTAAACTCCTGATTTATTTTCCGTAACGTCAACCCCAATATGGTGGAACTTAGGTCCGGAGCGGCTGCCGAGAACACCAGCACAGAGCACGTTCCTGATGTTAACGTCTCTCCCAATAATGTCGTTACATCACATACTGACTATGGAAACTCCGAATACACCCCCTCGAGCGTAACACCGCCAATCACCAGGGCCAGAGCCGCCGCCTCCTCTAGTTTCTCTGCACTACCCTCTAATCACGGTAACGAAAACACCTCTTCGGGCGTTAAACCACCAGTAACCAGGGCCAGAGCCGCCGCTGCGATTCCTAGCGCCACGTCTAGCATGGCACCTCCAACCGCAACCAAGGTTCCAGCTACCCCACCGACGGGACGAGATATCGGAGGGACCTGGGGAAGCCGTCCTTATGTCACCATCGCTGATTTGATGGAACGACAAGAGATGCTTGCTAGAGCTCAGACGAAATGGTTCTAACACAGAAAGAAGTACTTGTATTTCTCAAGACCCTGACAGAGTGGCTACCACATGAGTCGCGTCCTCCAGATCCATTTAGGAACATCTCCAACAACCCCGACGCTATCACCTCAGCAGAACGCGCCTCTGCGGACGTGAAAATTCACGCTAGAATCCTAGTGGAAAGAAATCATCCGTCCAAGTTCGTCACGCGGGAAGATTTGGAGCAACCTTTCCACAACCGAATCAAAAATGATGAACTATACATGCATCAACACCAACCCCCTTACCCATATGAAATGCAAAGAATTCCTCTTCCAAGTGGGTACTCCTCTCATCAATTCACCCTGTACGATGGTACCGGGAATGCACATGAGCATGTTTCCCATTTCTTGGAATCCCTAGGTGAACATGAGTATAATCACGTTCTTCGCCTAAGGGAGTTCTCAAAATAACTTACCGGAAGGGCGTATACATGATACAACAACATCCCGCCAAACAGTATTCCCAACTGGAGAAGCATGGTCACAGCATTTTACAGGAAGTACTTCTTTGTGTCTGAACAAGTCACTTTATCAGACCTTGGGAGAATGTACCAGTGGGATAACAAACATCCGAACGACTTTGTCAAAACGTTCAGGGTTGAAGCACTTGACTGTCACGACCCAAACGTGACTGAACAATAACTGGTGCACGCTTGCATCAATGGTATGGTTCCTATTTACCGCTCCTTGCTAGAAAACTTGCGCTTTCAAACATTCTCGGAACTCCATGAAGCCGCCATACGATCCGCAAAGACAACACCAACATTACTGGAGAGAACTAGGTCAACCCAAGTTGAATACGCCCGTGAGACTCGTGGGAATAGACGCCTCACCAGCAAGCAATTTAACGTTGGCTCGCCCTCCGTGAACATAGTGAACGAAAGGGAAAAAATGAAGGCCCCAGCCACATGCCACTAGCCAAAACGTGAAGCACCGGTGCAACAGGAGTCCCTGCCATGGAATACTGCCACTAAAACTCCCATGCATCATCATGAAACTGAAGGGAATACTCTCGACTTCTCGTTTCCCATGGAGGAGATAATCGACCTCCCGGAGGTTTGGGTTCAAGATGATGTTATCATACTGCCGCCTCCCAGACGTCCACCAACTGAGGCCGAGATAGCGAACCCCAAGTACTTCCATTACCACAGGTTCGTTCACCACCCGACCAGTGATTGCAACAAACTAAAGCATATTTTCAAAGAAAAGATAGAAGCGGGAGAGCTCCAGCTAGGAAACGAGGGAGTACATCGAGACCCACTCCCAATAAGAAACTGTGGGTCCTCTGGGGACTCCATGCACAAGACTGTACAATCCATGATGCAGCATGTATGCAAAATTCTTTATCTTTCCAAGGTGCAGCGCCAAGATATTTTCGCAGCTCTCAATCGCGTCGTATCCGGCAAACGACTTTTTCTCTCCCCAGAAACCACGTCAGGGACACAAGATTTCCAAACAAGCGGAGCCAAAGGGGATAACTGGGGACTGCTGACCACATCTCGTTTAATAGGTATCGAACTTGAAAACACACTCATCGACATGGCCTATGACCTCAACATCGTTACTTTCAAGACGCTAAAGGTAGCGGTATTTACAAAACAAGACGCTACAAATTCCCTGTCTGTGATTAAGAACCCGAGAGGAGAAACTTTGAACGCGCATGGCTACATCGACCTCGAGATCAATGTGGGAGACGCTTGTTGATGGTAGATTTTATTTTAGGGCTCAAATTGTAAAACCAAATTTAATATGCTGCCACCTTGCAAAGGATGAAGCTAATTTAATAGGCTGACATCCTGCAAAGGATAAAACCATTCAAGTGACGAATACTTCTCACTTTATTAATTCACCAAAGCATGTGCAACCATCCCGTGAATTTAATATACCCAGAACGGAGCATGTAGCAACCATCCCGACGGAGCATGTAGCAACCATCCCGGTTTTCTATAGGTATACAACATTACTATTAATGCTTTAATTAAATACTTGTGTTCGACATGAAAACACCCGTAGGCTACCTGACGGTGGGTTATATTAGCCCCGTTGAACGCATGCAAGACTACCCATGTTAGTCTCACCTGCTGAAAACAAACTCAAAAATATATCTCATCCTTCCAACTTCGCAGGCATGGTTGGACGGACTAGATCACGCGCGGGACCGAGTAGCACGCACGCACATGCTCACCGCCGGTCTACCTTCCTAATGGTGCGAACGGCTTCACCATAGGAGCCATAAGCGTCGAGATATGCTAGCATGATGCTGCGGCTCACAAAACCTAAAATTAGGGTTTGCTTACAAGTTGCGACCAAGCAACTTTGGGCATGTGTGCACTAACGATTTTGAGGCACAACTGCTGGCCGACGACGCCTGTGTAATCTTCATGGGACCGGATACACGGCCAGCCAATCGGCCATGATCGGTTGCAGACCAGCCATCTCGAAATTCGTGCCCAAAGGCAGCATGCGAGATCCCTTCTAATCTTGGCCATCCGTCATTGCAGGCTAGAACGGGCGACCCAGATTGCTCCGATTGACTTCTAGATGGCGTGGACGTATAGAGTGGCGTCCCACCTACATGCAGGGACAATCGGCCACTCCATGCACGCCTCCCAAGGCATCAAACCATTAGGGTGAAAGAGGAAGCTCGCAAGCCTTCCAAACCCTAATCCAACGGTTATTCCTCCATCAATCTCGTCCGTCCAAGTTCGCATGCTTGGATGAATATCCTAGGAAGGGAGTTAGGTGGCAAACAAGGTATCACCGTGATCACCATCCGCCACACTTCCTCATGGCATAACCGGCCAAGGTGGGTCCCGCTCATGCGACCTCCGAACAACGCATGAACATAGCTAGTTGAGTCACTTCAACTTGCAATCTTTTCATCAAGGTTGTAGGCTTCAAATATGTTAAACATATTTAATGCACCGCATGCATACAATATGCGCCTACAAACAACACGATACTTCACAAGTATCAATTTCCTTCCTGGGTTTTGCTTTCGGGCTGTTTTCTTTTCCCGAACGAGCTTAAAACCTAAATATTCCCTCGTTGGGAGATAGGAAATTCTTTTCCGTATGGAATGGAGGGGCGGATCATCAAAATCCGAGTCCGCACTAGAATTCTACAACGATTCTAGTAAGGAGCGCTAATTAGGGTTTCTGGTGCAACGATCAACGGTTGCCCCTCCTCTCAAGATGCAAAATCTCGACCGTCGAAGGTCACCAAGCTAGCAAGCTTCCCGAGCCTGACTTTCCAAGCTACAAAAACATGCTACATGTTTTCCAAAACACCCGAGACATCAATCATGTCACAAACTGGGGGATACATACTGGGGTATTGGTCTGGCGGTTTTACGGCGTGCAGCGCACAACGCGTCATCACAAGAACGTGTCAGGAAGTCATGGACGGTTAGTGATGATGGGAGAAGTGGGAAAGCCTGGTCGTGTGACACCAACACACTACTCCACTACTCCATCACTCCACTTCCCACGAGATACGAAGGTTAGTCTAAAATACTTGTATAAATAGGTTCTCCGCCCTATTTTCAACAACAACATAAGTCCAAGGAATACAGAAAAACCAAGTGTTAATACCATCGTATTCAACACCCAGAGCCTGCCTGCAACATTTTCTAGACTGCTCAACCTTCTGTTAACAAGTCATCAAATAGCCTTCATCTTCATACTCTCAACATCTTCTTCGCTTCCCTCCCTAAGATCAACCTCACATCCTTCACCTGTGACCGAAACAAATCTGGAACGGCCGTGTCTTCGGTTTAGGCCAGAATTATACAAATTATCTCTCGAATCAAAAGTGCTCATCGTGCAACACATTTGTTGAAGGTTTAAATTCACTTCTCATCCACACACACCCAAAATTACTTAAACCTGCAGAAGTAGTTTTCTCCCACAAACAATTGGCGACCACAGTGGGAGGTTAATCTATCGGTTGTGAAGTCGATCTCTTCAATACCATTTCAATTTTCAAGAATAGTGGATCTTAGATCTGGATCAGCAACCAATCCCGAGGGAGGTAGCGCCAACAACACTTCTAACGCTGATATCCCAATTACTGGTGTCACTATACAACCCGCCAGTACAACCAACGTGTCCCGTGGAGTTGCGTCTTCTACCATCAGTACCACCAGTACCAGCAGAGCAGGAGCGGACATTCCAGTAGGTGTGCCACCTCCCATTATAAGATCTAGAGCGGCTGCAAATCCAGGAATTTCCTCAAGCATGACACCTCCGTCCGTCACCAGAACGACTGCTACTCCCCCTTCAGGACAAGGATCTAGAGGACCCAAAGGAGTACAACCTCCTATCACCATGGTGGACTTGATAGAGAGACAAGAAACCCTCGCTAAAGCTCAGTCAGACATGGCAACCACTCAGAAGGAGGTACTCACCTTCCTTAAAACAGTAACTGATCGATTACCGCAAGAGTCGAGATATCCCCAAGGGCCAACAAGAAATACATTCAACACACCTGGATCAGGTGCCTCAGTTACGCAAGCCTAACCGAATGAAGACTCTTATGCTGCTGACCACGTAAGAGAAAGGGACCGGGAGCGTCTCAGGGAAAGGAGCCGATCATTCAACTTTATTACACATGAAGATCTGGAGAGACTCCTCCAAAATCTTGGAAAAGAAAATCTGATGGACGCGCATCGACACCAGCCTCCATATCCACAATACGTGTAGCGGATTCCTCTTCCCAAGGGATACATCTCCCCTCAATTCACCCTTCACGATGGTACCGGTAATGCTCATGAACACGTCTCTCGATTTTTAGAATCCTTAGGATAACACGAATACAATCACGTTCTCCGCCTGAAGTAATTCTCCAAATCACTTACGGGGAGAGCATATACGTGGTATAACAACATCGCACCCGACTGCATATCCAATTGGAGTGAGATGGTCAGCGCGTTTTACAAGAAGTACTTCTTTGTATCTGTGCAAGTTACTTTCTCAGACCTAGGGAGAATCTCCCAACGGAACAACGAACATCCAAATGATTTTGTCAAAAGGTTCAGAACACAAGCGTTGGACTTCCATGAACCAAATGTCACAGAACGACAGCTGGTGGAATTATGCATCAACGGAATGATACCCATATATCGCGCCCTGTTGTAAAACTTGGGATTCCAGACGTTCTCACAACCCCGTGAAGCCGCCAAACGCTCAACCACTACCGCCCCATCACTATTGGAAAAAAACCAGAGTTGTTCGGAGTGAAGATTCCTGGAAGAACCGAGGAAACAAGTGTCTCATCAACAAACAGTACGACACTGGTCCTTTTGTGAGCATGGTGGGCGAAGGCAGAAAAAGGAAGGCCCCGGTAGCTGAACAACAACCCAAGCGTGCATCTCCAGCGCATACGGTTACATCTCGAAAAGGAGGAGGCAAGGCTCCTATGCAAGACGCTGAAGATACAGGCTTACCATTTCCGATGAACGAAGTAATGAAGCTAGTGGAAGCATGGATTCAGGATGATGCTGTCAAGATGCCACATGTCAAACGCCCACCGACCGAGAAAGACATGACAGACGCCAATTACTGCTGCTATCATAGGTTCGTCAACCACCCAACCAAGGATTGCAACAAGTTGAAACAAATCTTTAGAGAGAAGATAGAAGCAGGAGAAATCCATCTAGGAAATGAGGGCATTTCATAGAGATCCTCCATGTCAAGAGCTGCATGATTTCTGGGGACTCTGTTCACAAGACTGTACAATCTATGATGGACTACCTATGCGTTTATATCCAGAGAAGGAAGATGTCTTGGCGTATCAACTCCTCCTCGAAGTCACCACCATCAAGCATCCATGTCCAGAGGATAAAGCTGTCTTGGCACCTCAGTCTGAAGTTACCACCAACAAAGGAAACTGGGGACTGTTAACCACTACTCACTTAAAAGATGTCAAGTTCGATAACACGCTGATCAATATAGTTTCCGTATTCAACATCGTCACTGTCAGGACCCTGAGATCCGCAAAGATCTCAAAGCAGGAAGCTACCCGCAATCCTACTGTGATCAAAAACCCGGAAGGAGAATTCGTGGGCGCTTACGGATACATTGACTTTGATTTCAAGATCGGTGACACTCCAACACAATCCAGGTTCCACATAATCAAGGAACATCCGGATTACGACATGATTCTAGGGCGCCCGTAGATACACAAGGAGAAATCCTTACCGATCTCAGTACCTGAAAGGATCTTCAACAAGCCAGCCCCGATGATCTCCAGCAAACCTTGGAGTCTTGAAGACTACCTGTTGCCTCCGTACCAACTACTCACAGGCATAACACAACTTCCTGGTGAAAGTCTTTTGTCCTACGTCAAGAGATTCCGAGCTCAAGTAAGTCTTATTGAAAAACCCTCCTAGCAAGTAGTGAATGATCACCCTGTTGGACCACAGGGGACTGCTTCACCTGACAAGCTGACCACCACCAAGAGATGTGAGTGGAGCGTTGTTCCCTTTAAGCACTTCACCAAAAGTTTCGAATCAGTGAAGGACAACACGTCTCAGAAGCAGGTTGTCATACCAACTCCAACTCCAGAATCATATGCACGACTGCCGTGATGGTGAAATAACAACCACGGTATTTCATATCCGGATCGATGGTAACTACATCAATAAGAGACAATTTCATAATTTGTCTCCCGTATAAGAAGTGGTTGCATTACCAAAGGAGTATGATTGAGACTTTTTAGCACTGCCCATCTCAAAGACGATGAATTTAGAGATGCAAGCATGCTATTATTATGATTCCAAGATGTCCAAAGACGAGGATGTACTCAAGAGAGAAGATATGGCATCATGAACCTAGCGTGACAACTCCTATCAATTCGAAAGTTTTGGGTACTCGTCGACAGGGGACTGTCTCCTTCTTCTCTATCTCATGAAGGAACGTCAAGAAAGTCGTTGGTTCCAGCTTACACCTCTACCAATTAAATGAGACAAGCTCTACCACTATATGGAGACTGCAAAGTTCGTGCCTGTATATACCATGCCTCTCCCTGCCACTCTCTTCTGATCAAAGCTGCTGCAGTTGATATTATGCCTGAACTTTGCTATAGCAACAACCACTACCGACATAGGTAATCCGAACTTCTGCATATTTTCCCATGGAGAAGTAACAGAATCATGTAGGCGAGATGATATCTTTATTATGGTAAAATCACCAACGGTGCAACATAGAACCACATAAGTCATGCTTGGGGACTGAGGCTCAGTATGAGATTCCTTCACCATCAGTCAAGGAATTCCTCAACACAAGAGATGATCAATCAAGAAGCATGTGAAGGGAAAACCAAACTAAAGAATTTGCTTCGATGCTCTCTCAAGGAACCGCATGCAATCCACTTCAGAAGCCACTTCAATGCTCTCTCGAGGAGCCGCCTCCAGTTCTCTTCAGAAGCTACTTCAACGCTCCCACAAGGAGCCGCCTGCATGTTAGCTTCAACCTGCTTCAACGTTACCGCTAGGAGCTACCTCCACGTTCGCTTCAGAAGCCGTCTCCAACTCTCCGAGACGCTCCAGAATCTGCTTCAACGCTCTCCAGGACCTGATCACTCCAGAAGTTGTTTCAACACATTTATGTTTGAGCAAAACAAGCGCGCAGTGGGTCCCATGTTCGAGCAGTCACCAAAGATGGTGTCGATTCAAGGCAGCAAGAATGGCGTTTGGTCAACGTAGCAGGTTCAGTGTTTGGTCGAAGTAATAAGGATGACACTCGAATGTTCAACCGAAGCAGGCACAGCAAGCCCACGTTCCATCAAGCAGGCGCATGATGAGTCCCACGATTAAGCGAAGTAGGCGGCCCCACATGTCTATCAAACAGGTGCAACATGGAGACATTCGGTTGAAGCATATACATGGTGGGTCCACATTCATCTAGGGTTACACTCACAGCTGCCCATGATCAGAGCAAGTATGCTCGCATCAGGTCCCACCAAAGCAGGCTCTCGACTGAAGCATGCATAGCAATGTCGATCGAAGCAGGAAGGATCAATATCATGCTACTCGAAGACTCGCCTGGGCGCCACTTGAATATGATGTACTCCAAGAACAGGATAACCCGTCTCTCCTGGTAACATCCAACTTTGTCTCAAAAGTTTATCTTTATTTGTCACCATCTCATGCCTACCCCGCAATGATGTAACCATTATGTGCTAGGCAGGGGACTTAATGTTGATGGTGGATTTTAGTTTAGGGATAAAATTGTAAAACCAAATTTAATATGCTGCCACCTTGCAAAGGATGAAGCTAATTTAATAGGCTGACATCCTGCAAAGGATAAAACCATTCAAGTGACGAATACTTCTCACTTTATTAATTCACCAAAGCATGTGCAACCATCCCTGTTTTCTGTAGGTATACGGCATTACTATTAATGCTTTAATTAAAGCCTTGTGTTCGATATGCAAACACCCGTAGGCTACCTGACGGCGGGTTATATTAGCCCCGTTGAACGCATGCAAGACTACCCATGTTAGTCTCACCTGCTGAAAACAAACTCAAAAATAGATCTCATCCGTCCAACTTCGAAGGCATGGTTGGACGGCCTAGATCATGTGCGGGACCGAGTAGCACGCACGCACATGCTCACCGCCGGTCTACCTTCCTAATGGTGCGAACGGCTTCACCATAGGAGCCATGGGCGTCAAGATACGCTAGCATGAAGTTGCGGCTCACAAACCATAAAATTAGGGTTTGCTTACAGGTTGCGACCAAGCAACTTTGGGCATGTGTGCACTAACGATTTTGAGGCACAACTGCTGGCCGACGACGCCTGTGTACTCACCATGGGACCGGCTACACGGCCATCCAATCATCCACGGTCGGTTTTAGACCAGCCATCTCGAAATTCGTGCCCAAAGGCAGCATGCGAAATCCCTTTTAATCTTGGCCATCCGTCATCGCAGGCTAGAACGGGCGACCCAGATTGCTACGATTGACTTCTAGCTGGAGTGGACGTATAGAGTGGCGTCCCACCTACATGCAGGGATAATCGGCCACTCCATGCACGCCTCCCAAGGCATAAAACCGTTAGGTTGAAAGAGGAAGCTCGCAAGCCTTCCAAACCCTAATCCAACGGTTATTCCTCCATCAATCTCGTCCGTCCAAGTTCGCATGCTTGGATGAATAGCCTAGGAAGGGAGTTAGGTGGCAAACAAGGTATCACCGTGATCACCATCCTCTACACTTCCCCATGGCATAACCGGACAACGTGGGTCCCGCTCATGCGACCTCCGAACAACGCCTGAACATAGCTAGTTTAGTCACTTCAACTTGCAATCTTTTCATCAAGGTTGTAGGCTTCAAATATGTTAAACATATTTAATGCACCGCATGCATACAATATGCGCCTACAAACAACACGATACTTCACAAGTATCAATTTCCTTCCTGGGTTTTGCTTTCGGGCTGTTTTCTTTTCCCGAACGAGCTTAAAACCTAAATATTCCCTCGTTGGGAGATAGGAAATTCTTTTCCGTATGGAATGGAGGGGCGGATCATCAAAATCCGAGTACATACTAGAATTCTACAACGATTCTAGTAAGGAGCGCTAATTAGGGTTTCTGGTGCAACGATCAACGGTTGCCCCTCCTCTCAAGATGCAAAATCTCGACCGTCGAAGGTCACCAAGTTAGCAAGCTTCCCGAGCCTGACTTGCCAAGCTACAAAAACATGCTACATGTTTTCCAAAACACTCGAGACATCAATCATGTCACAAACTAGGGGATACATACTGGGGTATTGGTCTGGCGGTATACAGCGTGCAGCGCACAACGCGCCATCACAAGAACGTGTCAGGAAGTCATGGACGGTTAGTGATGATGGGAGAAGTGGGAAAGCCTGGTCGTGTGACACCAACACACTACTCCACTACTCCATCACTCTACTTTCTCCACTTCCCACGAGATATGAAGGTTAGGCTAAAATACTTGTATAAATAGGTTCTCCGCCCTATTTTGAACAACAACATAAGTCCAAAGAACACAGAAAAACCAAGTGTTAATACCATCGTATTCAACACCCAGAGCCTGCCTGCAACATTTTCTAGCCTGCTCAACCTTCTGTTAACAAGTCATCAAATAGCCTTCATCTTCATACTCTCAACACCTTCTTCGTTTCCCTCCCTAAGATCAACCTCACATCCTTCACCTGTGACCGAAACAAATCTGGAACGGCCGTGTCTTCGGTTTAGGACAGAATTGTACAGATTATCTCTCGAATCAAAAGTTCTCATCGTGCAACACATTTGTTGAAGGTTTAAATTCACTTCTCATCCACACACACCCAAAATTACCTAAACCTGCAGAAGTAGTTTTCTCCCACAAACAACGCTGTAATGCATAGAAAATTCCACATTATCAGAAAACTGGGTCATGACATAATATTGGGGTGTCTGTGGATACTCGACAACAAAGCGAAACTAGATGTGCATCCTCTACCGATGTCCATGCCTGAAGGAGTTTCCAACGGCTCATCCCACCGGTTATCGCATCAACAAACTACCAAAGGAACCCAGACGTCCGGAAGAGACCTGCTGGTGCTAGATCATGGATTTCAAACACAAGTAAGTATGACCGAGCGACCTCCTCTACACTCAGTCATTCCTTCCACTATCCCGTCATGGGGACTCGACACGACTATCGGCATGAAAGCTATCAAGAAATGTGAATGGGGAGCTAGGCCATTTGAGCACTTTACGAAAAGTTTGGAAACTTCCATTGAAACCAACGAAGACTCAAACGGTTGCGCGACATATGAACCCGTTTTCAATCGGAGATATGGTGGTCAAGGCAAACTCGTTTCAAGTTGGGAAGATGATGGTAAAAATGGCTATTCAGATCGATTCTCCTGGCGGGAGAGAAGATGAACTATATCTGGTGGCAGAGATCCTTTTAGGAGGATATTGCAAGCTCATCAATGCCGACGCACCTGAAGGCATGATAATTCACTCGCGATGGCTCAGGGCCTCCACTCCTTAAAATGTTGTACTTCCCAGTCACGCTCCCTTTAGTATTTCCTTCAATAATTTCTCTTGATATTTTTATTTCCCCAAGATGAATACACCGTTTGTATTCTTCCTTGGAATTTCTTTTTCAAAAATAAAATAAAATAAAATAAAACATCTCTTTCCGAATAAGTTCTCAAGATATCAGAGAAATACATATCAAACTAACCCAGAAAACCATTACCCATCATATTGCAACCAAAGTACCTCATTCAATCATTCAAAAACAAAAATAGACAAGCGGAACGTTAACTGGTGAATAAAAAAGTAAAGAGGAGTCTACAAGGACATCAGGACGACTAAGCAACAGGAATAACGAAGGGGAGGAACTGGCCCTCGAATGATGGAACACGGGTCCCCTTGGTCAAGGCCATCTTCAAGAACTTTCCCCAGCAATATATCAGGAAACAAAAATCCCATTCAACGGCATTAGCAATAGCAACCTCAGCGTCTCATCCCGAAGCAACCACAACAGTAACAGTGTCCGCTTCGACGACCGGTCCAGCATACGCCTCCATGACCCCTACATTATCACCAACGACACCTCCGGAACCAACTTTAAAGGCTACTTCGTTTCCAACAGATGCTCATTCGAAAGTTTTCTCATTGACCCCCCGAAGAATATTTTTCGATTCATCCGCATCAAGACCAAAAACCATGGTGCTCTCCTCCAAAAGATTCACACGCTCGATCTTCCGTTGCTTCGACCTAGGAGCAGTTCGACTCGCCCTACAACTGGACCGAGGAAAGGCTTTGCCGCACCGGGACTTCTCAGCACGCCAAGGTTCCTCCTTGCTTTCCCGTCCCTCCTTCATGCTCACCGAACCCAAGAAAGTCCGAACACGCACCTGAACTTCATGGATGTAGATAGAAGGAAGGTCCTGGATGACCTCACCAACTTCACGTAACATGGATTCAATTCTAGCCAGCGCCTCCTCATGAGAAGATGACCCAATTCTAAAAACCTTCTCCGAAGAGTTGAAGACAGGGATGTTCCTAGAGGATCCCATCATACACTACAAAGAACGGGGAAAATGATCAAGTTCCATCCTATCTATGCACATATAAGAAATAGTAAAAAAAAAAAAAAAAAAAGGAAACATGAGGCGATACCTGTAAAGAGGATGGGCGAGGACAAATTACCCTAATGAAGAGCTCAAGATCGTCTTTTATGCACGACAAGATGAAGCAACCTCAAAAGGGAAAGTTTTTGTACCGGCCGTAAGTTAAGGCATGATATCATATCCTAATTAAACCCCATGCCTGCCTATGGGGAATAATTATGGTTGGCGAGAAAGTGTGGAATAACGTGCTCGAGGCATACTGGAGTGTATTTTCCCCTCCCACCACCAACGCTAAACTTCGAAAACAAAGCCGGTAGCATCACAAAAACAGAGAGAGGAGGAAGAATTTTCTGGTCTAATCAGGCAACCAAGCCCTAGAAGTCATGCCATGCCAAGACATCACTCCACTGCCGTGACCCCATCACGCCTAGCCGCCTCTGCATGTTCCACCATGCCATTGCTGCGGTCAGGACCATGCCACCTCTCGGCCCAAGCCATCCACCAGCTCCGCCCTCCAAGACCGCGCCCCCTTTGTTGTGGCTACCAACATGGAAAGACAAACTCGCTCTACCACTTAAAAGGTTAGTCGGACTCTCCTGACCAACTTTGCAATGATTTACGTTGTCTGTCACCATCATATGCTTACCCCGCAACAAGGAACCTGTTCTGAGCTAAGCAGGGGACTTAATGTTGATGGTGGTTTTTAGTTTAGGGTTAAAATCGTAAAACGCTAAACCCTAGCAGACATTTAAAACAAGCATTTACTAGGCGCATTTAATAAAAGCTTTTAATATGTCTCTAATAATTACCGGGGTATATTTTTCAAATTAGGGTTACGACAAACCAAACCCTAATTCCCTCGCGTGCCAATGGCAAATCATGCCAGCCGCACCTAGCCCAAGCTAACCGAGCCATGCCAATCGCACCATGCCATGGCCCTAGCTATGCTAGCCACATCTCGTGTGCCAATGGAAAATCATGCCAGCCACACCAGAGCATGCCAACCATGCTAGCCACACCCTTATGCCAATGGAAAATCATGCCAGCCATACCTAGCCCAAGCTAGCCGCGCCATGCCAATCGCACCATGCCATGGCCCTAGTTATGCTAGTCACATCTCGTGTGCCAATGGAAAATCATCCCAGCCAGACCTAGCCCAAACTAGCTGCTCCATGCCAATCGCGTTATGCCAAGGCCCTAGCTATGCTAGCCACATCTCGTGGGCCAATGGCAAATCATGCTAGCCACACCCAACCGCGACAAAGCATGCCAACCATGATATCCACACCATTGTGCCAATGGAAAATCATGTCAGCCACACCTAGCCCAAGCTAGTCGTGTCATGCCAATCGCACCATGTCATGTCCCTAGCTAGCCACATCTCGTGTGCCAATGACAAATCATGCCAGCCACACCCAACCGCGCCAAAGCATGCCAACAATGCTATCCGCACCCTTGTGCCAATAGCAAATCATGCCAGCCACACCTAGCCCAAGATAGCCGCGCCATTCCATGGCCCTAGATATGCTAGCCACATCTCATGTGTTAATGGAAAATCATGCCATCCACACCCAACTGCGCCAAAGCATGCCAACCATGCTGGACGCACGCTTGTGTCAATGGAAAATCATGTCAGCCACACCTAGCCCAAGCTATCCGCGCCATGCCAATCGCACCATGCCATGGACCTAGCTATTCTAGCCGCGCCACCCTGCTGGCCTTCTCCTCACGAGTACTAAAGTGAAGGCATGCAACAACGGTTTCCCTTCAATCCCAGGAGCAAATCCTGTCCGTCTAAGGTCCCCTCACAACCTTTAGCTTAAAACCCTAGCTTGGTTACGCACCTAGCCCAAGCTAAACGTGCCATGCGCCCATGACAACTCCTTGGCCCCACATGCCAATACCGCACCTAGTACCCATGGCTACTCCTTGGCCCCACATGCCAAGACCGCGCCTAGCGCCCATGGCTACTCTTTGGCCCCACATGACAAGACCGCGCCTAGCACCCATGGCTACTCCTTGGCCCCACATGCCAAGATCACGCCATGCGCCCATGGTTACCCCTTGGCCCCGCATTCCAAGCCGAACCAAACCTAGCCAAGCTAGCCGTGCCATGCCAAACACACATTGCATTTGCCCTAACCATGCTAGTCACGTCATGACAAGCCAAGCGCCCTCACCTTGTCCCTAGCTATTCCATACGCCCATGGAAAACCCTTGGCCCCTCATGACAAGTCTAAACACACCCTAGCCGTGCCACCCTCCTAGCCTTCCCCCACGGCTACTAAATAGAAGGCATGCACCAATCAACGGTTGCCCTTCAAACCCAGGAGAAAATCCTGGCCACCCAAAGTAACCTCATGACTTTGGCCCAAAAAACCCTAGCTTGGTCATGCACCTGACCAAAGCTAGCTATGCCATGCAGCCATACAAACCATCGACCCCACGCGCCCAAACCAAACCGCACCTAGCCAAGCTAGCCGCACCAAGCGAAGATCCCTTGCCTTGGGCCTATCTATGCCATGCGACCATGGAAAACACTTGGCCCCATAATCTAAGCCAACCGCACCTAGCCGAGCTAGCCGCACCAAGCCAAACACCCATGCCTTGGCCTTAGCTATGTTGGTCACACTATGCCAAGCCAAGAGCCTTTGCCTTGGACCTATCCATGCCATACGCCCATGGCAGACCATTGGCCCCACGCGCCAAGTCCAAACAACACCCTGGTCGTACCTTCCCTATGCGGCCACCAAAACAAAGGCATGGGGCCATCAATGGCCACCCTTCAAACCCAGGAGCGAATCATGGCCGTCTAAAGTCACCTCATGACTTTTGGGTCCGAAAACCTAAGTTTTGCCATGCCAAACCATCCCATGCCAACGGTATGCCAACCTAGTCACACCACCACGATGGCCCTCACTACCAAAACTAAGGTGTGCAACGCACCTCTCAATATGCAAAATCTCGACCGTCGAAGGTTACCAGGCTAGCAAGTTCCCCGAGCTCGACTTGCCAAGCCACAACAACGTATTACATGTTCTCCAAGAACATTCGAGACATTAACACAAACTGGAAAATCTTTTTTGGGTATTGGTTTGGTGGTCTACAGCGTACGGCTTAAACTACGCCCCTCATAAGGAAGTGTCATAAGAGTGAGACGCCTTGTAAATATGGGAGTTATGTGGGAAACGTTCATGGGACATAAAGCCGTGAGTTAACAACCTTTATGGAAAATCAATTCCATAATGTTAACAGTTTCATGAAAATCAATTTCATGCGTTAACCACTTTATGGAACAATCAAGTCCGTGCATACGGTTACCACCTCCTCCTATTTACTCCTCACTCCTTAATGAGACTAGGGTACGTTTCTACTACGGCTTGTATAAATAGGTCTTAATTATTTTCATTTGAACAACAAGTTCATTCGGACAAGACAACACTTAAAATACTTACCTTCTAGCTCCCCTCGTGAGCTCTCCTAATTTTCTGAAAATAAGTTGTAAAAACCCAATTGCTTTTCCAGAATAAACTATTCTGGTCTCGCACTCTCCTTGCTTCCCTCCCCAAAACCAACCCATTCTCCTCCTTTTTGTGACCGAAGCAAGTCTGGAACGACCATTTCTTGGTTTAGGCCGGACTTGTACAGATTGATCTGTCGAACCTAAAAGTACACCCTCGCAGTACATTGTTTAGGGTTTAAAAAGTTTCTCACCTTTACACCTGCAATTACCAAAATCAGTAGAAGTTATTTTCACCTATAAGCAATTAGCGACCACAGCGGGAGGGTTGATATATCAGTTACAATATCAACTCTAAACTCCTGATATTTTTTCCCGAACGTCAACCCCAATATGGTGGAACTCATATTCGGAGCGGCTGCCGAGAACACCAGCACATAGCACGTTCCTGATGTGAATATCTCTCCCAATAATGTCGTTACATCACCTACTGACTATGGAAACTCCGAATACACCCCCTCCAGCGTAACACCTCCAATCACCAGGGCTAGAGCCGCCACCGCCTCTAGTGTCTATGCACTACCCTCTAATCACGGTAACGAAAACACCTCTTCGATCATTACGCCACCAGTCAACAAGGCCATAACCGCCGCTGCGATTCCTAGCGCCACGTCTAGCATGGAACCGCCAACCGCAACCAAGGTTCCAGCTACCCCACCGACGGGACGAGATACCGGAGGGACCATGGGAATCCGTCCTTATGTCACCATCACTGATTTGATAGAATGACATGAGATGCGTGCTAGAGCTCAGACGGATATGGTTTCAACATAGAAAGAAGTACTCGTCTTTCTCAAGAACCTGATAGAGTGGCTACCACATGAGTCCCGTCCTCCAGATCCATTTAGGAATGTCTCCAATAACCACGACGCTAGCACCTCAGCAGAACGCGCCTCCGCGGATGAGGAAATTCACGCTAGAATCCTAGTCGAAAGAAATCAGTCGTCCAACTTCGTCACGCGAGAAGATTTGGAACAACTTCTCCACAACCGAATCAAAAATGATGAACTGGATATGCATCAACACCAACCACCTTACCCATCTGAAATGCAAAGAATTCCTCTTCCAAGGGGGTACTCCTCTCCTCAATTCAGCCTGTACGATGGTACCGAGAATGCACATGAGCATGTTTACCGTTTATTGGAATTCCTAGGTGAACATGAGTATAATCACGTTCTTCGCCTAAGGGAGTTCTCAAAATCACTTACCGGAAGGGCGTATACATGGTACAACAACATCCCTCCAAACAGTACTCCCAACTGGAGCATCATGGTCACATCGTTTTACAGGAAGTACTTCTTCGTGTCTGAACAAGTCACTTTCTCAGAACTTGGGAGAATATACCAGTGGGATAACGAACATCCGAACGACTTTGTCAAAAGGTTCAAGGTTCAAGCACTTGACTGTCACGACCCAAACGTGACTGAACAACAACTGGTGAACGCTTGCATCAATGGTATGGTTCCTATTTACCGCGCCTTGCTAGAAAACTTGCGCTTTCAAATATTCTCCAAACTCCATGAAGCCGCCAGACGATCCGCAAAAACAGCACCAGCATTACTGGAGAGAACTGGGTCAACCCGAGTTGAAGACGCCCGTGAGACTCGTGGTAATAGACGCCTCACCAGCAAGAAATTTAACGTTGGCTCACCCTCCGTGAACATAGTGAATGAAAGGGGAAACATGAAGGCCCCAGCCACAGGCCACCAGCCAAAACGTGAAGCACTGGCGCAACGGGAGGCCCTGCCAAGGAAGACTGCCACTAAAACTCCCATGTATCATCATGAAACTGAAGGGAATACTCTCGACTTCTCGTTTCCCATGGAGGAGGTAATCGACCTCCTGGAGGTCTGGGTTCAAGATGATGTTATTAGACTGCCGCCTCCCAGACGTCCACCAACTGAGGCCGAGATGGCGAACCCCAAGTACTGCCATTACCACAGGTTCGTTCACCACCCGACCTGTGATTGCAACAAACTAAAGCATATTTTCAAAGAAAAGATAGAAGCGGGAGAGCTTCATCTAGGAAACGAGGGAGTACATCGAGACCCACTCCCAGTAAGAAATTGTGGGTCCTCTGGGAACTGCGTGTACAAGACTGTACAATCCATGATGCAGCATGTATGCGAAATTCTTTATCTTTCCAAGGTGCGGCACCAAGATATTTTCGCAGCTCTCAATTGCGTCGTATCCGGCAAATGACTTTTTTTCTCCTCGCAAACCACGCCAGGGACACAAGCTTTCCAAACAAGCGGAGCCAAAGTGGAGAACTTGGGACTGCTGACCACGTCTCGTTTAAGAGGTATCGAACTTGAAAACACACTCATCGACATGGCCTCTGACCTCAACATCGTTACTTTCAAGACGCTAAAGGCAGCGGGATTTACAAAACAAGACGCTATCCATTCCCTGTCTGTGATTAAGAACCCGAGAGGAGAAACTTTGAACGTGCATGGCTATATCGACCTCGAGATCAAGGTGGGAGACGCTGTAACGCATAGCAAATTCCACATTTTCAGAAAACTGGGTCATGACATAATATTGGGGTGTCTATGGATACTCGACAACAAAGCGAAACTAGATGTGCATCCTCTACCGATGTTCATGCCTGAAGGAGTTTCCAACGGCTCATCCCACTGGTTATCGCATGAACGAACTACCAAAGGAACCCAGACGTCCGGAAGAGACCTGCTAGCGCTAGCTCATGGATTTCAAACACAAGTAAGTCTGATCGAGTGACATCCTCTACACTCAGTCATTCCTTCCCCCATCCCGTCATGGGGACTCGACGTGACTATCGGCATGAAAGCTATCAAGAAATGTGAATGGGGAGCTAGGCCATTTGAGCACTTTACGAAAAGATTGGAAACTTCCATTGAAACCAACGAAGCCAAGGCTCAAACGGTTGCACGAAATATGAACCCGTTTTCAATCGGAGATGTGGTTGTCAAGGAAAAATCGTTTCAAGTTGGGAAGATGATGGTAAAAATGGCTATTCAGATTTATTCGCCCGACGGGAGAGAAGATGAACTATATATGGTGGCGGACATCCTTTTAGGAGGATATTGCAATCACATCAACGCCGACGCACCTGAAGGCGTGATAATTCACTCGCAATGGCTCAGGGCCTCCACTCCTTAAAATGTTGTACTTCCCAGTCACGTTCCCTTTAGTATTTCCTTCAACAATTTCTCTTGATATTTGTATTTCCCCAAGATGAATACACCGTTTGTATTCTTCCTCAGATTTTATTTTTCAAAAATAAAATAAAATAATACATCTCTTTCCGAATAAGTTCTCCAGATATCATAGAAATACATCAAACTAACCCAGAAAACCATTACCCATCATATTGCAACCAAAGTACCTCATTCAATCATTCAAAAACAAAAATAGACAAGCGGAACGTTAACTGGTGAAGAAAAAAGTAAAGAGGAGTCTACAAGGACATCAGGACGACTAAGCAATAGGAATAACGAAGGGGAGGAAATGCCCCTCGAAGGATGGAACACGGGTCCCCTTGGTCAAGGCCATCTTCAAGCACTTTCCCCAGCAATCTCTCGGGCAACAAAGATCCCATTCAACGGCATTAACAACAGAAACCTCAGCGTCTCATCCCGAAGAAACCACAACAGTAATAGTATCTGCTTCGACAACTGGTCCAGCAAACGCCACCATGACCTCTCCAGTATCACCAACGACACCTCCGGCACCAACTTTAAAGGATACTTCGTTTCCGACAGATGCTCCTTCGAAAGTTTTCTCATTGACCCCCCGAAGAAGATTTTTCGATTCATCCGCATCAAGACCAAGAACCATGGTGCTCTCCTACAAAAGCTTCACACGCTCGATCTTCCGTTGCTTAGACCTAGTAGCAGTTCGACTCGCCCTACAACTGGACCGAGGAAAGACTTTGCCGCACCGGGACTTCTCAGCACTCCAAGGTTCCTCCTTGCTTTCCCGTCCCTCCTCCATGCTCACCGAACCCAAGAAAGTACGAACACGCACTTGAACTTCATGGAGGTAGATAGAAGGAAGGTCCTGGATGACCTCACCAACTTAACATAACATGGATTAAATTATATCCAGCGCCTCCTCATGAGAAGAGGACCCAATTATAAAAACATTCTCCGAAGAGTTGAAGACAGGGCTGTCCCTGGAGGATCCCATCATACACTACAAAGAACGGGGAGAATGATCAAGTTCCATCCTATCTATGCACATATAAGAAATAGTAAAAAAAAAAAAAAGGAAACATGAGGCGATACCTGTAAAGAGGATGGGCGAGGACAAACTACCCTAATGAAGAGCTCAAGATCGTCTTTTATGCACAACAAGATGACGCAACCTCAAAAGGGAAAGTTTTTGTACCGGCCGTAAGTTAAGGTATGATATCAGATCCAAATTAAACCCCATGCCTGCCTATGGGGAATAATTATGGTTGGCGAGAAAGTGTGGAATAACGTGCTCGAGGCACACTGGAGAGTGTTTTCCCCTCCCACCACCAACGCTAAACTTCGGAAACAAAGCCGGTAGCATCACAAAAATAGAGATAGGAGGAAGAATTATCTGGTCTAATCAAATAAAGAAAGAGGCAACCAAGCCCTAGAAGTCACGCCAGGCCAAGAAATCACTCCACTGCCGTGACCCCATCACGCCTAGCCGCCACTGCATGTTCTACCATGCAATTGCCACGGTCAGGACCATGCCACCTCTCGGCCCCTCGGCCCAAGCCATCCACCAGCTCCGCCCTCCAAGACCGCGCCCCCTTTGTCGTGACTACCAGCATGGAAAGAAAAAACTCACTCTACCACTTAAAAGGTTAGCCGGACTCTCCTAACCATCTTTGCAATGATTTACGTTGCCTGTCACCATCATATGCTTACCCCGCAACAAGGCACATGTTCTGAGCTAAGCAGGGGACTTAATGTTGATGGTGGTTTTTAGTTTATGGTTAAAATCGTAAAACACTAAATCCTAGCAGACACTTAAAATAAGCATTTACTAGGCGCATTTAATAAAAGCTTTTAATATGTCTCTAATAATTACCGGGGTATATTCTTCAAATTAGGGTTACGACAAACCAAACCCTAATTCCCCCACGTGCCAATGGAAAATCATGTCAGCCGCACCTAGCCCAAGCTAGCCGCGCCATGCCAATCGCACCATGGAATGGCCCTAGATATGCTAGCCACATCTCGTGTGCTAATGGAAAATCATGCCAGCCACACCAGAGCATGCCAACCATGCTAGCCGCACCCTTGTGCCAATGGCAAATCATGCCAGCCACACCTATCCCAAGCTAGCCGCGCCATGCCAATCGCACCATGCCATGGCCCTAGCTATACTAGCCACATCTCGTGTGCCAATGGAAAATCATGCTAGCCACACCCAACCGCGCCAAAGCATGCCAACCATGCTAGCCGCACCCTTGTGCCAATGGAAAATCATACCAGCCACTACTAGCCCAAGCTAGCCGCGCCATGCCAATCGCATCATGACATGGCCCTAAATATGCTAGCCACATCTCGTGTGCCAATGGAAAATCATGCCAGCCATACACAACCGCGCTAAAGAATGCCAACCATGCTAGCCGCACCCTTGTGCCAATGGAAAATCATGCCAGCCACACCTAGCCCAAGCTAGCCGTGCCATGCCAATCGCACCATGCCATGGCCCTAGCTATGCTATCCACATCTCGTGTGCCAATGGAAAATCATGCCAGCCACACCCAATCGCGCCAAAGCATGCCAACCATGCTAGTCGCACCCTTGTGCAAATGGAAAATCATGCCAGCCACACCTAGCCCAAGCTAGCTGCGCTATGCCAATCGCACCATGCCATGGCCCTAGCTATGCTAGCAGCGCCACCCTGCTGGCCTTCTCCTCACGACTACTAAAGTGAAGGCATGCAAAAATCAACGGTTTCCCTTCAATCCCAGGAGAAAATCATGTCCGTCTAAGGTCCCCTCACAACCTTTAGCTTAAAACCCTAACTTGGTTACGCGCCTAACCCAAGCTAAACATTCCATGCTCCCATGGCTACTCCTTGGCCCCACATGCCAAGACCGCACCTAGCGCCCATGGCTACTCCTTAGCCCCACATGCCAAGACCGCGCCTAGCGCCCATGGCTACTCCTTGGCCCCACATTTCAAGACCGCGCCTAGCGCCCATGGCTACTCCTTGAGCCCACATGCCAAGATCACGCCATGCGCCCATGGTTACCCCTTGGCCCCGCATGCCAAGCCGAACCAAACCTAGCCAAGCTAGTCGCGCCATGACAAACACACGTTGCCTTAGCCCTAGCCATTCTAGTCACGTCATGACAATCCAAGCGCCCTCACTTTGGCCCTAGCTATGCCATACGCCCATGGAAAACCCTTGGCCCCTCATGCCAAGTCTAAACACACCCTAGTCATGCCACCCTCCTAGCCTTCCCCCACGGCTACTAAAGAGAAGGCATGCACCAATCAATGGTTGCCCTTCAAACCCAGGAGCAAATCCTTGCCACTCACTTTGGCCCAAAAAACCCTAGCTTGGTCACGCACCTGACCAAAGCTAGTTATGCCATACGTCCATACAAACCCTTGGCCCCACGCGCCCAAACCAAACCGCACCTAGCCAAGCTAGCCGCACCAAGCGAAGCACCCTTGCCTTGGCCCTAGCTATGCCATGCGACCATGGAAAACCCTTGGCCCCACTCGCCAAGCCAAACCGCACCTAACCGAGCTAGACGCACCAAGCCAAACACCCATGCCTTGGCCTTAGCTATGCTAGTCACACTATGCCAAGCCAAATGCCTTTTCATACCAAAACTAAGGTGTGCAACGCACCTCTCAAGATGCAAAATCTCGACCGTCAAAGGTCACCAGGCTAGCAAGTTCCCCGAGATCGACTTTACAAGCCACAACAACGTATTACATGTTCTCCAAGAACATTCTAGACATCAACACAAACTGGGGGATCTTTTTTGGGTATTGGTTTGGTGGTCTACAGCGTGCGGCGTACACTACGTCCCTCATAAGGAAGTGTCATAAGAGTGAGACGCCTTGTAAATACGGGAGTTATATGGGAAACGTTCATGGGACATAAAGCCGTGAGTTGACAACCTTTATGGAACATCAATTCCATAACGTTAACAGTTTCATGAAAATCAATTTCATGCGATTACCACTTTATGGAACAATCAAGTCCATGCATACGGTTACCACCTCTTCCTATTTACTCCTCACTCCTTAATGAGACCAGGGTACGTTTCTACTACGGCTTGTATAAATAGGTCTTACCTATTTCCATTTGAACAACAAGTTCATTCGGACAAGACAACACTCAGAATACTTACCTGCTAGCTCCCTTCGTGAGCTCTCCTACTTTTCTGAAAACAAGTTGTAGAAACCCAATTGCTCTTCCAGAATAGACTATTCTGGTCTCGCACTCTCCTTGCTTCCCTCCCCAAAACCAACTCATTCTCCTCCTCTTTGTGATCGAAGCAAGTCTGGAACGGCCATTTCTTGGTTTAGGCCGGACTTGTACAGATTGATCTCTCGAACCTAAAAGTACTCCCTTGCAGTACATTGTTTAGGGTTTAAACAGTTTCTCACCTTTACACCTGCAATTACCAAAATCAGCAGAAGTTATTTTCACATATAAACAATGGTATACGCGCATATCCATGGGTCAAAAATTTTAAAAAAAAAACATATTTTGTTACAACATGGGGTCTCAGGATATGATCATCCCACAACTTACGTTCCAAGACTAGGATCGCACAGTCGGTTCTGTTGGGATCTTGCAAAAATGAACAGCACGTTAGACGTATCAAAATAATATGTAAAGAACTAATCCGAAACAACTCTACAGAAATAACTTGACGAAGGCAGAATCACAGGTTCAACAAGTTGTCCTTAACACATTAGTTCGCGGGTATACTCGAGTTGAGTAATGCTAAACCCCTCAAAGCGAAGATGTGTCCAGGATAAGACTGTCTGATATAACTTTAGTTAGCACAACACAAGTTACCCTCTCTTCGAATTTAGCAACAGGGATGAAGTAAAAACGTATGGAGAAAACCTAGTGCCAGAGAAGAATTTCGGTGTGTTATGAAAACAGAATTTCGAGTTTTATTTAAAGGAGAAGATACTTGCAAATCAAGTTAGGTTTTAGTTTTCTTCAAAAACAATTAAAATCGGAAAAAGAATTCTCCCATAAATAAAACACTTTAGAGAAATCAATTTCGGAAATTGTTTCTTAAAGAAAAACTCGCAAAAATAAAATCTATTAAAAATGGGACTTGGTATATGGTATACATACATAAGAGTATGATTATATAGTAGAGCTCCTCTTTAGTTTTCCACAATGTGGGATTAAAGGTTCCGCTTCATTCACCCAAAAAATGAGTGAGTATCTTTAGACCCTTGTCATTAGATCAAACCACACCAAAACCATAAAACATTTTATTAAAACTCATTTTTCTCCGACATGTTCTAGTGTAATTCCAAGACTATCGTAGTTGATAGTTGCTTTTTACGTTCGAATGCCTATTTCCATCACCTAGGTCCAATGTATAGGTGTTTAATGTTGCTGAGAGTTCGATATTAAATTTTCCGTGCTTACATTTGTGAATGGCCATCAGTTTCTCAACTAGGTACGAAAATAGTAGTGATATACCTGAATGCTGATTGTTACAGCTCAGCAACCATCAACAATCGTAAATAGTAACCGAATGAAATTACCATGGATTTTTTTATGTCTACCAGAAGTTTGTGCCCTTTGAGTTTTAACCATTGAGTTGGTAGATGAATGGGAATGAGATTGGTAGATGTCACCAAAGACTTTTGTATCCAAACTCGCAACAAAAAAACAACCGACCTAACTTCAGAATGCCTTTATCCTCTTATCAGTAAAAAGTAAAGTAAATCAAGATGACGAAGAAAATACCACTAGTGTGTGTGAGGTTGAATTGTGACTAGATGCCATTGCACAAAACACACTTATACCACCAAAAATGAATGGAACCATGCATCAAAGTCCGTTCCTAATTAGGGAATGTCGGTGGACATATACATCTACTGCATCTTCTAGGAAACTCCTCCTTTCTCAAAACTGCTTTTACCAGTGCATTAGCCATTTTCTGCTGAAAACCATTTGACAACAAGCACTCCATTAACTGGTAGATTTCACCACTTGACGTGTAAAATTATTGCTCTCTAGTTTACTCACGCAACATGTCATTCATAGTGGGTTCCCGCACTACAAATACCAGCGCCTTCCAAACTCTCAAGCACTATTTCTTATCTACTTTCTTTCTTTCACCACTGAAACTAAACAGCAGCAATATGGAGCTCTTTGCAAATCAAATCATCGAAGAAGTAATGAAAATCCCAGCCAAATCACCACTGTTTTTGATTAGTACCATAACCCTCATTCTCCCAGTTTCATTGGCTCAGTTATTTAGTAAAATCTCATTCTCCCACTTTTTGCTTACCTTCTATCCCCAATCAATCCATGAGTTCTCCTACATCATTCTTACCCTCTTTTCTCTTCTCTCGACTTCCATTGTTGTCTTCACAGTAGCTTCTCTTTATGCATCCAAATCAGTCTCTTTATACCCCACTCTCTTTGCAATTCCTCGCATATTTGAACATCTTATGATCACCTTCTTTTACGCCTTACTGGTCAAGTTCGTGGCCTACTACTTGGTCATCTTCACTCCTACATATGTCTTGGACTTGGAAAATATTGATCAAGGAGACTTGCTATCATTTACATTCTCAGGAGCTCTGTTGTGGAGTTTTATTTTCATATTTGCTCTCATATACCTTCTTGTTCATTACTATGTTTTAGCCTTATGGAATTTGGACAGTGTAATATCTGTTGTTGAACCAAATCTGTATGGATTGGCTTCCATGAAGAAGAGTAAGCAACTCTTACAAGGGAGGGTTAAAGTTGCTTTGGAGCTTGTAAATCTCTACTTCACTGCGACGTTGATCGTAAGAATGGTTTCTGGGTATGCGATGCAGTTTCCTGTACATTTCATGGTTAAGCTTTTGTTGGGATTGCTGTGTTTTTTCTTGTTGGTGTCCGTTAATCTCACGTCGCTGCTAGTTCAGAGTGTCTTCTACTTTTCCTGTAAAAGTCACCACAATCAAGTGGTTGATAACAAGGTTTTATATGATCATCTTTGTGGGTATGATCTCGGTGGTGATAATCCTGTAGCATTCAAATCTCCTTGTACTGGCAGTGTGGAGGTGCAGAGCTTGGTCAAACATCACGACGGAGTAGGTGATCAGCCTGTTGCACTGAATGATACTACTGACGTCGACGGTACTGTCTGACAGTACTATCAACATGCAGAGATATGGGTCGAAGAGGGGGAGACCAGAATGTTGAGAATGAAGGACCTAAAACCTCTTATCTTATCTTAATTAACGTAATGTAATTTCTAATTTCCAGTATTGTAGTATATAACACAAGGTTTGCTAGCTACTAATTATGCATGTTTGTGAAGTTGTCAGCCCCGTTCGAATACCATACTGCAAATTCGGTTCATATTAAAACTTGAATGCCAAATGTACCAAAATTTGCCATATGTTTCTGTTAATCTCTGGAACCATTGGATTCACCCATACGCCTGATTTTCGGCCAAACAGTGCCATTATCACACGTACTCCAGTTTCCAAAATAGTTCCAAATTAAACTTCAAAAATCTGTTCCCTTTTTTATGCGTAAGTCAACTGCTAGTATAGATATTATCTCCCAAAAATCTTTCCATCCTTAAAACTTAAAGCTGCGGCAGAAAAATCTTTAACGATTCTCTTCTGAATCTCCACGAAAGAAAGAAATCGGAAGCGCAAGTAGAAGCAATGTCAAGCATTCCAGATGAACTTTACCTTGATATCCTATTATGGTTACCAGCAAAATCACTATTATCATGTAAGTGTGTTTGTAAATCTTGGAACTCAATAATCTCCAGCCAAAGTTTTATTAAAGCACACCTTGATAACCTTATTATCGAGAAAAAAAATCATAACCTCATGCTTATAGGAACAAATCGGCGTAGTTCCGATCCCATGATTATTTGCTCCATAGCTTATGATGCACTATCATCCCGATTTTCCAGAAATAATGTGGTCGTTAGAAATGATATAGAATATGATTATCCATTCGGATCATTAGGTCAGTATATTGTCTTGATGGGTTGTTGCCATGATCTGGTTTGTATGCGGGTTTCAGATATGTTATGTGTTTGGAATCCATGTACCAAAGAGTATAAGGTTTTACCGGATTCCCCTAATGAAAAAATAAATGAAGAGACAGCTTATGCTTTTGGTTATGATTCTTCCATTGATGACTACAAATTATTTAAGGTTATAGAGATACCTGGTACTGGTAGTATGTTTTGTTTAGTTGATGTGTATACGCTAGGATCGAATTCTTGGACAAGTATTGAAGACATACCTTATTGCTTTCATAATGAGCAAAAAGTTGGGGTGCTTGCCAATGGAAATTTTCATTGGTTAGGTTGGTCATGCAAGTTAACTGATACCCATGTTGTGGAGAGATCTGAAGTCATAATCTCTTTGGATGTCAGCAACGAAAGTTTCCAGGAAATGCAATTAGTGAAAGAACCTTTGGAGAATGGACACATCTTTAGGAGTCTGGGAGTGCTGGAAGGGTGTCTCTGTGTACTTTTTCATGATGATTCTAAGCTTGATCTGTGGGTAATGCGGGATTATGGAGTGCAGGGTTCTTGGACTAAACATTTTGGCATTATGAACAGGCAGTTTAGGGACCGCTGCTTAATAAGTCTGGTGTGGTCTTGCAAGAATGATGAGGACCATAAGTATCTAATATGTGCTGAGCTTGATTTATTTTTATGTGAGCCGAAGCATGCGAGAGTTAGAAGACCAAAGATTAACGGTTTAAGATCCTTGCATCATGTTGAAAATCATTTTGAGAGCCTAGTATCACTCGGCTCTGGCACCTATGTAGGGAGGGAGATAGCAAATGGTAAGTAGAACGATCACATTTTGGTTTTCTTTTCAAGTAAATAATAAACTAGCTAGCACTGCATGTGGGTTTTTATCTTTATTAGAATATATTGCACTAATCTTTATTTTTTGGTAACTGACTTGGATTCTTTTTGCAGGAAGGAAGAAATCGGTGCTGAAAGAGTTTATGGCTGAAGTAAAGAGCATTTGAGTGTTTTTCTTTTCACAGGTCTTCCTTTTTTTGCTGAGCTTTTTTTTATAAGTGGTACAATCTTGAATTGTTTGAATTAAGATTTTCGAAGTTTTTTCTTGATCTTTTGTTGAATTTGAGTATTCTCTTGAATAAATAAATTAGTGGTTTCCATTTGTGAATCTTGTTATTACGTTGCCATATGAACTAGTTTGCGTAGAGACTGCTAGCTTGTAGAAGTTAACATATGCTAGACAGCACACTGTTGCAACTGATTTGTTAGTCGCTGCAGGTTTGTGTTCCAATTACGAATAATACGTATCGAGGTTCAAGTTTCTATACTGAACAGTAGAATTAAATGAAAGGAGTTTTCATTGACAAATGAAGATAAAGTTTGTTTAAAGGTGGTTCAGTCGAAAATTATTCAGCAATCAGTATCCAAAGACTGTACAAAGATGACCCTCTCGTTTATACATACTTTTGTGTCACTCTTATTAGTACTCCTGGTAATAAAAAGTTGTACATATGCAAGATTGCTAATAGGTTGCACCAACTTACTTGGGGATGTATCAAATTTCACTTTAGGCAAAACATCATTTACGCTTGAAATAGTACACCCCAAGTAAAATGGTACCTTCTATTGGCAGCAAAAGTCGAGGGGGTCAACAAAACCTGCAATCATCATCACGAAATTACCTGTTCAATATCTGACGATTAATCACTGACCAACTTTTAACCAGCAACCTCTATAATTAAGTTTGCAAGATTTAGTAACTTCTTACCTTGATCCTTGGCAGAGTTGATAAGCTTGTATTTAGCTGTATAAGCATCAACATATGTGAAGGCTGCACCAGTGAGGTTGGCCTTGAGTTGGGCTAACTTGGACTTGAGTTGCCTATTGAATTCTTGAGCTATATCATTCAAAGATATTACATACCCATTCTTGTCCAACGGCTCCTTGCCATAGTACGTAGTATTTTGTGGTTGCTACTAGATAAACACCCAATGGGTCCTTTGTTATGCACCCAAAACACCCTCGCACCTTCACTGTAAAGTAGCTGCGACAAAAATAAAAAGCTCATTAGAGAACTATGGCATAAGTTGTCAATAACAAATGATGCTAGTTTTTTCGTACCTACCTGTACTGCTGTGGCTATTTGATCAAGGATATCAGGAATTGGAGCACGTGCTCCTTCTGATGTAGATAAAGTGATAAACCAAATTGAAGATCGTTTTGTCCGATGTCGAATGTGTATAAAGCCTCGGAGAAATCTTCTGGTTTTGGTAAATCGGCTTTACAATCTTAAACCAAAATACTCTGTGTACAGCTTTACAAAAACAAAAGATGTCAAAAATGATGTAAAGGGTACAATTCATTCTGACCTTTTTCCTGTTGGGTAGAGTTAACAATGTCAATGGTTCGAGCTTTAAATTGTCGGAATTGAGCTATCTGGCCGTCTAGATAAAATGGGCTATAACCCTTGTCTTTTCTATTGGGTGATCCTCCGGCTGCAAAATTCGCTCCATTTTTGAAACTACCCAATGCAAGTGAGACCAGATATGCTCTTAAGTAGGCTAAACTCAATTCCTCGGCTGCAGCATCCACCGAGATTGCAATCGTCCCGTATCATTAGCATGAAGCAACAAAATATCATTAGTGTATTGGAACTACTGGAAAATACGTATTGCAAATCTGACTGCAATAAGTAAATTAGCAAATCTTAAAAAGAGCAGTTGTACTGCTTACCCATGAAATCCACGACAAGACAACCATTGCAGGCCCTTCCAGACGGCTTTCCAAAGAAAGTTAAACCATTTATTAGGAGTACCAATTGCATAAAATGCTGCTGATTTACCTCCAGTATCCGAATTTGAATCTCCAAAATTGAAAACCGCAGGGAAATTGCATGTCTTCAATGTCGATGAAAAACCATTATCATCAATCTTATCTACTGCAGATAATCCTCCTATTCCATTAGTACTAAGAACAAAAACCCAAAACAAGAAAACAAACAGGAAACCAGACATCTGAGTTTCTTTTCGGTAAACCATGTTTATGTCCTTAAGAAATCTTAAAGATGCAATAGTACTTAAGTAGACTATTCTTTATACTACTACTTGTATATATAACCCATTCAATGTCTTGAGAAAGATTCCAATTAATGTATGCAGCAAAAAGAAAGAAAATGACATCACTAAACATGAGCCTTTAACTGAATGCAGTAAGACATAACTTCACATGAGAATAGTGGACCTAATCAGAAGAAACATTTACAGCAAGAAATCGAGAAAGTGATGGTCACCAAGTCTAAACGCAGCTCTTCCAACTGACTACCAAAACCAACTACCAATTTATTGAACTAGCTACCTTGGTATCTACCACCTAACTAAAGGACTGAGATTTTAAACACACGTGGGTGGGGTCAATAAGCCCCACACACTTAGCATATCCAACTAATAAATAGACTCAAGACCTTTACCTAAAAAAAATGTGAGTTATATCATTCTCTAAGTTCATTTAGTTTTGCGTCTTTATGTTTTGTTTTAAAGAGAAGGGCCTTTGCCTTTTTTCCCTATAATGTAAGAAACAAAAGACAATGTAGACACTTTGCAACACACATAGTGTCACAGATATTACCCACCAAACACAGAACTCGTATGCTAAACAGGCCTGGGGAGAGGCCTGAGGTTTCCCATCAACCACCTCCTCCATAAACCTGGAGTTAAAACCATAAAAGTGCTCACACGTCCTGAATCACTATCGAGAAAATCTATGGCATCTAAATACAAATCGACTTCCAAATCTGGCATGCTATTGAGCACACCCATCCATTCTTCAACTGGGACTGGGACAGGAACACTCGTAACTAACACCTTCTCAACAACAGGAATCGTAGTTTCGCATACACTTATTAGCTCAGACAATTCAAAACCCGTTGATTGTACCTCACTGCTCTTCTTTGACCTACAACTTCCATTGGGGTGGTGACCTTCAACATTCTTGCTGAGCTCATCATCAGTCTCATTGTCCTTGCGGAAAGCATAAAAACTCAATGATTCTCTACCCGTAACCACCCATCCTGTTGGTATGTTGCCTCTGATAGCATGTCGCAAATCTTCAAAACAATCATATTTACTAGTTTTAGCTCCTTTGGGAATGAAGGTTTTCCTAGAAACAAAGTTATCCACTTGCGCGTGCAGCTGATAAACCATGTACGGGCAACAAATATTCATCTTATTTCGAAAAATCCCAGGATAGGAGTGAGAGCATTTTACCACGTTGAGATATTTCTCCAGCAAATTGTAGAATATAAGACATTCCCCATTAAACCAGTACAATAGCACCTGATCGGAGAGAGTCAATATATGTGTAGGAGGTGTAACAACACTAGTGCTGTCAAAGTAACAACAGAGGGGACCTGTTAGTAGACCTTCCTGACCCTTAATCTGAACATCGAAAGTCTCCTCCCTGACCCATTCTTGGTTGAGCTTGTTCTTCAATATATACATATGAACCTTGCAGCAACAACAACAACCGAAGTTACTCTGATAGCCACAAAGATGACCGCAATGATCACTGTTGCTTATCATTATCTTCTCAGAACGTGCTATACAAAGATATCCTTTAAACTCCAGAAGATGATCAACTCCTAAATATTGATGTGTATTCATTGTTGTCGGGGTCAGAGTACATTCAGCCGGGAGTCGAATGAAGTGAATCTTCTCCCTATGGAGGTCGAACGAGAGCAACATATCAATCTTACAATCATTATCGACTTCATTAGTCGTCCTCCAAAGAAGATCACCCCCGCAAAAGGTAGCTGATCTACAAAACGATCTCGAAACTCTAGTTACCATTCGGCTAGGGAAAGGTGAAGAAGAACCAGGTGGTGGTGACATTTCAGAAGTTTTGGTCATTACGTTTCTCCACGAACAAGTTCCCAGTGTAATGATCATGCAAAGAAACTCGTCATTTTCTTTTGAATTAAAAACAATAACAGCCTTGTATACTTGTGATAATGAATCAAAACCAAAACCGTGACACAAGTACATGTATCCCCCAGTTGGGTTAACATAGGAGAAGGTATGTGTTTCAGACCTGACGGGGTTAACCACAACAATTGAACCCACAATATCATTAGGCATACTCTAATACATGCTAAACCATTAGCATAACCTACAAGTTCATACATTTCTAGGGTTATTAGATGAGCGAGAAATTTAGGATCAAGATGATTATCATCATTGTGTTCTCCTAACTAAAAAAATAAGCATTATCGATGCCACCCCTAAATACATTAAGGAGATTAAAGATAAGACTTATTCTTGTTTCTGTTTTGAAAATTATGAATGGCAGCAAATCTATTGTCTTTGTAAATTGAATTGTACCATAACTTACTCACCAAACTGCATCTGGCTAGAGTCCGAGCTGCTGGTAATCTCGTCAAAATGTTTTCAATCCACAATTCCTCTGGAAGACTTTTACTCTCATCCACAACAATTGCTCTTTCTTCTACATCAACTTGTTTGATTTTCGACTTCTTCTCACCATCATCGATGGCTGAACTTTTTCTCTTTCTCACGCCCTCCATTATTATCAAAATCAAAAACTAAAAATTAATGAATAATTGATTGGAGATTAATGGTGTTGGATGATGATTGAGGTAACTAAAAAGGACAAGGTATGAATCGGGATTGTAATACTGAAATTACTGAAATTGATCAGTTGATTGGGGATGATTATAAATCCGCAGTTTATATTCGAGTAGGGTTCTAGTTTGGATTCATAAATTTATTTAGGCAAGTGCCGCTCTTTTGTTTTGATTTTTGGAACTTCTTTTCTCCGGCCGGGGAGGTCAGAAACTTTCCACCTCGGTTAAATTTCATTTAGGTGAAAAGTTGGTGGAAAATCCCATACTTCGGGACCCACCGTAGTAAAATTGCAGGAGGAGAAAAGCATTGCCCCTCATTCGTCGGATCCCTCGCAGCATTTTTCCCGGTTATATTGGGCGTCAATGTAAAATTGTTGGGATAGAAATTCTAGTATTCTACTTACTTTGTATATTTAGCTAGCGGGATAAATATCCTCTCTCGACTGATTCATTTCTTTTTAGAAAAACTCTATTATTGGGGGTTAGAGGGGAGAGTTTTTGAGGGCTATTTTACTAAGAGGAGATTTAATGTTATAGGGGGAAACCAAATCAATAGGAAAGGTCAAATATACCTTTTCTTATAATTATATTATTATAAAAAAAATAAAAAAATAAACATACTCCTCTTCTTCTTCTCCTTCATTTCATCGTGACGATCATAGTTTTATCATGATGAAATCGTGATCATTAAAAAACTTAAATCTTTTTCTTTCTCTCTTCTATTTCTTCTCCATCGCATCGTGATTCTTCATTTGCACCGTGATGAAGATGATGATCCTAAAAAAAAAAATATCTATTACTTTTCTTTCTCTTTTCTTCTTCATCTTCTCCATTGTGTATATAGAGATGATAGAGAAGCAAAAACTAAGAAAATCCACCATTTATTTTTACTTTTAAATGGTTAAAAAATATGATTCTATGAATTTCGGGAAGTTTCTTAATGTGTTTACTGTCTGGTAGAATCTGAAACGAACAAAAGCGTTAAGAAACAAGAAAAATGCAAAATCGGTTCCCGTTAAGAGTTCTTATATTCCCATCCGAAAGTATATGTTTCGGCTTGGTTTTCCAACCGAAATAAGTTTTCTGTTTTTTTTTTTTTGTTTCTAGAACCAATTACGGCTGGGAAAACCTAGCCGAATCTGTGTTACGTCTAGGAAAACCCAGCCTTAACTGGTTCTAAAAACAAAAACAAAATAAAAAAATTTGATTTCGGCTATGAGTTCTTTATTTCCCCGCCGTAAATTAAAAATACGTCTTGGAATACTATCATTTCCCAAACGTTTTTGAGTTTTACGTTTGGGTCGACAAATTATCTCAGCCGAATAAGTGTCTTTTTTATAGTGGGATTTGGTGTTTTCCACGTTTTTAAATCGGAAAGAACCCAGATTTTTAATTGTTGTTTTCCGATTTGAATCAACAAAATCCTCTACATATAAGGTTATCCTGGATAATTTAAGGATATGCTTTACCATATTAGATGGTTGATTTTCAAAAATGTAAAAAAAAAAAATCCTCAGAATTCTCCTACTTAATAAAAAAAAAATTAATGAAAAAAAGTTTTTGATTTTCATAAAATTAATGCAATGATTAATCCTAATTCATATATTAATCATAATTAGATTACTTAATCACCCTAATTAACACTATTTCAATCAATGGTATATTAGGCACTAGAAAATAAAAGGATAAGGGGCTATTGGATTTGTTATTTCATGACCCTAGAATAGCCCCCAAAACCTCTCCCTCCTAGAGCCCCAATAATAGAGTTCTTTTAGAATCCTATTTTTGGGCTGAAAACGGAAGAGTTTTTGGGGCTAAATGGGATCATGAAATAACAACTCATAGGACCCCCTTATCCATCATTTTTTGAAATGTCTAATCTACCCTTAATTTGATTAGTGCTAATTAAATTGATTAAGCTAACTAATTAGTCTTAGTGAATGATTAGACTAATCAAAACATTAAGCTTTTGTAAATCAAAAATTAATCTTTTTGAGTTTTGAGTTTTGAAGAAGGAAAAATGGTGATTTTGGTGAAAAAATTTTTTTGAAGAAAATGATGAAACCCTTCATCACAAAACTCAAGATAACCTTATAATCAACTCCCAACAATTTCATCAATTCAAATCCGTCAAAAATCTGGAAAAAAAATATAGAATTTTCTACTGTTACGGCTAGGTAAATTTGTCGACCCGGACGAAATTAATAATTTACCGCTCGGAATTGAAGATTTCTCGGTCGTAGATTACTTTCGAGACTAGGTCGACAAGAACTCCCAACCAATTTTTTTCCTATTATTTTTTGTAAGTATCAGAAACAGTTACGGCTAGGTTTTCCAAGCCGAAAATTCAAGTTACGGCTGGGGAACCTAGTCGAAAATAAGCATTTTCGGCGGGAAAACCTAACCGAAATTAGACCTATGTTTATTTTTATTTTATGTGATTATAAGAATAGATTACGGCTAGGAAAATCTAGCCGCAGACACTCTTTTACGGTTAGGAGCTCTTACTTTCCCAACCGTACAGGTAGGTTCAGGGTTCACGGTTGGGAAACATGTATTTTCCCAACCGTAATAAAGGATTCACGGTTGGGAAAGCGTGAACTCCCATCCGTTATACAGTTTCAGAAACTTTTTTTTTTCTCAACTTAATCGAATCGAATTTTTAAGTCGATCAAAAGTAAAAATAAATGGTAGGTTTTCTTAGTTTTTGTTTTTTTCTATCATCTCTATACGCAATGGAGAAGATGAAGAAGAAGAGAGAGAAAAATAATAGATTTTTATTTTATTTTAGGATCATCATCTTCATCACGATGTGATGGAGAAGAAATAGAAGAGACAAAGAAGAAGATTTAAGTTTTTTAAAGATCACGATTTCATCATGATAATATTATGATCATCATTTTCATCGTGATTTTATCATGATGAAATGAAGGAGAAGTGAAGAAGAAGAAGATTAATGTTTTTTTTATATAATAGAATGTTTATAGGAAAGGGTATATTTGACATTTACTATTGATTTGGTTTCCTCTCATACCACTTAGTCTTTTAGCCCCCAAAGATTCTCCCCCTCTACAACCCCAAAAATATGATTCTCCTTTTAACTGATTCATTAATTTCATTTTGACCATGAAACTCTTTCTTTTTTTTTTGGTACATTATTTGGATATTTGTTTTTTTTGGTAATTCAATTTTCATTAATGGAAATCAAGACTACATAGATCTTAAATACATCAAATTGAAACATAAAAAATAAATAACAAGCTTGTAACGGTACATGATTGACAATTCCGACAAGGAAAAGAGAAGGAATTCCAAATACTGACCTAATACAAGAATGTAAGAACCGATAGAATCGGAGAGAAGATGATCTTCATAATATTCATGGACCATTTGATAAATCGTCTTCCTGATGAAGTAATGCTCCAATGGTATAGGAGTAATCTGCAAATTTGTTGACCGGAGAATAGAGAGTAATCTGGATCCGGCGATGTACTTGAACAAACATATAATCAAAATCAAGTAACCATTAAAATAAAAGAGAATCACCATTAAGGTGCAAACAAGAATCACCATGAAGGTGAAGATAAAAATCACCATGAAGGTGAAGAAAATAAGCTTAATAGGAAATAATCCTTTTATTCTAAAACTAAAACACAAAAAAAAAACTAAGATCCTTGCTCAGATCTAGCCCCAAATGGACTAGATCTGTATGTCCCTACTTTTGATACCCAATAAATATATCCTTATACAATAATAAATACTACTTTTTAATAACCTTATCCATTTAAAATTAGATTACCTTAATACCCTCACTCATATAATATTTTTCTTTATTTCAAAATGGAACAAATTTCTTCCTCTACCACTTCACCACCACCACTAACACCACCACCACCAACATTCAACTACCATTCCACCACCACCATTCAACAATCACCACCTACCAACCACCACCACCACTCCTTCACCACCACCATTACACCACCAACAGTCCTCCACCACCACTAGTCTGTCGCCGCCACCACCACTAGTCCGCCACTGTTGCCGCCGCCACCATTGGTTCAGATAGTTTTGTATCATTAACAGTGTTTGATCCAAATAAAAATAGAACTAATAGTAGAAGTTGATCCAATTTAGGGGATCAACAATGGTAGTTGATCCAAAAAACAAAAAAAGGAACAACAGTAGAAGTTGATCCAATTTAGGGGATCAACTATAGTAGTTGATCTACTAAATTGGATCAACAATGAAAGTTGATCCATGTAAATGGAGTGAACTTGGCATGAGTCGAACACGCATCATCTGACATGGAGTCAGTCATGATACCATTGCACCACAATTTCAACATTTAAAGAATATAAAAACCAAGCATTCAAACAATAAGCATGATTATACTGATATAAGGAAATGTTGTCAACATTAGTAGTTGATCCCATAAAAATGGATCAACAACATGAGTTGATCCATAAAAAATGGGATCAACAACCGTAGTTGATCCGTAAAAATGTCGTCAACAACAGGAATGGATCCATCAATGGGAAAAAAAATAGTAGTTGGTCCATTAATGGGATCAACAACAGGAGTTGATCCCATAAAAACTAAAGTCCAAAAATATTTTTTACAACGAAGATGGCCGCAAGATCTGTCCAAAATGTTTGTTTCTCACTTTTCATAGATCTTGACCAGAAAAACCAATACACGGAAGCATTAACAACATTTTTAGCTAGTAAAAGTATGATACAATATAATAAGATGGCAATGTACGCAGATCAATCCAATCTATCATTAAAAAAATGGAAGTTTCGATATGCGACATCAACAAACTTAGAAAACATTATACTTCCACAATAATTAAGAAAAACTACCACTTACCATATTCTTTCTTTATTGAGGCATAAGAAATGAACCTATACATGAATGCAACTGAGTTTCAGCCTTATCTAACTCCACTGTTGCACATTGAAATCATAGAGCTCAACAAAATATCAAAATAAAACCTATACCATCAAAAACATACGCTTGGATCTGTTCCCTGGTGTTGCTAAGCTTATAAAAAGCATCAGATGCACTATCAGCCAAAGCACGGTACTGAATGGATGCAACAATAGTCACGCAAACATTGTCCTGAACATATAAAATAGTAAATACAAATAGATTCATGGAGAATGCAATTTGACAACAAAGTTCCAAGTGTTTACGCAAGGCCATCCTTTAACCAGGATTCCTTGTGATATTTTAAAGAAAATGAAAGGACGTTTGTTAGTAATGCATATGAGAAAAGAAACAAACCAAAGAGAAATGTATCCAGGCTTTTGTAAGGCAACATTCTCATCAAATTTCCCAAATGTTTCTTTAATAGCCACATTTAACTGATCCACTTGAACACAACATAGTGCTTGTCCCATTTCTCAATCCTACAACAAAAATCCATGATTAAACACCTAAAAATCATATCATTCCAACTTCCAAATCCAAAACTGAAACTCAAAAACAACTAATTACTAAAATTAAACAGATTTGAATATTCAATGGCCGGATAAACATCAAAAACCAATACAAAAAAAAAAACACAGAACACTAGTGAGTTGGAGTTACAAAATTTGCTTCCTCATGTATTGCAAAGGCAATAAAATTTGGTGGAAAGTTTTGCCAAGTCTTACAAACTCTAAAGATCCCAGCTTGTTTTGCTAGTGATTGTGCTGGCGTATTACATTTTCTCCTAATAATATTGCATTTCCATAAAGGATTTTCGCGAAGTCTAGTCCTAATATCTAAAATAATAGAATGCTTCTCCCATGCTGCCTTGTCAAGATCTTTGGTCACTACCTCCACCACGACTTGTGCATCTAGTTCAAAACTAACACATTTTAGTGAAAAAGCGAGGGTCTAACAACCACACCCAATATTTCGTTCGGAAATCTGTATGGATTAACTCTAATATAATTCCAAAAGAATCAACTAGATAGTCAGACTTAATAAGGAAATATATCCAAGAGTTATATCTCTGTTTCTCAATGTAATCAACAAATCAAACAGATAGAAATTCGTGAGCCTGATTATTATGAGAAACAACTTGAACAGTACCAAAAACCAATGTTCAAGTGTCAATCTATTTCAATCAACAACCAAAGGTTGGATTTACCAATTGATTGAAATATGCACAACCTGTGATATTTCAATTATATAAACAAATATAATGTGGAAAAGAAATAACACAGACACCAGAAGTTTTGTTAACGAGGAAACCGCAAATGCAGAAAAACCTCGGGACCTAGTCCATATTTGAACACCACACCATATTAAGCTGCTACAGACACTAGCCTACTACAAGTTAACTTCGGACTGGAATGTAGTTGATCCCTAACCAAGTCTCACATCGATTAAGGTACAGTTGCATTCCTTACGCATATGAATCCCAACAGGACTCTACGCACTTGATTCCCTTAGCTGATCGCACCCACAACTAAGAGTTGCTACGAACCAAAGTTGAAGACTTTATAAAAAAATCTGTCTCCCACAGAAAAGTCTATTCTGATAAATAAATCTATCTCCCAAAGAAATACCTATGAAGTTTTTGTTCCGTCTTTTGATAAATCAAGGTGAACATGAACCAATTAATAATCCGGTCTTATATTCCCGAAGAATAGCCTAGAAATGTCAATCACCTCACAATAACTTAACTATATGGTAGTAGAACAAGTTATTGTGGAACCACAAAGAATGAGACGAAGAGCTTTGTGATTACTTTTTATATCTTACCTATCATAGATAAATCTCGAGAAAATCTTAGCGAAGATAATATTCAATACGATAGAAAAAGTAAGATCAGAACACGCAACTACAGATATAATAGTCGGGTCTGGCTTCAGAATCCCAATGAAGTCTTTAAGTCATTCACCTATAATGGTTTTAGTAAAAACCTAGGTTAAAGTAGAATCGACTCTAGTACGTAACTAGTATCACGCCGGTTGTGTAGGGATTAGGTTTCCAAGTTGCTAGAGTTCTCCCTTATATAGTCTTCAAATCAGGGTTTGATAGCTTTGAAACAAAGCAATCAATATTCACCGTTAGATGAAAACCTGATTTAAGACTCAAGCTAAGTTTGCTTAAAACCAAAGCAATATCTCTCTATCGTTAGATGGTCTTAGCTTGTTACACATAAATGAACTATACCTTTATTTAGATATGGGTAATTGTACCAAATATGTACATTGAGTTGGCTCAATAACAGTTAACCGAAGTTAACCATATGAACACTTTTGTATTAACCACATTCATCTAACACTTCTAAATAAAATGAATCTAATTGTGTTACTCATAGAGTTGTTCAATTGTTTATATTTTCATAGAATTATACAAGACACAATTGAAAAAAAATCGGATTGATTCAAGAGAATCAGTTCATGAACATTTTAGCCATGGTTTGCAAAGATTGCATTCCTTAATTTATAAATATATTTTTTCATGAGTATGAAATCATACTTAACCGATTTTAGAACTTAAACCAACTTAGTTTGCAAATAGGTACGCAAACTTAAGTTCCGGACTTTAGTCACATCCGACAGTTCACAAACAGGTATGCATACTGTCATACCAGACCTAACTCAGGTGAAACCGTTCGCATACTGGTATGCAAACTTGGTTCCCGGACCCGAATCATACTACAACAGTTTGCATACTAGTATGCATACGTTGTTATATCCAGAGAATGGTTATTTGTTCTAAACTCCCATTTCAATCATTGAAACATTCTTATAAGATGACAATAGCTATCTCACACAAACTATTAGCTTATAAGTAGTTTTCAAGTGATCGAATGATCAATACGAAACATTCCGAGTCTACATCATATGACTGTCTCACACAAATCATGTATGATGTTTCAAGACAATTTTCACATGATCATATTTTGACTCATTATTTAGTTTCCAACAAATAAATTGTTTTCCAACTAAATTCGTCAAGAATAATGATGAACATAGTTAAAGTAAAAATCTTTTCAACACATATTTCGAGAAAGATATAAGCAAGTTAAACTCAGCTCGAAATATCAAATGTGTATAATGTAAAAGTCTATATAGCTATACGACTTATTCTCAATAGGAGATAGAATAGACTTCTGAGCAATTGATAAGTTTTAGTCTCCACATACCTTTTTTTGATGAAGTTCCTCCAAGCTATCTTCAGTAGACCTTCATATTCAATTGACAAACAAGCTTGATATAACAACACTTTCGAGTTCGACCGAGCAGTGCTCTAACATGTAGGTTGAGTTCTTCGACCCATTCAATAGCTTGTGCAAGCCCCTCATATTAGATATGTGTAGGATCAGAATATCGCAAGAAGGACACATTTGCGAAGTTTGATCAACAACACATTGCGAGCGTCGCAGGTTGATTTGAAGAATGACGTAACAGGTGACGATAGCAGAAACATGAGAAAAGTGTGATGACACTGCGATATTTAGATTGTTTAAGAATATTAAGAATAGAACTCTTGCGAGGATATCGCAAATCAGATCTGAAATTAAAGGAAAGATTAGTTGTCATCCACTATATAATTCCCTATATAAATAGTTGAACATGCGTAAGGAAGGGAGAGATCTTTTCGAGTGTTGAGCAAGTCATTAGGAGAGAGAAAGTCCAGAGTGGTTGTTAATTCCTTAGCTTTATTTCCTTTCTATCTTTTAAAATTTGTGAGATTAATCAATAAAAATTGTGATTGTAGATTTAAAAAATGATTTGATTGTATGAATTCTTGTGAGGGGTGTAATATGGGATTTCCTGCTACTACATATTGGCGCTAGAAACAGGGATTCCTTGTTTTTAGTGTAAAGATTAGTATTGTGATTTGAAAGAATTTGGAGTAGTTGGTGAAAAGTTTCATATATTTTTCAACAATTCATTGAGATTGAAGAGATGGATAGAAGAAGAAATGCTTCAAGACAACCAACAACTGTTAGAAGGAGTAAGAGTCTTGCTGGAGAAAGAAGGAATAAAGTTGGGGAATCTTCAAGAATGAACGCAAGAAACAATGGAGAAAATCAAGTTCAACAGCCAATTCAGCGTACGCCAACGCAAAATAGAATTATAGATTATGATAGAGTGAGTGTACACACATGGCAGTCAGATTCAGCAGATGATATGGAGGAAGAACGACAATTAAGAAACGATAGACGAGTAGAGTAAGATCAAGAAGCAGTTGGAGGTATAATTCATGGAAATAAAGAGATTGAAGCATTAGAGGCATTGAGATAAAGAATACACGAAGAAAGGAGAATAGAAGTAGAAGAACATGCTAATTTGACAAGGCAGAATCATGAGTTGAGAATGGAAAATATAAGACTACAAAATAGAAGGTCTAGAAGCACAACAAGATCAATTTCAAGATCAATCAGAAGGGAAGAAAGACAAAACTCACTTGTAGAAAATGTTGAGGGAAATATTAGGCAGGAGGTGTAAAATCCAGATGAAGAACGTCGTGAAAATAGAGAAGTGATTGAAGATCGATACATTTCACATGGCGAAATTTCTCAAAACAGGCAGCGTCAAGAACGAAATAACCAAGATGGTGAAGAAAATCAAGAGGAAGGAAGGAGAATATTATACGGGAGAGAAAATCGCAGAAATCAGCAAGTAATTGAAGAAGAAATTGAGAGACATTATGCTGAACAAGCACGTTTATCTTGCGAGAGAGAAAGATTGAGAGCAGAAATGGAGGAAAGAGAGCTCCAAGAAGCAATACGTCAATTAAATCCCTTTGGTCGAAGTCAGTACCTTAGAGCGATGTCCGCCTCAACCCGATACTTATTGGTTATTGGTGCGTCTTGCAACTGGATCCCCGATGGAGTGCTACTGAGAGTGATTCAGGATTTAGCTCGAACTCTTTGGCAGATTCCCACGCGTTATGCACCCATTCGCCACTTTGTTCTCAACTCGTCAGCTAAAGAGATAGCTAGGATTTTACCACTTCTACTAGGAGTCGCCTTTTTAGTGCTAGCTGAACGGAAAGTCATGGATTATGTTCAACGTCGAAAGATCAAGGTGCTCCGACGAGAAAAGTTAGCGATCCATCACGTTTCCAAGGCCTTAACCTGCATATTCGCTTTGAGAACCTGCTGACCAAGTGAGATGCTTGCTCAAAGGCATAATCATGTGCGAATTCAAGAAGGAGATGGAGGAGGAGAGAAGAAGAACTTAAAATACCAATGAACCAAAATCCAGGTGTAAATGAGCAAATCTTAAGAGCATTGGCAGAGATGAGAGGAATGCTAAATAACATAAGAGAAGGAGGCAGAAGGCAATTAGATGAGGCCATTAAAGAAGCTGCGAAAAATCCATTCACACAAGAAGTACAATTAGGAGGAATACCCCCAAAGTGCAATCTGCCTGCATTAACTAGCATTTTTGACAGAACAACATGTGTAATTCAACACATCAAGGCGTATGTAAGGTGTATGCTACAGTGGGAAAATCATGATGTTGTATTGTGCAAGTATTTCGTATCTAGTTTAACAGGGGAGGCGTTGAAATGGTTTGAAGGTTTGCCCAAGAACATGATAACATCTTTTAACCACTTGCAAACTACGTTCTTAGGAGCATATATAAGTAACAACTCTTCGCGACCAGGGATTGAAGATGTATTCGGATTAAAGCAAAGAATTGGAGAAAGTCTTAAGCATATAACCATAAGGTGGAAGACAATGTGCAGTGAGATGGCTGGTCGTGTGGATGAGAGATATCTCATTTTATCATTCATCAACGCAATGTTCACAACCAATCTGATGTATATTCAAATTTTTAGAATCAATAATACAATCACAATGATTGAATTACGGGAGTTGTAGGGGGAGTATATTGCCCTTGAAAAAAAAACATAATGAAATGGAATCATATCCCGTTGCGAATACAAGATTAGCAGCAGCAAATGCGAGTTTTCTACCAAAGTTGATAAACGCAGTGGCGAGCACTTCGCAGGTCCAACAAGAAAAGATTATGGAGAATAATCAGCAGCAAATAGTATCTATAGGAAGTCGTGACCAAGAAGAATTTGAGAAAGAAAGAAACTTTTATAGCCGAGGTGGAAACAACAAAATACAAAGACTTGATCAGCCGCAGGAAAATTATGGAGGACAAAGACAAAATTATCATAGAAGATCAGGAAGTCAAAAAATAATATGGGAGGAGATCAAGATTCCGCCTTTGAATACTAGTGTGGAAAAAATTTGGGAAGCAATAATTTTAATGGAGAACATACCAGCACCCTGGAACATGGGAAAAGAACCGCTTCCATATTACAAAAGTCAAGAATTTTTCTCTTATCATCACTTTCATGGACATTCCACAAATGACTGTAGAAACATAAAGAGAATCATTCTCAAAATGATAGACCATGGAAAGCTAAATCATTTTCTAATAGGGCACCCTCAATCTCAACTCTTACCACCACCGCTAGAAATTCGCAGGGTAAACACAACAAAAGGAGGAGAAACATTTTTCATAGAAGTTGGAGCGAAGGCGAAGAATATGTTTTGTAATTCTATTGTATATTCGTACAAGACAATTGAAGACTTTCATGACAATGTTGTAAGCAGATTTTTCACAAGAGATGTTGATGAAAGAGAGATATTGAACATTGCGAAAATCTAGCCACTAAAAGAATGGCAATATCAAACTATCTCTTTCACCACAGAAGAAGATCCCGCAGGAGGAGAAACACATGACAACCCATTAGTGGTAAGATTAGATATAAACCCAAAACCAAAAGAAGATGGAGATGGAGATGAGGATGATGATGAGGATGAAACTGAAGATTCATGGGCGATTAATAGAATTTTAATTGACACCAGGAGTTCTATGGATATCCTATTTTATCATGATTATAAGACTATGGGAGGCAGAGATGAGGATCTAGTACCTTCCACCTATAAAATCTATGGATTTAATGGTACTTCCAATAAGCCTAAAGGGGAAATCACTATGCGAATTCCATTAAAGGGGATATCTTCTAAGATCATATTCTGTGTAGTTGATGTAGAATCTCCTTACAACGCCTTAATTGGCCAACCTTGGCTACATGGGATTCTAGGTGTAGCATCAACTTTCCACCAATGCATCAAATTTACTCATCCCAGTGGCATTGGAATCATAAAGGGAGATTGGAATGAAGGAAAGAAGTGCTATGAAATCGATGTAGAATCATGCGAAGAAATAGCTACGAAGAAGGAGAATTGGAAGTATAACATCAAACAAAAACAAAGAAGTGAGAGATTAATGGTTGATGCAATAACAAGCAGCGAAAATATCGTAGAAGGAATGACTGTAGCGAAAAGCAACAAAAGAACCGAGGAAGAAAACAGTAAAGGTAAAAACATTAAATTGTGAAATAAAAGAAATATTGAGAAAAGAAAAAGAGATGTATGATTGATTTGTTGCGAAAATTTCAAAAACATATTTTACTTAATGATAAAAATGAGATTGAGAAATTACAACAGAACTGAAATGCAAAAGAATAATCCTTAGAATGGGACGAACCTTTATGACGTACACCCTAGTTCGCGAATAAAATTTTGCAAGAGGCAAATGTAAGACCTAAAGTGCATCATAGAAGGGGGTATCTGTTGCATGACTTAGGGATAAGGTTACACCGCTGTTAGAACCTGAGTCATGGAGATTTGGGGTCAATGAAAGCCCATCCAAGAGAGGTACCTTATATTTTCAACCTAGACTTATGATTTAGGTTGGACGACTGAGGGTCTCTTCTAAGGGGTGAATAATATGACCAAGGCGCCGAGGTAAACGGTTGAGCCAAGAGTGCCCGGGGCGTATGAAACTACCCTGGCCATTCTTGGAAAGTCTTGGCTATGATGCACTCGGCCCGAAGAAAACCCCACTTAGGGTGCAGTCTCGTAACCATAATCCATATAGGAAAAAGGGATAAGAGGCTGCGAAAACAACTGGTTGTTGTTAAGACTGGATGGGAGGAGCTAGTCTTGTATGGCAGAAGTACATCTCCTTGAAAGGGAAACCAGGTGGAAGATAAGGGAGGCACCCTCCATTAGGGAGCTGATAAGTGTCTTAAGACGCAAATGTCATGAGGCTATATTTTCGCAAGAATATTTAGACTTGTCATATTTGTGCAACATTCCTGAAGAGGCAATGATACAAAAGAGAAGATAAGACGAGATCAATGGGTCATTGCATGCGAGTGTAAAGACGTCCTGCGATTTCGTTGCAAGACGACAATGTCATGGGGCTTTAATTTTGCAAGAAAATTTAGGCCTGTCATATTGTCGCAGCAAAAATACAAAAGAACAAAAAGTTAAGGCAAAATCAATGGGTTTCTACATGAAAATGTAGAGACGTCCTGCGATTTTGTCGCAATGAAAAAAGATGGCAAAATAAGACCTTTACTTATGAAGGAAAAATAAGACCACATCAGAATACAAGAAAACGAATGTAATCTTATAATTTATGATTGAGAGATTATACAGAGATAATTGCGATTTTATCGCAAATTATTTTACTAAACAAAGATAGCTTGCTCAATCATTCATCTGAATACAAATAACAGAGGCAGGTATGGGAATACATAGAATGAGTTAAATGTTATTTGTCTTCACATGATAGATTTACGCATAAGGTAAAAAATTAATTGTATTTTGGTCAATCATATTGCAAGAGAGAAAAAAATTTCTAACACATGCAGGATGAAACAAAAGAAATAGATCTTATATTGAAGATTGGAGAAATTTGTAGTGATAGAGTACAAGAATAGAAGATCAAAGAACGAATGCACAAGTTTTACAAAAAAATAAAACAAGAAAGAAAAATCTATTTCTTGCTTGATTCTTCATTGTCTCCATCAGATTCATCACTAGAGCTTTTTTCCTTATCTTCATCAGATTCTTCCTCTCCATCTTCTTCAGATTCTTCCTCATCAGCTTCACTATCAGAGATGACCAAATTAGAAACATTTTCTGGAACTTTGTCTAAGAGACAAGGATATTTGGAGTGAGGAATCTTGTTGTCATCACAGATCTCCTTGATGGTGTCATTGCGAAAAGAAATTGCGTCATTCCCAAAATTCATAATAGTGATCTTCATTTGAGTCTTCAATCTTGAACATTTCTCATTGCGAGAAGATAAATCTTTTGCGAGCTTCGCTTTCTCATTCTCAAGCTCATCAATTCTCTTGTGATATCTCTCTTCAGGTTGTGCAAACATATAACAATAAATTAATAACCTGATAGTGGTTTATGAAAAAGAAAATAACTAGATAAGGAGGAACAGTTAACAACCTTTTCTGTTAGAGATCATATTGAATGAATTGAATAACAAGGCTATTTTCTCAGCTTGAAGACTAACATTTACACCTAAGTTATTTCTGGCATTATCTAAAACTTTCGCAGCCCAATCAAATTCATTATCATCATTTATGAGAAGACGGGAGCGAGTTTGATTCTCTCTTTCACAGAGCACAACATTTCTATGTTTGATTTTATCTCTTTCAATTTGGACCTCAAGAAGAGTTTCTTGGAATTTCGCTAAAGTTTGAGCACCTTGGAGAGAAATACGATCTTTTTCATCTATGAGGTCACTATTCTTGGTTCTTTAACTATTGATTTCTTCTTTGGAAATATGAAATAAACATTTAAACTTATTAGCCATAGTCAAGACTGATCTATAGTCAACTTCTAAGAAGCGAAATTTGGATCTGAGTTCATTTATGGGAAGCGATTCAATCTTATTATTTGAAAAGCTATTTAGAGAAGTATTTAAGTGTTCAAGAAGAGTATCATCATCCATAAGATTGGAAATGTATGAAGAAGAATAGCCTCATCAGAATGACCATAAACGTCTGCGAAATGGTGAACCATATAAGAAAGGGTAATGAGAAAATGAAATGAAGAAAAAGAAGAAAAAGTTTTATACCATAGAGTTGCTTATTGGCATCTTGAAGACCAGAGATTTTATTCTTCTGGATAGAAGTCTCAGATTCCAGCTGGTTATTCTTTTCGCAAAGATCAGCAGCCTCAGATTCTAATTGGTTGTTCTTCTCGCGAAGACCAGTAGTTTCAGCCTCCAATTTCTCATTCTTCTTGCGAAGTTCAAGATATTTCTTTTCAAAGGCCGCACGCATTTTTTCCAAATCTGCGGTAACAGCATAAGAAGCTTTCCCAGCCTGCGAAATAATGCAGCGAATTTTCATAATAAATTAAGAATTCAAGACAAAAATGAAAAGAAGAAAAGTATAAGTATGAAAATTCACCAAACTATTGAGTGAATGTAAGAAACTTGGAGATATAGATCTTGAAACTCCGCGAAGAGATTCATTATTCTCTAAGAGTGGGGCATCACATATAGCATCTATGGACTTGCAAGCATTGGTAAGAGGAGTATCACCAATTCCTTGCATAGTATCAGAAAATATACTGGACTATTGGGCCATAGAAGACTCATGTCGAGAATATTCCTTCGCAGAAGAAACATCATCATCATCATCGTTATGATCACTGGAACTTTTTCTAGATTTGACTTTTCATTTCTTTGAAGGAGGGGAAGCGGATTTATCTTTGCGAGAAATACTCTTGCCTTTACCCCTAGTCTTCGCAACTTTGACAGGTTCTTCCCACTCAGCGATAACCTTTATACACAGATAAAGATAAGAAATAGAGGAAACAATATATTGTGAAGAATCATAAAAGAATATTTCTTACTTCATCTGTGATTGATTGAAGAGAAGATAAAGTACTGACTTTCCCAGTCTTGTTATAGCTTTCTCTCAATCTTTCAATCTGATAATTTCGCAAGTGAAAACATTGGAGTGGTCAGCAAAATTATATATAAGAGTGAAAAGAATAAAAACTCAAGCAAAGTGTGGAAATATACCCCTGCTTCCCTCTCAGACCATTTAAATACCCATGGTTGGTATGCTGCGAGATTCACAGGTAAAACATGAGAGCTGGAGATGTACGGACCCTCTAAGATTAGGGGAAAGTACACCATTTATCATCGTTAGAATAACGCGGGGTTGAATTGTTGCCAGGATTCCAATCAATGTCTTGCATAAGTATCTTATCATTGTCAACATCATCCTTCCTAAAACGAATGCCCCAGCAAGTGCTATCTCTTTTCATGGGAATTATGCGGTATACTTCGAAGGAATAATCGCAACATCAGCAAATTTAGGATTTTTAACTTTTGAGGGGTAAAGAGATCCCTTACCAGCACCACGATTCGCAAACTCAAGCATTAAGAGAATGCAATCTGCACTCAATTGATATAATGCTCGCGAGAACTTCGCATGAGAAAGTATTTCATATAATAAGGGAAGATCAGGATCATAAAGGGTAATAGGAAGACCAACGAGTAGTTGACCTAGCGAGATTATGATCTTTCCATAATTGCAAGGATGATCAGAGAATAACCTGGCAGAAATATTAGATTTAGGGTTTTGACCAAGAATGGGAGATAAAGTAAAACCCTTGGTTAGAAATTTCTTTCGAATTTCTTCAAGAGCAACTTCATTCTTACGACCAGCTTAAGGCATTTTTAGTATGGGAATGAAGAATAAAGTAAAAATTGAAAGAAGAAGAATCAAGAAAAATTACAGTAGCAGGAGCGGAAGTTACGGAAGAACAATAGAGCGAAGTTGCAGAGAAAGTAAAAAGAAGAGAAGAGAGGAATCATAAAAATATATATATAGAGTAGAAATTCTTGAGAAGATAAGTGCATTTAATGCTAGGAGTAGACGTGAGCGGTTAAAAATTAGCAGTTGAAAATAACGTGTCAAGAGATAAATAGAAGAGAGGATATGTGTAATAAAGTTTGCGCAAAGTACGGAATCGTGTCAGTACAGAAGAATATGAAAAGATGAACAATTGCGTCATATTGAAGAACGGTTTCTCATGACATTCTCTCATTCGCGGAGAAGACATGAGAAGAGGCAAGATGTAGGATCAGAATATCGAAAGAAGGACACATTTGCGAAGTTTGATCAACAACACATTGCGAGCGTCGCAGGTTGATTTGAAGAATGACGTAACAAGTGACGATGGAAGAAACATGAGAAAAGTGTGATGACACTGCGATATTTAGAGTGTTTGCGAAGATTAACAATAGAACTCTTGCGAGGATATGGCAAGTCAGATCCGAAATTAAAGGACAGATTAGCTGTCATCCACTATGTAATTCCCTATATAAAGAGTTGAACAGGCGTAAGGAATGGAGAGATCTTTTCGAGTGTTTAGCAAGTCATTAGGAGAGAGAAATTCCAGAGCGGTTGTTAATTCCTTAGTTTTATTTTCTTTCTATCTTGTAAAATTTGTGAGATTAATCAATAAAACTTGTGATTGTAGATTTAAAAAAATATTTGATTGTAGGAATTCTTGTGATGGGTGTAGTGTGGGATTTCCTGCTACTACAGTATGTTCTACATATATGTATCCATCTTCATATGATCACTTTTCCTGCTCGAATTTTCCTACATTTTTTTTAGGATTAGTCCAATTCCTAAATGATTTTTATCAGTAATTTTAAGAGATGTGTCTCAATATATAGATAAATAAGGTCTGTCAGGTGGTATCCAGTGATTCTGTCCTAATTCTTGTCTTGCGATATATTTCCTTAGCCACATGAGTAGTCTTCCTCTTAATTTTCTTGCATGTTATCATGTTTAGCTATTGTATACTTCTTATAACCTGAACTGGGTTTGGCCTTATATTTTCAAACATCCACTTACATCGTGCTTTCCAAATTTCCTAAACCATATTAGCCATTTTGATTACCCAGTTATTGTCCAAGCCATTCATATCATCCTCAAACAAACTGGTGATCCATTCCCAAATAGTATGGTTAACTATTTATAAACTTATGGTGGCTCCTGGTGTAGATAAGATAACTTCTCTTAAGAAAGGACACTCCCTTACAATATGAGGTGTTGTTTCTATGCTTTGATTGCAAGCTTACAATTTTCCCCGCTGTATTACATTGATCGTTCCAGTCTTTCATTGATAGGAATAGTATCTTATATATGTGTGTTTGTGGGTGTAAATTGTTTCTGCTGATTTTGGTAATTTCGGGTGTGTGGGTGAGAAACGAATCTAAACCCTAAACAATGTACTGCACGGGCGTACTTTTGATTCGAGAGATCAATCTGTACAATCCTGGTGTTGATGGTGGATTTTAGTTCAGGGCTAAAGTTGTAAAACTAATTTTTGTGCCGCCATCCTGCAAAGGATAAGGCTATTTGATAAGTGATGAATACTTATTCGCTTTATTAATTCACCTAGAATGGAGCATGTAGCAACATCCCAAGTATTCTGTGAATTTTAGCATTATTCATTAATGCATAAATCTCCTTGTATTTCCTGTGATGTTCTCAGCAGAATTCTCATTGTTGGTGCGGCATGATGACTGATTTTTACTCTCAGTGGAGTAACATGAATATCCAAGTATCGACAATGAGGCATGCACGAAATACCCATACAGGCTACACCATTCTCTGAAAAAGAGAATCATCGCTCGGTGTGTTATACTAGCCCGATCGAGAATATTTGAATATGGACTGTCCATATCAGTCTCAGAAATAATCAAGACCATGCAAGTTGGCCGCACGATTTAACCATCCTAGACGAACCCTAATAGGAGAAGGAAACCAGAACGACCACCAAACACCAGCCTGAAGTTGGATTTCCAGGCTGGTATGGACTTTGAGGAGATCGTACAAGCAAGGGATGCCTACGGCAGTCTCAAATCCATCACGATCGTTCGTCTTCTCCGGCACAATTAGACTGCATGGATCGTCCTTTAAGGGTCGCTAAGGGTCTTAAATTGATCACGACCATCCAACTTCACCGGCATGTTTGGATGGCTTATATCAGACCCATAACTGTCAGTCAGGTATCAACATGTTCACCACCGACCCAATGTGGGTCCCACATGGTCGGCCTCCCCAAAGGAGGAGCATATCCTGCCAAACCGTTAGGTTGAATTCGTGTACACACGACCGATCCAAAACCCTAATTAGGGTTTGAGGAATATTACATGTGTCGCTAATCGATCACGACCATCCAACTTCACAAACATGGTTGGATGGATTAGATCACGCCCAAGATCATAGAGCAACTACATAATGCTCACCGCCGGCCTAATATGGGTCCCACATGGTCGGCCATTCCAGACAAGGAGCATAGTTTGAAAATTCATCCATCCAAAGTAGCGTGCACATGAAACCCTAATTATGGTTTGCAGCATATCACATGTGTCGCAAATCAGTCACAACCATCCATCTTCGCAAGCATAGATGGAGGGTGTAGATGAAGATTCAAAGGGTCCCAAGCATGTCAATACAATCACCGTGGTCCCGTCTACATATGTGACTGATCGACCAAGTCCGGCCATGGACGAGCGCCTCGATCCGTGCACCCAAACTAGGCATGTCCACGAGGTTTCCAACTCCTTTGCGGCACAGGATTCCTGTCACAAATCAATCTCAGCCACTCCTCTTGACCGGTAAACTTGAGTGGCCTAGATCGCACCTTCATGGGATAATGAAGTATGGACATGGACATCAGCATGCCGTCTACATGCATGCCTGGTCGGTCCTCTATAAAACAATTCTCATGCTTGGTTTCGACCAAGATGAAGAGTGATGCTTGCGTACCTCTTCAAAACCCTAATCAACGGTCGGAGATGCGTCATCTCGTCCGTCCAACTCTACCAACCTGGTTGGACAACCCAGGCTAGAACTTAAACGGTTAATAATATGTCGTGGTGACTACCATCCATCACTCTTCCACATGGAGTGATCGTCCAAGAGAGGGCTTGCTTTTGCATCCTCCAAACAGTCACTCGAAAACGGCTAGGCATGCGTATGTTTTAAGATGCTTGATCCGCGACATACTCCGTTAAGCCTTAAAACAACGATGCTTCATCCATGCTGAATATATTCGATGCATTACATGCATAAAATACTCACGATATTTCATAAATATCGACTTCCCAAATAACTTAGTTATTTAACCTAGAACTGTATGCTACCTTCTGTGGGTCCCACGATCCACACAATCGAGACATCAAACATGTCACAAACTGGGGGATACTTATTGGGGTATTGGTTTGGAGGTTTACAGCGTGCATCGCACAACGCGCCATCACAAGATCGTGTCATGAAGACATGGACGGTTAGTGATGACGGGAGAAGTAGGGAAGACTGATCGTGTGACACCAGCACACTACTCCACTACTCCATAGCTCCACTTTCTCCACTTCCCACGAGATACGAGGGTTAGGCTCAATGACTTGTATAAATAGGTTCTCCTCCATATTTCCAACACAAGACAAGGGAGACAGAAACCAAGTGTTGATACAACGTATTCAAACACCCAAACCTGATTGCTTATATTATTGCAAGCCAGTTCGGTATTCTGATACAAGTCATAAACAGCCTACACCTTCACAATCTCAACACCTTCTTCGCTTCCCTCCCTCCAAAACATCCACCTCACCCCCATTGAATTCTTTCCAAAACATCCACCTCATCCCCATTGTATTCCATTTCATCCATCAATTAAAGAAAACATCCCCATTCTCTCACTCAATCACTCCCAATTTGTTTCCCACAACCAAATATATTCCATTCAATCCATAAATTAAGAATACATGTTTTGTTGAGTGGATGCTTTCCAAATTTCGAATCTAAGTGCTTAAGGGAATTTTGTGTATAAATAGAGAGGGTTGTTGTGTTGAAAAACCATCCAAGAATAGCTTGTTCATGTTAGTTTATCAAATTTAAGTTTTGTTGTAATGTTCTTCATGTTCTAGTTTCATTTTCTAGGGTTTAAATGAAGCCGTAACTCATTGGTATGTATTCATATCTTGTATCTTGTTCTTGAAAGTTTAGAATTGTTTAAAGATATAATTTAATCCAAGTTTGTCAACATCTTGCTCTCACAATGTATTCCATGTATCCATTGTAGTTAGAATATCTCTATGTTGATTATGCTACAATTTATGCTTAACCAAATATTGATCATCAGATTAGTTGTGCTTTAATTAGACAGTTAATGCTTTGGAGAAATACTTTAGTTGTGATTAAATTATCCATTGGAGAAACACCTTAGATATACGGTAGACTTGAATCTGTTGTAAGGACAAGAATAATATTACAAGTTGAATGCATATCATAGGTTAGTGGTGGATTTGAATACCCTAGTATCCATATTCTCAATATTTACACCTTGATTTAATTGCATATTTTAATTCAAATTACTTTCTGTTTAAGTCTTTGCCAATATCTCGTCGTATCGACAAAAACAAACCCCCTTTGGTTACTCTCTGAATCAGTTCTTAGTAAGGATTTAGAACAAACTTCTACACTCTCCAAGTCTCTGTGGTTTGACCTGTGCTTGCCCTGTGTTGCTTGTCGACAATTTGTGCACTTCAAAAGTATACACAATAGTAGGTATCTTTCCGATCCTACCAAGTTTTTGGTGCCGTTGCCGGGGACTCGGTTGCGGTGTTGTTCAAGTTTCTATATCCTGTCACTGTTCATAATTCATCTCCTGGAACTGTTCACAGTCAAATTTACAATTAATATTGATTTTTTTTTTTTTTGCTTTTGCTTTCAAACTTCGAAACCCTAACTACCTCTTTTGAGCTCAACAGGTGCATGAGTAGCTATTGTAAAGGCGAAGGAAAGGAAGCGAAAGGAGTTTTAATTTATTTATTTTAAAAAAAAAAAGAGTTTATTTTATTTATTTATTTTTAGATTGTATTAGGATTTCTCTATTTGTGTAATTTTCTATTTCTTTTGCATTTTATCTTTTTGGACTTTGGACTTGGACATTCTTGTATTTTTATTTTTAAACCCTACGGAAGGGTCGTATTAAATATCAAACTGTTTGCAGAGAAGGACGGTGATTACAATATCACCTCGGCCCCTCGGGTTCGTTCATGACATAGGAGTCGTGGCCCGAGTCGACAACAACGGTTCATCCCCCTTCTGGAACGGGAGGTAAGTTTGTCGAAACACTCGTGAATCCCCTGTTAGCGAGTTACTGTATTCCTTCGTTTGCATACATGTTGAGGATTTGAATACGGCTGTTTTAATTTCCTAGTAAATGGCAAGGACTGGCCATATAAGATAAGAGTTCGGATTTCATCACAGTTCTCTTCTTGCCCGCCTTAGGAAAACGATACCTACGCGAACCTAAGCTTTAAAATTTTGAATAGAACAAGACCTATAAGGTAACGATCTTAGTAGGAAAGTCATTTGAAAAATATTGGTTACTCTTTAAGCATACTTCGAAGTTCATGACGGTTTCTGTAAATTGAATGCGTGACTGCGCCGCCTTGTAATACGGTGATGCCTTGGGTATCAAAGCTCTAGCATCTTCCCTCGACTCTATTCAATTTACTTAAACTCAGATTGATTCCAGAGGAGTTTGCTCAGATTATAACGAATTCCATTTCGAAGGATTAGAAGCTGGTCTAGAAAACAATCTAAGTGGAGCCATCATGCTTTTTGTTTGCTAGAAATCAGTAGGTTTACTGTGGTGGAGTCATCCTTGTTTGTGATTGCATAGAACTTCCATTCTAGGTGAATGGTTAACATGCTTAATATGCTAGCTAGGATATGATTGTGTCTTTTAGAGACCAAACAAACCGACTAGTTAGAATCAGTCAAGAAGAGTTAGTTGAAATACATAGTTCTGAGACAGACAGTCCCGTCCCATCCGAAACAATGGGAGAACCAGTCCGTAGTCTAAAGGACTACATGTACCCAACGAGGACAACCCAGTCCTCATGCATTGTCTTACCAACTATTGTTGGACAATTTGAGCTAAAGGCGAGTATCCTCAATATGTTGCCTAAATTTAAAGGGGTTGAAGCTGAAAATCCCTACCACCATGTGAGAGAGTTCGAGGAAATTTGTGGGACTCTTCGGATCAACCAAATGACGGATGAGGACCTCAAACTAAGACTTTTTCCGTTTTCTTTACAAGAAAAGGCCAAGACTTGGTTGTGTGCTCAATAGCCACAGTCATTTCATACGTGGGATGCTCTTACGAAAGAGTTCTTCCCAAACCATAAGACTACAACAATTCGTCAAAGTCTGAATAGTTTTGTGCAATTAGAGGAGGAAACTTTGGAAAAATATTTGGAGAGATTCAATGAATTATTGATCTAATGTCCTCACCATGGTTTTGAAAAATGGAGACTTATGCAAATTTTGTATGAAGGCTTAGATGTCAAAAACCGAACTACAGTTGAGACCATGTGCAATGGTCAATTTATTGAAAAAACTGCTGATGAGTCTTGGAATTTCTTAATCGAAGTCGCTGAAAAGACTCAGCAGTGGGAATCCCCTCGTGAAACAAATAGGATTACCCCGGCATATAATGTTCATAGAATTGACTCTGACTTCGAAGGAAGTGCAAAGATGGTATCCTTGGCCAGGAGAATAGAAAAGCTAGAACTAGAAAAGAATGGAAAAACTAATATCCCTTCTCTCCGTAGTCAAATTGAAATGGCCACTTGTGCCGCATGCCATAGTTCAGACCATCTAGTGGACACTTGTCCAGACCTCCATGCATTTCAAGAGTCTAAAACCGAGCAAGCCAATGTTTTGTACCAAAGGCAAGAGAACAACCCATATTCTCAGACGTACAACCCAGGGTGGAGAAATCACCCTAACCTTTCATGGTATAAAGGGCCCATCCAAGGGGGAACAATAAATAATAACCAAGGATACCCTTATCCTAAAAACCCCCAAGTGCAATCACATGTACAGTACCCTGTAGAGAAAAATCCTAGCTTCGAAGAAAGTTTCGGTTTGTTGACCCAAAATTTGGTACAACTCCAAAAGACCACAGACCTACGTTTTACAAGTCTAGAACTTAAAATGGGTCAAATTTGTGAAGCATTGAATGAAAGAGACAAAGGAAAACTCCCTAGTCAGCCCCAAAAAAATCCAAAAAATGTATATCAGGCAGAAAATTCAACTCGAAATGAGGCCTCCCATAATCAAGTAAATGCTGTCACCACCCTTCGTAGTGGTAAAGTTGTTGAAAACAATGTAGGTGTACCACAGTCGAGTGAGTCTATATCAGACTCACCAGTGCATAAAATCCCACAGAAAACACCTAGTGTTGAAGACAAATCTGAGCAACATAAGAATTCCCATAATTCTAATGTCTCTGCACCATCTCATGTACCTGTTGCTCCATTCCCACAAAGATTGGTGCAGCAAAAAAAGAGTATACAGTACAATGAGATTTTGGAAATGTTCAAACGAGTTAACATCAACATCCCATTTCTTGATGCAATCAAGCAAGTCCCTGCTTATGCTAAATTCCTTAAGGATCTGTGCACACAAAAGCGAAAGCTTCATGTGTATAAGCGTGCTTTTCTCACTGAGCAAGTGAGTGCAATCATTCAAAGCAACACACCTCCTAAGTTTAAAGACCCAGGTAGTCCAACTATCACATGCAAAATAGGTGACCAAACGGTTAAGAAGGCGTTGCTAGACTTAGGGGCAAGTGTGAATCTATTACCATATTCGGTATATGTGCAGTTAGGTCTTGGAGAGTTGAAGGCAACACCTATAACTCTGCAATTGGCGGACAGATCCGTCAAAGTGCCACGTGGTGTGGTAGAAGATGTTTTGATTAAGGTTGATAATTTTATTTTCCCGTGGACTTCATCGTCTTAGATACTCAACCTGTGCAAAACCCTGACAGTCACATTTCTGTCATTTTGGGACGTCCCTTATTAGCAACGTCCAATGCAATCATTAACTGCCGTAATGGAGTGTTGAAGTTGTCATTTGGAAATATGACTGTGGAGTTGAATGTTTTCAATACTAGCCAACAACATTTAGATCTTGATGATGATAATGATGTGCATGAAATCAACATGATTGAAAGTTTGATTCAGGATTCGTTGTCTAGTAGCATGTTTGTTGACCCTTTGGATGCTTGTTTGAATAATTTTGACCTAGATTTGTTTGATGATGAATACATAAGTGAAGTGAATACTTTGCTTGAATCCACACCACTTATGGACACGTCTAAGTGGAAAGCTAGAGTGGAACCACTTCCAGTCTTGGAATCCAAGTCTGTTCCCTCTCTTGTTGAGCCACCAAAGCTCGAACTGAAACCATTGCCTGATAATCTTAAATATGCATTTTTGGGACCTTCTAATACTTTGCCTGTAATCATTTCATCTGCCTTAGATACAGAACAGGAAAGTAAACTTTTAGAAGTACTTAAGGAGCATAAGGAGGCTTTAGGTTGGACCATCTCGGACCTTAAAGGCATAAGTCCCACTGATTGCATGCATCATATAAACCTTGAGGACAATGCTAAACCATCTAGGGAGATGCAAAGGCGTCTCAATCCTAACATGAAAGAGGTTGTTAAGAGTGAGATTATAAAGCTTCTTGATGTGGGTATCATCTACCCAATCTCAGATAGCAAATGGGTTAGCCCCATTCAGGTTGTGCCGAAAAAGTCAGGAGTTACTGTAGTTCAAAACGATAAAGATGAGTTAATCACTACTCGAGTAACCTTTGGGGTAGCGAGTTTGCATTGATTATAGGAAGTTGAATGCAGTTACAAGGAAATATCACTTCCCTCTTCCATTCATAGATCAAATGCTTGAACGATTGTCTGGGCGTAAATTCTATTGTTTCTTGGATGGTTTTTCTGGTTGCAACCAGATTCATATTTCACCCGAAGATCAGGAAAAGACTACATGTCCATTTGGAACGTTTGCCTATCGTCGTATGCCCTTTGGGTTGTGCAACGCACCCGCTACATTTCAGCGTTGTATGATGAGCATTTTTTCTGATATGATAGATAACTTCCTTGAGATCTTTATGGATGATTTCTCTGTGTTTGGATCATCTTTTGATGAATGTTTGAACCATCTCACTCGCGTGATGATTAGATGTAAATAGAAAGATTTGGTTTTAAATTGGGAGAAATGTCATTTTATGGTGAACTCGGGCATAGTTCTAGGACACATCATCTCTGAAAAAGGCATTGAAGTAGACAAAGACAAAGTCGACCTCATTCAAAACTTGCCTCAACCTCGCTCTGTGAGGGAGGTTAGATCATTTTTAGGCCATGCTGGTTTCTACCGTAGATTCATTAAAGATTTCAGTAAGATCTCAAGACCACTGTGTAATCTACTCAGTAAAGATGTTGCATTTGTGTTTGATAATGCTTGTGTGCATGCTTGAGAAGAGCTCAAAACTCTTCTAACTTCAGCCCCTATAGTCCGACCTCCTGATTGGAAATTTCCATTTGAAATCATGTGTGACGCATCTGATTTTTCTGTTGGAGCTGTCTTAGGTTAGCGAGTTGACAAACACCCCTATGTGATCTACTATGCTAGTAATACACTGAATGAGGCTCAAATGAATTATTCAACAACCGAAAAAGAGCTGCTAGCTGTTGTGTTTGCATTAGATAAGTTTAGATCTTATTTGATAGGATCTAAAATCATCATTTATACTGACCATGCCGCATTAAGATATCTTTTATCTAAAAAAGATGCTAAGGCTCGTCTAATTCGATGGATACTCTTGTTACAAGAGTTCCACCTCGAAATTCGAGATAAAAAAGGGTCAGAGAATGTTGTTGCTGATCACTTATCTAGGTTGAATGTCGAATCCGCTGATGAATCAGAGATTATTAGGGAATCTTTCCCTGATGAACAGCTGATGCTAGTTTCTGAAATGCCATGGTTTGCCGACATCGTGAACTACGTTGCTACAGGTAGGATGCCACTTCATTGGTCTAAACAAGACCGGTCTAAATTCTTGGCCGAAGTGAAACATTTCCTATGGGATAACCCATATCTGTTCAAATACTGCCCTGACCAAATCATTAGGTAATGTGTCACCAATTATGAACAAAGGGATGTCATCTCTTTTTGTCATGATCAAGCATGTGGAGGACACTTTAGTGCAAAGAAAACTGCCACAAAGATCTTGCAGAGTGGTTTTTACTGGCCAACATTGTTTAAGGACAGCCATGCCTTCTGTGTTTCTTGTGACCGGTTCCAGAAATTGGGAAGTATATCAAAACGAAACATGATTCCCTTACAACCCATTTTGATTGTTGAGCTATTTGATGTATGGGGCATTAATTTCATGGGTCCATTTCCTAGCTCTGAAGGAAAGTTGTACATTCTTGTTGTTGTTGACTATGTTTCTAAGTGGGTAGAAGCAATTGCAACCAAAACTAATGACCACAAGGTGGTACTTTCGTTCTTAAAGGAAAGCATATTTTCTCGATTTGGCACCCCTAGAGCTATAATCAGTGACGGTGGTTCACATTTCTGCAATAGTCCTTTTGAGTCCTTAGTCCGTAAGTATGGCATAACTCATAAAGTTGCAACCCCATATCATCCACAGACCAGTGGCCAGGTAGAGGTTTCAAATAGGGAGATTAAGCACATTCTAGAAAAGACAGTTAGCCCGTCTAGAAAAGATTGGTCTTTAAGATTGAATGATGCTTTATGGGCCTATAAAACTGCATACAAGACCCCCATTGGTATGTCCCCTTACAGACTTGTGTACGGTAAAGCTTGTCATCTCCCTGTAGAGTTAGAACATCGTGCATATTGGGCTGTAAAGAAACTGAACTTTGATTTAGATAAAGCTGGCACCCAAAGGAAGCTTCAACTCAATGAGTTAGAAGAGTTAAGAAATGATGCATATGAAAATGCAAAAATGTACAAACAAAGAATGAAGGTGTTCCATGACAAACACATTTTGCGCAAGTTATTCACTCCAGGCCAGAAAGTTCTATTGTATAACTCACGACTGCACCTTTTTCCAGGAAAATTACGTTTTAAATGGACAGGCCCGTTCGTGGTGCGAACAATTTTTCCCCATGGTGTTGTAGAACTAGAAGATGTAACAACCAAGAATTTCTTCAAGGTCAATGGGCAGAGACTGAAGCCGTTCCTTGAACCAATCCCACCTGAGATTGAAACAACTCATCTTGCTGATCCGATCTATGTGGACTGAAAAGTTCACCCCTTGTACATACCACAGATATCTTCCCTGCTGGTTTCTTTGGACATACTCTACTGTCTCTGGTTTGGCATCTGGTAATCTCTTTCCTTTGAATCTGTTTTGTTCTCATAGTTTGTTGTGGTTTCTGTTATCTTTTGAAACATTGAGGACAATGTTAGATTTAGGTTTGGGGGAGTATTTGCATATGGAGTTTTGTAGTCTTTTGCATCTTTTATGACCAGCTGTGGAGCGGGTCTTTTGTAGGATCCTTTGTAGTCTTTTGTATTTTTTGCATCTTTACCATTTTCATCTGCATTTTACCTTTGTGGACTGCATTTTCATCTTTACCTTTGTAGTCTTTTGCATCTTTTATGACCAGCTGTGGAGCGGGTCTTTTGTAGGATCCTTTGTAGTCTTTTGTATTTTTTTATGACCAGCTGTGTAGCGGGTCTTTTGTAGGATCCTTTGTAGTCTTTTGCATTTTTTGAGTCTTTTGTTGTTATTTTTTTTATGACCAGCTGTGGAGCGGGTCTTTTGTAGGATCCTTTGTAGTCTTTTGCATTTATTTATTTTTTGAGTCTTTTGTTGTTATCTTTTATGACCAGCTGTGTAGCGGGTCTTTTGTAGGATCCTTTGTAGTCTTTTGCATTTTTTTTTGTCTTCTATGACCAGCTGTGGAGCGGGTCTTTTGTAGTATGTTATCTGATGACCAGCTGTGTAGCGGGTCACTAATCAAAAAAAAAATATTGGTTACAAATTTTCATGGTTCTACGAAATTCCGAAGTTCATCATCTAAAGTTGAAGACGAAGACATTTCTATGGATGCTCTGAAATTGGAGAAGGTTTTGTGGGTACATCTTTGGTAGGCCCTCACGAGACTACAACTCGTCCACTAGGGACACCTAGGGGTTTAAAGGCTTAGTGCATACGCTAAATGCATTCGAGAGACCGGCGACAGTGGTATAGTTAGGATTTCTAGATTTCTGTTTCACTTGAGGACAAGTAAAATTCAGGTTTGGGGGTATTTGATGAGTGCCAAATATTGCATATTCATACACCTTTTCATTGGCACTTAACTCATCTTTCGCGCTTCAAAGTCATATATTATCCCAAATTCTGCATTTTTACCATTTTCAAGAATAAATATTTGTATTAATTAATTTTGTGTTTTTAAGTACTAAATAAAGCTTGGAAGAATTGAGAAGACAAAAGAGAAGAAAGTTGGAAGCGTTGCAACCCGCTCGCGCATCAATGGCAACCTGTTTACAAATTCATGGGATTAAACAACCCATGATCCAAAACCCAAGACCCAAATCCATTTCCACCTCACCCCATTGGATTCTTTCCAAAACATCCACCTCATCCCCATTGGATTCTTTCCAAAACATCCACCTCACCCCCATTGTATTCCACTTCATCCATCAATTAAAGAAAACATCCCCATTCTCTCACTCAATCACTCCCAATTTGTTTCCCACAACCAAATATATTCCATTCAATCCATCAATTAAGAAAACATGTTTTGTTGAGTGGATGCTTTCCAAATTTCGAATCCAAGTGCTTGAGGGAATTTTGTGTATAAATAGAGAGGTTTGTGTATACTGCAAGTGCACAGTGTCGACAAGCAACACAGGGCAAGCACATGTCGAACCACAGAGACTTGGAGAGTGTAGAAGTTTGTTCTAAATCCTTACTAAGAACTGATTCAGAGAGTAACCAAAGGGGGTTTGTTTTTTTCGATACGACGAGATATTGGAAAAGACTTAAACAGAAAGTAATTTGAATTAAAATATGCAATTAAATAAAGGTGTAAATATTGAGAATATGGATACTAGGGTATTCAAATCCACCACTAACCTATGATATGCATTCAACTTTTAATATTATTCTTGTCCTTACAGCAGATTCAAGTCTACCGTATATCTAAGGTGTTTCTCCAATGGATAATTTAATCACAACTAAAGTATTTCTCCAAAGCATTAACTGTCTAATTAAAGCACAACTAATCTGAGGATCAAAATTTGGTTAAGCATGAGTTGTAGCATAATCAACAAAGAGATATTCTAACTACAATGGATACATGGCATACATTGTGAGAACAAGATGTTGACAAACTTGGATTAAATTATATCTTTAAACAATTCTAAAATTTCAAGAACAAGATACAAGATATGAATACATACCAATGAGTTACGACTTCATTTAAACCCTAGAAAATGAAACTAGAACATGAAGAACATTACAACAAAACTGAAATTTGATAAACTAACATGAATAAGCTATTCTTGGATGAGTTTTCAACACAACAACCCTCTCTATTTATACACAAAAATTCTCTCACACTTGGGATTCGAATTGTACTGTAGCAACCACTCAACAATTAAACAAAACATGTTTTCTTTAATTGATGGATGAAGTGGAATACAATGGGGGTGAGGTGGATGTTTTGGAAAGAATCCAATGGGGGTGAGGTGGATGTTTTGGAAAGAATCCAATGGGGGTGAGGTGGAAATGGATTTGGGTCTTGGGTTTTGGATCATGGGTTTTAGATCATGGGTTTGTAGACAGGTTTCCACTGATGCGCGAGCGGGTTGCAACGCTTCCAACTTTCTTCTCTTTTGTCTTCTCAATTCTTCCAAGCTTTATTTAGTACTTAAAAACACAAAATTAATTAATACAAATATTTATTCTTGAAAATGGTAAAAATGCAGAATTTGGGATAATATATGACTTTGAAGCGCGAAAGATGAGTTAAGTGCCAAAGAAAAGGTGTATGAATATGCAATATTTGGCACTCATCAAATACCCCCAAACCTGAATTTTACTTGTCCTCAAGTGAAACAGAACTTAAGAAATCCTAACTATACCACTGTCGTTGGTCTCTCGAATGCATTTAGCGTATGCACTAAGCCTTTAAACCCCTAGGTGTCCCTAGTGGACGAGTTGTAGTCTCGTGAGGGCCTACCAAAGATGTACCCACAAAACCTTCTCCAATTTCAGAGCATCCATAGAAACGTCTTCGTCTTCGGTCTTCAACTATAGATGATGAACTTCGGAATTTCGTATAACCTTGAAAATTTGTAACCAATATATATATTATTTTTTTTAAGACCCGCTACACAGCTGTTCATCAGATAACACACTACAAAAGACCCGCTCCACAACTGGTCATAGAAGACAACAAAAAAAAATGCAAAAGACTACAAAAGATCCTACAAAAGACCCGCTCCACAGCTGGTCATAGAAGACAACAAAAAAAAATGCAAAAGACTACAAAAGATCCTACAAAAGACCCGCTCCACAGCTGGTCATAAAAAATGCAAAAGACTCACAGCGCCATATGCAAATACTCCCCCAAACCTAAATCTAACATTGTCCTCAATGTTTCAAAAGATGAAAAGAATTTAAACTGAAACATATCATGAGAACTATGTTGAGTAGAGAAAAGGGAAGAGATTACCGGTATGTCAAAAGCAAGATTAGAGCCTCATTATTCAATGCTAGAATCCAACATTAACTCAGTTGATGTCACATTAGATTAGCACAATATATACAAAATACAACTTAACCGGTTCATGAAACAAGATTTAACAATATCTATTGGATTATTATATACAAAAATTCACCATACACTATCAATCTAAAGAGTTGAGGATCAACCCAAAAGATGAAGTGCAGAAATTTTAACAATCTCACATAAATATGATATGATAGAAATGCACGTGAGAAAGTAAAACAAAATGAGATACCCCCAAACCTAGATTTTTCAATAGAAATACTTTTGGGCACGAAATCTAACAATTTTAGGGGTTCATCACGCAGAAGGTCTAGCTCAAAATGGGCTTCGTCAGGGATGAATGGGAAAACATGAGGGTATTCCAGATATGACTTCTCAATAACCTGATATTTAATGGACAAAAAGTCCAAAAGAATTTGATATGCATATAACTCTAACCCTAGGTTTGGAATTGTCAACAACATTGATTCAGCACACTTAAAAGGAACAATTATTAGGTCCAGTGAAAGACCATCAGTTGGTGACTTAAGCAGGAGAGTAGGCACGTCTAAGTTGCTCATATGGATGAGATCAAGAGTACCATTATCATTAGTTACATTTACATCTCCTAAGTCATCTACAAGTGTGACAGTATGCTCACATTCATAGAACAAATCAACAAGGCCTAGTTCATAATCATCATCATCCAAAGTTTTATTCTCATGCATGGAAAAATCCAAAGAGACATCATGTTGTGACCTAGGTATAGAATCAGACACGTCAATTATATTTTCATGCATAAGATCATTAGTGTCGACAGGAGATTCAACATTTTCTAAGTCAGACACAAGAAATGTGTCATGCTCTTGTTCACAGGAAAATTGCACAGGCTCAAGATCAGTATCAACATCACATGTATATGTAACACTAGAAGAAACATCATTCATTAAGGTCGAGGCAGAGAAGCCTAATGTCTCTGAACTCAAAGGTTCGACAATATTTTCAGTAAAAAAATATTCTTCTAACATAACATCATCATCACAGAAATGCATTTCCTTATTCAAAATCGTAGTATTTCTAGTCCCTTTATTTAAAACAGGTTCATATGCAATATCTGTTGCACGAGTAAGACTAGGCATACTATTTTTTATTTCATTAGGAAAAACAAACATTTCATCCTGAAATTCCTCCCTTCCTACATTTTGTAAACGAATCAAATTCATTTTTAATAATGCATTAAGTTGTTCAATGGAAGGAGAGTCTTCAACAGTAGGAAATTCATAATCAATGCTATATGGTTTATAATGAAATACACTCCTAGCATCATTTTGTTCGATGAGTCTGAGATTTTCCTCCACAGATTGAGAAGTACAAAATTGTTCAACTTCCCACTGTGGTGGATGATACATGTGTGCATGGTCATTAGGGTCTATAAAATAATGATCACAACCTTCAAAAGGTTGATTATGGTCCCAATGACTATCAGCTTTGTAATCTGTTGGCATTTCATATTTTGGATTTTCATGATATTCTCTAGATTGCCTAAAATTATGCAAAATATAGCAATTCTCAACAGGATGGCCTAAGCCTCCACATAAGGTACAAGCATAGATTTCAGATTGCCTAGAAGAATTATATGTGACAGATTCATGCATTTGCATTTCTAAAGTTGCAATTCCAGCTTCTAACTGGTCCAAAAGTGATGATTGTGAGAGTTGGGCACTGTAAATATGTTCATTTTCACCCCGTGGTGGATGATACATGTGTGAGTAGTTACTAGGGTTCATTAATTGATGCTCATGACTGTGAAAATGTCCATAATAATCCCTATAACTAGTGACATCATGGTCTGTTGGAGTTTCATAATGTGAAGCATGCCCGTAATCAAGCTCTCTGATGGATTTGTTTCCATCCCCACCTGCAGACCAGAATCCTGACATGATCTCTAACTAGCTCTAGGCTTGTTGCATAGATTTGGATGTACACACTGAAAACAGACCAATATTTATTTATTTATTTTTATTTTTTTCAAGCCCGTTCTCTAATTACCTCGGGAATACATTAGAAAAACAAAATAAAAGAAGAAAAATCATAAACGGAAGGGAAGTTCTATGCAATCGTAAACAAGGCTGACTCTAGCAAACAAAAATCATGATGGCTCCACTTAGATTGTTTTCTAGACCAGCTTCTAATCCTTCGAAAGGGAATTCGTTACAATCTGAGCAAACCCCTCTAGAATCAATCCGAGTTTAAGTAAATTGAATAGAGGCGAGGGAAGCTGCTAGAGCTTTGATACCCAAGGCCTCACCGTATTACAAGGCGGCGCAGTCACGCATTCAATTTACAGAAACCGTCATGAACTTCGAAGTATGCTTAAAGAGTAACCAATATTTTTCAAACGACTTTCCTACTAAGCTCGTTACCTTATGGGTCTTGTTCTATTTCAAATTTTAAAGCTTAGGTTCGTGTATGTATCATATTCCTAAGGCGGGCAAGAAGAGAACGGTGATGAAATCCGAACCCTTATCTTGTATGGCCAGTCCTTGCCCTTTACTAGGAAAATAAAGTAGCCGTATTCAAGTCCTCAACATATATGCAAACAAAGGAATACAGTAACTCTCTAACAATGGATTCGCGAGTGTTTCGACAAACTTACCTCCCGTTCCAGACGGGGGATGAACCGTTGTTGTCGACTCGGGCCACGACTCCTATGTCATGAACGAACCCGATGGGCCGAGGTGATATTGTAATCACCGTCCTTCTCTGCAAACAGTTTGATATTTAATATTACCCTTCCGTAGGGTTTAAAAATAAAAATAAAAATAGAATGTCCAAAGTCCAAAGTCCAAAAATAAAAATAAAGTGCAAAAGAAAAAGAAAATTACAAGAGTAGAGGAATCCTAATACAAACTAAAAATAAAATAAACTTTTTTTTTTTTAAAATAAAATAAAAACTCCTTTCGCTTCCTTTCCTTCGCCTTTACAACAGCTACTCCGGTACCTGTTGAGCTCAAAAGAGGTAGTTAGGGTTTCGAAGTTTTAAAGCAAAAGCAAAAGCAAAAATAACAAAATAACAAAAAAAGTGTAAAATTGACAGTGAATAGTTGCGCTGCTATAGTGATTATGTTACAGTGATTATGCTACAGTGACTATGTGAACAGTTCAAGGAGATGAAAATGAACAGTGACAGGAGATGAAAAATGAACTACACCGCTACCGAGTCCCCGGCAACGGCGCCAAAAACTTGGTAGGATCGGAAAGATACCTACTATTGTGTATACTGCAAGTGCACAGTGTCGACAAGAAACACAGGGCAAGCACAGGTCGAACCACAGAGACTTGGAGAGTGTAGAAGTTTATTCTAAATCCTTACTAAGAACTGATTCAGAGAGTAACCAAAGGGGGTTTGTTTTTGTCGATACGACGAGATATTGGCAAAGACTTAAACAGAAAGTAATTTTAATTAAAATATGCAATTAAATCAAGGTGTAAATATTGAGAATATGGATACTAGGGTATTCAAATCCACCACTAACCTATGATATGCATTCAACTTGTAATATTATTCTTGTCCTTACAGCAGATTCAAGTCTACCGTATATCTAAGGTGTTTCTCCAATGGATAATTTAATCACAACTAAACTATTTCTCCAAAGCATTAACTGTCTAATTAAAGCACAACTAATTTGAGGATCAATATTTGGTTAAGCATGAGTTGTAGCATAATCAACAAAGAGATATTCTAACTACAATGGATACATGGCATACATTGTGAGAGCAAGATGTTGACAAACTTGGATTAAATTATATCTTTAAACAATTCTAAACTTTCAAGAACAAGATACAAGATATGAATACATACCAATGAGCTACGGCTTCATTTAAACCCTAGCAAATGAAACTAGAACATGAAGAACATTACAACAAAACTGAAATTTGATAAACTAACATGAACAAGCTATTCTTGGATGAGTTTTCAACACAACAACCCTCTCTATTTATACACAAAAATTCTCTCACACTTGGGATTCGAATTTTATCAGAAGCAACCACTCAACAATTAAACAAAACATGTTTTCTTTAATTGATGGATGAAATGGAATACAATGGGGGTGAGGTGGATGTTTTGGAAAGAATCCAATGGGGGTGAGGTGGAAATGGATTTGGGTCTTGGGTTTTGGATCATGGGTTTGTAAACAGGTTGCCACTGATGCGCGAGTGGGTTGCAACGCTTCCAACTTTCTTCTCTTTTGTCTTCTCAATTCTTCCAAGATTTATTTAGTACTTAAAAACACAAAATTAATTAATACAAATATTTATTCTTGAAAATGGTAAAAATGCAGAATTTGGGATAATATATGACTTTGAAGCGCGAAAGATGAGTTAAGTGCCAAAGAAAAGGTGTATGAATATGCAATATTTGGCACTCATCAGCATCCTCCAAACAGTCACTCGAAAACGGATATGCATGCGTATGTTTTAAGATGCTTGATCCGCGACATACTCCGTTAAGCCTTAAAACAACGATGCTTCATCCATGCTGAATATATTCGATGCATTACATGCATAAAATACTCACGATATTTCATAAATATCGACTTCCCAAATAACTTAATTATTTAACCTAGCATTGTATGCTACCTTCTGTGGGTCCCACGATCCACACAATCGAGACATCAAACATGTCACAAACTGGGGGATACTTACTGGGGTATTGGTTTGGTGGTTTACAGCATGCATTGCACAACGCGCCATCACAAGATCGTGTCAGGAAGACATGGACGGTTAGTGATGACGGGAGAAGTGGGGAAGACTGATCGTGTGACACCAGCACACTACTCCACTACTCCATAGCTCCACTTTCTCCACTTCCCACGAGATACGAGGGTTAGGCTCAATGACTTGTATAAATAGATTCTCCTCCATATTTCCAACACAAGACAAGGGAGACAGAAACCAAGTGTTGATACAACGTATTCAAACACCCAAACCTGATTGCTTATATTATTGCAAGCCAGTTCGGTATTCTGATACAAGTCATAAACAACCTACACCTTCACAATCTCAACACCTTCTTCGCTTCCCTCCCTAAGATCAACCCCATCTCCTTCACTTTGTGACCGAAAAAAGTCTAGAATGGACATTTCTTGGTTTAGGCCAGAATTGTATAGATTGATCTCTCGAATCAAAAGCACTCCCGTGCAGTGCATTTGTTTAGGGTTTAGATTCATTTCTCATCCAAACACCCCAAATTACCAAAACCGGCAGAAATAGTTTTCACCCATTAACAATTGGCGACCACAGTGGGAGATTAATCTCTCGGTTGCAATATTAATTTCTTCAATACACAATCCCATTTGGCTGATTTCAAAATGGTTGGTCTTAGGACTTCCCCAACAACTTCAGGTTTAAATCGGAGTTCCTCCAACGAAGATGCTCCTATTTCCAATAGTATGTCTGACGGCGACGCTGGAAGAATCTCAACATTGATTGAGATGGCACGAGTGCAAGAGATTCACGCAAATAATATGGACCTGGTCAAGGAGACAATAAACGGTATACTTAATCTCCTCATCAGGATGACATCAGATATGAGCGGTTCTACTGTCACGGAGATTTCTGCATTTTGGTTCTACTGGCACCGGTGGACCAAGAAGACGCTTCTCTAGTGGAAAGTTTGTGAGAACTTTTACACCTCTCGAAGAATCAGCGGGCAGAGACGTTTGCTGCAATCAACCAGATAGCCTTGGAAATGAAGTTAACTACTTTGCGTCCAGAAATATTCAAAGCACCGGAGATGTATGTGAATAAAATTACATTTACAGAAGAATACATGATGGTGGAAGAAGGTCACAACCGGGACCTACACGTTACTGCACGCATCCAGGATTCAGAGTTCAAGAGAGCCCTCATATACACATGAGCGTCTTCGAATATGATTACCCTCAAGACACTCAGAACGGCCAAGGTTCTCCCGAACAAGATCGTGCAGCAGCCTACCACGATGACAGACTTTGAAGGGAACCAATCCAACACGTACGAGTATGTCAATATGAATTTATTTGTAGGACCCGTCCAGTCTAAAGTGAAATTCGAAGTCATAGAAAAGGAGCCGGACTACCACATGATATTTGGGAGACCGTGGCTTCATTAAACCCATTAATGACCCGACCTGGTTGGCTAATGTGGTTCTAGTAAAAAAGAAAAACGGGCAGATCAGGTGCTGCATGGATTTCAGAGACTTGAACAGATGCTTCCCCAAAGATGATTTTCCTCTACCTAACATCGACATGTTAGTAGATGCAACCAGTGGGCACGGCATGTTCTCCTTCATGGACGGATACAGCGGGTACCATCACATGACTCCACTACTCCATAGCTCCAGTGGACACGGCATGCCATCACAAGAACGTGTCAGGAAGACATGGACGGTTAGGGATGACGAGAGAAATGGGAAAGACTGATCGTGTGACACCAGCACACGACTCCACTACTCTATAGCTCCACTTTCTCCACTTCCCAAGAGATACGAGGGTTAGTCTCAATGACTTGTATAAATAGGTTCTCCTCCCTATTTCCAACACAAGATAAGAGAGACAAAAACCAAGTGTTGATACAATGTATTCAAACACCCAAACCTTATTGCTTACATTATTGCAAGCCAGTTCGGTATTCTGATATAAGTTATAAAAAGCCTACACCTTCACAATCTCTCAACACTTTCTTCGTTTCCCTTTCTAAGATCAACCCCATCTTCTTCACTTTGTGACCGAAACAAGTCTGGAATGGCCATTTATTGTTTTAGGCCAGAATTATATAGATTGATCTCTCGAATCAAAAGCACTCCCATGCAGTGCATTTGTTTAAGGTTTAGATTCATTTCTCATCCACACAACCCAAATTACCAAAACCGGCTGAAATAGTTTTCACCCATAAACACCTGGACTAAACCAAGAAATGGTCATTCCAAGATTTCTTCGATCACAAAATTAAATAGAAGGGTTGGTCTTAGGTAGGGAAGCGAAGAAAGTGTTGAGACCAGAATGATTGTTTCTAAAAATGTGGCCGTTTTGTGACTTGTATCAGAAAGTATAACTGGTGAGCCGGATGGAAAGCTACCAGGTGATTTCTAGATATTGTATGTTTCCGACCAAAAAACTTCCTGTTGGTGGAAATAGGTGAGACCTATTTATACAAGTCATAGTGAAACGTACCCTGGTATCGTAGGAAGTGGAAATAATTGAGTGGTGGAAGAAAAAAGTAACATGTAACTGCCAGACATTATGTTTCCATGATGAAGAAAGTGAATTCGTGTAACTTCCGGTCATTACTCTTCCATGATGAAGTAAATAAATTGCTTACACCGTTACTTTTCACTACCACTAATTATCCTACTTCATGACACTTTATTGTAACGGGAGCATTGCATGCCGCACGTTGTAAACCGCTAGACCAATACCCTAATGAGCATCCCCAAGTTTGTGACATATTTTGATGTCTCGAGTGTTTTCGTAGAAAACATGTAGCACTTTGCTACGTGTGGCAAGTTAAAATTGAGAGGCTTTCCGTAGGTAAATAGCATGCAATGTTTTGAATGGGGAAAAATGATTTGCTGGTTTTTAAGGAATTGAGGAGACGACCGTACGGAGGGGACTCCTTGAACCGAGCGGAATGTTCAACCTCACACAGATGCACCGCTGCAAAGGGGGTGCTTTGAATTCGAGAGATCAATTTATAGCACTCCGGTCTAAACTAAGACAATGGTCGTTCCAGAGTAAATTCGGTCGCAAGAGAGGATGGGTTTATCTATAAGAGGGAATCTAATAAATGTGTGTAATCAATGGTAATCAAAGATTGTAGGTGTGTTGTGAATTCTGAATAAGATAAGTTATGAATGATTGAAATTGCTCAGTTGATAGTAATTGCTCAATTGATGAGTTGTTGATCTCGTATTTTCAGTGAGACATGAGATTCTTGTTGTTCTTTCAATCATGATTCAGAGACTTATTTATATTACTGGAATTATAGATAGCATGATCCCATGAAGTGTGATAGTTGTTGGAATCAAGAAGTGGGGAAATGGAAATCGTGTTTGAAACCAGTTGCTCATCGTGCGGAGACTTGGTCGATTTTCCATCCACTACTTTGTTAGCTTCTTCAACTGACTGCACGACTTGCTTAGATTCCATCGTGTGTTTGAACACACATGCCGTAGACCACCAAACCAAAACCTTAGTTGATATACCCCCAAGTGACATGATTGACGTCTCGTGGTTAATTAGTCAGTTGTTGACTTCATGATTTAATGGGAGAACGAGTCCATGTATTTGCTGAGTTGAACATGATTTGCAAAAATATTCTGAAACTCATGAATTAAACGTGCATGCTGAGACAGAGATAAAATTCTGACGTTGAGGTGAGCAAGTGTTGCTCATTAGATGAATTTTTGAATATTGATAGTTGAACCAATATTCCTTGGTTTGAGCAAATATTGCTCGTCTGAGCAAGTGTTGCTCATCTGATAAATTATTGGTAGCGTGACAAAAATAAAATATTAATTAAAATACTAGTAGTTGAACCGAGCATAATTAATAAGAATACTGATCATGAGATCTTCATAAAATTATTAGTGTTTGAATCTGGAATTATAATCCTTGGACTCAGAAACCCTAATTTGATCAATTGATGACCAATTGATGGTTTATTTGAAAATTAACCATGGAATGAAGGAGAACCGGCTTCATGGGACCATGGGTCTAACATGTATCTCCCATATGCACGTATGATCAAGTACCAAGGCCTCTTGAATAGTTGGCGATTTATTGATGAAAGAATGATCAAATACTGGTTTAATCATTTATTCGAAAAATGCTCGTCTGAGCCTTAAGTGATAAAACCTAATTAATTATGAAGAGATGAGAGACTGACCAATGGGTCATGAAACCGGCCCTGGGTGGTCACGGGATCGAATGACGATCTTTCCATGAAAATCCCAAAATTAATTGAAAGAGTTTGGACCTAATACGTGCAATTGCGCAAATTAGGTCAAATTGTGTAAATACGCGGGACCGGCTCCTTGCGAGCCAAAAATCCAACCTTGGTCGATCAAGGCAACATTCTCATGTCACCAAAGAGTCCATATCTCGGTTCTGAGAATTTTGATATTTTCAGATGTGCATTTGAACGATCATTTGAGAAAATATGAAGAAATTAGGAGTTTTTGATGAAACCGTCAAAACTTCATGAGATGAAGGAAAAATAATAAAAAATGTGAATAAATCATGAAGTGTGGGATCGGACATGGCCAAGGCATGGCCGTCCGGCCAAAGGGCCCAATCCCACACGTTTTTCCATTTTTTATAATATTTTCATGATTTTAGGGAAATATGATAAAACCAATGAATTTGTTAAAACCAAGAAGTTTTTGTTGAAATCAAGGAGTTTCCATGAGATGAGGAAAACATGAAAAACAATAATAATAAAATAAGGGACATGTGGGACCGTCTTGAGCATGGTTGGCCGGCTAGGTCCCGGTCCCGTGAGTTTTCCCTAATTTTATGTATTATTTCATGATTTAAAGGAATTTTCATAATTTGAAGGAAATATCATGAAATCAAGGAATTTCATGGGATTATGGAAACATGAAAATATAATAATAATAATAATAATAATAATAATAATAATAAAATAGGACGTGTGGGGCCAGCTAGGGCTTGACCGGCCGGCTAGGGCCCGGTCACACGGGTTTCCCTTATTTTATATTATTTTTTCATGGGATCAAGGAAATATCATGAGATTAAGGAGTTTTCGTGAAATTAGGGAAATAATAATAAAATAATGAGGAACCATGAGGTGTGGGGCCAACTGGGATCAAGGCATGGCCGGTTGGCCAATAATCACGGCCCATAATGTTTTCCTTAATTTTATATTATTTCTTTGGTGTGAGGGAAACACCATGAAACTGAGGAGTTTCCTCAAAACGAAAGATATTTTTTCAAGTGAAAGGATTTTCGTGAACTCAAGGAAAATAGTAAAAAATATGATAAAAATATGAAACTGGCATGGAATTGGCCACGGCACGTTCGACCGGTTAGTGGGCCCATGCTCCAAGTGCCTTAGTCAATTTTTAATTATTTATTATTTTCCTTCCTATTTTGCATAGGTTCATCGTCTCGTCGTATTTTGAAATACTTGTTCGTGCGGTGATTGTTAGTGCATCATCGTCGAGTACACTTGCACCATTTGAGTCGGGGCTTACTCGGAGGTAGCTCAGATGCCCGTGTTGTTCAATATTTATTACTAACCCATGGAATTCTGCTGGGAAGAACCATGGATTGAAGTACCGAAATATTATAAAAGTATTTGAATACTTTCAGAAAATATTTGAATATTTTCAGAAATTCAGTGGATGAATCCAAGAATTTAAGAATAATTAATTGATGGCTCTATACTAGCAGAGCAATCTATCTAGGAGCATTAATTATTCTGACATGAGCTTGCTGGAGCTTCATATCCTTTATATAGTCAGGGAAAACTGTTGTTTGTATCCTGAAGACGTTATCGCTATATACTAGCAGAGCAATCTGTCTAGGAGCCTTCAATCTCGTGATTCTATATAGAAATAATTATTGAAGTGTTCAGTATTCATGAGATATGTCGTTGTCCAGCCGAGAGACTACATATCTGCATGTACTCTGAGAGACATTATTCTTAGTCAGAGATTTGATGAGAGACTCGTGTCTCAATACTCACATCTGATTATTGGATCAGAATTTCGTATAATTATGGATTTACGATTTTATCCTTTGTCAAAAATTCACCATCTACATTAATTCCCTTGCTTAGTGAGGAAATCCGTGTTCCTCAGTCAGCATTGAATGGTGATTTTCCGGTCATAAATAACATAAGTATTTGAACTTAGTCGTAAGTTAAGATGTTACCAGATTTCGATAGTACGAGCATACCATGACTTGAATGAAGATCCCAGTGGCATGATAGAGTGTCATTTGGTGAACATAAATTGGTGTTGAACAGCTGATTCAGACGACGGGACCTTGGTCGTTTAGGATTCACGGGTCGGGCCCAATAAGGAAATCCTTAGAAAATTAGGTTTTGGAAATAAAATTTGATATAAAAGGAATTGTTCTCCCCCTTTTCTTTTTTTTTTTTTAAATTTTCCCATGACCAGCATCTTCATCATCTCTTCATCACCTTCTTGCCATCAGCAGGGGAGGAAAATTTTCGCCGGAGCTTCAGCGCCACCAACCGTCGCCACCATCGTCCGGCCAATTTTCGTCCGGCACCGACCATGTGCGATTATTTTTTTTATGTTTGCTGATGTTCATGAGTTCTAAGAGTTGTTCATATCTTTATCATGATAAAGTTATACACATGTTCATATATGAGCATGTGTTTCGTCGAAAACCCTTGATTTTGAAAACGTATGTTCGTTTGATCGTTAGTTTTTGAAAACTAATAATAATACCTGATTTAAGAGAGATTTTTTTATATATATGAAGATTTAGGTCCAGTGATAAAACTAAGATTATGAGCTTCCATGTGCGTCAAAGTTTTATCATGAAAAGATGAATTTTCACAAAACAGAAATAAACCTTCGTTTTAAAGCATGACGATGATACGAAGAAAGAGTTTTTCTTCTTTATACATATATATATGAACTTGAGTCCATTGATAAAATTTTGTTTATGAGCTTTCATGTAAATCAAAACTTTATCTTATAATGTGTATGTTTTTACAAAATTGGAATAAACCTTCGTTTCGAAGACGTATGACGATATGAAGGAAAATATATTTATTTTTTATAAAACCATGGCATATTCATGGATTTTTTTTTATTTAACGAAATTGTGGAGTGTCCACAAATCTTATTTTCGTGAGCCTTGGTTACGTAAAAAAAATTATTTACGTGACTAAATCACGTTTTCTTTATATATATATATATATATATGCAAATATATATTATTTTCTTTAAAATCAAAACTTGAGTTTTGTGTAATATTACTCGGAAGTAAACAATTATTTATGATGAAATAATGTTTTAGTTTTCATAATTCCATGGTGAATGTTCACACAGTAGAAGGATTCATGATTTTATGAAAAATCTGAATTTTTGAACGTCTTTTGTAGGATTGAAGACGAGCAAGTTTTGAAGTATTAACCCCTACGTTGCATTCACTATTATTAGTGGAATCGTAAAAAGGTAAGAGTTGAGAGTTACCATTTTTTCCAATGAATCTATTTGCATGTCGTTAATTTTTGTGCTTCTGATTCCAGAAAATGTCAACTACCAACAATATCGATTACAATTATTGGTATTCCTATTCTTCCTCTAGCTCTTCTGACGAGGATTTCAAAGCCCTTGTAGAGAAATCGAAAGCTAGGGCTACTCAGGATGAGGGGTCGAATCCTAACGTACCCTTGAATGAGCGAAGGGTCACTTTTGCTGAACTCAGGAAAAGAAAAGCTGATGATGATGAAAAAGAGGCTCGTCAGCGTGAAAAGGATCGAATCCGGCGCAAGATACAAAGGGTTGAGGAAAAGCGTCAACTCTTGGACGGTGTGCCTTCTGATTTTGATGCTGATGGTTCTGAAGAAGAAATTACATGGGAGGTACTAGAGCGCAAGATTAAGCCTAATCGATATGAAAGATAATTCCAGAAAACCATGAAGCAAATTGAAGCCGAATCTGAAGTGGAAGAGGACTCGGACTCAGAAGATGATCCTGAAGCTTATCCGAACTCCATCTCCGCCGATTCTGACGAAGAAGAAGATAGTGATGACAACTCTGATGACTCAGATGATGAGAAGGACAGTGATGACGAGTCTGACAATTCGGATGAGTCTGACGAGTAGCTTTATTTCATTTTCTTTTATTTTTTAAACATTTGAATGTTCTTTAGGTCTCGTAGCAGACATTTCTTTGATGACTTGAATGGTTTTGCTTCAGAGTTAGGGCTTTCTTCTAAATAAACACTTTAAAGATGTTGATTCCTTCTGATCGAATGAAATGAACCAATATCCATGCGCTTGAATCCATCATGATCTCTTTTGATGATATTCATCTTGTCTTGTCTTATGAGAAGTAGCATATCACGGTTAAGAGATTCATGACACATACAAAGACGTGTGGCTTTTCTTTGACTATTTCATTGTCAGTCCCCAGTACATTATTTTCCTCCGCGTCTTCAATATCAACATTTGAAACTCAGAGTTTCAGTAAAACTCGTAACTGAATTGACTATTCGCAGAAGATAAACCTCTACTATATCTAATATATATCTTCAAGACTTTGAGTCTATCCTCTACGCGAATATTTCTTCCACTCCTGTTGTTGCTATGTCAAGCAATAGTATTTCTTCTTAAGATGATCCTCAGTCGAAGCGTGAAATAGCATCGTCCATCCCAATAAGTTGTATCTCTTTTTCATCTTTGTCTGATCAAGATTATTGATCATAAGAAAACGATTTATTGTAGGATAATCAAAAGAATAATGCTTCTTCTCATATTTCGAGGCCCATGCGAACTGTTAGAGATCCTGTCCGGTATATATCAGCTCGTGCTGAGGCTGGATCATATGTAAGTAATCTTATACTACCTCCATTTCAGGAAAAATGTTACTTTCACTTTTTTAATTTAGCCTAAAAATAGGCCAAATTGAAAAAGTGAAAGTAACACTTTTCCTGAAACGTAGGGAGTAACTCTTAAGATCCCAATGTGCTCCATTTCGGTGAAATTAAATACTCCTTCGTTTCGTCGTAGGCGGATGTTCGTGTCGTTGTCGATGCCATACGAAGAAGGAGCGGAAAGTTTGTGACTGTAGTCGAGGTTGAATATAGCAACGACCGGGTTGGTGAAGATTCTGTAGAACCCGTGGAGATGGGAGACAGTGTTCATGCTCGTGAATATCCCACAGATGGACTCCCATTTGAAGTCCCTTTGATCAATACTTTCCCGGACAATGAAGTGGTTGGCGGATTCGTCATTCCCAGATGTTGTAGGGGCAGAATATCGCAAGATACAAGGCTACCAACATAGTAACAAATACAAGAGAAAAGTGTCGCAAGATAGTGCGATAATAGATGAAACACGGGAGAAGTATGAAGGGTTTGCGAATATAGAATAAATTTACGATCAGAGGTTGCGATGCTTCGCAGGTTATATACAGTTGTACAGACTTCACTATAAATAGTAGTTCAAATGTAAAATTGGAGGGGTTCTTTAAGTGAGTGTTATAAAAAGTCTTAGGGGAGAGAACAGAGAAAGTTGTAACTGTTCTAACCTCCATTAACATATTTCTTTGTAATCAGTTGAGAATATTAATCAAAATTGTCATTCTTCATCAAGAATTCTTAAAGTTTTACAAATTCTACTGAGGGTGTAGTTGTAGGATTTCCTGCAACTACATAATTGGCGCTAGAAGGAGGGGAAACTTGCAAACGTAACAGAGATAATTAAATAATTTTGCGTCAGAAAAATGGCTAGAAGAAGAAATATATCAGAACCATTGACTGCAGTAAGAAGAAGTGTAAGACTCACAGGTGGAGAAGCAAACGTAACAGGAGAACCTAGTAGGAGAATGAGCAATCGAAGAAATCAAACTCAACAAACAGTAACTCAAGGAAGAGAAATAGATCATGATCGAGTGAGTGTACACACTTGGAGAACTGATACACCAGTTGAAGCATATAGAGAACCACAAATCAGAGAAAATGGGAGATTGATGGGAGGAATAATTCATGAAAGAGAAATGGAGGAATTAGAAACATTGAGACAAGGAATTCAAGAAGAACGAAGGTTTGAAGCTGAAGATTGTACAAATCTAACAAGACAGAATCAAGAATTGAGGAGAGAAAATGAGATGTTACAAATAAGGAGATCTCAAAGTGCTACGAGATCAAGTGTTAGACCAGAGAGAGAAGAACGAAATTCACCAACAATCAATAGTGAAAGTGTTATGCAAGGACAAACACAGAATTTGGTTGAAAGAAATCGAGAGAATCGCTTCATTCTAGTACCGAACAAAGAACAAAACGTGGAAAATTTACGAACAGAACCATTTCCAAGGGAAAATAACCAGAATGGCGAAGAAAATCAAGAGGAAGAGCAGGAACTTGCGGAAGAAATTGAGAGGCAACAAGCAATGCATCAAAACAATTACGAAGATGGAGTAAGAAGACATGAACATGCTCGCAACAGTCAAGATCTTGAGTATGGTAGAATTTAGAGGAGAGTTGGAAATCAACGAACAGAAATAGAAAGGAATGAACCAAATCTTCAGAACGGAATTCAGGCAAATCAGAGAGAGGTAAATCGCAGAAGGAGGAGAAATGAAGAAGAAGAAATTCCTGATATTCACATGAGAAGGATGAGGAGAATAGAAATGGAAGAAAAAAAATTTCAAGATGCTCTACAACAAAACAATTGTGACAATCTGGAAAAACGATATTTGCAAAATTGTGCAAATGGAAACATTAATGAAGAGTATGATATAATGCGAAGGATCGCAAGAGAAGAAATGCAGTAACGTAGAAGAAGAGAGGTTGCGTTAAAGAGACCAATGGATGAGAGTTCGAGCTATACAAAATTAACGGATCTTTCGAGAATTAGCGGAAATGAGAGGAATGATAAATCTAAAAGTAGAGGAGGAGGAGATAGAAGGCAATTAGATGAAGCAATAGAAGAAGCTGCGAGGACTCCTTTCTCTAGAGAAGTACAATTGGGAGGGATTCCACCAAAATGCAATCTGCCTACATTAACCAGCATCTTTGACGGGACTTCGTAGCAGGTACCTCGCAGACATCCTCGCAAACATCTTCGCAGATATCAGAAAAGAAGAAAATTGGCAATGGTCAACCAAAAATGGTAGCAATGAGTAGCAAGGATCAAGAAGAGTATGATAGAGAAAGGAATTTCTATAGCCGAGGAGGAAATAACCAGATCCCAAGATTAGATCAACAACAGGAAAATTATAGAGGACAAAGGCAAAACTATTTTGGACAAGGGAATCATAGACAAAACTATAACAATGGACAGGGAGGTCAAAGAATGATAAGAGAAGAAGTAAAGATGCCACCTTTGAATACAAGTGTAGAAAAGATATGGCAAGCAATCATCTTGATGGAAAATATACCAACACCATGGAATATGGGAAAAGAACCACCAATGGGTCCAAGAAGTCATGAATTTTGCTTGTACCATCACTTTCATGGGAATTATACAAATAATTGCAATAATATCAAAAGGATTATCTTGCGAATGATCGGTCAAGGTAAACTGGACCACTTTTTACTCAAGCAAGCACAGTCGCATCAATTACCACAGGCTCCACTGATAACTCGCATGGTGAACACAATACAAGAAAAGGGAAAGGAAACCTTACATATAGAAGTGGGACAAAAAGCAAGGAATGTTTTCTGTAATTCTATTGTTCACTCGTATAAAACCATAGAAGATTTTCATGATAATGTGTTAAGCAGGGTATATGCGAGAGATGGTGAAGGAAGGGAAATAATGAACATCGCAAAAATTTCACGACTTGAAGATTGGCAGAAGCGTGAAATTTCTTTTGAAGCCGCAGAAATTCCAGAAGGTTGTGAAATACATGATAATCCATTGGTAGTGAGATTAGAAATTTGTCTGAATACGGAAGAAAGCGAAGATGATACAGACGAAGAATCATTTGGTATTAATAAAATCTTAATTGATATGGGAAGTTCTGTCAATATTCTCTTCTATCCTGCTTACAAAACCATGGGGGGGAAAGACGCAGATCTAATACCTTCTACCTACAGGATTTATGGCTTTAATAGAATTGCTAATAAACCTAAAGGAGAAATAAGCATGCGAATTCCCTTAAGTGGAATGCGAACTAAAATTCTATTTTGCGTTGTTGATGTCGAATCACCATACAATGCTTTGATAGGGAGACCTTGGCTTCATGGGATTCTAGGCGTAGCTTCAACTCTTCATCAATGCATAAAATTTCCTCATCCAAAGGGTATTGGAGTTATCAAGGGTGATTGGGCAGATGGGAAGAAATGTTACGATACAGAAGTAGAAGTTTGCGAAGGAAAAGCTGTTGAAAAGGAAAGTTGGAGAAAAAGAGCAAAGGCTGCGAAAAGAAGCGAAAATTTAATGAATGAGGACTAAGGCATGAAGGAATAAAGTTACAATGTTAAGCGTACAAAAAATTTACAATAATAGAAAAAGAATATGGTTTGCGAAGAAAAGAGAATGAAGAAAAAAGGTAATCAGTATGTTTGTTCGCAATGTATAACAAAAGGTATTTTGAAAAACAAGAAAATGAAATGAGGTATTTCGCAACATGAAAAATTTGTGATGAGTTTTTACGAATAAAAACGATTTATTGCAATCAACTTTCATTAAAGAAAGACGCAAAAATTTATTTGCGATCAGCTTTCATAGAAGAAAGCCGCAAATTGTGATCATCTTTCAAAAAAGAAAGGAAGCCGCAGAAATTTTACACAGGAAAACCTTTGTGACGTACACCCTAGTTCGCGAAGCAACATTTCGCAAGAGGCAAAGTCCTAAAGTACGTCATTTAAGGGGGTACCTATAAGAATGGATCAGGGGAAACATAACACCACCATGGAACCTGAGTACATGGACATTACGGGGTACATAACCCAAAAATGGGGGATACCTATCCGGGTAAGACACCTTGGATTCTCAACCTAATCTTGCGATGTAACATGATTTAGGTTGGGTGACTAAGGCATACTGTCTTTCCCAAGAAGTGCAGAAAACGATCAAGGCGCCGAGGTACACGGTTGAGTCAAGAGTGCCGGATGGGTTTGAAGCACATCTGCCATTATTGACAAGTCTTGGCAAATGATGCACTTGGCCCAAAGATACCCCATAGGGTGCAACCTCGTAACTATAAGCCCTATAGGCAAAAAGGATAAGAGGTTGCGAACAAAAGCTGGTTGTTGGTAAAACCGGATGGGAAGAGCTAACCTTGTATGGTCGATGTACGCTTCCTTGAAGGGGAAACCAAGGGGAAGATAAATGGCAGCACCCTCCATTAGGGAGCTGATACGTGCTATAAGACGCAAATGTCACGAGGCTTTTTGTTCGCAAGAACATAAAGGCTTGTCATATTTGTGCAACAATCATTTTTTTGCGAGTAAAATATATATATACTCGCAGAATTAAATACAAAGAAGTTAAGATGAGATCAATGGGTTATTACATGAAAGTGTGATAACGTCCTGCGATTTCATCGCAAGACGATAATGTCACAAGGCTGTATATTCGCAAGTATATTCAGGCTTGTCATATTATCGCAAACGCAAAAATATCGCAAAAGAGGTGGCAAAGTAAGACCTTTACTTAGGAAGGCATGATAAGACCACAGAAATTAGTGAAGTCAATTCCGTCAATATCATTGGAGATTCTTCATATTCTCAACAAGAATATGTATCAAGAATTCCTACCAAAAAAGGAAATTTTATTCGCAGTCAAAGACGGATATTTCATACTCATTAAAATTTTACGAGGATTGAATACTTCTTATACTTCTTCAAGGATTGAATACTTCTTATACTTTTTCAAGGATTGAATACTTCTTATAAGGATTGAATATTTCTTATACTTCTTCAAGGATGTTTCATAATTCTTATACTTCTTCAAGGATATTTCATAAAGGAGGTTTCATACTTCTTATACTTCAAGGGGGAGATTTCTTATTTACTTCGCAACAACCTGAAACTTCGCAACTTAAACTGAGGCAGATATTCTAATACTTACAACAACAATTGATCACCTGAAGAGCAACAAAAAGGGGAAAGGGAATACTAAGCTAAGTCTTCAAGATATATTATTTCTCTTCATGTGATCAAGTTATGCAAATAAGGAAAGCATTCAATTAAAGGAAGATCAACTCATCATCGCAAAATTAAGACATTGGTACTAATTAAGTTGCGAAAAGAAATTGCTGGTTGATTAAAAGTGCAGGAAAGAAGAAAATATTGTACTCAAATAGACAAGACGAAAAGAACTGAAGCAAATATACATGAAGGAATAAAGCTACTATGTGGGAGATTTATCTTCATCAAAATGATCTTTCTTTCTTCTTCGGAGATATCATCTTGACTTCACTATCAGAGATATCCAAATCTGGGGTATCATCAGGGATTTCTTCAGAAAGAAGCGTTTGATACTTAGTGAGAGGAATTTGATTATCTTCACAAATCTTGCGAGTCATCATAGCTCGGAAGCGTTTGATGTTTAAGCCATGGTTGTTTTGAGAAATTTGATGTTGAGACTTTAAATCAGAAATCTTCTGATTACGTGCAACAAGAGTAGCTTCCAGCTCTTCAATCCTCTTCGTATAATTTTCTTTAGCATTTACAGAGAAAAAGGATAAGTAAGAAATAAGAGAATAAAGAGTAAGGGAATAAATTAAGGTATTGATTAGAAAATTATGGAGCTAAAGTGATCAAGATTTTCGAATTTACCTTCTAATTGCTTCTTATCATTACGAAGAGAAGTGACTTCAAGCTCCAGTTGATTATTCTTCTCAAGGAGAGAATAATTTCCAGTTGCGATACTCTCAGATTGCGTATTATCTTCGCAGCGGTATTTTAATTATGCGTTATCAATTCTCAAATCCTCTATCTTCTGGAGAAGTTTTGCATTCTCAACCTCCATCTTGTTACAACGACTTAAGGTTTTCTTCTCAGCAATTGCATGACGTCTTTCCCAATCTGAAGCAGCTGCACATCTAACCCTCCCAACCTGATCAAATAAAAGGGATAAGAAATCAATGAAGTAAGGGAAATTAACAAGGAATAAGAGAGAAACTTACCATACTCCCCAAAGAGTATAATGTAATAGGATAAATAAATCTTAAAATTCCATTAAGGGAATTATTGTTGATTACAGTGGGAACTTTGCAAGCCTTCGCAATATTCCTATGAGCATTCGCAGTAGAAGAGTTTCCTAATCCACGAGAAGAGTTGAGAAAAGCCTCATACAATCGAGTCATTGCAGACTCAAAAGTTTCCATATTGATGTAGTCTTCATCTTCTTCTTCATCATCATCATCGTTATTCCTCCTATCAGAGTCAGTATCAGAATTAGAACTAAGATCCTTCTCAAAAAGTATATCATCTTTATCACTTTTTTCTTCGTCAACATCCTTGCTAAAGGAGATCACATTGGAATAAGCACTGGGTGGAAGTATCTTCTTCTTCTTCGCAGAAACAATATCCTCAAGTTTCCCTTTTTCTTTGCGAAGAACATCTTCTTTATTACCAGAAATCTTGATGTTCTTCGCAGAGAGAAGTGTTTTTTGTCTTGAAGTTAGCGCTTCAGAAGAAGTTGAATTCTTATTCTCACTCACAATATCCCCAGGGAAGTCAGGAAGAACCTACAAATTCAAATAAGGATAAGAAATAGAGGCAACAATATATTGTTTAATACACATATAAGAATGTTTCTTACCTCATTTGAAAACAATTGGAAAGCTTCGCAGAAATCTTGGATTTCCAGTTTTAAGGTAACTCTCCTTAAGTTCATTCACCTGACAAATATTGCAAAAGGATTAGTAAAAGAATAAAAATAACAAGAAGATAAGAAGATGGAGATACATACATCTTTATCTCTATTAGGCCAAGAAAAGACCCAAGGTTGATAGTTACGATCATGAAGATTCGCAGGAAGATCTACTATCCCAGAGATGTAAGAACCCGATAATGCTAGAGGATGATTGTACCAATCTTCATCATGAGAATGGTGAGGGGTTCGATTATTTCCAAAAGCATAATCAATATCATGCATAAGAAGATCATCTTCTGCGACATCAGTTTTACAATGAAGACGCACATCCCAACGCTAATCTTCCGTCTTCGCAGGAATTAATGTGTAATTTTTAAAGAAATTCTCGATTGTGTAATTTTTAGTGATAATCTCCACATCTCTAAATACAGGTTTCCTAAGTTCAATTGGGTATAAAGATTTTCAAAGAGTTAAAGACGGTTTGCGATAACTCAACCAGAATGCGAATGCAATCCCCAGTAAATTGATAAATGGCTCGTGAGAAATTTGGGTGAGAAATAATCTCATAGAATAAAGGAAGATTAACATCATAAAGAGGAAGAGGAAGACCTGCGAGGATTTGGCCTCGTGAGACTAAAACTATATGATTATCCCAATGAAGATCAGTGAAGAGTTCCATACAGAGATGGGATTTATTGGTATGACCATAAATCTCAGAAAGAATGAGATCTCTATCAGTAAGCTCTGCATTAAGTTGTTCCACAGTTTTCTTCTTCGGAGCCATTAGATGAAGGATAGAAAACAGAGAAGAAAAGAAATAAAAAAGGCAAGAAATAGTAGTAGAAGAAAGAAGGAAAAAATTGCAGACGTAATGAGGAAGATGAAAAGATAAAAGAATAAAAGGATGAATTAAAGATAGTATTTATAAAAAAGAGAGTTTGATGAAGATAGAAATCCATCAATGAAATTATACGTGAGCGGTTGAGAAGGACGGTTACGAAGATTTAATGAAAGAGAAAATACGTGTTGCGAATACAAGAGGTGATGATAACTATATTAAATTTGCGAGAATAATGATTCTCATGACATTTCTTTATCTCAGAACTGACATGAGAAGAGGCAAGATGTAGGGGCAGAATATCGCAAGATACAAGGTTACGAACATAGTAACAAATACAAGAGAAAAGTATCGCAAGATAGTGCGATAATAGAGGAAACACGGGAGAAGTATGAAGGGTTTGCGAATATAGAATAAATTTACGATTAGAGGTTGCGATGCTTCGCAGGTTATATACAGTTGTACAGACTTCACTATAAATAGTAGTTCAAATGTAAAATTGGAGGGGTTCTTTAAGTGAGTGTTAGAAAAAGTCTTAGGGGAGAGAACAAAGAAAGTTGTAACTGTTCTAACCTCCATTAACATATTTCTTTGTAATCAGTTGAGAATATTAATCAAAATTGTCATTCTTCATCAAGAACTTCTTAAAGTTTTACAAATTCTACTGAGGGTGTAATTGTAGGATTTCCTGCAACTACAGATGTCACGCGCCTCTGTATACTAATATCTGGAAGAAGTATGGCCACATTTCCACTACACAAGTATAAAAAGGCTTTATTCCAACCCTTTTAACCATGGTAGCTGGGTTGTTGACGATCATTGAGGAAATGAACCAAATGCACTTGCGAGATGTCAAGAACCATGAGATGCATAAATGGGATGAGATGATATCAAACTGTGAGACATTACGATTTAATGTGAGCTGGCTTCGTCGTCGACTCGAGATAATCAAGATTCATAAGGAGGCGGAGGCCGCTGATGTAATTTCCATTACCACTGCTTTAATGGAGAAGAAGAAGATACTGGCTCTGGAATCATTCAGGGTCGAGAAGGCAGTTGAGGATTTGAAGGTAAAGACTAGGATCTTTCAGAAGAAACTTGACAGAGATTCTTATAGGGACTATCCACTGCTGGATGGTTTGCTATGAACGAGCATTTATGATTGTTGTTTTCGAATAGGTTTAGGATTTTCTTAGGTAGGATGATTGATGATGACATGAGGAAATTTTTTTGTTCATTTATGGGATGTTTTAATAAACAAATGAGCATTTTGCACGCTCTTTGGAGGAAAATAAATTACATTTTGAAAATGCTTGAAATGATGAATTGATAAAAAGGTAGTTGTTTTCTATGGATCATGCGTAATATGCTTTGAGCCATTTGCCATTGATTATATTTTCCTTCCACTCCTCCATCAATCTTTAAGATTTTGTAATATCCACTGGATAGTGCCTTGATAACCACATATGGTCCTTCCCATTTCGGAGAGAACTTGTGAGAGGACATGTCTTGTTGAATATGCTTTGTAGTCTTTAATACCAGATCTCCTACTTGAAATGTTCGAGGTCTTACCATTTTTTTGTAGGCTCTGTCCACTCTTTGTTTGTAGGCTTCTACATATTTTTCTACCTTAGCCCACTTCGACTCAAGCATGTCTAATTAAGCAATTCTTGAGTTGGACACTTCAGCTTCATCCCATTGTATCCCACTGGATGTTGCAATCCGTGCTGAGGGGATTTTGATTTCTACCGACAGAATGGCATCGTCCCCATAGACGAGAGAATATGGTGAGGTCCCGATCGATCTCCTTGGTGCAGTTCGATAAGCTCATAAAGCCATAGGCAACTGTTCATGCCAGGTTCGGGGATTATCATGAACTATTCGGCTGAGAATCCGGATCAAAGTTTTGTTGGTTCTCTCTGCTTGTCTGTTTCCCTGGGGATAGTACGGTGTGTATAAAACTTGTTTGATGCCGTATTCCTCGAGATATTCTGTCACATGCTTGTTGGAAAAAGGAGTTCCATTGTCACTGACAATGTGTTTGGGAACACCGAATCTGTATATTATATATTCTTTGATGAAGGCTGCAATCGTGACTCCAGTAGTGCTTCAAAGAGGAACAGCTTCAACCCATTTGGTAATATACTCGGTTGCAGTGATGATGTATTCATGTTGCTTTGAAGATGCTGGATTGATTTTCCCGGTGATATCCAATCCCCAGCTATAGAAAGGCCACGGACTATTCACAAAATTTAATGGAAGACAGGGAGTGTGAATGAGGTTACCATGGACTTGTCATTGATGACATCTTTGAACGTGTGCAGCTGCATCGTCTTCCATGGTCGGCCAATAATATTTCTCATGAATCTGGAGAAACAATTTCCTTTTTCCTTGATGTTCTCCTCATGCATCTCCTTTAAAATCGTTGGGATTTCATGCCCAGCTAAGCATTTCAGCAAGTTTCCACCAAAGCTTTTGCAGTATAAGATTCCATCAAGGAAGACAAATATCTTAGCCCTCTGAATGAGTTTGGTTGTTTCTTTCTTTTCTGACGGCAGTTCATTGTCACAGATATATTTGATGTAGGGTTCCCTCCAGTCCCTAGTGTGATGGGCTGTCAGAGCTTCTAAGTGATGAGGGGGCGTCTGAAAATTGGGACATGACTTCTGCAGAGTTCTTGATTGAGCCTCCATGGAAGGCCAATAGTATCCCATTCTTTGAAGCTTTATGTAGAGTGTTACTACCAGCATTTATCCGCACGTTTCTTCATGTATGCGCTTGAGTTATTCATCCGTTTCGTCATTTCCAATGCATCATGATAATGACCCATCAGAGTTTCAATAGTATAAAGCTCCATGAAGTAAAAAATAATTCTTTAATTCCTTGAGAATGACTTTTCCTTCTGAAAGGGAACTGCTCAATTCATGAATAATAAGTGCTTGCCAATTATCTGCTTGAACGTCTTCGACTTGAGCAAGCCAGGTAGATGAAACATCACGTCTTTGTACAGTGGTTTTCTTCTATACTCCTTCAAATTGCAGCTTAGAAGCGAGAGTTTCCAGGCAGTCATCATGCCTATTGTTGGTTCGTCCAGTATGGACAATCATTACATCAACGAAGTAAGTTAACAGCCGTTGAGCTTCAGATTTGAAAGGAGGAAGTGTGATTTATTTAAGGGAGTATATTACATCCATTTGATTGACTAGTAGTTTTGAATCTCCCTTTATCTCGAGGTGTGTTGCTCCGCTTGCTTGGCCAGGGATAATCCTAGTAAGGAGGCTTCATATTCTGCTGAATTTTTGGTGCAATGGAAATCCAGCTTGAATGAATATGAGAAGACCTCGCTAGATAAAGAGACTAACACTAGGCCTGCTCCTTCAGTGTCGTTTCTAGGGGCAGCGGAACCATCAAAGTATAAAATCCACGTCTCTTTTTTGATAGTTAAGGTATCTGGAAACTCACCAGGTACATTTTCATGTAACATTATCACATCCTCTCCTGGAAAAGCAGCGAGTAAGTTTGTAACTACTTGGCCTTTGACTGCTTTAGGTGGTGTGCATTCTATGTCAAACTCTGACATCTGAAGTATCCACTTTTTTGGTCTTCCTATCAAGGCTGGCTTTGATAGTAGAAACTTTATAGGGTCAGCTATGGAAACGAGCACGACCATGTTGGATAGTAAATAGTGCCTGAATTTCTTAATTACGTGCACTAATGCCAGACATGCTCTCTCTGCTTTTGGGTATCAGAGTTGAGCATCTCGCATTGTACGACTGAAATAGTAAATTGGTCATTCAATGCCTTCGTCGTCTTCTTGAGCAAGGAGTGCTCCAATAGCAACATCACTAGAGGCCGTGTATAGTATCATCGGCCTTCCTTGCACTGGTGATTTCATGACAGCAGGTGATAGCAGCATCTGTTATAATTTCCGGAATGCTTCTTGTTGAAAGTTCGTCCATGCAAAACTCGCTCCTTTCTTCAATAGAGGGTAGATAAAGCGATGAGATGAGCCAATCCAGTAATGAAGCGTTGAATATAGTTTACCTTGCCCATGAAACTTTGGAGTTCTTTCACAGTGCGTGGAGGAGGCATGGTAGTAATAGCTTTCGTTTAGTCTGGATCGACTTTGATTCCTTCTGATATGACCAGGAATCCTAAAAACTTTCCGGAAGAGACACCAAAAGCGCACTTTAGAGGGTTCATCTTTAGTTTGTATTCTCGACATCTTTCAAATACTTGTCTTAGAACTTGAAAGTAAGATGCTCGAGTCTTCGACTTTACCACTACGTCATCAACATAGTCTTCCACTTGCTTGTGCATCATGTCATGGAATATGGCAGTCATGGATCGTTGATAGGTAGCGCCGGCATTATTTAATCCGAAGGGCATCACAGTGTAGTGGAAATTCCCAATAGGAGTACGAAATGTGGTTTTGTTGACATCATGTTCATACATTTTGATCTGGTTGTATCCACTGTCTCCATCCGTGAATGGGAACATACCGTGTCTACTAGTTGCACCTACGATCATATCGATGTTAGGTAGAGGAAAGTCATCTTTCGGACAACATTTGTTCAGATTACTGAAATTAACACAGCATCTGATTTCGCCATTTTTCTTTTTGACATGAACAATGTTCGCCAGCCATGTTGGGTGTTGAATAGGTTTGATGAACCCTGCTGCTAATAGTTTCTGAGTCTCGACCTTGATTTTCTCCTCGACTTCATGTCTGAACTGCCTAGGCGGTTGTTTGACAACTTTGGAGCCAAGTGTGATGTGCAGATGATGAGTAACTAATTTATCATCTAGACCAGGCATTTCTTCGTACGTCCAGGCGAAAATATCTTGATACTATTTTAGTAGTGCTATTAATTATGTTCGTTCCTCCGGTAACAGTGCTGAGCTAATTAGAATCGGCCTTGGATCATCCTTTGTTCCAATGTTGATCGTTTTGAGATCATCAATAGTGGAGTCAGTGTCGTCTTATAATTGTCAAGGATCATCCTGAACCTCTTCTTCGAGTGATGATTCACTCTGACATGATTCTTTGGGACGGGAAGACTTTTCGTCGTTCTCCCCTGCTAGTTGTTAATCTCTGCGTCGGTAAATGATTCTCCCCTCTGCATCGTGACTGGTGATAAAATTAGATCCTCGAGTTGAAATATGATCCTTGCGGTGTTTAATTGGTGTAGAAGATGACTTAGCCGACTTGATGCCTGAAGATGATGGCTTATCTGCAACCTTTTTGATTGACTCCCAGCTTGGGAGTGGAGCACTGTAAATCTTGTTTGGAGGTTCGGGGATGTTCTTCTGAGACTCAAGGAATTCAGATTCATAGACCGGGGCGTAAGGAGATGATGAAGCCGCAATACGAACAATTTTGTTATTGATTAGAGCTTTCATGCATTGATGGTATGTTGAAGGAACCACCTTGTTGTCATAGAGCCACGGTCGTCCGAGTATCATGTGATAGTCAGGTTCTTGTTCGATCACGTGAAATTTGGCTTTTGATTGAATAGGCCCCACCTTCAGATCTATGTACGCATATCCATATGTATGGATCTGGCTTCCCTCAAAACCTGTCATCAAGATGGGATGACGAACGATCTTGTTTTGTGGGAACTTGGCTGCCTTGAGAGTCTTCATAGTGACAATATTTATAGAAGCGTATGTATCAACGAGGGCTCTCTTGAATTCAGAGTCCTTGATAAAACTAGTTACGTACAAGGCTCGGTTATGTCATTCATCTGTCATACGGTCATCTTCTCTAAATGTGATGTTGTGGATCGAATGCTCAGACATCGTGAACATCTCTTATGTTGGAGATAAGGAAGTTAATGGTACCTCATAAGATATCTGGTTGAGTGCAATGAACGTGTCTGTTCGCTGCTTCCTGGAAAAGTGTAAGAGTTCACACAAGTTTTCAACTAACTGTGTAATCTCCTGGTCCACCGACTTCTCATAAGTAGTGAATCTGTTGCTTTGAGGGTCACCGTGTGGCGAGTCAGTCCCTGGTGCTGGGACTTCTGGAGCGGAGATTCTGCCTAACTCGGATGTTAGTTTGATGAGAAAATCGAGTATGTGATTCATTGTATCTTTCATCAGATCCATGTTCCTGGTGTGGATCTCTAAGACTCGTGACAACTTAGTTAGAGTTGGGACTTTTCTGTTTTACGCACTGTCAGACGTAGCGTTAGAATGAGGAATATCGTCGTTTGAATGATTTTGGATTGGGTTTGGAGTAGTTGAATTATCCCTAAGACCAACCATCCTGTGAAAATTTTAGGTTGCAACCGAGAGATTAATCTCCTACTGTGGTCGCCAATCTGTGGATGGGGAAAAACTATTTGCTGGATTTTAAGGAATTGAGGAGACGACCGTATGGAGGGGACACCTTGAACCGAGCGAAATATTCAACCTCACACAGATGTACCACTGCAAAGGGGGTGCTTTGAGATCAATTTGTAGCACTCCGACCTAAACCAAGACAATGGAAGTTATAGAGTAAATTCGGTCGCAAGAGAGGATGGGTTGATCTGTAGGATGGAAGCAAAGAAATGTGTGGAATCAATGGTAATCAAAGATTGTAGGTGTGTTGTGAATTCTGAATAAGATAAGTTTTGAATGATTTAAATTGCTCAGTTGAGAGTAATTGCTCAATTGATGAGTTGTTGATCTCGTATTGTCAGTGAGACGTGAGATTCTTGTTGTTCTTTAAATCATGAATCAGAGACTTATTTATATTGCTGGAATTGTAGACACCGTGATCCCATGAATTGTGACAGTTGATGTAATCAAGAAGTATGGAAATGGAAATCGTGTTTGAAACTAGTTGCTCATCGTGCAGAGACTTGGTCGATTTTCCATCCACTACTTTGTTAACTTCTTCAACTGACTGCACGACTTGCTCACATTTCATCGTGTGTTTGAACACACATGTCGTAAACCGCCAAACCAAAACCCTTGTTGATATCCCCCCAAGTGACACGATTGACGTCTCGTGGTTAATTAGTCAGTTGCTCACTTCATGATTTAATGGGACAATAAGTCCATGTATTTGCTGAGTTGAACATGATTTGCAAAAACATTCTGAAACTCATGAATTGAATGTGCCTACTGAGATAGAGATAAAATTCTGACGTTGAGGTGAGCAAGTGTTGCTCATTAGATGATTTGTTGAATATTGATAGTTGAACCAATATTCCTTGGTTTGAGCAAATATTGCTCGTCTAAGCAAGTGTTGCTCATCTGATGAATTATTGGTAGCGTGACCAAAATAAAATATTAATTAAAATACTAGTAGTTGAACTGAGCATAATTAATAAGAATACTGATCATGAGATCGTCATAAAATTATTAATGTTTGAATCTGGAATTATAATCCTTGGACTCAGAAACCCTAATTTGATCAATTGATGACCAATTGATGGTTTATTTGAAAATTAACCATGGAATGAATGAGAACCGGCTTCATGGGACCATGGGTCTAACATATAGCTCCCATATGCTCGTGTGAGCAAGTACCAAGTCCTCTTAAAGAGTTGGTGATTTATTGATGAAAGAATGATCAAATGTTGGTTTAATCATTTATTCGAAAAATGCTCGTCTGAGCCTTAAGTGATAAAACCTAATTAATTATGAAGAGATGAGAGACCAACCAAAGGGTCATGAAACCTGCCCTGGGTGGTCACGGGATCTAATGACGATCGTTCCATGAAAATCCCAAAATTATTTGAAAGAGTTTTGGACCTAATACGCGCAATTGCACAAATTAGGTCAAATTGTGTAAATACGCGAAACCGGCTCCTTGCGAGCCAAAAATCCAACTTGGTAGATCAAGGTAACATGCTCATGTCACCAAAGTGTTCATATCTCAATTCTGAGAATTATGATATTTTCAGATGTGCATTTGAGCAATCATTTGAGAAAATATGAAGAAATCAGGGGTTTTTGATGAAACCGCCAAAACTTCATGAGATGAAGGAGAAATAATAAAAAAGTGAAGGAATCATGAAGTGTGGGACCGTCCATGGCCAAGGCATGGCGTTCCGTCCAAAGGGCCCAATCCCACACGTTTTTCCATTTGTTATAATATTTTCATGATTTTAAGGAAATATGATAAAACCAAGGAATTTGTTAAAACCAAGGAGTTTTTGTTGAAATCAAAGAGTTTTGTTGAAATCAAGGAGTTTCCATGAGATGAGGAAAACATGAAAAATAAGAATAATAAAATAAGGGATGCGTGGGACCGGCTTGAGCATGGTTGGCCGGTTAGGGCCCAGTTCCGTGAGTTTTCCCTAATTTTATGTATTATTTCATGATTTAAAGGAATTTTCATAATTTGAAGGAAATATCATGAAATCAAGGAATTTCATGGGATTATGGAAACATGAAAAATATAATAATAATAAAATGGGACATGTGGGGCCAGCTAGGGCCCGGTTACACGGGTTTTCCTAATTTTATATTATTTTTTCATGGGATCAAGGAAATATCTTGAGATTAAGGAGTTTTCATGAAATTAGGGAAATAATAATAAAATAATGAGGAACCATGAGGTGTGGGGCCGGATGAGATTAAGGCATGGCCGGTTGGCCAATAATCACGGCCCATAATGTTTTCTTTAATTTTATATTATTTCTTTGGTGTGAGTAAGGGTGCACAGGAACCGAGCCGGACCGACAGACCGTCCCGGAACCGGTGGAACCGTACTTGTTTTTGTACCGAACCGAGGAAGGGGATACAGGTAGTCAGGTACCGGTCCAAAAAATAGGAACCGAGGCTGAGGAGGTACAGGTACACGGTCCTGCCCAAGTCCCGTGCCGTACCGGACCGAGTGTACCGAGTAGTAATAGCCGTTAGATCTAGGGGTAATAAATCAATAATAGCCACTAGATTAAAGGGTGGTATATAATAGAAAGATAGGGCTAGGGTATACCGAAACATATTCTGGTATCTGATGTTGATTCATTAATGAATGTGAATACGGATGGGGGGTTGAAGCTGAAATCCCCTTTGATTGCAAAACCATAGATCGTTGATGGGAGTATGTAGTCGCATGAGTTGTCATTGGTGTATAATCTCGATGCTTTGAAAACAGTTAACACCTCGGTTGTATTGCAAGAGATTGTTAATCACGGCGGTATTATGTTCAAAGTTTATATTGTTGGTGATTATGTGAAATGTGTGAAGAGGAATTCGTTGCCAGATATATCTGACGAACAGTTGGAAGCGGAGAAGAGTCATGTTCTGTTTTCCCAAATATCGATCAAGCCGAGTCAAGAGCATAATGACCATATGTCTAATGAGGAAATGCGTATAGAAGATGTTGTAATGCCTCCGGATAGTTTGGTCACTTATATTGCTAGTGGGTTGAGACAAGCTACGGGATTGCATCTGATGAATTTTGATCTCATTAGGGATTCAAGAATTAGTAACCATTATCTTGTTCTTGACATTAATTACGCCCCTGGGTATGAGAAGATGCCTTATTATGAATCTGTTTTGACGGATTTCTTTTGTGATCTTAGGAAAAAAAAAGGAAAGTACCGATTGGTACCGGTACCGTACATGTACCGAATGGTACCGGAACCGAGGTACAAGGTACAAGTACAGGTCCAAAAATTTGGAACCGAGGCTAGGGAGGTATAGGTACTCGGCCTCGGCAAGAACCGAGCCGAACCGTACCTTGTGCACCCTTAGGTGTGAGGGAAACACCATGAAACTGAGGAGTTTCCTCAAAACGAAAGATATTTGTTCAAGTGAAAGGATTTTCATGAACTCAAGGAAAATACTAAAAAATATGATAAAAATATGAAACTGGCGTGAGATTGACCACGGCATGTCCGGATGGTCATTGGGCCCATGATCCCAGTGCCTTGGTCAATTTTTAATTATTTATTATTTTCCTTCCTATTTTGCATATGTTCATCGTCTCGTCGGATTTTGAAATACTTGTTCGTACGGTGATTTTTAGGGCATCATCATCGAGTACACTTGCACCATTTGAGTCGGGGCTTACTCGGAGGTAGCTCAGATGCCCGTGTTATTGAATATTTATTACTAACCCATGGAATTCTACTTGGAAGAATCATGGATTGAAGTAACGAAATATTATAAAAGTATTTGAATACTTTCAGAAAATATTTGAATATTTTCAGAAATTCAATGGATGAATCCAAGAATAATTTATTGATGGCTCTATACTAGCAGAGAAAGCTGTCTAGGAGCATTAATTATTCTGACATGAGCTTGCTGGAGCTTTATATCCTATATATAGTCACGGAAAAATGTTGTTTGTATCCTGAAGACGTTATAGCTCTATACTAGCAGAGCAAGCTGTCTAGGAGCCGTCAATCTCGTGATTCTATATAGAAATAATTACTGAAGTGTTCAGTATTCATAAGATATGTCGTTGTCCAGCCAAGAGACTACATATATGCATGTACTCTGAGAGACAATATTCTCAGTCATAGATTTGATGAGAGACCCGAGTCTCAATACCTCACATTTGATTACTGGATCAGAAGTTCGTATAATTATGGGTTTACAATTTTAGCCTTTGTCGAAAATCCACCATCTACAAATGCTAGGATCATCTTAGCTAGTCGCCTAAAACTTGTCGCGAGCTCATCAGTTCGGTGGCGAATTTGGATGGCTGAGATTGCATCTCAAGAAGAATGATGGACATTGATTATGACCACATCTTGTTGTATATCGAAGTGGTGTCAGCCACATGCTAATGGCATTCCAGTGGTGTAGCCATAGCATAGATGCATGCTAGCAGTCATGGCATAGTTATATGCCAGTAATGTTGTGGCATGGCCAAAGATAAAAATTGGCTCCGCAGCCAGAGTTAGGGTTTGGCGTGGCTAAAGCTTGGCGCCGTTTGAAGGATTTGGCGTGGCCAAGTTTTGGTACTGTTTGAAGGCTTTGGCGTGGCCAAATCTTGGCGTCGTGGAATAATTCTTCATGGAAGAATTAGGGTTTGGCGTGGCCAGGGCGTCGTGGAAGAATTAGGGCTTGGCGTGGCCAAGGCGTCGTAGATGAATTTTACGTAGAAGAATTAGGGCTTGGCGTGGCCAAGGCATCATGGAGTCAGACCCACATGTGGCATGGAAACATTGGCCATGTTTCCACGCCAATCTCATTGCTTTGAGAACGTTATTTGGATTTGGTAGCAATTTGCTCAATTTAGGATTTGTCGAATACCCTAATTAGTGTACCTGGCGTGCGGCTACGGCATGGCGCTACTTTTGTGCAAATTGCGCCATGGCTATGCCAAAGGAACCATGACAAGGCCATAGTGTGGAAACGTCCACATGAGTATGAATTGTCGTGTGGTGGCTATTTATGGCAGGTTGCCACAAAGTGGCATGTTTGCGAAGTTGGCATGTTGCGAAGTTGCCGCGATAGGGTGCATTTGGCCTTTAATGTATGGTGGCAAGTTTTAGAGTAACCTGATTGGCCACAAAAGGGGTCCGGCCAAACATAAGGCGCGACCACACTTCTTGTGAGAGTGTGGCGTATTTAGGGTGACATGATTGGTCAATAGGAAGTGGGGCCGTCCTTGTTGGGAATGCACGTGGCACATTTAGGGCGACCTGATTGATCGATGGGAAGTGGGGCCAGCAATCTAGGGCATGGCCATACTTCCAGCGCGCTATGGAAGGTTTAATTACCTAATAGGCTTAATTTTGATAAGCAAGGTATGGCATATAGCGCGAGGCGAGAAACCCTAACTTATGCAAGTTAGTCAGGTTAACTGAATTCTATGTGTCAACACAGAGCTCTTTTAAGTTCGTTTCCAGAGAGCAGCATGCTTTTCGGATTGAATACCTTATATAAAGATCTTATTCTTGATACTTGGAGATTCGTGCTACTCTGCTGCGAGTAAACACAAATCGTCATGCCATATCAATATTAAGAGTTCAGCCGGAGAAAATATCATAGAAGGCATTCAGATGAACTTATATTAAGTGAATATGCGCGAGGCACCGAAATTTACATAACATCTGGGATTCGCCAGTCTGGATAAATTTCATGTAAGTATATTGAGCGGCTCAATAAATTTTCCATTAGAGGTTAGCAAACGTGTCTCAGTTTCCTTGCAAAGTGACGTCACATCAGATGCAAGGTTTTACGAATTTAACCCTAAGCTAAAAACCACCATCGACATTAAGTCTCATGCTTAGCACGTAACATTGGTTTTGTTGCGGGGTAAGCATGATACGGTGATGGACAAGAGAAAAACCAAAGAGGGCGAGGCGTGAAGAGTTTTCCAGGGAAATTCAACTAATCTTTAGCGGAGCGCATGAGGAATCCGTGATCCTTGTATTGACGACTTGACTAGGGGGTGTTGGCGTATAGTTTTGTTTCCCGAAACATTGGTGCCAATTTAGGCCATGGGGTGGTGAAGATGGCGCTTCCGTCTTGGGAATGGCAGACGGCGCGGCTTTTAATGGTGGAGATTGCATTTCTTTGGATGGTGAAGATGGCGCTTCAATATTGACCGAGCGGAGATGAAGTTGCGGAATGGCGAATAACGCGACTAGCTTGGAAAGGCCGATGGTGCGGCTAGATCGGCATGGCGGGTAGCGCAGCTAGCTTGGCATGACGGATGGCGCAGCTAGCTTGGAGTGGAGGATGGACGCGGCTAGCTTGGAAAGCCAATGGAGCGTTGGCTTGGAAAGGCCAATGGAGCGTTGGCTTGCTTGGAAGGCCAATAGAGCGCTGGCTTTGGAAGGATAGTGTAAGGACCCTCAATCACGTCAACGCTATTAGACCGGTCAAGTGTCGATTTAGCCGATAATAACTCGATTAGTTTAACACGAACGTTAATTAATAGGAATTAATCTAACAAAGATTTATATACGAAACTAGTATCATTAGATATATCTCAAAAAGTTACGTGGAACGGACTACTCGAACGTGTGAATCTGATATCAGATGAGGAAGAAAACATCAGGACTATTTGAAGGGTAAAATTGTCATTTCTGGGAAAATGCCTTTGGATATGACAAGGACACGTTGTTGCTTTCCCTTATCAGATTCTTGGGTTCCTTTAGCATTTGGTCGACCTTATCTTCCTAAATCGAGAGGATAACTCTCATTCTATTTTCTTCTCCTCCTTCATTCTTCTTTCTTCTTCTCTGTTCTTTTTCTTCTGCGAGTGTTTGAGAGTAAATCTAGAGAATTCGATTGAGAGAATCGATCTATGATGAGGATTAAATGTAGTAGAAGTAGCTGCTGATATTGATGAGGAGTGGAAATTGTTGATGATGTTTTATGAAAAAGAAGTTAGGGTTCTGTTAAATTGATGAAGGATTGATTTGAGTTGATAATTGAAGATGGGTTTCAAGAGCATGAGAAGAAGAACAAGATGATGGTGTTAATTCAGTGATTTTGGAAGAGTACGTTTAAGTTTAGGATTCTCGGAGTTTGAATTAGGGTTTGAAAGAAGAACTTAGAGAGCGATTAGAAGACGAATTTGATGGTTTAGGAAGGTGATTAGAGATGGGTATTGAGGGATTAAACGAATTAGAGTTATGGTTGAAGTTAAAATGATAATATGGAGTTGTTATGTGAAGCATCAATGAATTAGGGTTTATGTTTTGTTCTTCCCCAAATTGGATTTCGGGTTTACTGAGAATCAAAGTTGGTGATAAGGATTGAGGGGTTGCTGTTATTGTGAAGAGTTGAGGAATTGAGTCAAGTGAAGCAGAAATTCGAATTCAATTTCTTGAGCATCACAGAGTTGAGGTAATTATTCTCTCAACAAAATTAGTTGAAGTTTATTATTGAAATTATTAATTTATTTATGAATTAAGATTGGGTGTTGGAGATAATCTGAGGTTGATGGAATTAAGGCAGGTGGTATGTGATGCATCTGATTTTACTCAGATGATAGTGGTAATGAGTTTTAAGCGTTATTATTGCTGATTGGGGTTAGGAAGAGGATGCAGATTATTTTAGTGTTTAGTTAAGTTGAATTAGAATTTGATTATCAAGAAAGAAATAATGAAAGTATATGCTATGAAGTTGCAGTTGCCGGAGTTTTGGCCGTGCAGGTGAAATAAAAGTGGAGATGAGAGTTTGGTGGTAATGGAGGTGCAGTGTGGTTTGAAAATGGAGTTAAATTCTAGTGGTGGTATGGATTTGAATATGAGATTGAAATCAATATGGAATGGAATTGTGGTGATGATACAGTGAGAATCAATGTGTGGATTTGGGGCTGGTGATGTTATAGTCTGTTGAAGTTTAGTTGTTATGTATCATGTATAGTTAAAGGTGTAAATGAGATGGTATTATTGGTCTGAGGTGTTGTGGTTCCATATGAATTGCAGGCCTGAAGTTGTTGGTGTTATGTGAGTTGTTGGTTTTGGTATTGTAATTGAGCTATGGGATTCTGGTTTAGTAGTGCAGTTTGTTATAGCTAGTGGTGTTGGAAATCTTACAAAGAAGATTGTGAGAACAGTTATAGACTTGAATTTGATGTTGCTATGTAGATTATTGTTGTAGCAGGATGTAGATAAAGTGTTACTTAGAACTTCTCTTGCAGGTAAAGCTTATTTGCAGTTGTACTGAATTTATATAATTCTGTTTGAATGAAGTTTGCTTAGAATGTATGGAATGTTTAGTGATTGTATAGACTTGTGTTCCTGAGTTTCAGGTCTGCTTATCAACCAGTCAGTTTAGCCGACTTAACCTTGTGTCTGATTCAGTCAATCTGACTGAGGCGGATCTGTTGACTCACCGATTTCTGTTCGACTCAGTTGACTGAGTTAACTCGTTTACCATTAACCCTGGACTTTGACACTGACTGTTGACCTTTAGACGTTGACCGTCAGTTGACTCAGTGGACTGTTAGGGACCGTTTGTTGACCAGATGGACCAGTCCTTAGATTAGTGGGCTAGGGTAGAAGACTTGGGCTTAGAACTTCTTTAGTTTATTAGAAGTTTTGGACCATTTAGGGTCTTGATTACCCTTTGATTTCTTCTACAAAGTTGTAGATTTTCATAAGACTTGTTAATGGGCTTAGAACCATTAGATAAAATTGTATATAATTCTTAAGTGAGCCTTTGGGCTAAACTCTTAGAGTGCTTGTATGATTAACAATTAGACTATTAACAACGATCGATTCAAAGGATGAATCAGTGGATTATGGATCTCAAGGTATGCGAGGCTTGTCATCAAAAGAGGTGGGAATCAATAACGAACTCTCTTGTATTCATTATTTTTTTACAAATCAATCTTTGTGTTGTGAAATTCATGCATATCCTTGTGTGCTTGGTGTGGTGTGAGATGTGTGCCGACACAATATCAGTATTCTATGGCTAGGGCGATACACCGCAATATTATTCTTCCTTTATATATATTCAGTATTCTATGGTTAGGGCGATACACCGCAATATTATTATGGCTAGGTCGATGCACCACAATATTATTCTTCCTTTATGTACGGCAACACACCTCATACATGGATGTTTACTGTGATTTATGAATGTCTATGAAGAAGTTTCTACTTTATGTTTTATTGTCTTTCCTCGTATTACCGATTTTCGATTTAACTTGCATTGTCTTCGAATCATATTAATGTTTACTTGAAAGCTAGTTGTTATTCCTGCTGGGCACCCCTTTTAGGGATGATGTGCTCACCCATTCCCACTTTCAGTTTCAGAGACAGATCAAGATGTGCATGTGACGATGAAAGCTTCGAAGAATTATTTACGTTAGTTAGTTAGCTTCCGCTATATTTATTATGTGGTTGTATTCCATTTGTAAATCAACTCACTATTGAATATGTATCATTTGAGAGGAGTTCTTATATATGTATTTCAGAGTGGGGCTAGTTTTTGGGTTAAGTTTTTTAGCAGAATTTTTAATTGAATGTTTAAGTAAATGATTTAGATTCTTAGTGCCTCTTTATTTGGTTAAATTCTTGGTTTCGTCAGCTGCTAGCTTAGGGGGCGCTACAGATAGGATGGCGCTAGTTAGGGCTCGGCTGCAACGTGGAGATGGCGCTGGCTAGGAGCGGATTCTTGGGGCTTGAACGCGGACCGTTGGCGTTGGCATGGAGCGGTAGAGATGGACGTTTGAGAGTGAACTATTTGATATTGTCTTGGACGTAGACTGGTGGCGCCATGAAGCGTTTCCTTCGCGGGCCCAACTGCCTTTTTCCATGCGTAGCTTAAACGAGAAACCTTCTTCCATTCTAATTCCAAAAGTGTTATGCTTATAAAAGAAAACCTTCTTCCACCCAAACTCCAAAGCAATATGTGTATAAAAGGGGTCACACATCTTCTTCTTCTTTTTTGTAATATTGGCTTTGTTTTCACCTCTCCGCGTTAGTAGCAAAGAAGAGAAGTGGGCGAGTGCACTCCAGGTATGTGTTCCAATGTTTCTTCTCTTCTTATTTTTTTTTTGTTGTTGATGTAAACCCTAGACATATTCTCCATAAACCCATAGAAATACTTTTGTATGAATTATTCTTCCATGCTAGCAGTATCGTAGTAATATTATCCGTCACAATGGTAAGGAGGCCAATTATTATGCAAAATAAGAGCGCGTGAATGGGTGGCTGCCGTTAGTTCTTCTTCCGTGAAAACCTAGATTTAGGGTTTCCATTTCCTTTTGTGGCCGTGTGCACAGTTTCCGTGGTGGAAACATTCTCCTTTTGTCCACGAGTGAGGTCATACTTTCCGCGGCTTCGCATGTTCCCTACGGCATTGCCTAGTTTCAGTCGAGAGCGTACTTCCCGCAACGTCACGCGTATCCCGTTGGGAAATCCCCATTCCTTTAGTCATGAATGCCATGACACGTGGCTAAAAGATAAATTCCCGTAGCAAATGTGTTGTTGACTCTTGATTGTGGTAACCGATTTTTGATAAAATCTCCATGTATGCTTTTCTTCAAAGTAGTAATTATTTGCTTTTGCTTCGTTGTAGTTACTTCAAAAGCATAAGGAATTTTGTTAAGATGTCACCTAAAAGTAGTTCCGCCGTCGCGTAGAGGAGTGTCAACAACTCCAAACCGAACACAGATGATGAGTTCTTTAAGAAGTCTTCTACGATTATAAGGACCCATCCCAAATTCGTGGCAACCTTTCTGACTGATTCAGAGAATGATAGAGAAGTCCAATCAGTCTTCCTAGGGCGTATAATGAGGTTTTTCCTTCAGAAGAAAGAATATATGGCTTCTCCCATAGACTTTAAAATCTGCCTTAGTCCATTGCTCTCTTATGATAAATGGATGAAGTTCATGATAATCCGCGATCATGTAAAGGCCAACTTAACTGAGGAGCGAATCATGTATGCTATCATTGCGCATGTGGTACTTCAAATTAGAAAATATGTTGCAGTCTTGATTACTTTCATCTTCAGGTGGTGCCCGGAAACTCACACAGCTATATGTAGATGGGGTGAGATGACTATTTCTTTGGAAGGCGTTGCCATTCTGTTGAGTCTCCCGATAATCGGGAATCTTGATTTTTTCTTGTCTGAGGAAGAAGAAAAAATACGTGCCACTTTGGTCACAAAAGCAGCAGGATATGTTCGAAATAATTATGAGGAGAAGTGCTTCTATAACTGGTGGGTGTCTGAGTGGTTCCTTGATGAGCCAGAGTTGGATCTAGTGCTAGATGATACGCTCTATGTTGCTGCATTTTTAGATCTGTGGATGTACAGAGACATTTTCGACGATGGATCTGGTAAAAAGGAGATAAGATAGGAGCTTATCAAATTTGCCATCAAATTGGCGAAAGGCATTGTTCTTCCCATTGGCGGCTTGTTTCTTGGTTCTTTGTACACCTATTTGGATCATCTGGTCGTGGACATGTATGCTTCAAATGGTTATATGAAAGTGGACTCATACGTTCACGTTGCTTTTCTTCAAGCGTGGTTGTGGGAGCATTTTAAAAATTACGCTCCTAACCCAAGAACTTTGTTTCCTAATACATATGGAATAACTAGGATACTCCATTGGTTGGAGAAGCGTCCAATATCTAGCGTAAAGCTCATATATTTCCTTGACAATCCGCATGCAATTAATTTTCGTCCTTGGGACACGGTCCATGTATGGGATTTGACCAAGGGGTTCCATTTATTCGTCAGCCGGCCGCTCCGGAAGAATTTTTACCAGCTGCTCTTGACACCAGTGTTCTTGCGCCAGGTAAAACCCTTCCTTTCTTGCTCTCGGAACGAAGACCTGTGACGACTCCCAAATATAATATCTTCTGGCAAGGTGAGTTCCTCGCCATTCATCAGTTCGTGCAGGATGTTGTGACAAATCCGTGTGGTAAACCTTCCTCTACGGTTCTAGCAAAGCATAAGTTGTTGAAAGAGCTTCCTTTGGGTAAACAAAAATCCTCTAACTTGGATGCAGACAGTCTCCAAAAGAATGAGCGAAGGTCGAAAAATCATGCAGGTGGTTTCCAACTAGATTCGGCGGCTCTTGTGACCTTCAGTTCTTTTAACACGCAGGTGTGTATGATTCTCTTACTTGGCTGAATTGCATAAGTATTCCACTTCATCAATAACTCTTCCTTTTGACTTGGGGTCTTGGCGACTCGAATATTTTTGCTAGACTTTCCCGTGACCAAAGGACGACGTCTCCTGAGAAAGGAGGCGACGAGACTGAATCCCTCGAAGAAGAATCTGACGAGGAAGAAAGCTCGAGATCCGATGATGAGAGGAGTACTTCTGAATACAACGACGAGTCTTCTTCCAGTGGGCCAACAAATGAGTCATTGAGTTTTCCACATCCCTTTTTTCTTTAGGTCATTTATTTATTTATTTATACCGAATAAATGATTAATTGGTGATATTTACAAGAAGATGCTACTTTCGAAAGTAACTCTGAGATGGAGATCCATGGAAATGAAGGTGTAACAGTGTCTATATTCATGGAAACCGTACATGTTAGCAACCCGGAAATGGAAACTGATTGTCGTGAAGACGCTGCTGTGCTTCAGATGATGGAAAACACCCCCACGGCTGCGGGCGAGATTGTAGCCAAAGAATCCTTATTGGTCGTGAAATCGATTGCAGGTGCCACTTTCTATCCTCCATTCTTGATTACTCATAAATATCATGTGTTGATTTGAGCCTTTAGTACACCTTCTAATCATGAGGACTTGTATACCAGAATATGGGAGAGATATGGACACATCTCGACAGCCAAAAAGATCCCTAGCCGGTTCGCGTTAGTTAAACAAGTGGAAGAAATATTATCTTCAATTTGTGATATGCGCAAGGTGACTAGTCACACCGTTTCTGGAGATGTAATCTCAAACTGGGAGTTCCACCGGGATATGTATATAAACTTTGAGTTTAATGATTCCTGGTTCTGTGAGAGATTTTTCGAGATCCAAAGGCTGCATGATGAAGCGGTTGATGGTCCTTTTGCGGATTTAATTAATCAACATGAGGTAGAAGTCGAGAAGTTGTCCCAAGAATTTAAGCGGAAGCATGCGGCTCTTCAAAGTATGATGGACATTTTATCCAAGAAGAACGAGCCGTTGTTAGGAAACTTTCCTTGAATACTTTAATTTTTTGAACTTCTTTTCTTAGGGTTTTGTTTTTTGAAAGGAAGAAGAAACGCCTAGTTTATGGTATGGTTTTCTGGTTTTTGGATTAATAGATGATTTCTTGTTGTAAGAGTTTTTTGATTATTTTTAGGGTAATGGATTTTGATCAATTGATATGTCAAAATATGAATTACGAATGTAAGTAGCAAAATCATTCAGGACCATGAACATTGCATGAGAAAGGAACATACATGAAATATTTGGATGATTGGGTCATAAACAATAGGTCGTGTAAACATCATCTGGAAAACTTACTCTTTTTAGGGTCTTTCACCAGGAGTCTTCATGTAGTAAATCCGAGTCTTTACGTAATGCCCTTCTTGCCATGGGAAGTCCCCGGTCATTCTTTATTGTCGGTGGAACATCTTTATGTTGATCTGTAGTAAGACGGATAATCTCCAGTCCCCAGACACAATTCTCCTGAAACCCCTCTTTTCTTGGACGATGCACTTCAAAGCATGGCATTCGCCGGTAGGATGATGGAAACATGAGTTGGATTTGTAACCGAGATATTAATCTCCCACTGTGGTCGCCAATTTTTTGTGGGTGCAAACTTTTTCTGCTGATTTTGGTAATTTCGGGTGTGTGGGTGCGAAACGAATCTAAACCTTAAACTTTGTACTGCACGGGAGTACTTTTAATTTGAGAGATCAATCTGTACAATCCTGGCCTAAACCAAGAAATGGTCGTTCCATGCTTGCTTCGGTCACAAAATAAAGGAGAAGGGTTGGTCTTAGGGAGGGAAGCAAATAAAGTGTTGAGACCAGAATGATTGATTCCAGAAATGTGGGCGTTTTGTGACTTGTATCATAAAGTAGAGCTAGTGAGCCGGATGGAAATCTACCAGGTGATTTCTAGATACTATGTGTTGCCAACCAAAAAACTTCATGTTGGTGGAAATAGGTGAGACCTATTTATACAAGTCATAGTGAAACGTACCCTGGTCTCGTAGGAAGTGGAAACGATTGAGTGGTGGAAGAAAATAGTAACGTGTAACTGCCAGACGTTATGCTTCCATGATGAAGAAATTGAATTCGTGTAACCGCCGGTCATTACTATTCCATGATGAAGGAAATGAATTGATTACACTGTTACTTTTCACCACCACTAATTATCCTACTTCATGACACTTTCTTGTAACGGGCGCATTGCACGCCACACGCTGTAAACCGCCAGACCAATACCCTGATGAGCATCCCCCAGTTTGTGACATATTTTGATGTCTCGAGTGATTTCGTGGAAAACATTTAGCACTTTTCTACGTGTGGCAATTTAAAATTGAGAGGCTTGCCGTAGGTAAATAACATGTAATGCTAGGCTCATATTGGCTAGTCGTATAAAACTTGTCGCGAGCTCATCAGTTTGGTGGCAAACTTGGGTGGATAAGATTGCATCTCATGAATAAGGATGGCCATTGATTATGGCCACATCTTGTTGTATATCAAAGTGGCATCAGCCACATGCTAATAGCATGCCAGTGGCGGATCCATGGCATAGCGGCATGCTAGTAGCCGTGGCAATAGTGGTATGCCAGTGATGTTGCGGTACGACCAAAGTTAAAAAGTGACTCCGCATCCAGATTTAGGGTTTGGCGTTGTGGAAGGATTTGGCATGGCCAAAGCTTGGCGCCATTGGAAGGATTTGGTGTGGCTAGGTTTTGGCGTCATTGGAAGGATTTGGCGTGGCCAAAGCTTTGCGCCGTGGAAAAATTAGGGCTTGGCGTGTCCAAGGTGTCGTGGAAGAATTAGGGCTTGGCATGTCCAAGGCACCGTGGAGTCGGACCCACATGTGGCGTGGCAACATTGGCCCTGTTTCCACGCCAATCCCGTTGCTCCGGGAACGTTATTTGGCATTGGTAGCAATTTGATCAATTTAGGGTTTGTCGAATACCTAACTAATGCACGTGGCGTGCGTCTGCGGCATGATACTACTTTTGTGCAAATTACGCCATGGATATGCCAAAGGAACCATGGCAAGGCCATAGTGTGGAAGCGTCCACATGAGTAGGAATTGCGTGTGGTGGCTATTTATGGAAGGTTTCCACGAAGTTGCCGTGGTAGGGTGCGTTTGGCCTTTAACGTATGGTGACAAGTTTTAGAGTAACCTGATTGGCCACAAAATGGGGACGGCCAAACATAAGGCGCGACCACACTTCTGGTGAGAGTATGGCGTCTTTAGGGCGACCTGATTGGTCAATGAGAAGTGGGTCCGGCAAGCAACATGGGTCCGGCCTTGTTCGAAATGCGCGTGGCGCATTTAGGGCGACCTGATTCGTCGATAGGAAGTGGGGCCAGCAAGCTAGGGCGTGGCCACACTTCCAGCGCGCTATGACGGGTTTAATTACCTAATAGGCTTAATTTTGACATGCAAGGTCTGGTATATTGTGCGAGGCGCAAAACCCTAACTTCTGCAAGTTAGTCAGGTTGACTGAATTCTATGTGTCAACAAATATCTCTTTTAAGTTTGTTTCCAGAGAGCAACATGCTTTTCTGATTGAATACCTTATGTAAATATCTTATTCTTGATACTTGGAGATTCGTGTTACTCTGCTATGAGTGAACAAAAATTGTCATGCCATATCAATATTAAGAATTCAGCTGGAGAACATAGAATAGAAGGCATTCAGAGGAACTTATATTAAGTGAATATGCACGAGGTGCCGAAATTTACAGAACATCTGGGATTCGCCAGTCTGGATAAATTTCATGTAAGTATATTGAGCAGCTCAATAAATTTTTCGGTAGATAGGTTAGCACATGTGGATCAGTTTCCTTGCAGAGTGACGTCACATCAGATGCAAGGTTTTACGATTTGGACCCTAAGCTAAAAACCACCATTAACAATGTGATACACTTCCATAGAAAGTGTTTAACTCTTGGGAGAGTATCAATCCCCCAAAATTTCTTGTACATCTTTGTTGCATCTTCATCATAAAACTCATGCATGTTAGTATTAACTTCTACCAACCTGTTATATGCTGACTTGACGGTGAAGTTTCCATAGAGAGTCAGAGTTCATATCAACTTATCTGAAATTATTGCAAGAATATGCATACGAAGTATCTTTTCTGTATATTCTTTTGTAAACAGTCGTCTCACCATATCTGCTTTCCATGTGTATGGGAATCAATCAGATCGGTAACTTTATCCTAGTTTTCTGCTTCCTCCTTATTGACTGCTACAATGGGTGGATTTTGTAAGCCTTGAATCCAGTTGTTTTTCCAAATATGGATACTTGACTCATCTCTCACTAACCAGAATCTATGTCTTCTCACGAAATCCATACTACCATGTATACTCTGCCATGCCCAAGTATAATTATTTTTATTCTTTGCATATAAAGCAGTTGTAGATGGAAAGTATCTTTGTTTCAAGGCAGAGGCCCATAACTGATCTTGTTGATGGAAAAGTCTCCATGCAACTTTTTCCATAAGGGCTTGATTGAAGAAGGCTAAGTACCTAAAACCCATTTCTCTAGTAGATTTGTCTCGACTGATTCTAGGACATGCATCAATATAAAGACCTCCTCCATCTTGTTTGCTAATTCATGTAAAAACAAATTATGCATTTATTGTCAAATTGTTATCTTTTAAAGGTGATACGGATTTCGGTTTATACCTTATTTAAGGGGTGGGAATAAAATAAACCCCTCAGTAGGAGATTACACTGTAATGACCTGACCCTCCACCAATATTGTCCCCACTTAGCCACTGCGGTTACCCGGTAGTGTGGTGTTTTCAACGGGCATCGATGCGGCTATCCAGGAGTAACTTCCGGGAGGTCACCTATCCCTGAATTACCTCCACCCGAGCACGCTTAAATGTAGAGTTTTCAACCAACTCTGGAGTCAATTGTGCTGAAAAGGCCTCAGTATAGTGTAGACATTCCTTGCCTCTCGTGAGACCAGTATCTGGCATAAATTCCCAGCATACTCTCTCACCCAAGCACAAGAGATCTGTCCCTAGTTATATCCCAACTAACACCGATATTGTTCCCACTTACTCACTGCGGTTATCCAGCAATGTGGAATTTTTAACGGCACGATTCTGGTCATCCAGCAACAACTTCCATAGAGGTCACCCATCTTATGACAACTCCCGGCCGAGAACGCTTATGCCGAGAATGCTTAACTAATAAGTTCTTTCCCGCAACTCAATCAATTTAATCCATCAGGCCTCGGTATGATTTAGACGTTCCTTACCTCTTGTGACACCAGTATCTGGCATAACATCCCATCATACTCTCTCACCCTAGATCAAGCAAACCGTCCCTAGTTGTATGCCAACCATCACTGATATTGTTCCCACTTACCCACTATGGTTATCCAGTAGTGTAGGATTTTTAACGACACTATTACGGTCATCCAGCATCAGCTTCTCGAGAGGTCATACATCCCGTGGCTACTCCCGGTCGAGCATGCTTAACTTAGAAGTTTTTTCCCATAACTCAGTCAAGTGTACTCATCAGGCCTCGGTGTTAGGAAAGCAAAAACTATTGCTCATATTCTATTTCGGACAACCACTGTCGAATATCAGGGTATTACATGCATCGTGTTTGTTCATAATATTATTATTATTGAGAAGAGGTACAAAAGGATAAAATGTATTGAGAAAATGACATTACTCATACAAAGAGATACTACTAGTAATAACAGGACATCTATAATCGGTTAATGAACTACGTCAAGGTCAAGACAAAGAGGACTGACCTTGACCAACCACTTATATCTAATACACCCCAAGAACTGATACAAGTACTATGTGAAGTTTGATAAAAAAAAAAAAAAAAAACCCTGCAAACAGATACATAGAAGGACCGAAACAAACAAAGCAAACACTATAAAACAAAAGACAGTGTCTCTCAAAAGTAAAGAAATAAGTAACAACAGATCCCAGTAGCTAATGAAGAAGTATGGAAAAGGTTGAAAAGCATAATACTTTGGTGAAAAAAGTTAGTTAATTGATCCTCATTGCAGACATGAAGCATTTTCAGAAAACCAAGCTCCACCAATTCTATAACAACATAACAACATAAAATTCTACCTCTAAATGTTTACCTCATGGAATGGAACACAAGATTAACAGAAAGATCAATGACACTAGTATTGTCGCAAAACAATTGAACGGGAAAGTTGACAGGCTTAAGTAGAAGACCGTGATACTAAGGAAGACTATAAGAAAACATCCTACCCTGAGGTAGATTTCCTTGTGTCAGAGCAACTAGCCCAATAAGATTCCGTATATGCCTTAAATACGATAAATCGCTAGATTTAAGAGTCAATTTCGACCCAATTGTACCTTTCAAATATCCCAATTATAGGAGTATGCATACACTGACTCACATAATTAACTCCAAAACATATTCTAGGTCTAGTGTCAGTCAGATACTGTAAGCTACCAACAATAGTCATATACTCAAGAGGATCATCTAGCGATACGTCATCATGAATAGAAGACTTAGAAGTTCTGACAATTGGAGAGTCAAGAGGCATATAATCTAGCATATTTTATTTTTTCCAAAATCTCCAAAGTATACTTTTTATGAGGAAATACTATAGAATCAAAATGCCTAACTTCTTCAATACTCAAAAAATAACTCATAAAAAATTCAGTCTTAAGAGAAGCAACCTAACCAGAAAATAAACATTCAGAGCTACCAGCTAAAATGATGTCATCAACATATATAAGTAATATGAGGATATTAGAAGTAGAATGGAGGATGAACATAAAATGATCACTCACAGAATTCTGAAAACCAACAAATAAAAGAAAACAACTAAATTTAGCTAACCACTGTCTTAGTGCTTGCTTTAAGCCAGAGAGGCTTTCCTCAAATACCTACACGATTAGGATAAAAAGGATTCACAAATCCTATGGGTTGTTGCATATAAACATCTTCATATAGATCCCCATGAATGAAGTGTCAATTGCAAGTAACAAATATAGTCAAAACAATCCTGATAGTAATTGATTTTCAAACATGACTGAATGTTTTTGTAAAATCATCGCCATCAAGTTGATTGTACCCATTGGAAACTAGCCTAGACCTATACATAACCACACTACCATCTGCAAGTAATTTTACCCTGTAAACCCATCTACAACCTAGAATGTTACCGATCAAAAAAAAAAAAACCTAGAATGTTTATACCATGAGTAGGTTGAACAAGATCCCAAGTACCTTTTTATCCAAGGAATTCTTTTCATTATTCATGGACACCAACCACTTTGGATCCTTGGATTCAGCCTTAAATGTCTTTAGATCAGGGTGATTAGTGAGTAAAAATGCAAATGCAGAGGAAATGGGATGTTTTACAGAGACATATTGACAATATGATCAGGAAACTATTAGGCTTTAGAGATGCCATGACTAAACCTAGTAACAATAGTTTTAGTAAGAGGGGGTTTAGAAACAGATATAGAATCTTCAATGAGAGAAAAAAAAAAAGAGGAAGAAAATAAAATAAAATTAAGATTCATCAAAAACCACAATCCTTGAAACGTGAGTCTTTGATATTGGTGTTTGGTGATGTTTGTTTTTTGTCTCCAAATAGCACTTTAAAAAGGTATATATGGTATTAATTTTTTATATTGGTGTTTGGCTGAAGATTTTTAAAGTGCTTTTTGACAAAAGCATTTCCAAAATTTTCCAATTTTTAAAAGTTGATGAGGATGAGTTTTAAAATAACGCGGAATTGGGGGATATAGCTACAGGACAAAAACGGTATCCCAATAGCATTTTTGGGTGACCCCCTATGTAATTATTTTTTTAATTCCTAATCTAGCCCTCACTAATCCTGATTAGTGATTAATAATAATTAGTAAAATATTAAGATTTTTGATAAATGATTAGTGTGTATTATTATTTGTGTTTGGGTGAGTGAGGTGAGAGTAGAAGGAGGGAAAGAAAATTTGAGAGAGAACTTTTATTTTGGGAAAATGGAGGATGATTGTGAAGAGAGAATTGCTGCTGCTAATTCTTTAGCTCAACTACAACAAGGAGAGTATCTTGAATCTTCACAATTGCAAATTTTTGTGGAACCAACACCATTGAATGATGATTTTTATGACCAAGGAGAGTTTTTTGAAGAACCTAAACAAGAAAGTATACTTTCTCACCATACAAGCATCCCCAACACACAGGTAAAGTTGCTGATAGGTTGAAAATTTGATTTTTTTTCTTTGGAACCGCCATTTTTTCAGCTGAAAAACCTCTGTACCGGCATAGATGTTGTATGAATACAATGCCGGAACATTCAAAACCGGCATAGTATTCATAGTTCCAGCATGCCAGTACCACAATATCCCCCATTTTGAAACCAAAACCGGCATATAATTCAAACCAAAAACTATGCCGGTACTGCATGAAAAACATACAGAAACTTGATCTGCGGCATGCTCGATAGAAATCTATCAATGCCGATACTCAAGTGATTTTTTTTCTTCAAGTTTCTGGATACTTTACATCATGTGCCGGCAAAGAAATTTAAGCAACATACTATGCCGGTAGCTATATCGGCATGCTCGAGAATCAACTGACTGTGCCGGCAGTAGACTGATTAAAACCAGAAAAAATTCAAAACAGATTATTTTTTTTAAATCGCCGGAAGTGATGAAGACCATGCCGGAATTGATGAAGACCATATTATGGCATGCTCGAGAACTTCCTATCAATGCCGGTAGTAAGTGAAAAAAAAATCAACTTTCTGGATACTTTTCATCCTATGCCGGCATAGTAATTTAAGCAACATACTATGCCGACATAGGTATCGGCATGCTCGAGAATCAACTGACTGTGCCGAGAGTGGACTGATTAAAAAAAAATGTTTTGAAGATCAGAACCAAAAAAAATTGTGCTACGCCCCCCCCGTATAGTGGAAAACATTTATGAAAGTTTCCAACAAATGTCAGCATGGTTTTTTCGGTTGAATACTATGCCAGCACAAAGCTATTTCAGATGTAACAATGGCGGATTCAAAGAAGAAAAAAAAATCAAACTTTCAACCTCTTAGCAGCAGTTCCATCTTCACAGTCATCCTCCACTTTCACGGAAAAAAGAAATTGTTGAATCATCGTCGATGAAGAACGGATGAAGAACGATGAAGAAGAAGATGGAATTGAAATGGGGGATATAAGAATTTGGTTTTTGGTTTTTGATTTTAATGTTTTAAGGGAAAGGGTATTTTGGTATTTTCATAATAAAAAGTTACCCCTTATCATCCACCTTTGGTTGGGGGAAGTAATCAGTATCCCCCAATTAGATTGAGTATCCCCCAATTGTGCGTTCTTTTAAAAGGCTACAAAAACATAAGCTTTGGTCTCACCTTATTTTAATGCTTGGTTATTCTTTCTAATTATATCCATATTTTATTTTATAAATAACAAAAGTTACCCTTAAATTCATATATTTTATTGTGGGAATGTTATTTATGCCCCTACTATCCATGGGTCATGTACAAACACCCTCATGGGTCTTTACAAATACCCCTAATGGCATAATTGAAATTAGGGATAAAAAAATAATTCACCTAATCCCTTTTTTTTAATCTTTACTTATTATACTTCATCTTCTTCTTTATTCTCATTCGAGAAAAAAATAATGTAACTCTCTCCATCTCCATCTCCATCTCCATCTCCATCTCCGTCGCCACTACATCCACCAGCACCAGCTTCGCCTCCGCCACCACCATCTTCATCCCTTCCATTATCAGCTTCGTCACTACCTAAACCACCACCTATAGAACCACACCCAACTCTTAAATAATCGATTTTGATTTAGATACAAAACTAATCTGCAAATCAACGAGAAAATAGTCTTCAAAACTTAGATCTGGTGAGGAATCGACGAGAAAATAATCATCAGCGAGAAATCAACACCACCACCACCGTTACAATGACGACCACCATCGTTTCAACAACAACAACTTCCTTTTCCAGATAAAAATGAAAACTAAGGTATGATTTTGAGATTTGAAATTAAAAATCTAATCAGAAACTCATTTTTTAGATTCGGAAATTTATAGTTTAATGTTTCAATTTCTGAAATTTTTCCATCTTTGTTGCACAGATTTATCAAATAGAGATGGATTCTTCATGGATCGATACGAATCAATTGTGTATTTGTGATTTTTACATTACAAATGTCAGATTCAAATCATGAGGTGGAGTTTCAAGACAAAATGGGTTCTCAGGCAGCATATTCAAATAAGGTTAAATGGATTTGTGTGGTGGATGTATGGGTCTCAGTTATGAGATGGAAGTTGCTGGCGGTGTTTGGTGGTCAAATGGGTGTTGATTCAATTAGGTGATACTCATTCCATGTTAGGTCAGTTAGATCGACCTATTTCTTGTTATGATTCTGGTTTGAAGATCCAAATTGAAGCTTTAGGTGAATCAGATCCAAGAGTTGATGAGACTTGCATGTACATAATCTATCTCTTTCTGTATCTAGATTTTCTTATGAACATGATGGCGTACTGTAGTACACTGAATGCAAGAAGTTTTTTGTCTTAGCTTACGTTAGTGAATTCCTTGTACGCATGAGTAAGTTTCAAAGTCAGTCCTCGTTGAGCTAATATGCGCCTATAGTTGGTTTACTTATGTTTGTCCGTGCCCACTTGATCCAATGTACAGTATGGATGATTGTGCCAATTTGAATTTGAAACTCTTTATTTATTCTAATAACAGAATTAATAATTTATAGAACATTCACACATACACATGATGTTCTTACAGTTGTATATCGTCCAGATGGAAAATAATTAGCTTGCAGTACATTAGATGGTCAGATCCATTTCTGGGATCCTATAGATGGGATTTTAATGTATACGATTGACGGTCGTCGAGACATTACTGGGGGGTGTCTCATGACTGATAGGAGAACATCATCTAACTCAAGCTCATGAAAGTGTTTCACAAGCTTGTGTTACTCTGCTGATGGCAGTTATATGTTGGCTGCGGGAAGTAGCAAGTATATCTGTGTGTACGACATTACAGATCAGGTTGGTTTTCTATCTCTTGTCATGTGCTGGTGATAATTACCTTATAATTTTTGTTTCCCTGGTTATTCCAAATATGGAGGCAACTTGGGCTAGTTGCTTTCACCTATCAAGACAACTTGACCAAGTTGCTTCTAATATTTGGAGACAACTTGCGCTAGTTGCTTCCAACTTTGAAGACAACTTGACCAAGTTGCTTTCACTTTTGGAGGCAACTTGAGCTAGTTGATTCCATATTTGAGGCAACTTGAGCTAGTTGATTCCAGTTCGGAGGCAAATGGGTTATGTTTTTGGGTCCATTTATTCATCTGAAATTATCTTATATATATATATATATATATATCTTAGAGTATTTGTGACGAATTTGTGGTGCAATGGTAACATAGGGTTGTGTTGAGTTGTTAACTATGGTTGTGCTTCTGGTGCTCATGATTTAAAGTCAAGAGAGTAGATGAATGCTTAGGAAGTTGAGAAGGAACTCAATATGAATCCAGGCATTGAAGTTGTTACTGCTTGTGTGTTGCTGATGGTGTTTGAGTAGGGGCATGGAAGTGACTGTAGTTATTGGCTCATGTTGCAAGTGTGCATAAACGGTTGTGGTCATGAAGATGTTACAGGTAGAGTTGTAGTAGCAGAGATGGATGGTGTGGTGTTGTATGGTGGCTGTTTGAATTGTTGGTTGAACACTGATGGGGTGGCGAACCTGTGGTGCAATGGTAGCACAACTGACTATATGTCAGAAGATGTGTGTTCGATTCACACCAAGTTCACTTATTTGTGTATAATTTTTATTTATTTTTAGAGACAACTTAGGCTAGTTGCTTTCACTTGTTGAAGAAAACCTGAGCTAGTTGCCTCCTATATGGACACAACTTCAACAAGTTGACTTCACATGGTGGTGGTGGTTGGCGGCGTCGATGGCGGTTGACGGCGGTGATGGTTGGCGGCGGTGGTGGGTGTCGGTTGTTGGCGGCGGCGGTGGTAGTGGACCGTGGTGGTGTTTGTTAGCGGCGGCGGTAGTGGTCGTCGTCGTCGGTGGTGGTGGTCGGTGGTGGTGGTCGTCGTCGATGGTGGTGGTCGGCGGTGGACATTGGCGGTGGTTGGCGGTGGACAGTGGTGTGGGATTAGAGATTTTTTTTTTTGAATAGTGTTGGTGGTGGTTTTGTATATATACTAAATGGTCTTGGATACCCCTACTATAAGACCCCTTGCAAAAATACCCTTATGAACTTTACAAATACCCCTAAGCCTAATACATTACTAAAATACCCTCTTTTGTATAGTACTAGATCTTAACCTGTGCCGTAACGGCACGGGATGTTTTGTCTCAAATACGATATTGTTCACATTCCTCTTGCTTCATTTGATATTCAAATAGGTTTTGGGAAACAAAATGGGTTACCCGATGTTTTTATTTTTTACTTAAGCATGTTATTCCAATTTATTATCTGGACGGAGTAATAATGTTGTGCCAAGATGAAAAAATAAATAAAAAATAAAGTAAATAAAAAATTTCCCTATTTATTATTTCATCATATTATAATTTCAAACTTCAAAAAGAATATATCATCTAACAGTACATATACCTAAACTGCCAATCCAACTCGATGATGTTTATGAATACATTTGTTCCGAAATTATTGATAACTAAGGCTCTAACGAGTGAAGAAAAAACCCATAATATTTTCCCTACTATAGATAAACACTATTTATTTATTTATTGCAACTGTGAAAGTTATAAAAATGAAGAACCCTTGGCTATTGGAAGGCTAAGATATACACATGTGAGTTGAAAAAATAAACTTATAATAGTAAATCAAAACATGTGTAAGATTCTTTCTCAATCATATGGATAACATAAAATTGAAGAAATTCGTGGATAAAAAGATTTCACACCAACTATGCTAAGTGGTGCATGAATGACGTTCTCACATCTAGTGTTACTCAAGTAATTTGGAGTTTTAAAGAGCATAGTCATATTGATATTTGTATCTACATAAATTCAACTAACCTTCCGAAGAAAAATTATTAGTTTCAAGGTAGAGCCGACGCAAACTTTTGTCGCCTTCATTGTATACAACACACATTGGGTTTAATCGTCCTTGATATTAAACAAATACCCCAACATTATTCAAATAAAGTCTAAAAATACGGGATCGAAACAAAGTGCTAACGGGAAAAATGAGAGACTAACATCAGTTCTACAAATAAAATACCCTATATGTATCAAAGTTTGTTAACCAAACATGTATTCAAATTAAAAAGTCATCAACTTAATTAACACAAAAATATAAAAGAACCCAAGTTAAATCAATACTTGCATAAACAAAACTTATAAGAGAATTTTGTAATTATTAAATATCTTTAAAATCACTATTAGAGATTTAATTGCATGCCTCGTTAAAAACTACGGTAGGACGAAATCACCAGATTAATCTGTAGAAATTTCACTGGATATATAGCAATTCAGAGAAGTTTACACTGGTGGTGATGCGTTCCATCTAAGTGTTGTTCGATTGATTATATTTTTTAGAAAGTTTCGGTTTTCATTGGAGAAACCGAGAGGGAGCGTTTCATTATATTCATTATCATTCAGAAATCCAAGACCAACTCTCCCTCTGCTTACGGGATCTCAATACAACCTTAGATTTATCTATTGGATGGAGAAACCTTGATACTAAATATGTAGTTTTTAGTGTTATTTATTATATAACATGACATCCAAATGTTTTTTTCTTCTTCTTAATTTTCATGTATTTTAACCGAGTTTATATTAGCATTAAGATGATCAACCACATTTCTAATTTATAGTGTTATCCTTTTGTAGCATCACGTAATTAACATAGTCATTTACTACTCATCAATACCGGGCAGTACCACAAACCACCAGATATCACTTCTTTCTCCACCACCACCATTTTCCATCCCTCGTAGAATATTGGGCACACTTATAACTTTTAATCCCACACGTCATGTAGAAAGTTTAGATTTAACAAACTTAGGTCGTCAATTAATTTATTCAACTATTTTTTTTTTTGTTAATACTGAAAATCATGCGTACGAACGGTTACCAAAGATAGCAGTGGTACCAAAAACAACCATTTTGTCTTATATGATTTGGTATCATCCCAAAAGTATTTGTTATCCGCCTTTTTTAATCGTGTCAAAAACAATACTTTTCACAATACAATGTTACCTGTCATGTAAAAAAAATATTATTTTTGATTCAAAAAGAAAAAACCAATACCACCGCCATTAAAACCATCCAGCGCCACTATTTCTTCCACGAAAACTAATGTTACCGCCTCCACCACTTAGTAACACCTTCCACCGCTTCCACCACTTACTTCTTCCTCTACTACCACCACCACCACTAATATCTATTGAAATAATTTTTGTCTAAATTATTATTTATTAAGGGAGATATTATTAATATTAATTAAGGGATATTTATGATGTAAAATTAATAAATCATTTATCATGAGAAATTAATGAGACATCAATTAATAAAACACTTATACTAATTAATATTTAAGTTGAACAAACCATGACCATAGATTTATATTTATCTTTTCAATTCCAACCAAGGTGGAACAATGGTTAGAGGCCACTCTTATGACACAATAGGTCATGAGTTCGAACCACCCCGTTATAATTTTTGAAATTCCATATCTTGACTTGAGTATTCATTTTTAATACATAATATTGGAATGAACACCACGTGTGCGACTTGTAGGGTGTGGCACGGAGAACCACAGCCTTTGATTTATCTTTGCCAAGGATAAATCCTGACCACCACTCAGATAGGCAAAGTTAGCTAAACTCTGATTTATACTATTGACTAGATCTTATCCCGTGCCGTAACGGCACGGGATGTTTTGCCTCTAATACGATGTTGTTCACATTCGTCTTGCTTCATTTTTTTCGTGAGTAATTATTTTGATATTCAAATAGGTTTTGGGAAACAAAATGGGTTACCTTATCTTTTATTTTTTACTTAAGCATATTATTCCAATTTATTATCTGGACGGAGTAATAATGTTGTGCCAACATGAAAAAAAATAAAAAATACAGTAAATATATTTTTTTTCCCATTTATTGTTCCATCATACCATAATTTCAAATTTCAAAAAGAATATTTCATCTAACAGTACATATACCCAAACTGGCAATCCAACTCCATGATGTTTATGAATACATTTGTTCCGAAATTATTGATAACTAAGGCTCTAAGGAGTGAAGCAAAAAACCATAATATTTTCCATACTATAGATAAACACTATTTATTTATTTTTTGCAAATGTGAGAATTATAAAAATGAAGAACCCTTGGCTATTGGAACGCTGAGATATACACATGTGAGTTGAAAAAATGAACTTATAATAGTATATCAAAACATGTGTAAGATTCTTTGTCAATCATATTGATAACATAAAATTGAAGAAATTCGTGGATAAAAAGATTTCACAACAACTATGCTAAGTAGTGCATGAATGACGTTCTCACATCTAGTGTTACTCAAGTAATTTGGAGTTTTAAATAGCATAGTCATATTAATATTTGTATCTACATAAATTCAACTAACCTTCCGAAGAAAAATTATTAGTTTCAAGGTAAAGCCGACGCAAATTTATGTCGCCTTCAATGTATAGAACACACAATGGGTTTAATCGGCCTTGAGATTAAACAAATACCCCAACATTAGTTAAATAATGTCTACAAATACGGGATCGAAATAAAGTGCTAACGGGAAAAATGAGAGACTAACATCAGTGCTACAAAGAAAATACCCTAATGTATCAAATTTTGTTAACCAAACATGTATTCAAATTAAAAAGTCATCAACTTAACACAAAAATATAAAAGAACCGAAGTTAAATCAATACTTGCATAAACAAACTTATAAGAGAATTTTGAAATTATTAAATACCTTTAAAATCACTATTAGAGATTTAATTGCATGCCTCGTTAAAAACTACAGTAAGGCGAAATCACCAGATTAATCTGTAGAAATTTCACTGGATATGTAGCAATTCAGAGAAGTTTACACTGGTGGTGATGCGTTCCATCTAAGTGTTGTTCAATTGATTATTTTTTTAGAAGGTTTCGGTTTTCATTGGAGAAACCGAGAGGGAGCATTTCATTATATTCATTATCATTCAGAAATCCAAGACCAACTCGCCCCCCTGCTTACGGGATCTCAATACAACCTTAGATTTATCTATTAGAGGGGGAAACCTTGATACTAAATATGTAGTTTTTAGTGTTATTTATTATATAACATGACATCCAAATGTTTTTTCTTCTTCTTAATTTTCATGTATTTTAACCGAGTTTATATTAGCATTAAGACGATCAACCACATTTCTAATTTATAGTGTTATCCTTTTGTAGCATCACGTAATTAACATAGTCATTTACTACTACTCAATACCGGGCAGTACCACAAACCACCAGATATCACTTCTTTCTCCACCACCACCATTTTCCATCCCTCGTAGAATATTGGGCACACTTATAATTTTTAATCCCACACGTCATGTATAAAGTTTAGATTTAACAAACTTAGGTCGTCAATTAATTTATTCAACTATATGTTTTTTGTTAATACTGAAAATCATGCGTACGAACGGTTACCAAAGATAGCAATGGTACCAAAAACAACCATTTTGTCTTATATGATTTGGTATCATCCCAAAAGTATTTGTTATCCGCCTTTATTGATCGTGTCAAAAACAACCAACTATATTTTTCACAATACAATGTTACCCGTCATGTAAAAAAAAATTATTATTATTTTTGATTCAAAAATAAAAAACCAATACCACCTTCATTAAAACCATCCAGCGCAACTATTTATTCCACCAAAACTAATGTTACCGCTTCCACCACTTAGTAACTACTTCCACCGCTTCCACCACCTACTTCTTCCTCTACCACCACCACCACTAATATCTATTGAAATAATTTTTGTCAAAATTATTATTTATTGATGGAGATATGTATTAATATTAATTCAGGGACATTTATGATGTAAAATTAATAAATCATTTATCATGAGAAATTAATGAGACATCAATTAATAAAACACTTATACTAATTAATATTTAAGTTGAACAAACAACCACTGTTGATTTATCTTTTCTATCAATTCCAACCAAGGTGGAACAATGGTTAGAGACCACTCTTATGACACAATAGGTCATGAGTTCGAACCTCCCCGTTATAATTTTTGAAATTTCATATATAATTACTTGAGTATTCATTTTTAATTCATAATATTGCAATTAACACCACGTGTGCGACTTGTAGGGTGCAGCACGGAGAACCACATCCTTTGATTTATCTTTCCCACGGACAAATCCTGACCACCACTTACATAGGCAAACTTAGCCTAGCTTTGTTTTGTATTTTAGATATATACAAAACCACCACCAACACTATTCAAAAAAAAAATCTCTAATCCCACACCATTGTCCACCGCAAACCACCACCACTGTCCACCGCCGACCACCACCATCGACGACCACCACCACCACCGACCACCACCATCGACGACGACCACCACCACCACCACTACCGCCGACCACCACCACCAACCACCACCGCCAACCACCACCACTGTCCATCACCACCACCGCTAACAAACACCACCACGGTCCACTACCACTATCACCGCCGCCGCCAACAACCGACACCCACCACCGCCACCAACCATCACCGCCGTCAACCACCATCGACGCCGCCAACCACCACCACCATGTGAAGTCAACTTGTTGAAGTTGTGTCCATATAGGAGGCAACTAGCTCAAGTTTTCTTCAACAAGTGAAAGCAACTAGCCTAAGTTGTCTCCATATATGGAGGCAACTTGCACAAGTTGTCTCTAAAAAAAATAAAAATTATACACAAATAAGTGAACCTAGTGTGAATCGAACACACATCTTCTGACATATAGTCAGTTGTGCTACCATTGCACCACATGTTCTCCACCCCATCAGTGTTCAACCAACAATTCAAACAGCCACCATACAACACCACACCATCCATCTCTGCTACTACAACTCTACCTGTAACATCTTCATGACCACAACCGTTTATGCACACTTGCAACATGAGCCAATAACTGTAGTCACTTCCATGCCCCTACTCAAACACCATCAGCAACACACAAGCAGTAACAACTTCAATGCCTGGATTCATATTGAGTTCCTTCTCAACTTCATAAGCATTCATCTACTCTCTTGACTTTAAAGCATGAGCACCAGCAGCACAACCATAGTTAGCAACTCAACACAACCCTGTGTTACCATTGCACCACAAATTCGTCACAAATACTTTAAGATATATATATAAGATAATTTCAGATGAATAAATGAACCAAAAAACATAACCCAGTTGCCTCCGAACTGGAATCAACTAGCTCAAGTTGCCTCCAATCTGGAATCAACTAGCTCAAGTTGCCTCCAAAAGTGAAATCAACTTGGTCAAGTTGTCTTCAAAGTTGGAAGCAACTAGCACAAGTTGTCTCCAAATATTAGAAGCAACTTGGTCAAGTTGTCTTGATAGGTGAAAGCAACTAGCCCAAGTTTCCTCCTTATTTGGAATAAACAGGGAAACATCAATTATAAGGTAATTATAACCACCACATGACAAGAGATAGAAAACCAACCTGATCTGCAATGTCGTACACACATATATACTTGCTACTTCCAGCAGCCAACATATAACTGCCATCAGCAGAGTAACACAAGCTTGTGAAACACTTTCTTGAGCTTGAGTTAGTTGATGTTCTCCTATCAGTCATGAGACGCCCCCCCAACAATGTCTCGACGACCCTCAATCGTATACATTAAAATCCCATATATAGGATCCCAGAAATGGATCTGACCATCTAACGTACTTCAAGCTAAATTTTTTCCATCTGGACGATATACAACTGTAAGAACATCATGTGTATGTGTGAATGTTCTGTAAATTATTAATTCTGTTATTAGAATAAATAAAGAGTTTCAAATTCAAATTGGCACAATCAGCCATATCGTACATTGGATCAAGTGGGCAAGGACAAACACAAGTAAACCAACTATAGGCGCATATTAGCTCAACGAGGACTGACTTTGGAACTTACTCATGCGTAAAAGGAATTCACTAACGTAAGCCAAGAAAAAAAACTTCTTGCATTCAGTGTACTACAGTACGCCATCATGTTCAGAAGAAAATCTAGGGACAGAAAGAGAGAGATTATGTACCTGCAAGTCTCATCAACTCTTGGATCTGATTCACCTAAAGCTTCAATTTGGATCTTCAAACCAGAATCATAACAAGAAATAGATCGATCTAACTGACCTAACATGGAATGAGTATCACCTAATTGAATCAACACCCATTTGACCACCAAACACCGCCAGCAACTTCCATCTCATAACTGAGACCCATACATCCACCACACAAATCCATTTAACCTTATTTGAATATGCTTCCTGAGAACCCATTTTGTCTTGAAACTCCACCTCATGATTTGAATCTGACATTTGTAATGTAAAAATAACCAATACACAATCGATTCGTATCGATCCATGAAGAATCCATCTCCATTTGATAAATTTGTGCAACAAAGATGGAAAAATTTCAGAAATTGAAACATTAAACTCTAAATTGCCGAATCTAAAAAATTAGTTTCTGATTAGATTTTTAATTTCAAATCTCAAAATCATACCTTAGTTTTCATTTTTATCTGGAAAAGGAAGTTGTTGTTGTTGAAACGATGGTGGTCGTCATTGTAACGGTGGTGGTGGTGTTGATTTCTCGCTGATGATTATTTTCTCGTTGATTTGCAGATTAGTTTTGTATCTAAATCAAAATCGATTATTTAAGAGTTGGGTGTGGTTCTATAGGTGGTGGTTTAGGTAGTGACGAAGTTGATAATGGCAAGGATGAAGATGGTGGTGGCGGAGGCAAAGCTGGTGCTGGTGGCTGTAGTGGCGACGAAGATGGAGATGGAGATGGAGAGAGTTTCATTATTTTTTCTGGAATGAGAATAAAGAAGAATATGAAGTATAAAAAGTAAAGGTTAAAAAGGGGATTAGGTGAATTATTTTTTTATCCCTAATTTCAATTATGCCATTAGGGGTATTTGTAAAGACCCATAAGGATGTTTGTATATGACCCATGAATAGTAGAGGCATAAATAACATTCCCACAATCTCAATACTAGAGTCATTCCCTCTCCACCGCTCAGCTTCATCCCACTATAAATCCCAATACTAGAGTCCTTTCCTTCTCCACCGTTCAGATTGTGCCACGTCTTGTCCCAAATCTGAACAAGCTTCTGTTGTCCCGGCCGTAGCAAGTTCAGCTCATATCTCTTCACTGCAGCTCTTCACAGCAGCAAGGATGGTTTAATTACCAAGACACCGGATAAATAAAATAAAATAATGCGAAACAACAGCTACGAGTAGAAGACTAGAAGTGATGCCATGGTGGTGGTTGTGATGATGAATGCGACTCTTGCTTTTGAAACATGTCGGAAGTTTTGTCCATCCAAAGTTTATATCGCGCGTGCAGTTTTTGGTGTGACGATCAGGCGCGACACCTTTCCCAATCTCCCAGGCCATCTTTTTTGCAAGTTACAAATTTACAATCATTACAAGGGCGCCTGTGACTCTACGCCTATGTAAAAACAAAATATTTACTGCTCTTCTTACAAGATAAAAAATAAATAAAGTGTAATAGCAAATAGCAAATAGCAAAGCTGCTATAAAAATTACCAAATTACACGAGTTAAAAGTTAAAACAAAACCATCGTACTGTTAGGCCCTCCATCTTTATGAAGCTGCCAAATCTATGGAGTAGTAATTTTTCATTCACATGGATTCAATTGATTTTAATCAATTCTTACGATAAAAAAAGAGCAAATTGCAAAAGGGTCGTAGTATTAAGACCCTATTTACAAAAGGGTCATACTGTTACAAACTATTAACAAAATGGTCATACTTCCGTTAAATAGGGAGTTTAGTGATGACTCACAGTTAAATATGTCAATGAAATTACTTATATATCCTTCCCATTATTCTTCCATACATAATTTCAAATTTTGCCTTCATTATAGTTTTTTTGATGGTGGTGTTATTTGTAGGAGGTTCAGGGTTCAGGGTTCATGGTTCAGGGTTCATGGTTTAGGGTTTAGGGTTTAGGGTTCAGGGTTCATAAGAACGCATTCAGGATCGTTAGAATGCATATAGGATCGTAAGAACGCATTCAGGATCGTTACACCGCATTCACCCAAAGGGTTCATCGCTTCCCCTCTGGGGTTTAGCGAAGATTCTTAAGCTTCCGCCACCACCACCACCACCACCGTTTGAGCACCACCGCATCAACCCATTAGTTTAATGTGGATGGTATTTTAAAGGAGGGTATTTTGGGAAAATTTAACACCTTTTTATTCAAAAGTGTTAAATCGGATGGAAATGTGACCATTTTGTAAAAGAAATACAAAAGTATGATCATTTTGTGAACGAATTACAAAAAGTATGACCATTCTGTAGATGGCCCAAAAAAAAATTGGTAGCAATTTTTTAAACCTCCAGTGTTGATAAACTTTGGACCAGAATATGTTTGAAAACAAATCGGTTTACAGAGTTAGCTAGATACATTGACTCTAATACTAGTGGTGCACGCCATTTGTGTAATGCCTTAGGCTGGTTCCTATGGTAACTGGAAAATAAGTTGTTTTGCCATGCCATGTGGCATGGTAAACTGGCAAATATTAGGTAAAATTGGCAAATATTAGATAAAATAATATATTTGATATGATAAGTGGGACCATTGTTAATAAAAATATTATTTGTGTATATATGTAGAGAATTTATAGGGTTTTAATATATTTGGTGGGACCCATATAAAATAAAAGTAATGCTAAAATAATATAAAGTAGGTGAAGAAATCTGAAAATAATATAAAAGTATTAAGAGGTAGAGTTTAGACCGATGGAGTTGTAGTTTACACCTGCAGGTCAAGACTGGACCTACCGGTCTAGTCTACATCAGTAGGTAGAAGCTCCATTTGACATGGCTAAGTGGCAAATTTGTCACTTAGCCAGGTGAATTTGCTAGTTTGCCCTCTCCATAGTGGGTGCTTAAATGGATTTGACACACACATAGGAAGGGGCCTTAGAATAGTTAAGACGAGACAGTAAAACAAAAACCTCGAGCTACATCTTACTTTACTTGCACACCCAGATTCAGATATGGTTTTTATGATCGGCTGTGCTAGACACACCGCAACAAATCACCGAGAAACACACCGCAAAAGAGAAGCCCCTGGGACCCGCTGGAGACAATAGGGAGTGAGTTTTTAATTTTTTGTGGGTCCCTCATTTTGTGTGTGTCACACGGTGATATCACCGTGATTTTATCAGGGTGCATCTATACTTTCCCTTTTCTGATAGAATAAGAATCAATCACAAAAACATATATAATCTCTTTGTCTCCTCATCAAGACTCACTCACCCTGCATTATAATCAGTGATCAGTACCAAAAAACAAAAAAACATCACCCTTGTCTTGTGATCACATCACACCAAGGCTCTGTGCATCACAGGTGGCGTGTGAATCGGTGGGACCAAACTCACACTCTCAAGTCCCAAGTGCACTAATTTGGTAGTTCAAAATCATGGCATATCCACCATTTAACTCCCAATATAAATTGACGGGCATCACCAAAAATTAACATCCACCACCAACATAAGAAGATATATTGTAGAAATATAGAGATGGGTTTTGCAAGGGAAGAAGAGATGATGATGATGGAAAATAGAGCAAAAACGGAGAGTAAAACTGAAGAAATGGAGACAGCAATGGCCACGATAGGGCTAGTTCTTCTAGTAGCAGCTGCAAAACATTATGCCTTTACGTCTTTAGTTCAACAATGGCGTCCATTATTGGTTTTCTTTCTTCTTAATCTTCTTCTCGTTGCTATTCTCTTTACATCATCATCACTCACCACAAGCAATGCAATCAATAACTCAAATGGAAAAATGAAGAGGAGGAAGAAAATCAATCATAACAAGAAATCGGCATCAGTTAGTAATATTGATGATATGATCAAGATGGGTAAGAAATATAAGAAATCGGCATCATCGACGGTATCTTCTTGTAATAGCAACAATAGTTGGTACTTATCGTCAGTTCAAGCAGTTGAAGACTACTACTTCTGCAAGATTAGTGAAGTTGAGCAAGAAAAGATGAATAGATCAACTCATGATGAGAGGGAAAATGAACATTTTGAAGTTTGTGATGATTCGGTTACTGTGAACGAGGATCATACTCCTATAAATCTGTCTACTAGTAGTAGTAAAGAGGATATAGATGCTAGAGTTGAAGCATTCATTATAATGTTTAGGCAACAACTAGCAATGGATGCATTACAGGCGACTACTTCATCGGTTATGCAGTCCCGGAACGGCACCGGAGTCGTATCCAAGTAGCACAATTTGAGATTCCCAATTTTTAAGTAATTAGAGTTTTTTAGGTGTAAGAAAGTGGAATCAAAACTCAGATTCCCAATTTTTAACATAAAAAATTTAATTAATTGTAATAAGGAAGATTAGTGTTCTAATTATGCTTCAAAAAAAAAAAAAAGTGTTCTAATTAAAAGAATCATTTTGTAATTTCATCTTTAATTTGTTGTTGTTACTAATGTCTCTCTATGCAGTCATATAAGCAATTTGAGATTTTTTCATGGTGAAAATTAGACACCCAAACAGTTGAATGGTTGATCAAAATTTAGTTCACGGTCGATTAGAAGTTCACAAATTGAAGACAGTTAAGAAAAACAGCCGAGAGAGACCCAATATTGGCATCAAACACTAAAATAAGTGACTGATCTGAATTCATTCTTCATTTAGGAAAAAGAAGTCAGAAGTGCTAGGATAGTGTACCAAGCTTGAAAATTAGAATTCTAGCTCCAAGATTGAAGCATTGTCTTAACCTACTACAATTGTACGATCCTTTCCCAATCATGGGGAAGACCACTATTAGGCGAGGTTGGAAACTTTAGGCACTTGTTTGTTTTTCCATTGTAAAAAAAAAGAAAAAACATGAAAAAAATACAGTTTTGGCATTCTTGTGGTAATGAAAATCAAGGGCTTCAATAGAAAGTTGTGGAATGCTTCAAAAAAAAAAAAAAAAAAAAGTTGTGGACCTATAATCTAGGCACTATGGTGCTAGCTATCACTTCCCTATCCCTCAAATAAAGGGAAGGGATGGCACACGAAAGGAAATCCTGCTATGGTGCGTTGATATCCCTTCCCTACACTATACGCGTACTCAACCCGCGTATGAATAGTGCCAAACGGGTATTGAGTATGCGTATTTGTCAACTCGTTGACTTGACTAAATACGCGTTTCGAGACCGTTTGATAGGTTTAAGTTCCATGAGTAACCGCTTTTGATCGCCATTTTTTCCTTTCTTCCTCTTCTTCTCTATTTTTCTTCTCCTCTTCTCCCTATCGATTTGAAGACCTTCCCGTACGATTTTGGAGCTAAAAATCATTGGGTTTGTTCATTAGTATCCGGTGTAGCTTTTTCCTTTATCAATTTCTTGTTTCATCAACATAATCATCCAAGGTGAGTTATTTAAAATTTAGGTTTTTTTTTTAATTTGATTTTAATCGAATTTGAGATGTTGGGTTGTTTTGATGCTTCATTGAATGTTGTTTCATAGTTGTGGACATTGTTGATTGATTGAATGATTTTTTGTTGATTTTTTGAAATAGGGTGTTGTGTATGAATGAATTTTGATATGTATAAGATAGTGTAGTTGATGATTTGGGATTGTAGAATGATTAAGAGCATATGTATTATGTATATGACACATTGGTGGCAAATTGATGAATGTTTTGGTATTGAAGAATGATTAAATGTATATGGATATGGTATTATGTTTGATGATTTTGGATTTTGGTAGACAATGTGGCTAATATGTAAAATACATGATTTATGATCGTTGTTTGAATATGTAAAATACATGATTTATGATCGTTTTGTGATGATTTTTGTGTATATGTGTGCCGTAGATGAACAATGCTGATTTTCGACGAATTATGGAAGAGAGATTTCCCGTTTATTCAACGGAACATAGTGATCATAAATTGAAAATTCTTGATACGTCTAATGTTAGGATTACTTCGTTGAGACATCGCAGTACCATAAGTACAATCCATGAAGTGTATACCTCAATTTCTAAGTTTCCTAATGCTAAACTGATTGTAGATAACTGTGGGTTCGGTTCAGTTTTTCAAGTACAATATCCAAAACTACCAGACAATTGCCTTACTGCCGGAATATTTGAAAGGTTGTGGCATACCACCAATACATTTCACTTCCCTAGTTTTGAAATAGGGTTTACCCCATTAGACTTCACTCAAATTACCGGAATTCCAATCGGTCGAAGAGATCCCATATCATTGGAGTCAATTAGTATGGAGCAAATACATGAAATTGCTCCCCAGACCATAGATTGTTTTCTCCCATATGTTGAGGCGAGACCTACTACTAGAAGAAAAAAAGGCACGAACCACGTTATCGTTACTGGAGTAAAAGAAGTAATTAGAGATGAAGAAATAGTCCCCTTGAGACGGCAACTTGTGGATAGATGCAACAAGATCAAGAATATTATAATTAAATCGTTTCTTGAACATAGATGCGGGCTGGAGAACGATGTAATAATGCAGGAGCATATGGCAAGATGGTTTTTGATTTGGGTTATTGTGAATGTCTTTTTCCCAAACAAAAACAGTGTTGTTGAGGTTAAATGGCTTCGTATAATAAGGGATTTAAGTGTGCTGAGGCATTATGATTGGGGTTCGGCGGTGTATGCATATATGTTAAGGGGTCTGAGTACCGGAGTCACGAGCAACGCTCCTGAATTGCAGTTCTTCTCGTTTCCTTTGATGGTAAAAATATCTACCCTCTCGTAATCTTACTTTCCTTTTTATTTAATTTTGTTACCACTATATATTTATATTTATTAATAACAACGTTTAATTTTGCAGCCATGGTTTTGGGCTTATTTCCGATGTCTATTTCCCTATATAAAGGCTGAAAGTGAAAATATGGATCTGTGGCCAGCTGGTAGGTTATATGATGGATCCCAACGAGAGACGAAAAAAGGCAATCATAGAGATTCAGGTACCCATTCTATGACTATTGTTCGTAACCAAATTGATAACTTTGCATTCGATTCCGTATACTGGTCGCCATGGGAGGAGAGTGAATGGAGAAGTAAACCCGAGGTGGAAGAGACTAAACGAATCTCAGTAACACGTAGAGTTTTTTACGATCCATTTGGTCACAGCGTCCTGTACCTGTGAAAACGATGTCTCAAACAAGTTCTTGGATTGACCGTAATACCGTGCAACCCTCCTGATTCAATAGTAGACATCAACAATGCATATTTGTACACAAACCAGAATCTTAATAGCCTGCATTTTGATGAAGTATCCGATCGACAGTATAAGTTATGGTGGAAGAAGAGGTCAATAGGGAAGTATAGGGGTGTAATTTTACATGAAGCAAACCGGGATTTGTATGGCACCCAAGATAATGATGCCTATGTACGCCGACCAGCCCCGCAGCGCCAAAGCACATACACACAAGAGTTGGTGCCCGTCGACCGTCATCTCTTCCCATATCCACCAAGCCAAACGACGAATAAGATATGTGGCCCCGACTTTCAGGCATTTGAGGTACCGATTGGAATGGAGTATTTGGGAATGTTTCCTAAATCCAACTATGATGTCAGCTTGGGTACACCTGTGAGTATAATATAACCCTTAATTCCAATATATTTGACTTGTGAAAAATATTTATACTCACGTCCTTCCTTGTTGTTTACAGGAGATGTGGCGCGATGCTTATGTGGATATGGAACAAAGATACAAGGCTTCAAATCAACAATATTACGACTACACAGCAGAGATGCAACACCAAATAAAATATGGTCAAGCACCCCGTGTGAGATTTGTGAAACCGTATGAAGCCCCATATACATGTGAGTCTTCTATCCAAGGCTAGTCTCTGGAATCGGGCCCGTCTACAAGTTCTTTTGTTCCAAATAGTCAAGAAGAACCTTACTTAGGTCAAAATCCGTCTGAGCCATTCAACCAAAGTACAATGACGTACCAACATCAGGGTAGTGGAAATTTTCCATGGTTTGATGTGTAAAAAGGGCTAGTATTTCAATTTCTTAACATAACTGTTTTATTTTACAATATAATGGCTACTTAAGACTTTGATTAACATCTGATGCTAAAACCATCTTGCAATATAGCTACATTTTAATGATGATTTTACTGTATAATGTCATTATTTCACAACATAACGGCTAATTTTACTGTATAACGACCTTTTTTTTTATTCAAATTCCTCTCATCATATCTCTATAAATATCAAATTACTTTCCAATATAAAACCTATCCCAACAAACAATCATACCTCTGTTTTATAAAAATGGTAAGATTCAGCACAGAAGAAGATGTTGCTCTTACGCAAGCATGGATTGAAGCAAAAAACAATAATCTTAACGAAGTTCAGGCTTCATGCAACAAATTCTGGAAGAATGTTTTTGAATTGTTTGATAACATTTGTGGAAATCCGAACGCCAGAGACAAGGGAGGTCTGAGAGCTAGGTGGAGCAAGATGAACAAGGGGATCATAACTTTTGTCACGATTCAGGCCGATGTTAACATACGCAATCCTGGAATGGCATATGAACAAAGGATAATAATATTTTACATATTTCTTTCACTTTTAAGTAAATAAATATACTTAATCTAATTTTGATTTATAACTTTCAGATAACTGCTGCTCGTTTAGGCTATCTTAACCAGACGGGCGACAACTTTCCTCATGATGAATGTTATCAGCTATTAAGAGCGGTTTATGATACCTACAATCCTGACGAAATGTAGCTATATTGCAAGATGGTTTTAGCATCAGATGTTAATTAAGTCTTCGGAACAACAATCCTGAAGATTGATTGAATTTGAATGTTCTATCTTTATATTTATGTAATTTTCGGCTTTTCTATTAGGTTTCAACATCAGATGTTAATCAAGTCTTCGGAACAACAATCCTGAAGATTGATTAAATTTGAATGTTCTATCTTTATATTTATGTAATTTTCGGTTTTTGAATTGCAAATTTAAGCATCAGATATTAATCAAATCTTCGGAACAACAATCCTGAAGAATGATTGTGTTTGAATGTTCTATCTTATATTTATGTAATTTTCGTTTTTTGAATTGCAACTTTAAGAATCAGATGTTAATCAAGTCTTCGGAACAACAATCATGTGTGTGTTTCAGCATCATAAATAGAGTCGTTTGTATTTAAAATCCATGTTTGTTGTTTGAAGATGGTTAACAAAATTTATAATATCCGTCAAAAATAGCCGTTACAAAGTACAGGTTAAAAACTAGCCGTTGCGATATAGTCGTTATAAAAGTACATTACAATTATTGAATAAAAGCGCAGGTTACTAGTTTTACTAATCCCGGTTGCGGAAAAACACGTGCACCAAGCCTTTAAACCTCTGGAGGACCGCCGACATTCATTTTTGGATTGTAATAATCCATGTTACCCAGGTTAGCTTTAAATATTAAGTAGCACTCAAAGCATGTAAATTCAGTACGAGTATCTAGTTGGTACACAAATTTGCCCATTTCCTCCTACGCAAAAAAAAAAAACAAAAGGCAATAGGTTAGTGTGTAGAAGCACACAACATTTTAAATTTCATAACAATTAACGATGACGTACAGTTATCGCAACTGTCATGTGTTGTGGGGAGTAACCATGAATCCTTTTTTGAATTGCAACGTACTTGCGAACCATTATATCAATTCGAGAAATCCGTTGTTGAACTTGTCGTCTTGTTCGGTTATTAATGTTTACGAACGCTTGTACAAAGCCGTCGAACACCAACGTGCATTGTTCATACGCGGATAGGTATTGAGTATCTTCAGTAGGCAGATTACAAGCATTTACAAACATTGTGGTGATTGCAACATCTTCTTCTATGGTATACCCAACCATTACCATGTTATCTTCCAAAATCAGGGAAATTTTATATACTGAGGATACGCTTAAAATTTTGGATTGTTTAGGTTGAGAAAGATTTTGACAACTTATAATAGGCAGTTAAAGTAGTCGTTGGAATTTAGCCGTTAGGATTTACCCGTTACGAAAGATCCGTTGGAATAACTTAATTTTATTCAAATTATCATAATTAGAAATACATAAATAATTGTTACCGACATAAAATTAATTACACTACCGGAAAAGAAAAACAGCGTTACTTAAAATAAAATACAATTAAACTAATCTATTACAAATTGAACGAATTACAAGAAATAAAATATGACATTACTTAAAATGAATAAACACTTAAGCTAAGCTATTAAAAATGGAACGGATTATCTTGTTGGCTCTGCATCTGCCTGGACAGTATGTCATTCTGTTGATATTCAAAGTACTTTTTTGCCTTTGGAGTCATCATCTCGAGATCCAATTGCATTATTTCCTTTTCTTCTTTCATTTGAGCTGCCTGAATTTGTTGTTGAGTTGTCTCTAACAACCTTTCCATAATTTGGTTTTGTTGTAGCTGACGAGGTGGGATAATCGATCGGGATTCTTTTAGATAATCAACAAGTTTACTGCCCGCATCACTCATCTGAGAGTCTTGCGAGGATGGTGTGTCGGGTTTATTTTTCGCAACCCGCTTTTTAGGAATTTGCGCTTGTTTCCCTGCTCTGAAAATGTGTTTATCTCTTGTAAATCCACCAGACGAGGTTCCAGGTATAGTCATTGGGCTCGTAGTAGGGGTAGATCCTGATGCAAAAGGGATACCGCTAGGGATATTATTTTGAAATGGATTTGCAAATGGATTTTAAACTGAACTGGCTTGAGGGTGGATTTTGGGAACTATGGGGTGGGGAATTAAACATATTAGAGAAATTTGCATTCATTTGAGATGAAGGAGGATTAAAATCTTGTTCCATATCTTCAGTTACACCGACTGGTACAATTGGAACATCTTTAAGCATATCATACTCAACATCTCTTTCAAAAGCTTTTCTATATATATCAACATATAAGCTTTTCGCAGTTATGATCTACATCAATGTAAAGTTACCGTAATTAATATATTAGTAAATTATAATGTTTGCAAACAACATATACAGAAACTATAATAAAAATATTTAAATAGCATACCCGATTAATTGAGTCAATGCCCGGATTAGCGATTGTATCTCTTGAAACACGACCGGAAAAGTTATCCACTTCACTCTTGATTTTGCTAAACGATTACGAACGCTTTTCAAAGTACGACCGTATTATTTCCACCACAAGCTTTGACAAATTTATTAAAAAGCACCTCCCAAAATAGTTCCTTGTCTTCATAACTACTATAACCAACAGCAAGGTACTGAGTAATAAGGTAATGATTTTCCAAAATACTAAATCTCATTCTTTGTTTCATTTTTTGGCTTTGAGTCTCATCCATTGATAAGAAATTTTTTTTTATAAATATTACTTAAACAAATATAAAATTGGAATGATTTTAGTGAAGAAATCAATTGATGTAGGAAGAAGAAATTTATTTGGTGTGGTTTGAGTAGAGAATTAGATTGGTATTTATAGGGGATTTTGAAAAAATGGTCGTTGGGATCCGACGGCGTACAAAATAGAGCCGTTATTAGTGATGGATGGTTATGATCGGGTGTGAGAGAGGTGTCAACGAAAAAGGTCAAACAAATATTATTTGCCGAAACGGGAACTGAGTACGCGTACAAAAATCTACGTGTATCAACGGATTTACGCGTACTCAGTACCCGTAAAGTGAAAAAGCATACGGGTATTGAGTACCAGTGTGATTTCCCTTCCCTACAAGGCTGAACAGATCTGTTCACCCATGTTGGGATGGTGGTGTGTATCCCTACTCGTGTAGGGATATGGGAGACCATAGTGGTTGCATTTTTAGGATTTTGAGGGAAATGGAGGGATAGGGAAGGGAAATCCCCTCCCATAGTGCTAGCTCTAAGGGATTGTGATCTTATGTTCGAACCACTAAGGCTGGCTCTAACGGTTCTTCAAGATTCAACATTTTTGGAGAACCCACGTCAATAAAATTCAACGTCCAAGCGTAGTGGGAATTCAAGATTCAAAACAAAGACGCCGTTTGAAATGGCATCCAATGTATCAACCGTTAGATTACCAATAAGACTATGAATCAAACGGTCTATATGATACTTATGTTTGAGTTTCCATAAAGTATTTCCTAGACGCCATTTCAAATGGCGTCCCAATGTTGCTTTCATCTCACGCTCAAGAAAACTGAAGACAACTCGTTGAATTCAAGTAAATCGGGACACATAAACGACACTTCTCTCACAGAATGTTGAATCTTACTCTCCCACTAGAGTAAGCCTAAGTGAAACCATTGTTATACACATGAAATGCATATAAGGAAGCTTCATAGATCGGTAATTCTTTTTAATACAGCATGTCCCTCGACTTCCATCAACTAAAAATCAGGTGAAATTGCAGAATCCTGGATTCTGAAATAAAAAAATCCAATTTCAAAAAATAACTACCCATAGTCAGCCCATAACAAAGGTAGGAAACTGCCGGGCTGACTCCCAAGTCCATTTTGTCTAATTTATATTTTAAAATTAACTACCCAAAACCTAATTTTGGCTTTCTGTCCCTTCTTAAATGCCTGAGGTTGAGATACATGCACAAGTTGTGTTGCAGTATTGTGATTTGTTTCTCGCACCAATGTTTCTTCACTATCTTCGTGTATTGATGAGTTGTTGCTCCTGGTGAAACTGGAAGACTGTGACTGCCGCACATCATCATTTTCAAGCGGATTCAATCCACTCAATCCAAACATTGAGTTTCTCTGCCATTTTCGTAGATCTTCCAAGTACATCACCTCTAATTATCGATTAAGCCAATACAAATAGTTCAAATGTCTCCTCATCTCCGGCTCAGTGGTAGTCGCATTGTTGTAAGGATAATCATGGCCCATACCTTGGGAAACAATGAGAATCATGGTCGGCTCACCTTGTGAAGTAATAGTATGTAGCTCCCATCGAATTTCAGGCATATTGGACGAAGATGATGAAGAACTTGCACCCATCCTCGGATAAGTAATAAAGCTTGGCTCTTCTGGCGGTGGTTGGATGGGAATGATGTTTGGATCATAAGACATGTTGGATAACCCTGGGAAATCTAACCCATAGACGTGGATGTTCTGTGTCCCAATTATTGGTTCATTAATTGACGTGTACCAGTTCAAATACCGCGCCTCATCAATATCCCTCAGTGTATTTAGTTCATACCTCGTCCAATCGACTCTTCTCAGCCGATCAAAATCTGATGCAGAGGTTTGCATCTGTTGTGGCGGGTTAATTGCAATTGCAAATATACCTTGTATTTGGTACTGTACTCTTTCTCCCAGATATCAAACCCCTCTTTGTGATTCCGGACTGTAAAACACAACTCTACGCATAGAATAATCAAGAATACGTCTTCCAACATCACTATTATACTGAGGTAAATCAATAAATGGGCGAACAACTATGTTGTTGTGGCTCCGAGTCATCTACTGTAACCTTTGAACAAAACTGGAACCAAAGACGTCGTTGCCAGCACGGATTGGTTTACCAACACTGAAGTAGGTATACCACCAATACTGCAAACTACTTCATAATTTTAGAACTTTGACTAAATAATCTACATTAGTAATAATAATAAATATAAAAAGAATTATTTTGATATTTACCTCAATGATGCTCCAGAAACCCCCGAAGTTAGCTTCACCCGTGGACGCTCTATCCAACGCACAGTACAATTCTCCTAAAATTGAAGATCCCCAGTCATAATCTGGTGCTTTGTCGAGATCTTCTAACGCTTCAAACCAACCAACATGAGCAACAAAAGTTGAGTTTGGAAAGAATGTCTGACCCAGTACCAATAAGATAAACATCCTTTCGATTTCAGGATAGTCATCTACATGTTATGGGTTTCTGGGTTGAGTTAGGAATTGCTTCAACGCCGCACATCTAATCCATTTTCCTTTCAATTCTTTATAATCTGCACGAATTGTTGATTCCGAAAATGAGGGACAAAGAAGCTTCCATTTACTATTTGAACCCCATTCCTCTTCGTTGAATGGTGGAGGGTCTCCCACTCCACTTGGAATCCCAACAATGAAATACAAATCAAGGGGAGTAATTCCTTACAAGTATAATATCAACTATGATTAACTATTTGGTTTATTTAATAATTATTTAAAAAGTTTAAGTTAAGTTAAAAAAAACTTACCAATTTCGAAATCAATAAAATGGAATGTGTGCGTCGTACTCCACCACCTTTCTATCACTGTTTTTTGAATTTTTTTGTTGTGCGGTCTAGGCTTTATTTTATAAATTGCACGCCAAGGATATCTGTCAACCTTTTCTCGGACTGCAGGCGGTAGACCAACATAAATAGCATTTAATTCTGAAAATCCACCCCTCGTGACATGAAATTCGTCATATCGTTCACGATGCCCCGACACATGACCTGGGACTAATGATGGACCAACAATTATTCTTTGGTTAGCAAACTCTTCTTCTCGATTTTGAGAAAAATCTACACCTTTGGCAGGCAACGATACAGATTCATTTTTTCGATCTCTTTTAGACCTAATTTTATTCGCCTCCTGTCTCAGCATATTTATATTGTAGAAATCTTTGATTTAGAAGAGTAGTTGTAGAAATTTTTGAAGGAAATGGAAGTGGTACGAATGGAAATGAAAGAAATGTAGCTGTAGAAATTTTTGATTTAAAAGAGTTTTGAAGAAGAAAATGGAAGTGGTGTGAATGAAAATGGAAGAAATGTAGTGGAATTTATAGGGTTTAAAAAATTCGACCGTTGGAAATATGGGCATTGGGGAGTCGAACGTTGGAGTTTCTCCTCCCAACGCCGCGTCATCACTCCTAACGCCCGCGTCAGGCTCGGTGACGCTCGCGTTTTCTAGCCGAACGCCCGAGTCTTTCCTCTTGTCGCCCGTGTCTGTCTCCATATCGCGCGTCTAGTGCTCCAACGCCCTATGCTTTACCATAGTGGAAAACTCAATTTGGCCATCCACGTGGATGAACAAATTTTTGTATTTGGCCATTGCCATAGGAATTGCTCTTAGTGGCTAAATCGTCTCTTGACCGGTCAAAATATGTTGTCGAACTTGCGAGTCCTTAAATTCTACCCACCTTATAAGAATTTTTTTCCTCGAAATTTGGATCGATCTACCTCTCAATGTGATGGACACGAAGAATAATACAAGAATCGGTGGATACGACGAATCTACATCCACCGATTCCGAGTAATATTCATAAATTTAGATTCGCTAAAGTGGAATTTTAGATGTGTAAATGAATGAAAAATAATGATGTTGATAGATCGGTTTGATATATAATTAACTTAAATAAATCGGAGGATGAAAATAGACTTAGAAAGAAAAAACATCGAGTTTTTCGGATTTTTTTTTTATGGAAATGGATAAATTTTGGTGGTTAAGGTTTTAATTATTTTTGTTGTTTTGAGAAAAGTGATGAAAATAGAAAGAATTTTCTAACTGGAACAAGTAGAGGATAGTTTAGTTTTTTTGCTCAATTTATTAGACACCCCATATAGCCTAGAATCTTTGGGTGCGAGCAAAATCTGGTAGCCCAAAACAAAAGGCATACGCCCAGCCAGGTTATTTTTCCAAACCAACAAACCAAATTTTCCAAACCAAACATTAATTTTGGTACACCGTTGGCTTTTCTGATTTTGGTTGGGAGACTGTCAGTATCTTATCCATAAACGAAACTAAAAAAAAAAAAAGCTCCATTTTTATTCCGAAATGCTGAAACTAGAAGAAGAAATTTGATATGGAAGTGGGAACTTTCTTCTCACCCATTTCACTCTCTCCTCACATACGTCCCTCTCGTCGTTCCTTTCAAAGTTTCTCTCGTTCTTCGATTAGGTTTTCATTGGATTTACAGGTAAAACTACTACCGCTCTACTATCCCCTGTTCTCTATTTCTCAGTCTGTTTATAAGAATTTTTCTCAATTTCGTTTGAAGCAAAAGAAGAATGGAAGTTACAAAGGACCAAAACCTAAGCGGGATTGGTTGGGAGATTGGGTTTCTAGAAATGATGATGCTGTGAGAAGTTTGCCAATTTATGTCGGAGGTTTTTCTCTTTTGGCTGTTCTCTTCAATCGTACTGTTTCTGGTATTGCCCCTGTTGCTGATGCTGGAAGGTAATATTCTTCAACATCACCCATTACTTCAGGCTTTCATTTGGTTTTAGTATTTGATGCAATTGATGAAAAGAATGAAATAATATGTCACGAGATTACGATGAATAATTGTGTACTTATGAAAAGAATTGAATAAAATGACACAAGATTATAGTGTTAGATCAACATTGTGAACACAGTATGATGAATATAATTACCAAGTTTAGTTTTTTCGGTACGATTGAGCATAATTGACAATTTAGTTGTGCTTGGTTGCTCAATTTGTTGATTTGCTCTACTGAAATGTGGATCTGTCAGTTTACAGTGTGTTACTTGTTGTCACTTACCGATATTGTAGATGCGATGCCGTATTATCTGACAGTTTAACAGAAGTTATACACCTTGTTTGAAATCATCTTGTGTAGTTTACTAGTTTATGTTAGTTACATGAACTCGGTATGCATTAATATTCTTTTGATATTACTTGGATTTTGTGGAAACAATTGAAATATAACTCTTTTGCCATATCTAAAAGTTCACAGTCAAGGGCAGACCTATTGGCTCTTGGTTTGGCTGTTACCAATCTTCTCACTGGCCTGGTGTGGTTGTCAATACGACCTAAGTCTATATCTGTGGTCAGTTTTTCATAAAACTTCTTTTTGGCAGGTTGCTTTTAAATGGTTCAGTTTGTGTCCACGATTCTCAGCAGTATTACAACTCTTACTTGATTTCAGGTAAATCCTCAAGGTGTGGAATGCCGAAATATACGTTCTGATCTTCCAACTTTTTTGGTTTCTGAGTTACTATGGTAGTTCCCTTAGTGCTTTCTCTAAAAATTGAAACTGTGATCAGCAAGGTTACTTTTTCTGGTTAGGCGAATGATATTGCCTTTTGTGTTTGTATATCTGTTAGGCTATGGGACTCCCTGTCAGCCGTGACATGCTGCAGATCCTTGGTAGTTGTTTATGAAGGCAGTTGCCTTCTACAAATTGGGGTTGCAGCTGAATCTACCTCTGGTGAGGGCCTTGCCATGTCTGTGGACGCCACTACATTGATGGAAGGGTCACTCTATAAAGGTGCAATGAAATCTGGAACACGTAAGTCGTTGCTGAGATCTTGACTGGAACATGTTACCAATCAAAATATCTGTCTTGTGATAAAATGTCTAGCTACTATCACTTTGCAGAAAGTTACTTGGCCAACCTTTCCCTCTATCCTGGGAGGTCGCAGTTGCCATTTTTACCTGGAAACACTCAGGTATATTACATAATCAAGGTTCCTGCTTAGTGCTCTTACTAGATTGATGTGATATTTACTTGCAGTCGTTCTTAACAGCTTACGTTAAGCCCTTTTTTTGTATTTTATTCCTTCTTAGTGGTTTACTTCAACTTGTATCATGATGCAAATGATTTTGAAATCAAGCTCATAGTGTTTGAGTGAATGTGCTTCTTGCTCGTGGTCATACTCTTAGTATTGGATGATTATTTTTTAATCACACTTAAGGGTGACTGTTTAATGTCTGAAACATTCTTCTAGAGATGAAAAAGGAAGTGTAGGTGTATATCAAAATATGCAATCTGCTGTTTGAATTTTCAACAAGGAAAACAAATATTCCCAGGAGTAGTCTCGTATCTGTTTTCCCTGAATGGTTGTCCAGACTCTAGAGAATATAATACACGCCTGCAACCTAATGTTTACAGTTGAAACGCATTTCATATGTATCATAAAGCTTCAAATGATATTTTCCTTTCTGCATATCGACTTGCGTTCTCGTTCTCTATTTGTAGTGACCAGTCAATTATATGCCAGACATGCTCCATTCTTATAACTCAATGACTTGTCATTAGTCAGTGCCTAAGTGTACATTCTTATCAGGCTTACCCTGTGAGTAATTATGTGAACAATACATGTGGATTTTTTTAGTCTGTGGCATAGTTCTTCCGGCTTTGCTTTATAATACTAACCGAAGCAGCCGTATGCCAAAATCAGTTCTTATGCTTAAATGACAATAACGTCATGGACAACCTATGCTTTATTTGGAAACCGAATGTAGATCATCTTGCCTTGGCTTCTTAAAGATGTGGAATCCCACTGTTTTACTCTTTTCAGGCAGTCATTTTGCAACCTCTTGGAAATAAAGGGATTGCAATTGTTGGTGGGAACATGGTTAGAGGCTTCACAACTTCTGATCAGGTGCCTTTTAAACTAAATCATTTAATTCTTAAAAGTTCTGATTTATTTCTGGACTCAATCTGCTTCTTTGTCTAAAAAATTCCAACTCTCATGTTCTTTTATGTCACAAATATACTGAGAGTACTTGTTTCCTTTTTACAGGCATGGATTACCTTAATAGCTGAAAAACTGGATGCCACACTTTCCGCTTATTCTACCATGTCACTGCAAGAAGCTGTTGAAAGCTGATCACGCTTAAAGGAAAAACAATAAATGGATAGATGCAGCTTAATGATCCATGTTCATACCTTCACCGTAGAGATAAAAATGAAACCATTGATAGGATTTGTATAGCTATCACAACTGTAGATCACTCATTAAAGAGAGTACACATTTGTACTTGAGCACCCTTTTCCTTTCAAGGAATATGGAGTGCTGCTTGTACAGTTGTGTTTTTCTTGTAGTTAGAGAGTGTTTTTGATACAGGGGAAAAGCCAACCCACCCATGTAAGACAACTAAGGAATCTTACATGATCACAGGATCCCTGGATCTGTATCCCTCTGAAAGCTTTGGTATCCCCTTTATGAATTGTGATCTTTTAGACTTAGGGTATTATATTGAGGTATGATTGGTTGACACTGTTGTTAGATTGCATTTATCTTACAACTCTTGCAATAATTTTACAATGGAAACCAAATATAAACCAACTAAAGGCTATTTTTTTTTTATATTTTGTTCTTTTTACTGAACGCTACATTTATATGAAAACTAGGCGCATTGTGTGATGTCACACCAGTTTGATCTATGAATGATAAGGTTAGATGTCGCAAAATGCTCTCATTCGTAGTGGGAATGTGAAGAACATTCTACCCCCAAAGACTCGCGTATTTCCTACTATAAAAATTGGGGTCGAAAACTCAACACTCCCGAGAAATGATCCACCCAGGAAATGGCGTATCTTCAACACATGTGCACTGGTGGACACGCGTGCTTCCTATTACGGTTCTAGCAAACAAATACCAGTCTACCAAAATGTGTAGAATGTGTGGAAAACAAATCAAAAACGATTATAAAACTTAATGCCCTTGCAAATTCAGCAGTTCAGATAATAAGATTCTCATATAAAGTCAAGAAAATAAAATCGGGGAAGTGAGCTGGTCAAGGTCAGCTATACAGCCTATACTACTGGAAATTCTCAAGTGAACTCCTTGCCTGGCTTTCACCAGCAGCATCATTCTCAAACTGATCAACATGTACCCGACTCTTCTTCCTTCTCAACCTAACATCATGTGTATCATCTTTCTCGCACATTACAGACTCTTTTAGTGATCTCTTTCGATCAGTAGTATCTTTCATCATCGTCATCATTTCTATTTCAAGTTCGTCATCTTCCATTGCAACATGTTCTACTACTGGTTCCTCATCCTCCTCTTCTTCATCAAGAATATCGTTTGAAATATTCTTCTGGGTAAATTGTAGAGTCCAGCTTTAAGACATTATCCTGCACTGCAGTATCAGGGTAAGTTTGTTTCGTATTTGCAGACTCACGTCAGAACTAAAAATGAAGATATTCCAGAATACATACAAAGCCTAGAATGGTTGGTGCAGTACATGAGTTAGCTTCCAAAATGCATGCAAAGCCTAGAATAATTGGTTGAGTACGTGTGTTTCATACAGTCACTAGTGATTCATACAAAATATAAAGCATACACACAGCAAACTAATGATCATAATCCTGTTACATTTTCCCTTTACTAGTTTTCTTCTTCTTGCTGTTGATCGTAACATTTGTTTCTTAATGTTGATGGGAGAAGACTTTAACTAGGACTTCCATTATCAATTTTGTAGAGGATAACAATGTATTAATGCGGCAGATTCATTTCCTTTATATAAGATCCGACTAGACAAGTATGATTTGAGTGGCTATCTAATGATCCATCAAATGTAAAACGAGAAGCTTAGTACGGCTCCAGGTTAAAGTCGTATTCAGCGAATCCTGATTTCAAAACTGAGTTCGACAAAAGCTCTTTCCAAGTTAAGATAATTGGAAATGAGCGTCAACATACAGCAAGAATTTGTAGTATCTTTAACATCCAAAAACAAATTTTGAATTAAACATGAAAAGTGAAAGATTTGACTAGAGTACATTATGTTGTGAACTGTGAATGGACAGAACCACAGAGTTTGCTGGTATATCTCCAAAGTTTTTTTTTTGACTGACATATGTTATGCTGAAGCCTGAAGGGATCTACTTACAATCTTGTCTAGTCATATATAAAAAGGAGAACACAAGTTCACCACTGCAGTACATATATAAATTTAAAACAACGAAATTGTGTTTGCATAAATGAGCAGTATATACTTACAGGGTCATTCAGAAGTTACGAGAAACATGCTACAGTTACTGTAGCCACATGCATTTACCAATTTTGACATCCATCTTTCTTTTTTCAAAAGTCAGATGTTCAATTACATGCATGCACTATGAACACATAAGACCCTCGTTGCATCTCTTCCTTCGAAACTGGGGCACGTCTCTTAGACAGAAAAGCATACATGGAACCCAAATGTTCAATTGGGGTGTTCAGGTACATAGCTTTTACAAGCTGAGATTTCTTCTGTTCTGCAAGTTAAGTAGAAAGAACAGATTCACCGGATTGATTAACCACTATGAACACATAAGACCCTCATTGCATCTCTTCCTTCAAAACCCAGGCACGTCTCTTAGACAGAACACGCAGCATACATGGAGCCCAAATGTTCAGTTGGGGTGTTCAGGTACATAGCTTTTACAAGCCGAGATTTCTTCTGTTCTGCAAGTTAAGTAGAAACAATAGATTCACCGGATTGATTAACCACTTGCATCTCTTCCTTCCCAGGCACGTCTCTTAGACAGAACAGCATACATGGAGCCCAAATGTTCAGTTGGGGTGTTCAGGTACATGGCTTTTACAAGCCGAGATTTCTTCTGTTCTGCAAGTTAAGTACAAAACCCAGGCACGTCTCTTAGACAGAACAGCATACATGGAGCCCAAATGTTCAGTTGGGGTATTCAGGTACATGGGTTTTACAAGCCGAGATCTCTTCTATTCTGCAAGTTAAGTAGAAACAACAGATTTACCAGATTGATTAACCGCTGGAATAACATTAGCTTCAACAATAAAGGTCGATCCCACATAGGCTCATCACATAATGGTCCGGCCCTAGTAGCAAGCTGAAACCCAGATAAAACACTGCTCTTGAGACTCTCTTCCTCCATAAAGAGGGAACTGATTGTTTCTACAGATTTTAGATCTTTCAAAAGCCACATCTTCATCACTATCTTCTCATCGGCAATCCCTAATCTTTGAGATGTAAGAGGAGAACCTCGAATTAGAACCGAGTGGTGATAATTCTCTTCTTTGGCTTCTGGAACAAGAAGAATACTAGGACCAATGTGCCCAGGTCAAAGAGCCCAGATTCTCCACATAAACCGAAGCCACATAGTTTCCACACTGCACTCCATAAATAAGAATTGGAGTCATCCCCCTCACACTTAAGGTTGAGTATGCCGATTTAGTAGTAAAGACTCCATCTTTAGATGGTTTCCAAATTCTTCTATCGATAGAAGATTCAGAGCTTTGAGATGTAAGAGGAGAACCAAGTTTAGAATTAGAATTTTTTCAGAATCAGTTTCTCTAAATTTGAGTCATCCCCCTCACACTTAAGGTTGATATGATTTAGTAGTAAAGACTCCATCTTTAGATGGTTTCCAAATTCTTTTTGCATGGATAAATTGAAGAGGGATTTTTTCAATCCCATGAAGTTCTAGTTTTGATGAAATTATCCCATGTTCTAGTATCATGATTAATTAGATCACTTACTTTTAAGTTCTTGTCTTGGTAGTGAATTGAGTTTGGTTTTGTCATCCCCCTCACACTTAAGGTTGCAACTCCTTTTCCAGTAGCTAAGAGGGTATCCAATTATCACACCAGGGGTCTATGAAGTTGCCTTCCCCCACTACCCATGAAATAAAAGGTTTTATTTTATTTATTGTGTTGTGTAGACATTTCCATACCCATGAAGCTTTATCATGACATGTAGAGTTCAAAACATCACAGTTTGCATAGTACTTCGCTTTTAGTACTTGTGCCAGGAGAGAATTTGGATTTTCTACTATTCTCCAAACACTTCTATCCATCATGGCTAAATTATTTATCTCACTTATTCTAAATCCCAATCCACCTTCTTTTTTGGTTTTGAAGATATTCTCCCAAGCAATGAGATGTAATTTCCTCTTCTTTGAGTTCAAATCCTCACCTCACCAGTATCTATTCAGGTGAGAATCAATTTTATTGCACATACTTTTAGGTATTAAAAAAGTAGCCATTTGATAAAGTGACATTGCCTGTCCTACATGCTTTACCATAGTAGACTTGCCGGCTTGTGCTATGAATTGAGATAACCAATTGTTCACCCTTTTCTCTACTGCAGTCAACAATGAGAGATGGGTTTGAGTCTTAGATTTTAGGATATTAATTGGAGATCCCAAATATTTTTCTCCCAAATTGAGGGTATTGATGTTTAAGATTTTGGCTAACATTTTCTTATGTCTTGGATGCACTTTCGACCTAAACAAAAGCCCTGATTTATTGAAATTAATCTCCTGACCACTTGCATTGCAGTATTTCTGCAGGTAGTTTTTGATAGCATGAAAGTCAGGGATAGATGCCTTAGTGAAGAGAAGATTGTCGTCTACAAACAAAATGTGGCTAATGGATGGCCCAGTCTTTGCACATTTGATCCCATGTACGAGGTTAGTATCCTCCAGATGATTGATATATGAAGAAAGTGCTTCAGCACATATAATGTATAGATAAGGGGACATAGGGTCCCCTTGTCTTAACCCTATTTCCGGTTTAATATTCCCAATAAGACTTCCATTTAGAAGAATAGAGTAAGAAACAATATTTATACAATTCATAACTAGTCTTATCCATTTTGGATTGAACCCCAATTTTGCCATAGTTTTGGCCAAAAAAGACCATTCCACCTTATCATAAGCCTTGGACATGTAATAGAATCAGCTCATTAATAGCTCACACTTCAACTTTTCAAAGGTTTTCATGGGGATCTTTGTAGGCAAAATTGCATAAACCGATCGGTCTAAATCACCCGAATCAGTCTTTGAATTTGATTAGTATGAAATGAATTCATCTCAAAGAGATGTTTCACCATTTGAGTGAACTAACAATTTCCCCTTGTAGTCTTTAATCTCTTCATCAATTGTTACCAATTTCATTGTCCGGCTTGAAAATTTAGTTTTGATAGTTTAATCAATGGGGAGATATGAAATGAATTCATCCCCAATAACTTCCCTTGTAGTCAACCAATTGCCATTTCTGGCTTTTAATCAAGAGATATTATTCCTTTTCCTTTGAAATAAAGTGCATTTATGGAAATAAGGCATGTTTTTATCCCCTTCATTTAACCAAAGCTCACGAGACTTGTCTTTCCACAATATTTCTTCCAAGGAATACAGGTAAGACATCTTATCATTTAGATTTGCAATTTTCCTCGTATCCCCCGGATTGTTAATTTGAACCATTTGAATTTCATCTTTAGTATCCTTAAGAGATACATTTATATTGCCAAAAGAGAATTTATTCCACTGTCTGAGTTTGATTTTAGCATGGTTCAGTTTTTTTTTTTAATTTATAAGCTTTTGAACCTGTGACCTGTAAAGACCATGCTTTTTATATAACTGTTTTGCAGGAATTATCCTTCGTCCACATAGACATAAAGTGGTATTGTTTATGGAGATTGGCAGCCTCAGGGCTTAAAGATACTAAAATGGGAGCATGGTCAGAACTAATTCTAGGGAAGTGCAGAGTGTGTGTATATGGAAAATCATCTTCCCAAACCCCATTCACTAAGGCTCTATCAATCCGTTCCATGAAAAGATTTTCCCCTGTTTGTTTATTGGTCCAAGTGTAGTCAGGACTAGAGAATGGTAAATCTCTTAAATCCCATTAATTCATAAGATTTTCCAATTTTTTTATATCTTGATCAGTGACCGGTCTTTTACCCCATTTATCTTGGGGTAAAAGCATACAATTCAAGTCCCCCACAATAATAGTGGATATATGCGGATCATAAGGTTGATATATAAAATTCTCCCAAAAATGATTTCTAAATTTTCTATTTGGTTCACCATAAACAAAGTACAATTTACATGCCTTATCCACTTTGATAGATTTAGTGGTGCATATAAATCCTTGTTGGCTGGAATTTCATATTACAATGTCAAATCCATCCTTCCAAGCAAGAGCTATTCCCCCTTTATTTCCTATTGAGGGCACCACAACAGAGTTATGATAACCTAGAGAACGCAGTTTAGAAGTTGATGTTTTGCTACTGCTCATAGTTTCACACAAGAAAATAATATCAGGTGCTTTTAGTTTAACAAGATCATGAAGTTCTCTAACTGCTTCTGGTTTTCCAAATCCATGACAGTTCCAGCTCAGAATGCTCATGATGCAAAGCAATCAGCGAAGAGACTGCAGAGTCCAAAAAGAAGAAAACAAACCAGCTGGATATTGGATTAGTACAAACAGAAGCCACACTTTCCAAAAGATTAAAGCAAGACTCAGACACTCAATAGGTAGGCGAATCAAGAAACAACAAATAGCAAAAAATAAAAAACAGAGCAGACAATGAAGAAGGAGCCGATAGAAAAGAGATCAAGTCACCAAATAGTTGTGAAATTAAAGTAACAGAGGTGATATGAAACAACAGGTAAATCTAGATAAAAACAAAGTGTCTTGAGTAACCTGAGAAGATTCAAAAGTATCTTTAAAGGTCTTTTGTTACAGAGGGTGTATTTTGTAACAAAGGGTCTTGGGTAACAGAGGTCGTCTAATGTAACAACGGATTTGTAATTTAGAAACAAAGAATAAGCAGGTTAAATCACTAGAAAAGAGATGGCATAAACAGATAGAGTAATGAGGAGCAAAAGATTCAGAGAATCGTGAACCGTGTAACCCAAAAGATCAAAGGTTCCGATGTGTTTCACATCTCCGGTGGTGTTTTCCGGTAGGATAAGACCGTTGGCTACGGTGGCAGACTACAAATCGATCCGTTGAAGGAGGTTATTTTGAATCTCAGATGTGTTTCTGGTGACTAATCTAGGAGGAGAGTGGAGAGATTAGAAAGAGAAGAAGGAGGAGAGAGAGAACGCATTTCGTCAGTATGCATTTTTTCGATTTGGAAGAAAGAGTTAAAAGCAAGGAAGTGAAATAAATGGCTTTTGAGACAGGAACCAGAATATAGGAATCCCAATATAATTTGAATCCTGAACTAGAACTGTTTCGACTTTGAATGGACTAGAATAGGTGCCACTTTCTTGTTGTTTAACCCCGTAACAGAAGTGCCACTGCATAGGATCGCCGGAGAAGCTTAATATGGCCATTTTAACCTCTTGCACTTGGGCATGAACACTGAAATTTGAAAGTGTGAGATAAATAGTGCCAGTTTCACTTTGGATAAGAGCCGCCAATTTGAACACACACCAAGATTTATTTTATGGAATTAATTTTGTTGGGTGTTCAGTAACTTGCGAGATTAGAGTATACCTAGATTAATTGGATATAGGTAATAAAATAAACTAGGATCATTTGAAAGTAAAGCTCAATCCAATTATCCATATATCTTTGGTAATGCCTAACGTGCCGCCTGATTTGATAGTACTAACTTATCAAATAGTTAAGTTAATAATACTAACACTTTGATTGTTATTTTTATTAGATTTAACTTATAAATCTTGTTACAAAATCTTTTTTGGAAAACTTTTGGGTTTTGAGAATTTTGTAAAGAAAATGAATTACTCAAATCAAACATTTCTCAAGATGAATTGATTAAAGTTTTGTTGGTTTAACTCTTCAAATTACAGAAGGATTCGATACTTTCAGGATTTTCAGACATGAAAAGTCGTCATGCTCGACTGTACAACAATAACATGTTGACCAAGCATGATTGTCATGAACATATAATAGCAAAATGACGACTTTTAATAGTCAATGTCATCATGTTGTATTTATTCAAACCATGCCGGCTAACTATTACCAGACGTCCGCCCGGTTATAATTTCAAAAACATGACGATTAAAAGCAATAACAAACACAAGAAAATTGGTTTTTTTGGCAGTTATTAGTCCTCAAGGTTGAAAACGCATGGGATACCAAATGCATCCAAATTTTTCATTCGTCAACCTGTGTAGACAAAACTTAATACAATAGCAAGTAGACCAACTGAATGATCCTTGACAATATGTATATAGATTTTATATCTCAACCAGTATGTATATAGACACATGGTCCGTGAACCTTATTGTTAAGCAGAGTACTTGGACGATCTCAAAAATCAATATCCAAGATCAATCTATTCGTATCCAAATAATCCAATCGGAATTCTTCCAAGTAAATAAACTTGTTATCTATCTTTCAAGATACGAATTCTACAAGAAACATGTCTCGTAATCGATTACAACTAAGTGATGTATCTACTTAGATTAAATACATACAAACATGTGCAAATCCAATTTTAATGATAAACAATATAATGCGTAAAAGGAAAAGGAAAAACATAAGACACCAGAAATTTTGTTAATGAAGAAACCGCAGACCTCGTCGAGATTTGAACACCACAATTAAGATGCTACATACACTATCCTACTATCAGACTTCGAATTGGAATGTACTCGAGACCAAATCCACCATCCAAGCGATTCAGTTATACTCGCACTCCTTACGTCTCTCGAATCTCGCAAGGCTCTACGCACTTGATTCCCTTAGTTGATGTCCTCTACTACCTAAGAGTTGCTTCATCCGCATTGAAGACTTTTGATACCAATCTTCCTCTAACAGATATGCAAATTTTATTTACGTTTAGATCAAAGATCCATGAGTAGAAATATGTTTGAAATAAACAAAGCTAGAAAGCCTCACAAATCCCGAACTTTTCACTCCCGAAGAGCATCCTAGATTCTTAACCACCTCTCAAGAACAATCTTCAAAAGATCAACTAAGATCTACTTTTAGATATCTATCTTGAGGATCACAAAGTCTAAGACGAAGATAACTTTGCGATTTTTATCGATCTTTCCTGAAAGATATTACGAGAACCTCGATAACATAAAAACAAGATCAGGATTCACAAACTATCAAGGAAAATATAGTCGGACTTGGCTTCATGAATCCTCAAAACGAAGTCTTTTAGTCGTAGAATTAATTATGTTTCTCAGAGGAAACCTAGGTTAATAGAGGACAACTCTAGAATCAACGAGAACACCAAGTGTCAGGGATTGATTTTCCCAGTTGAATAGAATCTCTATTTATAGTTTTTCCAAGGCCAAGGGTTGCTTAGAATTCAAGCTAAGATAATTTAAGAATTAAGAAAAATTTATCCTTGAAAAATACAATATAGAAGAATATACACTTAGGTTCGGTTAATGAACCGTGTAAAATGACCATTCGGTTTGCCAAGTTATCCAAAGAACTAAAAGAAATTTGATATTAATTCAAACACTTAAAAGTTTAATCATGATGCACACATACAAGTATTTAATGCTAAACATATTATGAAAATAAGTCTTTGAAGATTTACTAAAATATACACTAAGACAGTTGGTAGGACAGTTTTCCAACCACATGTTTTGTTCACGAGACAAGATGTAATGGTTCGTGAACCGGGTTCGCCAACCCTTAAAGACTAGTGAACTCAGTTGAAAATGGTTCGAGAACCAGGTTCGCCAACTGCTAGCCTATTATTCCATCTTTAAAAATTCAGTTCACCATGGTTTGCCAACCGGATTCGTGAACTGTTCCCAACTGAACTTGCAGTTTGTAAACTGGTTTGCCAACTCCTGTATTTCTGAAACTCAGATTTATATGGTTTGCAAACTTGTTTGCCAACGTACCCTGAGTACAAATATCAGTAAGGTATATATTTCTCTCTTTTGATGATTGAAACATTTCCTAGTGATAAAATCATTTGCATGAGCAATTTTCAATTGATCCACAAATTAATTCATAGAACTAATATTGTTAAGGACCGTTGAACATCTTTGTTTAGAATCATATTTCAAGATTTTTCACAAGACAAGCTTGACTCAAAACTTATTCTTTATAAATCTACTTGAAGTCATACGACATAATCTCAATAGATAAAATAGTGGGATAGTAAGTAAAATATAATAGTTCAGTCTTCACATACATGATACATAAATTTTCCAAATGTCTTCATCGATCTTCAGCCTTTAAGGGTGATGTATGATACTCAACAACTACAAATTCTAACCTAGTCCAAGACTTGACTTAGTAGACTAGAAATAAGCTTGAGATAGCAAAATTTGTGGGTTCAACCGAGCAATGATCTAATAATATCCCACAAAGATATTACCATTAAGCATAAGTTCAAAAGAACTCTCCCCTATTAAATGTCATTCTCGGAAGAACACCATGAGTGACCTTACTATAGTCACAAGAGAATGATTTTCTTGGACTTTAAATTTATTCGCCAGTTACGAACAAAATAAATTTGTATCCAATATTTTTCTTTCTTCTCTCCAATTAACAACAAAGAAGTTAAAAATAACAATCTTAATGTTAGAGGCACTAAGATATAAGATTTTCGTGAGGAAAATAATCAACACAAACTATTTTCTATGCCAGTTACGAACAAGAGAAAAATTAGTGCAATATGACTCAATATAAGAATTATAACTTCTCTAGACATGTACGAATGTAGAGATTAAAGTTCACCATTTTTTCCTAGGTGGTGACACAATCAAGGAAGTAAGCCGATCCCTAAATTAAGAACACCTTGCGGAATCTTATAGCAGTTTATTCATAAAAGTGTAATCGTAAAGAGATCAAAAACTACAATTCTCAAAATAGTTTACTCCTCTTTTGCCAGAGTGAAAGAGCTTAACCTATGAGAAAATACGAGATATATGTTCTAATCACCAAAGAATACACCTCACAACATAAGCAATGCAGATATGTAATCCATGAAGATTGGGTATTGCAAGTCATATTCCAAAACTAAAATTTAGTGAATAAACTTTAATGAAAAGATGAGGGTACCCAAACATAACTCAATATAAAACTTTTCCACCTATAAGTCCTTTTTCCAAAAGTGATTGTCTATGGACTGAGTCGAGACAATACAACTAATCGGTTCAAACTTCGTGTGATCGTCTATGGATACGAGATCGAGACAATACGATAACAGGATAACTTGTGTAATTGACTATGGATACAAGATCGAGACAATACAATAACGAAGTATGATTACTTGATTATAGGTTCAGACTTAACCAAACACAATATGATTGCTATCAAGTAATTAGTAATTAACGTTTGTGTATTTTAATTCTAGTTATAATAAAATAATTATAATTACGGAAATAGAAAAGTAAAATACACATCAAGATTTTGTTAACGAAGAAACCGCAAATGCAGTATAGTTGAGACCAAGCAATTAAACCTATAGTTCACCTAGTTTCCTCAGTATACCTATGCCTCCAACTTGTAATAAGTCACGCACTTGTAACAATTCCTTTGGTTCATATTCCAAACAGTAAAGGAATAACAAATATGTTTGGTAACAACTCTTTTCAAACAACATGATATAAGTTTGACAAAAGGATCTTCCGTTTATCCAAATAAACTCCTTTGTCAGGTTCTTAGATCTATCTATTCAACAACTACCAAAGTAATTGTCTAGATTATGCAATCAATACTCTTAATCACAAAGAATTGTATTGATGCCGATCTACTCAACTAATCAATAAAGGTTATCACAAAGATAAACAAATTATAGTTGGATCCCCATTCGATCGAGTTTTGTGCACAACAAAGATTATGAACTCAGATAAGAAATATTCTTTGTCTTCAAATCTTCTTAGATCTACAATAAACACCCGCACATAAACAACTTGAATCTCTTGTGATCAATCACACACAAAACAGAGTCTGTTAACGATGGATATCACAAGACGTCTTTAGATCTACAAACAGTTCTAAAGATCCCCGTCGACACTTCGATCTAGTTTGAGTGAATCTTATATCAGAAGAGAAGATTCTCAAGCATAAACAAACTAGGTGCAATCAAAGTTCAATAACCGTGAGTCAATCAAATTAATCGAAACCTAATAATAAATTGCAATTATCTAGTTTCCCACCAACGGTACTCGTAGAGCTTCCCAATCCCAAAGAAGTCTTTAAAATGAGCGATCGTAAGATATTTCGCCTAATTAGGGTACTTTCCTCTCCGAATAGACGGATCCACCAGTAACAACACAACTATGTAGTTTTGGTGTCTCTGAGGATTAGTTTGCTTGAAATGCAAACTTCAATATTTATAGACCAAGGAAGTTTGGACACCAAGGAATTTCCAAAACCGAATATTCTCAAAGATATGCAATAAATCCCAAATAGGTTTTCATAATTCCTGGAAATGCACTGTCCAAATATTGACCAAAATCTTAGTAGAAAATCCCCAACTAGTATATGCACATTACTAAATTTTATTTTCTAAAGATATGCATTTAATTGCTGGAAATTAAAAGCATATAAAAACTAAAAACCTTAGTTGAAAGATTCTCAATTTATTTCGATCCATGATTCTCCTTTAGTTATTTAGGAATATCTTTGAACAATAAAAGATAAGAGTTACTGCACATGTTCAAAGTATGTCGACATCTTTACTTTGTAAATCCTTTTTCGTATTTACAATCTTGGAACCGATTTTTCACACTTCCAAACAAGTTTAAAATTGGTTCATCTGACTTCCAAGAACTATGTGATTGATTATCCTATCAAATCAACATTAATGGGTTTCATGGTTCTACCAAAACACAAAGCTTTGGTTCTACCTCCATGTGGGTACTAGGATCGGTCACACTAGCTTTCCAAAAACTAGATGACTAGGCACTAGGATCGGTTACCACATATTTATGGTATTTAACTTGTATTCAGTTGCACAAGTCATAGGATCGGTTACCAATTACTAAGACTTGTTGTACCTCTTACATGGATCGATTCCTCATGCTTGTGATCGGTTGCACCTCTTACTAGGATCGGTTCCCCAATGTCTAGATTTGGTCATACCAATTACAACATATCGATCATACCATCTCAGGTGATTACTTATACTATAAGAAAACTTGGATTTAGCAATTATTTTCTTACCAACTATAGTTGATGGAACTCTCCAGCAATAACTTTCGGTAACTTAAACCAACTCTGGTCAGTATAAACCTCTATCCATCATTTTTCTAGCAACGAAAATGGGTATAACTCTTTAACAACAACGACTAAACAACCTAAATATCATACTTGTTGTTATTAGCCTCCAACCACCATTTTTTGGCAACCAAAGCGTACCCTAGAAGGTACATATCTTTGGTCACTCATCTTAGCCACCATAATAATTTGTTAATAGACACCTAAACGGACCATCAAATTATTGGCATCGCAAGTAGCTTTCATCCACGAGAATGCGGCAACTTTAAAGTACATTAGAAGGTAAATACTTCAAGCCACTTTGTGGAGCCTCCAAGTTAATCTGTCGGTAGACACTTGTAACAACCCATCAATTTGTTAGTGTGATTAGTATCTTTTAGACACCATAATGGCAACTCCGCAAAGACATTAACATTCAAAAGGTTTTTTCTTTTGTAAACAAAATTGATATTTGCGAGAGTTTTTTGGTTGAGCATCTAAGTGATCTAAATGCATGTTCCAATAACATAAGTGGATTCTTTTTGGAAATATGTATATTAACTAGTCATTTGTGACTGAGTCAAAAACTTATGCACGACGATATATCATCGCATGTATAAGGATCGACTTAATAAATATGATTTAGGATTTTTTTTTGAAGCATGTGATTTTGATAAATGGAATACATTCAAGATAATTTTGTTTTTCCTTAATAATGAACGTTGTTTATTATGTAACTAATAGCCAATATGAGTCGATCCCACAAGTAGTTGGCTGGATTGGCAAAACTAAATTTCTAAGTAATACTAATACTAATTTGAAAGAACGGGTAGTCCAATGATCAAGATGGATTATTATACAAAAAAAAACAATATATATAGAGAAACTTAGGATTTGAATCCACCTCATAAGGCCAAGCACTATGGTGCACAATTGAAATTCAAATCGACACTAAGCTTTATATTTATCGATTTCGATGATGTATACTGCTAAGTTTGAAGTTAGAACCCTCCCGGAGCTTCTTGGTTCATAGTTTGTGTGCCTTTATTACAAATTTGAAGTTCAAATCGACACTGAGCTTCATAATTATCGATTTCGATGATGTATGGTGCTAAGTTTGACGCCAGATCCCTCCCAGAGCTTCTTGGTTCATAGTTTGTATGCCATTATACCGTATTTGAAGTCCGAATCAACACTGAGTTTCATATTTATTGATTTCGATGATATATCATGCTAAGTTTGAAGTCAGAACCCTCCTGGAGCTTCTTAGTTCATCATAGTTTGTATGTCATTATACCACATTTGAAGTTTGAAGTCAGAACTTATACGGAGTTTCGTGGTCCATCTCTAATAATCTTATAGCATGAGTCTACAAGTGTGAACTAAAGCTACTTCATGACCTGTATGACTAGTCGAAATTACTTCATGAACTATGTGACTAGTTGAAATTCAAACCGGAAGCACATAGAGAAAACACAAAAGCACGAAGAAAACACACTTGTCTTGATCCGTACGACAGTCTTAAAATCAAATCTCTACCGTCTAAAGATATCCCTAATGCGTATGACTATCCCTAATCAAATCTCTACCGTTCAAAGATTGGTATATGAAACATCAAAAGAAATATCTCACACTTTGCTGAACGAGCTGCTGCAGAGGAACAAACTTAATGGTGAAGCTGGTTGCAGAAGGAGTCACAAAGCCTCTTAGCTACACTGCAATATGCGTGCAAAAAGATTCATTTGTTTATTTGGAGATCTCTCATTGCCGCACTTAAGCATTTGTGTGGACTCATGCAGCTTGTGAAATGTTTCCTGAGTTGGACTAGGTTTGAATGCCTTCTCCTCCCTTCTTAGACCCTGCAAAACTTATACATACCGAAGGAATAGATGGACTACGGATAGTCAGAGCTTAGTGAGTACAAACCCAGATCCTTCCTTTAAGCTGCTAAAAATCCGTCAAGTCTTAGTATTTTGGTCATTTTTTATTATGTAAAATGATTATGGATGTTAGCACACAAATATATTCCAAGTTTTTTGATGTCTTATTGGTTAACCAGAAGAGGTGGATGGATTTTGTAGTTGACTTTGTTATATCATTTTCAGAATAAAATCCATATTTGTTTTGCATTCTTGTGAATTACTTTCAAAGTCGATGGAAGAGGGCCTTCAACAAGTGAACGTCAACAACCGGACCTAATGTTGGTTGAATTATTTACCAACGTCACACCTAACGCCTTAACCAACCAATTATTTTGCGGTTAAACTCCTCTACCTACTCAACTTGACCTTGAAAATACTGGGTGGTTAAAATCCTTAGCCAACAACATTAATCACCTTCACCAACTGAAATTCAGTAAGTTAAAACCTCTAGCAGTTGGAAACGTTATATATTTGGCCCCCTCTACCAATGATGTATTTGTCTTCATCAACAACAAATTGTGCGGGTGAAGTATTTCAGAAACAAATACTTTATGCTTCCACCAACGACAGCCAGTAGTTATTGGAAATTTCAGGCGATCAAAAATTTCGTCGTCTATTCTAGTTGAAAGATATCTCTACCAGAAGCATGGTTGGTCCAGGTATTTAGCAAAGCAAGCTTTAGTCACAGAGCGTATCTGTTGCCATACTGGTTTCTACAGAGCTCCGCTCGCTAAAAACGGCCTTCTACCCACTGAGTGAGAGTAGTTCCTAAAGACCAATTTTCTTGTAGTGTTAAGATAGTTTTCACTAATAGAAGTCATACCAAATTACTAATACAAAATTCAGTCATTGTGAATAGTTTTACCAATATACATAAACAAGTTATGCGCGGTTATACTAAACACACATATTGGTAATCCAAAGATTTGGAATGAATAACAATACCAATAAGCCTAGCGATTTCCCTTTCGATTCATAAAACAAGTTTCTAAATTGCACTTCCTTTACACGAATGTAAAATATTGTTTCCTAGGATGAAATGTTCACCCATACCCATACATAATCACAATAGCATTCATACGATTATGTCGATGTCTTATATACGAAGTTCAAAAGATAGACGTTATACTTCGTATTGTAATTTCTTAATACTATGTCTAACTAAAGTATAATCATTCACAGCTTCGCAGTTATGTTTTCAATATGCATGATTTGAAAGATACGTTAGGAATGAAACAGTTCAAGTCAAATATTACTGACCTCAAGAGGAATGATGATGTCGTCGTTGTAGCTCTTTACTTCTTCACATTCTTCAAGTCTTCACGTAATACTTGTAAGTCTCATATCCTAGTAACTTTCTAGCTAACCTATACGAAGTTGACTCTAGTAAATAATCAAGCGACTCTTTAAATGATTTTTGATTCACTAAAATATGACAACCAAACTTGACATACTAATGCTTGGTGGGTTAAACCGAGATACGCTCTAACACTTAAACATACAAGATGATAATATTTGGAATATCTAATGTAACACATAAACAATACTCCAAAAACTAGTGTTCCTCCTCAAATAATAAGAACAAAATTCTCACAAGGAGTTAACTAGTGAAACTTGTTCGGTTGTTATTTTACAAGTGCTTTTTGAATCTCAAGAGATTTATGGAGGACGTTTTTAAGACCTTACACTTTCATTATTTTCTTCTTAATCTCTTCAAGAATATTTGAAAACCTTTGCTGATTTGAGCAGTTTGCCTTCGGTTTCTTCACAATTTTCCTTAGGATAATTTGCGTTACCTCCCATGTAAAGATTGGTAATCTGTATTACCTCCCCTACAAAAATAAAATTAGAAAAACCTCCTCTCGATCGTCAATAATCTATTCCAAGTTATCTGACTCAACACTAACTTACACGTGGTTTTCTATAGGTGAGGCAATGCAAATTACCAATCTTTACAGTGGAGGTAACGCAAATTACTCCAAAAAAATAAAAACCACGTGTAAGTTAGTGTTGAGTCAGCTAGCTAACTTGGAATAGACGGAATTATTGACGAGAGGAGGTTTTACTAATTTTATTTCTATAGGGGAGGTAATGCAAATTACCAATCTTTACGAGGGAGGTAACGCAAATTACCTTTTTTTTCCTTTTTCTTTTAAAAAGTGAATCTTTCTCCTTAGGATAGAAATTCTCAACACTTTTTATTGTGGAATCAACAATCATAGGTGCAGAAGGTACACCAGAAGAAATCATACTTGAAGATACCATAGCTCAAAAATTTGAGTACACAAAAATTCGTGTGAAACATAAATATATAGACCTTCAAGACACCTTAAGATTTTGGAAGAATTCCAAAACTAGTGAATAATTTTAAAAAAGGTTTATTATTAACCATTAGTTCGGGAACCAACCGAGTTCATAAAGAAGTTCATTCACGAACCAAAAACCAAACTAAAAGGTGAAATACAATTTTACCCCTTCTTCAAGTTTGTACATGGATAAGTCTTTATTTACTTGAAAAATAGTGTTAAGGGGGTGTAAATAATAGTTTCAAGATATAAGACTCTTTGAATATTCAAGACAATTTCCTTGCGGAAGTGAGAATAAGTTTTGACCATTTAGTAGAATAACCAAGTTAAAAACCAGAAAAACTGGACAAAATTCAACGGAGCAAAGCTCAACATGAATTAATGTTACTCTCGTTTTTAAACAACATGAAATATATATCAAAGGAATTTTATTCTTGAGTATGTGATAAATGGATGGAAATTCAAGTAATAAGATTCAAGGCACAAACAAGAGAGTTTGTCCCAAAGCTCTTGGAGGTGCACCGTTCTTGTCTCTTTTCAAGGCGAATGAGACAAGAAAATACCTTTTTCAACACAATTAGTTTGTGTTGGGTGAGCATCAGTAAGCTCACTACTTGGTTCCTGCATCGATTTTCCAATTTCCATTTTTTTTTCCAATCGTTTAGACCTTGATCTAATCTTTCCCTTCACTTGACTTTTTTCTTAGAGACATTAACACTTTTAGGAGAAGAATTGGAAACATAGTTACATACCTTTTGTAAGAATATAAGCACACTTGTCAAACGACTTGTCCTCCGTTGCACTTTATTAACGAACCTTACTCTTTGCTTGTACTTGAAGGATTATTGAAGTTCGTGACCTTAAGTAGTATAGTAAGGACAAGATCGGTTGGGAGGAGATTCAGGGACACTCTCAATTTCAATTGACAGACACATCAAAGATGTTTCAGGAAAATCAGTAATGGGTTTTTCGGAAGGAGAAAATCCATTAAATCCTCAGAAGTTATAGATGAGAGATCTTCAAACAGTTTATCAAAATTGATGTAAATATCACTACTCTCATCAAGATTAGTTATTTCATCTAGAAGTTCTAAGATTTAAATTTCATCTTCTTCTGAATCATAATGACCAGTAGTTTCATCAAGGGTTACAGCAAGACCCTTGTTTCCAGTGTATTTCCGTCGATTTGGACACTCATTAGCAAAGTGACCCAAACCATTACACTTGAAGCACTATGGCATATCCTCATCATCACTTTCGTCATCAACCTTTTTAGGGGAAATATGATCATGAGGTTTGCATGGATGATGATGACGGACGTTCTCTTGAGAACCATTTATTCCTCTTTTTGGTAAGATCTCTAAACTATCTTGTAATAAGAGAAATCGAATTTTCAAAATATTCATCTGCAAATTCGTTAACAAGCTCTTTCTCAGAGATACTAACACTTTCACCTTTAGCAAGTGCATCAGTGTTTTTCATTACTACGTAATAGCTTTAGCAACTTTAGTTTGTTGTACATGAACAAAGATATTTAACTTTCCAACAAGCGTGCTTTTAGAAAGTATAATAAGATGGTTTCCTTTCATGATGAAATGTTTCTTAGAATCATATTTAACTGGCAAAGATCCTAGAATTCTCATCACAATATCTTGTTCATAAATAGTTTTTCCTAATGAATGACAAGCTTTCACTATTTCCGAAAATTTGTGATTAAATTCCTCAAATGAATCTTCATCAGTTATATGAAGGTTTTATCGATCAGAAGTTAGGTTTTGAATCTTGACTTCTTTCTTTACAAAATTCTCTTTGAATATGGTTTCTAGGATATCCCAAGCATCTTTTGAATTAGTGCATATAGACACATGATGTTGAAGATCTTGGATTATATCATGGATAGTAACACTAAATCCATTAGAGTTGTGTTTAGCATCTTTGATTTCATCATCTTCATATGCCTCTATGCCTTTAGGAACAACAATAATTCATTCTCTAACCATTGGAGCACTATATCCTCTTACCAGAAGAACCAATATTCGAAAGTCACGAGTTTGTAAGAAGGAACGCATAACAGTTTTCCAACATAGTAATTTGTGCCATCAAAGGATGGTAGTATGTTAATTTAGATTGCAATATTTTCCATAATATAAGTCGCTTAAAACACAGACTTATTAGGTATGAGAGTGTTTGTGTTAGAGCATTGATCGGTCGAACTAACAAGTGTTGCTATCTCAAGCTTGTTGTCAAATTCAGTTGATCAAAACTATACTTGATTTCTAGTCTACATTTAGTCAGGTCTCGGATTAAGATAGAAGTGTGTAGTTGAGAATCGGATATCACTATTGTAGATGGTGAAATTTGGATAAGGTGAAAAAGCATCATTTCAAGACCATAAACAAAACTCAACTCTCACAGGAGAGATTAAGACCTTGGTCCTCAAGGAACCCATAGCCATGATTTCTAGTATTCCCCTCGAGACACAGCTGGTCGTAATGCCGTGATTCCTAGCGCACATCCTCGATGAGATATTGCTGGTTACGTAGGTTCTGTAGAGAGCAAAACGTCCCCGACATAATAATGAACCAGAACAGCCATAATTTCATCATGTCTTCGTGAGACGCGGCTAATTGTGATGCCATGATTTCTAGCATACATCTCTGTAAGATACTGCTGGTCATGTAGACTCTATAGATGCGTAAAAACGTCCTCGTCGGACTTATAACCCAGAGCAGAGACATATGTGTATCCTGTAAGCACGACTCACCCTATTTGAGATCAAGGGATGATTCGTAGTACATCATCACGAGATATACTGGTCATGTCTGCTATAGGCTCTGACTCGACTTATTGAGGTTTTCGAATAATTCCTAGGATATCCCCGTGAGATACGTTGGTTATTCTTCCTCCATTCCCTTTCGACAGACTCCTAAAATATCCTTTCGAGATACACTGGTCTTGTTGTCCCCATCATATGGACACACATTTGATTCCTATCGCATCTCTTCAAGATACGCTGGTCAAAGACAAGTGAGAAAAAGTCTCGCAGAGACATTAATCAGGAGTACAAATCCATTTCTCTCTCTTCTGGATGAGTCCCAGATGACCATAGAGAGATTCAGATCTGTTAATAAAATATTCATAAAGATTTTGATTCGTCCTTAAAATATCGGAGAGATTCACATCTCTCTGCAAAATCTTGGGGAGATTCAAATCCCTCTGCAAAATCTCGGAGAGATTCACATCTCTTCTCAAAATATCAGAGAGAGTCACATCCCTCTACAAAATCTCGGAGAGATTCACATTTATCCTTAAAATCTCGGAGAGATTCACATCTCATCATAGACTCTCAGAGAAATTCAAATCTCTCGGAAAATCTCAGAAAAGGATGAATATTACCCATGATAGGCACGATCCTCATGTATGAATAAAGTCTCTTTTTCATACTCTCCACATGAATTCTTAGGCATCACGTGACTCATCATAGTCATTCTTACATATCGGAGAATATCTCTCTATCTTAGCCAACTCGGCTAAAGACAATATTTTCCTCTATCAACACATCATCACAATGGCTGACTCATCTTCACACAAATATGGGGATAAATACCCGGATTATTTCTCACCATAGGAGAGAGTAAAGGCAGTGGAATAATGAGATAAACTCAACCTAGTTTATCTCTATATATTCCTGAAAAGGAGGGAGAATTGCTCTGCACAGCACAGAAAACAATCATTATCTTTACCGACATGAGATTAGAGAATTCATCTATAAATAGGTCCTCAATTTCTCCAAGCTATCACAATCTTTCTCATAACCTCTCAGAGAAATTCTTCTTCAAACCATATAATTCTCTGATCTCTCTCTTCGTCTACTTTGCTCCCTAATACCATCCCTAAACCTCTTCCATGTGACTAAAGCAGCCTTTGTGATTTCCGCAGAGATTAGTGCTCAACCTTTCACTTTAAATAGAAATAACTTTTCTCAGATTTTAGGTAACTACAATGCGTTCTACGAAGAAATGATTCATCAAAATAATGAGTCACCACAAGTTTTCCATCTTGATTATGCATGAATAAATTACATAACATAAATTTCGAGTCAAGTTACCTTGAATATGTTCTCGAAATTGAGGCTTAAAACATTTGTTCCTTTTATTCAATCATGGACAATTTTATGGGAGATTCTTCCACAATGGAATCCGATAAGTGTGATTTCTTGTAAGTGCGACGAAGAAATGATAGTCACCCATTCCATTGATATGGATACATATGAGATTACCAAATGTGGAGTTCCTTTACAATCCTTTTGCTTCTTCTTGTTGTTGGCTGGATATGTTCGTACACATCTTCTCTTTGTTTCCCGGGCCTCTAGTGAGTTACATACAGAGTTCGAAAAGATCAAATCTCTGATGATTCATATATGATTGAGTTGCAAAAACTTCTGGATAGGTATCCTACATCTGAACTGAACTCTTTCTGGTTAAAGAATCTCTTTCTAGTTGCTCTGCAATAATTAGGAGATTCTCAAGAAGAAATTCGGGGTTCTGCTTCTGGTGGAAACATGCTATTGGGTGGTGGTTATGGGGTCAAATAAATACGTTCTAAGAAGAAATATTTGAATATCAATCTCATCGATATCATAAGTATCATACCAAATCCCATCAATCAGATCACTTTTTCGAGAAATACGAGATATCTAAGTCATACAAGTAAAGAGATCTATTCATTGATAAGAAAAAGAAAAAATGTGAACGTCGATTTGATTGGTGATAAAATAGAATCCTTAGTCGCGAATAGTGATTCGATTGATGATGAAGAAAGATAATTCTTGGTTCAGTTCTCCACCTAAACGACGAAAAAAAAGGCTGACTCATAGTGATCATTTATCAAAGAATGACTCTGGTCATCAAATGGTTGAACAACCGGTATCAATTTACTTACAATACTTAGTTGACGTTCATAAGAAATATCTAATGAATTATGAGTTCAATAGATCCTGTTTAGAAGAAATACAGATATTCCTTGCTCATTATCATACAATCACTTGTTTACAAACCTCGTGTGGGGCTAACAGTTTTTATTTTCTATCCCATGGAAAACCCTTTTCACTCCGCTTAACCCTATCCCTATCTAAGGGTATTTTAGTGATAGGTTCTATAGGAACTGGACGATCATATTTGGTCAAATACCTAGCGACAAACTCTTATGTTCCTTTCATTGTGCTATTTCTGAACAAGTTACTGGATAAGAAGCCTAAAGGTTATATTATTGATGGTAGTGACAATATCGATGATGATTGTAGTTGCAGGAAATCCCTCAACACACCCCATATCATATTATGATAACAATTTCTAGATCTAAACATGTTAATCATCTAAATCTCAAGTTTAAGTACTAGAAATATAAATAGACACAAGGATTTTTTACATGGTTCGATCAATATGATCTACATTCTACATCCATGGTTCTTCACTATGATTGTTGAAATTACATTTGGTTTACATTGAGAATATCCATTAATGAGTATTTGGAGCTCTAGGTTGGTAGAGGAAGAAGAAGGAAATAATAATAATACAAATTCTAAACTTGTCTTCTCTCTCTCTGACTTTCCCTTTATATAGGGTGTTTACATAGTGGATGACATCTCACGTGTAGTGGAGTACAACTCATATTTTCGCAAGCTCTTGCTACCTTCTCGCAGGCTAAGGAAGTGAATTTCGCTCGCTAAGAAAATGTGCTATGCGAGATTATGCCCCTACATCTTGCATCTTTTTTCTTGAATATTGCTTGAAGAGCGATCTTTAAGAAAAAATCCATTGTTGTAGTAATCTTTGATCTTTGTTGATGAAGGAACGAGCGAAAGAATAATGGACTTGAAAAGTACGTACTTGCCTCTATTCTTTTGTGAAGTTCCGAAGCATTGAGAAGTAATTATAAGTATCATCCTGAAGTATGCGAAGTATGAAGTATCCTTGAATAAGTATAAGAAGTACTCAATCCTCGAAATATAAGAAGTATTCATCCTTGAATGAGAATGAGAAGTATTGCCTCTATTCATGCGAAATTATTACTCACTTATTGGTGAAGGTTCTTGTTATTCATTAATGAAAGTTTTCTTTGAAAATGATTCTTGCCGAGAAGATAAAGAACATAAAATGTTTTCTTGGTTATCCATAGTTGCCTCTGTTTTTTATCTATGAGCGTAGAATCCTTGAGAAAATATTGGATGAGCGAATTGTTTATTTATTCTTATCTTGCCTCTGTCTTAGGTTTTGTGCGAAATAATTGTATAATCTCTTCAAGTTATTTATAATTATGTGAAATAATCACATTTTGCGAAATAATCACATTCTGCAAAATCATGTCTCGGCTTTTATCATGTGATATTATTCCATAAAGTTTTGTAAAATACTTGTATGAATATAATGCTTATGTATGATTATGTCATGAAATATGTTATGAGATGTTTATGTCATGAAATGCTTATGCAATGTTTTTACGATGCGAGTATGATGCTTGTACGTTGAGAATGCTTATCTATTGCAATGTATAGCTAATGTTTGTGTTACTTAGCTCATTTCGCAGCGCTAAAATTGCTTCCATTCTTCATTTTTCTGGATTTATCTTTAGTATATGCATTCCTCTTCGCGTATTGATTTCTCCTCGCAAGTTCTTACTTGTGTTTCATCTTTTTTTATTCCTTCACTATTAGTATCGCATAATAATATGATCATAATATCAAGTGTATTCACTATCTCATTTTCATTTCCATGTACATATTCGCAAGCTTATTTTCTTACATATAATCATTTTCGCAATCTTATTTGCTTACTTTCTTATGTGGTCTTATTTTTCCTTCCTAGTTAAAGGTCTTATTTTTCCACCCCTTGTCATTGCGACAAAATCGCAGGACGTTCTTACATTTTCATGTAAGAACCCATTAATCTTGTCTTAACTCTCTCTTGTAATGAATTTTTTGCTGCGACAATATGACAGACCTAAAAGTCTTGCGAAAATAAAGCCCCGTGACATTGCCGTCTTGCGACGAAATCGCAGGACGTCTTTACACTTTCATGTACCAACCCATTGATCTAGTCTTATCTTTCTCTTTTGTATTATTGCCTCTTCAGGATCGTTGCACAAATATGACAAGCCTTGTTACTCCCGTGAGTAAAAAGACTCATGACATTTGCGTCTTAAGATACTTATCATCTCCCTAATGGAGGATGCCGCCCTTATCTTCCCCCTGGTTGCCCCTTTAATGAGACGTACCTCTACCATACAAGGTTGTCTCCTCCCATCCAGTCTTAACAACAACCAGTTGTTTTCGTAGCCTCTTATCCCTTTTGACTATATGGCTTATGGTTACGAGGCTGCACCCTAAGTGGGGTTTTCTTCAGGCAGAGTGCATTATAGCCAAGACTTGTCAAGAATGGCAAGGTACGCTCTAGACGCCCCGGGCACTCTTGACTCAACCGTGTACTTTGGCGCCTTGATCAGATTCTGCACTCCTTAGGAGATACATTCTCACCTTAGTCTCCCAATCTAAGTCATAAGCTTAAACTGAGAATCAAAGGCGCCTCTCCTGGATGGGCTTTATTGACCCCAAATCTCCATGACTCGGGTTCCAGGGGCGGTGTAACCTTTTACCTGAGCCATGCAATAGGTACCCCCTTCTATGACGTACTTTAGTTCTTACATTTTCCTCTTGCGAAATTTTAATTTCGCGAACTAAGGTTTTTTTGTTTCTGCGAACTTTTCGCGTCTCTTTATTCTTTCATTCATTTTTTCATTTTTGTTATTTTTTTCATTCATTCTTTCATTCTCATAATATCATATCATTTGAAGCAAAGTAAATATTCAAGATAAATTCTAATACATTTTAATTGTGAAATCTTTGTAATTGTGAAATCTTTATAATTCTGCGATTGTATCGTGTTTTGTAAATCAAATCAAAAATCTTTTATTTTCTATAAAAGAAATATTCTATAGAAATATATAAATTGAATTTTCTCGGTTTTTTGCAATTTTGAAATCTTTGTAATCTTGCGATTGTATCGCTTTTTGTAAATCAAATCAAAAATCTTTTATTTTCTGTAAGTAAAATGTTCAAGGAAGTGATACTTAGCTTTCATGTGATTTTCTGTTGCTGTCATCTCTCGCGAAGTATATGGTATGCTTGATAAATTGGCATCATGCCTCTTGCATATTTTTGCACCATACAAATTGTGCTAACCCTCTCATGCGAAATAATCAAAGATCATGTGATGTACTGAACCATCTGTGCGAGTTGTTGTTTGCGAAGTAAATAGTATTGTAGAAGATGATGTAAACATATGCGAAATGAATATCTGTGAAGCAAAAATTATTTGGTCGCAGGGAGAATCGAACCCATGTCCTCTAGTTTACATACCCATTCTCTGACCTTCTGTGCCACTTGTTGCGTGCGAAAGAAACACACAATGCCGCAACTTTATTCCATTTCTTCGCTTTTTAAAGCTCAAAAATATGCAAAAAGATATGCAGAAAATGGGATTCTAGCAAGCGTCATAAAAATAGCTCTCTTCGCTAGCTACCAACTGTGCTACTTCTCTTGTGCGAAATAAACGCACCATGCAGAAACTTGAGTTCATCCGTCCTTTACTGATATGGAAAAAAATATATGAGTGGGGTGAGGATTGAACTCGCAACATCCGCCTTGTATACTTTGCGCATGACTATCTATGCTGGCTGCTATTTTTTGAAAGTAAGTTAAGCTTCTCTTGTTATCACCCCTTCTATTTTAAACATTAGAAGTTTGTCTTCGTCTTCATATCTTTTTCCTGTATTTTTTATTCTGTCACTTGCGTGTTGATGCTGCTATTGTAGTTTACTGATTTTGTAGCTTGATGTTATCTTTGGTCTTTAATTTCTTTTGTATTTGACTTTGTATTTATCTTATCTTTGCGAGATGCACCAGTTTCTCCACTGTTTAACCATTTGTTCGCTGCTGATTCGTTTCTTGTCTCGCTTTCATTCTTTTTATATTAGCCATGCTTGTGATTTTCCATTGTTGATGTTGTTAAGAACCTATGGCATGCGTTAGATATGATTTTCTTTGATCTTATTTTATCACTTTTGTCTTCTTGATCATACTCTCCCGCTGCTTTACTTTACGAAATGGTTATTTCGTTGTGTTCACTTGCTGGTCAAGCTGACTAACTCGCTTGTTAATTTATAAGAATTTCACTGGAACTATCTTACTGACAAAGTATTATACTGAATGACGAAGTAAGACTTGAGGAAATAAGTAAGACTTGAGGAAATAAGTAAGACTTAAGGATTGAGGCAATAAGTACAAAGAAAATAAGTTTGTCTTCACTCTGCGATATTCACTTATCTGTGAGATTTGCTGGAACTATCTTTCTCTGTATAAAATGTAAGGCAGGCTGTTAATCTTTTCTTCATTCCTGACAGTTCCTACACAAATAAGTTTATTTTCACTCTTATTTTCTTCCTTCTTGACCTGCTGGTGCTTCTCAGTCATATGTTGTCTTCCCTTCTTTATCTTCGCATAAACTTTCCCCTTGTTAAACCAAAGCTCCATTGATTACTCTCTTCGCGTAACTGTTGTCTTCGCTTGTGCAGAGATGTTTGTGTTGCTTTGTTTTTGCATATGTCCTTCTTTCTCAATTGAACTTTGCTGGAAGTTTCCTCTTCGCCATCTAATTTCCCCTTATACTTGGACGAAGTGATGTCTTCGCTGAAACACATCTATATTCTCTTTTTCTTTGCTTGAAATTTTGATGTGTTGTCTTGCTTCGCTATTCAATATGAATATTAGGTGATGTTATGGCAGTGACTTATTACCTTTTGTTTGTGCTTCTTGTGGTCCTTGAAGGTAGATGCTCTGGCGAAGTAACTCGTGAAAATGTTATTTCTATGAAGTGAATTTGTGATCTATTAGTGCTGGTACTTATCTTCGCTGGAATGATATTTCTTCGCTGGTGATGATTTCCAACTAGCTACTGTTGTTGTCTGTACTACCTTGTCTTCATAACTTCTCGAAAATTTGATATGTGTCATGTCTTTGTTTCGTCAATCTTATTTGTGTGGCGAACTTGCAATAAAGTCATTGTCTTTACTACTGCAACTTCGCTGGAACAATTGAAGGGGTGATTTCTTTCTTAAACTTCGTTGGACTGATGACGTCTATGAATTTGCTGATGACAATTCGTGGTATCTTTGTTATCTAAGTTGTTGATCTTCGTTGTTCAATAAACAACAGAAAAATTAGATGAGAAACTGATTGTAAATCCCCTAATAAACTGAAAACTCTGCTATTTGATGTTTTTGAAAATTCTCGGAATGGTTTTGTAGAATAAGATATTTAAATCTGTATTTCGCAGATCTGATTTTGAAAGAATTTTTATTAAAAGGAACATTTGTTTTAAAACTCCCAAATCTGATTTATAAACATAATCTTGGACATAAAATTAGACAAATAAGAAGAGATTTATTTCAGTCTTAGTTGTTGATGAAACTCCAGTTGGTTGATTTCACTATCATTGCACTTCCTTCGTAATTGTATTTTTTTTTTAATCTGAAATCATCTATTTCTCTTGACTATTTCTTCATCTCCGGGATTTGTTGATATTTATTGTCTGAAACTTGTTTTCTATAGACAAATGTTACGTATTCGCCTCTGAACTTTATAGATCCAAATCCTCAATAATTAATTTCTTTGAATTTCTTCAATCTAGCAAACATCCTCCCTGTTTCTAGCGCCAAAAATGTAGTTGCAGGAAATCCCACAACACACCCCATATCATATTATGATAACAATTTCTAGATCTAAACATGTTAATCATCTAAATCTCAAGTTTAAGCACTAGAAATATAAATAGACACAAGGATTTTTTACATGGTTCGATCAATGTGATCTACATCCATGGTTCTTCACTATCATTGTTGAAATTACATTTGGTTTACATTGAGAATCTCCATTAATGAGTATTTGGAGCTCTAGTTTGGTAGAGGAAGAAGAAGGAAATAATAATAATACAAATTCTAAATTTTTCTTCTCTCTCTCTGACTTTCCCTTTATATAGGTGTTTACATAGTGGATGACATCTCACATGTAATGGAGTACATCTCATATTTTCACAAGCTCTTGCTACCTTCTCGCAGGCTAAGGAAGTGAATTTCTCTTGCTAAGAAAATGTGTTGTGCGAGATTATACCCCTACAATGACCTTGATACAAATCTGCTTACTATGACGAATGTGCTAACTATGTATTTGACGCTGGAAAAAGACCGATTTGATATCACCCTTCAATTCGAATTAGAAAAAGCAATGTCTCCTTGCATAATATGGATTCCAAACATTCATGATCTGCATGTGAATGATGCGAATTACTTATCCCTCGGTTTATTAGTGAACTATCTCTCCAGGGATTGTGAAAAATGCTCCACTAGAAATATCATTGTTATTGCTTCGACTTATATTCCCCAAAAAGTGGATCCCGCTCTAATAAATCCGAATAAATTAAATACATGCATTAAGATACAAAGGCTTCTTATTCCACAACAATAAAAGCACTTTTTCACTCTTTCATAAACTAGGGGATTTCACTTGGAAAATAAAATGTTCCATACTAATGGATTCGGGTCCATAACCTAATGCTCCAATGCACGAGATCTTGTAGCACTTACCAATGAGGCCCTATCCATTAGTATTACACATAAAAAATCCATTATAGACACTAATACAATTAGATCTGCTCTTCATAGACAAACTTGGGATTTTCGGTCCTATGTAAGGTCGGTTCAGGATCATGGGATTCTTTTCTATCAGATAGGAAGGGCCGTGGCACAAATATACTTTTAAGTAATTGCCCCATAGATCCTATATTTATCTATATGAAGAACAAATCATGCAAGGAAGGGGATTCTTTTTTGTACAAATGGTACTTTGAGCTTGGAACGAGCACGGAGAAATTAACAATATTTCGTTATCTTTTGAGTTGTTCTGCCGGATTGATCGCTCAAGATCTTTGGTCTCTACCTGGACCCGAAAAAAAAATTTGGATCACTTCTTATAGGTTCATTGAGAATGATTATGATATAGTTCATAGACTATTAAAAGTAGAAGACGCTCTGATGGGATCCTCACAAACAGAAAAAGATTGCAGTCAGTTTGATAATGATCGAGCGACATTGCTTCTTCGGTTCGAACCAAGAAATCCCTTAGATATGATGCAAAATGGATCTTGTTCTTTTTTTTTATCAGATATTTCTATGTACAAAACAAACGAGTCGGAGTTTGAAGAATGAGTCATCGACCCGCAACACATAGAGGAGGATTTATTCAATCACATAGTCTGGGCTCCTAGAATATGGCGCCCTTGTGGCAATCTATTTGATTGTATCGAAAGGTCCAATGAATTGGGATTTACCTGTTGGGCCAGGTCATTTCAAAAGAAGCGTATCATTTATCATAAAGATGATGAGCTTCAAGAAAATTATTCGGAGTTCCTGCAGAGTAAAACCATGCAGTAGCAGACACGAGATAGATCCTCAAAAGAACAAGTTTTTTTTTTCCCGAATAAACCAATACATTTGGGACTCTGTGGATCCATTATTTTTCCTATTCAAATATCAACCCTTTGTCTTTGTGTTTTCACGTCGAAAATTATTTGTAGAATAAGAGATGTCAAAGAAGATTCCTACTTCCCAAACAAAGCCTCCTACATCTATATATAAGCGCTGGTTCATCAAGAATACGCAAGATAAGTATTTCGAATTGTTGATTCATCGTCATAGATGGCTTAGAACCAATAAATTATTCTCTAATGGATATTTCCTTTATAATAGTACATACAAGAGTTATCAGTATTTATCAAATTTGTTCATATCTAATAGAACGCAATTGGATCAAATGACAAAGAAATTATTGAGAAAAAAGTGGCTTTTCCCGAATGAAATGAAACATTTGATTCATGTAATAGGAGAAATATTTCCCATTCCTTAGACGGAAAGATATGTGACCATGTAAGAGGGATTAAATGGAGAAGAATTTACCGGTGGTAGAGTCGTGAAAATACTTGTTTCTTCCATATTTTTGACCTTAGGTACATGGAAAGATGTGCTACTGCTGAAAGATAGAAGAATTGAAGTTTTAGATCAAACACTATGTATGAATGGTATGAACTGCCTAAAAAAGAATTATTGAACGGCGAACAACCAGAGCCTATTACTCACTACATCAAAAAAATTCCATGAATGAAACATGTAAATCCGTTGGAAAAAAATATACACATGTCCGATAAAATGGTTCTTGCTATATGCTCCAATAATGAATCATTTCATTGGTTTAACTGAATAACTAACCAAAATAGATAGACCTTTCTCTTCGTATCAAGTCGATATATCTTCTCAATTGAAAGATCTTTTATACATCAAAAAAATTCCATGAAGATACCCACAGGGCCGGTTCATCGTATTCAGATATTCACCCCACCATTGAAGTTTGTTCTCAAAGGAATCCTCAATATAACTAAATAACTTGTTTTAGACTTTCCTAGGAGAATAGGAAGACCTAAGTACTTATATGAAGAAAAAAGTTTTTGTACCTCTGTAGTTGCAGGAAATCCCACAACACACCCCATATAATATTTTGATAATAATTTCTAGATCTTAACTTATTTTATATGAAAATGAAGATTAAAGTGCTAAAATTATAAAATGGACACAAGGATTTTTTACATGGTTCGATCAATATGATCTACATCCATGGTTATTCATTATGATTGTTGTAATTACATAAGTGTTACATTTAAAATTTCCATTAATGGATATTGAGTAGAGCTCTAGATCTAGTTTTGGGGAAGAAGATGATAAAGAAAATAAACTCTCTCCACAAATGTGTCTCTCTTTACAAAAATGTCTATCCTCCTAAAAACCTTACTCGAAATCCTAAAACGTGAGTGGACTGGCTCAAGGTTGACTCTACCTCAGATGATTTGATTTTCAGGGAGTATTTTATTTACTTTTTATAAATTCTTGTTGAAATTGTTAAACTTTAGTTTGATTTGCTGATTTATTTTTTAATGGTTTTTTGATTCAATTTCTTTATGATTTTGAACAATTCTCTTTTTTATTATTGATTTCCATGGAGTTCTAATCTTGTGATTTGTAGTGCTTTGGTTGATTTTATTAGAGTACCAGTTGTGGTTATTAAGGGAGCAGTGGTGCAGTTTGGCTTCTCAATCACTCATTAAAAACAGTAGTGTTTTGTATCAAAGTTATGAACATATTCAACTTCATCAGGGCTATTATTTCACTCTTTGCAGTGACATCCTCCATTATGATCTATTATGAGAAGAATCATGAAACAATATGTTTCACTACCATATATCTATGCAACAAAGCTCTCACGCATCACTGTCTTCAAAATCAAGAACCTCCATTGTTCAACCTTCACAGTCACAAGGGTAATATGGGAATAGTCAAGGATTCAAAGGCGCAATCACAGGAAATTCAAAAATTAAACTTCCAAATATCTAAATCTAAGGCGCAGAAATAGCTGACTCAAAAATTCAACTTTCACCTTCCTAAAATAAAGATTTCCTTTGAGGATTTTTCTAAACAGAATTATAGGAATATCTTACCAAAAAATCCTTATCCTGGTAAATATCTTTATACTTTAGGAAACTTTCAAAAATACCCTAAACCTATCAGCATATATATATTATTTGGTTTGGAGTGCAAGATCGTATACACAAAAGGAGTTCTTCTTTATTCAAGAAAATACGGTGCTTTCTTCATCTTCAAAATGTCTCAAAGTTCAAGGCTCCAAGTAGCTGCTCTCACCAAGAGATTGCAAGACTCAAATATGAGTCAGGGCCAAATTAACCGTGCAAGAGGGAGTTTAATTTCTGAAGCTGATATTGATGCTGCTGCTGACCAATGGAAGAATAGTTTAATTGGCAAGATTATCTCCAAGGATGATATTGATTTTGACATAGTTCAAAAAGATGTGAATATTATTTGGAGAAGACATAGAAAGGTTGAAATCCATACTATGGGTAGAAATATTTTCGTCTTTAAATTCAACTCGGCTGATGATGTTAATGATGTCTTAAATAAAGCACCATGGATTATTTATGAACATCTGGTAGTGCTGAAGAATTATGATAATTCAGTCCCGCTGGAAGAATACATCTTTACACATCAAGTTTTCACAGTTATGTTCAAAGGTCTGGCTCTTGAACATATTTATGATGGTATTCTGGATAAGCTTTGTCAAGATATTGGAAGGAAAATAGCATAAGAAGAAAGAACATGATTCATTAAACGAGGAAGAGTGGTTTCGGCAAAAATTGAAGTGGATCTTAGTAAACCTTTGAAAAGAGGAAACTGGATTCTAAATGCAGCTAAACAAAAGGTTTGGATTCGATATCATTTTGAGAAATAACCCAGGAAAATATGTGCGGATTGCTTCACTATCGATCATAATAACGCGTTGGGTGAAGAACGTGCTTGGCATATTTTTATATTTGGTGTTTTTTATAATCTTGTAAGGAATCATGTAATCACTATTTGGGTTTGAATGAATTCAAATGTGATTTTCCAAAAAAAAAAAAGGCGGTAAATAGAAAAATATGGAATTAAAAAGTATAATTTGTTACAAGGCCTATGGCCCACGGATGTGCGTTCCATCTAGTTACCTAGAGTTTACCTTTACATATATATAAAGGATATTGTATCCATGTAACCCTATTATCCCGATCAATAGAAACCTCTCTTTGTCTCTTTACCTTTCCCTATTATTATACTACAACACGTTATCATCACGAAAGAAGAATTTCTCTCAATTTACATATATATATATATATATATATAATGGATATTATATCCATGTAACCCTATTATTATGCATTTGTATGTTGATCAGAACAGTTGAAAGAAGAATTTATCTCAATTTTTAGGGTTAACGATATGTGTTGGGCACATATGCTAATAGTTTCAAACTTATTATCAATGGGCCTGAATACATCATATATAGTGGACCATATATGTTATATTCATTAACCATGACCTTGTCAACCCAATGGACCGGGTCTTGACCAAATAATTGACCATACTTTGACTAAACCAATTCGACTCTAATTTGACCTTTTGAACTCAGAAGTACTTGAGCACCATTAAAGAGTCTATGATGTGGAATGTGTGCACAAGTACAATACTTTCGTTATAAAAATCTCCAATTTATAAAGATATACCTTTCAAAGAGAAAGCCATACCTTCAACATTCCCAAGGAGACATATTAACTTCAGACGATATTATGCTTTGAAGGAAGTTTGTTGAAACATTCATTTCCCCCCAAACTTGAATGTTCATTAGGATGTAATCCACTTGTTATACTATAATGATTCAATAACTTTGACAATGATATGTTGTAATTAAAATCACACTCACGCTTTGTGAAAAAAAACTCACAAAAGTTTCCATGAGTCAAGGATGTAATTCTGGCTCCAGTAGTAATGATACAAAGTAGATGTATCTTCCTATAATGGGACAGAGATGTAATTATGACTCATATAAATGAGAGTTGCAAATCTTGGTATAATCATTTTACTGAGAATGATACAAGCGTTCTAATACAAGTATAATATATTAGTAGTCAACTACAAGAGATATAGGGAGTTTAAAAGAAAATGAACACACTATATTCTTGGAGAAGGTCATGCCCTAGACATCAAAATTAATGGAAAAAAGAACTTTTCCAAGTCAATACACCTACCCATTTTTTTTTTGCTTACCTTTATTTAATCGAATTCGTATGGTTAGATTCTATATTTGATCCTAAATTGTTGTCTACATGATAGTTTGACCTATATTTCATTAGCTAAAATAAATATTTTTTTTGCGAAGAATTAAGTTCATTGTCTGCACTTATGGAATGAAAAGTATATCATTTTCATGAGATTGAAATATACTCAAAAGTACTTGAGTTATAAGGATCATTCGTACATTATGATGAAAAATATATCATCTTCATGAACGGTAACACTCTAAAGTAAATGAGATAGATTTTCTTTTGTTACGTAATAAGGTCACACCACTTATTACATGAAACTCTTAAGGAATTTAAATTTGTTGAACTATTTCCTTATAATGTGACCACGATGATTGGATCATCGAGCGAAGCAATGCTCAAATTTTGTTTCCAGGATGGAACAAAGATTAAAATTCACAAAATCTCTATATGTACCGAGAGCTAATCACCTTGTTCAATTCCAAAGATACCCATGCAAGTGGATATCATGTGGAAACTCACAATGATGAGAATGTAATTGATTGCATGTTTTATAGTCTCTCTAATATATTTGGAAGAAAACATACTTTAGTGAAATTAATGAGTCAATCTAGTATGTAAATCACTATAGTGTTTGGATTATTGAACCCATATTGACTCCGACGATGAAATGTTGGGAATTGACTCATACAAACTTTGACATAACCATAAAGGAAATTTAGTTGTGACACGATGTTTCATTTTGAAAGGAATCACATGTACATCACTGTGTTTGAGTGGACGAGACAACGAGAAAAATATTGACAGAATGCGAAGTAGTAACATATCTCTCAATAAGTGTTTTCTAAAGTATTAGATGTACAACCCCTTCCTCTCTCCCATTATGTTTTTAAGTAAGAGAGCATATCACTTATTTTACAAAGACTTCAGTAAAATAGAATCGAGACCATCCTAAGATGCAATTGGTAAACAATCAATATCACAAATATAACAAGGTGAAATTAAAAAAAAATATTCGTGTAGAATGCGGACCATTAAAGTGACTTATGACTCTGGTGAATTTTTTGACATTTTGGACTAGTTATAGTTTCCAATAAATTTGCGTTTGAAAACTACTAGCACATATTTTACATGTTAGGGATCACCACCCCTTGTAAATGCTAGCGAGTGTACATCAAAAGGACTTGATGGTTATTGCATGTTTAATATGATCAATTCAGAGCATCCTATACCTCATGGTCTCGCAAAGGCTATCATCAAAGGTTACAGATGATATCTAAGTCATTGGTTACGAGTACTAAACTACCTTTTATTGCTTTGGGGATATGCAATATTAACGCATCTTTACTTAATTGGTTTTAGAACCCAATATTAGTCAACCTTTTCTGCGTACCAGTTGGTAACTAGATTTAAGCCTGAAATTCGTGTTCTTACGTATTTTTGGTTGCACTATATATGTGCCATTATGAATCCACATCATACTATGATGGGTCTTCAAAACTGTTAAGTATTTATGTTGGAAATGATTTCCCAACAATTATCCGCATTTTAAAAGTTTTTGCAGGAGATCTATTACCGCTAGATTTGCGGGTTATCACTTTAATAAGACAGTCTTCCCGTCGTTAGGGGGAGATAAGAAAAACTATTTTTTAAGGGAACGACAGGAATTGTCGTGGTGTGTTTCCACTATGTCTCATATTGATTCCTGTACTCCACAAATGTGAATGTGAAATGACGAAGAATAATCGATTTTCAGAATATACACTAATGTCGCTAAAGTGATGATATCACACATACCGTCCGCAAACCTACATGCAAGGTTACAAATCCTCAATAATGGATATACACCATATACTAAGATGTTGCAACTACACTTAGTGGAAGTGTGGTTGAGGCTGTGGATCCATAAAGGAAGTTGGAGATACCACTTGGTTCGATCAATCCTCACCAAGAAATGAATTAGGTGAGTAAGGAATAACTCATTTATATCATCGGAAATTATATCATAAGATTTTCTCTGAATATGTCCATGAATCAAACTGGAGGACGCTCCGAAGTTTAATGATTCCATAGAACAATGACATCTCAAGTGGATATGAGAATGTGCACGAGTCAATGGAAAGATCATGCAAGCATATTGATGATTAATTTCATATACACGTGCTTAAGGAAATAGACCAAGAAGAGATCAAACCAAGATCCTTGTTGCTTAATGTCAACGAAGAGCATATTTGGCCTATACAATCCGGGTAAAACTTGGTCCTTTGACAAATATACATGTATTTGGTGTGGTAGTGCTAACCAACCAAGTGTAAATCCTATTAGACATACATGATTAATTTGTCACAGAGCATAATGAGAATAAATAAGTCTTAAAGGATAAAGACTCACTCGCCTTGTGGCGTGAGGTTTCTCACAAAGCCGTGGAATTGTTCTCTTGTAATGAACGTTTAGCGTTCCACTACATAGTTATCTTGGTAATTTCAAAAGGACTTGAAATGAAGCATATATATGTGGTTATTACGTATCTCTGAAAGAATCATGAGATAACAAATATTTACAAAAGTACTTGATAGCCTTTTGTTTCCAAAATCAAGTAACTCTAAACCACAAAGTGTGTTTAGAGTTAGATATAGCGCTCACTTATATATTGAAGCAATCATGCGGATGTGGTATACCTGTCTAAGTGACTATTTAATTTGGAGGGCATAGACAAGTAAGTTATTTTCATTTCATATTCACAAGAAAGTTCCTGATTTGTAATTATAGATATCTATGTCGATGATACATCCATGGTGGGTACTCTTGATGTAATAAGAGACCTTAAAAGCTATTTGAAATCCGAATTTGAGATGAAAAATATGGGGAAAGCTCGACCGAATACTGAGTTTGTGGTATATTATTCCACCGGTTTGCATATGTCTAAAGTTGTTAGGCAATTTAATAAAGATATGAATCTTGATAGAACTCACATGATTAGTCGAGGTTTAAATGTAAGTAAGTGACCATTTCGTCTAAAGGAAGATGAAAAAGATGTGTTGGGGATGAAATTCCCATATCTAAGTACAATATACGCATTGTTGTACTTAGTATAGTAATGTACTTGATTAAATTTTACATCCTCAGGGAACTTGTTAGCAAGATATAGCTCAGCGCCAACGCAACGTCTCTGGATTGGAACAGTGAATGTAGTCATGTACTTAAAAGTAACCATTGACGTGAGTTTGTTTTATCCCTACAAAGACATAAAAAGGAATGCTAAAGTAACTGCAATCCAAAGGTTGTTGATTATGAAGGAACAATAATATCTTCTCTAACGAAAGTAATCAAGGGTAGATATGGTAGACTATTTTCTAAGTCATTACTGGTATTCAGTTTCGAAAAGTACATGACTAAAGGAACTTTTTGGAACAACTATGAAAGTAATCAAGGGGAGATGCCGACATCATGGGGATGATCCAAGGATAAGATGTCGACATATTTTACTTCAAAATTGAAGTTGTTTTGTACTCTTTTTTCCCTTTGATCGAGAGTAGTTTTTCCTAAAGGGTTTTGTTAGCGAGACAACACTAAAAGCATCAAGTATGTTGAATGTTGAAGATATAAAGATCACGTTGATATTACTGAAAATACCTGAATCAAAGAAATGAAACGCGATAGTCTGTTAAGCAATGTAACTTCCAGAATCAACAACAAGGTCTTATAAACATTTAACTCACCAAAGTAAAGTGTGATAAACTCCTTTTGACTGCATTAGACTAATAAAAATTGTCTGACATCATGGGGAGCATCTAATGGTGTGTTAAACTATTTTCCTTTACCGAGGTTGATTTTTCCCACAGGGTTTTTTTACAAGGCAAGGTTTTGAATGAGACAACAACAAACATCGAAATGTAATTTCCCAGCTAATGATATTATTCCCACGAGGGTTTTCTGCCTTAGGAGTTGTGAAGAAACTAGTAAAATTCAATGGAGCAAAGCTATCATCTGCAACGGATCACCTTTACTTGCATCTGTCACGTTGTACTCTTTTCCCTTCATCAAGGTTTTATCCCACTGATTTTTCCTTTTCAAGGTGTTAATGAGGCAATGTATATGCATCAAACTATGTTCTAAGTTTACTTAATATTGTACTCTTTTTCTTTAGTTCAGGTTTTGTCCCTTTGGGTTAGCCTGAAGAAGTTTTAACGAGACAGTTAACTTAGACTCGTCGATCTTTGAAGATCGTATTGCATGCGATGAGCTACATGTAAAGTAAGAGACAACATGTGAAGAGTTGTACCAAGGTTTTATCCCACTGGGTTTATCCTTGTCAAAGTTTTAATAAGGCAATTGATTTCGGCACAAGTAATCAAGGAGAGAACGACATTTGAAGAACAACATTCAAAGCACTACATGTGAAGCACTATGCATAAAGTTTTGTTATTGAACCACACACATGGGAGTGTTAAAGGGCCTATGGCCCACGGATGTGTGGTCCATCTAGTTACCTAGAGTTTACCTTTACATATATATAAAGGATATTGTATCCATGTAACCCTATTATCCTGATCAATAGAAACCTCTCTTTGCCTCTTTACCTTTCCCTATTATTATACTACAACACGTTATCAGCACGAAATAAGAATTTCTCTCAATTTACATATATATAAAGGATATTATATCCATGTAACCCTATTATTATGCATTTGTATGTTGATTAGAACATTTGAAAGAAAAATTTATCTCAATTTTTAGGGTTAAGGATATGTGTTGGGCACATATGCTAATAGTTTCAAAATTTATTATCAATGGGCCTGAATACATCATATATAGTGGAACATATATGTTATATTCATTAACCATGACCTTGTCAACCCAATGGACCGAGTCTTGACCAAATACTTGACCATACTTTGACTAAACCAATTTGACTCTAATTTGACCTTTTGAACTCAGAAGTACTTGAGCACCATTGGATGACCGGATACAACATCCGGACATTGAGTGTCCGGATGTATATTTTTTAAATTTTTTTTCCTCCCATCCTGTCACTTAATGACCGGATGCAACAAAATTCATTTTACTCATCAGGACACTCAATGACTGGTTGGGAGTCTAACCTTTTTGAATGACGTAAGTAGCAACAGATATATGTGTTCCTAAAGCATAACAACGGTTTTGTGCCATTTGTAACGTTTGTAAGCGTTGCAAATTTCATATTTTGAGATCTATTAAAATTTAGACGGGTGAGTTTTTTTTTTTAACTCGGACTAAGAGTGGCCGGATGGACTAACTTTTTACTTTTGTTACCACAGTGGGTTTTGTCTCCACAAAATACCGAGGATCCATATATATGTGGATACTCTTTAACTTATGGATGTTTTTAGCTCCATACCATAGGAGTTTCCCTTGTTGAAGAAGATAATTATTTCAAATGGTCGGAGTTGATTCTGGTTCACACCATCATTCGTCAATACTACTGGTACAAAAATTGGATATCTTTGTGGTGCATGGATTTTTCTCTTCGCGATGTATTTGCAATTGGTGTCATCATTTGTATTTGGGTTTTGATAATCTTGTAAGCAATCATGTAATCACTATTTCCGGGAAAAAAAAAAGGTGGTAAATAGAAAAATATGGAATTAAAAAGTATAATTTGTTACAAGGCCTATGGCCCGTCTAGTTACCTAGAGTTTACCTTTACATATATATAAAGGATATTGTATCCATGTAACCCTATTATCCTGATCAATATAAACCTATCTTTGCTTCTTTATCTTTCCCTATTATTATTATTTTTTTAATACGAAAGAAGAAATTATAATTAAAATCAGGGGATAGATGCAAGTAAAATTACATCAGAGTCAAACACATTTTGGATCCAGATTGGCATACCTTGTTGCCAATCCTGTTTACTGTTAAAGGATAAAGCTTTTTTCGCAATTGTATATGCGACATTATTTCCTCCACGATGGATAAAACTACATTTCCAAGTGGGTATACTATTGAGTAAAAAGATTATGTCTTGAATGATGCTGGCATTAGTCCATTTGATTCCTCCTTGCTTTCCATTGATAGCATTCACCACCTTCTGGCTGTCTCCCTCTAGGTGAAGATGAGTGATTCCCTTTTCTTTTGCCCAAGTGACTGCCTCCAAAGCTGCTAATGCCTCTGCCTGCTCAGGTTCTAAGGCTGATGTGAAACCTTTCCTTCATAAATTGGGGCCTATAGCTATTAATTGGGGCCTATCAAATTTTCCTTCACACACCACCAAATTACTTTCGGCACCCAAACTTCTAAAAAATACTAATTTACCCCCACATTAATTCCTAAAACTCTCTCATATAATTACTAATCTTTTCATTTTCAGTAAATCCAAAAACAAAAAAACCTAAACCTAAAAAAACTTTCTATTTTCATCTTAATCTTTCCAAATTCTCAAAATCCTAATTTTCATTTTCTTCTCCAACGAATCTTCGATCCACACAAGAAAAAGGTAAATCTCCATCAACCCATTTTATGATTCTTCTTATCTTATTGATTTACATGTTTAAATCTTTGTTTTTTCCAAATCAAAACTCTGATTACACCCAGAATCGGTTTTTATTGACATATCGAATAAACAGAAAATGGGTTTTGTTTTCGGCCATAAAGAGCATGCACAATAATCGATTTACATGATGATTAACATCAACCGATTTTGTGTTAGAAATGAAATATGAAAATATATCACCAGAATTGGTTTATATATGTAATATGTATAATCCGATTACATAGTATTTTCATATTTCTTTCCAGAATCGGGTTTTATACATGTACCACATAACCCGATTCTTGTAGTCTCTTCAAAATCGAATTACTTTTGTTTCTATACCAATTTCTTACCTGATTTTAGTTAAACTTTTTGTGTAAAATGGACTTTGGACACCTAGCATTTTACAATCGAGAGGTAACCTTGGAGGATGTTCTGAGGAAACCACAAAGAGTTCCAGAGAGAAGCCTATATAAGTTTGCATTCGGAGGTGAGACCCATCTTGAACAAGCCCTGGCACTGATTGATAAGCTGGCACTGGAAGAGCTTGTTGAGGTCATGAGGTTCACTCGGATGAGGAGAAATAAGATTTCAGCTGAGAGGGATCGCCACCAAGAATTGGAAGGTATGTTTGAAGAAATGGCTGAATGTATAGACACGGGTGATGCAGAAGCTACTGCTCTTGATGTTGTTGCTGCTGCTGGTGGTGAAGCTGCTCCTAATTCTGGTGTTGGTGGTGTTGTTGCTGCAAATGCTCCAGGTGCTCCTTAAGTTTTTAAGTTTGACTTTTAAATATTAAAACTTTAAGTTTATAAGACTTGTGGTTGTTTTTAGTCTTTTGGGATGGTTGATGTTTGTATTTTGGATGATCTTTGTGTGGTTCATGTTTGTATTTTGGATGATATTTGTGTTGAACTTAATGCACTTAATGTTTAAATTGATACTATCCTGACATGCCAACAATCGGTCTACTCGATATGTCAACATATACCGATTGTTCAAGCAATTATTCTTGGATGTTTTTCAAGCAAGAATCAAACCACATATTGAAATATATAAACCGATTGTTGTCGGTGAAAATTCAAAATCTAACATATCTTTAATCGGTTTACGTTGGTCGCAAAAACAACCGATTCCTTGTGGCATATCAACAAAATTGGGTTTTACAGACCTCCTAAAATACCGATTATAGAAAATTATTTCACGTTTTTCAAAAAAAAAACCCGTTAGGGACATTTTCTATAAATAGATACCTCACCCTTGGACCCCATTTGCCCCAAAATTGATCATTTTATTCCCCCCTCACTCCATATACTCCACAACTACTTATTTCATACATATAATACAACAAATGGCATTGTTTGACTCCGCGGAAGATTTGGCAATCACCAAAGCATGGTATGCGGAAAATCGACTTAGACATCAATCCTCCGAAAGGGAGGATTCCACAACCTTTTGGTCTAGGGTACACACAAAATTTATCCAAGAAGTGTTCAACAAATCCACGCTAGGCACCTAGTCATCGAAAAAGCGATACTTGCTTTTTTGGCTCTCCAACCTCGGATTTTTAACACTCGCCCCTTCACCTTGTCCATTGCACAATTTGTAATTAATTTTGTGGTTTTTTTTTTGCGTAACCCATGTTGTTTTATCTTCCAATGAAACACCACTAACAAATGTAAGTTTTTTTTTGTGTTTTTTTAGCATGAAGTCGTGAAAGCGCGATACTTGGAGGAAAAGGGGAAAGCATTCACGTTCGATGCAAGCTATCACTTCTTGGGAGAAAGAATCACGGAAGATAAACCGGAATACTTGGATGTTGTATCATCTTCGGAGGAGGAATATTGATGGTTTTAGAAGTTTTTGTATAGGTTTTGTGGGTAGAATTCTATGTAAACCCTCACGAGACTATAACTCGTCCACTAGGGTCGCCTAGGGGTTTAAAGGCTTGATGCATGTGCTAAATGCATCCTAAAATAATAATGCAATGAATGAAAATTGGTAATGATAGGAAACAATCAGTTTATATATGTTATAAGTAAAATCCGATTACCAAAATCGGATTATAAACATGTCAATGTTAACCGATTATAGATGTCCTTTGTTAATTCGTAAACACCAATCCAGAATCGGTTTACAAGTGAATTAACGTAAATCAATTTTGAGTACTGTTTACGGAAAAAAAAAATCAAAATGTTTGATGTTTTGATGAACTCTCTAACATTAGTTAATCTCACATTCAAAAAAAAAAAATTTAATTCCTAATACGATTAATTAGTGCTAATTATTTAGGGGTAAAATAGGTAGTTAGGTAATTATTTGGATAAGGGGAGGCATGTAGGTGATTTCTAATGACCTTTTTTGTTATCTAGCTATAGGCCCTAATTAATAGCTATAGGCCCCAATTCAGGGAGCAAACCTTTTGTGTTAGAGGACTGTATTTGAAGCTAAGAGCTAGCACTATGGGAGGGGGCATCCCTTCCCTATCCCTCAATATCCCTCAAAAACCAAAAAATGCAAGTGCTATGGTCTCCCATATCCCTACACGAGTAGGGATATACACCTCCATCCCTACAAGGTTGATCAGATCTGATCACTCGTGTTGGGAAAAGAAATCACACGGGTACTCAGTACCTGTATTATTTTACGCTTTACGCGTAAAGCCGTTGATACGGTTACTCAGTACGCGTAGATTTTTACACGGGTACTGAGTACCCATTTCGTAAATAATATTTGTTTGAACTTTTTTTGTTAACACCTCTCTCACACCCGATCCTAACCATCCATCACTAATAACAGCTTTATTTTCTACACCGTCGGATCCCAACGACCATTTTTTCAAAATCCTCTATAAATACCACTCTAATTCTCTACTCAAACCACACCAAATCAATTTCTTCTTCCTACATCAATTGATTTCTTCACTAAAATCTTTCCAATTTTATTCTTGTTTAAGTAATATTTTTAATTTTTGTTTTGCTAATCAATGGATGAGACTCAAAGCCAAAAAAGGAAACACATAACGAGATTTAATGTTTTGGAAGATCATCGCCTTATTACTCAGTACCTTGTTGTTGGTTATAGCAGTTATGTAGATAAGGGAGAGTTTTGGGTGGTGCTTTTTAATAAATTTGTCGAAGCTTGTAGTGGAAATCGAAACGACCGTACTTCAAAAAGCGTTCGTAATCGGTTTAGCAAAATCAAGAGTGAAGTGGATAACTTTTCCGGTTGTGTTTCATGAGACATAGTAGCTAATCCGGGCATTGACTCAATTAACCGGGTATGTTATTTAAATATTTTTATTATAGTTTTTGTATATGTTGTTTGTAAACATTTTAATTTACGCGTATCTTATTTACGGTTTGTTTACATTGATGTAGATCTTACTTTCAAAAATCTTATATGTCGACATATACAAAAAAGCTTTTGAACGAGATGTTGAGTATGACATGCTTAAAGATGTTCTAATTGTACTAGTCGGTGTAACTGGAGATATGGAACAAGATTTTAATCCTCCGTCATCTCAGATGAATGAAAATTTCTCTAATATGTTTAATTCTCCACTCTCTAGTTCCCAAAATCCACCCTCAAGCAAATTCATCGAAAATCCATTTGCATATCCATTTCAAAATAATATCCCTAGCGGTATCCTTTTTGCATCAGGATCTACCCCTAGTACGAGCCCAATCACCATATCTGGAACATCGTATGGTGGATTTACAGGAGATAAACGCATTTCCAGAGCAGCGAAAAAATCACAAATTAATAAAAAGTTGGTTGGGAAAAATAAACCCGGTACACCATCCTCGCAAGACTCTCAGATGAGCGACGCGGGCAGTAAACTTGTTGATTATCTAAAAGAATCCCGATCGATTGTCCCACCTCATCAGCTACAATAAAACCAAATTATGGAAAGGTTTTTAGAGACAACTCAACAACAAATTCAGGCAGCTCAAATGAAAGAAGAAAGGGAAATAATGCAATTGGATCTCGGGAAGATGACTCCAAAGGCAAGAAAGTACTTTGAATATCATGTAATGCCATATCGGCGGCAGATGCAGAACCAACAAGATAATTCGTTCAATTTTTAATAGCTTAGCTCAATCGTTTTTTCCTTTTAAGCAATGTCGTATTTAATTTCTTGTAATCCGTTTAATTTGTAATAGATTAGTTTAATTTTATTTTATTTTAAGTAAGGTCGTATTTCATTTCCGGCAGTGTAGTTATTTTTTTGTCGGTAAAAATAATTTATGTATTTCTAATTACGATAATTTCAATAAAATTATGTTATTCCAACGGATCTTTGGTAACGGGTAATTCCCAACGGCTAAATTCCAATGACTACTTCAATGCCTATTATAAATTGTCAAAATCTTCCTCAACCAAAACAATCCAAAATTTTACGCGTATCCTCAGTATCTAAATTTTATTTGGTTTTGGAAGATAACATGGTAATGGTTGGGTATACTGTAGAAGAAGATGTTGCAATCACCACAACATTTGTAAATGGTTATAATCTGCCTACTGATGATACTCAATACCTCTCCACGTATGAACAATGGAAGTTGGTGTTCGACTGCTTTGTACAAGCGTTTGGAAACGTTAATAACCGAACAAGACGACAAGTTCAACAACGGATTTGTCGAATTGATATAATGGTTCGCAAGTACGTTGCAATTCAAAAAAGGATTCATGGTTACGTCCCGCAGCACATGACAATTGCGATTATTGTATGTCATCATAAATGGTTATGATATTTAAAATGTTGTTTGCTTATACACACTAACCTATTGCTTTTTGTTTGTTTTGCGTAGGAGGAAATGGACAAATTTGTGTACCAACTAGATACTCGTACTGAATTTACATGTTTTAAGTGCTACTTAATATTTAAAGCTAACATGGGTAACATGGATTATTACAATCCGAAAATGAATGTCGGCGGTCCTCCAGAGCTTTAAAGGCTTGCTGGACGTGTTAAGTGCAACCGGGATTAGTAAAACTAGTAACCTACACTTTTATTCAATAATTTAATGTACTGTTATAACGACTATTTTCAAACGACTATATCGCAACGGCTAGTTTTTAACCTGTACTTTATAACGGCTATTTTTGACGGATATTATAAATTGTGTTAACTATCTTCAAATAACAAACACCTATTTTTAATACACTTTGCAAAACTTCTCACATATTCCAATACCATCTCATAACTCTTTATACGAACACAACTATTTATGATGCTGAAACACACACAAAAAAACTGAAAATTACATAAATATAAGATAAATCATTCTAATACAATCATTCTTCGGGATTATAGTTTCGAAGACTTGATTAACATCTGATGCTGAAACACACACGGGATAACTGAAAATTACATAAATATAAGATAAAACATTCAAATACAATCATTCTTCAGGATTGTTTTTCCGAAGACTTGATTAACATCTGATGCTGAAACACACACAGAATAACTGAAAATTACATAAATATAAGATAAAACATTCAAATACAATCATTCTTCGGGATTTCTTTTCCGAAGACTTGATTAACATCTAATGCTGAAACATGTAGGCGATATAACTACATTTCGTCTGGATTGTAGGTATTGTAAACTGCTTTCAATAGCTGGTAACATTCATCATGCGGAAAATTATCGCATGTCTGGTTAAGATAGCCTAAACGAGCAGCACTTATCTGAAATTTATAAATAAAAATTAGCTTAAGTATATTTATTTACTTAAAAGTAAAAGTAATCATAAAAAATAATTTACCCTTTGTTCATATGACATTCCAAGATTGCGTATGTTAACATCGGCCTGAATAGTGACAAAAGTGATGATCTCCTTGTTCATCTTGCCCCACATAACTGTAAGACCTCCTTTGTTTTTGGCGTTTGGATTTCCGGATATGTTATCAAAAAATTCAAAAACATTCTTCCATAATTGGTTGCCTGACACCTAAATTGTGTTAACAACAGTGTTTTTTGCTTAAATCCATGCTTGCGTAAGAGCAACATTTTCTTCTTTGCTGAATCTTACCATTTTTATAAAACTGAGGTATGATAGAGAGTTGGGATAGCTTCACTTCGGAACGTGATTTGATATATATAGAGATATGATGAGAGGAATTAGAATTAAAAAATAATATAAATGCCGTTATATAGTAAAAATTACCAGTGAAAAGTAGATATGCCATCAAGAAAGTCTAAAGTAGCCGTTATACAGTGAAATAAAACATATCCCTTTAAAAAGTTTAAATACTAGCTCTTTACTTATCAACCATGGAAAATTTCCACTTCCCTGATGTTGATATGTGGTTGTACTTTGATTTAATGGCTCAGACGGATTATCACCTACGTAAGGTTCATCTTGACTATTTGGAATAAAAGAACTCGTCGACGGTCCCAAATCACGAGACTGACCTTGTCTAGATGACTCACATGTATATGGGTCTTCATACGGTTTCACAAATCTAACATGGGGTGTTTCACCGTATTTGATTTGGTGTTGCAACTCCATTGTGTGGTCGTAGTGCCATTTTTGTGTAGCCAAGTATTTTTATTGCATAACCTGATATGCATCGCACCACATATCATGTAAACAACACGGAAGGACATGAGTTTAATTGTTTTTTACAAGTAAAACATATTTGAATTAAAGGTTATGATATACTCAAAAGTGTACCCAGGCTAACATTATAGTTGGGTTTAGGAAACATTCCCAAATACTCCATTCCAATAGGTGCATGAGTCGCCTCAAAGTCTGGTCCACATATTTTAGCTGTCGTATCGCTTGGTGGATATAGGAAGAGATGACGTTCGACAGGCACCACCATTCCGTGTATGTGCTTCTTCGTTGCGGTGTTGGTCGGCGTACATACGCATCGTTATCTGGGGTGCCATACAAATCCATGTTTCCTTCATGTACAATTATACCCATGTACTTCCCAACCGACCTCTCCTTATACCAAAACTTATATTGTTGATCGAACACTTCATCATAATGCGGGAGATTAAGATTCTGGTCCTGGTAAAAATATGCATTGTTGATGTCTACGATTGAATCAGGAGGGTTGCACGGTATTACAGTCAATCCAAGAACTTGTTTGAGACATCGTTCGCCCAGGTACAAGACGTTGTGACCAAACGGATCGTAAAAAACCCTACGTGTTAAAGAGATTTGTTTAGCCTCTACCACCTCGGGTTTAGTTCTCCAATCACTTTCCTCCATGGCGACCAATATACAAAATCGAATGCAAAGTTATCAATCTGGTTACGTACAGTAGTCACAGAATGGGCACCTGAATCTCTCTGACCACCTCTTTTGGTTTCTCTTTGGGATCCATCATATAACCTTCCAGCTGGCCACGAATCCATATTTTCATTTTCAGCCTTTGTATAGGGAAATAGACATCGGAAATAAGCCCAAAACCAAGGCTGCAATATTATACGTTATTATTAACAACTATAAACAATAAAAATATAAACAAAAAATAAAACAAGGAAAGTAAGATTACTAGTGGGTATGGATTTTTACCATCAAAGGAAACGACAAGAACTGCAATTCAGAAACGTTGCTCATCACTCCGGTACTCAGGCCCCTTAACATATAGGCATACATCGCCGAACCCCAATCATAATGCCTCAGCATACCTAAATCCCTCATTATACGAGCCATTTAACCTCAATCACACTGTTCTTGTTTGGGAAAATGACACTCCCAATAAACCAAATCAAAAACCATCTTGCAATTTGCTCCTGCATTAATACATCGTTCTCTAGGCCGATTCTATGATCAAGAAACTCTTTAATTAAACTCTTCCTGATCCTATTGCATCTATCCACAACTTGCAGTCTCGAGGTGACTATGTCTTCTTCTCTAACTTCTTTTACTCCAATAACGACAATTTTGTCTTGGTCTTTCTTTCTTCTAGTAGTAGATTTCTCCTCAAGATATGGGAGCAAACAGTCTAGGGTATCGGGAGCAATGTCATGTATTTGATCAATACTAATTGATTGCAATGATATGGAAGTCTAATGGGGTTAACCCTATTTCAAAACTAGGGAAGTGAAATGTATTGGTGGTATGCCACCACCTTTCAAATATACCGGTAGTAAGGCAATTGTCTTGTAGTTTTGGATAATGTACTCTGAAAAGTGTACCGAACCCACAGTTGTCTACAATCTGTTTAGCAGTAGCAAACTTACAAATTGTGGTATACATATCATGAATTTGACTTATACTACTTCGATGTCTCAACGAATTCAGCCTAGCCTCTGACGTATCAAGGATTTTTAATTTATGATCACTATGTTCTATTGAAGAAACCGGCAATCTATCTTCCATAATTCGTTGAAATTCAACCCGGTCCATCTACGGCACACATGTACACAAAAATCATCACAAAACAATCCATTTTATTCAAAATATCTACAATTGATGTATTTTACAAGGCCAACAACAAAAAATATCCACATTGTCTACTAAACTACAACAATCATAATTCATCAATAACAATACCATATCCATATTCATTTAATCATTCATCAATCCTAAATCATTCTCTCTACCAACAATGTATCCTACACATAATACATATTCATTTAATCATTCATCAATCCTAAATCATCAATAACACTACCATATCCATATCATAAATCATTCATACACAACAACCTATTTCATTCAATCCACAAAAGATCATAAAATCAACCAATAATGTCCAAAACTATGAAACAACATTCAATGACGCATTAAAACAACCCAACATCTCAAATTCGATCAAAATCAAACTAAATAAATAAATAAAAACTAAAATTTAAATCACTCACCTTGGAGGATTTTTTTGATGAACCAAGAAATTGAAAAAGGGAAATGCTTCACTGGATGCTGATGAACAAACCCATTGAATTTGAGCTCCAAAATCGTATGGGAAAGTCTTCAAATCGATAGGGAGAAGATGAGGAGATAAATAGAGAAAGAAGAGAAGAAATGGTCGACTGAACTGGTTTCTGTGTGTTTAAACCTACGAAATGCGTACTGAGTACCCGTATTTTGGTCAAGTCAACGAGTTGAATAATACGTGTACTAAGTACCCGTTTGATACTATACATACGCGTACTGAGTATCCGTTTCATGTAGGTACGAGATGGGAGGGCATTATAACAAGCTTACCTTCCATGTGCCATCCCTTCCCTTCATTTGAGGGACAGGGAAGGGATGCCCCTCCCATACGGTGGCAGATTATAGTTCTAAGTTCAAAATCAGAATTTCAGGTGGGGTCATTAATAGAACAATCGAGACATTTTTTTTCTTGACTCAGAACGAGTCAACAAAAAATCCAGACTGCTCTAACTGTACAAATGATCTACAGTATCCTCAATTTATTTGTTCGCCTGCGTGTGTACACAACACACCATCCTAACGTGGTATTAAAACCTCAGTATCAGATCATTGTAATGTACACGGTCTTGACCACCATACGACTTAAGAAGTCCCCGTCCTACTCCCGTAACCCCCCATTCATCTCTCCTCCTCCACCTAAAATATCAAGCTTGGTAAAGGGGCGTCATGAATTGGTAGAGGGGCGTCAAGTGTGATAGTAATATATCCCTTTTATTGGTTAGGGGGTGTCCTATAGGTGTGTAGAATGACTAGATTACCCCTTTCACCTTAAATTAACCAAAATCAAATCAATTTTTTTTAATTAACCAAAATCAAATTAATTAACCAAAATCAAATCAGTTTTTTTTTCCATCTTCTCTTCTCATCCATCAACCCTAACCTCCATTAAAACCGAAAATGTCATCGTCTTCGATTAATCTGCGATTTGAAAAATGTTTGGAAAAACCCAGTTAGGGTTTAGTTTATTGTGTTGGATTTAAGTTAATTTTGTATCAAAAATTAGGTTTTGAATGAAAATTGAAATTGAAATTTAAGGTTTATGCTAGTTACTATTGGTAATAACTCAAATCTGAATCAGAATCGTAGATTGGGTTGATGTTACGGTTGGTTTAAACTCAAATACCAACCGTAAGTTCTTAGTTTTGGGAATATGTTCATTCACGTTTTTATTTGCATCATATTTATCAACAGTAATTGAGTTACTTTGAAACTCAATTAAACTTACCAACCGTAAATCATCCCGAATGTTAACAACTTATCAAATAGTTATGTACGGTTCAAAAGTTAAGATGACTTGCCAACCGTAGGTTAGTTACTGATTGGTTTCTATTCATTAGTTACTAACCGTAATTTAGTTACTGTTGGTAACTAAATTAAATTACCAACCGTGAATCGGGTTTACGATTGGATCTTTCCCAAATTTAACCGATTTAGTTGGTATTCGATAACTTACTTAATCGTAACTAAGAGTTACTATTGGTCACGAGCAAAATTGCAACCGTAAGTTCTTCCCGAAAATTCAAAATTTTGATTTTGTTATGTAATTTAGATAATTTTGAGCGAGAAAAAGCTAATTGGAACTAATTTAGAAGTATATCTAGTCACCGGACTCACTCATTTTGGTAGAGTGAATCAAAATCTAGGGTTTCACAAATATCACGTAAGTTTTCTTCTCCTCAAATTTTTTTATAACTCTAAAAATCTGATTTTAGAGTTATAATACACTAATCTTGATTATCAACACTAATCTTGATAATCAACACTAATCTTAATTATCATTACTAATCTTGATTATTAACAATAAGGGCTAATTAATCATTTACAGATTTTTTATTGATAAGGGGCATTTGAATTTACTTCTAATGACCTTTTTTGTCTTATTAGTTTGACGCCCCTCTACCTATTCATGACGTCCCTTTACCAAGCTTGTAAAATATAGAGAAGAAGAAAAGAGGGAAGAAATTGAGTTTTCCATTTTTTAGGTCTTGACAGTTCCGACTTCCGAGAGAAGAAGAAGAAGGAAAGATGAGTGGAGGAGGAATAGGAAGAGTAGCTAGCAAGGCTGGAGATTTAGCATTTAAGGCATTCACAGCTGGTCTTGGTGTTGCTACCATTTATCTCACCGCCACTTTCTCTGCTAATGTGTACACTGGTCTCGCTTGGCATAAAGCACAACAGGTACTTACTTCCATTTCAATCCCTCTATTTTTCCCTTCATCAAAATCTGTGTACCTCTGATAATCTATCTGTTAGGTCTATGTGGTGGTAGTAGGTGAAATTTTTTGAACCATAAACCCTAAACATGGCATAAACTAGAGTTATTGTAGAATAATCACTATGTGATATGAATTCTTTTGATTTTTCACTCAATAATTTGTATGTATGATGTTAGTTCACTGAAAGTAGTGTGATTGAAAGGTCAAATGTTAGCATGGATAAATATCTTCCTCATTTATGAAGTAAATCCACAATTTCTTTAGGTTTTTTCCCCAACTGAGGAAAATGCTAAGATCAGTACCACATGACTTAGTAACTGTCCTTACAAATTTCTGTATTTGTGGTATCTTCCATTCCTAGTGATTCTTCTGGCCCAAAGAATACCTAGTTTGGAAGAAAGTATAAGTTTGTTTATCCAGGCTACCTAAAAATCCATAACCAACTTAGAACAAACTACAACAAGATCCATAACAAACTTAGGATGACAAGTAGGTCAGCTTGCTAGCAAATAAGTGGAAGAGACAAAGGACCGTATCCAAGTCAAACACAGGCAGCCTAACATCTAGTGCTAAGTCCTCTGATCATGTCTAGGCCGTTACTGTCTTGGCAAGAGGCCGGATTATTGATAACCATGTTAGGGATCCTGAGGAGAAAGAGCAGGATAGGAACCCACCCGCTATCACACAGGTTACTCCTGCAACACAAAAAGAAACCAGTGAAACCGAAAAAGGTGAACTTGAACATTTCCTCAAAGATTACTACCCCGTAAGGAAGGAACCAGCCTTAATGACATCTTAGAAGTGTTCAAACAGGTTAAGATTGACATTCCCATCTTAGATGCTTCTTATGCCCAAATTTCTAAAAGATATGTGCACTGTGAAACAACATTTTAATGTACATAAGAGAGCTTTTCTTGCTGAATACGTGAGCTCTATTATTACTCAGGAAACACCACCTGAAAACAACGATCCTGGTTGTCCTACAATTGCTTGCACTGTAGGAGAACTCAAAATTTAGGGGCCAGTTTGAATCTTTTGCCATATTTTGTGTATGAGCATCTAAGACTTGGTGACTTGAAACTAGTGCTTCCCTCCAATTGGCATATAGGCCAATTAAAATTCCTAGAGGAGTGGTAGAAGATTTTCTTGTACAGTTGGAAAATTTAGAACCCTGAACCCTAAACATGGAATAAACTAGAGTTCTCGACATAATCGTTATGTATATAATAATTCTTTTGTTTTTCACTTCATATTTGGTCTGCATGTATGATGTTAGTTCACTGAAAGTATTTTGGTTGAATGGTCAATTGTTAGCATAAATAAACATCCTATTTCCTCACTCGTGAAATAAATCCCCAATTTCTTTTGGTTTTCCCCGCAAAATTTCTCTTCAATTCTATTAGGGTCAAATGGGGTTCTCAGTAACAGAAATTTGGCAATCATGGTGCTACTATGGGCTGGTCAAATTGGCAAATTGGCAGCCAAATGTTAAGCGGTCGCTATACTACTGCCCGACTTACTAAATGCCCTTACAGATTTCTGTTTAATCCTTTAGAGTTCTGATAACTGCTTTTGATTCAGTGTGTAAACTTTTACTGAGTAACAAATCTTGCCAGAGTGACCCCTTATTGTGATGAAGGTTATCAGGCACTCAGATAACAAACTTACGAGCTTATATAAAGCTGCAAGTTTCATTATCTTGTTGAGAAGCCTCAAAAACTTCTTTACCCAAATGTAGATTTTAACTAGTCAGCAGTAACAGGCTTCCTTGTTATTGTTAGTTTGGTTAAATCCACCTTTTGGGTAAAAAGAGGTTGTTAATTCCGCCATCATATCTTTCACCTCTTCGGAGGATTTACTTATGTGCAGTTTTCGCGTTGGATTCCCTAAAGACTCCCAAGTTGATGCTCACGATTTGAAGTTACGAAAGAGTGATTCTACGTTGACTGTGGTAAATCCAGTCCAAATTCCCATGGAGAAAATCAAGGGTTTGGTAGGGTAGCGATTCTAGCATTTGGATTAGGAATGGGCATGATTTGAAAAAGTGGATCCCACCCCTCCTTGCATTGGATTAACAGCGGGATCTTCCCACGATAGACCAATCATTTTCGGTCGAGAGAAAATCCCAAAACATATCCCATATGAGAGAGAGAGTGAGACCCACTTTGCACATTCCCAATCCCAATGCTAGAGTCGCTGTTTAACTGCCCTTGGTTTCCACCTCGGGATATTCACGGGAACTTCCTCAGCTTGGCTAGAATTCGAAGTTACATTACTTTAGTACTTCACTACCCACGCGGTAGTATACTTCATTTTGGGCCATGAACAGCATTTCTTTTGTTTCTTGTCCTCTGTGCATCTACATGTCTGTCCGGAGAATAAATAAATTATTTGTGGTTCATGCTGTTTGTATTTTGTTCTGCTCAATCAGTTATTTAGTTTATAGTAAAAATAAATAGTGTAATGAAGTGAGGTTGTATATTTTTTTTTGTATATTTGGTTTGTTTCTTTCAAAACATATTCTGTATTATGTTTCCTGTAATGGAAGGGAAAACCAAGAAAACAACACCCAAAAATGAACACCTTGCATAGTAGTAAGAATGTGAACAGTTCCTTCTGGTTTTATGATACCACTATGGGATGGCCATATCGGCAAACTGGTTGGGAATTTGGCAAATGCTAAGATTCGGCATTAGTAATTGCCTATCGCGGTTGCAATACTACCACACGACTTAGTAATTGTCCCCACGTATTCTGTATTTGTGGTATCTTCCATTCCTAGTGAGTCTTCTAACCAAAGAATACCTAGCTTGGAAGAAAGTATAAGTTTGGTTATGCAGGCTACCTAAAAATCCGTAACAAACTTAGAATGACAAGGTGGTCAGCTTGCTAGCAAATAAGTGAAAGAGACGAGGGACAGTTCCCAAGTCACACAGCCTAACCCCGAGGGTTCTTTTGAGGTAAGCACCTTTAGTGCTAAGTCGTCTGATCATGTCCAGGCCGTTACCGCCTTGAAAAGCGTTGGGATCATTGGTGACCATGTTAGTGATCCTAAGGAGGAAGCGCAGGATAGAAACCCACCCGCTATCACGCAGGTTACTCCTTCAACACAAAAAGAAACCAATGAAACTGAAAAAGGTGAACTTGAAACTACTTATGTTCCTCGCGCTCCATTCCTCAAAGATTACTACCCCGTAAGAAAGGAACCATCCTTAATGACATTTTATAAGTGTTCAAACAGGTTAAGATTAACATTCCTATCTTAATGTCATTAAGAAGATTCCTTCTTATGACAAGTTTCTAAAAGATGTGTGCACTGTGACACAAAAAATATGAATGTATGGAAGAGAGCTTTTCTTGCTGAACAACAACTGAGCTCCATTATTACTCAGAAAACGCCACATATATGCAGAGATCCTGGTTCTCCTACTATTGCTTGTACTATATACTGAACACAAGATTTAGGGGCCTGTTTGAATCTTTTGCCATATTCTGTGTATGAGCAACGAAGACCTGGTGACTTGAAACCCACTAGTGTTACCAATTGGCAGATAGGTCAAATAAAATTGGTAGAAGATCTTGTACAGGTGGAAAGTTTTAATCCCTAAACATGGCATATGCTATATAGTTTTACATAATCTTTGTGTATATACAAATTCTTTTGTTTTTCACTGATTCACTCCAAGTAGTTTGATAGAAAGCTCGAATGTTTGCAGTAATAAACATCTGTTTCCTCACTTGTGAAGTAAGTCTCCAGGTTTTTTGGTTTCTTCCCCACATTTTGTCTTTAATTCTATTAGGGCAAGTCAAATGGAGTTCTTAGAAACAGAAATTTGGAAATTATGGTGCCACTATGGGATGGCCAAATTTGCAAACCGGATGGGCAAATGCTAAGATCTGGGCATTTGCCTATCGCAGTCGAAATACTACTGCGCGGCTTAGTATTTTCCCTTACGGATTTCTGTTTAATCCTTTTGAGTTCTGATAAAGTGCTTTTGGTTAAGTGTACAAATCTTGCTAGAATGACCCCTTATTATGATGAAGGTTATCAGGCACTTAGATAACCAATTTACGAGCTTGTATAAAGCTGCAAGTTTCATTATCTTGTTGAGAAGCCTCAACAACTTCTTTACCCAAAAGGTAGATTTCAGTTGAAATCTATTTTTGGGAGAAGAGGTTTTTAGTTCCATCATCATAGCTTTCACCTCTTCTGAACATTTTGTTCATTAGAGTTTTGGATTCCTTAAAAACTCCCAAGTTGAGTTGTTCGTTTTCTTTGTTGCTCTTCGTGATTTTCTTAAGCAAATTAGACAATCAGTTAAACCAGATAGTTGTGTACATGTCTCCTTGGCACTCAACAGGACAAATTGATTTCAAACTGGGAAGTCAATTTTTATTCTAGGAATTTTTGTATTCATCGTGTATATGGCGTGATGCTAAAGATTCGAAGTTCTAGGACTTTTGTACCAGCTTGCATTGTCATGTATCTCTGTGAATCAAAGGAGAGAATGATCTTTTAGGTGACGGAGGAGAGGAAGGGACAAAGGAGGGAATGATCTTTTAGGTGACGAAGGACCTTAGACCTTACGTCTGTGAAACCAAAACGATAACCTCTTAGTGTCACTAACGTGCATTTCTTCACATAATAAGGTACAGGTATTCCCTAGATAATGGGATCCAAAGTAATCTTTCGACATTTGAAACATGACATATCGACTTGTTCAACTGAACGATGTCATCTATCAAGATAATCCCTTGTCAGAAACAAATGATGGCATTTTTTTTTTCTTCGATTGATGCCTGTTGATAGATGATAATTATGTATTACTACTCGATGTAAATAATACTGCATCAGTACAGAAAGTATATCTGTAACTCTATCATGAATTTTTGTTGTGAACTTCATCACAATTTAGTTTTTGTTGTTGGATCTTCTTAAGTAATGGTGCAGCATATGATATAAAACATTAGGTAATTCTGGACCATTATCATAACGACATCTATTTAGATATGTATGTGTTTGAGTTTAGATTGGTTAATGATGCCAGGATATACTTTACCCACGAGGTGGTATACTTCATTGAGGGCCATGAACAGTGTTTCTTTTGTTTCTGTCCTCTGTGCATCTATGTATCTATCCACAGAATAAATTAATTATTTGTGGTTCATGCTGTTTGTATTTTGTTCTCCCTCAATCAATCATTTATAGATAATGTAATGAAGTGACATTTCATATTTCTTTGTATTTTTGGTTTGTTTCTTTCAAAACATATTCTGTATTATGTTTCCAATAATGGAAGGGAAAACCAAGAAAACAACAGCCAAAAATTAACACCTTGCATAGTAGTAAGAATGTGAACAAAATCACCCTTTGAGGTTCTTGGTTCCATCTTAAAGGACTCCTGACAATATTTTGCTGTGAAACTGTCTCTTATACATGTTGATATAAACTGGTCCCGCTTTCTAAATGTCAGAAATTTGATCTTGCTTTGTTATAAGTATCATGTCACGTCTTCGTTGCTACTTGGCCCTCAAATTGCTTCTGCATTACCATTTGCTTGCAAGATCTCTGACTGGGATTGTCTTATGTTCTGCATTTTTGGCAGAAACTTGGCGAGGAAGAATATCAAAATAATTCTTCATTGGATGTCGTTGAAGGGACAGAAGAATCTCAAGATCAAACCAAGTGATTGAAGTTTCTGGTGATGTGGCCTTCCCTCTTGGATGTTTAATTCTCTTCAGAATATAAAACATTTAGTTCTTTTTGCCCCAAATAATTGTTTTGCCACTTCCCAAAGTGGGGTAACATCTCGAGTGTACGAGATGGCAACCACCACATTCTGCTTCCAAACATGATACGTATCGTTCTGAATCTCTGGTTACTTTCTGATTCATATCCAGCTCTTTTTTTTTTGTTGTTGTTGTTTAATTGCTATTATGATTTAAGCTTTACTAGCATATTAAATATCAAATTGTAGAATTCTTGTTTTGCTATAAATAGATAATGAATTGAAAATTAATAAATTAGTTTTATTCAATAAGCACAAACAATGAATCTTTAGAGATTTACATTTCTATCAAAGTGTATTTCTGTCTATTTAGCTATACCCTTGCTGAAACCCCCAATATGAATAAAAAGTCGAAAAAATGTAAAAAAGAAAGAATGAACAGCATGTTGTATGTAAACGATTTCTTGTACACAGGAAGAAGATTTTGCAGCCGCCAATTTTTTTTTGTTATAGTGGGGAAGACCTCTCCCATGGCAAAATCCCAGAGTCGGGATCAGCCAAGTTAGCCACGACAAAGTCCCGAAGACCTGTATCCCAAACTTGACAGAACTGCTGTGGCCAGTTTGGCGGCTCAATTGCCTCTGTACCAAGCCCAGGTGCTCTATCCCTTGACCCTTTATTCTGGCTATCTTGCCAGTCAGCGACGTAAGTGGCGACTCGTCGAGAAAATTTGGCCCTGAAAGACTCCCACACTTGGTATTTGTAATGGTTAATCATGGCTGTGCTCATTGGTAGATTGAGGTATCTGTAACCTGGCTTTAAATGGAAATGATGAACAACATTTATCAGCGAATCATCGAGAACTTCTGGGCGAACAATGGACTTGTGTCGTTCGGGACTTTGCAGCCTGCAAGTGTACCCAGTGGTCACTCCTTGTTTAGGTATTTCTGTCAAACCAGATGGACCAAAACTATGACAAGCTGTTCTAATTTCCCCAATAGACGATGAGGATGAAAAATTCGCCACCATATTTCTCAGTGAATTACGACCTGGAAGCCCTAAATCACTTGGGTGACGAGCAGACGGAAGAGGGAAGTAGAAGAATTCATCGACATCCATGAACGACACCCATTTGCATTCTTTCTGTGCCTGCAAAGCACAATGTGAAAATCCTGCTTCTTGGGTTTTAATCCATGGCCAAACTTGCCTTCTTACATTATGGTTCTCTTGATTAAGCTCATCAATCAGCTCCTCAATTCCATCATCACTGTTGTTATCATAAATAAACCATCGTTCTACACCAAGCCACGAGTGATACTTAATCCATTCGCGCATACTAGAGGCCTGATTGCGCACCATTGTACACACACACAGCTCATATTTTTCTTCTTCCTTCTTCTCTGCAGTTTTCGATTTCGAAATCCTTGCGACGGAAGGAAGAAAACGAACATGATTACTCTTACCTCTGAATGAAGCTCTAGAATGTGGATGTGAGATGACTCCAATTGAAATTCGAACTCCATTAGCCTTGGCAGGAGATTGATGCAGCTTGAATGGCAATGCACACCTGATAACTTCCTGCCCTGCTGTAATAGCTCTTGTTCTCACACTATACTTATCACTTACCTCTGAATTCCCCCAATTGAAATTACAAACAAACTGATTAGCATCCGATTTTCGTCCCGGCCGAAGCCCCAATCCTTTCACAAACACAACTGCAGTCTTCCCATCCAAAACAGCTTCATACACAACACTCTCCCAGGAAGACACCAATCTATGCTTCTTCACCTCTAAACTCTCTGCATCCTCTTCAACAAAACCCCCTTGTCTCTGCAAATTCACCACAGTGGAGTAATTAGCTGGCGGCAACGGGCATCGAGCAATCGACCTAAACCCATCGAAATCATCAACAACTGATAAAGCCGGCAAAACTACAACTTGGGTTTTATCAAATTCTTCATTATAGAAACAATCCAATCCTCCACCATTCATATACATACGGTTGCTTCTTCTCTTAGTGAACATCAACAAAACATGGTCTGGAAAAACAACTCGATCTTCAATATTGAACTTAAAAAAATCAAACCCAGAATTCGAATTTGCTGCTGCTATTGATGATGATAAAGAATGGCCAAGATGTGGATGAAATAAAACATACTGGGATCTAAATGGAGGACCATCTAATAAGAATAGAAAAGCAAAGAATGAGAAAATTAAAAGTGACCACCATCTTAATGAAACACAGAAACTGAATTGAGATGGAAGAAACGAAGATGATGATGGTGATGAAGTTGAAATTACTAATAGTTTTCGTTTCCGCCGCTTTTCAATATCCATATTTTCCAAAGATGGTAACTTTATATATAGATAGATCTAACTCTTCTTCTATCTCCTCACTTATGTATATACGGACAGTAGAAGAAGTTATGATGATAAGCAAACTAGGAAGATCTGAAAAAAAAATCACTGAAACAAACCCAGAAAAAGAAGAAGAAGTACAGCAATCAAGTTTGATTTTTGGGGTTCGTCTCTGCAAGTTTAGTTATTACCTTACAGAACATACTCTGTTAATGGGGTACTATAGAATAGAAGAAAAAAAAAGAGAGAGAAAAAACAGAGTCTACAGAAAGTAAAAGACAGAGAGAGAAACAGAGGGGTGTCCAAAATAAAAATAAAATAATGTAATATTTCTTGGAATTTCTTCCCAAAACAAACAATATCGGACTATTGGTTGTGGTATCAAATTACTAAAAATTAAGATGTTTTATTTAGGAAACAGTGGTGGTTGATTAAACAAACGTTTTTTTCTTAAACATGATTATCTGGAATAGTTAATGGGGGGAATAATGGTGGAGTGTGGACTGTGGAGCATTATCTCCTAATTCGACGCCCTAATGATTGTGATTACAGGGATGTTGCAAAAGAAAAAACAGCCAAAGGGATGTCGCGGACACTGATCTAGGCTGTATCCGTATTATCCGGCCGAATAAGAGTCGGACTCGATACAACACCGATTAAATCATGTCGGCGGTTACAATACCGATGCCACGAAATGCACGTTAAGTAATGAGATACAGATACGATACGGATGTATCCGTATTATCCGGCTGATACGAGTCGGACTCGGACTGATACCCAGAATTGCGCATTAAGTAAAGAGATACAGATACGATACGGATATACCGCTCCGTATTTACATGTGCGGCAAATGTATGTGGAAGGTACTGATTACGTTAGGGGGTTTAACACTTAAAAAGGTGGGACCATACAGGGCGTGGTACTGGTAGACTGGTAGGTTTGTTAAGTGGGACCACGTCGATATCGGAGTGGCTCTCTGGAGAGGAACACTTTGTTGTCGGTAGTAGTGGCTTTTATTTGGTTGGTGGGTTCCACATTGATTGGAAGAACAATTCTATTCAAAGCATGAAATACCTCCCCTCTTGAGCAATCGCCACGGAAATGGGGTTCTCATTCCATATAGGGCTGCACAGAACCGAGCCGAACCGAGTGAACCGAGCTGAACTGAGAGAAACCGAGCCGAAACCGAACTGAACCGTCTATTCAACGGTTGGTAGCAGTTTGAGATTTCAAAACCGTTAGATCCTCGGCTCAGTCCTCGGTTTTAGTCTCAAAACCGACCGAACTGAACCGAATAAACCGTTAGATATGACCCTTTGATTTTATATGAACATTAGATCTTAGCCATCCACTGTTAACATATATACACCTTTTACCCTAACCCTAAACTAAAACTTATTTTCTTCTCCTCTTTTCTTGTTCTTCGTCTTTGCAGCGGCACTTCTCTTCTCCCTCACCGGCATCACCATCCCGGCCATCACCTTCATCAAGACAACCATAATCACCACCTCTTTCTTCTTTTTTCTCTTCTTCTTTCATTACTTCTTCTTCTCCTTTTCCACCGACACAGCTACACCACCACCACATGTAACACCACCATAACCTGCTACACTATCATCAATAGAACCACCACCTGATACATCACCAGCACCACCACCTTTCGATTGATGACCATATTAGAATTAGGGTTGTTATTTTTTATTTTTTTGAATTTCTAATTTAATTGTTAGATTTGACTTGTGTGATCATGGGTTTTAATTCATACTTCTGTAATTTGTGTGTTGATGAATGTTTATTTGAGTTGCTTAATTTGTGCAGGATATAAATTTTTAGAAGCAAATATTTCTTTGTTTTTGTTTATTATAATACTGTATTTCTTGATTGTGTTTGTTTCATGTAATCTGAAGCTGAAGCAATTGCAGATAGTATTTTACGAATCACTCTGTAATTAAGAAGAAATTTGTATAAAATTAGTCAGATGAAATTAAATTTGTGAAATGGAAATAAAATTTAGAGAGGAATTTATCTCTCTTTATCAGATAAAACCGTTTGAAAACAGAACGCATCGAAAGGATCAGATCGGTTTAGAACCGAATCGATGTCACCTAGATTCGATTGGCTTTCAAAAGTAAGAACCGACCAACACTTTCGATTCCGTGATAAGTTTTAAAACCGCACCGACCGACCGATGTGCAGCCCTAATTCCATATGAATGAGTTTGATTAAATTTGGTGCCATTATGGCCAGTGGTTAGGTCCATTTTCTCCAAAGTTACTCGTACATTTACTAGAACGAATGAGTGCTCGACAGTTTTCATTAAGAGGCAGATTTTCGGTAGTTTGGAAAAAGAATACGATATTCCGCCTCTTAAGTAGTATTTGTTTTGCTTATTTATTTATTTAAAACTGTAAAAAACGGATCCTATATTAATTTTGTTTGTATAAATTCTAACTGCATTTTTGGACGCATAAAGATAAATCAACTAATTTTCATTAAGTGTTTTTTCAAGCGGTTGATGGTCAGTTTTTTTTTCTTCAATTTATTCAAATCGAAATGTGATCAGCAGCGAAGCCAAGAATTTGGTTAAGGGGTGCAAAATTTGTTATGGGGTGCAAAATAAATTTTTAAGGGTGCAAAAATGCAAAATTAGGCTTGGGTATTAAAAAAAAAATTCTGTTGGGCCTAAATTAGGCTTTGGAGCCAGCTGGGCAGGGGGTGCAAGTGCACCCCATTGCAATGGGTTGGCTCCGCCCCTGAATGTGATTACATGATCGCTTACAAAAATAACAAAACCATCAAAATACAAGATAATAAAAATCATAATACAAATGAAGATATCAATTACAGGTAAATCGCGAAGAGAAAGAGCCATATACCGTAAATATACCCAATTTTTGTAAATGTAGTAGGGAAGGATGATGGTATAATCCAGAATCGATTCCGACCATTTAATATGATTTTCTTCTTCTTCAATAAGAGATACTCTTATAAGAGAGGAGTTATTTGCCAAAAATCTTGTAAATCCAAACAAACCCGGATACCCTAAATCCCTTGGATTGAAAATGAATTCTAAGCAATACCGTGTTGGATTGCCGACGTTCTTGAATCGAGAATAGCAATTCACGAACCAGCGATCAAGGTTTGAATAAATCGCCCTCAAAGCGAAGAAAAACTCGCTCCAAATGGCGAAGAAAAATCGCTCCAAATAACGAATCAACATGTCAAAAGAAAACTAAAAAAAGAAAAGAGGAAAATTTGATCAGATTTGGTCCAAAAAAAGACCAAATCTAATCCAAAAATTAATGGAGGCTAAAGAGTTTTTTTTTTTCTTAGAGAAAAGAGGAAAGGAGAAGAGAGAGAAGCGATGGTTCATTTCCATTTTCATCAATTTCAACTCTGATGGTCAGTCTCTTAGTTTATTTTCTTCATCTCTCACTGTGCAAAAAACACCCTTTTACATATAATCTTATTAGATTTGGCGGTGAATGAGTTTCATGACCCCAGTCTTATCTCGGTGACATTTTTTTCTTATTTGGTAGTAAAAGAATTTTGACATTTTTCCCGGTCACTAATGCCGCGCCACCTCTAGTTACGCCATTTGACATAGCTTAGCTTCCTCATCGTTTCCACTTTGGTAAGGGAAGGAAGATTCTATGCACTGACATATAGCCAAACATTAATATCACGGAACAATTTAGTTGACTTTTCTTTTCCATTTTTCATTTCTATGGTCTAAAATGAGTGGCTTGCTCCCTACAAAATAACAAAAACGGTGCATCATAGAACTTGTACTGTTGTACAGTTTGGTATGGACTATGGAGGACTTGTCACAAGGTGAACTGTATATACACCCTTTTTGGTACCAAATTATGAGAGAATTATTGGACCTTTTTTAGAGCATAATAAAAGCTATCTTGAGGATTTTTATTTTTGAGTTTAGTATTATTAGAGTGGATTATATTCCCTCTATCCCTAATATATAGGCGGAGAAGATGAAATCTCTTAGAATAAAAAAATGCATGGTTTTTATAAATTTTTGTGTTTTTTTTGTCGATACCTCTTGTCTTATTCTCAATACAAATTCTCATACAACATAAATAAGGGTATATATGTCAAAAAATAACTTGGAAATAAAATTTCGCATATCTAATGGGACTAGAAAAATCCAATATTCCGCCTATGTAATAGGGATGGTGGGAGTACATTAGATTTTATGTATAATTCCTCAAAGTAGAAGACAATGTATACAAAAATTAACACATAAAAATGATTCATTGATGAGATGGAATTATATTGGTAATGTGGGCTGTTTATGTTGGTCCACCATAACATTTGTTCTTCTCCTTTTCTCTTCTTATGAGTTGTAAAGCCGTGTTTAACAAGAATTTGGACATTCTTTTTCCCCCTTTTTCTTGCTTGACTTGGCTAATGCATGTGCAGTGTATAGGGCTGCACAGAACCGAGCCGAACCGAGTGAACCGAGCTGAACCGAGAGAAACCGAGCCGAAACCGAATTGAACCGTCTATTCAACGGTTGGTAGCAGTTTGAGATTTCAAAACCGTTAGATCCTCGGCTCGGCCCCTGGTTTAGTCTCAAAACCGATCGAACTGAACCGAATAAACCGTTAGATATGACCCTTTGATTTTATATGAACATTAGATCTTAGCCGTCCACTGTTAACATATATACACCTTTTACCCTAACCCTAAACTAAAACTTATTTTCTTCTCCTCTTTTCTTGTTCTTCGTCTTTGCAAAGCGCACTTCTCTTCTCCTCACGGCATCACCATCCCTACCATCACCTTCATCAAGACAACCATAATCACCACCTCTTTCTTCTTCTCTTCTCCTTTCTCTTCTTCTTTCATTACTTCTTTTTCTCCTTTTTCACCGACACGCTACACCACCACCACATGCGCACCACAATCACCGCTACACAATCATCAACAACACCACCGCTACATCACCAAGACCACCACCACCTTCGATTGATGACCATATTAGAATTAGGGTTGTTATTTTTTATTTTTTTGAATTTCTAATTTAATTGTTAGATTTGACTTGTGTGATCATGGGTTTTAATTCATACTTCTGTAATTTGTGTGTTGATGAATGTTTATTTGAGTTGCTTAATTTGTGCAGGATATAAATTTTTAGAAGCAAATATTTCTTTGTTTTTGTTCATTATAATACTGTATTTCTTGATTGTGTTTGTTTCATGTAATCTGAAGCTGAAGCAATTGCAGATAGTATTTTACTTAATCACTCAGAATTAAGAAGAAATTTGTATAAAATTAGTCGATGAAATTAAATTTGTGAAATGGAAATAAAATTTAGAGAGGAATTTATCTCTCGTTTATCGTGGATAAAACCGTTTGAAAAACCGTAGAATCGATCGAAGCCGATCAGATCGGTTTAGAACCGAACTAATGTCATCATGATTCAGATTCAGCTTTCAAAAGTAAGAACTAAACTCAACACTCGGCCTAAATCGACGGTTTTACTCGAAACCGCACCGACCGACCGATGTGCAGCCCTAGCAATGTAGGGGCTGAAGCAATGGTTGTGTACTGGATGGTCTTAGGTTATTCATAAATTTGAAGGAAAAATAGGGGGTTCACAAACGCAAAGTGTCTGCCATTAGATGATTTTTGTATAAACTACCTTAAAATCTATCATTCCTCCTGTCATGTCCCACCGGTTTTATAAGAAAATTTAGGCTCGAGAGGCATAAATAGCATCTAAACGATTAGAGTTGCCAGCGACTAATTTGAAAAGCTAGAGAATCATTGATCTTATGAATAGTCTTAAGATTTAGCAACACAAATGAGAAAATTGGTGCAGTGTCTTGGCATCAACATAATTTCAATATACATATAGCAATGAAATTGAGGACCACGAGTCCGAAATTTTGAAAATGGGCCGCGATTAGAGTACTTGATTAAGAACAACAACTAGGATAAATGTTTGATTCTCCTTGCTACCTTGTGGTGCCAGCAACTAATTTGATCCCACCAAAAGCTAGAGAAATAATCAATTAAATTGATCCTATGAATAGTCTTAAGATTTAGCAAAAACACAAATGAAAAGAAAATTGTGTTCGCAGTGTCTTGTCTTGAAACCAACTTCTAATCCATGCTTCCTACTTCTTCCATGCATTCCATAAGATAACAAATGGGGCAAATTTTTCCTTAGGGTAGAGTATCAATGACAACTGCGTTATTTTGATATAACAGATCTGCGTCTCTTGTTAATGCCCACAAACTTGATGGAATTCTTATTTTGAGTATTGAATCTCGCATCCTCCCGATCAAGATTTGCATGTTTTTAGATACATGTTTGCACTTAACGGTGGTGTACGCAACCATATATCCTTAAATTATAATGCTCGAATTGTCGAATTTTAAACACACTTTAGCTGTTCTTCTTCTTTTAGATTGCATTATTTATATTAATTCATAAAACTAGTAATCTTTGTTGAGTGAAGGCCATGACTTAAAATTACGTCGTTGTGTTTGTCCAGTTCTTTGATTATGGTTCCCTGGCACCTTCAAGATACTCATATGAAAATAAAATTAATTTAATATCTTGCCTTCGTTTTGTGGCAGTAGAACGAAGTAGTTTTATTCTCGTTTAAGAAAAGTGGATACCCAAATAATTTTCGTCACCGACATTTTTTTCATTTTTAATCTCCTTAGCAATAGATATAGTGGGATGGATATGTTTGGAGAAGTATGTGATTTTTGGAGATTCGCTGTTGACCTGACACTTTGCCAAAATTGTTGATTACATCCAGCAAAGTGTTAACATTTTGTATATCGGCTTTTTGCAAAAAAAGTAAGCAATCGTCGGCAAATAGAAGGTGCGATTATTTATCCTTTGATATTTTGATTCCTTAACTTCTTTGATCTTTCTGCTTTGAGCCAATGATCTTGTTAGGACTTCCATTGTGAGGAGAAATAAATAAGGTGATAATGGGTCTCCCTCGCTTAATACCCTGGATGGCTTGAAAGGTATGCATGGTGTGCCATTAAGAAGAATCAATTTCTGTTGTGCTTATGCACTCATGGACCAGAGAACACCATTTGTTGTCAAAACCCAGTTTGAGCATGACATTGTTGAGGAAATTCCATTCTACTCGATTGTGAGTTCTTAGGTATATATTATTTTTCGGTATTAAGCAAATGTTAGTCTTGTTCATTTTCTTCATAATCCTTCCATATCAAAAAACCTTGTATCAGACGACATCCTTTTTAACAACACCCCATTGAGTTTTGAAATCCATCCCGCCGAGAGCTTTCCAAGGTTGCATACTTTTGAGAGATGCTTCTATTTCTTCCACATCCGGAATTTTTGTAAGTGCCATGTTGTCGATGTCGGATATACAAGTTGGAAGAACATTGAGAAGTTCTTCATCAAGTACTTGGATTGGTTGTGGTCATTATGTTTTGGAAATGAGAATTGAGTAATGACGCCGCCACACCATGTTCCATCCGCTTTTTGAAGAGATTCAATTTACTGTTGAGCCCTTCTTTTGTTAGCTTGGAGGTGAAAGTGTTTTGTATTTTGATCTCGTCTCGTGAACAAAGTGTCCCTTGATTTCTGTATAGAACGCTTCTTTCTACTATGCCACTCATTGATTTCTTGTTCAACCTCCATAATTCTTCCCGTGTTGTCCGTGTTGCTTTCCGTTGTTGTAAGATAACCAGTTTTCGTTGGAGAATATTAAGTCGATGATGGATGTTGCCAAAAGTTATTCCGTTCCATCGAGGATGAGGGCTCTATCTAATCTAGATTTTATTCTTCCCCTGTTCCAAAGTTAAGACTTGAGTTCCTCATTCTTTTGTTTTTCCCTGATTCAGCCAGCTTCTGTTACCATATCTTGAACAACATAATCATCCGTGCAAGTGTCATCGTCTCTAGTCATTAACTTCGCCTCCTTTCTCGGCTTCATATTTATAAGCAACAAAAATTTAGGCAATGACCCAACATTTGTTGCAATATACGAGTTCTTATAGTGCTCGAGACGGCATCAACATAATTTCCATAGCATCTAAATGGGCCGCGATTAGAGGTACAACTTTACATGCCAGCGACTAATTTGAAAAGCTAGAGAATCATTGATCCTATGAATAGTCTTAAGATTTAGCAACACAAATGGAAGGATTCTTTTTGTAATATAGAAGGAATTGGTCTGCCTAAATCAGTGTTTCTTCTTCAAGCAAGTAACTTTTTCCTTCCTACTTCTTCCATGATAACAAATGGGGCAAATTTTTCCTCGGACAACATTTTGATATAACAGAGTAAACTTGACAAGGATTTGCATGTTTTTAGGCTGCACTTCTACGCTTAAATTATAATTCATTTTACTTCTATTAGACATTTATATTAATTCAAAACTAGTAATCACACTTAATTAGTAGTAGCTATAAAAATAAAATTAATTTAATATTGGAAAATCTAACAATTTTGGATCATTCCATGTGGATCAATCCTTCCTACTTCTTCCATGATAACAAAGCAAATTTTTTTTTTTTTTTTTGACAAGGATTTGCATGTTTTTAAAGGACATTTATATTAATTCAAAACTAAAAAAGCTATAAAAAATAAAATTAATTTAAATGTAGAGCTTTTTTTTTTTTTTTGAAGTGAAAAGGATATATTAAGAAAAAAAGAAATGTACAAAGTATTTACACTGTCAAAACACTGCCCAAAAAAGAAAGGAAAATTTCAATTACAGATTCATAACCGTCTCCCAGTGCAAAAGAACTTGAGTCGCAGAGAGATGTTTGAATACTTCCGTTGTCGAGCTCCAAAGATGGATCCATTGTTTCACCGCCGTTTCCAGCTCATAACCCGACCTAGCTCTACCTCCGTGAACCCTCTTGTTACGTTCGTTCCAGACTTCCCAGCAAATAGCGAAAGGTAGTAGATTCCACACCATTTTCAATTTGGCTGAGGTCTTCTCCATCTGTCATCATCATTGCCTTATAATTCTGTGGCATCACCCAGCTAACACACAATGAGTTTAAGAAATAGTTCCACAACTTTTTAATCTCGTGCAAAGTGTATAAATAGGTGTTCAGTGTTTCGAGTTTCGAGTTGCGTAAGAGACAGGTTGGACTGAATTTCCACTCCCCTATGCTCCAACATCTGCCTGGTAGGAATGGACTCATGAAGAGCCGCCCAAACCAAAAAAAGAACCTTAGGTGGCGCAAGTTTACCTGTGATAATTCTTTCCCCATCCCAATCTGGATCCTTGTCGGAGAGTGTTTTATATATTCCTTTTGCTGAAAAATCTCCTTCCAACCCGTTTTCTTCTCCCTGCGTTAGTCTGACAAGACGCAAATCGTGCTTCATCTCCAAGAGATCGATTCTCTCCGCCGGATCCAACGTTCTGCTGAACTGAAAATTCCATGTGTTACCAAAAATTTCAGCTACCCTCTCCATCTTCTGACTACTAATCCTGAATAGCCGTGGATATCTCACCCTAAAAGAGTTCTCTGTACACCAACAATCATGCCAAAACCTAATTCCAGAACCGTTTTTTGCATTGCACCTGCATCGAGTCGTGAAAGACTCTATGCTCTCTTAGTATATCGAACCACATGCTTTTCCCAATTGAGTCTCTGACCTGCAAAGGAAGTAAGCAACCCTCCTCCGCTTTTGTTTTTTCACAAACAATTCTTCTCCAAAGTGCTGTCTTCTCTTTACAATATCTGATGTGCCATTTGGCCAACAAAGATTTGTTCACCAATCTTAGGCTTCGTATGCCCAGTCCTCCCTTCTTTTTAGGTTTGCAGATTCTTTTAAACGAAATCCAACTCATCTTCCTCCTCTCATCATTCTCTCCCCATAAGAATTTCCTCATTATTGTGTTTAAACGTTTCTCTACTGAAGCTGGAAGGTGGTGTAAAGACATAAAGTAGACTGCCAAACTCTCAAGAGAGGTTCTAATCAAGACCACTCTACCTACTTTATTCAGTAATCTCCTTTTCCACGGCTCTAGTTTTTTCTGCATCCTCTGAATTATTATCTCCCAGATTATGTCGCTCCTCCTATTAGAACCAATTGGCATTCCCAAGTATGTGATCGGGATATATTCCACTCTGCATCCCAGCTCCGTAGATAGATCCTTCACAGGTGGTCCGCACCTATGCTTACCATCGTGCTCTTTTTCTAAGTTAAGGCGAAGTCCCGTTAAAATCTCGAAAATGGTCAGAATTATCAGCAAACGTCTCACCTCAACCTTTGTTGCATTTAAGAAAATCATTGTGTCATCTGCATATTGCAGATGGGTCACCTCCGTTCCTCATTCTTTCACTGTAAATCCCTTTAATTTTCCTTGCGCCACCGCATTGTTTAAGATCAAAGAAAGTACCTCAACAACCAGGAGAAAAAGAAATGGCGATATAGGATCGCCCTGACGTATCCCTCTCGACGGTTTTATCAACTTTGTTGCCTCTCCATTCACCAATATCGAAAATTGCGCTTGAGTTACACACCATTTCATCCATTGTATCCACCTCGTGCCGAAGCCATTCTTCGCCAAGATAGAAAAGAGTGAAGGCCAGCTTACATTATCGAATGCCTTCTGCATATCAATTTTGCACATAACCCCCGGAACGTCTTTGTCTTAGCCTCTCAATCAATCAGTTCATTCGCCACCAGGATACCTGGTCTAGTATTTGCCATCCCTGATGAAAGCAATTCGAGCATTCGAGATCAGGCATGGCATTACCACTTTCATTCTTTCCGCCAGTAGCTTGCTCAAAATTTTGTAGAAGCTACTAATCAAACTTAGTGGCCTAAAATCTCTCACGCGTTTTGAGTCTTCTTTCTTCGTATTAACTTCATAAAGGATACATTCAATCTCCAATCCAACTTCCCGTAACATGAAATTCATTTAAAGCGCTAAAATATCTTTATTTAACACCTCCCAGCAAACCTTATAAAATTCCAGGTTATAGCCATCAGGCCCTGGAGCCTTATTGACACCACACAATTTTATTGCCCTCAGAACCTCTTCCTTATCAAAGCATCTCTCGATCCAACCTTGTTGCACCGAGTCAATCGATTTGAAATCCATGTTTTCTAGTGAAGGACTGACATGAGAACCGTCCGTAATGTGGTTAGTGTAGTAATCCTGAATTTGTTTTTTTATAACTTCATGGTTGAAAACATCCACTCCGTCCACCTACAGCTTTGTAATGCAATTTATTCTCTTCTTACCACTTGCAATTTTATGAAAGTATTGAGTGTTCTTATCTCCGTACTTAAAGCCTTTTACCTTCGCTCTTTGAAACGCCATTCTAGCTCTAGTACACTTCACCTGGTTCAAGGAAATCAACAACTCCGCTCTTTCTCCAGTCTGAACTGCTGACAGCGTCATACTTTCCTCCGCCATGTTTAAAACATTTATCTTCTTCTTGAGATCATCCTCCTCCTTCCTAACGTTTCCAAACGTATTCCTACTCCAATTCTTGATAAAATATTTCAAGTTCTGAAGCTTTCTAAAGATAACATACCCGGGAGTACCCACATATTCAATCGAATTCCACCAAATCTGCACCAACTTTAATAAATCCGATGTGCTCCAACCAGTGATTTTCTATCCACGAAACTTGAGTGAGGTTTGATCGAAGGAATTAAATCCAAAAGAATAGCATTGTGATCTGATATTGTTCGGACTAACGCTGTTTGAATAACATTGTTGAACTTTGCATCAAAAATCGTGCAAACCAAACATCATCCGATCTCGCATAGCAGAGGATTATTTTGCTTATTGCTCCAAGTATAAGCACCCCCATGTAATGGAAAGTCTATCAACTATTGGTCCGCGATAAAGTCGTTCAGGAGCTTCATATTTTGTATGTCTCCTCCCGGCTTGTTTCTTTCCGCATCACTTCTCACTGCATTTACATCTCCAATAAAACACCAAGCTTCATAAGACCACGATCTCACATGTGTCAAATCAGACCAAAAGGTTTCTCTTCTGTCATTATCACACGGGGAATATGCGTTAGTCAGTAAAAACTTAAAGCCATTACTGCGAAATTGGAACATGCAAATAATGGAATTTAGACCCGTTCTTTTATCCAAAAACTCCAGCAAAGTGTTGTCCCAAATCGTTATTAGTCCACCACTGTTTCCTACCGTTCCTTGCGATGGTAGAACCTCCATTCCAAAATCCACGTCATACCATAATTTTCGAACAAACCAATAGGACATAGATATCATCTTAGTCTCTTGGATCTGACATATAACTTTGAGCTGCGTAATCATGTCTTTCACGCCACTTGCTTGGAAAAATCATTTAAGCCTCTTATGTTCAAAGAGATAATCTTAGATCCCATCAGGTAAACTTGTCTCCCTTGAGTTTACCTCCTCATTCTCCTCCTCGTCATTCGATGATTTAGAGACATTTGAGTCACAAATGTCAATTACTCTCAAACCTTCAGCCTATCAATTTGTACTGTCTCTGTATTTGAACAATATTTCATCAATTACTTCCTTGGCTTTTACCTGATCTTTAGAAGAAATACCTCCATCCTAAAGACAAAGTTCCACAACCAGCTTTGAGGTAGAGAATATAACTTCATTAGAATCAATATTAGCTTGCTGAATGTCGCCCAACTTAATTACAATTTGGTCATCAATCACACTGAAAAGATTTAATTGTTGATCTGTTGTTGACACATTAGCTGATAATGGTGAGTCCTGCACTATTGTATCCTCATGTTGATTAGAGTGTAGGACCAGTTGACGGTCGTCAGTGGGTACTGAGGAATGAAACCTTTGGTCATCATACTCTTCCAATATTGGTTCATTAAACCCTGTAATGTCTGTATAATCCACTCCATGTTCACATTTTCATTAATTAATATTCCAACCGGCCACGTCAGTTGAGGTCGGTTCGATGATTGGTACATGAGTTTCTAACACGCACTGTGATCCAAGTAACTCAGCTTCCATAGCATTATCGATAGCCTCCAGTCTAGCTGAATTTTGAACTCCGTCTCCTCTTCCACTCATATCTGTAGCATAGAATTCATTTACCTTTGAGGCTAATATATCCCTATGTGACTGAAGCTCCCCTCCCTCATTCTCGTAAGTATAATGAATATTCTTTGTCCTCTATTTGTTTTTAGTGAGACCCCCGTCTCCTGCGATAGAAGAAGAAATCCCACCTCCCTTGTCAAATTGTCTATTAAAATTGTCCTCTAAAACTCCCAAGATCGGTTCAGTGGTGCTGTGTTCTTTGTCTTAACACCCGAGGCATTGTTCCTCAGCATTAGGCCGTCTGCTGGATTATTCAAATGCACCAAATTTGGTCCCGAGATTTTTGGAATTGCAATTCTATTATCAAATTCGTTAGTGAGTCTGATATATTCCTCCATTGTCGCTTTTTTTTTTTATCAAACTTGAAATCCCATTCTATTGTAAATCGCCCATTTTTGGTTTTCATCTTCCACCATGGTTAATTCACGGATCATGGCAAAGTCCCCCCGACTTTAATTCTGAAGAATGAGTTGTTCACCATTTTCAGTGTACTTGTTGCCACCTCGATAAGACCCCCGAGATTGTCCCCCACATCCTTGAACAACTTAGAGTTCCAGAATCTCTGCGGTATACCCCTAACTTTCAGCCATTTACCATATTTTGCTAAATTCTGTATGGGTATTATGTTATCCTTTTCAGGTATTGTCATTTGGTTCTCCACGGGTGAGCTATGTGTCCCTGAGACACACTTCTTTTGTATGTCCGCCATTCCTTTGTCTTGTGAAATGTGCACCACCGCCATGTCAATAAAAAGCTTTTGCGGTCTCCAGAGATCCATCAAGAGGCAAGAATTGTCTAATACAATTCTAGCGTTGCATTCATCAATTATTTCCATATCAATGAACGATTCCCACTCCATTTGCCTCCTTATTTACCTTGCTACCTTCTGCCAGCGGACCTCTCCATCCACACGGACAATACCTTGAAAGCACTATTGCGTTTGTTCCCTTCTCGGAATAGCAGTCTCGAAATCAGACATTGAAGGAATATGTTGGACCGGTTTTTTGATTAAGTTATTCTCCTTCAACAGTATTATAATTTCCTTCCACAAAACACCCCAATAATATCCACTCCCTCCACATGGAATGCAGATAGCATAGGATCTGTTTTCGTCTCCTCTTCTTATCCTGGAGATTCTAAGATATTTCCCTACTTCGTTCTCTCTAATCTCACCCAAGAAGGACGATTCTCCCTCCCTTATAGGCCATCTTCTCTTCTTGTTCGTTGCATCCCTTGCTTCCTCCAGAACCGTAGTTATCCAACTTGCTATATTCGCTGAGAATTCCATCCATGATTTGTAACCTCCCCTCTTTCGCTCCTCCAAACGCAATCCTTTAGTACCCCATGAAATGTAGAAAATTTTCTTCTCCAGATAAAGCGGTTTACCACCTCCTTCTCCCTCCATTTTTTTTTTTTTTTTATTGTTGCGTTTTTTCAAACACCTTGTGCACAACAAAACTGGTAAAGAGGTTCATTCGATTCAAGATTCAAGATTACCACAAAAGTCTTTTTTCTCATTAAATTCCAATTGTAAACACTACTATATTAGACCAACTATCCTAATTTAACAGGAAAACTAAGATTCATTCACAAGCGTATAATAAAAATATGGAGAATGATAGAGTCGCACTTTCTTAAGGTATTCATTTACCAACCTCAAAACCGTAAGATCCTTGAGCTGCCACTCAAAAAATGGCAGTTGTTAATTTGATTCCAGAGTTCTGATACTTCATAGCAAGATCTAGAAATTCCTGGAAAAAGTAGAAAATTTTGAAAATTTTCACTGTTTCAGACACTCTCTCTCCTCATGTTTCAGACACTCGAATTTAGGTCAAAAAAAGTTGAGATGCGATGTGCGGGAACAACTTCCCGCCAAAAAAAGTTGAATCTTCTCAACTTTTCAAGGATGTTGTAACAATCTTCCAACGGAAAAATGTTGCATTTTCATATTGGCCATTCTAGTATATAGTTATGTGTTCTCACAATTTCACGAAAAAAATAAGATTTTCCATTTTCATTCATGGTTTATAGTACTCTCTCTGTTTCAAAAAGATAGGTTGTTTTCAAGTACAAATTACATATTAAATCAGCTTATCTTTTTGAAGCAGAGGGAGTATATGATTTTAATTTATAAATCGTAACCATAGTTTTTAAAAGAGTAAGCTTTACGTTTTGTTTCAAACTTTTTAAGAAACGCTCAGATTCGTACATATGAAGCACTTGAAATAAGAAGCGTGTAGTCAATGACAGAGCAAGCTTTACGCTTCGTTTCAAATTGTTTGAGAAACGCTATGATTCGTACCTATGAAGCACTTGGAATAAGAAGCGTGTAGTCAATGAATTTTACCAAAGTCAGAAGCGAAAAGTGATCAAACTTCAAAAAATAATGCTTCTATAGTGGGATTCAAACATACCACCTCGTACATAATATGTGAGTGCTCAACCATTATTCTACATGGTTATTTGCGATAGTATTTGACTATAGTTTATATTTATAAATGTTTACATACCTATTTTATCAAATCTTATATTTTACGATTCACCCCCAACCATGAAACGCCGCTTCACGATTCAACCTACACATCTCTTCTCAAAAATAGAAAATGCTTCACGCTCTGCTTCACTCTTTCAATACCTCGCTCGTAACTATATTTGTTTTAGCTTATTCTTTTCATTTGTTTCCAAACTTCTTGATCTAAAAATATTTTCATGGATAACTAATCCTTGTCTAATTTGCAAAAACCTTTGTGATGACAGTAGTAAACCGGTGGTATCGAGTGGGAATAATGGTGCATTTGGTTTTCAATCTCATACAAATGGTGGTGTTTTATCATTTACAACGGACGGAGAGGTTACAAATCACTAGCAACTGTGGAAATTTTTAGTAGTGATGGTTTTGTTAACTTTATCAATTCAAGTAGATGTAGAAACAAGGGTGTTCAATACCTTTCAAAATCTTTTGATTTATCAAAACCTCGATCACGATCAATCTCACCTTCACAGATCCATCCTGGGTAAACTCAATATCAAGAAGTTAAGGGTAATTCTGTAATGTTAAAACCTTTCGTGGAGGAATCTTGGGAATTCAAATTTCATAAACTAAAATCCTATTTTTCAGCAAGTTATACCAGAAAAAATATCTGAATCGACCAATAGTATCAATCTAAACTTGGAAAAAAAATCGGTGTAAAAGAAAACCCTAAACCTAGTCTCATAATTATCTTCAAGCTTCTTTATCATACCGCCTCAAAAATAAAAACATTATATGACAAGAAATTGAAAAAAAAAAAAAAAACCCAAATCAATCAACTCCAACCAGAAGTTGAAAGAATTAAGGCTTGGATCTACTTCCAACGCGATGAGAAATAGTCTTATCTTCGCCGAAAAATTTAATGAAGCTACAACTCATTGGAGTAAATGTTTCAGGATGTTCAAAAAGAGGTGGATATCATATGGAGAAAATACAGAAAAGTTATTAATACACTATGGGGAGAAATATTTTCGTTTTCAAGTTCCAGAATGTTGATGATAAAGAAACTTTTTGAAATAATTGTGTTGGATCCTTAATGAGTCATTGATAATATTATAGCTTTATGATAGTAAAAAGTCTCTTGATGAATACAGATTCACTCATCAGGTGTTCTCTGTTTTACTTCGTGTTTTATCTTTAGATAACATTGATACAAGGATTATTGATAAGAGGTATATGGATATAGGAAAAAATAAAAATAATGGTTATGGAAAGGGTTACTCGGTCCGAGGAAGAGTTTTTATAGCAAAGACTGAATTTGATATTAGAATGTCATTATAAAGGGGGAACTGGATTCTAACATCAAAAAAATAAAAGGTCTGGATCAAATATCATTTTGGAAAAAAATCATGAATTTTTTTTCCCAAAATGTTTTGCTCTTGAAAATGATGATGAGAACTGTGAAGATATTACTTTTGATATGTGGATTTTTGGCTTAACTGAAATAGCATTTGAAGAATATTATGCTACTCATTCCCATACAGTGAAAGAATACTAAGAAATAACACTGACCCAGGTACTGGTGGGCCGGGCAACGATGAAATCCCAAAAAAAAAATTGATATGGAAGAGATCGAGGCTAGAGGTAGTAAAAGAATTAGATATGACGATAGATAATAGAATCTCGATCTTCTAGACCAAAATAGTCAAAACCTATGGTGAAAACTTAGAAATCCCCAACCTTAAAATAACCTACGCCAAGAAGTGATATGTGTCTTAAACACCTTGATTATTATTTATTTATGTTTTTTTTCTTATGAATTATGTATTTGACGTTTGTTTTGAGTTTTATATGTGTTTTGGAGTCATATGGCAAGAAAGAAGACAAATAGGAGCTAAAATCTTTACTTGGAGGCACTGGGCATCAATGGACGTGAAGAATAAAATGTCAGTTCCCCATAACTGACAGTTGAGCAATAAAGAGAATAAGCAGCCAGTTATAAATAACTAACATGCCAAATATTAATTGGGAAACCCTTATCCAATCCCCAGGGTGCCAATATCCGTCTCAGATTATTTGACCTACTTAGGTCGAGCTAATGCTTCAGACAAAATTTGTCTTCTCCTCTCCTTTAGTTTTTCTTCCCTAATTGCAGCTACAGTTGTTGATCTTGAAAATTGAAGACGATGGTGTTAATAATTGAGAGGACATGAAAGAATAATTCCAGTACGGATTGTATAGAAGAGAAGATAGATGGTGTTGCCGTTGTTTGATAGAAATCTAGGTTGTGATTGAATTTAGGGTTTTAGTGAAGATATTCGAGATAAGGGTTTGATTTGGTTCGATTTTGGCATATATGGGGTGTATCTGAAACTTGAAGAAGAGAATAATGAGGACCACATTGTTAGTGATAGATGCTCACAGTTCAATAAGGAGTAACTAGCAGTTAGGGTTTGCTTTTTCTGTGATATTAAGAATATGATAAAGGGAAGTGCTAATTGGTGAAGCTTAATGTAATGGATTGAGATGTTGCAACTGAAATGTATGTGTTAGAGCACTGCTCGGTCAAACTCGTAAGCATTGCCATCTCAAGCTTGTTGTCAAGTTTAGTTGCCAAAACTATAAGCCTTGATCTCTAGTCTACTTATAGCTAAGTCTCGGATTAGGATAGAAAATGTAGTTGAGCATTAGACTTCACGGGGTTCATCAATTAAATATGAAGAACTACTAAGGGGAGTGGAACTTCATCAACAAAAGGTATGTGGAGACTTGAACTTATCTATCACTCAAAAGTCTATCTACTGTATCTCTTATTTGAGAAAAAAGACGTATAGCTATATAGACTTCGATTATACACATTTGATATTTCGAATGAGTTTAACTCGCTTACATATTTCTCGAAATACGTGTTGGTAAGCTTTCACTTTAACCAAGATCATCTTATATTCTTGACGAAATCCAAAAGATGATCATGTGAATATCGCCTTGTAACATCTTACATGATTTCTGTGAGACAGTCATTTGATGTAGACTCGAATGTTTCGTATTGATCATTCAATCACATGAAAATTTATTTGAAGATAATAGTTTGTGTGAGACAATTATTGTCGTCATCCTAGAATGTTTCAATGATTGAAATGGGAGTTTAGAATACTTAACCATGATTGGATTATAACCATAGTATGCGTACTTGCAAATGTGTTGATCCAAGACCAGAACTTAGTATGCATATGCATACTGGTTGGTCAGGTAAAGTGCGGGAGATAGAGTATGCATATGTGTGTGCATACTGGCGAAGTCAGTTGAAGTCCAGGTACTAGAGTATATGTACCTGTATGCGTACTGGTTTCAACTGAAGTTTGGAAGTGTACGATAGTATGCGTACCCATTTGCATACTGGCGAACACAGTCCAAGTTCGGCTATTAGGTATGCGTACCTATTTGCATACTTGAGTGGGTTATATTCTAAAATCAGTTTGTTCATGAATTAATACATTTATATATAATAAGGAATGCAATATTTTGCAAACCGTGGCTATAATGTTCATGAATTGATTCGAGTGAATCAAAATCGATTTTGCTTCAATTGTGTCTTGTATACTTCTATGAGAATATAAACAATTGAATAACTCTAGAACTAGTTTCATTTGAGTCACTTGAACTAGTTATGGTTGATATGAAAGTGTTCATATGGCTAACTTCGGTTAACTATTGTTGAGCCAACAAGGTGTACACATTTAGGTACGGCTACCCATATCTAAATGAAGTCACTTTTCATTTGTGTGTAACAAGCTAAGTTCGATCTAACGGTTGAAAGATATTAGCTTGAGTCTAATCGGGTTTGAAAAAGCGGGGGTACAACAACCACACCAATATTTCGCTTAGCAATCTGTATGGAAAACTCCAATATAATTCCAAGAGATCGACTAGATAGTTAGACTCAATCAATGGAAATATATCCAAGAGTTGTATCTCTGTTTCACAATGTAATCAGCAAATCAAACAGATAGAAATCCACGAGCCTGATTATTATGTGAAACAACTTGAATGATACCAATGACCAATGTAGTGTCAATCAATTTATATCAACATCCAAAGGTTGGATTATCTAATTGATTGAACTATGCACAACCTGTGATATTTCAATTATATAAACAAATATAATGCGGAAAAAAAAATCACACATACACCAGAAATTTTGTTAACGAGGAAACCGCAAATGCAGAAAAACCCTGGGACCTAGACCAAATTTGAACACCATATTGTATTAAGCCGCTACATACACTAAACTTATCCAAGTTAACATCGGACTGGAATGTAGTTGAGCCCTAACCAATCTCACACTGATCAAGGTACAATTGTGCTCCTTACGTCTCTGATCCCAGCAGGACTCTATGCACTTGATTCGCTTAGCTGATCTCACCCACAACCAAGAGTTTCTATGACCCAAAGTCGAAGACTTGATAAACCAATTTGTCTCACACAGAAAAGTCTATTGAATAGATAAATATGTCTCCCACAGATAAACCTATGAGTTATGTTCCATCTTTTGATAACTCAAGGTGAACAGGAACCAATTGATATACCAGACTTATATTCCCGAAGAACATCCTAAAAATATCAATCACCTCACAATAATCTTAATTGTATGGTAGCGAAACAAGATATTGTGGAATAATAATCAACGAGACGAAGATGTTTGTGACTACTTTTTGCCTTGCCTATCGGAGATTAAATCTCGAGCAAATCTTAGAGAAGATAGTGCTCAATCACGATAGAAAACAACAAGATCAGGACACACAACTATAGAGAAAATAGTTGGGTTTGGCTTCACAAACCCAATGAATACTTCAAGTCGTTAACCTACAGGGTTTCGTGAAAAACCTAAGGTTAAAGGAGAATCGACTGTAGTCGCAACTACTATCACACAAGAGGTGTGGAGATTAAGTTTCCCAGTTGCTAGAGATCTCATTTATATAGTTTTCAAATCAGGGTTGGAAATCTAAGTTACCTTGGTAACAAAGCATTCAATATTCATCGTTAGACGAAAATCTGATTAGACTCAAGCTAATAAATGTCAACCGTTTGATAGAACTTAGCTTGTTACACGCACATGAAAAGTGACCTCATTTAGATATGAGTAACCGTACCTAAACGTGTGCACCTTTGTTGGCTCAACAATAGTTAACCTAAGTTAGACATATGAACACTTTCATATCAACCTTATTAATCGTAACTAGTTCAAATGACTCAAATGAAACTAGTTCTAGAGTTGTTCAATTATTTATATTCTCATGGAAGTATACAAGACACAATTGAAGCAAAATCGATTTTGATTCACTTGAATCAAGTCATGAATATTATAGCCACGGTTTTCAAAATATTGCATTCCTTATTATATAAATGTATTAGTTAATGAACAAACCGATTTTAGAACATTATCCACTCAAGTATGCATACGGGTACGCATACCTAAATGGCCGGACTAAGTTTGGGTTCGCCAGTACGCGACCTGGTACGTATACCTTCCAGACTCAGCAGAAATTCTCGGACCTGAACCTCACTCCAGTACGCATATCGGTATTTGTACAAGGTTCCCGGACTTTCACCAAACTAAGCAGTACGCATACGGGTATGCATACCATGGTTCCCGGACTTAGATTACATATATGCAAGTAAGCATACTATGCTTATATCCAATTGTTATAAACTCTTATTTCAATAATTGAAACATTCTTGGAAGACGACAATAGTTGTCTCACATAAACTATTAGCTTCAAATCAATTTTCAAGTGATCGAATGATCAATACGAAACATTCCGGGTCTACATCAAATGACTGTCCCACACAAATCACGTAAGATGTTAACATGCGATTTTCACATGATCATCTTTTGACTTTCGTAAAAAATATAAGATGAACTTGGTTAAAGCAAAAGCTTACCAACACATATTTCGAGAAATATGTAAGCGAGTTAAACTCAGCTCGAAATATCAAATGTGTATAATTGAAGTCTATGTAGCTATACGACTTTTGTCTCAAATAGGAGATAGAGTAGATAGACTTTTGATTGATAGATGATTCAAGTCTCACATACCTTTTGTTGATGAAGTTCCACAAGCTCCCCTTAGTAGTTCTTCGTCTTCAATCGATGAACACCGTGAATGCTAATGATCAACTACACTTTCTATCCTAATCCGAGACTTAGCTATAAGTAAACTGGAAATCAAGACTAATAGTTTTGATAACTAAACTTGACAACAAGCTTGAGATAGCAACGCTTGCGAGTTCGACCGAGAAGTGCTCCAACAATCTCCCCTTTTGTCAATTTTAGTGACAAAACTATCAATACATATGGAATAAAAAATAAATAAACTTTGTAGATCTCAATCCAAATACTTGATTTCCTTGTTTCTTTAACATTACTCCAAATATTCGTCACTTCCAAGTACTCCATTGATTCTGAATGTGTTCAACTCAACATCATAGCTATTGAAAATCCGTTGCTATAACAATGAGAAAACAGTTGCTCTCAATTAGTGTTATATAATGTCATAGTATTATTACATAGCATCAAAGTCCAATTTTTTTTTCTTTTTTGATACTCGAAAGCCAGACCCATGCCCCTACCCGAACCCAGCCAGTTGGACTGGCCCCACTGCCAACAATTGTATCACAACTTTGACAACAATATTATGGTGATATGTATCAATATCTCTTATTTAATACTTCATCTCACATGAAGACCACTCCCCCTTACATAATGATCCGTAAACCATGTGTATTTGTAGTGTGAACTACACATTAATTCTCCCATTTTTTGTGAATAAAAATTGGCCAAGGTACGAAAACTAGTGGGATCCTAATGAAATTTCCATAGAGATACTTCATGACCAAAAGAGAACAACATATCAACTTTGTATAGATATAATCATATAGCCGAAACTAAATGTATTCATCAAGGAGTTAATAAAGATACAAGAAAACTCCTACAATATTCCACATCCGCACTCCCTACAAAGATTTGGTAATTAAGCACAAGTTCAATTAAGAACTCTCCCCCATAAAATGTCATTCCCGAAAGAACAACAAGAGCGACCTTACTTTCACAAGAAAATAATGATTTCTTTGGACATTAATAAATTATCATGAAACATGAATTTGTATCCAGAATATTCAATTAAATTAACCACAAGAGAACCTATTATTAATTTAATCGAAAATGCTCACATAAGAGAACTTACGAATCCACACAGTACATACACAAATATATGGATCAGAGAAAGGCCAATACTGCGAAATATTTAAAGATTCATCCTATTTTTCATCAATATTTGCATAGAGACATGTAATAGACTTAATATATGTAGACAAAAGTTCATCCTATCTTCCATCAATATTTGCATAATGACATAATAGGCTTAACTTTTGTTGTCAAAAGTTCCTTCAATCTTTTATCAATATTTGCATAATGACATATGAAAGGCTTAACTTTTGACAAATATGGGACAATCATAGTTCATGGACGCAAACACACATATCCCATAACAAGTTGCAATATATAAAACCATAAAGATTAATACTGCAAAATCATCTTCTAAATACTATTTAGAATTTAAATAAATAAATCTAAAAACATTGCAAGATGAAAATCGTTGGAAATAGCTATGTGTACTCACAATAATGGCTATTCCAAATCCTAGATATCCTTCTTAAAACACAAGAATAAATTCTCATAAGAAGTTTCCTAGACATTAAGGCCTCTAAAAAATTCTTTATCATCCCTAGGGCTGCACAAGACCCGCTAAACCCGTGGATTTTTAATCCGAACCCGCCCATTGTGGGTGCGGGGTTGGTTATGAAAATAAAAAACCGTTGTCTATGGGTGCGAGGTTGGTTTTAGCTAATACCCGCCCAAACCCGTCTGAAAACCCCGCTAAATATGCATTATTGATAAAACTAATCCTAGTCGTCCGTTATCAAAACCATAGTGGTACTAGTAACCCTCTAAATATGTACACTAGTACTTGTTTAAGCTTAACAATGAAGACTTATGTAGTTATGTTTATGGTTTGGTTTTTTAAGTTATCAAGAACTTAAGTAAGTAGTTTATTTATACTTTAAAACATGTGTGTGAATGATTATTGAATATAAAGCGGGTTTAAGTGGGTCTAAACCCAAACCCGCCCAACCAGTAGCGGGGGGGGGGGTTACAAAACCCGCCCGCTGTTTGTGGGTGCGGGGTTGGTTATGAAAATAAAAACCTGAAGCCCGTGGGTGCGAGGTTGATTTTAGCTAATACCCGCCCAAACCCTCCCATGTGTAGCCCTAATCATCCCCGATCTCCTTGTCGTCAGCAACCAATGGAGCATAAGGTTTATGAATAAATGAGTCAATTCCAACAAACCTTCTAGACTGATGCCGAACCAGGGCCTTCTGAATTTCTTGAGTCCTCAAAATAATAGACTTTATTTGCTGAATCTCCTTTCTTATCTTAATCAACTCTTCAAGAATACCAGAAAACTTTTGAAGATTCAAAGGAATAACTCTTGGTTCCCTCACATTCCTTCTTTTTCTTTTCAAAGTTGATGGAACATGAGATTTATCTTTTTTCCTACATGATTGATGGCTTAACAATCATATTCACATCTTTTCCATCAGAAGACATAATGCTTGGATTTTCCATACAAGTATGATATTGTGGGAGGAATTCACAAATCAGACTCAACAAGTAGTCTTGTGATATAAAAGATTTTTTTTTTAGAGAAGGAAAAAGGAATGTAGGGTTACGGAACCTTTACATACTAAAAAGGATTCACGTAAGCACAACTCACAACCCTAAAGAAGGCAGAATTATCGATTTTAACCCTATTTTATTAATCAAACAGAGTAAACCCCTTTCAATATCAATTAGATATGAAATAATGGAAGAATTCTGAAACGGTGAACTAAGACCAAAAAGAACAGCAAAAGTAATTTTTTTTCTTTTCCTAAAGCCTGAAGTGTGCCAACCCTTGTCTCTTTTGAACCAGGCACATGAGACAAGATGCAAAACCAACACAATTAAGTTGTTCTGGGGTGAACAATAATTTGTCCACCATAACCTTCTTGAATAGAATTCTTAGAACCCTGTTTCACAGACTGTTTAGACCTTATTATTTTTTCTAAAGGTCTAATTTTTTATTTGGAAATTAACTTCTTCGGAGAAAAGATGAGATTACATACCTCGGACGACTTCTGAACAAGTTTGAGCTTGTTTGCTAATCGATTCTCTCTTCATTGAAGTTTGTTGACATATCTTATCTTATGTTTATACTTGAAACATTTGGAAAGTTCATGACCATTGAGAGTACAGTAAAAACATTTCAACATGGTGGAAGGTTCAGACGTCATAGCTGTGCAGGCTGCTAGGCAAATAGTAAAACCTGAAAAATAGAAACTGAATTTCTAGTAGACAAAGATAAATTCATTTTATCCACCAAGGTGGTTGAAGTTTCTCCTGGAAGAATATCAAGATTGATGTAGGTATTACTACAGTTATAAAAATCAATATTCTCACAGAGGAGTGCAACACTTGATTTTCCGTCTTTATTAGAATCATAGTGATCGGACATTTCATCAAGAGTTGCATCAAGATCGTTGTTTCCAGTGTATTTTCTACGATTTGGATCATTAGCAAAATGACCAAAACATTTACACTTGAAGCACTATAGTATATCCTCATCATCAGTGTCGTCAGTATCCCTGTTTTTAGGAGGAAACACGATTATGAGGCTTAATTGATGACTTAGGTTTATCTCTGGTGAACCGTTTACTTCTCTTCAAAAGAAGATCTCTAAACTATCTTGTGATCAAGGAGACTGACTTGTCAAAATCTTTAACTGATGAATCAGTCTCATAAGTATCATCTTCAGAGATGCCAACACTTTTACTTTGATCAAGTAATTTAGTGTTCTCTTATGCTTTGAAAGCAATATCCTTTCCAGATTTGGATACAAGCTCATGATCAAAGATCTTTAACTTTCCAACGAGAGTATTTCTGAAAAGCGCATCAAGGTTATTTCCTTCAACGATGGCATGTTTCTTAGAATCGTATCTAGATGGAAATTGAAAAAGTGGGGGTACAATAACCTCACCCAATAATTTTCTTAGCAATCTGTATGGACTAAATCCAAGATACTTTTAAGAGAATCAACTAGACAGTCATACTCAATCTTAATAAAAAGTATATCAAAGAGTTATATCTCAATTTCTCGATTCAATCCTTACTCAAGCAAATAGAAATCTGCAAGTCTAATTGAATATAAGAGAAATTAACTAAACGGTACCAAAGACCAATGTTCAAGTATCAATCATTTTCAATCAACAACCAAAGGTAGGATTTCCCAATTGATTGATTAAACGCACAACCTGTGATATTTTAATTATATATCAAAATATAATGCGGAAAAGAAATAACACAGACACCAGAAGTTTTGTTAACGAGGAAATCGCAAATTCAAAAAAATCCCGGGACATAGTCCAGATTGAAAACACACTGTATTAAGCCGCTACAGACACTAGCCTACTACAAACTAAATTTGGTCTGGACTGTAGTTGAACCCCAATCAATCTCACACTGATACAAGGTACAGTTGCGCTCCTTACATCTCTGATCCCAGCAAGATACTACACACTTGATTCCCTTAGCTGATCTCACCCATAACTAAGAGTTGCTATGACCCAAAGTCGAAGACTTTAATAATCAAATCTGTCTCACAAAGAAAAGTCTACAAGAATAGATAAATCTATCCCCCACAGAAATACCTACATGTTTTTGTTCCGTCTTTTGATAAATCAAGGTGAACATGAACCAATCGATAACCCGGACTTATATTCCTGAAGAACAGCCTAGAATTATCAATCACCTCACAATAATCTTAATCGACTAGCAAAACAAAATATTGTGGAATCACAAACGATGAGACGAAGATGTTTGTGATTACTTTTCTATCTTTCCTATCAGAGAAATTAATCTCGAGACAATTTTACAATTGTACTCAATACGATAGAAATAGCAAGATCATATCACGCAACTACATGGAAAATAGTTGGGTCGGCTTCACAATCCCAATGAAGTTTTCAAGTCGTTAACCTACAGGGTATCGGTAGAAACCTAAGGTTAAAGGAGAATCGACTCTAGCTTATACAACTAGTATCACACATGAGGTGTGGGGATTAACTTTCCCAGTTGCTAGAGTTCTCCTTTATATAGTCTCCAAATCAGGGTTTGCAATCTAAGTTACCTTGGTAACAAAGCATTCAATATTAACCGTTAGATGAAAACCTGATTATATTCAAGCTAATATCTTTCAACCATTAGATCGAATTTAGATTTTTATAAACAAATGAAATATTCGTCATTTAGGTTTGTGTAACTGTACCTAAACGTGTATAAGTCGTTGGTTCAACAGTAGTTAACTAAATGGTTAGCCATATGAGCACTTTCATATCAACCTTATTCATCTTCACCATAACTAGTTCAAATGACTCAAATGAACTAGTTCAAGAGTTGTTCAATTGCTTATATCTCATAGAAGTATACAAGACACAATCGAAGCAAAATCGTTTTTGATTCACTCGAATTGATTCATGAACTTTATAGACACAGTTTGCAAATATGGATTCCTTAGTTTATATAAATTTAAGTTCAAGAATAAACCAATTTTAGAAAGTAACACACTTAAATATGCGTCCGGGTATGCATACTTAAATAACCATATTTGAGTTTGTTTTGTTTTCCAAACTCAGCAGAAATTCACGGACGTGAACTTTCTACTAGTATGCGTACGTGTACGCATACTTAGGTAATCAGATTGAGTTGGTTTTGATTTCCAAACTCAGTAGAAATTCACTGACGTGAACTTCCACCAGTATGCTTATGGGTAAGCATACTTACCCAGTCTCCATCAACCATTTAGTACACACACAAGTATGCATACATTTGGTTCCCAGTTTTGGACTTATACACTAATGTGCGAACACATTATATGCTTATATCCAAAGACGGTTCCATGTTCTAAACTCTTTATTTCAATCATTGAAACATTCTTAGAGGATGTTAAATATAGGTTATTCACACACTATTTTTCATCAAAGCAATTTTCAAGATATTGAAATAATCAACATGACTTTCGTCACTTGTAAAGATGAACTTGGCTAAAGCGAAAGCTTACAAAAACATATTTCGAAAACGAGATAAACTCGGCTTGAAATAAAAAATGTGTATAATCGAAGTATATATAGCAATATGATTTCAAGATAAGAGATAGAGTAGATAGACTTTTTGAGTGATAGATAAGTTCAAGTCTCCACATACCTTTATTCGATGAAGTTCCACCAGTTCCTTGAGTAGTTCTTCGTATTTGTAGGATGAACGCCGTGGTGTCATGAGCTCAACTACACTTTCTATCCTAGTCCGAGACTTAGCTATAAGTAGACTAGAAATCAGGACTTATAGTTTTGGTAACTAAACTTGACAACAAGCTTGAGATAGCAACGCTTGTGAGTTCGACCAGTTCTCTAACAATCTCCCCCTTTGTCAATTTTAGTGACAAAAATATATGGAATACAAAAAAGAAACTTTGCAGTTTCTCTTCCACATGCATGATCTCCTTGGTTCTTCAACATTACTTGAAATCTTCGTCACTTCCAAGTACTCCAATGATTCCAAAGGTTGTAAGTTCAGCATATCGTTGTTGAAAATACGTAGCCATAACAATGAGAAAACAAAAGCTCTCAATCATTGTTACACAGTGTCATAGTATTATTACACAACATCAAAGTTCAATTGTATTACAACTTTGACAATAATACTATGGTGATATGTATCACTCCCACTTAGTCAATACTCCATCTCACATGGAAATCACTCCCCCTTACATAATGATCCGAAAATCATATGTATTTGTAGTGTGAAGTACACATTAATTCTCCACCTTTTTGTCAATAAAATTGGCAAAGGTACAAAAACTAGTGGGATCCTAATAAAATTTCCATAGAGACATTTCATGACCAAAAGAAAGCATATATCAACTTTTTAGATGCAATCATATAACCGAAACTAGATGCATTCATCAAGGAGTTTATAAAGATACAACATAACCCCTAAAATATTCCACAGCCGTACTCCCCACAAAGATTTGGAAATAAAGCACAAGTTAAAATAAGAACTCTCCCCCATATAATATCATTCCCGAAAGAACAACAAGATCGACCTAACTTTCATAAGAAAATAAGGATTTCTTTGGACAACAACAACTCATATAAGAATATGAATCTGTATCCAAAATACTCAATTGAATTAACCACAAGAGAACTCATGATTAAACCAATTAGAAAATGTTCAACATAAGGAAACTTACAGAGCCACACAATATATACATAGAGGATATGGATCATGGAAGATCAATACTACGGAATAAACAAAGATTCATCCTATCTTTCATCATTATTTGCACAATGACATACAATAAACTTAATATTTGTAAACAAATGCTCATCCTTTCTTCCATTAATATTTGCATAATGACATAAAAGGATTAAATTTTGTTTTTGTCAAAAGTTCATTCATTCTTTTATCAATACTTGCATATCGACGTACGAAAGACTTAACTTTTGACAACGTATGGGATAATCATAGTTTACGAACGCAAAGACACATGTCCCATAACAAATTGCAATATATAAAACCATAAAGATTAATACTGCAAACATCATCTTCCAAACAAAAATAATTTAGAATTTAAACAAATAAATCTAGAAACATTGAAGATGAAAATCGTCGGACATAGCTATGTGTAATCACAATAATGGCTATTCCAAACTCTAGTTATTCTTCTTAAAAACACAAGAATAAAATTATCATAAGAAGCTTTCTATACATTGTAGAGCTTTCTCAGAGCATCTACTGAGAATTCCTTTTGATTATTGAAAAACCCATTGATTATGGGATCGTTCAATTCCTCTAAATCTTCAGAAATATCAGTCAACTCACTAAGTTCTCTTCTTAGCTCACGCAAGGTGTTTATTTGATAGAGACAACATTTGTTCATAGTGAGTTATCTTTTCTAAAGAGGAAACAATTTGATATTTTAAATCCTAGCTTGATTGGGGTATACCCATATTTATATGGACATAGTTCCCTTACTAAGGGGAGGTCAAAAATGGGTGAAGTTACTTTATTACCCCTGTACTAGCTAACCATATTACTTAATCATATAACCCTAAAATTAAAAACCTAAAAAAATTGTTAATCTTCTCTTCTTCTTTTTCATCTACATCTTCCATCAAAATCATAGAAACAAATCTCTGTAAATCATCCAATTTGATTTTCCTGAAAAATGGTTGATTCCAAACGATCAAATAGAAACACAGATTCAACATGACATATCAAAACATCCAAATAATAGAAAAAAGGTAAGGGAAAAGTTGGAACTAGTAAACCCGAAAATCCAATCCCCGAGAATGTTGAAAAGAACCCTTCACTGGTGAAAAGAAGATTGTAAGTGATTTATAAACTCAAGCCCATTATTGTTTTGTGTTTTTTGATTGTTATATTAGGTTAGAAATCGAAAATGATGATTCTTAAGGTTTTTAGTCGGCAGGTTTTTTTTTAAAATAGTATGCTGGCCTTAGGATTTTAGTTTTAGTCGGCAGGGTCGTAACATGAAGATCATGCCGACTTTTCATAACAACCATGGCGACTGTGAAACATTAACCATGGCCGACATGGTTATCAAAAACCAACCCTTCCGACTTTTTTCTAGTCGGCATATTCTTAGACTTGCACCGTTCCGACTTTATGTCATAGAAACCTTAATTTTCTGAGTTAACAGTCGGCGTTGTTCTTGAATAGGACCCTACCGACTATGTGTTATTTAGCGCGGTAGATGATTACAACCATGCCGACTAGGTATTAGTCGGCAATGTTTAGATTCTAGACCATGCCGACCATATGACCAGAACCATGTTTCAATATGTATAATTTTCATATCTTTTATTTGTGCATTGTTTAGGTTCCCAAAGGAAAAAATGGAAGATATACCTTGTATTGTTAACAATGCAGAAGAGCTATTAGAATTTATTGACAAGATTTATCCCAATTTAGAAGATCCTAAAGATGAAACTGAAGAGAATTTCCCTGTAAGAAAGTTACTTCTGATGAGTAAGAAAGATCCTGAAGAATTCTTAAGGTTTATGAATAGTCCTAGCAATCCCCTCAACTATGAAGAATGCACATCATTAGAGGAGGAAGAATAGGAGCTTGATCCAAGAACTTTTTTCAAGGCATCTGACTTTTCTGAGTGAACCCCTATTACAATGAGGCTGGTGACTACATAGGTCCAGTGAAGGGACAATCAAAAGATGATGTTGGTGAAAATGCTTGATGGTGAAAAAGCTAGTGATGTGGAGGAAGATAACAACAATGAGAAGGACCCATGAAATTCTTAAACTTTGTTATGTTTCACTTGGTTTAGAAACTTAGATTGTGGTTTGAACTCTTACATTATGTTTTGAACTCTTAGATTGTGGTTTTAGACTTGTTAAACTTATGTTAATTTTCAGTTTCAGTTGTTTTAGAACTTATTCTTTTTTATACAGTTTTAGACAATATTAGAGTTTTACTAAGTCGGCATGGTTTGTTAGCTCCACCTTGCCGACCATCCCAGGCTATATGTTATAATGCTATCAGGGATAGGTAGTCGGCATGGTTTGAAATCTATACTTTTCCGACTTAAATGTTAGTAGTATAAAAATATTACCTTTTAGGTACAAAATACAACCCATTGAATGCTCAACGGCTAGAAATTTCAAAATAAAGACATTAAGTTTTTTGTTATTATAAAAGAATGCTCAACTTCATCTACAACCTTGTATAAAGAATAAAAGTTTTAAGTGAAACACAACCAAATATTTGTATCCTTTGTACACTAAGTGGTCATTTTTCAAATGATTATCCCTTTGAAGGAAGCAAATGCACTATTGATGGTTGTAAGGGATTTTTATATCTCATGAAAGCTGCAATAGGAGATGTATATCAGCCGTATGCTTCAAAATACACCTATTGTGGGTTTTTCTATTGGATAGGTGAGCGCCTAGCTCTGTATGAAGATGAAGTTGCTAAAATCAACCTTCTACCATGCACAGATCCATGTTGCGATGGTAAGATGAAGTTAATTACCTCTTTTAAAAAATTGTGTACCGGAAAAAGATATTATGTATGTCCCAAATGTGCCAAGGTTAAGTTTTTAAGTTTGTATGCTCTAATTAAGTTTTAAAGGTTTTTAAGTTTTTAACAATCATTTTATTCGAATTTAGTCGGCACTATAAACAATTCAAATCTTGTCGGCGTATTAACAGTCGACAATTAATTAACAGAATATTAAACTTGCCGACGAAAGTATTGTCGGCAAGGTTGTCCTCATAAACCCTTCCGAGAACAATATGTAAAAAACATCCAGGAACAACATTTATTATCTGTTTTGGTCAGCAAGGTTGTCCTCATAAAACCTACAGACCACAAATTAGTCAGAAATGTATGAGTGAAATAACCTTGCCGACTGTTCCAGGCCTTTTTCCCTTTGCTGTCCTGCATGTATAGTCGGTAACCTAACGAAATCAAAACCTGTCGACCCTAGGATGGTCAGCAAGGTCATTTGATAAATACAATGCCGACCAAAGGAGTTGACACCAAAAAAACCACATCTATTTCATTCATTTGTAGTACTCCAAAGTACATTACACAAAACACGAATGCGATAAAGTACTCCAAAGAGATTCCGTATTTCCTAATCATAATCACTCATCACTCAAACATATTGGAGAGAGTTCATTCAAATGTATTGAACCTCCTTTAGTCAAATCTATGGGACATTCCTTAGACTCATCTAAATCATTCCAAAGGTGCATGTTGTCCTCATAAAGTTTCATCCATTCTTTGCTCTTGTTGAATATGAACTTTTCCCAAAAACTAAACCTACAAAGAGGAGGTAATGGACATTCCTTTTTGAGTTGTAGACCAATAAAATGATTAGTATCCACCAAAGCCATAACAATTCTTCTATGCTTGAGATGCTCCACACAAACCGCATGTTTCGGTGCAAATTCCACACTTAGTCCTTTACTAAAAAAATGTACTACGCATGACCACGCATCCGCGAATAAATGGCCACACTCTGGCATTCTCAACCAATGCTCCCATTTGATCGGTGCATTTCCCTCCGGGCCTTTAACTATAGTAAGCAATTCTTTAAAATACAATTTTTTATCCACCATGGAACCTTCTAGCATCATTGAGATATAAAACTCCTTGTCTTCTTGTAGTCGGGTGGCCATCTTCTTTCTTATGTATTGACATTGGGTGAGAATCTCCTCAATCGCTCCACCTAGGTGTCCCAATTATTGGGATGCAACGTGAAACCCACAATTTCCATCCTTTGGGACATCCTCGGTGCCAATAATGAACTCTCGAATAATTTGAGGGAGTTTTACGCGATACTCTTCCAATACCGGTTTTACTACCTTCCTCGGATGACCCCTTTTCTTCACAACATCACCTTCACTTGCTTGACTCTCAAGAGGTGGAGTGTCATTTGGATTCAAGTTTGAAACCGTTGGTGTAGTTGTTTCCTTCCTCGAACGACCCCTTTTCTTTACAACAACTTCCACACTTGCTTGTCTCTCAAGAGGTGGAGTGTTATTTGGATTCAAGTTTGAAACCGTTGGTGTAGTTGTTTCTTTCCTCGGACGGCCCCTTTTCTTTACAATAACTTCCACACTTGCTTGACTCTCAAGAGGTGGAGTGCTATTTGGATTCAAGTTTTAAACCATTGGTGTAGTTGTTTCTTTTCTCGGATGACCCATTTTCTTTTTAGACAGCTCCTCTTTGTATTCCGCCTCAGTATAATCATGTCCGGATGGATCGCATTTTGTACTCAAATAATCTTTAATTTGTTCCCTTTCTTTCGCCCCCGTCTTTGTGGTAGGTGGTCTACCCGCTGGATCTTGTTTCCATGGTTCTTGAAGTTCTTCCATAAAAGGGTAAACAATCGGCATCAATGTGTGCTTCATAGTTTGTTTGTACAACCTATTCAACGTGGGGTACTTATCGAGGATTATTCTCCCAAGTTCCATGTCGCCAAAATCTTCACCGTGATCTTCTCTTGGAGGCAGTTTGAAAGATAGTTGCTTCCAATAAGGATCGATATATTCAATCAAAATCGGAGTTTTATACCTACCAAGCATATGACAACATGGAAGTATGATATCCTTCATTATCCTACACTTACAAGGAGTTCTAGGCTCGTCATACTTTTGATACAACTTGAGATGTTTTTATCATGAAACGTATTGCCCAATGCGAGACATTGCGCTGTATTCCATCAAGAAACCAATTATCCTCCTTAAACTCCTTCAACTTCCGGAACCTACTTTCTTCGAATTGCTTTCTTATCTTGTTGATATCATTATTAGTGTACTTGTGGATAGCATGTTGCACCGTCATAATCCCATTTTGACTCATGAAAAGTAGACATTTTAGTCTCCCATGAGCTTGCTCTACCATACCTGTGGACTCAAGTTTGAAATATTTATAGTCGTAAGTAAAAGCATACACAAAACCTCTCTTTTTATGGCGTCAACCATTGTCTCTTACAATATTCCACTACTTTGGGGTAATTAGTTCCCAATGATCCTCTAACTCCTTCAAGTTTATCTCATATCTTGCCACTCATCGACCAAACCAACTTATCCCACGCTTTCATGAATAAACCAAACTTGATCTCACATTCTTTCTATTCTTCGTCTTCTTTCTTCTTCTCTTACTCTCTCTCCTATTTAGTTAGTTTACTAAGACGTTCATCTTCCTCCTTTTCACGTTTAGTACCTTTCTTTTCCTTTGGATTTTGGATATGATTCCTACAATTCATTCTAAGATTACATTGTATATGCCAAATGCAAAGCAAATTTTGTGCATTAGGAAAAACTATCCTCACGGCGTTCATTATTGCTTGCTCATTGTCGATCACTACAACCCCAGGAGTCTCGTCTTCGTGGTAGAGAAGCTTCAAAGTTTCTATTGCCCAAATATAGCTATCATCCTTCTCACGGTCCATAAAACACCATGTCACCGTGAACGATTGCTTATCCGAGGTTTGTCCTATAATGTTCGACAAAGGCATGTTGTACCTATTCGTCTTATAAGTACAATCCATGAACAAAACTTGGTAAAAGCACCGCGCCAATTGAATCATATCGGGATGAGCAAGAAAAATACGATCCACCTTACCCTATGATGACTCATGGTGTCTCACCGTGTAGTTATATTTGTGTGCCAACCATTGTGATTCTTCCATTACCTTTCTTCCATCCTATTCAATTCTTTTGATAGTTTCCTTGGCCGCATAAATTGTAGACAATGAAGAAAGGTAATGAGGGTCGGCCCTCCTAAACTTACTAAGGAGATTGATTGGTTTAATTCCCCAACTTTTTCTTACTTGTTCGAACTCGTGCGGTTTCAACTTGGCAACTTGGCAGTGCCCAACAAGAGTTTCCAGATCTTTATGGTTATGCCAACCAACATCAATTATACTCATTCTCCACATGTTATCGGTTTCTTTGTTCCTCCAAAAAAATAATCTTGAATGGGAATCCACACTTCTTCAACTTCGTCTTGTACACCCTAGTCGTCTTCTTACCATACACATAACCATTTCTCCCGTGACTTGCATCCGGCTACCCATTACACTCGCATACCATTTCAAACTACAAATATTTATGTTGGGTGTTTTTAACTAGAACGCATATCTTTTATTTTGCTTTCTCAATAACCCACTTGACCGCGTCGTCTTTTTCCTCCCATTCCAAATCATTAGCATAATGTGCGGAAGTATCTAGACCCCTAACATTGTGATCTTGAGTCTGATCCATCATCGGTACCAATGCAATCTACAAAACATCACAAGTTAGTTGATATGTACTACAATAGTCGGCAAGGTCGATATACAAAACCACACCGAATAAATAACCGCCGTCATTGCAGAAAATTACAACAATGCCGACCAAACTATAGTCGGCAGGGTTCATATTTTCAACCTTGCCGACTTAATACTGCTTATGAAAAGTCGGAGCATTTGGTAAACGTCGGCATGATCGACAATCATCGACCTTGCCGATACTGGGCAGCAAAAGTGAAAAAAAGAAGAAGAAGCAAAATCGATCATTTGCATGGAAAAATCACAATCTTCACCACGTAAGTTGTCTACCTGATTACTTGCAGCTTCATTCTCTTCTATGGGTCATTGGATTCTACGTATGGCTCAAGACATTCATCACTTCCATACCCATCTTGAGTTTGAGGAAAATAAAAGTGAGGATCATGCATATAATCCATTTGATCATGATTTGGCAGATCATCATACAAGTACTCATCTGTAGGAGGAAAATTAGAAGACTGTCCCACTTCAAAATCAGGATTAGAATCACTCATCTCACTCACACCACAAATTTCTCAAAAACCCTAACTTCCCCCCCTCAAAACTTCCTCTACTACTTCATACTCTTTCTTACTCCCTTTTATTTCCAAATCCTCTCATATAAATCAACTAACTAATCTAAATAATTTAACTAATCTAATCATTTCAATTAAATTAGTGTTAATCATTGCATGGGCAATTTAGCTATTTAAAAAATACATGGTTAAGGGGTGGATTCTTTTACCTCAAAATGACCCTATTTTGTCTTATTGGGTATACCCCAATCAAGCCAGGTTTTAAATAATTTCATTTGCTAATGAAATCTTTCACCATACCTCTAAAGTTATTATCAAAATGACAAATTGATAAGAGTCAGTTAGAGGAAGAACCTTCTCCATCATTTGTAGATCTCTCTTTCTTCATCCTTGAGGAAGTGATTCCTTCACACAGATACATATTAACTGCTTCGACTGCACCCCTTTTTGTGGTACTTCTAGTTACAAGAGTCATGAAATTGTATCTTTCAAGGAGAAAAGAGATGATGGATATGATCACAAATGATTATAAATAGACTTATGGACATAAAAACCCTAGAAGAACTTTAAAAAAGTCTTTCATGGTTTATAATCCATTATCTAAAAAATTAGGAGAATATTTTATTAACAAAAATAAGAAAATAGTACACAAATACAAAGAGTTGATCCACCTTGATGCATACCTCATTTTCTCAAGTTAAAGATGAGGGTGTGGACGTCACTGTTAAAGATGAGGGTGTGGACGTCACTGGTATTAGACAGTGACAGAGTGAGCCGAATGCTCACATTTTTCACCACTTAATGGCTTATCAAGGTTTGTTGTATAAACAGACTTCTTACCTCATATGAATCTGGAATTTATGGATTTTTTGTGAAAATCTTGTCGATCATCCAACGCCAGATTCATCCTCTGCATGTTCTTCTGAAGTTTGGAAATTCTTTTGTTGTTCCTCTTGACACATACTTTGAACATGATCTGCATTTCCAAAAAATGAACAAATCAATAAAGATTCTTTGTTTTGTTGAATTGTCTTCTATTTATCACAACCTTCAGCGTTCACTCTTCCACCAAAATAGTTGTTTGTGTTTATAGTTTTGCTTTTAAACACCAAACCATTTGTGTTTCCAAAGCAATTTTGACCAAACAACATTGCTGAAATTTTGTCAGAACTTCCGGATAACCTTTGCAGGTCATTCTTAAGAGTATTGATCTCTTTTTCCTTTAGTAACACGGTTCTGGTGAACTCATCATTGATACAATCTATCTCAAGATTTTTCACCTGGAGCGATGATTCAAGTTTCTTCAAAGAATCCTTTAGTTGAAGATTTTCTTGGTGAATTTCTCTACTTTTATTCAAGAATTCACAAATCTATGTGTCGGACTCAAGATCTGAATCAGAAATTGAGTAGGTGGAAGTTTTTTCTGCAAGAGCTGAAGGTTCATTGTACAAATCAGACGCATCCAAGAAGTTGACACTCAGTAAAGATTTTTCTTGTATTGAATCATCTGAAGTATTAACTAGAGAGAGATGTTTATCATATCCTTTACTTCTTCTTACAGAATCCTTGATCTTTTCTAGTTATTAGTGATTTATCAAAATAAACGTGATTGAAATAACATTCATCATCCCAAGACAAGTTAGAAGATTCACTTGTATTGCTCACATCATTGGACACAGATGTTCTGACTATGTTTTGATTAAGATAACAAATCTTTAACTTTCCAATTAGAGTATTTCTGGAAAGCTCATTAAGGCTATTTACTTCAATGATGGCATGCTTCTTAGAATCATATCTAGATGGCAGCGATCTGAGATTTGTCATCACAATGTCCTTTTCAGGAATAGTCTTACCCAATGCAAAAGATGCATTAACAATTTCAGAAACTTTGTGATTAAACTCATCAAATGAATCTTCATCTGCCATACGAAGGTTTTCCCAATCGGAATTTAGGTTTTAAAGCATGGATTCCCTTTCACTAGTATTCCCTTCAAATACGATTTCTAAGATATCCCAAGCATCTTTAGACCGAGTGCACATAGTCTCATGGTGCTGAAGATCTGGGGTAATGGAATGTATGATGGCATTCAAATAGGCAGAATTTTACTTCACATCAAGTATGTCAGTAGCATCATATGCACCAATATCTTTCAATACGGTTGCATCTCCTACTACCACAACGGGAGCATCATAGCCATTAACTGCATAAACCCATGATTGAAAATCACAAGCTTGAAGAAAGGCACGCATAACAATTTTCCACCATAAGTAATTTGAGCCATCGAAGACTGGTGGTACATTTATAGAGATAGCACTTCTGTCCATATAGTCATATCGCTACAAACACAGACTTATAAGGTCTTAAACGTGTTTGCATGCTCTGATACCAATAGAAAAAGTGGGGGTACAACAACCTCACTCAATAATTCACTTATCAATCTGTATGGTCTAACTCCAAAATACTTTTAAGAGAATCAACTAGAAAGTCAGACTCAATCTTAATAAAAAAGTATATCAAAGAATTATATCTCAATTTCTCGATTCAATCCTTACTTAAGCAAATAGAAATCTTGAAGTCTAATTGAATACACGAGAAATTAACTTGAACGGCACCAAAGACCAATGTTCAAGTATCAATCAATTTCAATCAACAACCAAAGGTCGGATTTCCCAATTGATTGATTCAACACACTGATAGGATTCGGAAAAACCCTATGTGTAATAACCGCAATCACACGGTGTCTACAATGCAGGAAACGACAAGTACGGGTCGTTCCCATGAGGAGCGGTGGAAATATTGTAATCAATAATTCTGATCGACTAACCAGAGAAGTTGTTTTTGGATTTTTGAATTATAAAAACAAAAAAATAAAAATGAACTAATAAAATGAATTCAACGGGAAAAACGGTAACCAGGGCTTATCGTATCCACCACTATTTCTATTCAATAACTGAAATGAAACATAATTCATGATTTTTTTATTTTTCGTTCTATTGACATCGCTTATTATATGTATTAGAGTCGCAAATATCACTGGGATACCCTAAGCATGGCATATCAAAAGACTAAACCCAAGCATGCACCATCAAATTGCGTTAGCGAGAAAATCATACGAAACTAAATATAGGTTCACAAATAATACCTGGCTATTCTAAGCATATCCCATCAGAGGATTTAACCCATGCATGAAATATCAAATATGTAAACAAATATATTAGCAATCCTATAAATGAAGCACATAGGTTACTGTATTGTGCAGAACCGGTGAAGCAACAACTATTTTCATCATTAAATCAATATATAAAATCACGGAATTAATTTATTCAAATCATAATGGTCTTTTGCTCAATAAATCAATTTAAATAGCCTAATACCCAAAGTGGTTTCAACATTAACCCTAGCTACACAAATCTAGCAATGACATGGCTTTCTCAAAAGCCATAAATATATAAAAGAGAATCACAAATAAAACAAAATGGATGTGAAACGATGAAACTTCAAACCGTAATCCTTTTTATCACCGTCGTCGTTGCTGCTCGTTTCCTCTTCTCTGGTTTTGGCAGTAGCTGCAACCTCCCTTTTTTTTTTTTTTTTTTTTTTTTTTTTTTCTCTCCGTTTCGTTTTCTATATCTACTGTGAAGAGTTCAACCGAGACCTAGCAGCATTTCCAAGGCCCCGTCCATACACACCACATGGACCAAGAACTGCCAAGGCCCAATCCATCACCATTTTCTACATTTGATCAATAATAATTCCCACTGCAGTCACTGTGCAGAAGCCAACGTACTGCCAAGCTTCGTAACAACCATTAGCCAAACACGCAGGTCCTAACTTTCTTATTCCATCTCGTCTTCAAATCACCAGCAGCAAGTTCTCATTGTCTCAAGAAATTGATGCCTCCATTCCCATTATCAGCAGCTGCTCTAACAATCGAAGACGATCAACATCAAACCGAGAGTAACTTGTGTACTACCAGTTCATTCTCAGTCGAGAACTACAAGCAATCTGAGAATAACCACCACCGTTTCTACCACCGGACCATCTGATCACCTTTCTCCTACGACCGCCACAGCTCAATAGTTGAACCAAGTTTTGCCACAAAAATAAGTTCCCTTAAGAGCGATTCAGTTTACACTCTTGACCATCTCCTTCAAAGTGGATGTTGTTATCGGCATTTAATCTCTCAAGCCTCCACTTGAGTTCACGGCAAAGTATGAGATTGAGAAATTTGATGGAAGAAATGATTTCCAGAACCACTTCCATTGAAGGAAGAAGAAAAAGAAGAATCTCCATGGATTAATTCTATTGTGTTTAGGTCTTTTATGGAACAAGTTGGAGAAAAGGTTAAGAACCTCAGCCTACACCCATCTCAGAACCAAAGTTCTTATGGGAAACAACTGACGGTATGGTGAGGACTTTAACCGGAAAATCAAGAGGAAGTCTCACTGTTTCCAAGCAGGATTGCTTTGTGGTCATTTTAGAGTAACCTCATTCCGATCCTAGATATATGCTGACGTTCAAATTCAAAGATGAAACTTTTGTCAAGTGAGAAGCAAACCGGAAGACAAATCAAGTGCTTGCATCACCAAGCCAACTCCAGGACCGGGATGATCCAACAACCTATGAAGAAGCAACGGTGGTGAAGAATGTGGCAGAATGGGGAGCATTTGACAAGAATGGGACTTGGGAGATAGTAGCAAGACCAAAAGGTCAGAAGATTGTTGGAAGCAAAGAATCTCGTTTATGGTGGCAAATGGCACAGAAACTCCAAGATGGTTCATTTGTGTATTTACTCTTGTATGTTGATGATATGTTGATTGCTTGCAAAGACGACCGCCAGTTGAGTAGTGAGTTTGAGATGAAGGACAGCAAAGAAGATATTGGGCATGGAGATTCATAGAAAATCAAGGCAAGTTGCATTTCACCCACCGTCAAAGTGCCATTCACTTCGATGTATCATACAGATGTCGGGTATCATTTTATCAAGGATTTGAACCAGCGAAACGATGATGATAAGTGGTGATGGTATTCAAGTCAAGGTGGAGATTTGTAGTGTAATGTTCCTTGATACCACTAAGAGAAGTGGAACAACCACTAAGAAGTGGAACTACCACTAAGAGAAGTGGAACAACCACTAATTTCATTATGTTGCTTGTGTTTATATATAAGTTCTTGAGAGGAGTTTACACTCAATCTTTAGATCAATCTATAAATCGTCACCTATTGATTTGTAAGAGCCATTATATAAGATCATCACCAGCTCATCTGATCATCACCAGCTCATCTGAATATCACCACTCTCAACTCCAAACAGCAATAACCTGTTCTGACCGTCTAAATATCTTCTTAATGCCTTGAACTTAAACAATCACGACAACCATAGCTGCAGCAAGCCATTTTCGTCTACGATCTGTGTACAGTCACCACTGCACTCTCTCTTCGTGCTTGAGCTTCATTACCCCAGGGTACGATCCAAGCTTTTGATGCCATCTCATTTCAAATATCGGCAGTTCGATGCCATCACTTCCCATGCAACCACCAGTATTATCTTATCTCGTCATCATTAACCCGCAGATGTAAAACTGGTAGCAACAGTTCTGTGTTGCTTTTACTCGACTGCTCTTGCTTTTTTTACGGCACACAAAATTTAGGCTAGCTTCGACTCATCCATTCTCCATTGGAGAATACCCATAGTTGCCGATATAAAACACCAGATGGACTGAGACTCCATCATGCAGCTTCATCACCCATAGCTTACAGTAGTTAAGCCTCATTCTCTTCTCGTCTCTTTACATTCTTTCACGCCTGTCAGTAAGTCTCCATCTCCAATACCAATCTTTCCCTTCACCAGCAAAACCAACTCTCGCACCCAACCCTAAACCAAGACAGTTTGGGATCACGTGCTGCATATCTCTCTTTTTCCATGAGTCACTTCAGTGATTTGGCCACTAACGCCACTTAGCTTGGCGTTTAGCCGTTTATCTTCCAAGAGAGTGCATTTGCTCGTACTTTCTACAAAAACACTAAAATAGTGTTATTAGCCAAAATATCGAGTCCTAGCTAATATAAATATGGGTATAAAATGTAGCACATACGTGCTTATCAACACCCCCACACTTATATTTTGCTAGTCCTCGATCAAAACAGAAGAAGACCCGCCACACAGCTGGTCATATAATAAGAGAGAGACCCGCTACACAGTTGGTCATATCAAAAAAAATATTTAATCGACCCGCTACACAGTTGGTCATAATATGCAAGAAAAAAGAAAAAAACCCGCTACACAGCTGGTCATTTTTTTAGACCCGCTACACAGTTGGTCATAATATTGCAAGAAAATTCCTGAAAAAGAAAAGTAAAAAGTTAACCACTCCCCACACTTAAACATTACATTGTCCTCAATGTAATTGAGTCATCCAACGTAAAAATTAAGATGAGAAATTCATAATATCCGAAAATAAACAAATAAAAATAAAACAAATAAAAATAAAACAAGAAAATAGAATTACCTACTGGAATATACAAATATTACTTTCCATATATCAACAACCTAAATATTTGGGGATCAACCCAGAGCACAATATATACAATTAGTGACAATCTCACACTCTCGCTGTAGCAACGTAAAGATATATAGACTATCAAAAGGAAAGAGCTACCCCCAAACCTTGTTTTTGCAAAGGATATATCGTCAGTAAAAAGAATTACCGACTCAAGTGGTTCACTGGGGATGGGAACTGAAACGATCTGGGAGTCATGCACAGGCAAAGCGAAGTCACGAGATGCAAAATAATCTAATAATACTAGAGAAGCACGCAATTCTAATCCAAAATTAGGAATCTTTCGAAAAGTTATGCTAACAATTCTAGGTGTATTAACTTCTCTACTAGGTTTGCAAACCTGTACTAAATCATCATCATAAACATCATCAACCTGGGAATCAATAAGAATATCACAATAAATATGATTAAAATAAACCTTATAGATAGAGTGTAATGTCTCTAAGTCGTTAGACTTAAAAACGGTCTCTTCGGAATCAACACATTCTTTATAAGCATCATTGTTATGGCACTGATATGTCACACAGTCTAAAAGAATGGTGTCTTTAATCCTAAACTCATCCTTTTGAATAGGCGAGTGATCATTAACACGATCAGGAGTTGGACTAAATACACCACATTCACTTGGTATGACAATATCTCTATTCCTATGATCACAACTATCAAGTTCATCATCATTCTCCATACACATTGTTTCATTAATTAAAGCAATTTCATCATAAATATCAACAGTATTAGAAAAATTAGAACATGTCTCCTCTGTAAGACCACAATCTTCTACCGAATGCGTTAGTCGAGCAATCGATAAAGCATTTTGTTCAGCAAGTTCAGCAATATGAGCATGGGCTTTACTAAGCTCGGCAAAAAATAACTCATTAACTTTAGTCTGCTCATCAATGTCAATATTGAGGCGTTCTAACAAAGATAGTTGTGGTGATGCAGATGGGTCACAGTAAGATAGATCATCTCTCTCATACTTTGACGAAGAAATGTGTGAATAATAATTGGAATCAACAAATTTTGGCTCATAACCAGGGTAAGGTTGGTAATGATCATAACCTTCACAAGGATTGGAATGATCATACCTATGAGAATAATTCCAATCATTATTTACACACTCAGCAGGTTCTTGATAATGAGTAGGTGCATATGCATACTCCTCAGGTGAAATATCAAATGACTCCTCTGTCTCATCTCTTTTGGTCAGATTCCAAAAAGCTATAAAAGAAGTCAACTCACTGGAAACCATTATACAAAGTAAAAATTTCCCAATAACTCACCTTGCAAAATATTTTTGAGAATATCAAGTACTTACTTTAGGCCAGTTGTTGATTCCAATCGTCGCTCTTCAGACTAAAGTACCTGAGAAAAATAAAATAAGCTACGTAAAAAGAACTAAAAGAAAATATAAAACTAAAAGCAAAACCAAAATAACTATGTACAAAAGAAAAAATTAAAATTAAAATAACTTTATATACAAAATAAAAAATACTAATTACAATATTCTACAGCCGCTCCCCGGCAGCGGCACCAAAAATTGATAGGATTCGGGAAAACCCTATGTGTAAGAACCACAATCGCACGGTGTCTACAATGCAGACAACGGCAAGTACGGGTCGTTCCCACGAGGAGCGGTGGAAATATTGTAATCAATAATTCTGATCGACTAACCAAAGAAGTTGTTTTTGGATTTTTGAATTATTAAAACAAAAAAAATAAAATTGAACTAATAAAATGAATTCAACGGGAAAAACGGTAACCAGGGCTTATCGTATCCACCACTATTTCTATTCAATTACTGAAATGAAACATAATTCATAAATTGTTTATTGTTCGTTCTATTGACATCGCCTATTATATGTATTAGAGTCGCAAATATCACCGGGACACCCTAAGCATGGCACATCAAAAGACTAAACACAAGCATGCACCATCAAATTGCATTAGCGAGAAAATCATACGAAACTAAATATAGGTTCACAAATAATGCATGGCTATTCTAAGCATATCCCATCAGAGGATTTAACCCAAGCATGAAATATTAAATATGTAGACAGATATATTAGCAATCCTATAAACGAAGCACATAGATTACTGTATTGTGCAGAACCGGCGAAGCAACAACTATTTTAATCATTAAATCAATATATAAAATCACAGAATTAATTTATTCAAATCATAATGGTCTTTTGCTCAATAAATCAATTTAAATAGCCTAATACCCAAAGTGGTTTCAACATTAATCCTATCTACACAAATCTAGCAACGACATGGCTTTCTCAAAAACCATAAATATATAAAAGAGAATCACAAATAAATCAAAATAGATGCGAAACGATGAAACTTCAAACCATAATCCTTTTTATCACCGTCGTCGTTGATGAAACTTCAAACCATAATCCTTTTTATCACCGTCGTCGTTGCTGCACGTTTCCTCTTCTCTGGTTTTGGCAGTAGCCGCAACCTCCTTTTTTTTTTTTTTTTTTTTTCTTTCTCTCCGTTTTGTTTTCTATATCTACTGCGAAGAGTTTAACCAAGACCTAGCAGCATTTCCAAGGCCCAGCCCATGCACACTACATGGACCAAGAACTGCCATTTCTATTTCTGATCAATGATAATTCCCACTGCAGTCGCTGTGCAGAAGCCAACGTACTGCCAAGCTTCGTAACAACCATTAGCTAAACACGCAGGTCCTAACTTTATTATTCCATCTCGTCTTCAAATCACCAGTGGCAAGTTCTCATTGTCTCAAGAAATCGATGCCTCCATTCCCATTATCAGCAGCTGCTCTAACAATCGAAGACGATCAACATCAAACCGAGAGTAACTTATGTACTGCCAGTTCATTCTCAGTCGAGAACTACAAGCAATCTGAGAATAACCACCACTATTTCTATCACTGTACCATCTGATCATCTTTCTCCTATGACTGCCACAGCTCAACAGTTGAACCAAGTTTTGCCACAGAAACAACCTTCGATTCAGTGACCATCTCCTTCAGTTGTTATCGACATAATCTCCCAACTCCACTTGAGTTCACAATGATTAGAACCACTTCCATAATCTCCTGCTATATGTTTTTATCGGTTAAGAACCTCAGCCTACACCCATCTCAGAACCAAAACTCCGGAAAATCCTCACTGTTTCCTTTATAACCTCCTGCAAACTCCGTGCATCACCAAGCCAACTCCAGGACCTTTAGAATCTCGTCACCCACAGGTTGTATATAAGATCATCACTAGCTTATCTGAACATCACCTACTCTCAACTCCAAATAGAAACAACCTGTTCTGACCGTCTAAATTGTTGAATCTCCAATTGTTGACTCAACCATTCTTCACCAATCACTCCTCCAATTACACCTCCAATTACACCACCAATCAATCCACCAATTACTCCATCAATCACCCAATTATTTTGTAATTTATATTGTAATTACTTTACTTTGATTTGCTATAAATAACTCCTAGTTTTGGAGATGAATACAAAACAATTAAGTTTGAGTTGAACCTTAAGTTTAACATAAATATCTTCTTAATGCCTTGAACTCAAACAATCACGACAACCATAGTTGCAACAAGCCATTTTCTTCTACGATCTGTGTACAGTCACTACTGCACTCTCTCTTCGTGCTTGAGCTTCATTACCCCAGGGTTCGAACCAAGCTTTTGCTGCCATCTCATTTCAAGTATCGGAAGTTCGATGTCATCACTTCCCATGCAGCCACCAATATTCTCTTATCTCATCATCATTAACCAGCAGATGTAAAACTGGCAGCAACAGTTCTGTGTTGCTTTTACTCGACTGTTATTGCTGTTTTTACGGCACACAAAATTCAGGCTAGCTTCGACTCATCCATTCTCCATTGGAGAATACCCATAGTTGCCGATATAAAACACCAGATGGACTGAGACTCCATCACCCATAGCTTACAGTAGTTAAGCCTCATTCTCTTCTCGTCTCTTTACATTCTTTCACGCCTGTCAGTAAGTCTCCATCTCCATTGCCAATCTTTCCCTTCACCAGAAAAACCAACTCTCGCACCCAACCCTAAACCAAGGCAGTTTGGGATCACGTGCTGCAGATCTCTCTTTTGCCATGAGTCACTTCAGTGATTTGGCCACTAATGCCACTTAGCTTGGCGTTTAGCCGTTTATCTTCCAAGAGAGTGAATTTTCTCGTACTTTCTACAAAAGCCATCAAATAGTGTTATTAGCCAAAATATGAGTCATAGGTAATATAAATATGGGTATAAAATGTAGCACAGACGTGCTTATCACACACAACCTATGATATTTCAATTATGTAACAAAATATAATGTGGAAAGAAACAACACAGACACCAGAAGTTTTGTTAACGAGGAAACCGCAAATGCAGAAAAATACCGGGACCTAGTCCAGTTTGAACATACACTGTATTAAGCCGCTACAAACACTAGCCTACTACAAACTAACTTCGGGCTAAACTAGTTGAACCCCAATCAATCTCACACTGATCCAAGGTATAGTTTTGCTCCTTACGTCTCTGATCCCATCAGGATAATACGCACTTGATTCCCTCAGCTGATCTTACCTACAACTAAAAGTTGCTTCAACCCAAAGTGGAAGACTTTAATAAACAAATTTGTCTCACACAGAAAAGTCTACAAGAATAGATAAATTTGTACCCCACAGAAATACCTACAAGTTTTTGCTCCATCTTTTGATAAATCAAGGTGAACATGAACCAATCGATAACTCGAACTTATATTCTCGAAGAACATCCTAGAATTATCAATCACCCCACAATAATCTTAATCGACAAGCGAAACAAGATATTATGGAATCACAAACGATGAGACGAAGATGTTTGTGATTATTTTTCTATCTTGCCTATCGGAGAAATTAATCTCGAGCCAATTTTACAATTGTACTCAATACAATAGAAACAACAAGATTAGATCATGCAACTACAGAGAAAATAGTTTGGCCTGGCTTCACAATCCCAATGAAGTCTTCAAGTCGTTAACCTAAGCTTATACAACTAGTATCACACATGAGGTGTGGGGATTAACTTTCCCATTTGCTAGAGTTCTCCTTTATATAGTCTCAAAATCAGGTTTTGCAATCTAATTTACCTTGGTAACAAAGCATTCAATATTCACCGTTAGATGAAAACCTTATTAGATTCAAGCTAATGTCTTTTAACCGTTACATCGAACTTAGCTTGTTATACACAAATGAAATATACGTCAGTTAGGTTTGTGTAACCGTACCTAAACGTGTACAAGTCGCTGGTTCAACAGTAGTTAACTAAATGGTAATCCATATGAGCACTTTCATATCAACCTTATTCATCTTCACCATAACTAGTTCAAATGACTCAAATGAACTAGTTCAAGAGTTGTTCAATTGCTTAGATCTCATAGAAGTATACATGACACTATCGAAGAAAAATATATTTTTGATTCACTCGAATTGATTCATGAACTTTATAGCCACAGTTTGCAAATATGGATTCCTTAGTTTATATAAATTTAAGTTCACGAATAAACCAATTTTAGAAAGTAACACACTTAAGTATGCGTACGGGTATGCGTACTTAAGTAACCGGATTTGAGTTTGTTTTGGTTTCCAAACTCAGCAGAAATTCACGGACGTGAACTTTCCGCCAGTATGCGGATGGGTACGCATACTTATGTGACCGAATTGAGTTGGTTTTGATTTCCAAACTCAGCAAAAATTCACGGACGTGAACTTCCGCCAGTATGCGTACGAGTTCGCATACTTACCACACACAAGTATGCATACATTTGGTTCTCTGTTTTGGACTTATACACTAATGCCCGAACACATTATATGCTTACATTCGAAGATGGTTACATGTTCTAAACTCTTTATTTCAATCATTGAAACATTCTTAGAGGATGTTAAATAGAGGTTATTCACACACTATTTTTCATCAAAGAAATTTTCAAGATATTGAAATAATCAACATGATTTTCGTCACTTGTAAAGATGAACTTGGCCAAAGAGAAAGCTTACCAACACATATTTTGAGAGCGAGATAAACTCGGCTTGAAATAACAAATGTGTATAATCGAAGTCTGTATGGCAATACGACTTTTGCCTCAAGATAGGAGATAGAGTAGATAGACTTTTTGAGTGATAGATAAGTTCAAGTCTCCACATACCTTTTAGTCAATAAAGTTCCACCAGTTCCTTGAGTAGTTCTTCGTCTTTGTATGATGAACGCCGTGGAGTCTAGATCTCAACTACACTTTTTATCCTAGTCCGAGACTTAGCTATAAGTAGACTAGAAATCAAGAATTATAGTTTTGGTAACTAAACTTGACAACAAGCTTGGGATATCAATGCTTGCGAGTTCGAACAAGCAGTGCTCTAACAAGGTTTTCATCTATTGGTGAATATTGAATGCTTTGTTACCAAGGTAACTTAGATTGCAAACCCTGATTTGAAGACTATATAAAGGAAAACTCTAGCAACTGGAAAACCTAATCCAAACACCTCATGTGTGATACTAGTTGCGACAAGAGTCGATTCTACTTTAACCTTAGGTTTTTCACGAAACCCTGTAGGTAAATGACTTGAAGACTTCATTGGGATTGTGAAGCCAGACCCAACTATTTTCTCTATCGTTGCGTGTTCTGATCTTGCTAATTTCTATCGTATTGAGTACTATCTTCTCTAAGATTTTCTCGAGATTTATTCTCCGATAGGCAAGATAAAAAATAGTCACAAACATCTTCTTATCATGGTTTGTGATTCCACAATATCTTGTTTCGCTACCATACAATTAGATTATTGTGAGGTGATTGATATTTCTAGGCTGTTATTCAGGAATATAAGTCTAGTATATCAATTGGTTCATGTTCACCTTGATTTATCAAAAGACGAAACAAAACTCATAGGATTATCTGTGGGAACAAAATTATCTATTCAATAGACTTTTTTGTGTAAGACAGATTGGTTTATCAAGTCTTCGACTTTAGTTCGTAGAAACTCTTAGTTGTGGGTGAGATCATATAAGGGAATCAAGTGCGTAGAGTCATGCTGGGATTCAGAGACGTAAGGAACGCGACTATACCTTGATCAATGTGAGATTGGTTAGGGCTCGACTACATTCCAATCTGTAGTTAACTTGGAGTAGGCTAGTATTTGTAGCGGCTTAATACAGTCTATGTTATTTTTTTCCGCATTATATTTTTATATAATTAAAATATCACAGGTTGTGCATAAGTTCAATCAATTGTGAATCCGACCTTTGGGTTGTTGATTAAATTGATTGACACTTGGATAATGGTTTTTGATACCGTCTAAGTTATTTCTTATATTCAATCGGGCTCGCAAATTCTTGTTTGTTTGATTGCAAATTGAATTGAGAAATAGAGATATAACTCTTGGATATACTTTTCTTAAGATTGAGTCTGACTGTCTAGTTGATTCTGTTGAAAGTATATTGTAGTTAGTCCATACAAATTTCTAAGCAAAATATTGGGTATGGTTGTTAGACCCCCTATTTTTCAATTGGTATCAGAACAGGAAAACACCATAAACCTAATAAGTTTGTGTTTGACTGATCCCTAAAGTCCGTCCCTATGGGAATTTTCTTTGGGAAACTTGCTCTTGGCATCTGTAACGCATGCCATAATTCCTTAAAGACTGTTCAAAACTTATTATACATTAGACCTATGGTCTCTCATGGAAACATAGATGATGAGAAACAGTTTAAAGGAAAAATTAAAAGTTCTTCTAAGAAAAATCGTTCGAGAAAACGTTGTCAATGCTCAAAGATATGGAATCTCACTAGATTAACTCTTAATATTTTTGAAGAATACTATCGTGATGGATCAATTGACAAAGATCTATTTAGAGCTTTTGAAATCGTTTTTAAATTATTATAAAAGCTTAATTCGATTGAGGAAAAGAATCTTTCTGATAAAAGTTTTGTACTTGTTAAATCATGTATTCATGATGTACGAACTATGCTTACTACCAACTCATGTGAAATTGATAAAAAAAAATCTGGTGAGTTCGGTGTAGGGTTCTAATTGTCGGAAAATGTCATTCCTTGGTCATAAGAAAAAGGATTTTAAAAATTATATTAACCCTGGGTATCATCATTACTATGATTATACTTCTGGTACTTTTCACAAATATCAACCAGATAAGTTGCATAAGGATCTCTCTGCACTTCTAGACTTTTGGTAACAAGTTTGGCTCTACCCCATTTGTATATATATCTTGATATGGGGAAAGTAATGGTTTGATTATTTTTTGTGTTTGGTTTAATTTATTTTTATTTTGAGAAAATTCCTTGACAAGTTTTGTTTTCTCTATCCAAGGATATTTAAAGTGATGTAGTTCCTTCTACTATCCTTTACTGCACTGTGCCGTCCTTTCAGTGTGCGAACGTTAGCTGTTGAACACTTTAAGAAATCCTTCTTTCCTTTTGAGGGTCACGGTTCATGAACGGGTCCAAGACCATTATTGGGTATATAAGAAGTATGGTATGCGTACCCTTCTTCTTCCTTCTCTAGTCCGCGTACGTGAACTTTTCTAGGGTTCATGTATCATATACATTAAAAAAATTGTTGGAGATTCAAAAGAGGCTAAGGGTTTTATTCATCATCAAGGAACAAATCAAGTAAGTTCTTCATTCTCCTTGTACTCTCAATTTCTAGGTCTCATGGGAAATTTCAAGGTTTTGAAACACTTAGATTCATCTTCTTCTAGCATGACTATACCTCAAAATCAAGATTCTATTAGAATAAGATTTATCAATGATTATAGTATTAAGATATTTGAAAGGATTTCTTCTAGTTATTTCATTCTAGAAAAGAATTTGGATTTGGTTAGGGGTCATAAAAAAGATTTGGTTTTCTTTGAAAAATTTAATCTTGGAAACATCTTTAATGGTCTTGGTGAAGGCTTTGACACTCTTACAAGAATCTTCTATGCTAACATCCATGATGTTGATCTTGATGATATGGAATTCAAGACCATCTTATACTAATATAAAGAAAAGAGTTTTTTTTGGTAGGAGACCCCCTCAATTACTTAGTTGTCCCTATTTTTTATATATTTACATAAATACTATTGTTTTAAAAATATATCAAATTTTTTAAAAACTTAATATCTTTCAAAATATACACCGGATTTTTTTAAAATTTATATATTTGAAAAGCTCTTTCAATCATCTATGTAACGAGTACAAATAAGAATAATAAATTTTTGTTTTAGGAAAAAAATTTCATGGCTCTCAAATTTATTATTGTTGGATAAATAAAAATTCAAGCATGTGCATCGCACATGTGTCCTTACTAGTGATAAATAAAGAAAGGATTCTTGTTAATAGAGAGTTGATATCAAGGATTACCAAAATTCCTTTGGGTAATTTTCACCTTCCTAGACTAAGGGAAGAAAGACCATCATATGATACCATTTTTTATGGTCTTGAGTACAAATAAGAATAATAAATTTTTGTTTTAGGAAAAAATTTGCATGGCTCTCAAATTTATTATTGTTGGATAAATAAAAATTCAAGAATGTGCATCGCACATGTGTCCTTACTAGTGATAAATAAAGAAAGGATTCTTGTTAATGGAGAGTTGATATCAAGGATTACCAAAATTCCTTTGGGTAATTTTCACCTTCCTAGACCAAGGGAAGAAAGACCATCATATGATACCATTTTTAATGGTCTTTATGGAAAGAGTGGTGATTGGATTGAAGGAAAATTTCCTACTAATTATCTTTGTCTTGCTTTGATGTCTTTCGGAAAACTTGGTATATCCAATCTTTGTCCCTCCACAATTGAGAACTCTCGGTGGAGTCGTGAGTTTGCGGAGTTAGTCTATTTCCTTGAATTGGGTTCTCAAATTCTTGATATTTGTGGATTCATAATTCTTCAAATGCTCTCAATGACGTCATCCAACAAGAAGTTAGGTTTTCCTTGCTTCATTGAGCAAATTTTTCGAGCATATTCTATTACTTCTATTGGAAATTTCATTGGAACTCCCAAACTTGTTCGTCCTTGTACTTTCAAACGTATGAAGGAAAATGCTTGCAAAAGACAAAAATGTGATACCCTTGACGGTTCTTGTGATCCTACCACCTTGGCTATTCTTCATCAAATTATCAAGTGTGGGTAAGATAAATTCCAAGGTAAAATGAGTGCAAGAATAATTACGCGTGATTGCTACTAAGTTTCCCGAAATCAAGGAGGATATGGATATTGTTCAAGCCACTTGGATAGGTTTCCGATGATGAAGATGATGAGTAAATTCGTTATCCCTTATTTTATTTTGTCTATGAAACTTCTTATGAGAATTTATTCTTATGTTTTAAGAAGGATAACTAGGGTTTGGAATAGCCATTATTGTGAGTACACATAGTTATTGCCAACGATTTTCACCTTGCAATGTTTTTAGATTTATTTATTTAAATTCTAAAGTTTATTTGGAAGATGATTTTGCAGTATTGATCTTTATTGGTTTGATATATTGCAAAATTTTTATGGGATATGTGTGTTTGCGTCCGTGAACTATGATTGTCCCATATATATCAAAAGTTAAGTCTATTGTGTTATTATGCAAATATTGATAAAGATAGGATGAAATTTTGATTACAAAGATTAAGTCTATTATATGTCTTTATGCAAATATTGATGAAAAATAGAATGAATCTTTGAATATTCCGCAATATTGGCCTTTCCCTGATCCACTTCTATGTGAAAGCACCGTGTGGCTCCGTAAGTTCTCTTATGTTGAGCATTTCCGATTAAATTGATCATGGGTTCTCTTGTGGTTAATTTAATTGAGTTTTATGGATACAAATTCATGTTTCATGTAATTTGTTAATGTCCAAAGAAATCCTTCTTTTGTTGTAAAAGTAAGGTCGGTCTTGTTGTTCTTTCGGGAATGACATTTTATGGGGGACAGTTCTTAATTGACCTTGTGCTTAATTGCCAAATCTTTATGGGGGAGTACGGCTGTGGAATATTGTAGGAGTTTTCTTGTATCTTTATAAACTTCTTGATGAATGCTTTTAGTTTCGACTATATGATTGCATTTAAACAAAGTTGATATGTTTTATTTTAGTCATGAATTATCTCTATGAGAATTTCATTATGATCCCACTAGTTTTCGTACCTTTGCCAATTTATATTGACAGAAAGGGTGAGAATTAACGTGTAGTTCACACTAAAAATACATATGGTTTACGTATCATTAAGTAAGGGGGAGTGGTTTTCATATGAGATGAAGTATTGACTAAGGGGGGGGTGATACATATCACCATAGTATTGTTTTCAAAGTTGTGATACAATTGGACTTTGATGTTGTGTAATGATACTATGACACTGTATAACAATGATTGAGAGCTACTGTTTTCTCATTGTTATAGCTACGGGTCTTCAACAACTATGATGATGAGTTGAACACGTTCAAAATCACTGGATTACTTGTAAATGGCGAAGATTTCGAGTAATGTTGAAGAACCAAGGAAATCAAGCATTTGGATGAGAAGCTACAAAGTTTATTTATCTTGTAATCCATATGTATTGATAGTTTTGTCACTAAAATTGACTAAGGGGGAGATTGTTAGAGCACTGCTTGGTCAAACTCGCAAGTGTTTCTATCTCAAGATTGTTGTCAATTTTAGTTTCCAAAACTATAAGTCTTGATTTCTAGTCTACTTATAGCTAAGTCTCGTATTAGGATAGAAAGTGTAGTTGAGCATTAGACTTCACGACGTTCATAGATTGTAGACGAAGAACTACTAAGGGGAGATTGTGGGACTTCATCAACAAAAGGTATGTGGAGACTTGAACTCATCTATCACTCAAAAGTACATTTACTTTATCTCCTATTTGAGACAAAAGTTGTATAGCTATATAGACTTCGTTTATACACATTTGATATTTCGAGCTGAGTTAATTCGCTTACATATTTCTCGAAATATGTGTTGGTAAGCTTTTGCTTTAACCGAGTCCATCTTATATTCTTGACGAAATTCAAAAGATGATTATGTGAAAATCATCTTGTAACATCTTACATGATTTGTGTGAGACAGTCATTTGATGTAGACTCGGAATGTTTCGTATTGATCATTCGATCACTTGAAAATTGCTTTGGAGCTAATAGTTTGTGTGAGACAGATATTGTCGTCTTCTGAGAATGTTTTAATGATTGAAATGGGAGTTTAGAATACTTAACCATGTTTGGATTATAAGCACGGTATGCTTACTTACATATGTGTTGATCCAAGACCGGAACTTAGTATGCATATCCGTATGCGTACTGGTTGGTCAGGTAAAGTCCGGGAGATAGAGTATGTGTATCTGTACGCGTACTGGTGAATTCAGTTGAAGTTCGGGTACTAGAGTATGTGTACTTGTACGCGTACTGGTTTCAACAGAAGTTTGGAAGTGTACGAAAGTATGCGTACCCGTTTGCATACTTGAGTGGGGTATGCTCTAAAATCGGTTTGTTCATGAACTAATACATTTACATAATAAGGAATGAAATCTTTTGCAAACCGGGGCTATAATGTTCATGAATTGATTCGAGTGAATCGAAATCGATTATGCTTCAATTGTGTCTTGTATACTTCTATGAGAATACAAACAATTGAAGAACTCTAGAACTAGTTTCATTTGAGTCACTTGAACTAGTTATGGTTAAGATGAATATGGTTGATATGAAAGTGTTCATATGGATAACTTCGGTTAACTATTGTTGAGCCAACAAGGTGTACACGTTTAGGTACGGCTAACCATATCTAAATGAAGTCACTTTTCATTTGTGTATAAGAAGCTAAGTTTGATCTAACGGTTAAAAGATATTAGCTTGAATCTAATCAGGTTTTCATCTAACGGTGAATATTGAATGCTTTGTTACCAAGGTAACTTAGATTGCAAACCCTGATTTGAAGACTACATAAAGGAGAACTCTAGCAACTGGGAAACCTAATCCCCACAACTCCTGTGTGATACTAGTTGCGACTAGAGTTGATTCTCCTTTAACCTTAGTTTTTTCACGAAACCATATAGGTTAACGACTTGAAGACTTTATTGGGATTGTGAAGCGATACCCAACTATTTTCTCTGTAGTTACATGTTCTGATCTTGATGTTTTCTATCGTATTGAGTACTATCTTCTCTAAGATTTGCTCGAGATTTATTCTCCGATAGGCAAGATAAAAAGTAGTCACAAACATCTCCGTCTCATCGTTTGTGATTCCAAAATATCTTGTTTCGCTATCATACGATTAAGATCATTGTGAGGTGATTTATATTTCCAGGATGTTCTTCAGGAATATAAGTTCGGTATATCAATTGGTTCCTGTTCACCTTGATTTATCAAAATACGGAACAAAACTCATAGGTTTATCTGTGGGAGACAGATTTATCTATTCAATAGACTTTTCTGTGAGAGATAGATTGGTTTATCAAGTATTCGACTTTGGGTCGTAGCAACTCTTAGTTGTGGGTGAGATCAGCTAAGGGAATTAAGTGCATAGAGTCCTGCTGGGATTCAGAGGCGTAAGGAACACGAATGTACCTTGATTAGTGTGAGATTGGTTAGGTCTCAACTACATTCCTGTCCGAAGTTAACTTAGAGTAGGCTAGTGTCTGTGATGGCTTAATACAGTGTGGTGTTCAAATCTGTACTAGGTCCCGGGGTTTTTCTACATTTACGGTTTCCTCATTAACAAAATTTCTGGTGTCTGTGTTATTTCTTTTCCGCATTATATTTTTATATAATTGAAATATCACAGGTTGTGCGTAAGTTCAATCAATTGTGAATCCGACCTTTGGGTTGTTGATTAAATTGATTGACACTTGGATATTGGTTTTTGATACCGTCCAACTTATTTCTTATATTCAATCGGGCTCACAAATTCCTATTTGTTTGATTACAGATTGAATTGAGAAATAGAGATATAACTCTTGGATATACTTTTCTTAATTAGACCCCTGCTTTTTCCGTATGCTTATGAGAATGGGATGTAGGTATGTTGTGTTGTTGTAAATTACATGGAAAAGAAGACAGACATGATTAATAATAGATACAGCTGGTTACAATGATGTTGCTAAAATCGAATGGTGGTTAAGTTATTATGATACAGTGGAGTAATTCTGGTGGTTCAGGATGGTATATTGATAGCAGGAAGTTGAGATTTAATGGGTTTTCAAGGAGTGGTTAAAGTTGTTGAAGGATATGAGTATTGCGTTGTAGATGATGTTGTTGGTTGTTACTTCATCTTATCTTATCTTATCTTATATATATATATATATATATCAATAGTATAAAGCAGAGTTTAGCTAACTTTGCCTATCTGAGTGGTGGTCAGGATTTATCCTTGGCAAAGATAAATCAATGGTTGTGGTTCTCCGTGCCACACCTTACAAGTCGCAAACGTGGTGTTCATTCCAATATTATGAATTAAAAATGAATACTCAAGTCAAGATATGTAATTTCAAAAATTATAACGGGGAGGTTCGAACTCATGACCTATTGTGTCATAAGAGTGGCATCTAACCATTGTTCCACATTGGTTGGAATTGATAGAAAAGATAAATCAACAATGGTTGTTTGCTCAACTTAAATATTAATTAGTATAAGTGTTTTATTAATTAGTATAAGTGATTTGTCTAGAGAGAAGATAAATCTATGGTTGTGGTTTGTTCAACTTAAATATTAATTAGTATAAGTGTTTTATTAATTGATGTCTCATTAATTTCTCATGATAAATGATTTATTAATTTTACATCATAAATATCCCTTAATTAATATTAATACATATCTCCATCAATAAATAATAATTTTGACAAAAATTATTTCAATAGATATTAGTGGTGGTGGTGGTAGTAGAGGAATAACTAAGTGGTGGAAGCGGTGGAAGGTGTTACTAAGTGGTGGAGGCGGTAACATTAGTTTTGGTGGAAAAAATAGTGGCGCTGGATGGTTTTAATAGCGGTGGTATTGGTTTTTTCTTTTTGAATCAAAAATAATAATTTTTTTTACATGACGGGTAACATTGTATTGTGAAAAGTATAGTTGGTTGTTTTTGACACGATCAAAAAAGGCAGATAACAAATAATTTTGGGATGATACTAAATCATATAAGACAAAATGGTTGTTTTTGGTACCACTGCTATCTTTGGTAACCGTTCATACGCATGATTTTCAGTATTAACATAAAATATATAGTTGAATAAATTAATTGACGACCTAAGTTTGTTAAATCTAAACTTTATACATGACGTGTGGGATTAAAAGTTATAAGTGTGCCCAATATTCTACGAGGGATGGAAAATGGTGGTGTTGGAGAAAGAAGTGATATCTGGTGGTTTGTGGTACTAGCCGGTTTTGATGAGTAGTAATTCACTATGTTAATTATGTGCTGCTACAAAAGGATAACACTATAAATTAGAAATGTGGTTGATCGTCTTAATGCTAATATAAACTCAGTTAAAATACATGAAAATTAAGAAGAAGAAAAAAACATTTGGATGTCACGTTATATAATAAATAACACTAAAAACTACATATTTAGTATCAAGGTTTCTCCGTCTAATAGATAAATCTAAGGTTGTATTGAGATCCCGTAAGCAGAGGGCGAGTTGGTCTTGGATTTCTGAATGATAATGAATATAATGAAACGCTCCCTCTCGGTTTCTCCAATGAAAACCGAAACCTTCTAAAAAAAATAATCTATCGAACAACACTTAGATGGAACGCATCACCACCAGTGTAAACTTCTCTGAATTGCTACATATCCAGTGAAATTTCGACAGATTAATCTGGTGATTTCGTCCTACCATAGTTTTTAATGAGGCATGTAATTAAATATCTAATAGTGATTTTAAAGGTATTTAATAATTACAGAATTCTCTTATAAGTTTTGTTTATGCAAGTATTGATTTAACTTGGGTTCTTTTATATTTTTATGTTAAGTTGATGACTTTTTAATTTGAATACATGTTTGGTTAACAAACTTTGATACATATAGGGTATTTTCTTTGTAGAACTGATGTTAGTCTCTCATTTTTCCCGTTAGCACTTTGTTTCGATCCCGTATTTGTAGACATTATTTGACTAATGTTGGGGTATTTGTTTAATCTCAAGGCCGATTAAACCCAATGTGTGTTGTATACATTGAAGGCGACAGAAATTTGTGTCGGCTCTACCTTGAAACTAATAATTTTTCTTCGGAAGGTTAGTTGAATTTATGTAGATACAAATATCAATATGACTATGCTCTTTAAAACTCCAAATTACTTGAGTAACACTAGATGTGAGAACGTCATTCATGCACTACTTAGCATAGTTGGTGTGAAATCTTTTTATCCACGAATTTCTTCAATTTTATGTTATCAATATGATTGAGAAAGAATCTTACACATGTTTTGATTTACTATTATAAGTTTATTTTTTCAACTCACATGTGTATATCTCAGCCTTCCAATAGCCAAGGGTTCTTCATTTTTATAACTCTGACATTTGCAAAAAATAAATAAATAGTGTTTATCTATAGTAGGGAAAATATTATGGGTTTTTGCTTCACTCCTTAGAGCCTTAGTTATCAATAATTTCGGAACAAATGTATTCATAAACATCATAGAGTTGGATTGGCAGTTTAGGTATATGTATTGTTAGATGAAATATTCTTTTTGAAGTTTGAAATTATGGTATGATGGAACAATAAATGGGGAAAATTTTTATTTACTATATTTTTTATTTTATTTTCATGTTGGCACAACATTATTACTCCGTTCAGATAATAATTGGAATACCATGCTTAAGTGAAAAATAAAAAGATCAGGTAACCCATTTTGTTTCCCAAAACCTATTTTAATATCAAAATAATTACTCACGAAAAAAATGAAGCAAGAGGAATGTGAACAATATCGTATTAGAGACAAAATATCCCGTGCCGTTACGGCACGGGTTAAGATCTAGTATATATATATATATATCAAGAATACAAAACAGAGTGAGGCTAAGTTTTCCTGTCTTAGTGGTGGTCAGGATTTGTCCGTGGGAAAGATAAATTAAGGGCCGTGGTTCTCCCTGCCACACCCTACATGTCGCACGTGTGGTTTTGATTCCAATATTATGAATGGAAAATGAATACTCAAGTCAAGATATGGAATTCCAAAAATTATAACGGGGAGGTTCGAACTCATGACCTATTGTGTCATAAGAGTGGTCTCTAACCAGTGTTCCACCTTGGTTGGAATTGATAGAAAATATAAATCAACAGTGATGGTTTGTTCAACTTAAATACCATAATTGCTCTATTAATTAGTGTTTCACTAATTGCTCATAATAAATGACTAATCATTTTTTGATTATAAATGTTTTCTTAATTAATTATAATATTTATTTTTATTAATAAGTAATTTTGATAAATAATATCAATAGACATTTTATGCGACAATGAGTAGTAGAAGAGGTGGAGGCCGAAAGATTAGTGGTGGTTAAGGGCGGAGCCAAGCACAATTATATTTATTTTTGTTCTTTTATCATAAAATGGGATACAAAGTCCATTTTTCACATTATCCAGCTTGCAAAGAATATTTTATCCCTCTCTCCTCAAAATCCTGGCTCCACCCTGGCTTGTGGTGGAAGAAGTAGTGACGGTGAATGTTGGTGAGTAGTGATGGATAATATTAATATTATGTTGTCGTTACAACATCGATAACATCATAGTGTGGAAGATGTGGTTGGTTGTTTTTAACACTTTTGATAAAGGAATGTACCATATATTTTAGGAATGATATCATACAAGAAAATATTTTAAGGATCGTAGTTGGATCACCCAAATGGTACCTATGTTATCTTTGGTACTATATCGCATAAATCATAATTTTTTTATGTTAAAATAAAATTGATTGCAATACAAAAAAGAATATATACACGGAAAAATAATAATGAAACTAATCAATTGACGAAATTTTGTTCAATCTAAACCTCATATATGGAATTTGTGATTGAAAATTAGAATTGCGTCCAACAACCTACATGGGATGGGCGACAGTGACAGTTGTGAAGTCAAAAATTGACATTGAGGAGGCCTATTTTTTTTAAAAAGAAACATGTAAACTTTGGTGGACTAAACCATAAATATAAATATATATGGACAAAGTACTATTTATAAAATAAACTAAAAAAATTATGTAGTTATTAAAAATTTAAGGGGTTAGAGCCAGGTTAGTCAACCCTGGTGGTGGATAAAAAAAGTGGATTCATATGGTTTTATGGTGGTGGCGGGTATTGGTGAACAAAAACATATTATGCTAATTTTGTAATGCCACAAAATGTGTAACGTTATATTATAAAGTATAAAACGTGGTTGATCATTCTAATGTTAAAATAAACTCGGTAAAACACATGTCCGTTTTAAAAAAAATTGGTGCAATCAATTGCCATGTTATGTGTAGGTGTAAATTATACACAGATCCAGGTGGAAACATCCTAGGCCTGGTACACCTAAACACGAAAAGACGCGAATCATGGAATGAAGATTAGTGTCGCGAGATTTCAGGAGCCACGTGGATCGGGCGTGATCGCTCTACAGCTATCGGATAAGACTTGATTCAGACTTCTGACAAAGCTGACATGACGAGACGCGGCGGGACAAACGAGGTGCCATGGTCAAACAGATAAGAAAGTAGGGGACATATCGGCTAACCATAAAAGCAACGATCGAAGACGGGAGACATTCAGAAACAGGCGACATCGTGTCAAGAGAGCATCTGGAGAGGTCGGATCGGACGAAAGACAGGCGAAGAGTCAAGATACATCGGCCATGTGAGGCGACTTAAGTCGGTCCGACCGCAGAACTGCTGAATTGATGTAACATGACCAACACCTTAACTTGGGTGTATGAAACTTCCCCTATAAATAAAGGGACTTGTATTCATGAAAGGCAGGTGGTATTTGGAGAGAGAGAGGAGAAAAACTCGAGTAAACACAAAGAAGAAGAAAAGTGAGTAGTAAGTGCGTCTTGTAAGAAAATCCCACGGAGAGAAACATCATTGTAACACTTCTAAGTAATAAGATTCATCCTTTCATCCCCGTGGACGTAGGTAATCATACCGAACCACGTAAATCTTGTGTTCATTGTGGAGTGTTTACTTTCATTTGAGACGAGCATTGTGTTTATATCCTTTGGATCTAGTTTGTAGTAAAATGCATCTACATTCTGGCGCCGACTAAGGGGACACGACTAAGATCTCCGGATACCTTGCCGTTAAAGCCTTCAGAGACGATCAACAGCTCCTCAATACACGTTAATGTGTTGGAATAGAAGCTACGATGAACTCTGTTGGCCGAAGTAATGGTTGTTTTGAGTCATTTACTGAGCATTTAAAGTCAGAGCAGTAACAGCGTCTTCTTAGCGTCTTCAACAGTTTTATTGGCAGAGAAACTTCACGAGCTGACCAGCGACTAACAATTCGGGTTAGAAGCTACGTGAAGAATCTGTTGAAAGGACGACTGTTTGTTCTTGATACTTGTATGATTGTTAGCGTTAAGCGAGTTGTTTCTAGCAGCAGTGTGAATTCGAGTGCTTGGAGTTACCAAAAGTTAGCGTTTTTAGATATTTCATCGTATAATAAACTGTCGACCATATAAAATTTTTAGCCGGCGGTGTAGCATAAGTCGTCGGAAAGGTCACCATTAAATCTCGAGAAAGTGGAGTTGGTACAAGTTTGATTTGATTCTAGGGGTTACTTTCCGTACTTTTTAAGCGTCATGTGCATAAGATCTATGATTTGGAACATGTAGAATAAAGGACAAAACTAACTTAAATGCATAGGTCGAGTACAGAGAGCGACATCGTACGGAGTGATAGCGACAGGAAAATAAGGACAGCCACAGATTCAGCATAGGGACAAAATAGGGTAGAGGGACAGTTCCCACCTAACAACTGAAGTAGATCTTACACAGAGATAGTAGTCGTACAGTCGAACTTTTTTCCCTTTTATCTGAATTTTTTATTTTGTAAATTAGGTCAAAGTAAGGGGTTCTTTTTCGTATTTGCTGACGTAGGGACGGGCGATACTCGGCTTATCACGCGACGTGACCAATGGCTAGCGCTTCAGGGATGATAAGGATGTTGATGAATCGCACAGTCACTAGCAGCAACATGCAGGCAGGGATAACGGGGCCGAGGCAAGAGGACAGTCGACAACCACCGCCCGAGGAATCTCATGCAGCTGCGCGAGGGATGCATGTTGTAGACGAAGAAATAGATTTGGGGCGAGACGATAACACCTTACCTCTGGACCAGATTATATTGACTAAGAGGAGAGTTGACCAAATCGATGGACTCACAGCTTCAGACACCGATGACGACGAGGAAGCACTTGCAGTGCGAGCTCAGAGGCAATGGACGAGGAAGCAAGTTGAACACCAAGAAGCTTTGGGAAGGGAGCAAGAGCGTCTTAGACAGATTCAGCTGGGGCGAGCAGCATCAAGTAACATCGGCCCGAAAACCGTTCATGCGGTCGATCGGGTAGCCAACCCGATACCGCCCCCACCACCCACATCAGCACCATTACAACCTCGGACACACCAACCCAATGGACACTCCAGTCATGAAAGTACGGACCCGACGTTGTTAGCCATTTTGGAGAGTCAGAGGAGGCAAGAGGCGGCACTAAGGGAACTCCAGCAGAGGATTTTAGCCTTGGAGTATGAGAATTACCAGCTGAGGAACCTATGGACCAGATCAAGAGGGTCGTCCAGTCGAGGGACATTAGGTTATCGCGGCCTATCCGGTCACTCACCACCCATGATGGGGACAAGTAACCTTAATCATCCCGATCAGTCAGGTCAGCCACCGTTACCTCCGATACCCCCCACGCAGAGATATGGACCACCTGAGGATTCTTCCACCGACGAAGAACGGCGAGGAAGGGACGAGCGACAAGATCAGGTAACTAAAGCTAAGCTTAAGGAGTTGGAATCAAAGATCAAGGAAATCTCGGGTGGAAGCGAGGAGAATAGGTTGGCCGAGATTATGAGTGAAGCCGAGAAAATGCCTTTCTCTCAAGAAGTGGAGCAAATGACGTTCCCACCCAAGTGTACTTTACCTTTATTCCCCTCTAGATTTGCTGGAAAAGGCGATGCGATCGAGCATCTTAAGATGTATACCATGTCACTGATCCAATGGAGAAACAACCCGGTAGTTATGTGCAAATTCTTTCCAGCTAGTTTGGAGGGTGAGGCGCGAGATTGGTTTTATTCGCTCACACTTGGTTCGATTAACGGGTACGATGCGCTAGTCGAGGCCTTCCTTGAGACCTACATGCATAACAGTCAACCTCGGCCAAGAATGAACAAGCTGTTTACTCTCGCCCGACGATTCAGAGAGCCCCTGAGAACCCTGACCGACAGATGGAGGAAACTGTGTACTGAAATTGGGAAGGTACCGGTGGACCAAGCCATCTTTGGATTTGAAAACGCGTTGGGGAGGTCGGACCCCATCTGGATTTCCATGTTTTCTGAAAAACCTAAAACCTTAAAGGAGATGAGAAGAATGCAAGAGCACTATATCGCCTTGGAAGAAATTCAGGCCGAATCAAGAGATAGAGGAGTACAAGAAGCCAGCGCTGAGGTTGGTACCGAAACTAAAACGGTCATGGACGACCATATCAGGAGATCAGAAAAGAGATCGGACCCGCCCCAAGGAGCAGTGAGAAGAGGGAATGGATGGCCAAAGGGAAGAAGCCAAAGCAGGAAACCCGGTCGTATACCCCCCTAAACGCTTCTTTGGAAGAGGTGCTCAAGGAAGTTGAGAAGAGGAACGACATCAACTACCCATCATCGAGGGGAGTACAGTTCCAAGAGACCCGAGATCATCCCGAATACTGTCACTACCATCAGTATAGGGGCCATTCCACCAATAATTGTCGATAAGTGAAAGATATTGTTCAACACCTCATCCGCGATGGATATTTGAGGCAGTATGTCCGACACCCCCCTCGTCCGGAAGAAACACCCGATGCACCAGTTCATCAAGTCCGCATCGATAGGGTGAGTCAGTTCGTAAGCACCATTTCACATTCGGCTATGCAAAACTACACCCTCGGCCCAGTAATCACCACTAGGATCCATAAAAGGGATCGTGACGGTAAAGATATATTTAGCGTAGCCAAGTCCCTTCCCATGGAACCTTGGATGACGCTGCCCATATCGTTCTCGGCTAAGGATGTACCAGCAAACATACAGGCACACAGGGATCCACTGGTCATCACGTTGTTGATTGAAAAGTGGGGAGTAAGAAGGATTCTTGTGGATAGCGGAAGTTCAGTCGAGGTGCTGTTCTACGACACGTTCAGAAGAATGAAACTCTCAGACGACATGCTCGTCCCATCAACATATCGCATCTACGTATTTAATGGCACATTAACCATCCCAAAGGGCGAAGTAACTTTGAGAGTTTCAGATGGTGGTGGCTACCTCGACACATTAACCACTTTCTGTGTGGTCGACGTCTCTTCACCTTATGAGGCCATTATCGAGCGCCCATGGATTGCTGGGATTAAGGGAGTAGCATCGGCCTACCATCAAAGGTTAAGGTTCCCGACTTGCAAGGGAATAGTGGAAGTTGTGGGCGATTACCAGGCGGCACGACAATGTATGAAAGTTGATATAGAAATAAATGAAGAACGGCGAGCTCGGAAAAGGCAAGAAAAAAACAAAGCAAAGGAAGTGAAGGCGGCAAAATAATTGGAGGAGGTGATTTCACAAGCGGTCCTGGCACACGAAACTCGAGAACAAGACCCTTTATAGCAATTAAAGGAAGCGTCCCCAGTCAGGGAAACCAAATCAAACTTCTCGACAGTCGAGCCGACTAAAGAAGTAAACTTGGGAACGATAGAAGAACCCAAGATAGTGAGGATTGGGGCATTACTATCGGACGAACAAGCAAGTAAACTTACGATGCTTTTAAAAGAAAACCTGGATGCATTCGCTTGGGAAGTGCATGATTTGGAGGGTATTGACCCGAAGGTCTGCTGTCAACACTTAAAAATTGATCCGAGGTTCAAACCGGTTAGACAAAAAATGAGGCGCGTCGCGCCAGAGTTACAAGCGGAGATCGAGGTCGAGCTGAAGAAGTTACAAGAATCCGAAATAATAAGGAAGTCCCACTATCCACAGTGGATATCTAACATGGTCGTGGTACCGAAAATGAAAGGGGAGTCAGAATATGTATTGATTTCAGCGACTTGAACAAGGCTTGCCCGAAGGACAGTTTCCCCCTTCCCAGCATAGATCAACTAGTAGAATAAATAGTGGGATACGAAGCAATGACCTTAATGGACGGATACATGGGCTACAACCAAATACCATTGGCGCCCGAGGACCAGGAACACACTTCCTTCTTCACACCAAGAGGATTGTATTGTTACACCAAGATGCCATTCGTACTTAGGAATGCCGGGGCTACGTACCAGAGATTGGTAGGCGACATGTTTGAAGACAAGATTCACGATACCATAGAAGTTTACGTGGACGACATGTTAGTCAAGAGTCGGAAATAAAAAAACCACGTCCGAGACCTTCGAGATATTTTTCAGACAATGAGGAAACACAAAATAAAAATTAATCCGGCCAAGTACGACTTCTGGGTCACGTCGGGGAAATTCCTAGGCTACATCATCACCCCCAGGGGAATAAAAGCAGATCCCGAGAAGGTACGGGCCGTCCTTGAAATTCCATCCCCAGCGACGGTAAAAGACGTGCAGAAACTAAATGGTTGCATAGCCGCATTGGGGCGATTCGTATCACAGTCATCGGATAAATGCAAGGCATTTTACGACATCTTGAAGAAAGGAGAAAAATTCCGATGGACGGACGCCAGTGAAGAGGCCTTTAAAAATATCAAGCTACATCTAGCTAGTCTCCCGGTTCTTCAAAGGCCCGAGTCCTCAGAAATTCTCACTTTATACTTAGGCGCGACACCCTATGCCATCAGTATGGTATTGGTCAAAACAGAGATAGGCGTGGAGAAGCCGGTATACTTCGCTAACAAAACCTTAAGTCCGTCCGAGAAGAATTACACCAGAATGGAGCAAATGGTGCTCGCACTAGCCTTTGATGCCTCTAAATTATGAATATATTTTCAAGCTCATCGAATACGGGTGCTCACCAAATCGCCTATCGAAGCGGTCTTGGATAGTGCTGGGCGATCGGGGAGAATCTCCAAGTGGGGAGCCATAATTAAACAATATGACGTGATATACGAGACAAGAACCGCGATCAAAGGGCAAGTAGTGGCCGATTTCTTGGGCGATTCCCCCTCAGTGATAAGAACGAGGTAGAAGATATACCGGGAATGGCAGAAGAACAAGAGGAGCCAGCGGACCTACTAGCCGCCAGTAGCTCAACACGATGGGAAGTATTTGTTGATGGGGCATCAAACAAAGACGGATCGGGTCTTGGGTTTGTGTTTACCACGCCGAAGGGGAGGAAAATCGTGCATTCGTTCAGGTTAGAATTCAAGGCGACAAACAATGTCACCGAGTATGAGGCGGTGATTCATGCCTTAAGAATAATTGTGGAAATGAGGCTGCATGAGGTTCGATTGACTAGCGACTCACAGCTAGTGATCCGGCAAATTACGGGCCAATACGCTACGCACGACCCGGTGCTGCAAATATATTGGGAGCTCGCCCAATTTTACATCAAGCAAATACCAGATATAAAATTCTGTCATATCTTCCAAAAGGATAACAGACACTCGGACGCTCTATCGTACATTGCCTCACAATTAGTAGACCCGAGCATCGAAGGGATACGCGTTATGAGGCTTCTTAACCATTCTATCCCAGAAACACCAGACGTACGGATCGAGGTGGCCGTTAGCACGGTCGAGAGATACAAAGAAGGCAACTTATATCGGAAATCTTACCTAGGACCACTCCTAAGATGCTTAAGCAAGGAAGAAGGCCATATAATCCTACACGAGCTACATTATGGGGCGGCTGGAAATCACAGCTCGGGAAGAAGTTTGTCGGTTAAGGCAAAAACAATGGGCTACTTTTGGATGTATATGAACGAGGACGCAAAGCAAATGGTGAAAGCTTGCGAAGAGTGTCAGCGTTTTGGGAAGAAAATCCATGCTCCCGGCGTACCGTTAAACTCGATCATAAGTCTGTGGCCCTTCGATAAATGGGGAGTGGACATTGTCGGGCCATTACATGTCGGAACGGGACAAAGGAAGTATTTGATCGTGGCCACTGACTATTTTACCAAGTGGGTAGAGGCGGCGCCGTTAAGGCATATTCGGGACAAGGATGTTTTTAAGTTTATTTGGGAACATATCATTTGTCGCTTCGGGTTAGAAATTTGCAATCGTCTCTGATAATGGAAAAAAACTACAGGGCGAGAACATCGATCTTCTATTCAACATTTACAACATCAGGAAGAGCAAAGATACCCCGATTTACCCCCAGTGCAATGGGAAGGCCGAGATCACTAATAAGAAAATCGCCGATAACATGAAGAAAAAACTGGACGGGGAATATGGCAACTGGTGCGAGGAGCTATATAACGTCCTATGGGCATACAGGACCACACGAAGGGAAGCTACGGGATTCTCTCCATTCATGCTTACCTACGGAACCGAGGTGATTCTACCAACAGAAGGGATGATTCCTACCACAAGAACCGAAGCTTGGAGGTGAAACGTGTCATCCGATCTGATCTTGGCTAAACTAGAAGACTTGGAAGAAACAAGAGAAATGGCGTTACAAAAAATGGAAAATTATCAAATGAGGTTACAACGGGAATACAACAAGCGCGTTCGACCGAGAGAATTCCATCCCGGGCAGCAGGTATTGAAATTCCTGGCTGAATGGGAGCGCGACAAAAAAGGCGGAAAACTAGCACCAAAGTGGGGTGGGCCATATATAATCGAATCTAAGGTGGGCGAGGGATCATATCGACTACTGCGACTCGACGGAACAAGAGAGCTCAAACCATGGAACATCCGATTCCTGAAACTCTACCATCCTTGACAAGCGACGCGGAAAAACGGTAAGCAAACGTGTCCTCTATCTCTGTGAAACCGTGAGTGGTATGGGATAGGGTATGAGCGACTAATGGTCATTCGTACTCGGGGCAATGCCAGTGTGGAAGTGCCGAGGTGACTTACACTCGAATGGTCATTCATACTCGGGGCAAAGCCAATGTGGAAGTGCCAAGGTGACTTACACTCGAATGGGCATTCGTACTCGGGGCAACGCCAGTGTGGAAGTGCCGAGGTGCCTTACAGACGCCTGGCTATTTGAACTCGGGGCAGTGGCAGTGTGCAAGTGCCGAGGTAGCCTAAGGGTTCTGGTGGTTGGAAACCAGTTCCAAAGGTTGTTTAGACACGAGGTCTACTCAACTAGGTGGCATACTTACATCTGAAAGGTCACCACCATCGCAAGTGGGCGTGTCCACTTGCCCGAGATCGGTTGGTCGATAACCACTCGGGATTGTCGGGCCTAGAACTAGGATGACTGGTACCCTTCCACTGAATCCAAAGAGATAGTGATGACATACCCCAATCAGGACATGGCACAGGGACCGATGACCCTCCTTGTTGGGTGTGTTCGACAGAAATGGTTAGAATACTGACTTACTTGAACAATGATTGCACGAATAACATATGAAACAAATAAGAACTCGATTGCGTCATGCGACTATTAAGAAAATACGGAAAGTGTCATGTGACCAACCGAAACGAAGCGTCTAACGAAAATAAAACAAACACCATCGGTGACGCAGCACCCCCATTAAAACAAACGAGCGAGGTAGCGGAAATTAAAAAGGGGAGAAGTGTTTAGAGTGATTTACAACCCGATGGAAGGGGCAACATAGTGACGCATCACTACAAAAAGAAAGTTTAAGCCTTGGGAGGATCCGCGCCGGCCTTCCTCTGCGCGACCTCGAGCCGCTTCTTCTCCACCCAGTCCATAATGCCAGCCTAAACCTTCTGATCTAACTCTTCCGCATGGACGACGCGTTCATCCTCGAGTTGTTGGGTAATCTGGGAAGCATTTTCCTCAGCATCAGCTAACTTGGAGCCCAAATCGACCTCGGCCTGTTTCAATCGGCGAACCTCCAGATCCAGCTCCCGAGAGCGTTGTTGCTCGGCTACAGGATCACAAAAATAGAATGTTATTCATCGGGTGCATTTTTGCAAAAATAAAGCGCAATCTAAATCTAAAAGAGCGGCCTCAACACATCATCTAAGAGACCTGACATGGCGGGTAACACCGACTGAAGCGACTCTACCGACTTGGACAACTCATCCTCGGCCCTGGACAACTTCATGGTTAATTTGTTATAATGTTGCTCATTGAACTCGTTACTAGGGCAATACTTCTTATGCTCGGCCCAATAGTCCATTAACCGATTACGCGACGCTTGGATCAATGCAAGCTGCGATCTAATCCACTCTAAATCACCCATAACCTTATCAAATTCACTCACTCGGCCCAGTAAATCGCTATTAGCTCGCTCCACCACATCTTTATCTCTCAATATTCGTCGGCGGTCCTCGTGAAGGTCTCGATTATGCAATTGCAGAGCGTCTACCCTTTGCTCCAAACTTGTGGCTAAAGCATCCTTTTTAGCAGCAAGGCGCTGAGAAGACCCCAAGTGAGCCCGTAAGTTGTCCATCTCGGCAGGGTCATAATCAAACCGGCGACGTCGTTCTAACTCGTCCTCAAGTCTGGCAATATCCTCAGTTTGACGGTCTATTTTGTCGTCTTTGTTTGCCATTCGTTGATGAAGATTTTCCACAAGATCCTTCTCAATATCCCATTTTCTCTTCATATTCCTAAACTCCGAAGTAGCGTCTATACCTATACTAGATACCTCGGCTAGGAAGAAGGATACCCGACTCAGAATACTGGCACGATAAACTCAATCAACACAAGTTAAGAAGGATCATATACCTTGAGCGTCGGCAAGCTTGATCTCCAGCTCGTTCGCGCGACCCTTCTCATTATGAAGTTGAAGTTGGAGAGATTCTATCAACTGCTTATCTCGAAGGCGATTGGCAGCATCCAAGCGTACGCGGTTCATAATCTAACACAAATAGTTTGACTCATAAGCGACACTACGAAAAAGAAATCGGAAGCGGAGCATAACCATACAGAAACGACTTGCTCACCACAGTGTCAAGTGTCAGGGCGATGTCGCCATAACGGGGCACAACATTCAACATTTCCTCATCTGTATACTTCACAAAGTTGGAGGAAGTAAGCGCACCCAAGGAGTTCATGATCGGGCCAGAGACAATAAAGGAAGTTTCAGTACTAGAAGACGATCTCTCAGTAATCCGGGGAACACAAGGAAGCTCTACCGGTACATCGGTAACGATCTTCTCTACGACGGGCGTCTCCGAGGGATCCTGTTGGTCGCCCATACCTTGTTCCTCGCCTTTGTCGCCCGACACATTCTCTCCAAACAGCTCATCCTCATCGGAAAGATCAATGATGGGGCTCGTTTTCGGCGGTGGCTTAGCACTTTGCTTACCTCTACCAGGATTACGCCTTAGCGGAGTAGGGTCAACATCGCTCGCGTCATCATCATCGTGCCTTGGGTGTTTCTGCACAAGTGTCTCGTCAGAACATGTGAAGGCAAAAAACAGGGGCAAGTACATGTACTTACAAGAAAATCATTATGTTTGTTACCTTCCCCTGGTCTTCCTCAACCCTTGTGCCAGCACCTCTTTTCCTAGACCCGATAGTTTTGGTGGAGCCGACCTGAGATTTTTAAATAACAAAAAATGACTAACTGACGCCCGAAGCTAGCAAGATAAAAATCAAGAAAAGCGCATACCTTATCAGCCTTGTCATCATTAACCACCCAGAAATAATAGGGCTCGACGAGAAAAGTAGGCAACGGGAAGTCACCATGAAGGATCGGACCTCGGACTAGAAGCGAATCTGGGACAGAATCTCGTAATAAAATGGGCTATCAGGGTTGTATAAGGGAAGACGAAGGCCCAACTCCAGTTGACCCAAGGTGATGACCACACAATCAGCCGATTGCTCGTGCTTCTTCATATCGGTTTTCTTCAAGATACCGTTTCGGCCCGAGAGAAGGGTCACTTCATAATTTTGAAGATCGTACTTCTCCTTCAACTGCTCAATGAACTCTTTATCAGAGAGATCCTTCACCCTTTTCTCGGACCTGCACGAAATAGAAGAAGAGCTATCAACAAAAATAGATCTCATCGCTCGATCATCATACCTAGAAGGGCTTTCAAGCAAAAACAGAGAAGCAAGGGGAGGAACGTCAAACTCGGAAAAAACATCATCAACAGACCTCTTTTCAGCCATGGAAGGAGAAGAAGCCATTAACAAAGATAATGCAGAACTCGGTTTTCAACAAAGAAAGATGAGGCGATGGCAGCTACTATATCAATCGATGAGGAGAAGATAACGAAAGAAAACCAAGAAAGCTAGGGTTTTTTGAGAAGCGCAAAATGTGAAGAAACTTGGGAGAAAACCACAGTAGATGAACAGAGAAAGAAAGGGTAAAGAAGAATAAGGAAGAAAGGAGCGGGCTATTTAAAGAAGAAGAATTGTAACCGACGCCGACGGTTACCAGTCATAAAGTGGAGTTAGTGGGACGCTGCATGGCGGGATTCACGGCATGAACAAAGACGTGGGCATTTAGGGCGATATTCTTCCACACGTGTCTCCCACACGAGCGAAATAAGGGGCATAAATGTAGGTGTAAATTATACACAGATCCAGGTGGCAACATCCTAGGCCTGGTACACCTAAACACGAAAAGACACGAAGCATGGAATGAAGATTAGTGGCGCGAGATTTCAGGAGCCACGTGGATCGGGCGTGATCGCTCTACAGCTGTCGGATAAGACTTGATTCAGACTTCTGACAAAGCTGACATGACGAGACGCGGCGGGACAAACGAGGTGCCATGGTCAAACGGATAAGAAAGTAGGGGACACATCGGCTAACCATAAAAGCAACGATCGAAGACGGGAGACATTCAGAAACAGGCGACATCGTGTCAAGAGAGCATCTAGAGAGGTCGGCTCGGACGAAAGACAGAAGAAGAGTCAAGATACATCGGCCATGTGAGGCGACGTAAGTCGGTCCGATCGCAGAACTGCTGAATTGATGTAACATGACCAACACCTTAACTTGGGTGTATGGAACTTCCCCTATAAATAAAGGGACTTGTATTCATGAAAGGCAGGTGGTATTTGGAGAGAGAGAGGAGAAAAACTCGAGTAAACACAAAGAAGAAGAAAAGTGAGTCATAAGTGCGTCTTGTAAGAAAATCCCACGGAGAGCAACATCATTGTAACACTTCTAAGTAATAATATTCATCCTTTCACCCTCGTGGACGTAGGTAATCATACCGAACCACGTAAATCTTGTGTTCATTGTGGAGTGTTTACTTTCATTTGAGACGAGCATTGTGTTTCTATCCTTTGGATGTAGTTTGTAGTAAAATGCATCTACATTATGTAATAACTAAACGAACGACACAAATCAAGATCAGAACATATGAAATTATTTATTATTGATTTGTTTACATAAAGAGTGGTAAGGATTTGTCCTTGGAAAAGATAAATTTACCGCTGGGGTTTGTTCAACTTAACCATTTTTAAACGTTTTATTAATTAGTATCTCATTGATTGTTCATAATGATTAATTAAATTTCTATTATAAATGTCCCCTTAATAATCTAACATAAATACATAATTTTATTAATAAATAATTTTACTAAAAGCTATATTAGTTCTAATGGTGGTAGTGGGAGTAGGGTTAGTATAAGCTGTAGCGGGTGTTTGTGAATGGTGGAGGCGGTGACATTACTATTGGTGAAAGAAATAGTGGCGGTGGATGGTTTTTATGGTGGTTGGTGTTGGTAATAGTGGTGTATAATAATAGTTTTTGCTTTTTAGTGAGTTTTATTGACCAAGTAAAAAAATAATCTTCATAAAACATGCAACATTGTATTGTGAAAGATGCAATTGGTTGTTTTTAGCATGATTGATAAGGACAAAAACCAAATATTTCGAGGATGATATCGGAACGTATAAGATAATATGATCATGATTGTTCGATCACCCTATTATATAAAGGCAATTGGTGTACCCGCGTAAGAGAATATTACCGCCCTCTCAAGTACTATTACATTATTTTTCCTGAAAGACCATCAATGTCGAGTTGTTTCATGACAACTACCTACAAAGACAACAACTTTCACTCAATTCCCGATATACAACCTTATTGACCGGGAAAATGCATTTGCATTCTAAAATATTTGTTTGAAAATTATGTTTGTTCATCAAAATCATCATAAAAAACTCTAAATCATAAATCTAAATTTCACCTCCGATGTTTATAGAATATTATTTATATTTTACATTTTCAAATCATGCAACCTCTTGATGACAAATAAACAATATCAAATTACATATCAATATATATAGGTTTCATTCACTGGGTTAGAAGGTAGAGTAGACACATATGAGTAGATCACACAAAGCAGAACATGACTGAGAATACTTCAATAATTTGGTCAAGAGATAAGGTCAAAAATTTAAGATTAACTTTCTATAGGACTAATTAGATCGGCTTTGATAATAGATGACTAAAATATGGATTAATAATAATTTTCACGTAAGACAATTGCAAAACATAGTTTGGCTAACTCTGCCTATGTAAAGAGTGGTCAAGATTTGTCCTTTGCTATGTTATGTGAGAATAAGGTGATATCTATGATTGAGGTATAATTCAAATCTATTAGATTCATACCATTTACAACTGGATGCCTTGAAAAAAAAATTGACGTGTTGTTATTATTATTACAGGCAAGGGATACATTGACCACACTTGCACAAATAGCTCACTTTTCAAATGATTGGTGTTGTAATGTCTAGAATGCAACGAGGAATTTGAGGAAACAAGGCATTAGAAGCAGTGTCCGGAGTATTTTGGATATAATAACTTAGACCCGATGTAATACTTATGTTTTTTTTTTTAGTTTTTCCATAATCTATTTATTTAAGAAAAATGAACATTGCAAATAAATAACATCAACAAAGATTAGACATATTGTGTTTGACAATAATGGCTACCGATGATCCGGAAACGACAAAAGAAAGGAATTATTGTATAAGAATTGTTGAGATATACAACGGATTACTTGATACGAATGAAAGAGGTATAACTATTTTGATTCCTAAATCACATAAAGTTCACAGTAGAAGATGACATCAAGTTTAAAGTTAGTAACAAACATAATATGGTTAACTAAAATGTTAAAAACAAACAAGATATATAAACCTAAAAATCCATGGGACTTGAAGAGGCCAATTTTGAAAACTACAATCTTTTGAAGTTACCAAAGCCTTCGTTAAGACGAATTGCTGGAACAATACTTTGTTGAAGATTTAATGGCAGAGGTTCGCATATATACAATCCCTTCGAAAAGGTAATGGGTACACATTTTAAACATTGTCATCTAATGGATGTTGAAAAATTACAGGAAAATCATGTCACATTGGATAGTTTGTATCATTCGTTCGATGCAAAAAAAATAATACTATTCTCTGCCTATTTGGAGGATCGACAACATGACCATGATAAAATGGTTCACTGAGAAAAATAGGAGCATGTGGAGACTTTTATGGATGATATTGATTAGTTGATTTCACTGAGATGAGCGTTGTTGGCGACATATTTCCAAAAAATATTTAAACTTCCATGTTCATGTAGAACATTATCTCATTATAAGCAATGAACCTAAATAAAAAAATGTCTGGAAGTTAATATTATATTTCTTTCATTTGAGCAAATCTCCGGCGGTAAAATATTAAACAAAAAAACAAAGAAAAAAACAAAGAAAAAAAGAGAGGAAAATCCCAACAATTTTTATGACAAACACATAATAAATCATAAGGAGTTGATAAGTATTCGGGACACAAATTATACGATATTTTAAAAATGAACCCACATCACGGGTTAAGGGCTAGTACTAATATAAAGAAAAGAGGTATTTTGGTGAAGCCTTGGTCTAAACCTGATATTACTGATATGACCTTAAATATCAACCACTACCATGTATATGTATTCAAGGGTGAAAATATACATTGAATCAATGTTTGTATATTTACAGGAATGTCATTGTTTTAAAAATATATCAACAAATTTAAAATTTAGATATCTTTCAAAATGCACACGAATTTTTGCAAAGTTACTATATTTGGAAAGCTCTTTGAATTATCTACTTAATGAGTACAAATAAGAATATTAAATTTTTATTTTAAGAATTTTTTTCATTATTATCAAAGGTCTTGTTAAAAGAATAAAATTCAAGCATGTGCATCGCACACGCGGTCTTACTAGTATGAAATAGAGAATTGAAAGAGTTTAGTGCTTCCAGTGATAATGAGGTCGGAGTTGGAGATGGTGGTAGCAAGAGAATGAAATTGAAGAGTAAAATTGGTGTTGTGTGAGAAACACTGAAGCTATGAGGTTGGAATTTGAGTTGCAGAAGGTATTGAACTATAGTTTATTGGTAAAGTGGTTGATTTGGTTGGTGGTAATGAAGCTGCAACAAGGTGGTTGAGAATGTTACAGTGAATGTGTGTAGCTGAAGTGGTTTTACAGTACAAGAAAGACTTGAATTTGATTAGATGCATGCTTAGGAATTGTGCAGGAAATAGCCTGAAATATGGCCAGAAGTTGTCTGAAATCGGTCAAAAGTCTCAGAACTCAGCCACTTTCCGAGTCAGGAGAGTCGACTTGGTGATCCAGGTGAGCTAACCTGATAACGGTACCGTTAACTGGACTGTTAAAGATGACGACGACTGTTGAAGATCGTTAGCTGACTCAGGTGACCATAACAGCATATTCATGTGACCGATGACAGTATTCCCTCCAGATTCCGGTGACTTTCCGACGACCAATTTTGACACGAATTTCCAGAAGATATTTTTTCACACATGTGATTTTTGGGCTACTCCTAGGACATGAAATTTTGAAGATTTAACCTAATTTTGGAAAAGTATCCTTTGGGGAGAAAAGCTATCAAAAGAAAAACTTTATTCTATTATTTTTTTCTTCTACTTAATTTTTAGGATTTAGAAACATGAAAACTTTTCTAATTCTTCGTGTTATGAACTCCTTTGATATGAGTTGATTTATTTTTATTAGTTAAAGATGTAGTTGGATTTTGCAAGCATGTTATTTGATTTATGGATTAGTTTTCTCTCATAATTATCGTTCACTTTCTACGGTTTATAAAAATTGCATGATTGACGTATTACAATATGATTGAATGTTTGTTTAGTTAAGCCTAGAATTGATTGAACTCACATCCAAATCTATAGCTAATTTAGGGTTTATCATTGAGAGATATCCTTGAATACAAGTAGCATGATATGATTACGGATTGTGGTGATACTTTCTTGTAATCATATGTAGAACTTGACCTTTGTTCGAATAGTTTACGCAATGTATTTCCTATTTCACTAATCTTAATGCTCCGTGGGAATTGAACTTGATTAGGACAAGGAGTTAGGTTATTCTCTAGGAAAAATTTATACTTCCATTGTTTTACTTGTAAGTGTGAGGATTTCAAGAAATTAATGGAGTATTATTGCAATAAGGTATTCTAGGGATTTTAATAATTAGAGATTAAATATGAATTCTAATCATTCATTCAAATACTTGTTCACAATTGTATATGAAACCATTATCCAATATTTCCACTTTATTGATTATTACTTTATTTCTTTATTAGCTTTTTGTTTTCATTTTAGTTTATAAAAATCAGAAAACCCTCCTTTTTATTTATAGGAAATTGAAACATATAACAATCCTAATCCTCTCTGTGAGAACGATCCCTTTTTTTCTTGCTTCATAATATATTTTGAGTAGTAAGAAAGTGTAATAATTTTTGACTTGTTACGACATCGATCAAGAAAAAGGCATGAATAACTACCAAAAAGAATATTCCACTACAGGTGGTGATGGGGATATGAATATGGTGGACATGGATAATGGAGGAATGAAACCAAGTGCACCTACTCGTTATCTCCTTACTGTTGTTACACAAATGAGAGTTGTTTGATCAAAGGTATCAAAGTTTTAAAAAATGGTCATTTTGTTCGTCATCTTTTCTTTTAAGATGGTTGTTTAATCTTCACCAAAGTAAACACTAATAAGTTAAGAAATCTAAACACTAATATTGATGGTTTTAATAAAGCCTCAAACCAAGCAATTAACTTTGTTAAGTATTGTAATTTTAGGTATTCAATGAAGTATTTTTTAGGAAATATATATAAGTTGGTCGATTGCGGAGGTTACGGTTTTGTTAGATTTTTCCCGTTATGATATTGTACCTATATTTGATTTGATATGAGGTTTAGATATATTTGGATCACCTAAATACAAAGGCATAGTTCAATTTTAAGCTTCTATATTACCACACATAATTTACAACGATTTCAGCATCTCTCTTTATTATGTTATTTATTAGACTGGTTTCTATAGGTTTTGTTAGATGACCTATTTTCAGGTTTATATTTCGGGTCAATATATCATGAATCAAAATCGTTGAAGGTCAAAATGGGTTTACCCATTATATGTGATTAAGGGTGATGTTCACAAATATATGCTAGAAGATTCAATTTTCGCGAAGTTCTCACTTACCCTTTCATTTTTATTTTACTAATCATTTGTGTTTGATATTAGAAATCTTTTTTTTTTTTTTTTGTGATCCTACTCATGTTCACTCACTCATATATATTAAAAAGTTATAATATAAAAAAAAAAAAAAAATCTTTGATGGAGGTTTTTGGTTTAATGTCCCCTTATATTCTTTTCTTCATCTTTTTAATAGAATTTGTCCCACAAAAGCTTGCCACAAGATAAGTATTTTAATAATTTTTTGTTTGGAGACTTGGAGTGTACATTATGTTTTAACAAGAATATTCTTTAATTGGTTCAACTAGTTTCTGGGTGGTGGACATTGCAACTAATACATTTTGTTGTACTAATGTAATTAGTTTTTATTCGAATTCTTGATTGTTTAAATGGCTAAATTATTAAACCATGGTTGTTTAATACCCTTTTTATACAAGACATTACGTAACCATTTTTTGTGGGTTTTTGTAGTTATGGATCTCCTTACAAAAGAAAGTAATAGAACCGTATCTTTACGAATTCCAATAACAGTATGTGATGCACGACCGTGCCGTTACGACACGGCTTAATCCCTAGTAATACATTATAAAATAAAACAATCTTGGCCACGGTATCACCAAAAATGTTTAGTAGCAGTAGGTACTGGTCCTATTGAGTTGGACTTTTCTTTTGGGTATGGATCAGATCAAATCCTGAATATAGTTGGATGGAAAAGAATTTTATTTTCAAACTCGACTTTTTTGTGTTAAAAGCGTCATTTATAATTTTGCACAATATTCTCATTAATGGCCCCGATATTTAGTTAAAGAAGTCTTTGGAAAATTTCTTTGGCCGTGAAATAATATTCTCTGACGTCTGTCTTATCTTGAATTCCAACTTTCTTTTGTTTTTTGAATTTAATAATCAAGAATACCGAATATCTTCCATAAGTCTCATCCAACCCATTTTTGATGCATTTTCTGAAATAGTCTTCAAATCTATTTGATATAATACCACTAAGGAAAAAAAAATAGTGGTTTGTTTATTTAATATGCTGACACGAGCTATGGAAAGAAAGGTCAGGAAGAATCCGGAGAGCATAAGTAATGGCATTGATGATGTTACAAAAGCTGGTAATAATACTATCGACGATGAAAACATTGTGAGTAATATATTATCTAGAATCCTGTTAAAATCACTGATGCGACTCAAATGTGTTGCAAAACATTAATATTCCTTAATTGAACATCCTTATTTTGTTGATTTATATCATCTTAACCGATTGAAATCACCACCACATGAACGTCTTTTTGTTGTTATACCACGTCGGAGTTATAATACTCAGGGGGGAACTTGAACGCAGACATCAATTTTAAGGGGAAACGAGTAGTTTTCTTGATAGCCGCTGTATTTTTTGACGAAAGACAAGGGAATAAAAGAGGGATGGTAGCATCAACTATTAAGCACATTACAAATACAACTTCATTTTTCTTTACTCGGATTCTTGGAAGTGTAACTGGTGTGGTACGTTGCATTGATAATTTTGTGCATGATGCTTGTATGTTTAATATAGGTACGAGAAAAGTAACACCATGGGTTAAATCTATATTATTTATCGAAGAAACACAAAAGTCTAAAAGAAATTTTAAAGTAGGTTATACTAGTGCTTACAAGTGAGTGGGTGATAAAGTCTCAAAGAAACGAGTATGATACTGCTACTTATCAAGTTTGGGAGATGCTAACCTTATGACACAATGCATGAAGAAGAATGGATCAAGTCCCAAATTTCCATTTCAGTTCGGATGCACCTTCGGTCCATGTGAATGGTTATATTTATTGATATCTTCTAAACTCTTTGACTGGTGAATTTAATATTGGATTTTTATTTGCATTTGATGTTGGAAGTGAAAAAGTTTAGTAGGATTGAACTCCCTGATCTCATCATACAGTTAGATCATGATCTTTCTTCAACATTGAATGTGTTTGTTTATTAGATATGCATAATCGTATTGATATATTGCATAGAACTAATAATCACACTGCAAGTATATGGATATATAAAGATGACGAAAACACTTGGACTTCGGGGGAAATAACTACCATCTTACCATCTTACCTGTTTATTGGTATTATAATATAAATCTTTTTTTTTCATGGCACTGCTGGAACCAACAAAATGTTTGTAGAAATTCATCAAGAAAATAAAACTCTAATTTATATATATATTTCTATTCTTACTATTTTAAGGAACAAGTTTTCAAGCAGATAGAACTCAAAGAGATGGGCTCAGTTCGTGTTTGGAAAAGTAATAGATTATATACACCATTCTGCAAAAGCCTTATCCTCTAGACAATTAGATACGAAGTACCTCATTCATCAATCAACCAAAAGAGCACTTTAGCAAGATTTTCATGCAAACTGAAATCTTTCTTTCGGGCAACTGAATTTGGTTATTATAAAGGTTGAATAATTCAAGTGCATTTCTAATTAACCTCCCTGGATCTATTGCTTTATGTGAATCTTATATTTTTACTCTTTTAGCAAGTTATTTGGGTCTTACTTAGTATGTTATTATTGAAAATGTCAAGTGTTAATGTTTTCTTATTGATTCTAGACGCGCTTGATTTTTAAGATGCATTGTTATTTTGGGTTTTCATGTTTTTCCTCTCATATGCTGGCTATGTCCAGTGCATTCATGTTTTGAATGAATTACCTCGTCCTCTATTTGTAAGTATAGTATCACCTCGGCTCCTCATTGTTTGTAGGTGTCGTAACACCAAATTATGATGGAAGCGTAATAATACCGCTTGATTCTAAATGTGCAGTAGCACCGCTTCATTTTGTAAGTGCAATGAATATTGCTAAGCAGATGGAAAAAAAAAGAATCCCCATCATCTTCTTGCCAGATGAAGTTCGAGAATTTCTTCGCCTGTGAAATGTCTGGACTAAAATCTAAGGCGCAAAATATATTACCATAGATTAAACGTGACTTAAACCCTTCAAGTTCAATCTCTATCGACAAGGGAATGCAATTTTTTGCATTCTTTTGTTAACTTTACTGCAGAACCCTACACCACCCTTCTATAAAGGAAATTGTATCAAGTATGAACCAAGTATTTTCGTTAACAAGAGAAAGTAGGTAAGTTATCTTAGTTTTTCTTTTTGACACAACATAACTGAACCTAATTCTCATTGCCATAATGGCACGGGCATGCATCACATTCTCTTATTGGTATTCATATAGATGCGGTGTTGTTATTTGCTTTTGCAAGGAAACCCAGAACTACAAAACCCCACCGAACATGGTTACGTAATGTTTATATAATAAGGGTATTAAACAACCATGGTTTAATTATTTATCCATCTAAACAATCGAGAATTTGAAAGAAAAATCCAAGCAAACAAATCGTATGTACTAATCAAAATCATGAGTTATAGGACATTTCAATAATAATTCCATATTTTACCTTCCATCTTGGGAAATAGGAAGAGTAGGAAATTCATGAATGTATGATTATTGTGATTCGAGATAAAATCAGTCAAATAAATTATAATTTTAATAGTTAATAACTCTCAAAATCGAATATTTTGGCATAGATGAGAAATGTGTGCTTTCTAGAGTGCTTATTTCTCCTCGAAAACACTAATACATTTTTTTGTGTGGAGCCAAGTAAGATATTAGACTGTATCACTAAACCGTACAATATCATATCTTGTCATTTTTATGAATTGAATCATAAAATAATCGTTCATCTTCACTTGAGCATTTACGTTTGAATCATCAATGATCTTCAAATATCGCAAAGATGTAAGTTCATATATCAGCTCCAATGCTTTTTGTTAACTCATTACATCGAAAATATTAACAACATAACATGTTTTCTTGTCCACTTGAAAGATGGCAACGTAGAATCGCAAAACCCTTGAAATTTTATTCGGATTGAAAGTTAATTACTCTGTATATGGTAAAACTTGCCGGATAAAGGTATACTAAACTTATTGGGGGATAGATAATAATAAAAAAATGATTATTATGGAGTAGACTTCAAAACCCCTTAGCCATATATTTTTCATACTGGCGAAAATGGACCTAGTTAATTAATATTAATCTATTGAATTAGTTATGTAAATATTGTTAGATTAAATTAAGGGGATTTTAATAAAGTACCACACTTCCAATTAGGTGTTCAAGAAAATGCCACCGTTTTTTTTCAGAGTTTATTAAATGCCACGCTCTTGACTTTTTCCGTCACGTTTTTTTTCAAACAACAGTTAACATCCGTTAGTGCATAGGTGGCAGTAGTTCATCTTAGGAAAAGACATTTACGCCCTTTAATCATCTCACTATAGTTCGGGTCTTCTTTGGGTCATTTCATCGAATAGATAGAGCACGTCGAGCTCATCCCGCAGTTGATGTTCAGCATCGGTACCGAGTTGAACAAGTTGGAATCATTATTGATATTCAGCATCGGTACGCTGGACACAGTTGAACCATGACACTTTGGACGTGTGGTAGTAGGAGCTACATACGCTGTACGATCACAAAATACACAGTTTGGTGCAGAAGAACATGTATTAACACCATAGGATAGATATGCTCAACATCCAGAAGAACATGTACTAACAGCATAACCCATAGCTTAAGCTCAAAGCCACTACACAAAGTTAAGCCCCTGGTTTACCCATGTAATTAACAAAACCCATGTCTTCGTTAAATCAATTTCTTTCCTGTTTCTTCTCCAAAGCTCCTCTGTGTGGAGTTGTGTCGAGCAGGTGGTGTGCAATTAAGAAATTCCTTTTGTGTATGACTATCTCCTTTTACAGATCAATTTCTTCAACAGAGCTACCTGCAAATCCGAATCAAACTCAGACCCATCAATCCATTCTAACAAGAAATCTAAAAAACCACTTAATCTCATCCATTCATCACTCCTAATACCCATGGAAACATCACTAACTTAACTGGTTTTTCGGCAGAAACTTCATTCAAAACCCTCACAAACTCGACAAGTTTGCTGCTGAATTCCTAATCCAGATAGATTAAACCGCCAAAATCAAAGGTAGCGGTACCATGTCACTGTTGAATTCTCGCCGGATCAGCCGCCTATTCTCAATGGAAGCAAAACCTTTATTCTTAAAACCACTTCAATTTAAAAACCTAAGTTTACAAACCCCAAAAATTTCCAACGTATTTAGAAATCATGAATACAAAATTTACAAGAATTAATCACTTGATTTACGAGAAGAACTTGAGAAGAAAGATGTTCGGTGGTGATGACGCACGAGATGAATGACCAACTTTAGATATGCTAATTTTATCGAAGAAGAAGAAGAGTATAGGAAGAACGGTGTAGCTCTTCTCTGTTTGTTTGGTATCGGATTCAATTGGGAGAGAAAATAGATGATAAACTATTAGAAATTCTGAGGACAAATAAGTAATTGCATCATCAAAAGCTGACCAAGTCAATTATGAATGACCAGTAATGTGGGCCTTGACGGAATTAGTAACGTGAGTGGCATTTTATAAATTTTAAAAAAAACTGTGGCATTTTTTTGAACAACTAATTGGAAGTGTGGCACTATATTAAAATTCCCTTAAATTAATTAAATAATTTTTTTGATTGTTATTTTTGTTAGATTTAATTTACGGATCTTATTCTGGAAAAAAATGCATAAAAATTGGTTTTTGAGAATTTTGTAACGAAAATGCATTACTCTCGTAAAACACTTCTCAAAAATGGAATTACAGAGGATATTGTCGGTTCAATTCTCTAAATGACAGAAGGAATCCATACTTTTAGAACTAGGTCCATAAAAATTCATCATACTCGACTAAAACAAAACATGCCGACAAAACATAGTTGACAAGATTGTAGCAAAATAAAATGGCGACTTTTAGTAGTGACATCAAATTTTGTCATGGTTTATTTGTTAAAATCATGCTCGAAAATGAAAAATAATAATGACTATCTATTTTTTAAACAAAGTCGTAATCAAGGTAGTCAATATCGGTAAATACCTATACGATATCGAAAATATCGGTGATACGAAGATGGAACGATAAAAACGTTCGTACAGGCCGGTACAGGCCGATAATATCGGTTTTACCTATACACCGATAATATCGGTTCCAATATCATCTTTGGTTAAGATGAAACCTAATAAGGGAAAATTAGGCATTCTAGTATCATATGTGGTAAAAATGAATTCTATAAAGGGAAAACTAGGCACCATCAAGTATAATCAATTATCAAAATTACCACCAAATAAAGTGAATAAGTTTTTCGAGCATCATGCATCTATAGTCTTTAAAAACAAGTACAACGTCAATTAGGGAATGTTAAAACCCTAATATATTTAAGATATAAAAACAATGACTATACGTAAGATATAAGTTGGACACCATACATACTCGAGGAAGAATTTGAATGGATTTGGGTTTTGCTGTGGATGGCAAAAGATAGTGGAGAATTTGAGAGGTTTTTATTGACAACGTAGTTGTATTTGTGATTGTTTTGATTATGAAGCAAGGATAATAAGAAAGATTTTAACGGTAAAATTGGACAACAGTCACAACGCGTAAGATTTTTCCACCTTATGTTTTAGAAATTTGAGATACGTGCATCATTTTTATTATTTTTTCTATGGTCTTATAAATAATTGAAATTCTAATTCTAATGATGTATCACCGATAAAAACAGGTAATATCTTTTGTATAGGTGTATCGAACCCGGCCGATACGATACCGATACGCGATAGTAACTACCTTGGTTGTAATGTTATCTTTACATGACGACTAAAAGAAAAATTGGACACAATTTTTTTTGTTCTTGACAGTTCTTAGTCCTCATGCTCGATAAGGAAACAATCGACTCTTTATTTTATGAAAAATGGTCGTCATGGTATTTTTTCAAATCATTGATGACTAAAGTCAAATCTGGTCGGATGAAAAATTGGTTTTTAGCACTTCTAATTGTCATAGTCGAGAATGCAACACAATGAAAACTATCTATTTATCGTCATGTTATTTTTACAAAATCATGACCACTACTAACAAATTTGGACACAAAAAAACCTGGATTTTGGCATTTTTTAGTCGTCATGGTTTAGCATTACCAACCATGACGATCATTCATACTACATCACTACTCGTCATGGTTTAGGGATGAGGACCATGACGACTCTGATAATTGTTCTTTCAGTTATGAAGACAGGCATGAAAAGTCGTCACGAGCATGCTGACTAACCAAATCGTCATGTAAAGTGAAACAATACCATAGCGACCGAATCACTCCATATTAACTTAAATCAATTTTCTAACCTAATATATCATTTGAATAACAAAATAGAATGATAAATTGAGTTCATGACATCAATTACTATTTTATTCTCTCAACAAATTAACTGACGATTTTGAAAATGATGAAATATGAAGAAGAACGGAGTACTTGATCATCAACCCGATGATCAAGACAGGAGTGCTTTTAGTAGTTATTATTAAGAAAAGAGTAATTATATAATTTTATATACACTAAACACCCTTTAACAAATTATTATGGTTCGAACAAAATCCTACCCCATAATTAATCTGGGTATACCTAAACCAAATCAGTATAATAACTATGTAATTTTATTTTAGTTATTTTTTGGACGGTTGTAGAAAGAGGAAACACAAGAATAAAAAGTAAAAGAAAGAAACTAATTTAATAAGTAGGCAACTTATGTAGTGAAGGTCAGAAGAGTGAACTTATTGGATAATAAAACAAGAGATTTGAGAAGATGTCCACCAAGTTTCGACATTATATAGCTTTGCGTAAGCTGCAACATCATGAGCCGAGGCTAATGCGTGAAACACTCTGCCTAGTGCCTAGGGAGTACAGTCATAGAACCGAAACTCAAAAGAATAGGCGGGGACCTGCACACCTGCTGTGCTACAACTAAGTGCATAACAAGTGATGAAAGAGCCCAACTGATCTCATCTAAATTTGGATCCTTGAGATCTCACGAGCATTGCGTCTTCATTGGCTCACGCGACATTTGGAGAGGCAGCCCAACTTCGGGGAATTGGCACATCATTTTTCTGCCTAAGCAGAACCATCCCAATTCGTTAGTTTTCCTTGGCCGACAGTGTTAATCACTAAGCAGAGCTGAATTTCACGAAATCTCGTATAAAATGTTCTAATATAAAATTCACACTATGCACTTATCGCGTACTTGGTGCGTAGTAAGGGTTTCGTGCTGTGCTGGGGAAAAAAATAATCTTAAACACATCGATCAAAGAATATATTACCGGCCCATATGGATTTGCAACTGGGCTTGCGAGAATAAAATCAGTTTCTGCCTCTTGCCCTCTTGGGAAATATGCGGAGGGGAGGAATTGGCGTCTAGGAAAACAACTTTACCAGAAAAAGACACAGATGATATATCAAATGGCTAAGCACAAAATCAGGGGATTCTCGCTTAAACTCTGGATTAGTTTAACCTTAGTTACCTTTGTCCATTTCCTTCTTTACCTAACCCGTATTAAGATCGATTAAACAATGAACACAACTTCAGCATGGTGTGGCAGTAACGTTAACCAACAATGATACTAGTTCAGAAAATTAAACAGCGCAGTGGTGTGGATTGATGATTCTAGCTATACTACATATGGATTACAGAAGTAAGAACAATTTAAGAAAACACAAACCCATTTCAGCTTGGTGAATTGTCAGGTTATTGTATGGTATTTGTAGCAAATTTGCTAACAAAAGCTTCAGTAATTTTGTTTGTAATCTTTATTTTCCCGCAAAGAGTCTAATATATTCTGTTCTTGAGAGTTTCTAGTGACAGAAAATTAGGTGAAGACGGCGTTTCCCGGGATACAACCGAGAAAAGTCTGACAGAGGTACCTAGTGTTAGCCCCAAGTATCAGTTACTTGCAAGCAAGAAAATGGTGGGAGTTTTTATTAGTTTTTGGATGAATAAGCATAGCTAATGTGAAAGTGAGTTCTGTAGCTTGTGGAATCATGGGTTGTTTGGCGAATATAGGGCCTGCATTTATTAGCTATTGAAATTAGCACCTTTTGTTTCGTCGCTGCTCATTTAGCTTCTGGTGAGAAGGATGGCGATGAAGGAATTATCAAGTCTCACAGATACAAGCCAGACAGTTCAAAAATCAAAATGATCTAACTATTTTTTTTTTGTGTGCAGTCGGATACTCCGGTTTCAGGATCTGAACTATATAAACTGAGCTTGGAAGACAGTTTGGCAAGGGAACTCATTTGGATTGGACTGAACTTCAGCAGTTCGATCAACTTCAAGAGAAATTACAGGAATTTGGTGTTGTCCTGCAAGGTTGGAGCGAGAGGAATTTGGAATTTGCACCTACTTCCAAACATGCTTTGAGTTGCGATCGATTCGCTCTGGTTGTCGACTTCCTATAGAATCAAGAGAGAAGCTTAGAACACCCTGCATGGTCAGTACCTCTCTCTCTTCTCCGTTTAGTAGACAATACTAATATTTGACTGGAATATGGAAAGGCTTCAATGCATCTGTCCATTCAATTCACATACATACGCAAACTTGAGAGAACTCAGTTTGATAATTGCAAGCAGATGAAGTCTATAAGTAAGACTCCTTGCAGGTAACGACAGGTGCAATAGGATCTTGTGGGAAGGGGGTTAAACAGCTTCCTTCCGAACCCAGAGTAAATTGTAGGACCATAAATACCTGTTTGCTCTATATTTTCTACATTCACTGAAGTTATTTGTTCCATGAATCAAGCAGTTGCACACTTGAAGCATTTTTTTCCAGCCGATCCTGGACAACCAAACTGTAAGTATTCAGCACTCAAGGTACTTCTCTTCAGTTAACTCGAGAGTTGTGAATTTCTGAACATTAACTTAATCGGACTAAATGCTCACTACTCTTCTTTCCTTCTTCACAATAATTCAGATTACAGCCCATTACAACCACAGTTCATTTGCGCAGGTAAATGTCTATTGTAGTCATACATACTCTAGAAAACGCTTTAAATATTCACAAGAATAAAGATTCTGTACCAAACAAGGAGGCAATAATCAAATTAACTGCAGAAGAAAGTTTCATTTCATTTACAAACAAAAGGATAAGTGGATTAGGGTAAACAAACACATTGCACCTAATACGCAAAGATCATGCAACTCCATACATCTAAACATCTGAATTTTTCTATAGATCTCTCAGATTAAGGCCTAAAAGTACAAAAAGACGTATCATGGATTTAACTTCTAAAGAAATGCAAGGCAATGGAATCTTCCGTGACTGACACGCAGAGGTAATCAAATACTACCAGTGAATTCAGTGGCTTGTGTACTATATCCATCTCACTATTGCTTTGCGTCATGATTTCTTGTCCAGTCTTTGATCGAAATCCCTTACATGGTAGGCTTAGTCAAGTTTGTGCATTTTCTTATATCTTATACACACAACTGTGTTTAAGAGAAAGTAAGAAACAAATGTGAAGTCATGCTTGCTCAGGAACACTTGATTCCCTGATGAAGGGCGTGTCTCTGCTTCACTATTCTTTTGTCACAGGCTAATATCATGGTGTTGTGTCTGCTTCACAGCTATTCTGAGCATACCAAAAAAAAAAACCATTCCACTATCACTCCTCAACTATGCCGTTGATCTGCCAAGGTAAATAGATTAAAACAAAGTCAGATTATGTGTACTATACCAGGCACCCAGACCCATATACGCAAAAATTGCAAATGTAACCCCTCATCTTCGCTTATTTGCAAGCATGTGAACGCAAAATGAAATGAAGAACACAAAGATACCCACTGGATAGAGCAGATGGGGGATTACTGCATATTGTACCGCTAAAAAGACAAATGTTCAGAATTTTCAATTACCTTTGGGGTGTGTTGGTCGATGATATAACTGTTATAGGTTGACCCACATCAAGTCTGCTTCCGTTGCCAACTTGGGTTCGGGACAAGTTGGGCCTTCTGTTCATGCCAACATCTGAATTGCTTCTAGACTCGCTATGAATGTTTGCCAATGGGTTAACAACAAATCCACCACCACCACCACCCTGGAGCCGGAACCTTCGATTCTCTTGGTTCAATTGGTCAGCACTGTGATCTCTATCTGCCATGCTGCGCATTGAGTCAATCAATGGCGTGCCTACTGAAGACGAGTGCCTTGAAGCTGAGTAACGAACTTCTGTTTTCTTCCTAAACCTGTTGCTCAGGAACTCTGCACCAGGCAATCTGCAACATGTGTTTCCTGCCGTATCAGGGTTTGACATCCTTCCAGTTGATATCGCCAAGTCATAGGAGATCTCGTCTAGCGCAAGCTCTAAGCCCTGTACACGCGTCTCTAGAGATTGCATCCCGTTCTGTGAGCTCCCCATGAACTTCTAAACTCAGCAAAGGTACAAAACAATGAAATCAGTATAGGTTTTTAAGATGCACTACTACCTCCATCACCAAAGCAAACGATTGCCAAGAACATAAGCAACAAAAGGGTGCAAAAAAATATCCCCCTTGCAACTTACACATGAAATCTCAGTATAGAGATATGACAATATGCTGCACTGCACATAACATGAGCAGGTTTATATCACACAATTCATATTTATAATCCCACATGATGCTCTGGCACATTTTAGAAACCAAAATTTCCTGAGATACGCAAAATACAACAATCTAGATATGTTCAAGATACTGCATTAAAAAATCTAAGGAAGCATATGCACAACCAAGCAGGATAATGAATAATCCTCGCACGTAAAATTGGTCATTTGACGCAAGTAGGCAAACAGATATATTCATAACAAATGCAGAAAACTCAAGATGACTTATTTCAACAGCAAATTTGTATCCACTCAAACCGAAGAACTGAGATAAGGCTTTCTCGGTTTCTCCTTGTTTTTGCGTCAGCAGCTACTGGTTATGGTTATGCAATGAATCCTCAAAACTAAATGTAGTCTAACAGCGCTGTAGCATCTGAGATATAACAGACAAAGAAGAATGAAACACAAACAGTCAACTACGGACTCACCTGTAAAAGATCTAAGAGACTTGACTGTTGCTTCTCTATCTGAATAAGCTGATTGCGGATTAGTGACATTTCCTCGTTGTTTTTGATGATGTCTTGGAGCTTCCCAGTAGGATTGCCTGCTAAACCAGTAGATCCTATGCTCTCTTGGTGGACTAATGGAACTACACGAGATCCCGACCTTACCGCACCCAGTTGGTGCGCGTTATCATCACCATTTCTGTTGAAAATGGCACGTCTTACATCCTGTTTTTGAAACCTATCGCTCCCATTACCCCCATATCCTGAAACTTCCCCATGATTCCCCTTCAGATCATCTTCATAAATTTCATTTGAAGGTGGATTATGAGGTACAGAAATCTCGACTTTCCAGTTGGTGGGTTTTTTGCGATCTAGCTTACGAAACATTGGTGGGCTTGATTTCAAGCTACTACCCTTTAAAGGACTCCTCTGTCTGGCAGTTGTCATGGATGAAGTATCAGGTGGACTTGCCCTGCTTCCAGGCATTGATTTTTTCCTAGCTTCCGGAGATTCAAAAGATCGATTAAATGAACTTTTCGAGCCTGGTGGGAACCTCCCATCACTTGCATTCTCTGTGAAACATAAGAAATGTAATTACATTATAGTAAAAAAAAAAAACGATTGAAGTTAAGGTGACCCAAAACTGAAACTGGAAATAATCACAATAAAAGATCCTTCAGGGAAGTAAATCGAAATCAAACAACAAAATGTTAATACAAAAATCTCAAGCAAAGCTGAATAGGCGAGAAATCGAACTTCTTTGTGAACTTGTGATCTCAAAACATAAACTAATCCACAAAAATATGAACTAATAAACACTAACTAGATACACATCCCAATCCACACAAAACCACCAAAAACTACTGGTACCAGTAACAAATTTACCTCGAGTAGAACTTTTAGATTCCGCCGGTGGTGACGCTTCATCGGAAACATCAGGAACATCTTTCCAAGCTTCTATCATTGAATTCATAGTATCCCTCACCGCTTTCACCTACAAAATGCACCGAAAATCAAAACCAAAATCAATCTATCAAACAGTAACTAAAAAATTAACCAAAGATCATATCTAACCTTATCATATCTCCGATTCTCAAATGTCGGAAAACAAGAAGACTTAAACTCAGACAACAAATCCCTCTCAACAACGGCCAACCTCCACAAAGTCTCAGCAGAAGCTTTTCGAATCGCCCAATCTTCATGACTCAAAAACTCCACACAACAAGGAACCAAAATCACCAACAAACTCTGATTCGAAATCCCACCAACATTAACAATACTAGTAATCAAAATCAACAATGCAGGCTTCGCTTTAAAACTATCAGTCTTCAATAATTTCACCAATCTCGGCAAAATCCTCAACAACTGCTGCAAATCTGGATCAGGCGACGCTTCAATCGCCGAAGCTAAACAAAGAGCTGAACCAGACTGCGAATTCAAATCCTGCTCACAGAAAATCGCTTCACTCAACGGCTTCATAAAAACCGAAAACGGAGGTCTGCAGATCTGTGAAGCCATTACAGTAACAGTATCAACACAAGCAGAACGAACATTCGAATCCTTATCCCTCAGTCTTTTCACAATATTGTTTATCATCTTAGATACATAAGGCGATAATGAATCTCCATGAATCTCAGATACAAAACCTAATAGTCTCACACATTGTTTCCTCACTGGTGATTTCTGTGACGGATCAGTATAGTAGATACAATTCAAAAACGGTGGAAATGAATCTGCATTCAGATTCTTAACAATGGATTCTAATTCATTTGTGGCGATTGCATGTGTATCTCTATCTGATAATTTGTTTAGACATGTTATGACACGTTGCTTCAAATCTGATACTGTTGGAATCTTCTCCTGCTGTAATGGCGTCATCGTCGTTGATGAACCTACTGATGATCTTCTTGGTATAGACATCGAGGAATTCTTGTAACTTACTGATGATACTCACCTGAATGTTGCAGAGAGATTCAGTACTGATACTGATTCAGGTACTTACACCATTAATTCCGGTAACGTTTTTCTAAATGGGAGTTTGTTTTTGTCGGTTCTCTGTTGTGTTAAAGACTGCTGGGAAAGAATGGGTTTTATATAGATTGGGAAATTTGGATTTATTGAGAAAGAGAATTTGGATAAGGGTAAATTGTAACTTTCCATAGAAGAGTTTCAAGTAAGAGAATTTTCTTACTGTAAGAAAATTACAGTGGGAATATTAGTTAATGGGATAATTAATTAATGAAATGCTTAGCTGGAGTAATTAATTAAGAGTGAATTTTACTGGGGAATTGAAGTCGTGGATGGGGAGGAGGACTGGAATCAGTTATGGCTGGTAAAAACTGTTTTTTTCTTTTCAGAGAGGAATGGGCCACTACTCTTGAATCACGTGAATCGTGATAGAGACACTTATCATTTTTAATGCTACTGGTATTTTGGGAGAGGGGGTCGTGAATAGAGGAAGCAAAACGGAGGAGATGTCATGGATCCGAGGATTGTACTGGTAGCCTTTTTTGTTCTCGTCGTTCTTTTACTACTGTAGCTGTATGAATGAGTCGGTGTCTAGGTGAACATTTGCTGGTTCCTGTCGGTGTCAGTTATTGTTTAAGAGTGATGAAAAGTGGAAGCTTAATTATTTGCAAATTAAAATAGAAAATAATCACAGAATAGTGAGAGATGCTATGAAAATTTTAGATGAATGTAACCGTTTTTTTGGGTTTCAAGTTTATTCGAAGAAATGGCAATTTTGTGGCCGATAAATTGGAGGCTAGGAAATCTTCAATTTTTACCAATATATACTAGCTTCATGCAAAGTTTGGTTTTTACAAAAAAAATAAAAAAAAATTAATGTCCAGATTATGAAATAATATGAAAATGAGAATATAGGGATTGGTTTTGGTGCCTATAAATGTGAATTACCACGGGTGGAGATAATTTCCCTTGCTTTTGAGGGAAAAGTTAAGAGACCTCGACCAAAATATACCCTCACAACCCGTTCGGTTCGGAGAATTGAAAACTTAAGTATTCAATTATGGATTCCAAGGAATGCAATTCAAATCCTAAAAATTTATGTTCGGTTGAGATAATTCAATTATTTTTGTTCTTACCTCGGAATCCAATTTCATTATATTATTAGACCATGCAATGAAATTCTACTATTTTGGAGGGAATTGGATTTCGAAGAATCAAAATTCTCAAATCGGGATTCCCCGGAATCCAATTCCTTGAAACGAATATGATGTTAGTGCCGTGCCAATCATACTGCCGTATTACGGGGCAGAAAGAAAATTTATTATGATTTTTCGGACTGTTGGACAAAATGATAATCTCACTTGTATATAGGACCAAACTTGACCATAAAATCTGACATATATTACGGACAACTTAAAATCAAAATCTTCGTCTTGTTTTCTAAGACTTGAAAGGATGTTTGGCTTGTACCCTGGAAGAAGCGCCTTATTGCTCCAGCAATTAAGTTATGGTATGATAGAAGGCGTGGTTGGTCTCGCAACCACCAAATGGGTCACTATAAGCCGAAAAAAGAGAAGAAAAGGAAAAGCGAGTATGCATGATGGCAAATGCTACCCATTATGACACTTCTCCCTGAATTTAAGGTTTAAGAAGATGGTGCCGTGGTGGTACTACTCAATCCCTTTACCTCATGCTTACCACCATCGTTACCCAGCATCATTTCTCACTTTTCGCTCGACCTCAAACTAGGGAAAAGAAAAAGTAATATCTAAGCTTATAAAGTTAAGTCTCGGGGTCGAGATACTTGTTCTACCTTTTTTTTGGTTGCTGTATTGTCGGCCAATTGACAATATATTTTCAAGAAACAATGAAAATTGCATTAATCGAAAGAGAATAATTTGTAATGACCAAGGTATGCTACAAGTGGATAAGACTAAACAAAATAGTGTTTTTCTCCCGGTACTGTTTGTGTATTTGGATTTCATTTATCACCTTGTAACCTTGTTAGTCATAATAAATATGACGGAAACTAGTTCATTTGTCCAAAAAAAAATTAAATATGATTCAAATGGACGAGTAAAAATTAGTATGAGTGAAATGAACAAAAAAATAACAAGGATGAAACTGGATTCATTTTGGCTTAAACTTAAAATATAACGAGGATGAAACTGGATTCATCCTGATGTAAATTAAAAATAAGAAAAAGTATTTGAAAATGGATAGATGAAACTGGTTACATCCTGGCTATTTTTATATTTTTGTACATTTAAACAGTATCAAAATTTAAATGCTTTTTTCACCCATGAATTGTTGATTTTGGTTTTTTTAACCAATTTTGTGTAAATATAAGCAATGTTCACATGCAATCATTGAGAAGGAATACAAAAAGGCATATAAAAGGCCAATAGCATAATATTTGGTCTCAAGAAGCAAAATCAGTTTTAAGAAATCAGAAACAATGTTTTTCCGCATGACATAAAATGAACTTTTTGCTTTTAAAAATTATTTCGAAATTTAATTTAGGAATTTTTCCCCTAGCCATATGCAGTTTGCAACTTGTAATCATGCATTATTGCGCATTTCAGAACAAAAATTTGAATTAGCCTAGGTGCTCCCATGTTAACAAAGACAATACATAGGCGTATAGTAAGCCTAAAAACCAAGTCTTTGGAAAGAAGAAAGTAACATGCGATGAGGTTTTCGATTGAAAGGGAAAATGATAAGCACGTGAGGATAATGACAAACAGGAATGGGCCATGAGGCTATTGGCAGAGAATACAAATGTGCAATAACAGATTTCTAAAAAAGTTGAGAAAGAATAGATCATTGAAAAGCAAATGTAGATAGATACATTGCATGAATTTTTGATCCGATTGGCATTGGCAGTGTGCGAGAGGTGTTCTCATATCAAGATTACTGGTACCTGACACTGTATTTAGAGATAGAAAATGAATGAGAAGGATAAGAGGAAGTTTTTTTTGTTTGTTTGTTGTTTTTTTGTTTGTTTGTTATGGGTCAGGGTTTGAACATTCCATTCATGTTTTTCGTTGTTTGTTATCAATTGAACATTTGGAATGTATCCTTTTTTAATATTCTTGCCGACTTTCAGACAGTTTTCTACTCGGTGAAATTTTACAGTCCAAGTCTTTTAACTAAATGAAAACAGCATTTGGTGTGTTGTACAAATGCTCAACTTATTTTACGAATCATCTTCACAAGACAGAAAATCAAGTCATGTTTACATTCGATCTCCCCGACTAGAAATAAAAAGCGTTCTCATATTCACTTACATTGATTAAATGTTATACATGTTCAACGATGATCGGTTGTAATGCTGTTAGGTTAAAAATACTGTAATTGGAAATTTCGGAACCGGACTTTAAAAGCAAAACTTTAGAAGGGTACATATCCGTTAAGGATATAAATGCGACCGGACTCCCTTTCTCTTTCCCTAGGTCTTGTCCCTTAACAACCATTCATTGCCACAAGACTCCTAGTTCAAGGTAGTCGTTTGGCATTGTCACATGGTGGTTAAGGTTGTATTAATGATGTACACAATTTAATGTAAACACTGTCACGAAACTATACATGGTATTAAATATGTACACACCGTCTAATGCAACACTGTTTAGCAGCTAGCTAGTACGAAAGTATTGAGCAATTGCACATGTTACTGTTGTGCCTCATACATATCAGCAAACCAAGCTTATCTTTTTGAACGAGATAAAGATTAACTTTTGATAATCTTATTTTTGATCGTTATTGACGATGGAATCATTTCCAAAGGAAAAGACCTTTGAACAACCAACATAAGTTTATATGAAAGGCTAAAACTGTTTGAAACAATGTAGTAGCAATCTATCAGCGGTAGAAAAGAAAGGTGATTAGAAAAAAGTTAATTAACTCAACTTTTGAATGAATGGACAACCTTTGAACAAAAGACCGGTCATGTGTGGATGTTTTTATCAAGATTGCACATATAATTACCCAACAATCGAAGCCGTAAACTATGATCCATCCCATTCTACAGTATGGGTAGTCTAAATCCCAATTCCCATATAGTAATTAATTATATTTACATGAAAGAAACCAAATTCAACATCATTTTCGTGAACGTGAACATGAATATGACTAATATTAGCTCTTGCTTAACAAGTTTCCAACCCCTCAAAAAGTTTGAGTTTAGGTTCCTAGGGGGTTCATTACTAGTAAGTAAGCTTAGGTTTGAAGACATTGTGTCAAAGAAAGAAATAGTTAAAAAGGTAAAACCGGCCTTCCATGTTGGGAACAAACAAGAGCTGAGTTACCTTTGGGACAAATTTTTTTATTTGATTGTTGATCCAGATGCATATATACAGTGATGAAACTTTAAGTTGCTAGATCTGTAAAGACTAAACATTTGGGTCCAACCGACATATATTCCCAGGAATTTTTTTTGTTTATATTGGTCAGCAAGTGTGGCTCAGGGTGTGCTGTAAATCTAAATCATGCACATAACAACAACAATAAGACATGAAATGAGGTGAAGTGAAGTGACCCTTTTAAGAAGTTAATCAATGAAAAGAAGTTAATCAATGAAGGACCATTGGAAGGAAGATATTAGATACATATGGCAAAGAATTTCCATTATCTTAAAGATTATGATATTTCCACAATATGAAAGAGATCATATGTATCTCGTTCAGATGCTTCAAATAAAACAAAAAAAAAATGTATCTCGTTCAGGTGCTAGTTTCCCGAAAGAAAACCGTTCCTGAATTTGGTATTCAAAAAATAGTACTCCACAGAGAGTTACCAATCTAGCGAATGCAACATCTATAACGTGCAGGATCAGCACATTTCAGCCAACTGAGTCACCTGCTTAGCGTGTTGTGTTGTAGATTTAGGCGTGTTGTGCAGTGCAGTGCCGTGCTAAATGGAGTGTTGTGATGTTTTGTGCCAGATTTATTTTTATTTTTTTGCCATGTTATTACATTTATTTTATGTTTTCTAAAGAAAATATTCTTCAGATGTTTACTTCTATTATTATAAATATAAATTAACGTAACAAAAATAAAATATCAAAAATTAGTTAAAGTAGTGACTTTCTCGTAAAATATACATGAAGTGCAATGTATTGTGCGATATGTTATGACGTGTTTTCTTTGCATGTCGTGTTGTGATTCATCGCGTGCTAACCCATTCCATATAATGTACCATTGACGTGCTTTTTTATCCGACACATCATAGTACACTAAGCTAACATGTTATACCCGTGACGTGCTAGGTTATGTATTGTGCTGCCTCGAATTATAACGGGCTATGCAGTGCCACGAACGTCCGGACACGAAACAATTTACACCTCTACATGGGGTGGTTTGGATGACATTGTTTTAATATACACTCAAAAGTGCAAAAGCAAAAGATAAAGAGGAATGTACGGGTGGGTCATTGGTGGGCTATGAAATTTAATCCAATAGAGTTGTTTCTTAAGCAACTAACTATATATTATATCAAAAATGTTAAACGAACCGCACAAAAAAACAGAGGCAAAACCGGGTGAGAGAAAAAAAAAAAAGGTGGGTCCCACATATTTTTTTAACCGACCTCATGTTAATTTCCCGGGGCCCACCAAACTGTGAGGGCTCGGTTTTGAGGGAGATTTTCCCCCGGTATGTGTAGAACGATCCATATTATATATGGATCTAAAGAGATCTTAAGTAAAAGGGGAGAAGAACATCTTCTTCTAATCTAATTCGATCATTGGTGGTGACCATGTGGTGGTTCAGTAAAATATTAAAAAGGGGGGTGGTGGTGGTGGTCACCCTTTTCTTTGTCATGACTGATGAATACCTCCTTATGTATCAGAAGATTCAGAACTATATAGTCTATATAAGGTTATTATTGGGTGACCATTCAAGTTTACACATTCAATACTGTATATATATTTAACCAAATAAATCATGCGTAGTTTTACAATAATACACAGAATTGTTTGTGCATGCTTACCTACTCTAATCATCATTTTATTTAAGATAAGCATTTCAATTTCAATTGCAACTCTTTTTTGGGGTCAGAATTGCTGTTGTGTGTGTGTAATCTTAGATTATAAGAAAGCTTTAAACAGTAATCATAAAATTAGAGTGAGACATCGAGACAGAGAGATTGCAGGAGAGTTTAAGAGATCACTCACTTGCTGCTTTTTGTTTTTCTTTTCTAAAGAAAGCATGCTCACCTACTGATGAATCTTTTGACATGTTAGTTGCAACTAAGATTAGAGAAAAATAATTATAATATTAAGAAAAAAGGGTTCCTAATTAATTGACCTTAGGTATCGTTTTCAATTCGACGTCTACAATTGTCAACTACTTTCTTCAATCGCATTTCCTCTCATTTCAGGTATTATTGATCAATCATACTATTTAGCTCAGTCCACCATCAAACTCATGGTAAATTTATATTATTGATGCGTGAAATATTCTCTAGGGATCATCTTACTCTACTATTTTTTATGCTTCATCAAATTTGTAACAATTTTTAAAAATTAAAGAAAACATGTAATCTGCATTAGACTTATGACACATTAGACCCATGCATGGTTTCTTACCTTGTATCGGCATCTTATGATCCTGTACTTGATAAATTTTGGATAATCCTAATCTTGTAAGCCAATTTTGGAAGTTAGTTAGTCTCGTAGACTACGATAACAAGAAACTCAATTATCGGTCATACATCAAACATTTTCGAAAAAACAGATCGTAAATCCAAGTAAGGAAGCATTTAATTATCGGAGGTACACAATATGCACATCAGTCATCATCCATCATTCAAAACGTCTATTATCAGGTACTACATCAAGTCCTTCGTTTTTGTTTGTTAGGTATATGTAAATAAGTTGTGGTTGAACCTACTACCATCAAGGTTGCGGGACTTGAGCAGCTAGAGGTCTACTTCTTTTCGTGCATCACCCTCGCTAATTTGCTTAAAAGCATAAGCAAAAGGTACTTTGTACCCCAAGGAACTTCCACGCATTAAACTTGTTGAGATTGTGAGGTAGCTACAAACAATGGAAATTGATAGTGTAATAGACTTGTAGGTAAGCAATCTTTCCAATGAAAAGCAACTTGAAAGTTACCGAATCATAAAATAGAGAAAGCAACTCAAAACTGGCCAAAAACACATTGCCATGCCTTGTTTAGCAAGGATTAATTGGGGGCCGGGAGAACTAATCGGGGGCCATGAATTTTTTATACCCACACCCAGAATTTTAGGAACAATTAATTGGGGGATATGGATTTTAATCGGGGGATATCACTAGAGGACAAAATAGGGATCCGAATATCCTAGCTGGGTTACCCCTTATGTAATTAATTTATTATTTCCTAATCTAACCCTCCCTAATTAGGATTAGTTACTAATTAAGACTAGTAAAATCTTAATGATTTGGGGGATATATTTTGTTTTTGTGAGTTTATTTTAATTTTTTGTGGGTAGAAGGAAGAAAAAAAAATTTAGAGTAGAATTTTTTTTTTTTTTGAAAATGGAAGATGAATTTGAAGAGAGACTTAAAATTCTTGAATCCTTGGATCAACTACAACAACAATCATATCTTCAATCTTGATTAATGATAACACCTCCCAATTGGAGTTATATGATGAACCAACACCCTTGGATCACGATTTTCGTGACCATGAGGAGTTATGTGAAGAACCAACTCAAGAAAGTAAACATGTTCAACATACAAGCATCCCCAACACACAGGTAATGCTTTAAAGAGGTCGAAAATTTTTTTTTTTTTTTGAAACCGCCATTTCGTCCGAAAAAGCGTAAAACCCAAGATGCGTGTTATATGAATACCATGCAGGAACCTCTATAACCGGCATTGTATTCATACAAATTTGAATGCCGGTTTAAAATATCCCCAATTGTTCAAGAACATATCGGCGTACCATTCAAACCAAGATTGCATGCCGGTTTGAATTTATACTTTTTACCAACCACCGAATATTGTATGGAATACTCAAATAAGCACTAACCGTACATGACACACCATGCTTAGGTTTGTGATACCGCATAGATCCTTGCATGTCGATGGTGCCGGTTTAATAGGAAAAACATACGAAACAAATTATATTTTGAACTTAAAAACCGGCATTCCTTTTTTTGATCTATGTATGCGGTACTATATCCCGCATAGTAACTTAATTTGTAAAAATTAGGTTTTAATCTTGGTATAGAATGACAATTACCTTGTATGCTTAGGTTTTGAAAACCGGCACTTTAATTTACTTATCGACACTGCTAGGTTTTAACTAATCCAATTTTATTTTCATTTAGATAATTGCATAACGATCAACCAAACTCCAAACCGCTCCATCGGGATACGTCGGAACACTATAAAATACCTCGGGTATGTTACCAAACAAGTCTTCCACCTAGTTTTTACAATTTAATGTTGGGATTTGCTTGTAATCTCTCATTCTTATGTAGGGAATAAAAGATGAAAAGGAAGTAATTGCTTGGGCAAAAGAGACGGCTCTTAAGAACATGTGTGTCTTAGTGAGGAATAGTCAACATTCATATGTTCGTTTTGAGATGGTTTGTGAGAGAAGAGGAAAATACAAGGAGAATAGCCATAAGAGAAAGGGTTATGTATATGAAAAGAAGACTAAGAGGGTATACAAAACAGTTACGAGAAAGGATGAGTGCCCCTTTAAGCTTGTATTCTATCTAAGAGGAGAAAGTAAAGAAGAAAAAGAATGGGAATGTAAGGTGTGGTTTGGCCGTCACAACCACCCCGATCCGAAAGATTTTGAAGGTCACTCCCTAGTTGCGAAGCTAAAACCTGATCAATTCGAGGATGTCAAGATGATGACAAAAGCATGTATCAAACCAAGAGTGATTCTCCGAACCTTCAAGGCAAAGGATAAGATGAACGTTTCTTCACTAAGTACAATTTATAGCGCACAAGCAACTATTAAAAGGTTGGAATGGGAAGGGAGGAATGTTATGCAAGAATTTGAGAAGATAGTTTGGGATCACAACTACACGCGTATCATTAAAAGAGGTCCGGACGAGAAGCCGCTTCAAATATTCATTTCGCATCCTTTGCTTTCACAATTGGCTCATACGTGTTGTGATGTTCTTATGATGGACTGCACGTACAAGACAAACAAATACAACATGTCGTTGTTCAACATCGTGGGGCACACATCGGACAAGGTAACATTCACATTGGCTTGGTGTTTAATGGAAAACGAGAGGGATTACAATTATCATTGGGCATTGCGACAATTGAAATTATTGTTCCCGGAAAATCGTGGTCCGAAGGTCATCATAACCGATCAATTTGACGCACTAATGAATGCCATATCCGATGTATTTCCGGATGCACAAAATTTCCTATGTACATTTCATATAGGTGAAAATGTGAAAAAACATTTCCTATGTACACTAATGATTGAATTCCTGTCGGAGTGGACAATATGCTCCTCAAACGTTTTTCTTTTTCGAGGGAATTGATGAACTTGGCAGCCGGTGAGTAATAATCCATTGGAGATATATCAGTGAGGTATCAAGTGCAATGGGTGTATCCATTCCTTTAAATAGATTTAGTCATAACGGCTCTTTTCCACTTTAGTAACGACACAATAAGAAACTCAGATCCCACGCCGGAACTAATGTTTTCTAGAGTATGGTTTAAAAAACTAGCCGTTAGGTATTCAATGCCTGAAACCGGCAGACAATGGATGAAGTAAAACTACGCCGGTACTATGTTCCGGCACTCAACGTAATACAACGATGATGCCGGTTTTGAGGAAATTCTATTCAGGTTGAGGAACCAAATATAACTACTATACCGGCATACAATGTTTAATAACTTCAATGCCGGTTTTGGGAACAGTTCCATTAGGAGATAATTAAAGAGTTTTTGAATACCGGCATTCTTAAAATGAATATTCATATGCCGGTTTTTTGTCACTTATTTAATAGTTTTTGGAGATTTTGAATACCGGCATAGACCTTAGCAAACACAACAATGCCGGTACATGTCTGATTTTGAATTTTACTATGCCGGTTTGTGAAACCTGATGAATTCAGAAATGCCGGTATGTGTAACAGTATTTCAAACAATGAGCTGTCCTATGCCGGAACATTTTAACTTTCAAACCAAAACTCTAATCATGTTCAACATAAACCAAAGTAAATAAAGAGTTAACCCACAGTACAAACCAAAACAAGTTTGAAATTGTTTTTGACGTAACCAAAAAACTAAAGAGTTAACCATCACTAATTAGTCTTTTGTTTCTTTTGGGTTGGCGCCTTCCTTGTTTCCCCATACATAGCTTTGACAGTAGGGTCGGTTTCTTCAATTCTATGAAGCTTTTCCTCGAGTTCCTTGATTTCTTGAAGAGATAGCACAACTCCATCCTTATGCTTGCAACCTAACATCTTCGTAACCTTGCCAAGTCGACGTCGCTAGTTTAATACATCAAATACATAATCAGCATATATATTAATATATGATTATGTTTACATTTAATAACTATAACCAATTAAGAAAACTTACCACCATTCCGAAAGTCTTGAGAAGTTGGGCCATCGTAGGTTGTGGAGGTGGAGGAATTTCAACAGGAGGGTTTTCTTGGTGTGGAGCTTCCACGGAGGGAGGGCGCACGACATAAGGATGTGACCATTCCAGGTAATCCCTCATATAGATGTCATCAACTTCATAACCATTTTCCGCAAGCTCCCACTTACTAATATCTACCAAACGATGTGGGTCTCTTTCCCTCCAATGTGTTGGTTCCGGTTCTGGATCATACACTACATGCTACTTGTTGGGAGTTGAATTGCACCGAGAAAAGTAAAGAAGATAATTATCATCAGAGGTCGACCAAAAACGGGATAATTGTTTAAATCCATGTTGGCGCATCACACGGCATGGGTCGGCCATGATGTATCCTCTTGGGTGGTACAAAGGCCCATGGTACAATGCAACATCTCTTGGGATTTGACGGTATCCTCTAATCTCCTTATAAGTGTCGAACACAACGTCTTCCTTCCTCATAGCATCTAGAGCCAATCTCATATCGATGACTCGACCTTTGTTACCTGGCTTCGGATTACTGTGAAACTCGAACCTCTGAGCTCTAGGGATATCGGGTTCAGGAAGGTCTTTGATCTTCAAGAATGGGCAGTCCTTGAACAAGGTTGGGAAGTGTTCATAACACCACACCTAATCCAATGTGAACAATATACATGTGAACAAAATTTAAATAAATACATGTGAACATAGATTAAAAAAAATTGTACCTGGAGTATAGTGAAATTCCCGACAAATTGGTTTGTTTTAGCCAATGAAGCCCTTCTCATCTCCGCCATAAAATGTGCCATGACCGTGGTGCCCCAAGAATAGCCACACACACCTTCCAACGGGTCAAGGTACTGGAGAAAGTTTGCATTTACCCGGTTGCCATTACTGTCAGGGAATGCCCTAGTGCCTAAGAGGTATAACAGGTACGCGGCGGCGGTATAGCGAATCTGTGCAGGGTCCCATACAGCCTCCAAGCTTCTAGCCTTTGTATTTTCAAACATCTTCTTAAGCATCGTCAGCTTGAATGTCTTCGTCTTACTTCTGTTCGATGCTACATAAAAGCTATCCGAATTTGAAGTCCCAACCAAACAACTTTTCAGTCAAATCGTGCAACTTCAGCCAATCTAGGTCCCGAGACTCAACTCCTTCTGAAATTAATTTTCCGATAACATTCAAGCCTAGAATGGCATAAGCATCTTCAGGAATCAAGGTCATCTCCCCGAACGGGAAGTGCATTGTATCGGTTTCACCATGATACCTTTCGACAAAGCAATTGACGGTGACAGTATATGGATTCAAGTAATTTTCAACCAAAGAATACAAACCCGAGTTCCTTACTAATGTTTGGACATCTTCATGTTCCAACGAAAATTTCCACTCAGCCGCGGCTTGGTTTCGGCAAACACGCACAACCTTAGTATGATCCTACAAATAAGACATAATACGATTAAGAGATAATGTAAAAAATAAAACGATGCACATGCACAAAATAAAAAATACTTACATAAGTTTGAAAGATTGTATGAGCCCAAGAGTTCTTGTATCCAAAGAGTACTTTCGGTTCCGGAGCTTGACCCCAAATTTTACCATCATCGCGGTCGGGTATCATGTCATCAATGTGAGGAAGGTGACAACCTTTAACTTTGTGTTTGCCCTTGCCCTTGCCTTGTGTTGGTTGTTGACTAGTCTCACCAACTTCGGTTTGGATTGCTAATTGACTTGGGGGAACCTCATCATCTTTATCCTCAGTGTCCCCTTCATCATTCTCATCGTTCACAAATGTACCTTCACGGATTCTAAGTGCATTACGTTCACCACCACTCTCCCAATCTAACCCTCTTGTTTGAAACCCCAAACGCTTCTTTCGACCCGCATCTATCCCCCGGGGAGGCAGGGACTGGGGAGTATCAAAACCGTCCTTTCTCCTTTTTTTAGTGAGAATAGGACCTTTATTTTTCCTCGATACTTTGGCTTTTGACCTATAACATAAGCAAACGAAACAAACATAAGAAAAGTCATCACAGTTTGTAAACCGGCATTGAAATTCTTAAAACAACTAATGCCGGTAACATGTACCGGCATATATGTTCAAATATCGAGCATGCCGGTTTTTCAGTTTTTCTTACTGAATGTTTCAAGTGTCAAACCTGCATACACGAATTGAACTACCTGATGCCGGTATTTCAAAACCGGCAATGACGAAACCTAGATATAATGCCGGTAAAAAAATTTATTCCTGTGTTTTTTTAGTTGACTACCGGAATAGCCTTCAACCCAATTCGAATGCCGGTCCTAAAATCTAATTTTCAGGAACTCAAGCCGGTTTGGTGTTCAACTACTATTGTATGCCGGTATAGATAATTCAGGTTCAGGAAGTTAAACCGGCATCGTATTCGACCAAAAGTCTATGCCGGTTTCTAAAAAAGCTTGGTATTCAAACTAAGATTCAATGCAGGTTTTCTCTGCAACTCCACAGTTTCACCAATTTTGGCGATTCTAACCTAAACCCATGGCTACAAATCGATTAAAACAATCATAAATGAGCTAAAAAAACACTTACCTTCTCAGTGAAGCCATGATTGGTTGATCATCCGAGTTGGATGCTTCGTCCTCTTCTAGTTCTTGAGCAATGTTCTCGATTCGTTGTTCATGTGTTTGTTGAGCAATCGATTTAGTGTTCCGTTTTGCTTTTGATTTCTTTCGTGGAGGCATGGTTATGGTAGGTTAGTCAACGAAGAAATTTTTGATTCAACGATTAATCGTCGATGAAGAATGAACGATGAGGAAGACGATGAAGAAAAAAAAAATTCTAAACATAAGCCTATTCCGGTACTGATTTGAGAAGGGGGATATATGATTTTGGGTTTTGATTTTAATGTTTAGTAGAAAGGGCAAAATAGTAATTTCATAATGTTTTTTAATTAATGAAGGGATATTCTGGTATTTTCGCACCCAAAAGACACCCCTTATCAGCCACAAATGGTTGGGGGAAGTAATTCATATCCCCCAATTAAAATCCATATCCCCCAATTAATTGTTCAATTTTAGGGGGCTTCCAAAATGTAGTTGAAAGTATTATTTTGCCCTTCCCCTAAAATTAATCCTAAAATCCTATTAACCTTAAACCCACCTCCCCATTTCATTCATTATAACCGACCCTTCTTCTCTTCTTCTCCTCTCCCCCTCCCTCTATCAGTTCCTCCATTAACGACCATTTATTAAAAAAAAATTGAATCGTAGAAATTGATTTCTCAGAATGGGAGTCGTTAATCATCATGTTTGAATGTCTAACGATTTTTCATCTTTGTTTAACGATTTTTCATCTTTGGTTAACGATATTTGAACTGCATGTTGGACTTTGGAGAAATCGTCAACCATTAGTGGAGTTGTTAAAACTAGAGTCGTTAATGTTTTATTAGGGTCGTTAATGTTTTATTAGGTTCATCATTAAGTTTGCGACACCACTCTGTTCAAATAAATGAATGAGTCGTCCATATAATAGGAGAAATATGCTTAAATCGTTAAAATCATTGTTTGGGGTCGTTAATGTTTTATTAGGGTCATTAACATTTCTTCATTTGAACTTAGGGTCGTTAACATTTCTTATAGGGTCGTTAATCATTGTTTGGATTCTTATAGGGTCGTTAAACATGAAAATGTGTCTACCAATGATGAAATGTGTTTAATGTTTGGATTCTTATAGGGTCGTTAAACATGAAAATGGGTCCTAAATAATGATTCCTTTGGGTCTACCAACGACTCCATCTTTGTCATTAGAAAATGAAGAATCCAAACATCTGAAAGATGGCTACAGAGAGTAAAAAAAAAAATCGTTGGGTCCTAAATATTTTAAGTTAACGACTCTATATGACCTAAAAGATGGAGTCGTCATCATTTTCAAATTTGATGAACGATTTTTCATAATTGCAGATTGAAGTCGTCAATGTTTTCAAACTTGGTGGACGATTATTCATAACCTGCATATTGGAGTCGTATATTTGTGGGCTAAGTAACTAACGACTCATAAGGGTCGTTCGATTATTATACACTCTACCTAACGACTCTCACACTGAGCTGTGAGATTTGTGCGATTTGAAGAGTATATGAAGTTTACCTGATTGTTTAGAGCTTTTGGTTCTTCATTTTGAGTATTGGTTCCTTCATTTTGAGTGAAAGAATTTTCATTTGCAACAATTATCAAAACTTCCCCTAAAATTCACTTTCTTCCTCTCTATCCAACAAAAAAAAAAAATTCTATAAACTTTCTTTTTACCCAAAAGCTGATTTAATCTAACTTAACAAATTAATAACTAATCTAACCTAATCAACTCAATTAACAATAATTATTTTTGGGGGTAGTTTAGGCATTTTGAAAATTTAGGATAAGGGGTAGCACCAAAGTGCTATTGGGAGACCAACTATTCATGCCCCCAATTAATACTTCTGGCCCCAATTAATCCTTGTTGTTTAGCCATATATAGATGAAAAAAGTTAAGGCCATTTTTTATGGGCAACTTGATACTGCAGGTACTTACACCGTTAATTCCGGGGGCGCTTTTCTCGTCGGAGTTTGTTTTTGTCGGTTCTCTGACCCCTGTAGTGTTAAAAGACTGCTGAGAAAGAAGGGTTTTTATATAGTTTGGGAAATTTGGACGGATACGGGTAAATAGTTACTTTACAGGGAAGGAGTAAGAGAATAATTTTGTTACTGTAAAAAATTACAGAGGGAATATTGATATTGTACTACTAGATTTAATGGGATAATTAATTAAGGAGATGGTTAGCTGGAGTAATTAAGGATATTACTGGGGAATTGAAGCTGTGGATGGGGGAGGAGGACTGTTTTTTTTTTCTCAGTTATGGCCGCTACTCTTGAATCACGTGATCGTGAAAGAGACACTTATCATTTTTAATACAAAGGAGTATTTCGTATAGTCAATTTGTGGCAAGATGGAGGAGAAGGGGTCCTAATTATCTCCGAGGATCGTACTGGTAGTTTTTTTTTGTGCTGGTCGTTTCTTTTCTACTGTAGCAGTACGAATGAGTCGATGTCTTGGCCGGCTCCTGTCGGTGTCTAGGTGAACATTTGCCGGTTCTTCTTGGTGTCAGCTTTTCTTCGGTTTAAGAGTGATGCAAAGGGGAAGCTTAATGATTTGAACATAAACAATCGTCCAAATTTAGGTCGTTGTTTTTTCCCCTTGGGCCATGCAGTATGGTCGTCGATTTCCCTTCCCTATTCCCTAAATGTAAAGGAGATTTCGATCCCTATATTTGATCTGATCCACTTTGTAGGGAAGGGATACGGCACGGATACTTAGTTTTCGTTTTTTTTTCTTTTAGTAGAAAAAGATATTCAATTGATTCTTAAGAAATTACATGGTGAGTTTTTCCTGTTGAATAAGGATCTCAGTCCATTCAGGGCCATTATTTAACTAACAAAAACATAAATTTTGAGTTCTTGTGTATTTAGCTATAGAATCTGCCATGTGATTGGCATCCCTATGCACATACTTGCAAGTCCATGACTCGACTGACTCTAATAAGTTTTGTGCATCACTGATAATATTATAACTTGTCCGCTTAATAGCTCCTACATTTCCATTAAGCGCAGCAATGACATTTGAGTAGTCTCCCTCTAGTTCTATCCTCATCCATCCGTTCCTCTTTGCCCATAAAACTGCTTCAAGTAAAGCTTGCGCTTCTGCCTACTCTGGATCTATGGATGTGCAAGCACCTCCTCGCAATCCATTGCTATTACCTGCAAAATCCCTACAAATTAGTCCCCAACCTGCTAAAGCATTTCTGTCAGTAAAAGATGCATCAAAGTTTATTTTGCAGACTCCGACATTAGGCTTAGTCCAAGTATGAGCAGTGCTACTAGCTCTACTTGTTTGGGAAGTAGGTAGAATTCGAGATCTGCCCCACTCTTCTATCTGCATTCTAATATCATTAGATATTTCGCTTACATTGACAGGTTTATTATCAAATATTTTGGCACATCTTGCTTTCCAAATAACCCAGACTGTAAAACATGTCAATTCGTAATGTTTGAAGTCAGCTTGAACCTGCATGTTGTTGACCATAAAGTGATTACAGAACCATTGGGTTATATCACCAGTGAGGACCTAGTTAGTAAAGCCTACACTGACAGTATTCCAAATATTTCTAGCCACTTGGCAATCATAAAGAAGATGGTGGGGAGATTCAGTAGCTGCATCACAGAGAGCACAACAAATATCATGATGCCTAGAGAATCTAGATAACCTAGATTTCGTAGGAAGACAGTTATGCATAAGTTTCCAAATGAAATGTTGAATCCTAGGAGGTAACTTATGTTTCCAAAACATTTTCCAATTGATAGCAAGGTTGTTTTTAGTAGGTTTATGAGTAAGTTTATCATCAAGAATAACTCTATAAGCAGTTTTCATGGTAAATTTACCATCATTAGATGGTTCCCAAATCAGCTTATCCTTTCCAGAGTAAGGAATCCTTATTCTAGTAATTTCAGTCACAGTATTAGTATCAAACAAAGCATTTAACATATCCAAGTTCCAAGTTTTTGTTTCATGATTAATCAGCTGACTGACATGGGTAATATTCGCATAGTAGAATTGAGATGATGGTGGCTTGTGCATATTTAGAATCCAGTTATCCTTCCAGATATGCACAGAGGAACCATCACCTATTTCCTTGACATAAAACTTTTTAATAATGCTCAAACCTGTACATATGCCCTTCCAAATCCAAGATCCCTATTTTTCCATACAATCAGTCAAAGGATTAAGATTAGCAAAATATTTCTCTTTTAAAATGACATCCCAAGGTTCGTCTGGAGAAATAAGCATCCTCCAAGCTAGCTTAGTAAGAAGAGATAAATTGACAATGTCAGTTCTTCTTATATTTAGACCCCCTAGATCTTTAGGTAAAGCAATGTCATTCCAACCTTTGAGAAAACAACCATTTTCATTGTCTTTTCTTCCCCACTAGAACTTCATTTGAATGTTATCCATCTTGTTAGTTAAATCTTTTGGCATAGGGAAAACAGCTAAGTGGTGGCTTGCAAGACTACCTAGAACACTTTGAATCATTACAGTTTTACCTGGGGGAGCTAGAAATATACTATTCCAGATTTCTAATCTCACTTTGTAAGTGTCCAGGAGATGAACAAAGGAATCATATTTCTTTTTTTGAAGCAATAGAGGAACTCCCAAATACTTTTCCTGTAGAGACATTCGCTTAATTCTTAAGATATTAGATATTTTATTTTTCACGGAGCAAGGAACTTTGGAACGGAAAGATAAAGCAGATTTATCAAAGTTAATAGCTTGGCCAGAAAATTTACTAAATTGTTCTATTAAGGTGGCTAAGTTTCTAGCATCTCTAGTTCTTGCTTTAATGAAAATTAAGCAGTCATCCGCAAAAAAAAAGGTGGGAGATAGGAGGACAATGCTTATTAGCCTTATAACCATGAATGAGATTATTCTGTTCAGCCTACATTAAACTCCTAGAAAAGGACTCCATACACAAAATAAAGAGATATGGGGATAAGGGGTCTCCCTGTCTAAGACCCCTTTGTGGTTTATAAACCTCACCTGGTGAGCCATTTAGCAGTATTGAAGTGGAGACTGTGGATATGCATTGTTCAATCATACAACATAAATCATCAGAGAAACCTAGTTGCTTAAGACTAGTAATCATAAAGCTCCATTCTACCATGTCAAAATCTTTTGACATGTCCAATTTAATTGCAGCACAACCATCCTTAGCCTTAGTTTTTTTCATACTATAAATTAGTTCATGATCTATAATGATATTATCATGTATCATTCTACCAGGTAGGAAGGCAGTTTGAGCTGGGGAAATAAGTTTATGCAGAATATTCTTTAATCTAGAAGCAAGTAACTTAGATATTATTTTGTATGAGACATTGCATAGACTAATTGGTCTGAAATCAACCGCACTTTTCGGACAGTTATGCTTAGGAATGAGGGTAGTAAAATTATGATTTAGCTGTTTTAAGAGATGGTGGGAGTGGAAGAAAGCTTGAACCATTTTCACCACATCAGTGCCAACAGTTTCCCACATAAGTTGGTAAAAAACTGGTGGGAATCCATCTGGTCCTGGAGTTGTCCATGGTTTCATATCAAAGATAAAAATTTTTAATCTCCTCAGCAGTTGGAGAAGCAACTAGCATAACATTATCATCACCAGTTATATTAACATTGTCATTATCTAAAAAGGTATCAGGATTAGGAGGAGCTGAAGTTTTACTCATGGAGGTAAAATGTCTTAGCAGTTCACATTCAATCTCTTTCTTATCATCCAACCAAATGCCTAGGTTGTTCTGTAAAGAATCTATCTGAGTTTTCTGTTTCCTATAGTTTGCTTTATGATGAAAATAGGCAGTGTTTCTATCATCTAGGAGTAAAGCATCATTATTACCTCTTTGCCTCCAGAAATCAGCCTCAATGTCATACCAGTACTTGAGCTTTTGAGTTATCTCATTAACCCTGCTAGTGTTGTGATGATTAACCTGTCTAGTAAGATCAGAAAGCTAAGATTCCAAATTAGCAATTTGAGTGTTAATGTTTCCAAAGTGATGATAATTCCAATGGTTGAGACTAATCTTGGTGTTTTTTAAGCAATGAGTCAGCTGAAAAGCAGCTGAACCATTAACATTACAATTCCAATTGGTTTTTATGAGTTCAAAGCAACTATCATCTCTAAACCAAGCCTTGTTGAGTCTAAAAGGCTTCTTAGTATTGGCATCCAATTTGCTGGTTAACAACATAATTGGGCAGTGATCACTTCCAAGAACAGTCAAGTGATATAGAGCAGCTTTAGGGAATCTATCTCTCCAATCTAGAGAAGTAATAACTCTATCTATCCTTTCAAGAATCAACTCATTCCCTTCTCTCCTATTAGTCCAAGTATAGGGATTTCCAATATAATTCATGCTAAGGAGGTTATTATTGCTTAGTAAAAGATTATTCCTATCAATCTCAGATTGACTAGGGATGTTACCCCATTCCTTTTCATCTCTATGCAAAATGAAATTTAGATCTCCTATTACTACCCATGGATTAGTGTGAGAAGTTCTGATATTTCTCAGATGATCCCATTGTCTATCCTGATATAAAATGGCACCATACAAACAAGTTATAAGAGAAGTTTCATTTTTGCTGTCAACTTTAACTAAACAATTAATCTTGTTAAGTTGTTTATCAATAATTTGAAAATCAATGTTGTCTTTCCATAAAAGACAAAGACCCCCAGAAAGACCTATTGGATTGAGGAAGGTGATTTTGGGATACTTGTATCTTGCTAGCAGATATCTCATTCTTTTTTCTTGATTTTTGGTTTCAGACAAGAATATAATATCAGGGTTTTGGGTTCTAATAAGCATGTGGAGGTGATTTCTAGTGTCTTTATTTCCAAACCCACAAACATTCCAAGATAATAATTTCATGCTAATATTTTGCAAATAAGGAATGGTATGATGAAAACCAGAAAATGGTGGTATTGCGTAGTAGTGTTTAGAAATAGGACAATTATTAAAACCAGTGCAAGTAGGAGCAAGAATTAAATATAGGAAATTAGGAAAGAAGAATTTTAAATTTAGAGATACCTTATTCTCCCATGTTGTGTTGTTGACATTTTTCCCCTTTAGTGTGTTTCTTTCTGTTGCTTGTATTTCCAGTGAATCCTCAGACTGAACAGTGTTGGGAATTGTTATGTTGTGATTTGAAGAAATAGCATAAGAGTCATTCTTTTTAGGATTTTCACTTCTTTGTCTTTTTCCTTGCCTTGATTTCATATCATTATCATCTGCATTTTCACTTCCTTCCTTACTATTACTGATGATGAGTCCATCCTTTGGGGGAATAAATGGAGTTTTCTTAATAACTTTCTTGGCTTGAGTCAATGGTGCAGTGGAACCATTATTTCCCATTGTTATTTTCTTTTTTGCTTGGGTGTTGTTAATTCCAAAGTAATAGGGCTTGGCATGGTCTTTGGACAGAAACTCAGCAGCTGCAGAACAAGCTCCCCCAGTATGTTTTATGATAAAACAATTTGGACATGTTTTGTGAGGCTGTTTTTCATAGAAAAATTTAATCCATCTAGTGTATCCAGCATCAGTCTTATACATTACTCCTCTTCTTAATGGTTCATTGATATCAATAATGACACAAACCTTTACCCCATCTTTATCCACTGGTATAGCATTCTTTGGTTCAATTCCAATCACCTCTCCCATCATTCTTCCTATCTTTGTGACAGAGATAACTTTCATGTGCTCTAGAAGAAGTTTCTTCAGTTGTATCAAAAAGAATTGTTTGTTCCATTCCAGCTCTTGGTAAATAGTTTCAGAGTTGTAAGGGTGAAGAATTACCAGATTCATGTTAATGCTCCAGGGTCTAGTCATATAAATTTTGTTGCATGTATCCTCATATTGAAACTTGAAAACCATGACATTGGTATCGATCTTTACCACTTTAACTCCGTTTTCATGGAGAAATGGCCAGGTGAACTTGATGTGGTTTTCTACAACTTTAAAACCAATCTTTCATTCTTCCATGATTATCATACCTACTAGGCAGTGTTCCCAATCATTAGGTTATATAGAATTTCCCTCATCTCTTGGTTGAATAACTATCTCTGAAACATCTCCTAAATCTAAAGCTGCTTGCCTGAATTTTGCTGCGAGATCAAGGACTTGTTCATTATTCTCAGTAGCCATTTTCGTGGTAGGGTTTTTTGATGATGTTGATACTTTCTGAATTGAAAAGGTATAGGTTTTTAAAGGATTTTGGGTATCAAAATTAGGGTTTTCTGGTTCAAGAGGATAAGTTGAGCGGCTGATATTGCGGCAATGGGATATGTGAGATATTCTGTTGTTATGATTGAATTCTCTATTTCTACTAAGTAAAAGGATGACTAATAAGGAAATGAAAGAATTTAGGGTACCTTTCCTTTGAATTGTTTGACTGATTTGAATTTTGAAATTCCTTTTTTTCCGCCCTTTCCTTTTCCGTTTCTTCTTCTGAGGGTTTAATCGGTGTTGAGTGAAGAGGTATGATTCAGTCTTGAGGATCCATGGAAATACTTCGTCAAACGCCATTAAAGCTAACAGAGCAAACGCTGTAAACACCACTTTAAAATAAGCAAACGCCATTGTAGGGGAGACAATCTGTAAACACATTGGGGGAGAAGAAAAAAGATTAGTTCTTCATTTCCTTTAAAAACAGTTCCATGAAAATCTAAGATAGAAAAATTTAGGGAGAAAATTTAAAATTTAATAGAAATGTAAGAAATATGTAAAAAACATTGAAGAATAATGATACAACAGGTTTTAATCATCCAATCATGGAACGAATGTGAGAAAATAAAAACAATTCCACCGAGTTAAGTTCTCCGATTCACAGAGTTTCTAATGAGACCTTCGGTAAGATTCCAAAAGGCTATCACTCAGTTTCCGTTTAAAACTCTTTATTTCTACTAAAACTTTTTATTTCTTATTATATCTCCATTTTTCTCTCTTCAATTTTTTTTACCCATAAATAATAATTATCTAAACCCATGAAAATAAAGTTTGGAAAAGAAACGGAAACTGAGTTTCCTTTTGGCACTATTCACCCGGAAATTGGGATTCTGTGCAGTGTAGGGAAGGGATGAAAACAGACCATAGTGAGGCTGCATTGGGACCCACATCCCTTCCCCACATTTAAGGGATAACCCTAATATGACCGGTTAGGCAAGTGGCGCACACAATGATTGCGCGTTACAATATTGCAGGCCAAGTCAGTGTCTGACAATGATTGCGCGATAATGCATAGATTGTCAAGTGCTGAAATAGAAAGACCCTAAGGCCTAGTGACACACAAAGGTAGCGCTACACTATAAAGACCTTTGGCTAAGTAATGAAGTTGATTGGACGACACAATGAAGCTTCATTGAGGAAAAGGCAATGCAAGGACAAAGTGACAAGATGCAACATGCGATGTTGGCATTAAGGCATATCCATGGAATTTAGTTGGCCCAAACTCAAGGATGATGCAAGAAGATATAATAGGCAAAGAGTTGGTCTATACATTAGTTCAAGGGAGGTCCAAAGCTTGAATAATGCAAACAAGCTAGTAATGTAAGAGTGGTATTTCTATTGTCAAGCAAATTGGCTAAGTGAAGCATATGATACATGAATAACCAGAATGAGCTTAAGGATTTGGCCTTGGTGATTGAAGCACAATGATTGATTGTGCATTGGCTTAGAGCAAGAAGTATGCAGGTCCAAGATGGATGAGCATTGGATAACGGACGAGTTCAGTAAAGCGCAACAGTTGCGTAATACGACTCAAGTGACAGTTAAGAGTTGGTTATTGGCTTCACAAGCATGCCAAAGACGCAAGACAAGGTAGAACGGTTATAAAGCAAGTTTATAAGCGTGAAAGAGAGTTCATAACTATATTTGAATAGGTGTTGAAGGCTAAGGAGAGTTAGAGAAGAAACTGGCTTAGTTGGCACTTTATAGACGGTTATAGAACTTCCCAATGGGACAGATCCCTGTCCCATGCGTGTGCAACAGTTGTGCACGGTTTTTTTCCAGTAAAATTTCTGTATAAATAGTCCTAAGGCATGGAAAATTCTGCAAGCTTACATAGGAGAGTGTGAGACTCAAATTGAGAGAGTTTTTGTAAGGCTAAGGCTTGGTTCAAGAGGAACAAGTATGTGTAAGTCCCTGTGTAGGAAATTTTCGTATTTCTTCCCTTTGATGAAATAAAATGAGTTGATTGTGTCATGTTCTGAGTGTTCTTGGTTGACTGATTGTTGTTGGAAATGTATGGAAATGTTTGAGTGCTCTATGGTAAGCATTTGATAAGTTAAGAGAACTGAAAGAAGGCCAAATACTTCCGCTGTAGAACTGAAGAGTTGGTTGTTTGCATTGGTGCAAATTTATAAGGCTGAAGTGCAGGTTGTTAGAGCACTGCTCGGTCGAACTCGCAAGCATTTCTATCTCAAGATTGTTTGTCAAGTTTAGTTTCCAAAACTATAAGTCCTGATTTCTAGTCTACATATAGCTAAGTCTCGGATTAGGATAGAATGTGTAGTTGAGCTTTAAACTTCACGACGTTCATCGATTGAAGACGAAGAACTACTAAGGGGATCTTGTGGAACTTCATCAACAAAAGGTATGTGGATACTTGAACTCATATATCACTCAAAAGTCTATTTCTACTCAATTTCCTATTTGTGACAAAAGTCGTATAGCTATTGAAATAACGGGGGTCTAACAACCACACCCAATATTTCGATTAGCAATCTGTATGGACAACTCCGAGTTATTTTCTAGAGAATCAACTAGACAGTTAGACTCAATCAATAGAAAATGCTCAATAAGTTATTATCTCAATCTCTCAATTTGATTTACCCAAGAAAATACAATTCGCGAGCCTTAATCAAAGAGAGATAACTTGGATAGTACCAAAGACCAATATCCAAGTGTCAATCAATTTAAATTAACAACCAATAAGGTCGGATATTCTAATTATTGAAAAACACACAACCTATATTATTTCTATTATATAACAAAATATAATGCGGAAAAGAAATAACACAGACACCTGAATTTTGTTAACGAGGAAACCGCAAATTCAGAAAAACCCCGGGACCTAGTCCAGATTAAACATACACAGTATTAAGCCGCTACAGACACTAGCTTACTCCAAATTAACTTCGGTCTGGACTTTAGTTGAACCCTAATCAATCTCACACTGATCCAAGGTACAATTATGCTCCTACACCTCTGATCCCAGCAGGATACTGCGCACTTGATTCCCTTAGCTGATCTCACCCACAACCAAGAGTTGCTGCGACCCAAAGTCGAAGACTTTAGCAAACAAATCTGTCTCACAATGAAAAGTCTACAAGATAGATAAATTCATCTCCCACGAATAAACCTATGAGTTTTGTTTCGTCTTCTGATAAATCAAGATGAACAGGAACCAATCAATAAAACCATACTTATATTTCCGAAGAATAGCTCAGTTTTATCAATCACCTCATAATAGTCTTAATCGACACAGCGAAAAAATATATTGTGGAATCACAAACGATGAGACGAAGATGTTTGTGATTACTTTTATATCTTGCCTATCGGAGATAGAAATCTCAAGCCAATTATTACAATTGTACTCGTACGATATAAATAACAAGATCAGATCACAAAACTACAAGAAAAGTAGTATCGATCTGGCATCACAATACCAATGAAGTATATAAGTCGTTAACCTGGTTTTAGAAGAAGAAAACCAGAATCGACTCTAGCTTAGAAAAATAGTATCACGCAGAATGTGTGGGGATTAGGTTTCCCAGTTTCTAGAGTTCTCCATTATATAGTCTTTCAACTCAGGGTTTGCAATCAATGTTAGCTTAGTAACAAAGCATTCAATATTCACCGTTAGATAAAAACATAATTAGATACAAGTTAATATCTCTCAACCATTAGATCAAAAACTTAGCTTGCCATACACACATGTACTTGACGATTTTGGGTTTGTGTAACAGTACCCAAACGTGTACAATAGTTGGTTCAATACTAGTTAACCAAATGGTTAGCCAAATGATAACTTTCATATCAACCATATTCTTCTTTGCCATAACTAGTCCAAATGACTCAAATGAACTAGTTAGAGAGTTGTTCAATTGCTATGAAATCTCATGTACTACACAAGACACAATTGAAGCAAAAACGATGTGATTCACTCGAATCGATCCATGAACTATAAAACCACGCTTTGCAATAGCATTCCTTAGTTCATTAAGATAAGTTCACAAACATCGTTTTAAGACATAACCACTCAAGTTCGCGGACTGGGTTCGTGGACTCAAGTTAAACGGTTGGAGTTCACAAACTCCAGCAGAATTTCTCGGGTTCGAGAACTTCCGTTAGTTCGCGGACTGAAACCCAGCTACACCTCCAGCATAAATTCTCGGGTTCGAGAACTATTCCCGTTCGCGGATCGAGTTGGCTACTCAAGTTCCGGTTTCACTTTATCAACAAAGTTCTCGGTTCAAGTTCTAAGGACTTATACATATATGTGTTGCCACAACAATGTTTATATCCCCCAATGGTTATATTGTCTAAAATCTCATTTCAATCATTGAAACATTCTCAGAGGGCGTTATATAGTTGTTATTCCCAAACAATTTTTCGTCAGAGTGATTTCCAAAATGATTGAAACGTAACATAACTTTCGCCACTAGGCAAAGATGAACTTGGCTAAAGCGAAAGCTTTACCAACACATATTTTGATAAATAGATAAGCGAGATATACTCAGCTCGAAATATCACATGTCTATATTCTTAGTCTATATAGTAATACGACTTTTGTCTAAATATAGGAGATAGAGTAGATAGACTTTTGAGTGATAGATAAGTTCAAGTCTCCACATACCTTTTAGTCGATGAAGATCCACTGGTTCCTTGAGTAGTCCTTCGTCTTGTATGATGATTCCCATGGAGTTCTTGAGCTCAACTACACTTTCTATCCTAGTCCGAGACCTTAGCTATAGTAGACTAGAAATCAAGACTTTATAGTTTTTATCACTAACATTGACAAATTATGCTTGAGATAGCAATGCATGCGAGTTCGACCGAGCAATGCTCTAACAATCTCCCCCTTTGTCAATTATAGTGGCAAAACTATTAATACATATGGAATACAAAAAATATATAAATAAACTTTGTAGCTCCTATTCCACATGTCTAATCTTCAACAATACTCGAAATCTTCGTCACTTCCAAGTAGTCCAATGATCCCAAAGGTTGTAAGTTTAGCATCATTGTTGTTGAAAATCCGCAGCTATAACAATGAGAAAAGCATCGGTTCTCAATCATTGTTATACAGTGTCATAGTATTATTACACAGCGTCAAAGTCCAATTGCATCACAACTTCAACAACAATACTATGGTGATACTTCACTCCCCCTTAGTCAATACTCCATCTCACATGGAAACCACTATCCCTTACATAATGATCCGAAAACCATATGTATTTGTAGTGTGAATTACATATTAATTCTCTCACTTTTTGTCAATAAAATTGGCAAAGGTACAAGAACAAGATCCTAATGAAATTTCCGTAAGAGACATTTCATGACCCAAGGTAAATGTGTATCATCTTGTTTAGATGCAATCATAAAGCCGAAGCTAAATGCATTCATCAAGGAGTTTTATAAAGACGTAAGATAACCCCTCTAATATTCCACACCTGCACTCCCCACAAAGTTTTGGCAATTAAGCACAAGTTCAAAAGAACTCTCCCCCATATATGTCATTCCCTAAGGAACAACAAGAGCGACCTTAATTTCAAGAGAAAATAAGGATTTCTTTAGACTCAAAAAATTACATACAAGTATGAATTTGGAATCCAACAAGAAATATTCAATCAAATTAACCAAAGCGAACCAAGATTAATTTGACTAAATATGCTCAACACAAGTAAACTTATGGAGACTTAATAAATCAATTAGATTGATCACAAGAAAACTCGAAAATAATATAATTTTCATACTCAAACAAACTAATTACAAGAGTAATCAATTTAATTGGCCACACTCAACATAAGAACTTCTATGGAGCAATGACTAGGTTAATCACGAAAAACCAACTAAGTCGAAGAGATGCTCAACACAAGAAAGCTTACGGAGTGATGACTAAATAACCACACAAGATGATTAATTTAGTCCAATCATGTTCAACATAAAGTACCTTACGGAACAACAACTAAGCTAATCACAAAGCAATCAACTTTTGTTATTTTAGTGCTCAACATAAGACACTTCATGGAACAACCCAGTATTTACACAAAAATTTGTAGATCGGAGAATCGACCTTATACCGTGGAATAAACAAGGATTCATTATATGTTTCCATCACCATTTTCACAATGACACACAATAGACATAATCCTTGAATCACAAAAGATTTTAACCTATCTTACATCAATAATTGACAATATAAGCTTAACTTTTTTGTTTGTCAAAAGTCTATTCATTCTTTTATCAATATTTGCATATCAATTCACGAACGACTTTACTTTTGACAAAATATGGGACAATCAAGTTCACAGACGTAAACACACATATCCCATCAAAATATTGCAATATATAAAATCAAGAGATTAATACTACAACCATCATCTTCCAAACAAACTTAGAATTTAAAACCAAAAAATCTAAAAACAAGAAGATGAAACACATTGGATATAGCTATGTGTAATCACAATAATGGTTATTCCAAAACACTAGTTATTCTTCTAAACAAAAGAGAAATAATAGAAGATTTACTAGACATTAAGACCTTTGAAGAATTCATTATCGTCCCCGAACTCCTTGTCGTCAACATCCATGGGAACATAAGGTTCATTAAGAAAGGAGTTTATATCGATGAACCTTCTTGGTTGATGTTGTCGAACCAGGGCCTTCTGAATCTCATGAGTCTTATATACAAAAGCCTTTATTTGTTGAATCTCCTTGCACAGCTCCTTCAACACTTCAATAATATCAGAAAACTTCTGAGAATTTGAAGGAACGGCTCTTGGATTCCTCATATTCCTTCTTTTTCTTTTCAAGGTTGGAGGAAATGGAGATTTTTATTTTTCCTTCATGATTGATGGCTTAACAATCACATTACCTTCTTTTTTTATCAAAAGACATCATTCTTGGAGCGTCCATAAGCGTATGGGTTTGTGAGAGGAATTCACAATTATCTCAACAAGTAATCTTAAGATAAAGAGAGCTTTTAGAGAAGGAAAAGGAATGTAGGGTTCAAAACCTAAAACAGGTTTGTGAACGATCAACTCTTATCCATATAAAGAGTAAAATTGTCGATAGTACCCTTTTTTCTGTTTGATAGACTAAAGGGAAATACTTCTAAGAGAAAAAAAATTCCTAAAGCCTGAGAGGTACAAAATCATTGTCTCTTTTGATCAGGCACATGAGACAAGATTTTAAGAACAACACAATCAAGTTGCGTTGTGGTGAACTACAATTTGTCCACCAATTTCCTCTTGTGGAAAATCCACAGACTTCTTCCTATCAAAACGGTTTGACCATACTTTCTTTTCAAATGGTCTTGGTTTTTCGTTGGAATCTAACTTCTTAGACGAAGATAAAATCTTACATACCTCTGCAGTCTTCTGAGCAAGTTTAAGCTTTCTTGCTAGATGATTTGCTATTCGTTGAAGTTTGTTGACGTGTCTTTGATTGTGTTTGAACTTGTAACACTTTGAGAGTTCATGACCTTTTAATGAACAATACGAGCACATCACACTTGGATAGTAATCAGGCTTCTGAAATGTGCAAGCAACTAGGCACATAGTGTATCCTGAAACATTATAAACAGAGTTTCCAAGAAAAGGGTCAACTTTTTCTTCCAGAATGGTTGGATTATATTCTGAAAGAATATCAAAATTGATATGTATATTGCTACAATTATGAAAATCAATATTTCACCAAGAAGTGCAGCACTTGATTTCCCATCTTCATTAGAGTCATAGCTGTCAGACATTTCATCAATAGCTGCTGCAAGACCTTTGTTCCCAGTGTATTTTCTACGATTTGGACACTCGTTTGCAAAATGACCAAATACCTTACACTTAAAGTACCGAGGCATATCCTCATCATCAGTTTCATCAATATCCTTGTTTTTAGGAGGAACATGATTATGAGGTTTGAATGATGCCTTAGGCTTATATCTGGAGAACCGTTTACTTCTCTTCAATAGAAGATCCCTAGACTGTCGTGTGATCATCGAGACTGGTTTGTCAAGATCTTCATCTGATGAGTCTGTCTCAGAATGATCATCTTCAGTAATATACATGTTTTTACTTTTATCAAGTAATTTAGTGTCCTTTAGTGCTTTGAACGCAACATCCTTAGATTTGGATGAATGTTCATGATCAAAGATCTTAAGCTTTCCAACCAGCGTATTTCTGGAGAGATTATCTAGGTTATTTCCATTAACAATGGCATGCTTATTAGCATCGTATCTAGATAGCATGGATCTGAGAATTTTTATCACAATGTCCTTTTCAGGAATAGTCTTACCTAATGCAAAAGATGCATTAACAATTTCAGACATTTTGTGATTAAACGCATTAAATGTTTCTTCATCTGCCATACAAAGGTTTTCCCAATCGGAACTGAGGTTTTGAATCCTAGATTCCTTTTCACAGGTGTTTCCTTAAAATACGGTTGCTAAGATATCCCAAGATTCTTGCGACTTAGTGCAATTAGACACATGGTACTGAAAATTTGGGGTAATGCCATGTATGATTGCATTCAAACCGTCGAATTTTTCCTTTGCAGCAAGAATCTCTGCAGGAGTGTATTCAGCAATATTCTTTGGAACATTTACACCTCTAACTGCCTCAATAGGAGCATCATAGACATTAACAACATATACCCATGATTGGAAATCACGTGCTTGAAGAAAAGCGCTCATAGAAATTTTCCATCATAAGTAATTAGAGCCATCGAAGACTGGTGGTACGTTTATTGAGATAGCACCTCTGTCTATAGAGTCAGATCGCTTACAAACACAGACTTATGAGGTATTGAACGTGTTTTCCTGCTCTGATACCAATTGAAAAAGCGGTGGTCTAACAACCACACCCAATATTTCGATTAGCAATTTGTATGGACAACTCCGAGTTATTTTCTAAAGAATCAACTAGACAATTAGATGCAATCAATAGAAAATACTCAAGGAGTTATTATCTCAATCTCTTAATTTGATTTACTCAAGCAAATACAATTCGTGAGTCTTAATCAAATAGAGATAACTTGGATGGTACCAAAGACCAATATCCAAGTGTCAATCAATTTAAATCAACAACCAATAAGGTCGGATATTTTAATTGATTGAACAACGCACAAACTGTATAATTTCTATTATATAACAAAATATAATGCGGAAAAGAAATAACACAGACACCTGAATTTTGTTAACGAGGAAACCGCAAATGCAGAAAAAACCCCGGACCTAGTCCAGATTAAACATACACCGTATTAAGCCGCTACAAATACTAGCCTACTCCAAATTAACTTCGGTCTGGACTGTAGTTGAACCCTAATCAATCTCACACTGATCCAAGGTACAATTATGCTCCTATGCCTCTAATCTCAGATGGATACTGCGCACTTGATTCCCTTAGCTGATCTCACCCACAACCAAGAGTTGTTGCGACCCAAAGTCGAAGACTTTAGCAAACAAATTTGTCTCACAAAGAAAAGTCTACAAGATAGATTAATCCGCCTCCCACGAATAAACCTATGAGTTTTGTTCCGTATTTTGATAAATCAAGGTGAACATGAACCAATCAATAAAACCAGACTTATATTCCCGAAGAACATCTCAGTTTTATCAATCACCTAACAATAGTCTTAATCGATGCAGCAAAAAAATATATTGTGGAATCACAAATGATGAGACGAAGATGTTTGTGATTAATTTTATATCTTGCCTATCGGAGATATAAATCTCAAGCCAATTATTACAATTTTACTCGTATGATAGAAATATCAAGATCAGATCACACAACTACAAGAAAAATAGTATCGATCTGGCTTCACAATCCCAATGAAGTATTTAAGTCGTTAACCTGGTTTTAGAAGAAGAAAATCAAAGGTTAAAGGAGAATCGACTCTAGATTAGCAAACTAGTTGTAGGATCTGAATATCACAAGAAAGACACATTTGCGAAATTTGATCAACAACACATTGCGAGCGTCGCAAGATGATTTGAAAAATGACATAACAAATGATGATAGCAGAAACATGAGTAAAGAGTGATGATTCTGCGATGTTTAGAGTGTTTGTGAAGATTAACAATATTACTCTTTCCAGAATATCGCAAGTCATATCCGAAATTAAAGGACAGATTAGCTGTCATCCACTATGTAAATCCCTATATAAAGAGTTGAACATGCGTAAGGAAGGGAGAGATCTTTTTCGAGTGTTGAGCAAGTCATTAGGAGAGAGAAAGTCCATAGCGGTTATTAATTCTTTAGATTCATTTCCTTTTCTATCTTGTAAAATTTGTGAGGTTAATCAATAAAATTTGTGTTTGATAATCCAAAAATGACTTGATTGAATGAATTCTTGTGAGGAGTGTAGTGTGGGATTTCCTGCTACTACTGTAGTATCACACAGAATGTGTGGGGATTAGTTTTCCCAGTTGCTAGAGTTCTTCCTTATATAGTCTTTCAAATCATGGTTTGCAATCAATGTTAGCTTAATAACAAAGCATTCAATATTCACCGTTAGATGAAAACCTGATTAGATACAAGCTAATATCTCTCAACCGTTAGATCGAAAACTTAGCTTTCCATACACACATGTACTTGACGATTTTTGGTTTGTGTAACCGTACCCAAACATGTTCAATAGTTGGTTCAATACTAGTTAACCAAATGGTTAGCCAAATGATAAATTTCATATCAACCATATTCTTCTTCCCCATAACTAGTCTAACGCAGAATGTGTGGGGATTAGGTTTCCCAGTTGCTAGACTTCTCCCTTATATAGTTTTTCAAATCAGGGTTTGTAATCAATGTTAGCTTAGTAACAAAGCATTAAATATTCACCGTTAGATGAAAACCTGATTAGATACAAGCTAATATCTCTCAACCGTTAGATCGAAAACTTAGCTTGCCATACACACATGTACTTGACGATTTTGGGTTTGTGTAACCGTACCCAAACGTGTATAATAGTTGGTTCAATATTAGTCAACCAAATGGTTAGCCAAATGATAACTTTCATATCAACCATGTTCTTTTTCACCATAACTAGTCCAAATGACTCAAATGAACTAGTTAGAGAGTTGTTCAATTGCTATGAGATCTTATGTACTACACAAGACACAATTGAATCAAAAACGATGTGATTCACTCGAATCGATTCATGAACTATAAAGCCACGGTTTGCAATAGCATTCCTTAGATAATTTAGATAAGTCCACGAATATCGTTTTTAGACATAACCACTCAAGTACGCGGACTAAAGTTAACTGGTTGGAGTTCACAAACTCCTGCAGAAATTCTCGGGTTCTAGAACTTCTGTCAGTTCGCGGACTGAAACCGAGCTACAAATCCAGTAGAAATTATTGGGTTCGAGAACTACGCACGTTCACAGACTGAGTTCGCGGACTGGGTTGACCTCTCAAGTTCCGGTTTCTCTTGATCAACAAAGCTCGCAAGCTTTGGTTCAAGTGATAAGGACTTATACATATATGTGTTACCACAACAATGCTTATATCCTCCCATGGTTATAATGTCTAAACTCTCATTTCAATCATTGAAAGATTCTCAGAGGGCGTTATATAGTTGTTATTCACAAACTATTTTTCGTCAGAGCGATTTCCAAAATGATTGAAACATAACATGACTTTCGTCACTAGGTAAAGATGAACTTGGCTAAAGCGAAAGATTTACCAACACATATTTCGAGAAATAGATAAGCGAGATATACTCAGCTCGAAATGACATATGTGTATAATCTTAGTCTATATAGTAATACGACTTTTGTCTCAAGATAGGAGATAGAGTAGATATACTTTTGAGTGATAGATAAGTTCAAGTCTCCACATACCTTTTAGTCGATGAATATCCACTGGTTCCTTGAGTAGTCCTTCGTCTTGTACGATGGTCACCATGGAGTTCTTGAGCTAAACTACACTTTCTATCCTAGTCCGAGACCTTAGCTATAGTAGACTAGAAATCAAGACTTTATAGTTTTGATCACTAACATTGACAAACATGCTTGAGATAGCAACGCATGTGAGTTCGACCGAGCAATGCTCTAACCATTATTTTGTATTTAGAAACTGGACTTCGGATGCGATATCCACGATGGTGATCAGATATCTAACAACAAAATATAATGCCATCGGAGATGTTGTAAAACAATTCTTTCCTTTTTAATTTTTTTTTGTTGAGTTGGCAAATTTGTTTTTAATCAAGTTTGGAAATCTTTATTCTTAATTGTACCTTTCTTTCTTCGTTTCTAATCATATCCGATCGTTCATAGGTTGCATTTTAGTGTCAAATGGATTTTATCCTAGCTAAGCCTCAATTAGGGAGTCAATCACAAAAGTGGGTTCGGTTAGTCAATTTTTTACATTCTATCCAAATGTATGTCATAAAAAAAAATTGTTGCAAATTATTTAGCTTTTATGAAAAAAAATTATACACTTGCATCCAAATGTATGTCATCAAAAAAAAAATGTTTCAAATTATTTAGCTTTAAAAAAATATTAAAAAAAATACGATAATAATTACCATTAGAGATTGGTTACTAAAGCATAAATATATATTGCCAAGACTTTGTGGTTTAACATAAATATATGTCAAAAAGGTACATGACAACAAAAATTAGTTTTGTGGTTCAACAAAGTTTCTTAAGTAAGTTAGCCACAAGAGATATTGTTAGGAATATATGCACTAATTACCCTTTTCTGTATGTCATATGCAGAGTTCTAAAGTTCCAATTATTTTTTTATCTACTGTAAAATGGTTGATAAAGTTTGGTTTTATCAACTCCCTAACATGGGTTAGGTTTGGGTTAGACCTTTTCGAGCGCATGATCTCATTTTACAGTGGGGTAATGAAAGTGTCAATGGAGTTGGGAAAACAGTATGGAATTATCTTTTTCCGGTCATTATTTGTACTGAAAAACAGATAAAGTAATTTGAGGCGAGGTTAAGGGTTTATGGTGAGTTGCGGAAGGTTGATGACAAACAATCCTCGCATAGACCAAGATATTAGTCGTTCGAATAATGATTTAGTCACAAGACAAAGCAGGGTTTGTCTCATAAGGAAGCAGAAAGAGAGATCGGAGTAATTCTTGGTTGCAAGAAAATATTATGTGTGATATTGCAGTTATATCTAATGTTTTGTTTAGCATGGTTGATTGATGACCTATCCATATTTGTAGAACCTATGATCTCAAGTAGGTGGGATAAGGATGAGGGATAAGATAAGCATCTCACCCGTGATCATAAAAATAGATCGATGAGTTGATTTTATCCCTTGATTCATGTAACTTCCACATCCTCATGTTCTCTTCAGCGGTAGGAAATATATATAAGTATCCTCACAGATGTCGTAGACCACCGTACTAAAATCCTTGAGATATCCCCTGATTTATGTAACTAATTCATCTTTGGTGCATGATATGTTGGCAAGGTAGCAATATTCTGTTTAGTCGACGTTTACTAAGGTAGAGGAGTATCCATAATTTGCGCGTTATGACTAGTATAACTCATGTGAGCACAAATAAAATGACATGGGCCATACGGCATGAGGATCGTATGTGAGACACCGTCCACGCATGGGTCCCGAAGACTAAATTATCTCTTGTGAGTCCCTTTGATGAGCATGTAGATCAGAATCACACTCATGAGGTTCAGGATTTAGCTACGCTCAAAAAACTCAAATTCATTGGGTCAAACTAGTAACTTAAATGATTTTTTAGCCCCTGATCTTTGGTCGTCAGAAAATTACCAATTACAACCGCGATTTGTGATCATCTGGAATGCGACAAATAACAAGGTTTTCAACAACAAATCTACTTCATTTTTTTTTCTTTTAATAAAAGAAAATGATTTATTAATTAAGCTAACTTTTACAAGGTGTAAATAATTAGTACAAAATAAATCAAAAAGGGAGAAGAGAAGTAAAGAACAAAGGTTAAGAGGACAACATCAAAATAAAAGAAGAAGAAATAAAATTAAGCTAAGGGATGTACAACTTATCCCACCACATTTAAACTCATTTGGAGGCCGACACCACAATTGGGTTGAACAAAGCTACTTCAGAAAAAAGTTATAATTATGAAAATTAAAGTATTAGTTTTTGTTTATTTATTTATTTGTATATTATAAATTTATCTGCCAAATATGGAGAAGGCTCTCTTTTTTTTTATCGATAAAGAAAGGAATTGATTGATAAAAAAAAGAGATATAAAAGAATTATACCACCCTAACCAAAGGTACAAGAGGAGAAAATAAAAGTAAAAAAACAAAAACTGGTAACAAACTACCAATTTTATAGTGAGGCTCAAAGTAAATTGTACACCAATTTTTCATAGCATCAGATGAATTAACCATGTTGAAATCACTATAGCTAGAGCCTAAGATAATATGTAGTAAATAACCTTGTTCACCACTGCTATCTCATTGTTGTTGGTACCTGAGAAAACCCTGTCATTTCTCTCTTTCCATATACTCCAAAAGATGGCGGCAGGGATTAAATCCCTAACTGCAATGCTAGCTTTAGAATGTCGAATAAGAGACCGAGCATGCAGGACTGCAGGAGCATCCATAGGCATAGAGAAAAACCAATGCAGCTTATCAAAAAAAACATCCCAAACTTTCCTGGCAAAGCTGCAGTGAAAAAGTAAATGGGAAGAAGATTCTGACTCACTGCAAAATAAGCAAGTTTCTGGAACTTCTATTTCTCTCCTCAAAAGAAAATACCTTGTAGGAAGTATGTTGTGAGCAATAAGCCAAAGAAAGAAATCAATTTTAGGAGGACATTTAAGTCTCCAAATGTGAGCAAATATTGAGTTAGCAGCCACAAAATTATCATACATAGAGAGATTATCATAAAGAGATTTAATTGATAAAATTCCCTTCTGAGAAAGTCTTCATTGCAGTTCATCTTCAGCATTAACATTCAACTTGAAGGAGGCTAGATCAGAATTAAGCAAAGTGAGCTCCACTCTGGAAGCAACATTTATTCTAGTTTGGATGTGCAAGTTCCAATATAAAGCATTGCCAAATGCAGAACACAAATAAGCAACTGAATAAGACTTGGCTCTAGAACCTGCATAGAGATTAAGAAAGCAAAATTTAATTTGAGAGTCATATAGCCAGTTATCATCCTAGAATCTCACATTCACACCATTATTAACCTTGAACTTCACAAATTTGATAAAGATTGAACTGCACTTCTTATTTGCCTTCCAAACTTAGAAACCATAAGTGCAAGTTGGATTCTTTGAAATCCAAAACACTTCACCAGGACCATATTTCTCTTCAACAATTGCTTTCCAGAGAAAATTATCTTCAGTGGCATACCTCTAATGCCATTTGGTGAGAAGAGCTTGATTAAACTTCTTGAGATTTTTAATGCTCAAGCCACCAGATTTTTTCCTCCTGCTTAAAGCACTCCATTTCACCAAGTGAATTTTTCTTCTACCTTTGTTATCATGCCAAAGAAAGTCTCTCATGATCTTTTCAAGTCTCTTAATGACAGAAAATGGGATTTCAAATAAGGACATATAGTTAGTATACAGGAAGACTGGATAAGACACTATTAATCAAAGTGATTTTGCCGGCTTTGGATAAAAGAGATTTTTTCCAGCTTGCTAATTTAGCTATGAATCTTTCAATTAGTTTATTCCATTCACCACATCTATCACCTAAAGGAAACCCAAGGTAAGTAGTTGGTAGAGAACCATGATAACAACCCAAAATAAAAGAAAAAAAAATGATAAATCACCCTCATAACCAACACCATAAATTTGGCTTTTAGCAAAATTTATTTTTAAACCAGTGAGGAGCTCAAAAGAGAGATGCACCAACCTCAAATTTCTTACTTGCTCAACATCAGCATCCAAAAACACCAAAGTGTCATCTGCAAATTGCAAGTAAGTGACCATCACACCATCATTTTTAACTTGAAAACCAGAAAGAATTCCTTGTTTTTGAGCCTGTTTGATCATGAATTTCAAAGCCTCACCAACAAGAAGACAAAGAAAATGTGAAATTGGGTCACCTAGCCTAATTCATTTTTTCTTTTGATATAACCTGCAGAACTTCCATTAACAAGCACATAAAATCTTGAAAATTCAACACATCTTCTAATACATTTTTTCTACTTATCACCAAACCCCGTAAGAGAGAACATGTCATCCAGAAAACCCCAATTCAAATGATTAAAAGCCTTTTCAAAATCAATTTTACAAAAAATACGAGGTTTTCCATTTCTAATTCTTGAATCAATCAGTTCATTTGCAATCAAGACACCATCAAGGATTTGTATTTTTTTAATGAAGGCAGTTTGATTTTGAGAAATTATAGAAGGAAGACTTTGTTTAAATTTTTCTGCAAGAATCTTTGAAACAATTTTGTAAGCTCCATGAACTAGACTAATTTTTCTAAGATATTTTATCTCTTCTATATTGTCCTTCTTAGGAATCAAGGAAGTGAAAGTATTCTTCAGTCTCCAATCAAGAAAATTCTTGTGTTGCAACTCCTTAAGAATATTCATAAGATCAAATTTTAAGACATCCCTGGAAAGATAATAAAACTTGATTGGAAACCCATCAGGCCCAGGTGCTTTGTTTTGACCAAGCATCTTAATGGAAGCTAGACACTCTTCTTCCTTTATATCTCTTTCAAGCCAAATACACAATTCTTCATAAATCTTTGAAAAGTTCGTGCCCTCCATAGAAATATTTCTAGGAAGTTGAGTTTGAAAAATATTCTGAGAGAAAGAAACAATACCATTTTTGATCACCAACTCATCAGAAGTAAGCACACCATCTACCTTGATAGAACCAACATAGCTTGTTCTCCTCCTGTCATTTGCTATTCTATGAAAATATTTAGTACTATTTTCAAAATCTTTGATGTGGGTAACTCTTGATCTTCTTCTCCACTTCTTAGCTCTAGAAATAGTAAGTTTGCAATACTCTTGGCTTGCTTGTAAACTCTCTTCCTATTGTTCTTCTGTGAAACCATTATTTGAGCTCTCCACTGCATCAAGGTCAACAAAAATGTTTTCCAATTCTTCTAATGTTCTTTCAAAATCTCCAAATTCAACTTTACTCCATTCTTTTAATTTCACCTTTAGCAATTGAAGTTTTTTGCAGAAAACAAAACCTACACATCCAGAAACAACAAAATAAGACCAAACATTGGTAACGACATTAAGAAAATCAGGGTGAGAGAGCCAGATATACTCGCAGTGGAATGGAGATGGTCCATGTTTCACACCATCACAAAGAAGAGCCATTGGATTGTGATCAGAACAAGGTCTTACAAGAGATTGTTGAATAACTTGCGGAACAAGGTGTTGCAATTTGAGAATGCTCTTCGAGTCTTAGATTTTCAAATGGGATTCAGGTTTTGTTTGGAAACCACCTTAAGTAGTATTCTGTTAGCTTTTGATCTTTTGCATATTTTCATAGTTTTTTTCTTTTTGAAGGCATGAAATGTTTGTCAACCAACTTGTATATAGTTCATTTATTCCCTTAAAGGAGTGGATGGATACATCATGGATCTTATGAAGGTCATGTGGGATGCTATCAAAGTGGATAGGTGAAAGAGTTTGAAAGCACTGGAAATTTGGGTTAGAGGCTAAGCTGCAACAAATTACTTTAATACCAAAATGTGAAGGAGTTGTGACCATGCATAATTGAAGGCCTACAAGCTTTAGTGAGGAAATCTATAAAATAATATCAAATTGTTGATTGAAAGAACAAAAATGGCGGTTCCTTCAATAATTTCAGAGTTATAAGGTGCCTTTGTGGAGGACATAAAAATCACAGATGGAATCCTAATAGATTTTTAGCTAATTAACACAAGGAAAAAAAAAATGGTATTATTTGCATAGTGTATTTTTAAAATGCTTTTGATAATATAAGTTGGAGCTGCATAAATAATACTTTGCTTAGATTTGGTAATGCTTGGAGTGGGTAATAAGTTCATTTCAAGTTTGGATTTTCGATCGCCATTAATAGTACAACCTCAAAGCTCTCTAAGAGTGGAAAAGGGATTCACCAAATGATCGTATTTCTTATTTCATCCTCATCATGATTATTGAGGTTCAATCTAGTTCAATTGAAAAGGTTACTTCTCTGGATATGATCTACCGGTTCCAAGTAACTTAAGACAGTTATATAATTACTCATCTGCAATTAAAATTTGATGATGAGGTGAAGAAAATTAAAATTTTAAAAGTAATTTGGTTGTTTCCGCTATACTCTTTAGCCTTAAGGTAATCTTCGGGAAAAGTGTTTTAGTGGTTAGTATGAAATTTTACTAATGGTTTTGTTTGCGCTAACCCTTTGGGTGCAACCCAGTAAACTTCCTTTTTTTTTTATCTAGGTAGATGTTGGAAGTAAAAAGTGCATATACGTATGAGAATAAATTATTATCAAAATCAAATGAAAGGCCGAGTTGTTGGAATATGAATACCTATAAAAGAGAAGGCCTTTTTTTTATAGACAAAGGCCTTCAGAAAGGCTAATGATCCCCCTCAACAACCGTCATAAGCCATATTGGAGGCACAGACCAGTACACAGAGGATTTTTGGTTTTTTTCCCATTGGGCAAGTTCATGAGCAACAAAGTTACAAATCCTAGGTTGGAAAGTAAACACACATTCAACTAATTTAGAATAAAATAACTTAATGTCTTTAAAGATAGCGTTTGTCCTGGTATCGCCATCAAACTGTCCAGAGGAAAAAAGTTTGATGAGATCTTGAGCATCACTCTCTATAATGATGTGAGTTAGGTTATGCTTCACTGCTTTCTTTTACACATCCCAAATATCTCTAGCTTCATCTTCAACAATAAAAAGGACTTCAAAAACAACCGCAACACAAAAAGAAGCTTTCCTCGAGAAGTCTCTCATCACATATCCTGCTCCATTATCCAAAGAGATATCATCAAAAGCACCATCAGTATTGCATTTGAGGGGCATCCATTTATCCAGCATACAAATAGGGTCATAGTTGCTAATGTTTAATTTTGGTTTCCTAGTCGGTAACATAGCTTTGGCTACATGTAAAACATTTAAATGACCTTCTTTAGTGTTCTGAAAGACTAGGTTGTTCCTACTACTCCATAAGGACCAGAGAATAGTAACAAAGAAACATTGAGACTCATCAGGCAGTTTAGAACCAGAATTTCAACTAATCAATGAAAGTTTTATTGCTAAAAGCATTGGTATTAACACATAGAGAGGATAAAAAAACAAACATGTCTAGCAAATTAAAGGACAAAGGACCAAAGCATGCATAACAAATTCATTAGGATGGAAGCATCTGGGACATTCCACAAAATTCATTGGCATTCTAGAATTAAGAACAGTTCTAGTAGATATAGTATTCTTGGTAGCTTTCCAGATAAAAGTCTGAATTCTATGAGGAACTCTAATTTTCCAAATATGATTCCATAGTTTTTTACACGGGGAGGACCTAAATCCTCTAATTCCCTAGTAGACAGATTTAGAAGTAAATTTGCCATTCTTTGAAATGTCCCAATCCCTCCTGTCAGGAGTGCAAAGATGGATTAAGGGAATGGTAATTATCTTCTTAACAAAAGCATCGTCAAAGTGAGTCTACAAATGTTCCAAGACCTAGTGCTGGGTTAATAAAATAAGACACTTTAATACTAGGGTCAGGGGGAACAAGAGGATTTGGTGTAGCAGATCCTAAAGTTGGAATCGACGTATCACACCATGGATCTATAAACTTTCCATCACCAACAATCCAAGAAATGAAAGGTTTAATAATTTCCTTGATAGCATGTAAACATTTCCAAGTCCAAGAGCAAACAACAGAACACTTAGCATTCATAAAATCAGTTTTAGGGAACTATTTAGCTTTAAGAACTTGGGCTAGCAAGCATTCAAGGTTTTCTACAATTTTCTAAGCATTTCTAGCAAGCAAAGGTATTCAATTCAGCTTTTTTAAACCTTAGACCACCCTCCGACTTAGGAGAGCAAAAAATATCCCAACCTAACAAATGCAGTATTCTATCATTAGGATCCAGAGTTCCCCCCACCAGAATTTACATAAATGAAAATCAATTTTCCTACAAATATATTTAGGAATGATAAAAGCACTCATCTGATAGAGGGGTATGGCTTGGACAACATGCTTAATCAGAGTAGTTCTTGCAGCCTGAGATAAAATTTTATGAAATCGGACAGAAATTCTAGCATCAACATCTTGTAAAATACTCATGTGAGTCTAGATTTTAGAAGATTTAAAAACAGCAGGAGTTCCCAGATATTTTCTCCCAGATCTCTAGTATGGATATTAAGCATATTTGACAACTGACATTATAAAGATTCAGGATTTTTTTTACTAAATAGAGTGCGATACTTATCAAAATTAGTTTCCTAACTAGAGGCTAGACAATATTTTTGCAAATAATATTTAATGGTTTCAAAATCTTTTATAGATGCTTTGGAAAACAACAAAGAATCATCATCAAATAAAAGATGAGTCATAGGAGGTGCTTCCTTGTACACTTTAATGCCTTCCACCAGGACTTTCCTAGACAGAGCATCTATATAGGCTAATAGAGCCTAAAAAAAAAATGATGTAAAGATAAGGGGAGAGGGGGTCTCCTTGTCTCAAACCTCTTTCAGGCTGGATAAGGACAGCAGGGCTACCATTTAACAAAACAGAATAAGAAATAAAAGACAATTCAAGTTTGTCATAAGCTTTAGACATGTCAAGCTTTATAGCTGCAATTCCATCAACTTTCTTATGATGGTTCACAGCGTAAATAACTTCATTAGCAAGAAGAATGTTGTCCGAGATCTTCTCTTAAGCATAAATGCACTCTGGTTATTGAGATATACGATTGTTCATGAAAGGTTTTAGTCTGTTGGCTAAGGTATTAGACATGATTTTGTAGATAAAGTCACAGAGGCCAATTGGTCTATGAGATACAATTTCAGGAAGATGGACCTTAGGAATGAGAGCAATATTGGTATGATTAAACACTTTAGCAATATGTCCGGTGCGAAAACAAGTTTGGGTCATATCTACAACTGCCTCACCCACTATATCCCAGTGTTTTTGATATAAAAAAAAGGCCCGTAAAACCATCAGGTCCTGGGGATTTCTTTCCTCCCATTTGAATTTTTTTTTTTTTATTTCCTCAGCAGAAAGGGGAGAGTTTAGATGATTATCCTCCACAGAGAACTTCACAGGAAGATCTTGGAGGATTTAATCTTGAATTTGCTGAGGTTGAGAAGTATATAATATTTTTAAATAATCAACAAAAGAAGTGGATATACTATCTCTATCAGTTAAAATGGTGCTAGCATTATTCTTAATCCAACTAATAGCATTTATTTTTCTCCTGAAAAGAGTGACTCTATGAAAATAAGGGGTATTTCTATTCCCTTCCATGAGCCAAACTTCACTAGATTTTTCCTTCCTGTATAATTGTTCCAAATTATACAAGTACTACAATCTGGCTCTGAGTCTGGCAATAGAGCTAGAGTCAGTTGGGTTGGAAGTTTGAATATTAGTTAAGTCTTCTCTGGTAGTTTTAATATTAGTCTGGATGTTACCAAAGGAGGACTTATTCCATTAACGCAAGCCTTTCTTAGTACTAAAGAGTTTTTCTTTTAGTTTGAAAGCAGGAGATCCTACCACATTAACAGACCAAGAATTAGCTATGATATCTCTACAAGTAGGATCTTCAATCCACATGGCCATAAAATGAAAAAGGTCTAGGTATACAATGGTCAGAAGAGTCTCTAGGCAAGTTATTAACACCAAATTTAGGGAACAATTTTCAGCACATTGATTGATTAGACATATGTCTAGTATTTCAAGAATAAGATGACTACCTTGTTGCATGTTAGACCAAATAAATCTAGGACCAGAAAAGCCTGGATCATGTAAATTAAACGCTGAGAAAAATTTAGCAAAATCAGATGTCAAAGTAACTTCGACCTTAGGGAATTGGCCTAGCTGCTGCCTTGTTAACAAAGACAATACATGGGCAATGTTAACAAAAACAAAGTTTTTGAGAAGAAGAAAGTAACATGTGGTGAGGTGTTTGATGGAAGGGAAAATAGATGGTGATAAGCACGTGAGGATGATGACAAACAGGTATGGGCCATGTGGCATTGTGGCTATTGGCAGAGATGATCCGATAACAGATTTCTACAAAAAGCAGTAGAAAATAAAGAATGAGAGATCATTGAGAAACCAATTTTAGATGCATTGCATGAATTGTAACCCCATTGGCAGTGTGTGAGAGGTATTCTCATATCAACATTTCTGGTACCTGGCACTGTATTTAATATGCTCGCCGACTTTTAGACAGTCTTCAAAATTTTACAACTTATGTTAAGCCTTTAACTAAAAGTCTAAAACGAAAACAGCATACGAAGTGTTCTACAAATGCTCAACCTCGACTCATTTCACAGGATTGATCAAGTGCCTTTCGTAGTTTACAATGGTAGGTTGTATAATGCAGTTACGCTTTAAATTGGAAGACAATCGGAAATGATTATCATACACGCTGCTGTTTCCTGTTTCTCATTTTCTAATTAAATGGTACTACGAATCTGAAAGCAAAACTTTGGAAATAAATCCGTTGAGGAAATAAATGCGGACAGCCTCTCTTTTCTCTTTCCCTAAGTCCCTTCGCAACCACTCATCGCCTCAAGACTCCTAGTACGGCATTGTCACATGGTGGTTAAGGTTGCTGCATTAATGATGTACAAAGTTTACTGCAAACACTGTCGTAAACTTATACGTCGTATTAAAGATGTAAGCAGTCTAATCCAGTGTTGTTCATAGTAAATTACTCGGTACTAGTTTAGCCGCTGTCATGGGCCTCTAGACTACCGCGAAACAAGCATATTTTTTTAAGACGGGGATGCAATAATATTTGCTAGTCTTCCTTTTGTTCATGTTTGATAGAAATACTAAAGGCCCTTGACAACCGACACCGTTGATATGAGAAAGACTGAAACACTGTTTCAACAAACCTATCAGCAAAATCCATATCGATGTAGCTAGGGATCCGAGAAAGATTATTGGAAAAAAGTTAATTAGCTCAACTTTTGAATGGACCTTTGAACAATAGGCCGGTCATGGGTGGATGTTATTATCAAGATTGCACGTGTAATTATATAGATCACAAAGTGAAAAATACTAGAACTCCCTATTATATGAGTTTAATATATAGAAGCCCCACTAAATGGATCCTCCCCTATCAACTCCATACTTTCACTTTTTAATATTTCTAGGTCCAGAAGTTTAGATTTCAGGGCTTGGTAATAAAGTTTAGGGTTTGGGGAAAATTAGTAATACCAAAACTGCCATTTACTATATATACCTAATGAAATAGGCTATAGGTTTCATTTCTATTTCCATTTCCATTTTCATTTTCACTTTCTCTCACTTCTCTCTCGCCTCTGCTCTGAAGAAAATTAGGGTTCTCTCATCAAATCGAAGTAAACGATTCCAGAGAGCAAGAGAACGATTCTTGCTCCATCGATCTCCGCCGATGACGTTTACTTATTACAGAAGAACGAAATCAGTCAATCATTTTTGGTTTTAGATTGAATCTCAGATCAGAGATGCAACGATTTTCTTAGGGTTTTCTTCCTTCCCTATCAGTTACAATCGATTCTTTGTATTCTATAGCTAGTTATTGTTTCATCACATCAATTTCTTCTTTCATCTTCTTCACGGTTCTTTTAATTTCATTAGATTTCATTTTCATTCGGTTTCGTTTCTCCCTGTAGCTCTGCAGAAACGAAGAAGAAATATGAATCAAAGAAAAACGAAGAAAAACAAATCGGAGAACGAAGAAAATCAAATCGGAGAGGAAATTTGGAAGATTAATATCGAATATCAACAGTTTCAAATTAATTTCATGAACAAATCTAACAAATCAGATAAGTTTTCCTCCTAAACTATATTTGTCTTTTGATTCAGTTTTAATTTTGTTTTGAAAAATCAATTTATGGTTCAAAAACCTATAAGAACAATTATTTCTAATCAAGTTTTTAATTCGATTTGTAATTGGAGTCTGGATTTGTAATCATCTCATCTTTATCTTCGATTTGAGATAAAAAAAATCACAAATAATTTGTAGAGTTCATGATTGAGATTTGATTGATATGTCAATCCGTTTTCCTGATTGTAAATCTAAATTGAGATTAGTAATCGATGCATCTTAATCTTTGGTGGATGATTGAATGTATTCGTCTAAGATTCAAGACAGTCTTCTCCGTTAATCTTTTATCTCTATCTCTGTGGCTCATACACACACATCTGTTTCGTCATAGATCATAGATGAACGATTATCTTGATTTTTGAAATGATTCGGCGCTATAATATGATGTAGATACTATTAACTTCATTTTGATTTGACTGATTTGACGATTGAATAGATATGAATAACTCTAAGCATTTCGGTACAAAATTTATGAGAAAATCAGGAAGTAATTAGTTTTTTTGTCCTTTTCCTTTTCACCAAGAACAATAGTATTTTCTTAAGAAACAAATATGCTGCTTATATGTTGGAACTTGCACTAATATCGTGTCTACTGGTTACTAGAAGAATGCCATACCAGAAGCTGCTGGGGAGTCATTGCGGCTGCGCTGTAGCTGACAGGATGCTTGGACCAAAGGAGGATAGACATTTGGCAATTGTTCTGGTCGGTTTGCCTTCCCGAGGAAAAACTTTCACTGCTGCTAAACTTACGAGATATCTTCGTTGGTTGGGTCATGATACCAAACATTTCAATGTTGGAAAGGTAAATTTTCATATTCCTAAAGATATTCTCCTGCTCTTGACTTTTCAACTGATGACTATAAGTGTCAATGTGACTTTATGTTTTTTGACTATAACAGTATCGCCGCCTTAAGCATGGAACAAATCAGGTATTCTTATGCTGCTTGGGCTCTCGTCATATGTATATTTTTTCTTTTCTTTTTACTGGTTATCTATTTGAAATGTCTTTCTTGAAGCATTTATCTTAACACTGAATGAGGATAATAATGTTTGCTTTGTCACAAGCATCTAAAATGGAAAAAAAAGTAACATCTTTGTTGTTCATGCAGAGTCTTGATTTTTTTCGAGCTGACAATCCGAAGGCATGGAGGCGCGTAATGAGGTGAGCATCATCCAAACATTCTAGTTCGTATTTATAGATTTTATAATGTCACATTTTCTCGCCTCTGAAACATCAAGTACATACTCAATGTTTTATTGATAGATACACTTTTTTGTTTAGAAGTCTCAATGTGATTTGGTTAAACTTTTTCTTTCTGTCAATTATATGGTTTCAGTAGTTATTTGAGTATTTCATCTTGTAATGGCTATATCACGATGTCCTATCTGGAGTTTTGCCTCAGATCAGATGGTCATGCTAACACCTAATTAAGTTTTTCTACAAGATGAAATACTCAGATCAGATGTCCTATATGCTAATTGCTATAGAATTATAGGAAAAGTATGTAACCTTATGTTGGTAGGAACCTATCTTTTGATGAAATTTGTGTTTCTATAATCATGTGTATCTACTAGTTACACATGCTAGAAATCTGCTAGTTACACATGCAATTAGGATGTGTAATTGATGGTTACACTTGCATTTTGAATGTGAAATTGCAGATTACACATGCATTTAGGGATGTATATCTTCCATGCATAGATGATTTTTCTCTTAAACTATACATTTCAAAAGCTAAGTGGATGTGTAACTTCCAGTTACACATGATAATTAGATGTGTAACTTCTAGTTACACATACTTATTGAATGTGTAACTTTTACTTACACATACTTATTGAATGTGTAACTTTTGGTTACACAGATTTTACTTACATATAGTAATGGTTGTTACTGATTGAAAATGTTGCATTATTTCCATTAAGGTTGCATTCTTTTCATTCTAAAATGTGCATATAATATGTGAATGATTGTATGATATGAAACGTGTATCTAATCGATAGTTGTTCATTGTGCTTTACTCGTATGTTCGTAGCTATGTGATGGTGAAAGTTGTAGCCGATGGTGGTGCGGGTGGTGGTACTACTGGAGTTGTGGTGTGAGTTGTGGATAAATAACTGGAGGTGTCACATTAATTTGTGGTGGTGGAATTGCAAAGTGGTGCAACTATTCTATTGTGTGTTGTGATTCTAGGAGGAGTTGGTGGTGGAGGTGCATCTTTTAGAGGAGGATATGGAGCCAATGGTGGTGATGGAAAAAACTATTCAATGCACTCAAATTCTTTGCTTGCTGGTACACCTTTTTAGATCCCTCTCTTGTTGTTTTTAGTTTCAAATTCTATGTCTAGACTGCACATTTATTTACATTACACAAGTAGGATGCATGTGTAACTTCTAGTTAAACATGTGATGTGCATGTGTAACTTCTAGTTAAACATGTGATGTGCTTGTGTAACTATGAATTACACTAGACAGATGCATGAGTATCTTCTAGTTACACATGAAAATTATGAACAAACCTTGTAACCAAAAAATTACACATGCCACTTACACAAGCTTTTATGGATGTGTAACTCTTAGTTACACAAGTCAGGTGCATCTGTAACTCTCAGTTACACATATTATATGCATGTGTAACTCCTCTTTACACTAGAAATATTCTAGGTATCCAAGTCATATCCATGGGTCATGCCAATTACACGTGATAGATGCATGTGTAACTCCAAGTTACACATGCTAAGATGGGTTATCATGTGTCTTTTCTGTGATCTTTTTCCTATAAACTTACAATTCTCCTATAATATTTTTTTTCTTGCTTTTTATTCATCCAACCTAATCCATGGATGTTTCTTTCGTTGCAGATATGCAAGCATTTTGGAATGAGGAAGACAAGAAAGAAAGGCAAAACTTCTAGTATAGGTTTCAATGGCTTATTTCTAGTGTTTTAACTCATTTATTGTGTTCAGTAACAACCGATTACTATAGTTGGTAAACAAAGTTATTATTGTAAATTAATATTAATGTGATAGATGTATTTTTTGTATATTTTTTTTCTGTTGTGTAACTGTTGACTACACAAGTCATATGCATGTGTAACTTGTGGATACACTTGTCATATGTATGTGTAACTTCTTATTACACATGTCATATGGATGTATAAGTTTAAGTTACACAATATTGAATACACAACATGAATGTGTAATTTTTATACATGTGTAACTTCTGGTTACACTTGCAATATCAATGTGGCCAGAGGTGGTGGTGAGCGGTGGTCGGTTGGCGGTGGTGGTTGGTGGCGGTCGGTGGCGGTGGTGGTCGGTGGTGGTCGCCGGCAGTGGTTGGTGGTGGCTATGGTGGTGGTCGGAGGTGGTTGCCGCCGGTGGTGGTCGGAGGTGGTTGGCGATGGCTGTGGTGGTTGGAACATTATCACATAATATTTTAATAATTTGGGGCCTAAATTTAAATTTTATTTAATTATGGGCTTGGCCATATACATAAGGGTATCAAAGTCTTTTAATAATTTGGGGCCTAGATTTAAACTTCTTTTAATTAAGGGTCTCACATTATGGGTTATCCATGAGTTGGGCCTTAGCCTAATTTTCCCAATCACAAAACCCTATATGTTTTTTAGTAGTTTTACCCAACAATGGAAGCCAGAAACTATGATCAATCCCATCCTACGTTATTAATATGGGTAGTCTAAATCCCAATTCCCAGATAGCACTTCTTAGATATCATTATCAGGGATATATTTTACATGAAAGATAACAAATTCAACATCATTTTCATGAACGTGAACATGAATACGACTAATACTAGCTAGCCATTGCTTAACAAATCTCCAATCCCTCAAAAAGGTTTTAAGTTTAGGTTTCTAGGGGGATTTTATTTACTTTGGTACTAATAAGTAAACTTAGGTTTGAAGGCATTGTGTCTTGACTCAAGATACAGTTAAAAAAGGTAAAATTGGTCCTCCCATGATCCCATCCCATGTTTGGGACCAAGCAAGATAGATGCATGAATGGCCCTTAAACACTAGATAAGTTACTTTTGAGACATTTTTTTATTGTGAAAATGTTATTTATGCCTCTACTATCCATGGATCATGCACAAATACCCTTATCCATTATGTATATACCCCTCCCCTTAAAAAAAGAAACCTGAAAATAAAAGTATTCCAGTGTTACCCTCTATCAGAAACTGTTTTTTAGTTTCAATCGGAAAGAGAGAACTATCGAATTCCTCCACCACCAAATTTATCGTCGCCAGCATCTCCACTTCAAGATCATCTCTAATTCCTCCACCACCTCAACCGATTTTATCAATAGTTCAAGCACCACCTCTTATATTTCGACCAAAATTCACCACCACCACCTTTTAAACAATCGATTTAGATCTATTTTTACTTGATTCAACTACAAAAACTTAAATCTAAAGATGAATTAACGAGGAACTAATCTCCAAAACCTAATCTCGAGTCTCGAGAATGAGAAATGTAATTTCAAGTAATTGATCGGTTCATTTCGATTTCATTTTTCAACTGAATTGTACTTGATTCCTTTTTCAAACCCCAATCGATAGTCGATTCAGGTATGAATTCCTTTTTTTTTTTCCAGTGCGATTCGAGAGAGAGATCTGAGTGATTGAGTGGTTCGCTTGAAATCATCGATTACCAACAACAGCAACAGAATTTGATAATTGATCTCGTTCCCAAATTTTGTGATTTCGATTTGAAGATTTGTAGAGTTGTGTAAGTTGATACTGAGATTAACAAGTAATATTGTTGTTTGTTTTAGGTGGTGAATTTAATTCTTATTTTTTGTTGTATGTTCTAGTGAGATATAAGTGCAATTACAATCTGTAATCGGTTGAGTTAATGACAACAGACGAGATTGAGTTGTTGTTGTCTTTTGAGATGAAGTTGTTGTTGGGGGTTCAATGTTTTTGGACTCAATTGATGCAGATGATGGAGGATAAGCTAAAATGAGGTACTAATTTAGATGATTTTTAGAGCTTACAAGGAATGAGGATGAACTCATTGTGGTGATGTTGTTGTACTGCGGTGGTTGCTTGATGATTGAGCTAAAGAAGATTAATGTTAGGTTGCTTCTGCAATGGAGGAAAGTGGTGGTGCTTTAGTCTTAGATGGTATTAAACTGGTGATTGATGCTGCTGCAGTGGGAGGTGGTGGTGTCTTACAAGAAATGATGAGACTGAAATCAGCCTTGAATTGATATTTCAGATACAGTATTGGTGTGTGGTTCAGGTGCTAACTGAATGGTGATATTGCAGATATGGTATTGGTGTGTGGTGTGTGGTTCATGTGGTAATAGAATCTGATTGAGTTTTTTAGCACCAAAATAATCAAGAAGGATATGAAAAGCAAAGACATTTTTAAGAGCGAAAAGTAATGGATGTTTTGATAATAGTTCTGACATTCCTATGTTATCAACAACACATACTATGATTGTTTGACGACTATTAATTTCTTGTGCTAGATGTGTTTTTGTTAGTTAGTGATTGACATTTGAGAAATCTGGGTGTTCAGCTAAGATTTTTGTGATGTTGTGAGTTAATACAGATGAAGGGTGCTGAGAGCTAGTTTTGTAGGTGATTCAATGGGTTGGTTATGAAGCTATAGAATTGCAATAGAAGGGTTGACTGAAATGAGTTTAGATGTTGGTTCTGGTGGTTGCTATTGAAGCTGTAGGGTGGAGTCAGTGATGAGACATGGAAGGAGCAGAGCTATGTTGTGTCATGTGGTGTTGTATGGAGTTGGTGATTGATGTTGTTGTAGTATGAGGTGGTGTTGCTTTATAAGAACTGATGAAATTGAAATCAATCTTGAACTGAAATTGGTGATGCAGTGGCCAGATCAAGAAGTGGTTTGTAAGATGCAAATGGTGTTTAAAGCTAAGGAATGAGTGAATGAGATGGAATTGCAGTGACTGGTACTGGTAAAGATGCAAGTGCGGGAATTGCAGTTTTGGTGATGCTGCAAACGCAAAATTGCAGTTGTTGTTGTTGTTTTCGTTGGAGTTGAGCTATAAGTTTGCGGAACAAGGTTGCAGTTGGTGAAGAAGTGAACAAATGAGAGTTGAAGTGCAGAACAGTTGTCTTCAAAAGTGAAAGCAACTAGCCTAAGTTGCCTCCATATTTGGAGACAACTTGGGCTAGTTGCCTTCACTTTTGAAGAAAACTTGAGCTAGTTGCCTCAGATTCGGAGACAACTTGAGTTAGTTGGCTCCATTTTGTTTTGCAACTTTTTTATGTATACTATTTATTGGAGACAACTTGAGCTAGTTGCCTCCACTTTTGGAAACAACTTGAGCTAGTTGCCTCCGATATGGACACAACTTCAGCAAGTTGACTCTACATAGTGGTGGTGGTCGTTGGCGGCGACGGTGATGGTTGGCGGCGGCGGTAGTGGACAGTGGTGGTGTTGGTTAGCGGCGGTGGTTGGCGGTCGTGGACAGTGGCGGTGGACGACGGCGATGGTGGACAACGGTGGACAGTGGTGGTGGACGGCGGTGGACGGCGGTGGACAGTGGTGGTGGTGGTTGCCGGTGGACAGTAGTGGTGGGCAGTGGAGATAGTGTTTTTTTTTTTTTTTTTTTTTTTTAAAATAATGGTTGGTGGTTTTGTATATACACTATACAAAAGAGGGTATTTTAGTAATGTATTAAGCTTAGGGGTATAATTTAAGTTAACAAGGATATTTTTCAATAAGTCTCATACTAGGAGTATATAGATAATGTTCCCTTTTCTATTTGGTTGCTGATCCAATGTATGGACATACTGATGGAACTTTATGTAAGTAGCTAGATCTGTGAAGACTATACAAATTTGGGTCAACCGACAGACATAAATTCCCAGGGATTCTATTTGTTTATATTTGTCACCAAGTGGCTCAGTGTGCTGTAAATCTAAATCATGCACCAAACAATGTGACATAAAATGAAGTGAAGTGACCTCTTTAAGAAGTTAATCAACTATAGGAAGGAATTTACTGATTGCTAATTAGATAATCAATACGGTGAAGAATTTTCGTTTGTCCGGATAAAAGAAAAGATCTTTCCACGGGATTAAAGATATCATATGCTTCAAAAAAAAAAAAAAAGTGTGTCATTCGGGTGCTCATGTTTGTAGAAAAGAAAACTGTCGTTAGATTTATTTTCAAACAGTAAATACAACACCAATAAAAGATGAAATAAATAAATTTAGTTTAAAAATTATACGATTAATGTGTGTGGCTTCCTGTTAAAAAGATTAATAACGAGGAAAACCAAATTACATAGAAAGTTACCAATCAAGTAAGTGCAGTGGTTAGGATATTGTATTGTTCTACCATACGAGCTCAAAAAGTGCAGAATCTAAAGATATTTAAGTTAGGGAAGAAAGCATCTTCTTCTAATTTGATCATTGGTGGTGACCCAGGGGCGGAGCTGGACTTTATAGGTTGGCGGGGCAAATATATAAGGGCTTTTTAATAAAGTGGCCACCTTTTTGACACATAATTAAGAAACCTAATTTGATTGGGGGCCGCCCATATTAAATGGGGGCCATGACATGATATTTCCACCCCAAAAAAATTTCGGGTCATATTAATCCGATTGTGAATATACTGTTTTACCTTTCCTCTTAAAAATTAGTTATATAATAATTAACTACCCTAATCAAGGCCCCTAATTTATACCCCTAAAACAAATCTAAATTGAAAATCAGTTTCACTTCATCTTCTTCTTCTCCTCCTCTTCATCTTCTCCACTACCACCACCATTAACGACGGCGGAAGAACACGATTTCTTCATCCGATTCATCGCGACGATAAAACTTTAATCGACGATTAACTTTTTCTACAATCATGGCTCGCACAAAGCAGACCGCTCGGAATGCAATTCAACTACACAATTTCGTTGAAGCATTGAAGGGAAAGGTTAAGCAGAAACCCTCAGTCTCCAAACCCGAAAAATCGGAACCCAAGAACCGCATGGCCCCAATTAAAAGGTATGTTAACTAAAACCAAACTTCTATTCCGTATTTTGGTGTGTTTTGATTGTGAAATCGATTCCGGTAACCGAAGAATGGAAGTTACAGTGTTAGGGTCGGTAGTGTCGAAATGTTACAACCCTAACGACCCTAAAGTTGCATGTAAAATGTATGAAAAATCGTTAGGTTGTTAGGTTGAAGATGCCGACCGTTTTTCTGCAACTGTAGTTTAATGGTGGCCTAGATTAGAGTCGGTTGTGTATTAGTACGAAGGAGACGACCTTAATCTAACGACGGTGTTTATATACCAACGACCCTTTTGTATTCTCTTGGACGACGCTAACTAATTAACGAACGACCCTACTGGAGAAAAAGTCAGGGTCCATGTCAAAAAAATTGGAAAAGTCGTCACCCAATAAATTGAGTCGTTGTTGTGTCTTAAACGGTCGTTTGGTTGTTAGATTCCTAATGTGACGACCCTTAAAATGAAGACATGAATCTAACTCCTATGTTTGTTATGTTATTTTACGTGTATGTGCTATAGTGCCAAGAAGGCCAAAGACAGGGTTAAAATGATGATAACCCCTCCTTCCAGACCTCCCCGACATGGATGGGGATGGGGATGGTGATGGTGCAGAGGAGGAGAAAGAGGATGAAGAGAAGGATGATGATGAAGGTAAAGATGGTTATAAGGAGGATGAAGGTGATGATGCTGGTAAACAGGGTAGTGAAGATATTGAAGGGCCGAAGACTAAAGAGAGGGTAAAGAAGGATGGATCGGACATTGCACCTAGCGCAAGACACATTCCTATAAAAGATTTGCAGCTGGATCGTCTTATTAGTGGTAAAGCGAGAGGAGAACCTAGGGATGGATGTAAAGTTCTATTTGGATATCCGGGATCGTGGGCTCGTACCATCTATGAGACAATCGTAAGTACACCAACTTTGCTTGTTATTCGATTAGGTGATATAAATTTGTAAATACATTCTAAATATGACTTGTTTCTCTTTCGTAGGATCATAAGAATGCCGTCCGACCTTTTAGGCACCAATCTTCTTTTGGGAAAATGGAGTTGTGGCCTTTAGACAAGGAATGTGCAAAAGTTAGAGCTCATGTTGAAAACTCTGGTTTGTATACTGCCGTTCAGAACTCAGTGATTGATTATGATAAGGTTGCAGTATCTACTCTATGTGAAAGGTATTACCATGAAGTCGACACATTCCAATTCCCATTTGGCGAGATGGCAGTTACTCCTGATAATGCGGAACAGATATTAGGGCTGCACGTCGAAGGCAAATCCACTAGTGAGAATTTCAAGAGAAGGCCTACTTGGGCTGATATCTATGGGTGGACCAAGAACTTGTTTGGATGGGATGAAACTACCACTAATGGGCAATTTGAGAAGGGAACCAACTATAATAAGAAATAGTTCAAACTTGTAAAGATTAGGGAGATGTTTTCTGGGACATTGGAAAAAGAAAAGGAGGGTCTCACTGATGAGGAATGTCGTTACGCTGCTGGCGCGTATTTGTTTTACGTACTTGCGTCTGTTATATTTCCCGACAGCAAAGGTAATAGGGCTAGCGCCAACCTTCTTCAGCTTTTGGATCCTTTGGAAGATGTGAACAAGTACTCTTGGGGTACTGCCATAGTTGCGCATTTGAATAGTCATCTTTCCAAAGCATCTCGGGAACAAACTTCACAGATCAATGGCAATTTGGGTCTACTCCATGTATTTGGATTGATGAAAGTTGTTTTGTTTGTCTAAATTATTTTCTTTATATCATTTGATGTTTATTTCATTGTTTTATTGTCTAGGTGTGGTTCTATGATCATTTCCCGTCACTGATCAAAGGTAATGAAGATGTGAAACCAAACAAAGATTGGAAGCAAGGTGATCCAACAGGTAAACGCTATTTGTTCACCGGTTCTCAGGATAAGGAGCAAAAAGAGGCGTTGGTAGCAATGCGGGCAAAGTTGGACAACATCAATGTGGAAGAGGTAAAATTTAATCCGTACGCAGAGAATAAAGCGGGCGTAATGGAACCTGTCGTGATGTACGATGGCCCTTTGTTTCACCCTTACGGTTTCTCGATGTACAATCCGATGAGAGTGATGCGTCAACTTGGGTTTATTCAAGATTCACCCGATGAAGAGTACGTACCTCCGTTCAAGCATGAGTTGTCTAAGTGTCTGGCTGACGCGTCGAACATAAAGGTGGTTTACGACCCTGAACCCAGTTACCACCATTGGAATGATAGACACTATAGGTTAGTAGATGTCACAACTTTGGCGCATGTCAATGAAGGGCATGAGGCAACACCAAATTACCTTGAATGGTATAAAGGTTTCTCGCATGGTCGGGTTATTCGTATTGATTCGACTAGGAGGACCAACAGATCATCCTCCTCTTCTTCTCAAGCTGACCCTAGAGATGATTCTACAATTCTTAAACTAGTGGTGAGTTGCTTATTCATAGTATTCATGTGTTCATCTAAATTCAAATATAAGCTAGTTAACGTTGAATTCGTATTTGAATGCATATAGAGGGAACAGATGAATTTTTTTTGTCAAGGCTCTATGTTGCTCGGCTGATAAAGGGGAAGTCTTTAATCCTGAGAAGCTACGTCGTTACGCTAAATACATGGAGCAAATTGAAAATCCGAAAGCAAAGAAGATGTTTGATGAGCTGTCCAAGGAAGGCAAGAGGAGCCGGAAAACACGTGTACAGATGGAAGAAGAACGTTGTCAGCAGGGAAAAAGTATCCAACCACAAAATGAACAAGAAGGTGGCGGTGCAATTCAGGGTCCTCCAAAGAGAAAGAAGACGGTCTCTAGATCAGGCAGGTCGTGAAGAGGAGGTGGTCTTCGTTGCAAAGAAGTGTGTTAACTTTAAACTTGAAGTTATGTTTTATAACTTTTGTTTCAATGGTTTCTTATTATGTTTGGATGGTTTTTTAAACAACTTTGTGTGTTAGGTTTCGAAACTTCAAACTTGAACTTAGGTTTTATACATTTTCATAATATGTTGGCACGATGTTTATTGTTTTAGCATGTTTACGATTAGAAAAATACTCTTTCTCTTCTAAACTAACTTAAGGGTCGGCTTAGTCGATTATAGCAGGCGAACGACCCTTTCGTTGATTGAATAGAAATTCAATTCCCAGTATCAGAGTCGTTAACTATATCTATATCATAAAGACGACCCTTTATTAAAAAAACTATAAAGAAATTCTTGTAAAGGGTCGTTAGTGTGTTTACGGATACACCTAACGACCCTTGTGCAGCAGATCCAGGGAGCTAAAACATAGATTGACATTGTCGTTAGTCTCTTAATGGATAAAGAGAACGACCCGAAAGGTCAATAATCCAGGGGATTTCTGAAATATTTAGTTAGGGTCGTTATTTTTATTTGAAATATACCTAACGACTGTAATAATGCAATAATCCAGGGAAGTAAAGAAATTGTTGAATAGAGTCGTTATTTTGTTTATGGATTAACCTAATGACCCTTGTGTTAAAAGAATCCAGGGAGATAAGACATATATGGACAAGGTCGTTATGTTTTTTATGGCTAAAGCGAACGACCCTAAAGGTCAACTTAGCTCAGGTGATTGCTAAAATAGGGTCGTTATTTTTATTTGAAATAAACATGATGACCCTTATTAGATCATAACAACCAGATTAAGGGTCGTTAATTTAATTTGGAATATATATAACGGTGTTTTATATGCTTAACATATGACCCAACAAAAAAAGGGAATTGATTTCACTAAAAAAGCAACATTACATAGAGTGTAGCATTATAGAAAAACTAGTAAGGGTAATCAAGAATCCGGCGCATCAAATGTTCGTCAATAAACCTTCTTGCTCGTCGATACAATGTGGTATATTATTTGTGGTGAATGAAGCTAGTTTCCCCATTACGAATTGTCCATAACCCTTTGAAACGTTCCAGCTAAAATAATATAGGAATTCTTATATTAGAAACTTTTAACAATGAATATGGTACTAATATTATTGGATTACTAACCTTTTCCCTTAGGGGAGCTTGTGGATGATAGTCGTAAACCATATTTCTAACTATTATGTACTCTCGCATTGAACCTTTCATGTAGTTGAATCGAAATGCTAAGTATCTCCATTTGCGGTTATTTGGATTCGATGTACGCTCATAGAAGAACTCTTTAACTCTCTTCCAAAACATTGAATATATTTCATTTGGAGGTTCATGAAACATATTAGAAAATGATTTTACGAGACACAAATCCTCATGCCTTTCCCATTCCACCATTTCCATTGAAGGATGAGTATTTCGGATGATAGTTAAAGTTTCTGGCAATTTTATCAACATGTGAGGGTTGTATTATATAGAAGAATCCTCCAACGGTCCTTTTTTTTGAAATTTGTAACCAAATTCATTAGTATGACAAATTAGCAGTAGGACGACCCTTGAAACTACTATGCATTGAATTGTTGGAAATAATAGCATTGGTAGTGTATGTAAATGACGATAAGATATTACATGTTAACCACTTTTACTACTGCGAGATTCCACAACAATTGCGGCTTCGATGTGATAAAACGTCTCTCCTCTCCATTTCTTATACGCTTCTTGGGCCGCACGCCTATCCCCGTTGTTCATAGCGAGAAACTTGTTGTATTCGGAGCACAATTTCATAACATGAGTAACCCTTGAAGAAATGTGCCCACTATCATAGTTGTGGCGTAGTTTTTTGTAGTTTTCACCCATCTTCACAACAGGGTTTGACCGAGACGTAGTCTCATCTTCAAGATCCTTCGATATGTAGTAATTTTTGAGCCATTGAGTCTCTTCCTCCACTTGTTTCATCCTTTCCCTTAGATGAAATTGTTCTAGACCCCGCTTTTTGGCCTCGCGCATTTCTTCTTCTTCCTTCGTAGGATATGGCGATTTGGTGTATGATTTTTGGGGTGGTCGCATGCTTCTTTTGCGTATCTCTTCTTCCATTGCCAAAATCGAGTTTGTTGGACATTTGCATCTTTGGAGTATGTCTTTGGTAGAATTTCTACTTGACCTTTGATTTTTCATTGCGAAAAGAACTTGCTAGGGGAAAAACAATTGTTTCCTCTATATTTAAAACCCAATTGCAACGGCTATTTTTTTGGGGAAAAGTGTACATCCAAAAGATCCGTTGTGATTCCAAGATACAATAGACTAGAGTCGTCAATAATTTTGTATATGTACCCTAACGACTCTAAGTTGAAAATAAACCGGGACACATGGCAAATTTAGCTATGATAGTCGTTAACCTGGAGGTATATATACAATAACGACTCTATTGATTAATAATCCAGTAGACAATGCAAAATTAACCTTTAAAGTCGTTATGGAACATAATAATTTAATTTAACTATTTCTAAGCGTCGTTAACCTGTAATTTGATGTATGTTAACGATTCAACCTTTACAAAGAGAAAAACAAATAAGCCGCAAGAGTAAACACATTGTATTCATCAAGCATTCTTCAAAATACAACTATCCCGGGTCAAGATACAACCACTTACAAAAGGTATGCTTAAAAATGCAATGCATTGGCCAAAATAAACGTCTTCACTCAAGATTCACCGCCCATGTCAACGTAAATCAGGGTGGGATCCATAGCATTCCAAATGTTCATTCCATACTCATACTGGTTTGTCCACTCCTTGGTGTACTCTCCCCAATCACCATAGACCACCCGCGGCAAAGGGCATTCTTCGGAAATCTTCAAACCTATGTAATGGCTATCGTTCACATGTGACATTAAAATTCTTCTCTTCTTTATTGCCGCCTCACACTTAGTTCTTGAGGGTACGTAAATACAAGAGCCTCCAGGGAATCCTTTACTGAAAACTATTACAACACAAGTGAATGTGTCCGCTAAAATCTGACCACCAAAGGGCATTTGCATCCAAAAATTATAACCGGCCTTCTTCGACCCTTTCCGCCATTTCACGTTAGATAACAACTCCTTGAACTTGTATTCCCTCTCTTTTGAATCTCCTTCCATGATCATGGTTAAATAGAGTTGCTTGTCCTTCACAAGTGTAGCTGCCATTTTTGTTCTTGCATATTCGATTTGGGTTAGATTTAGTTCGTCGGCCACGTCGAAATTCCCCAATTGTTCGGTTGCAACATGATAACCACAATTTCCATCTGCATCCACTTTGTCGGTGGATATAAGGTGATCTAAGATGACGTATGGAAGTTGTGCAGTATACGCCTCGTACAAAGTGTAAGCAACACGATTTGGTCTTCCTTGCGAATCCCTTGTTGTATGCGGATTTCCTAATTTACCTATTATCGTCACTATTACGCTCGATTAGCTCCGTTGAGTGTCGACCACATGCTCTTCCGTAGGTATAACTTCGCTATCATTTTGTGTTGACTCTTCGTTTTTGGACCGTCTCCTTTTCTTGGGAAGGAAAGACTTCTCGTACTCCGTAAATTCCGCTTGTACATAATCATCACGTGAGGGGTTACTGGTGCATCTATTCGCATCATTCACAGTTTGTCTGAACGACTTTTGAGTTGTTGGTCTTCCAGTTGATTTTTGTTTCGTTGGCTCTTCTTCTACTCCCAAACACTTACGGGCAACCGACCATAAATTAGAAACCAGTATTTGTCTTCCCGCATAAGTGTGTCTTCGATATTTCTCACTGATGTACTTTCCAATCTCCAAATCTCCAAATTGTTCATCAGAATCTCCTGAGGGAGTTGGGTCAAACGAAAGTTGCTTCCAAAAAGGATCAATATCTCCGAGGGGAATAAGCTCCTTATACCCTCCAAGCTTATGTCTACAAGGGAGACCAAGCCAAGTTTCGGTTGTACAGTTACATGTAAACACTTTTCCTTGGGAAGCTTTCTCTCGGAATCTGTATAGTTCAGCCATCATATGCTTTATTGCCCACCATGACACTTGGTGTGCAACCCCCTTAGCAAATCTTTGTATGGTAGGTATTTCTTCAAAAAACAGTCTTTACTATGCTCCATCTGAGCATCAATCTTGATAAGATCATTCTCGGCGTGCTCGTGAATAGCTTCTTGTACCGTAACCACCCCACCATTGTTGAGCTCAAGATTTTTTTTCAAACGCCCGTGAGACTGCTCATCAATACTCGTTGACTCATTCTTGAAGTGCTTGTACTTATTGGTCCATGCATAAACGAACTTCTCCTTCCAAGGATTCAACCATGTATCCAGGAAATAGTCGACCACCTTCTTATAATCGGTACTCCAATCATAAATAAACTTCTGCAATCTAGCATAGTACTTCACCTCGGTTTTTGAATGAACCAAGTAGTCCCACTCTTTGCAGAATTCCTCCCATATACCCCCCTCTTCGTCGTATTTTTCCTTATCTTTTTTTCTCTCTTCCGCTCTCTCTTCACTTGAAAGTTTACTAAGACGCTCGTCTTCCTCCTCGGAACGTTGATTACCCTTCGCCGGTTTGATTATTTGGATCTGTTTCTTGCAATTTTGAAAAATATTTTGTTGGATGTGCCACGTACAAAGGAAATGTTGAGCTAGTGGAAAAACCTGACGAACGACACTCATAACTGCAAAATCTCGATCCGAAAATATAATCTGCGGTGTTTGTTCGCCAAGGTATATCAACCACACTTGTTCCAACGCCCACACATAGTCCTCTATTTCTTCGTGTTCCATAAATACCCACGCCACGGTGAAAGATTGTTTATCCTAAGTATGACTAACCACGTTCAACATCGGCATGTTATACCTGTTGGTCTTATAAGTGCAATCTATGAACAATACTTGGTAGAAACATTGTGCCAATTCCACCATCCTAGGATGGGAAAGAAAAATATGAGTGACTTTGTCGCCCGGACCCACCCTTGTTTGCATGGAATAGTTAAGTTTTTCTGCCAACCACTCCGATTGTTGCATGATCAGTTTTCCATCCCATTCAGTTTTCTTGAGGGTTGCTTTGGCAGCGTAAATAGTGGAAATAGTTGACAAGTTAGACTTATTGGCCTTTTTAATTGCAGTAAGGATCTTAAGGGGACTAATTCCCTTCATATGTCGTACCATTTCCATTTCATGTGGTTGCAATCGGGCATATGCAGGGTGTCCCGTAAGACTTTTTGGTGGAGGGTGATTGTGATGACCGTCGGGAATACTATACAAAAACCATTGTCGAGATTCAATATTCATCTTGAACACAATCCTGAACGGGCATCTAATCTTCTTCGACGAAGTTTTGTAGACCCTAGTTGTCTTCTTCACATACTTGTAATTCTTTCCTTTATGACTTTCTTCCTTATCACCGGCTCTCTCGCATACCATCTCCATTTCTTTCCAACTAGCATGCTTGATTTTAACAACCACGCACATCTTCTCTTTTGCCTTGGAAATCGCCCATTGCCTTGCCTCTTCCTTATTTTTCCAAGTCTAATTTTGAGCAAATAACACGTTCATTAGAACACTAAGTAAAAAAATTTCCAAAACATATATATCCATTCAAACCATTAAACCTTACCAAATCATTGATGTAGTGTTCGGAGGTATCCGACCCGATAGCAGAGACGGGTTCAGGTTGAGAGCTCACCAAAACCAACTACACAAAAAAATATTAAAAAGGGTCATCATCTTCTATAATATATCCCAACCGACTGTTGGGTTTTTATTAGACCTCATGTGAGTTGTCAATTTGAGAACTTTTCAGACAACGGACTTTTAGGGTCGTCAGGTGTATTATTTTAATGACGACTCTAAGGGTCGTCAACTTCGAAATATTCTGGCACACGACCCTTAGCAAGGTATAGGAAAACCACAGAGCATCGACTGTAAGGGACGTCGCTGAGTAAATAACATGGCTAACGAGCCAAATAGCAGTTATTGCAAAAATTTAAAATTTAAAACAACGGTTCAATCCTAGGTGTAGTTATTGCATATTTGGAAAATGGGTAACCGTTTTCTTTTTCAAAAAATAGTCGTTTGTACTTTTTTTACTATAAAAAGAGACCTATCCCTATCAAGATATTCACCCATCACTTTCAAACACCAAATTAGTATTCACCCATCACTCTCAAACACCAAAAATGGCTCAAAATCCATTCAACAATCATGAGGATGTTGCTATTTTCAGAGCACACATCACGGTCAAAAAGCATGACTTTGAAAGAGAGCACTGGGTCTTATCAAACCACGACGAAGCCGGAGATCCCTACCATAACCAAGATCAAACATCCAATGATTGGTGGGAAAGTGTGTTTATTATTTTCAAAGCACTTAACGGAAATCGTTATGGAAGGTCGCTCCAAGACATTAAGGAGAGATACGCTTTACTCTACAAGGAGTGCGTAAATATTTGAAAGACGAATTTGAAGCGAGACTCAAGGCTCTTCCCAAAGAAGGCGCCACCACTAGAGTAAGTTTGTCAATCAATAAGGCCTCTCATATGGTTATCTTCATTTAAAATGCTAACTAATAATAAAATTTTATTCTCCAGTACACTTTGGGTTGCAGCCAATACGAGGAAAAGTACGTCCATGAGTTTTTGCACGAAGATTGCTATCGTCTCTTGAACGAAAATTTCTGGCTATTCAAACAATATTGTTAAGTGTTATGTAGTGAACCATTATAATTATGTCTTTTCATTCTGATTTATTTTCGAATTACATGTATGTTTCTTTCCAATTCAATAAAAACAGTTCATCTTTTAATTATCAAAGAAAGGGTCGTCATGTTAAAACTATTAATACCTAATGATGCTTTTTTAAAGTAATGTTCTACACTAAGAGTCGTCTGTTTAGGAGAAATAAATACTAACGACGCTTGCTGTTCAATACATCAGATATTTCAATATAGAGTCGTCATACTTTAAAAGTCAGAGACTGACGACCCTAAGTGTAAAAACGAGTCGTCGGTTTGTTAATATGGACAGATGACGACGGTTATAGCAGTAAATGCGAATTTTGAATCCACCAGATGTGGTTGAGTCCACCAACGGAAAAAAAATTCAAAAAAGATGCAGTTGGGCCGTTCAACTCTATAAATAGAGACCCAAGACTTACCTAATACTCACACAACTCTTTCATTCTTAACCTTCACATACTATATCAATCATTCATCATCCAAGAGGAAAAATAAGAGAAAACACAATGGCTGCTCCCTACACTTCTGAAGAGAATTGTGCCGTTGCGAGAGCTTGGTTGACAATCACAAACCACTTTAAAAGTCTGGAAAAAGACATTAATGAAACATCGGATGCTTGGTGGAACCGTGTATTCATCGTTTTTGTTGCGTGGGACGGAAATCGCAACTCAAGGTATTTGAAACAAGTCAAGGAACGTTTCCGGGAGATAAAATTAGAATGTGAGGCTTTCAAAAGATAAATTAAAGCCGTAAGGAAAGCCATGCCCAATATGTTGGGCATTGTAAGAGTAAGTATTTAACAAGAGGTGAAACTTATCTAAATCTAGCTTTCAACAATACTAACTAAGTTTTTTGTTTTCAGTTGGGGAAGGCGTATAAACGATACGAGGTGCTTCGTGGGAACAAGTTTAAGTTCGAAGATTGCTACCTCATCTTGAATGGCACTACCTATAATTACAGCATCTATGGTTGAGTGTTTAAGTGCACCGTTATTATCTATTGTATTTCATTTCCTTCAATGCAAATCTATGCAAGATGTATGCCTTTTACTATTCAATGAAATGAACTTATGAAATCAATATCTTAAAAGAAAACACTAAGGGTCGTTAACATGTAACACTATCGATATCAACGACTCTAGTGATCTATCTTAATGGTTGCTTAGGGTCGACAGTTTGTATGCATACATGTGTGACGACCTTAAACCCAAAAAAACAATTCTCCCCAGAGACCTGTGTTTAAGAGTCGTTGGGTGTGTAAACAAAGAAAACAAATGACTCTTGTTGAAGTACCTAGAGAGTCGTCAGTTTTTAGCACACCAAGCTGACGATTTTTCATCGCCATTAAAAGTTGCAGGTTTTAGTCGTCAGCTCGGGTGTTAACAGACGGACGACTCTTGAGGATCGTTAGCGAATAAACAACCCGACACTAACGACCGTCACTCTGTAGAGTTGCATGGTGTCCATGAATCGACCACTTGGAACACCATTCAAACAATTTGAAGAGTGTAGTAAGTTTACCTGATTGTTTTGAGCTTCGGGTTCCTCATTTTTAGTGTTGGTTCCCTCATTTGGGCCAATAGGATCTTCATTTCCACCATTATTCATGGCTTCCTCCATTAGCATATCTTCATCAAACATCCAATCCATAGGATTACTTGACACAATGTTACCATCAACACAATCATGGTTGTTGTTTGAAGCTTCACCAAACTCATTCCCTCCACTTGAATCACTTATTACCAAAAACCCTAGTTTTCTTATCAAAACTTCTCTTCTTCTTCTCAAAACAAAAGTACCAAAAACAAAAAATTTCCCCAAATTTATTTACTCAAATCCTGATTTTAAACTAAACATAATTAACACACTAATAAAATTCATTAATTCTTAATACTAATCACTCAAGGGCATTTTAGCCATTTAGAAAGTATTTTTATAAGGGGTGACCCAAATTGCTATTGGGAACCCTATTTTGTCTTCTAGTGCATGGCCCCCATTTAATGTGGGCGGCCCCCAATCAAATCAGGTTAAGAAACTGGACGTTTTTTTGAATCTTTTTATAAAATGACCGAGATAGACTTTTTCCATCCAGTTTTAAAAAAAAAAACGAGTAACAGAAGTTAACTGCAGATGTAGCAGTTATGCTACCTAGTAAAAGACATGTACACCCCTCTCATGGACGGACTAGGTCCAGTTAGTGTTATGAGTCGTTTTCGAGTCAACTCAGTGACTTAGACCAAATGAAGAATGGTTTGGTTTTACCAAGTAAATCCCATTCTTCCAAGCTCAACGAAAATCCCAAATGTCTTGACAATTCACTAGAATTCCAAACCAAATTGAAACCCATGAATTCTTCTAGCCATGACCATAAAATCAATGACAAACCATCAACTATCCCTTAGAATTTTCTCGGACAAATCTCTCAGCCAACATCAACCATTTCTTACCCAGAATTGTTCTTTGTATGTATCATATATCCTCACAACAACTCCAAATTTTCTTCCAAGTATTTCAGATCAACAATTCAGATTTCCAGTAATTGTTTCTTACCCAATTTTCGTCTTCATATTAACTTCAAATAGATTTCATTAGAACCCAAAATTTCTCTTGAACCCTACTTAGGGGAAACCGGATATTAACATTCAAAAATCAGCATAACTATCACCACCTATAATTCCAGCTTCAGACAACATTTATACTTGAAATTCCATGTTTACTACCACCAACATAACACGCCCATTGAACCTAACAATCACATATACACATCACAAGAAGAACTCAACTTCATTTATCCATGTTAAGCAATTCAAAGACCCATCTTCCATTTACTCCTCCCACTTCTACAGTTTTTCCAAGAACCACAGAACTTAGTGTAGCTAAGGAACTGCAAAATCAGGCCTTTTCACAAACATCTTGTGTGTGTTTCGCTGCTAAAGTACCAATGATCCCAATCAGCTCTGTAATATCCTCTAACCTGTAGTAATTTCATATTTCGACAACATTGAAACACAGAAACAAACCACAATCCCAATCATACACAAACATTGAAACAACAACAACACCAGCACTTCCTCAACCGATTTTTCTGTGAATCCACTTCAACTAAAACCACTGGAACTCTTTATAATCATCAATCTTCACCATTCATCACCATATTTCAACTGCAACATAAATGAACAAGAAAAATTCAGAAACGCTAAAAAACCCACTGCAACCAAAATTAAAACATAACCCTAACTAAACAAAAATAATACAAAAAAGATAATCAATCATAGACATAAATCATGTATATAGAGAACCAAAAAAGGGGAAAGAACCCCAAACCCTAGAATTCAAATCAATCGAAATAAATCGATTTCCCTATCTAAACATCAATACTAAGCTAAATACTATGTGGGTTCTAAAAATCTTACATGGATTCTGAATTTTTCATCCTCGATTTATACTTCATCTTCGTCGCATCCAATGAAACCCTAAAACTTCAAAAATTCCAGACATCACTAATACACGATTCTTCTTCTTCACTATTAGTCATGTCTTCCGTGTTGATTACTTCTTGTTCATCAATAACCCAAGTTTTTAACCCAGTTTTGACGGAAAAATTCTGAGAGAGCGAGGGAAATAAGAAGAAGAAGAACCGAAATAAAACATGAAGAGTACTGGATCGTAAGATATAAGGATGAGGATATGGTGGTAATTTTAACCCTGAATATTGACTAAGTCAATTGGTTGGACCATTTTGGTGGGACCAAGTGAAAAAAGTAACGGAAAGGCCAGTTTATGAAAGACCTCAGAAAAATGGCCGGTTTATTAATTATATGGTTTGAAGCTGGTCAAACCATATATATAAAGTAGAAGATAGCACTAATGGAGGCCGCCGCCCGAATTTTTTTAGCGCGTTTTGCGTCAAAAAACATATCTTTGAATAGAACTTTATAATATTTAAGCCTAGTGCTAGAATTTGTTATAGAAAATTTTGAAATGTATGTAAAAAGTTACACAAATGAAGCATATTACAGTAATTTTGTAGGAAAAAGGAGGGACAATTATGGAAAATATTAAATTTCTAAGCCTATAATAGTAATTATGTAAATTCTAGGGAGGACAACTGTCCTCCCTATCCCTCACTAAGCTCCGCCCCTGTGGTGACCATGTTGTGGAGGTTCAGTAGCAATTTTTAAAAAGGGAGGTGGAGATCATCATATGCTGGACCCATTTTCTTTGTCATGACTCACGATTTATGAACGGGTGTTTTGTGTGTGTGTAATCTTAGATTATAAGACAACTCTAAACAGTAATCATAAAATTACAGTGAGACATAAGAGATATGGAGATTGATGGAGAGTATGACAACTAGTAAGCTAAGCATGCTCACCTACTCAGGCTTAGTCTTATGGTCTTCTAATCTAGCATCTAGATTGGAAGTTCACGTCATCTAGAACATCCACCTAAGTCTTATGGTCATTACAATCTAGCATATGGATGCACTGAACCATCTCATATGTCGGATCAAAAAATAAAACAATCTCGCTGAACCATTCTATGAAAAGTAGAATTCTGTTAACTTTTAATCTCGCTGAAACACCTTAAGCAGCATTCTGTTAGCTTTTAATCTTTTGTATATTTCCATTTTTATGTTTCATAATGCTTTAAGGCATGAATTTTTTGTCAACCTACCTCGTGTATAGTTTGTTTTTCCTTTAAAAGACTGGATGACTACACCATGGGGTTCATGAAGGTTATGTAGGATGTTATCAAGGTGAACTTAATGGTTGTGGTCAAAGAGTCTTAAAGCACTGGTAACTTGGGTTGTAGGCTAAGTTGGACTTAATTACTTTAATACCAAAATATGAACGAGCTGCGACTGTGGATAATTTCAGGCCTATGAGCCTTAGCAGGGAAAATCCATAAGTAATCCCAAATGGAGTCTTAATAGCTTTTGATCCTATTAACACAAGAGAAAATACAAAGAAACATGGTATTGTTTACCAAGTGGATTTTGAGCTTTAGATAATATAAGTTGGATCTATTGATAATACTTTGGCTAAATTTGGCATTGGTGATGCTTAGAGAGGGTAATAATATGATTCACTCCAGGTTCGGATTTTCAATCACCACTAATAGTATAACCTTAAACTCCATGAGTGAAAAAGCCAGATGATCTTATTTCTTATTTCATCTTCATCATGATTATTGAGGTTCAATCTACTTCAACTAAAAGGGTTGATTCTCTAGGTATGATATATGGGTACCAAGCAACTTAAGACGGTTACATAATTACTTATCGACAATTTGTTGATGATTTAAGTCTGAAGGAAATTAAAATTTAAAAAACAATTTGGTTGTTCCTGATAAATATATGTTTGTAAAATATAAATAAATATAAAATGTTGTATCATGTTTGATATATACAATATAACTTCTTAAGATTAATAATCGATTATATAATATTCTCGTTTAAATAATAAAATTTCCTGATCCCGATTTGGGCTCTTATTGCTAAAATTATAAATTCGATAAAATAATACATTTCACAAGTTCCCTTTTAAGTGTTAATAAGTCTCAAATAATATATAGCTGGAATAGCTCAGCTGGTTAGAGCGTGTGGCTGTTAACCACAAGGTCGCAGGTTCAATCCTTGTTTCTAGCGGGCCTTTTTTTGGTTTTCTTACGAATGATAGTATGACTTTGAGACTTGCGGACATCCTGATTTATAATTGGGATAATGTCTGTGATACGCGTATGGATGTTACATGTGTCTCTCCCTTCACTGTAGGTGGGGTTCGTTCCTTCAGTCGGGCCAAGCCATCAATGGTGTTGTTGCTCGTATGTAAGCTAAGTATCCCGAATGAAGCCATCAATGGTGTTGTTGCTCTTAATCTAGCTAAGTATCTTAATAAGTGTAGTGCTCAAGGTTTTAATTTTGGTACAGTGGATTTTACTACCCTTGGAGAGTTAGGCCGAAAAACCAATGATTTCTGAAAAGGTTGCGTAATTTTATGGCTAGTCATGATGCTAACTTTCGTGTCAGGATTTTTCTTTATCATAGGATTGGTGTGGCTATTCAAAAAGGAGTTGGATCTCAGCTTGTTGCGAGAATTCCAACCAATTTCTTGAAGGAACCTGATTTTGTTTGAGTTGTAATTTAAGAAATAAAATTTTATTTTGAAATAAATAACAAAAAAATTATATAAAATAATAATGTTATAAGAAAAATAAATAATTTTTTTTTTACATACACGGCTGTTGATACAGGTTAGTGTTTTCTCAAACCTATGTTTTTTACAATCCCTAATATTCTTCTCTTTTTAGCTTTTCATATTAAATTTTTCTCAAAATATGATTCACTATTAGATCGTTTTTCTTTAAAATTCGAATGGAGTTATGTGTTATCCATAATAGTTTATAATGTACTCAAAAGATCCGCAGTCACATTGTTTCATTGCGAAAAGAAATGTTGAGGTGTGATTGATATTAGGAGAGCTTGTATTTGTCAATAATATAATATCTCTATAAAAGTTAGTCGATATTATATTTACAATCTACAATTATTATTCAACCTCCAAACAAATTATTCATTAAAATAGCATATTTTTTGTAGTGATAAAGGTGAGAATGATAGATAAAGAGGCAGAGTTTATTATTGATCAGCAACCAGGTTACATGGATACAATAACATATATATATATATATATATGCATGTTAGGGAAACCCTAGGTATAGCTAGTTGGGCCGCACATCCATGGGTCGTAGGCCCTACAACACTCCCCCTTGTGCAGTCCAATAGATTTCCGAATGCAGTGATTCGCATAGAGTGCTTCGAATATAGTTCTTCAAATGTTGTTCTCTCCTTGATTGCTTGTGCCGAAATCAATTGCCTCGTTAAAACTTTGATAAGGAAAAACCCAGTGGGATAAAACCTTGGTACAACTCTTCACATGTAGTCTTGTACTTTACATGTAGTTCATCACATGCAATACAATCTTCAAAGACCGACGAGTCTAATTTAATTTCCTCGTTAAAACTTCGTTAGGAAAACCCAGAGGGACAAAATCTGAACTAAAGAAAAGGATTACAATATTACGCAAGCATAGAACATAGTTAGACTCGAATATGTTGCCTCGTTAAAACCTTGACAAGGAAACCCAGTGGTACAAAACCTTGATGAAGGGGAAAGAGTACAACGCGACAGATGCAAGTAAAGGTAATCCGTTGCAGATGATCACTTTGCTTCGTTGAAGTTGATTAGGTGCTTCACAACTTCTTAGGCATAAAATCCTTGTGGAAAATACAATAGCCTTAGTTGGGAAATTATATTCCCGGTGTTTGTTGTTGTCTCATTAAAAACCTTGCCGAGTAACAAAACCCTATGGGAAAAAGCAACCTCAGTGAAGGAAATTAGTTCAACAAGCCATTAGATGCTCCCTCTGAAGTCAGACAATTTTCATTAGTCTAATTCAGTCAATAGGGGTTTATCACACATTACTTTGGTGACTTGAATGTTTATAAGACCATGTTGTTGATCCTATAAGTTACGTTTCTTAACGGACTATCGCGTTTCATTTCTTTGATTCAGATATTTTCAGTAATATCAACGCAATCTTTATGTCTACAACGTTCAACATACTTGATGTTTTTAGTATTGTCTCGCTAAAAACCTTGTCGAGAGACAAAACCCTTTGGGAAAAACTATTCTCGATCGAAGGGAAAAAGAGTACAACACAACTTCAATTTCGAAGTAAACTATGTCGACATCATATCCTTAGATCCCCCCCCCCCCTGATGTCAGCATCTCCCCCTGATTACTTTCAGAGTTATTCCAGACAGTTCCTTTAGTCATGTAGTTTTCGAAACTGAATATTGGTAATGACTTAGAAAATAATCTACCATATCTCCCTCTGATTACTTTCGTTGGAGAAGAGATTTTTGTCCCTTCATAATCAACAACTTTTGGATTGCACTTTCATTAGCATTCCTTTCAATGTATTTGTAGGGATAAAATAAATTTATGCCAATGGTTACCTTTAAGTACATGATTATATTCATTATACCATTCCAATGACGTTGCGTTAGCGCTGATATATATCTTGCTAACAAGTTACCTGAGATGTAAAATATAATCTAGTACATTATTATACTAAGTACAACAATGCGTCTATTGTAATTAGATATGGTAATTTCATCTCCCAATACATATTCATCATCTTCCTTTAGACGAAATGGTCACTTACTTACATTTGAACCTCGACAAATCATGGGAGTGCTATCAGGATGCATGTCTTTGTTAAATTTCCTGACAACTTTAGACAAATGCAAACTGGTGGGATGATATACCACAAGCTCAGTATTCGGTCGAGCTTTCCCCAGATTTTTCATCTCAAATTCGGATTTCAAATACCTTTTAAGGTCACTTATTACATCAAGAGTACCCATCATGTCTGTACCATCGACATAGATATTTACAATTCGAAATCAGGAACTTTCTTGTGAATACGCAAGGAAAAATAACTTACTTGTCTATCCCCTTCAAATCAAATAGTCACTTGTACGGGTATAACACATCCGCATGATTGCTTGAATCTATAAGTGAGCGTTCTATCTAACTGTAAATGCACTCTGTAGTTTAGAGTCATTTGATTTGGGAAACAAAAGTCTATCAAGTACTTTTTTAAATATCTTGTATCTCTTGATTCTTTTAGAGATACGTAACAACCACATACATATGCTGCATTTCAAGTCCTTTTGAAATTACCAAGCTAACTAAGTAGAAAGATGATATAATGCTCATTACAACAAAGTAAACAATTCCAGGGCTTTGTGAGATACCTCGCGCCACAAGGAGAGTCTTTATACCATTACGACTTCATTATTCTAACTGTACTTTTTGAAAAATAATCATGTATGTCCATAGGCTTTACACTTGGTTGGTTAGCATTACCACACCAAATACCTATATATTTGTCAAAGAATCAAATTCTACCTGGATTGTGCAGGCCAAATATGCTCTTTATTGTTGATATTCAAACAATAAGAAGCATGGTTCGATATCATCGTGCTCGATTTCCTTTATCAACTGTATATGAAAATAATAATCATTAATATGATCACACGATCTTTCCATTGACTCGTGTATGTTCTCATAATCCACTTGGGATGTCATTGTTCTCTGGAATCGTTAAACTTCGGAGCGTCCTCCAGTATTGATTCATGGACATAGTCAGAGACAATCAAATGATATGATTTTATTAATGATATAAATTAGGTTGTGCCTTACTCATCTACTTCCTTTCTAGGTGAGCATTGATCGAACCTAGTGGCATCTCCATCTTCCTTTATGGAGCCACGGCCTTAACTACACTTCCACCAAGTGTAGTTGCAACACCTTAGTATATGGTGTACCCCATACTGAGGATTTCTAACCTTGCAGGAATATTTGCAACTGGTATGTGTGATCTTGTCACTTTAGCGACATCAGTGTACATTCTGAAAATCGATTATTCTTTATCACTTCACATTTACATTTGTGGAGTACAAGAATCAACATGAGACATAGTGGGAACACACCACGATAATTCCCGCCGTTCCCTTAGAAAATACTTTTTCTTATCTCCCCCTAATGACGGGAAGAATGTCTTATTAAAATGATAACCCACAAATCTAGCGGTAAGAGAGATCTCCTGCCAAAAGTTTTTAAAATGCGGATAATTGTTGAGAACTCCTTTCCAACATAACTACTTAACAGTTTTGAAGACCCATCATAGTACGATGTGGAGTCGTAGTGGCACATATATAGTGCAACCAAAAATGCGTAAGAACACAAATGTCAGGCTTAAATCCAGTTACCAACTGATACGCATAAAAGTTTGACTGATATTGGGTTCTAAAAACGAATTAAGTAAGATGCGTTTAATATTGCATATCCCCAAAGAAATAAAAGATAGGTTGGTACACATAACCTATTCCTTAGGCACCATTTGTAACCTTTGATGTAGCCTTTTGCGAGACCATTGGGTATATGATGCTCTATATTGATCCCATTAGACACACAATATTCATCAAGTGCTTTTGATGTAAATTCTCTAGCATTAATAAGAGTGGTGAGCCTTTGCACTTTGTATCGTGTAATATGTGCTAAGAGTTTTTTAAACGCAAATTTCTTAGGAACTAAAACTAGTCCAAAATGTCAAAACATTCACCAGAGCCATAAGTTACTTTAATGGTCCGCATTCTGCATGGATATTTTTCTAAATTTCACCTTGTTTTCTTTGTAATATGGAATTTTTTACCATTTGCATCTTAGGATGGTCTCGATCCTGTTTTTATGAAGACTTTGTAAAAATGAGTGATATGCTCTTTTAATTAAAAGCATAATTGGAGGGAGGAGGAGGTTGTGCATCTAGTACTTTAGAAAACACTTATTGAGAGATATGTCATTACTTCGCATTCTGTCAAAATTGTTCTAATTTTTGTTCACTCAAATAAAATGATGTTCGCATGAATCCTTTCAAAACGATCACCATTTCACAACCAAAGTTTCTTATGGTTATGCCCAAAGCCTGTGTGAGTCAATTTCCAACATTTCATCGTTAGAATCAATATGATTCAATAATCCAAATATTATAGTGAATTACATTGCACTAGATAGACTCATTAGTTTCTCTAAAATATATTTCCTTCCAAATATATTAGAGGCATAAAAGATGCAATCAATTACATTCTCATCACTGTGAGTTTCCATATGATATCCACTCTCATGGGTTTCTTTGGAATTTAACAAGGTGATTAGCTCTCAGTACATATAGAGCTTTTGTGACTTTTGTTTCATCTTGGAAACAAATTTTGAACAATGATGCGCTCAATGATCCAATCATCGTAGTCATATTATAAGGAAGTAGTTCAACAACTAGTTTAAATTCCATAAGATAATGGAAGAAAAACAATTATGAGTTAGACACTTGGGTCTTGAGAGTTTTAGCAGGTGGTGTGGCCTTATTACGTAATAAAAGTGGGATTCAATTCAAGTACTTTAGAGTGAATATATATTACGTGTCACCCAAAATATCTCAAGTTCTTTAGAGAATTTATGTCTCTTATTTTCATTCCATAAGTACATACATTGGATCCAGTTCAACTGAATAAGACAGTCAATTGGCTAGGCAAATTTCTTGTTGCCATTAAAGTTGATGTGAAAATTGGTTGCTAATATGATACACACATTACATTGTATATACCAATACCTATGACCAGGTGCATTTACAATTTTTTCATTTATGATAGAAGCTAGAATTACATTTTAGCTTCATCCCATGATATATATGTCCCTTTTCTCATGCTTTATATAAGTCATTACGTCTAACCCTTATTACTTTGGGGTTCTTTCCATTTTCATTTTTGCTACATTTAGCTTAATTTGAGAAATTTCTTTATCTCAACGGGCCAAGAGAACCTCACTACACATGTCAACCACTTACTTTAGGTTGAGTAGAAAAGGTAGTTCTCTTGTTGTTATATTTCAACAGATACCGGTTCGTTAGTATCATGGATGAAGTAGAGAAATGGAAATTTTCTGACTCATATCATCTTTTGTGAGTTCTTCCGAAAAAAATTGGAATACATGTGATTTTATTTGCAACGTATCTTTTGAAAATACCGACTCTTAATAGTCGAGCCAGTGGATTGCATCCCACGGAAAATTTCAAATTTGAGAAGAAAATATCAAGTACACAATAATGGTGCTCAAGTACTTCTAAACCCCAAATAAATACGTTGGAATTGACTTGGTACAACCAATTAAACAAAAGACATAACCAACTATAGCCAATATCATATTCAAAAGAACAAAATAATAACAAGACCAAAATTCTTAATGGTCGAGATCAACAGTCATAGTTTAAATTGACCGTTTATATGATATGAACTTATCTTAAGGAAAAATAAGCAAAACTAGGCAAGGTCTAAAAACAAATAAATAGGTCTAGCAAGTGCTCAACGTAATAGATAGATAAAGAGGCAGAGTTTCTTATTGATCAGCAACCAGGTTGCATGGATACAATAACATATATATATACATGTTAGGGAAACCCTAGGTATAGCTAGTTGGGCCGCACATCCATGAGTCGTAGGCCCTACAACAATATTATCGATAATATAATATCTTTTTATATGATAAATTTTATTTGTCCCAAGTTTTTTATTTTGTAGAAGTTGTACAATATATCGCCATTTTTTCTAAGCGTGATTATCGTGATGTTCTTACGTATGCGACTTGTTGTATTGCGTCCAAATTCTTGCACAACACTACACACCAGCGTATATGTTGTGCCCAATGGGCAATGGCATACTTATCGCCTCTTTAAGAAGATTGCATTTCCACATATACGCCAAAATTATCGGGGAGTGAGAAAATTTCTCTTACTTTTGGGGAAAAGGTAAAACACCTGGGACTAAAATGCAACTTTAGATTCATACTGCCCGGTAGAGGTGTAAATTGGGATGTGCAAGCACGAGCACAACTTAATACAAAGACGCTTAAATCTCGAAAGACAAACCAAATTTCAAAGATGTGATTTAGCCCATCACGGCACAGCACGTTAGTTAAATGGGACGTGCTGGGTTTGACTAATTGGCACAGTAGCACAGCACGCGGCACGGATAACCACATGGCCCAGCCCAGCCAAGCACGTTAAGAAAGCACGTCATAACATGGACAAATACACCATATAACAAGGCATAATATATCAAATTTTTTATATATTTCACAAAAGAGTCATTTTAACATTTTATGCTGACTTATTTATAACAACACATATAATACCTTAATATTTGGAAACATATTTCAATATCGTTGTTATAATGTCGTCACCTATATTTAACTAGAACATTAATTTACATGACAATAATCCAATTTTATATTTGATGGGCTATTTTTTTTATTGAATAAACTTGTTAATTTTACTTGAAATAATTTCATACGATATGTTGTCTAATTAAATTCTTGTGATAATGTCCGACCTAATGTATATATTAAGTGATTTCAAATTGTTTATAGCATGTGTGCTAGCACGACACGTTTATTCGTGTGCCTAGCTTTTGACTAGTAAAGTACATCACGGCACAACACGTTAAATAATTGGCACAACACGGCACATGGCACATAAATCACATGACTTCGTGTGCCGGGCCGGCACGTTTTACTCCTCTACTGTCAGGCGGTGCCGTAGAAAAATGATAAGTTGGCCGAAAAATTATCCCGTAACAAATCCCACAGGAGATAAACAATAAGATGCACTTTAATCGTTCCTAATCCAAATGTTAGAGCCGCTGATTCTCTGTCCTCGATTTTCCTCTTGAGATAAATCACGAGAGTAAATTCGGTAAATCTCACTCCTGTCATATTATGGGGCATAAAAAAAGTATACCCTGCCGGATTTTAGGGTGCTAACGTGTTATAGTTTTCTTAACTGTTGGACAAAATGATAAGCTTCCCCGTATATGGGACCAAACTTGGGCATAGAATCCGACATGTCGTCTTGCTTTCTAAGTCTTCCAAGGGTGTTTCACTTGTACTCACAAAGAGGCGCGTAATTGATGCAGCACTAGGGGCAGAGGCGTGGTTGGTTTTGCGACCGCCAAAGGGTCACTAGAAGCAAAAGGAACAGGGGAGTATGCATGATGCTATCCATCATGACACTTACCCCTGAATTTAAGGTTAAGGAGATGGTTACTACTCAATTACTTAAACCTCATGCTTACCACCGGCATCACACTGCCCCGCATCATTTCTCACTTTTGGCTCCACCTCAAACCAAGGAAAAGAAAAGCAGTAAGATGCTAAAGTTAAGTATCGGGGTGGGGGATGTTTGTTCTACTTTTTTTTTGGTTGTTGTATATTGTTGGCCAATATCAAGCAACCATAAAATTCACACCGAAAAAATATTTGTAATCATGAAAATATGCCAATGAAATAAGACTACCAAAGAAGAGGTACAAAAGATCCGTACCACCAAGAGATAAGTTAGAACAACTAGGGTTTTGGGTTTTAACTTAACTTAGAACTAAGAGAAGAAGAGAACTTGTTTTTGTTATTAGAACTCACGGTTTTCTTCATTGGTTTACAAGACACATATATATACAAAGTCTTCCTTGAACTACAAGGTAAGATAGTTTCCAAACATAAACCAACTCCCTAAAATACAAAACTTGTTTACCAAGAGAAACGTGTGTTATTTAACACACGTACTGTATGCCTTAACACCCTCCCGCAAGCGTAACGGGTGATCTTGAACCGTTAGATTGAACCGTAGAAGAGAAAAACGATCTTTAGATAAAGGTTTTGTGAAAATATCTGCAATTTGATCCTTAGAAGAGACAAACCGGACATCAAGAAGTTTCAAAGCTACCTGATCACGCACAAAATGATAATCAATCTCAATGTGTTTCGTTCTTGCATGAAATATAGGATTAACCGTAAGATAAGTTGCACCAAGATTGTCACACCATAGAACTGGAGGTGATTGAGTTGAAACACGAAGTTCTGAGAGAAGTGATTGAATCCACATAATTTCAGCAGTAGCAATAGCAAGACCTCTATATTCTGCTTCAGTGCTAGAACGTGACACGGTTTTCTGTTTACGAGCACTCCAAGAGATAATGTTACCACCTAAAAATATACAATAACCACTGGTTGAACGTCGATCTTCAAGAGAGCCCGCCCAATCTGAATCAGTATATGCACTGAAAGAGAACTGTAGAGAAGGAGATGGTCGAAGAAGTATACCAAAAGTAGACGTTTCTTTAAGATAACGAAGTATGCGTTTTACTAAGCTCCAGTGAAACACAGTATGTGCATGCATAAATTGACAAACCTTATTAACAGCATATGCCAAATCCGGACGAGTAAAGGTCAAGTATTGTAAGGCTCCAACAATACTACGATATTCAGTAGCATCAGTTAATAAAGTACTGCGATCAGAAGATATATCCCCAGAAGTACTAAGTGGTGTTTGAATAGGCTTGACACCATCCATTTTTGCACGAATAAGAAGATCATGAGCATACCTTTGTTGAGAAAGAAACAATCCGGAGGGTGTACGAACTGCTTAAATTCCAAGAAAATAAGATAGGAAACCAGGATCTTTAATTCCGAACTCTTGTTGTAGACGATCAAGAATAGACTTAATACCGGTAGAACTAGAACCTATAACAATAATGTCGTCCACATAGACTAGCAAATAAATAGTACCAAGAGAACCGTTGTAGATGAACAAGGATGAGTCACACTTTGAAGTGACAAAGCCAATGTGCAGCAAAAAGGTACTAAGCCTGTGATACCACGCACGGGGAGATTGTTTGAGACCGTAAAGAGAACGGTGTAATTTGCAGACATGTGTAGGAAAGCGAGGATCCACATAACCAGGTGGTTGTTTCATATATACTTCTTCTTGAAGCTCTCCATGTAAAAAGGCATTCTGCACATCAAGTTGATGAATATGCCAATTGGAAGATAAAGCCAATGTAAGAATAATACGTATAGTACATGGTTTAACAACTGGACTAACGTTTCAGAATAATCAATGCCCTCTTGTTGATTATATCCCTTTGCAACCAACCGTGACTTTCGACGTGCAATCGTACCATCAGGATTGCGTTTAATACGAAATACCCATTTACATCCAATAACATTCATAGAAGGATCAAATTTTACTAATGACCACGTACCATTTCGAAGTAAAGCATTAATCTCATCATCAGAAGACACACGCCATTCAGGATCTTTGTGAGCCTGTGAAATACAAGTAGGCTCGAGAAGAGAATCACATACCAAGGCATATTTCGAATTTGGTTTAAAAATACCATCTTTGGCTCTTGTCACCATTGGATGAGTGACAACAGTATAAGCAGGACCAAATGTATGAGTTGATTCACTGGACATAGGATTCGTCGATAAGACATCATCAGAAACAGCCGTTGAAAACTGGGGAATTGGTGAAGAAAAATTGGTGCCCGCTGGATCCGACGCAGTAATAACTAGGAGTGTCTACTGTGGCGGCTGGGAAACAGATTCCTGACGGCTAATGATTGGTGTTGTCGGCTGCGGTACTGTCGGTTGTGAGACTATCGGTTGTGGCGACTGGGAAACAGAAGACTGACGGCTAATGATTGGTGATGTCGGCTGTGGCGGTTGGGGAAAAGAAGACTGGCGGTTAATGATTGGTGTTGTGCCAATAATTGGAGTTGTCGGTGCAGGCAGCGATTGAAGCAATGGAGACACGACAGTAGACTGAGAGCGAGTAGATAAAGCCGGGGGTAAAGAAACGTTTACCTGTGAAGGAGTCGACACCAGAGAAGGATGTGTTGTGGTGGCAAACGGAAAAGTGGTCTTATCAAAAACAACAAGACGACTAACATATATCCTTCATGTAGGGATATGAATACATTTGTAGCCTTTTTGTGACGGACTATAACCAATAAAAACACAAGGAGAAGAAAGTGGCTCCATCTTATGGGATCGGTATGGACGTAGGTGAGGATAACACAAACAACCAAACACGCGAAGCAAGGTATAATCTGGTGAGAGACCAAAAAGAACTTCATAGGGAGAAGAATTATTGATAGAGGTGGATGGAACACGGTTCATTAAAAAACAAGCAGTGTAAAAAGAGTCATACCAATAAGAGTATGGGACAAAAGCCATGTTTAGAAGTGTAAGACCAGTTTCACGAATATGACGATGACGACGTTCCACTAATCCATTTTGTTCAGAAGTATGCGGACTGGAAAATCGATGAAAAATACCAAGTTGCTGAAGATGCGGAGTAAGTTTACGATACTCAAGTGCATTGTCAGATTGAAAGATTTTGATTTTTCGATTAAAAAGATTTTCAACATGCTTTTGAAACAAAAAGAATATAGAAAAGACATCAGATTTTTGAGACATAGGAAACATCCAAGTAAAACGACTAAAAGCATCAATAAATATGACATAATATTTGTATCCTTCATTAGACAAAATATGAGAAGGTCCCCAAACATCAGAGACAATTAAATCTAATGGATTCAAATAAGTAGTTTTACTGGAATGAAAGGGTAATTTATGACTCTATGTTCATGACAAGATGAACAAAACTTAATGGTTTGACTAGAAACTGGAAGTGAAAAATGGGAAACAACTTTACGCACTGTGCACATCATTAGATGTCCTAATCTAGAGTGCCAATCTTGTAAGGTAGCACGCTCCCCTATGTAGGCTTTATAAGATTGAAACGAATCATCAAGTTGATAGAGACCACCCTTCCTACCGCCGCGAAGAAGAACCTTCCCGGTACGTCGATCCTTCACAAGACAAAAAGTTGGATGAAATTCAAATAAGACATTATTATCAGTGGTAAACCGAGAGACAAACAATAGATTATGTGAAATTTTTGGTGCATGAAGAACATTACGAATCTGCAACTTACGGTTGGAAGTTCCCAAAAAAGAGGATCCAACATTGGAAATTTAAATGGAAGAACCATTACCCATTTGTATTTGATCAGGACCAATATATTCATTGGAAAATTGAAGACGAGAAAGATCATTCGTTATATGATATGTAGCACCACTATCAGGAGTCCATGGAGGAGTAGGAAACAAACCAGTTTGAGCATTATAAGCACGAGGAGCAGAGGTTGGTGGCTGACGTCATGGAGGACGAAAACTGCGATCAAAACTATTCCAACAATCGGGAGCTTCGTGGTTTTTGCGACCACACAGTTGACAAGGAAGCTCAAAACGAGAGTTGCGTTTCTGAGACTGATTATTGGGTTGAGAACGAGCTGAACCGAAGTGAACGTTGGGCTGAGAATGAGTTGGGGCGAACTGAGCATTGGGATGAGAACGAGATGGTTCTGTGAAACGTTGATTCTGTGCTGGGCCGAGAAGAGAGTGCTGAGGTGAATACATGTTGGTCCGAGCATATAAACGTTGCTAGTTCTGTGAAGAAGGATGAGATGGGCCTGGAGAATCAATGTTGGCAACAGGTTGAGCGGTCAGCAGCTTGGATTGATTTTCAATACGGAGTTCAAAAGTTAACAAGTAAGTGATGAAATCCTCTAGTTGCATATTTCCCATGGAAGTTGTAAGCGAAGTGACTATGGCATCATATGAAGTATCCAAACTAGCTAGGATGCAGTGACGTAACTCAGATATAGTAACGATTGTATCAGCGGCAGCGAGGTTATCAACAATATTGCGAGCTCGATCAATGTCATCTCTCATAGAAAGAGATCCTTTTCGTAAAGCCCTAAGTTCACATTGTAAGTGATGAATATGCGCATATGATTTTGAAGCGAAAAGAGATTCAAGGGAGGACCAAACAGCACGAGAACTTGTGAGACAATGAACTTGTCGTAAGACAGACGGAGTTAACGACGAGAAAATCCAACCAAGAAGAATACGATCTTGTTTGAGCCAAGGAGCATAGTATGGATTTGGTGCTTCACTATTTTCAAGAGTGGGAGAGAGACACGGTTTTTCACCAGTAACAAAACCATCAAGTTCATAACCTTTAAGGTAGGGTAAAAATTGAGCACGCCAAAGAGAATAGTTTGTTTCATCTAGTTTGACAGTAATAATGTGATGTGGTTGAGATAAGTGAGAAAAAGCCATCATGGATTGTGTAGAACCAATAATTGTAGAAACTGTAGAGATTGTAGAAGATGCGGAAGACATGGAGAATCGAACAAGGATGATACCAAGTTAGAACAACTAGGGTTTTGGGTTTTAACTTAACTTAGAACTAAGAGAAGAAAAGAAGAAGATAACTTGTTTTTTGTTATTAGAACTCACGGTTTTCTTCATTGGTTTACAAGACACATATATATACAAAGTCTTCCTTGAACTAAAAGGTAAGATAGTTTCCAAACATAAACTAATTACCTAAAATACAAAACTTGTTTACCAAAAGAAACGTGTGTTATTTAACACACATACTGTATGCCTTAACAAGATACAAAGCCCGTTCACTGTACTTGGATTACTTGTTTATCCCCTTGTCAGAGAAGAAAAATAAAAACGCTTTACTAATAGTTTTTGTTCGTCAACCAGAGGCAAAAGTAGTTTTTAGAAATTATAATTAAAGTTTTTTCGTTTTACAAATAAGGTGTTTTTTCACTTATAGAAAATCATTTTGAAATTGGGTTTTCAAGCTAACTTTTAATCTTTAAACTTAATCAAATGGAAGAAGCTACTTCTTATGCGCTATCTAAATTGGTTCACAACCATGCACCTGTATCTTTTGGTCCATTTGAGAACAAAATACTAATTTGAAGCTAACTTTGACCTTAGGAATCAGGATTAGCCTAGCTGATGTATTGAGATATCGTAATCATCAAGTCACTTGATACTCAAGTCACCTAGAATATTCTAGAATGTACCATACATAGTGTTTTTTTAATTTAGGAATTCGCATGATAAACTTGTATAGCAAGTTCTGAGATCTGTATAAAAAGAGATACGCCTCATGTTTGTAATTAATTCATTGAATTAATAAGAAAACAACGATTCTCCTAACTCTTCTTCTCTTATTATTCTCTTGTATTCTAAAACCTAAACCTATATCAGTTTCAACTTGGTATCATCCTCATTCGATTATCCATGTCTTCCGCAGCTTATCACGATTCAACTATGTCAACTGTTATCAGCTCTTCGCAATCGATGATGGCTTCATCGCTTTTCTCTCAACCTCACCATATCATTACTGTTAAACTTGACGACACAAATTATTCTCTTTGGCGTGCACAATTCTTGTCGTATCTTCAAGGATATGAGCTTGATGTATTTGTTAACGGTGAAAAACAATGTCCCTCTGCAACTCTTCCAAACACTTCGAACCCTAATCCTGATTTTGTCTCCTGGAAGAAACAAGATCGTATATTGCTTGGATGGATTTTCTCCTCTTTAACCCCTGCCGTGTTGCGACATGTTCATCGTCTTACAACCTCCAGTGAAGTTTGGACCTCTCTTGAATCTCTCTTTGCATCTAAATGTGCTGCTCATATACATCACCTTCAATGTGAGCTTCGTGCCTTGAAGAAAGGGTCTCTTTCTATGAGAGCCTATATAGACCGTGCGCGTGATATAGTTGATATCCTGGCCGCTGCTGAAACTACTGTTACAACCACTGAGTTACGTCACTGCATCCTTGCTGGTTTGGATTCTTCGTATGATGCTATTGTCACTTCTATTACAACATCTATGGCAGCCATGACCATTGAAGATTTCATCACATATCTTCTCACTTTTGAACTCCGTGTTGACCAACAAACAAAGATGCTGAACTCTCAACCTGTTACTGCTGCTGCTTCTCGAAATTATTCTTCTCAGAATAATGGTCTTCTACCACGGCCTAATACTGGCACTTTCGATGGTGGTACTCGACAAAGCACTATTTGTCAGTTATGTGACAAACCTGGACATCTTTCTCCTATGTGCTGGAAGCGTTTTGATCGCAACTTCAAGCCACAGCCTCCTCGCTGTAATCAGCCACCACAGTCCCGTGCTCCTCGTGCTTATGTTGCTGACACACACGGATCTTCCTCTTTTTCTCCATGGGTACCTGACAGTGGGGCTACTGATCATATCACGAATGATCTAGCTAGAGTGCACCCGTATTCAGAATACACCGATCCGGATGAAATAAAGATGGGTAACGGATCTTCTATTCCGATTACTCATGTTGGTTCATCAATTCTAGGTACTCCTGGACGTAAGTTATATCTCAACAATACTCTATTTGCTCCTCAAATATCCCATAATTTATTATCAGTCTCTCGGATTACTACCGATAATGATGTATTGTTTGAGTTTCACCCTGATTTTTGTATTGTGAAGGATCGATGCACGGGGAAGGTTCTTTTGCGCGGAAATAGGGTTGGTGGCCTTTATGTTCTTGATGGTTCCAAAAAGTCTACGACAAGTCTTGTTGGTGAACGTGCTAGCTTACAAAAATGGCATTCTAGATTAGGACATCCCATGATGCGAACTGTGCGTCATGTTATTTCTAAGTTTTCTCTTCCCGTTTCTAGTAGAAAAATAAGTTTTTGTTCTTCTTGCCATGAACATCGAAGTCATAAGTTACCGTTCTCTTCTAGTAATATTATTTATTTGAATCCACTTGATTTGATTGTCTCAGATGTTTGGGGTCCTTCTCATATTGTTTCTAATGATGGCTATCGATACTACATTATTTTTATTGATGCTTATTATCGGTTTACATGGATGTTTCCACTTACTCATAAATCCGACGTCTACTCTATATTTCTTGTTTTCCAAAAACATGTTGAGAATATCTTCAATCGAAAGATAAAAATTATTCAATCAGATAATGCTCTTGAATATCGTAAACTTACCCCATATCTTCAACAACATGGGATTTTTCATCGATTCTCTTGTACGCATACTTCTGAGCAAAATGGATTAGTTGAACGTAGGCATCGTCACATCCGTGAAACTAGACAAACCCTTCTATCCACGGCCTCTATACCAACTTCTTATTGGTATGATTCATTTTTTACAGCATGTTATCTAATGAATAGAGTGCCTTCATCTGTTTTAGATAAAGCATCTCCGTATGAAGTTTTGTTTGGTTCCCCTCCTGATTACTCATCTCTTCGTGTGTTTGGATGTCTTTTTTTTCCTCATCTTTGTCCCTATAGAGCTCATAAGATGGATCCACCATCCTCTCCTTGTGTTTTCATTGGTTATAGTCCACCACATAAAGGCTATAAGTGTCTTCATGTCCCAACCGGTCGTGTGTACGTTAGCAGGCACGTAGTATTTGATGAGACCACCTTCCCTTTCGCGGCATCAGTTGAACCCTCTCCAGCATCCACTTCCACTACTCAGGTGATATCTTCTCCTTTACACATTATATCTACTATACCGGTGCCACCCACATAGGAACAATCGTTACCAGTGCGTGATACTAATTTACACTTCCCTGCTGAGCATTCCTTATTGCAAGAAGACGCTATATTTGATGATCCAACTACTCCTCAACCTGCCTCTGGTGTAGCATCCCCATCCTTGTCTTCACCACCTTCGGTTCAGGAAACTACTCAGGGTGACTCTGTGTGTCAACCAGCTACTGTTCTTCCAACTCATCCTATGATTACGCGGGCTAAAGATGGGATCTTCAAGCCCAATCCGAAAATTTTAAGTGCTTCTAAGTACGCGCTTATTAGTGACTCTGTTCTTGAACCTACGTGTTTCTCTCAAGCTCAAGCGGACCCTAACTGGCGTAAGGCGTCTGATGAAGAATATTATGCATTACTTAAAAATGGTACGTGGACTTTGGTACCTTATGATCCATCCATGAACCTTTTTGGTTGTAAATGGGTTTATCGGATTAAACGTAAGGCTGATGGCACCATTGAACGTTTTAAAGCTCGTCTTGTAGCAAAGGGGTATAATTAACAAGAAGGTGTTGATTACAGTGAAACTTACAGTCCTGTTGTGAAACCATGCACAATTCGTGTCATTCTCACTATAGCTTTAACATATAATTGGGCTATCCATCAGTTGGATGTCCAGAATGCATTTTTACATGGCAATCTTGAGGAGGAAGTTTATATGAAACAATCACCTGGGTACACTGATCCTAACCTTCCAACTCATGTCTGTAAACTTCATAAATCTATTTACGGACTTAAGCAAGCACCGCGTGCATGGTATCATCGACTTAGTACCTTTTTACTACATATTGGTTTCATCACTTCTAAGAGTGACCCGTCTTTATTTATTCGAAGAGATGCAACTGGAGTTATCTTTTTACTGGTGTACGTTATTCTCACTGGATCAAATACTACAAGCTTGGATTTTATTCGTCAATCTCTGCACAAGGAATTTGCGATTAAAGATCTCGGTCCTTTATCTTATTTTCTTGGAATAGAGGCAACTCGTACTTCTTCTGGTATGTTTCTTACACAGAAAAGATATACTCATGATCTTCTTATTCGAGATAAAATGGATGGTGTTAAACCTATTCAAACGCCACTTAGTACCACTGGAGACATGTCTTCTGATCGTAGTCCATTATTACAAGATGCTACTGAGAATACAGAAGTATTGTGGGTGCATTACAATACTTGACGTTTACTCGTCCAGATCTGGCTTATGCTGTGAATAAAGCGTGCCAATTTATGCATGCTCCAACTGAATTTCATTGGACATTAGTTAAGCGTATATTACGCTATCTCAAGCATACTTCTACATATGGTATTACTCTCAAGCCGGCGGCTAATTTGCAGTTGTCCTTCATCGCTTACTTTGAATCTGATCAAGCGAGGTTCATTGGATGATCGTCGCTCTACCAAAGTGGCTATTGTGTTTATTTAGGTGGTAATCTTATTTCTTGGAGTGCTCGCAAACAAAAGACGATTGTCACGTTCTAGCACCGAAGTCGAATATCGAGGTCTTGCTATTGCTACAGCTGAAATCATGTGGATTCGTTCTCTTCTTTCGGAACTTCAAATTTCTACTGCATCTCCACCTGTTCTATGGTGTGACAATCTAGGTGCGACCTATCTTGCTATTAATCCAGTTTTTCATGCACGAACAAAGCATATAGAGATTGATTATCACTTCGTACGTGATCAAGTTGCTTCTAAACAACTTGATGTTCGATTTATTTCTTCTAAAGATCAAATAGCGGACATATTTACGAAGGCACTTCCCAAAGATCGTTTTGCTTTGTTAAGATCCAAGCTCACGGTTCTTGATGATCAAATTTACGCTATGGGAGGGTATTGAGATATCGTAATCATCAAGTCACTTGATACTCAAGTCACCTAGAATATTCTAGAATGTACCATACATAGTGCTTTTTTAATTTAGGAATTCGCATGATAAACTTGTATAGCAAGTTATGAGATCTGTATAAAAAGAGATACGCCTCCTGTTTGTAATTAATTCATTGAATCAATAAGAAAACAACGATTCTCCTAACTCTTCTTCTCTTATTATTCTCTTGTATTCTAAAACCTAAACCTATATCAGTTTCAACTTGCTGCCTTGTAACAAAGACAATACATGAGCATAGTGTGCATAAGAACAAAACCTTTGGGAAAAAGAAAGTAATATGTTCTGAGATTTTGATCGAAGGGAAACTAGAAGATGACAAGCACGTGAGAATGATGACAAACAGGTATACAACATTGAAAGCCAAATTTAGATATATGCATTGAATGAAATGTAACCGGATTGGCAGTGTGTGAGAGTTCTTGTCATATCAAGATTGCTGCCTGACTGACGGATAAGAAGAAGGATTTTGTTTTTATGGTTGGGTGTCTTTTCTTCCCAGCCATTCGGGATCGTCACATGGTGGTTAAGGTTGTATTGAATTGATGATGTACACAGTTTGCAGTAAATACTGACACTGTCATAAAATTATACGTCGTATTAAATATGTATACAGTGTTATAACAAAATACACAGTTTAGCAGTTGTATTAGAGATGGATACAGGTGCAGCAATAAGTTAAAGGGACTATTCCAATTACACAGGTCACTGTTGTGTGGAGCAGTAATATTTGGTACTCTTCCTTCTGCTCATTGTTTGTAATGGAATGGAAAAAGCCTTCGAACAAAGTAACATAGTTTATAGGGAGCCTAGAAAGGTGATTAGAAAAAAATTAATTAGCTCAACTTTTGAATGGACGGGACAACCTTTGAACAAAAGGCCGGTCATGTGTGGATGTTCTTATCAAGATTGCACATGTAAATTGTAAAAAATCCTGTACATTTACCCAACAATCGAAGCCATAAACTATGTCCAATCCCATTCTACGTTAATATGTATGGGTAGTCTAAATCCCATGTTACCAGTTCCTAGGTGCCAAGTCCTATGTGCTAGATTAGCAGAAAAAATATTGCAGTCCAGAAAAAGATGTTGTCTATTTGTTAACACTAGTTTTCTTTCTTAACATTTGCTCTCACTTCAACTAGGAGCGAGATAGTAGCGATGAATGGTTCAGCGTCACAAAATCATCTTTCACTGAATGGTTCAACGCTGGGAGATTAATTTTTTGATCTGGCGGCTGAGATTGGTTGCGCTAAACCAAACAGCGCTGAGCGCTAATGTGGACTGCTAAGCTAGCTATTAGATTAGCACCGCCATAAGACTTATGAAGTTATCCTAGCTCACGTGGACTGCTAGATTAACATACCATAAGACTTAGCCTAACACCGACTTAAAGATAACAAATTCAACATCATTTTCATGAACGTGAAACATGAATATGACTAATATTAGCTCTTGCTTAACAAGTCACCAACCCCTCAAAAGGTGTTTAGGTTCCTAGGAGGGAATTTGGTTTAATTTGTTACTAAGCTTAGGTTTGAAGGCATTGTGGCTTGACTCAAGATACAGCTAAAAAAGGTGAAATTGGTCCTCCCATGTTGGCAACAAACAAGATGATAGTACATGCAATGCCCTTGAACACTAACCAAGTGACTAGGAACATTTTGTTATTTGGTTGTCGATCCAGATGTATATAGTGATGAAACTTTATGCAAGTAGCTAGATCTGTAAGTAATACTACATAAATCTGGGTCCAACCGACATACATTCCCGGGAATTTTATTTGTTTGTATCCGTCGTTACTAGTGTGCTGTAAATCTGAACCAGGGATATAACTAAAACAATAAAATGAGACAGATAATGAAAGTGACACTTTAAAAGAAGTTAATCAATAGCTGCAGGAATTTACAGATATATGATGCAGAACGAAAGCATGAATAAATTTTTTTGAAAAGAATTTATCTCGAATTGACAAAGTACTGTAAAATGCATCCTACATCACATTTCGATAAGATGAAGCGCTAAGATGAAAATATAATATGTTTGTCATTCTAGTGCTAGTTTACCTAAAAAGCTAATGTCAAATTTCGAATTTAAATAGTAAATACAATACTATGGTAATATAAAAATAAAATAACTAGCTTAAAATTACACGTATAATGTGTGTATTAGCTTCCTATATTACAAGATTACGACAAAGGAAAACCAAATCCAAGGAGAGTGACCAATATAGTGACTGCAGTGCTTAGTATTCACGATTGCTAAGGGGGGACCGGTATTAGCAGGGTACCGTTTGAGTGATCCGACGGTTAGGATCAGATATAATTCTTTTGTCTCATATGAAACGGTACCCCCTGCTAATTCCGATCCCCTTAGCAATCATGCTTAGTATTGCCCTGTTCTTTTATACGAGCTCAAAAAGTGCAAAAGCAAAAGATGAAAAGGTGTATGACGATGGGCTATGAAATTAATCCAACAAAGTTATTTTCTAAGTAACTATAACTGGGATTAGGGATCTAATTAAGCAAGGGGAGGAAAGCATCTTCTAATTCGATCATTGGTGGTGACCATGTGGGTGGTTCAGTAGAACTTTAAAAGGGGTGGTGATCATCATAGGCTGGACCCGTTTTCTTTGTCATGACTCGTGTATACCTCATGTATCATGTAACTATAAATTTCTTTTCGGGGTCAGAATTGATGTTGTGTAATCTTAGATTATAAGAAAGCTCTAAACAGTAATCATAAATTAGAGTGAGACATTAAGACAGAGTGGTTGCAGGAGAGTTCAAGTAAGTTTTAAGAGATCACTAGCTGCTTTTGTTTTTCTAAAGAAAGTAGGTCAACTAGTAAGCTAAGCATGCTCACCTGCTAATGAATCTTTTGACATGTTAGTTGCAACTAAGATTAGGGAAAATATTTATCATATTAAGAAAAAGTGTGATCACTAATTGACCTTTACTTAGACATTGCTTTCAGTTGGACGTAAGCAATTGTCATCTAGATTCTTCAATCGCATTTCAAGTATTATTATTCAATTATACTACTTATTTTAGTCCACGGTCAAACTCACACAAATCGAAAATGTAGAGGTGTAAATATTTCCCTAGTGTAAAGTGAATAACCGATGGACATGAGACATCCCTCGAACTTTTCTACGACCAGGGTCACAGGGAGATAAACTTTAGGGTGGGCATCTGCCATCACTTGCCATAAACTTGCTCCGTTATTAACTAAGGTGCAGCAAAGGTATCATACTCTGGCTCTACGGTTAAGGTTGACTTGCTGGTACACAAAATTCATTACTTAGTTTTACTGGCTGCCGTTAAAGGTTGTAAGATGATTCCCAGGTAGAGAGATACACCGGCTGGATTTTGGTGCCTATTGAGGCGCGCATTGATTACCTTCAGATTCATAAATGGACGAATACTATAAAGACCATATCATAGGTAAGGTCTGCCCTTTGGATATCCGATTCGGAAGTAGACAAGTGAACCATCTGATAGAGACTTATATTCATACAGCTAAGGAAGTTACAAATAGAGTATGATATTAACCGAGTTCCACGACACTTCCATAAAGCATTTTTTTTTTTTTTTTTTTTTTTTTGCAGAATTTAGCCATTACCGAAAAGAATAAGAAAATACTTCATCCGTCCCAAATTAGATGAGCTAGTTGTAATTTGCACAATTTTTAAGGCAAGACAATTATACCCTTATAGATAATAATTAGTAAAACTTAAAAATGATTTATCACTAAAACTATACTACGGTTTTTCTTAAACTTTATACAATTGAAAAACATTTTAAAACACCTACGTAACTGTTAGAAAAAACGTTTTTAAAAATATTTAATTAAAAATGCATGAACCATGTTTTGATCCCAAGACCTTATGCTCCCTAGATGTTTTTTCATGTGAATGAATAAAACATTAGTCCCATATAGACTAAAACATTTAGAGTTTTAGACTTAAATAGCATTGGTTTAGCCTTAAGGGTATGGCCCTTTGGGTCTTTAGACCTTTGTGTATGGGGAAAGCCCTAAACTATGGCAAGGTTGCCTAAACCTTATTGCATTTCTTATTGCCTTTCGGTGTTCGCGCGGTGCTTCGCTCGCTCGAAGCTTCGGCGTGGGCACGCTGGGCGTGGGCGTGGGCGTGGGCGTGGGCGTGGGCGTGGGCGTGGGCGTGGGCGTATCCGACCCATCCTTTCTTTTTACTGAAATTTACCACACGCTTCTCCCACACATGTAAAGAATTTTATTCTTTGCCTTCTCGGTTTTGGATATCCGACTGACCTCGAGAAGCATCTTCTTTCACGCGTGTCACACGGTTTTCTTGACACTGTCTGTTTTCCTCGAGAAGAATCTCGCAAATTTTGAATGCGTGTGCACTTGTTCTTTTAACGCGATTTTTACCTTACTTTTGCAACGTTCGAGATGCGTGAATCACGGACGATCTGTCGTGCTTTGGATTCTCTTCCAACGTTCGAACATTTTCTTGCTATAAATACGAGTTGTAAACTTCATTTGTAAACCATACCTTTGAGAACTCTTCTCTTGAAATTCTTATTCTTTTCTTATGCTTTTAGGAAACAATTTTTTTTAAGTTTACGAAACAAAAAAATCGAGTTCTTATCTTAAACAAGTTGTAGTTTACGAAACATAATTTTGTATAACTACTTCTTTGTTTACGAGAAATTAGTTTACGAAACTTTGTTTAACGTTTAAATTAGTTTACATAAACATCATAGTTTCTGAAACATAAATTAGTTTTTATATTTATCGAAACTGGTTGTAGTTTCGATTTGTGTTTTGTTTTATCATTTTTTTTGCCAAGTTCTAAGGGTTCTCTCTGTGTATGCTACACATAGAGGAGAACTAACGATAGTTGTATCCTGGAGGTAATTTGTTAATTGCTATAGCATCTCGGAGGAGTAGCAGGCAATATTACCTTTAGCTCAGCGTATCTCATACGTGCCTCTACTAAGTTTATTGAGTTATTTGTTACTACTATCGGTGTAATCTAAGTATTATTTCCCATTTGCATTCTATTATTGTAATTAATTCCAACAATCTAAAGGTAATATCGTGCCTTATTGTAATATTGTAATTCTGTAATATTCGTTGTTGTAAGAACATGGGAAAGAATACTGTAGAAAAACCACCAAAGTTCAGTGGTAAGGACTTTAAGAGATGGCGAGTCTAAAATGCTATTCTTCCTAAACGACCAAAGGTTAGATGGATATGCTTTAGAAAAACCCTCGAGAAAACTTCATCACCGTGGTAATGAAGATAAATTGGACAGAGTGGAATAGGAAGAATTATTTGTGCAAGAATCATATTCTTAACTGTCTTGATGACTCCTTGTATGACTTCTATAATGCAAAAGAAGATTTTAATGCTTTTGATTTATGGGAAGCTCTAGAAGAAAAATATCATCTTTGAAAGCTGCTTGGAAGTAAGAAGTTCTTGATGGCTAAGTTCTTAGAATACAACATGGTGACGAAAAGCTGTGTGGTAGAACAGTTCGTCGAACTTCAACTCCTCATCGGTGAGATTCTTCTGAAGGCATGACTTTTGATGAAGCTCTACAAGTATCGTTTGTGATTGAAAAGCTTCCACCCTCATGGAGCGAATACAAGAGGAGGCTGCGACACAAGACTCGTGAAATCACCATGGTGGAGCTTGGCAAAAAGATCCAGGTTGAGGAGCTTATGTGCAGCAAGGACAAGAGCATGATGTTGAGCAAAAACATGTCCAACAAAGCTCATGTTTTGGACGATAAAGCTGCTTCAAAGAAAATTGCTGGAGAATCCAGCAAAATGGGTAATAGACGTAACAGACGTCGAAAACCCAGAGGTAACAATTTTAAGCCTAGAGGTGGTGTCACTAAGCACACCATCAAAGGCGACTGTTTTAATTGTGGTAAACCTGGACATATGGCTAAAGACTGTAAGGCCCCTAAAAGGATCAAATATGATCCAAAACAGAAAAATAAGGCAAACATAGTAGAGGACTCTGGATATTTCACTGGCATGGTGTATGAAGTCGACCTTGTCTCTAGTATGACTAATGTGAGACTGGTGGCTTGATTCTGGAGCCACCAAGCATGTCTGTAAATTCAGAAATGCTTTCTCCTCCTATGCCATAGTAGGAGATGATGAGAAACTGTTCATGGGAAACTCTTCCACCGCGAAAGTGGTGGGGAAAGTCAAGGTCGAAGCTGAAGCTAACTTAGGAAAAACTCTCGCATTGAATGACGTATTTTACGTCCCGGACATATGCAAAAACCTTATCTAGAAACCATCTTACTAGGAAAAGGTTTTAAGATTGTTCTTTGAATCTAATCTTTGTTGTTATTTCTAAGCATGGTGAATTCGTAGGAAAAGGTTATGTTACCGATAACATGATTAAGCTTAGTGTATCTCGATTTGAAATTGAATGTTAATGCATCTTCTTTGTTTATGTTTGTGACTCCTCACATGTTTGGCATGATAGACTTGGGCATGTTAATTTCAAATCGCTAGAAAGACTTGCTAATTTAGGTTGCATACCAAAAATAAACTTTGATAAAAAACAAAGATGTGAAATCTGTGTTGAATCTAAATATGCAAGAAAACCATTTAATAAAAGTGTTGAGCGTAGAACAGTTCCTTTGGAATTAATACACTCGGATTTAGGAGACTTGAAATCAACACCAACAAGAGGTGGTAGAAAATGGTATATCACTTTCATAGATGATTACTCACGATCTTTGTCAGGTTCATCTTCTTAGAAGTAAAGATGAAGCCTTAGAGGCTTTCAAGTTTTATAAACTTGAAGTAGAAAACCAAAAAGGAGTTAAGATTAAAACTCTTAGGTCTGACCGTGGCGGTGAGTATGTGATACCCATAGGAGAGTTTTGTAAAAATAATGGAATCATTCATGAAACCACTTTGCACCATATTCACGAATCGAATGGTGTAGCCGAAAGAAAAAATAGAACACTCATAGATATGGTAAATGCTATGTTAACAAGTTCAGGGTTATCTTCGAACTTGTGGGGGAAGCTATCCTCTCGGCATGCTATATTTTGAACCGAGTTCCATTTAAAAAATCAGATAAAACTCCCTACGAATTGTGGAATGGTAAACAACCTTCCTATGCATACTTTAAAGTGTGGGGGTGTTTGGCCAAGGTGGCCATTCCTCATCCCAAGAAAACTAAAATAGGTCCTAAAACAATTATTTGTGTTTTCATAGGATATCTGAGCATACAAATGCTCACGAGGTTTATGGTCATCGATTCGACCACAATAACATTGGTCCGAACACCATAATGGAATCAAGAGATCTTGTGTTTTATGAACACATATTTCCTTTAAGGTCTGGACCTTGTAAAAGGGTCCATGATGATCTCCAGGATGTTCCATCGACTAGTCAAACTCCAACTTTGGAGTATGAGACTGAACCAAGAAGAAGTAAGAGGGTTAGAAGCTGAAACAAGTTTTGGCCACGATTTTTTGACTCTTACGGTAGAGTCGAACCCCAAACCTATAAGGAAGCTATGACTTCTCCGAAGCTCCTTTCTGGGAAGAAGCTTCATTAAATGAATGGGAGTCCATTCAGCAAAATGAAACTTGGGAGCTTGTAGACTTGCCTCTGGAAGTAAATCCATAGGTTGCAAATGGGTGTTCAAAAGGAAACTTAGAACAGATGGAATTATAGATAAATATAAAGCTAGGTTGGTAGCTAAAGGCTATAGACAACAGGAAGGAGTAGATTTCTTTGATACCTATTCACCAGTCTCTAGAATCACCTCGATTAAAATGTTGATTGCTATTGCTTCAATTTATGATTTGCATATACATCGGATGGATGTTAAAACTGCTTTTCTATATGGTGAATTGAATGAAGAAATTTATATGGATCAACTTTGAAGGCTTTATAGTAAAAGGTTATGAAAACAAAGTATGCAAGTTAAACAAATCTCTTTACGGTTTAAAACAAGCACCTAAACAATGGCATGAAAAATTTGATCATGTTATGATAACTAATGGTTTCAAGGTTAATGAATCGATAAATGTGTTTACATTAAATTTGTGTATGATTCTCATGTTATTGTTTGCCTATATGTTGATGATATGCTCATATTAGGCGAGCAACCTTGATATTATTAATACCATTAAAAGCATGCTTAGAGATAATTTTGACATGAAAGACTTAGGCCCTACTGATGTAATCTTAGGGATGAAAATCGAAAAGACGTCGATGGATATAGTCTTAGTCAATCTCATTATCTTTGAAATCGTATTAAAGAGATTTAATTATGAAAATGCTAAATCTGCGTCTACTCCATTTGATCCCACTTGTAAATTGAAAAAGAACAAGGGTGAGGGTATTGATCAACTTGAGTATTCTCGCATTATTGGTAGTCTTATGTATCTTATGAACTGTACAAGACCTGATATTGCTTACTCGGTGAGTAGATTAAGCGAGGTATACTTGCAACCCAGGGCGGGATCACTGGAATGCTCTCTTGAGTTTTACGTTACTGAGAGGGACCTCAAACTATTGCTTAAGTTTTGGGAAGTATCTGCTGTCTTTGGAAGGGTATTGTGATGCCAACTGGATATCGAGACTCGAGAAGAGTGCAAATCTACTAGTGGGTACATCTTCTTGCATGGAGGTGCGTCTGTCTCATGGAAGTCTACCAAACAGACATGTATAGCTAAATCCACTATGGAGTCTGAGTTTATAGCCTTGGAAAAAGCTGGAGAGGAAGCTGAATGGATGCGATGTTTCTGGGAGGAATTCCACTCGGCCCAAGCACTGTGTCTTCAATTGCCATCCTTTGTGATGTGAAGCTGCTCTTGGTTGCGCAAAGAACAATGTATACAACGGGAAGTCTATACATATACGAAGAAGACATAAGACGGTGAAACAACTACTCTCTACTGGTATTATCTCGATAGACTTTGTAAAATCCAAAGATAATCTTGCAGATCCTTTGACAAAAGGCTTAACCCGAGAGAAAGTTAAATTTACATCGAGGGGGATGGGACTTAAGCTCATTGAATAAATCACCATGAAGGATACTCAACCTTGTGATTGGATTTCCAAGATCAAGGTTCAATGAGACAACTAATTTATGGTGATATTGAGAAAGCACTATCTTTGTCCCTCCCTATGGTGTAATCGTGCGATAGTCTTGCTGCAGAAATTAAGGATGATCTTTTGCGATCTTAATGGGTACCATGGCTTTGATTAAAGCGGGGTGTGGCAGGACACTCTTTATGGACTCACCTTTGTGGATGTTGGAAGTGTGGCCGCTTCCTATGAGAATATGAGCTGATTCTCTAGAGACATTCATTAAGTCCGGGATTTTAGCCCACGGCCAAAATGGGCACAACCTAGCAAGAGCTTGGCATTTGTTTTCATCGGTTGAGGCATCAAGTGTGGATGTTATTTCTGAATTGCATTCATTGTTGGCGGTTCAAGACATTGCGTTCACCGTATCAACAAGCGGTTCGGGTAACCTCTCACTAAGTTAAGGTTCAATCTTTGGGACACCTTAGCCTATATTGTTGCCTTATGTTTTCTCGTGTTTTATCGACATGTTTTATTATTCATGTGGGGGATTGTTAGAAAAAACGTTTTTTAAAAAATTTAATTAAAAATGCATGAACCATGTTTTGATCCCAAGACCTTATGCTCCCTAGATGTTTTTTCATGTGAATGAATAAAACATTAGTCCCATATAGACTAAAACATTTAGAGTTTTAGACTTAAATAGCATTGGTTTAGCCTTAAGGGTATGGCCCTTTGGGTCTTTAGACCTTTGTGTATGGGGAAAGCCCTAAACTATGGCAAGGTTGCCTAAACCTTATTGCATTTCTTATTGCCTTTCCCGTTCGCGCGGTGCTTCACGAAGCACGCAAGCACGCACGCTCGCTCGGCTCTCGGCGGCGTGGGCGTGGGCGTGGGCGTGGGCGTGGGCGTGGGGAGTGGGAGTGGAGTGGGTGTGGGTGTGGGTGTGGGTGGGTGTATCCGACCCATCCTTTCTTTTTCTTGAAATTTACCACACGCTTCTCCCACACATGTAAAGAATTTTATTCTTTGCCTTCTCGGTTTTGGATATCAAACTGACCTCGAGAAGCATCTTCTTTCACGCGTGTCACACGGTTTTCTTGACACACTGTACACACTTTGTTTTCCTCGAGAAGAATCTCGCAAATTTTGAATGCGTGTGCCTTTGTTCTTTTAACGCGATTTTTACCTTACTTTTGCAACGTTCGAGATGCGTGAATCACGGACGATCTGTCGTGCTTTGGATTCTCTTCCAACGTTCGAACATTTTCTTGCTATAAATACGAGTTGTAAACTTCATTTGTAAACCATACCTTTCAGAACTCTTCTCTTGAAATTCTTATTCTTTTCTTATGCTTTCGAAACAATTTTTTTAAGTTTACGAAACAAAAAATCGAGTTCTTATCTTAAACAAGTTGTAGTTTACGAAACATAATTTTGTATAACTACTTCTTTGTTTACAGAAATTAGTTCTGAAACTTTGTTTAACGAAATTAGTTTACATAAACATCATAGTTTACGAAACATAAATTAGTTTTTATATTTATCGAAACTGGTTGTAGTTTCGATTTGTGTTTTGTTTTATCATTTTTTTGCCAAGTTCTAAGGGTTCTCTCTGTGTATGCTACACATAGAGGAGAACTAACGATAGTTGTATCCTGGAGGTAATTTGTTAATTGCTATAGCATCTCGGAGGAGTAGCAGGCAATATTACCTTTAGCTCAGCGTATCTCATACGTGCCTCTACTAAGTTTATTGAGTTATTTGTTACTACTATCAGTGTAATCTAAGTATTATTTCCCATTTGCATTCTATTATTGTAATTAATTCCAACAATCTAAAGGTAATATCGTGCCTTATTGTAATATTGTAATACTGTAATATTCGTTGTTGTAAGAACATGGGAAAGAATACTGTAGAAAAACCACCAAAGTTCAGTGGTAAGGACTTTAAGAGATGGCAGTCTAAAATGCTATTCTTCCTAAACGACCAAAGGTTAGATGGATATGCTTTAGAAAAACCCTCGAGAAAACTTCATCACCGTGGTAATGAAGATAAATTGGACAGTGGAATAGGAAGAATTATTTGTGCAAGAATCATATTCTTAACTGTCTTGATGACTCCTTGTATGACTTCTATAATGCAAAAGAAGATTTTAATGCTTTTGATTTATGGGAAGCTCTAGAAGAAAAATATCATCTTGAAAGCTGCTTTGGAAGTAAGAAGTTCTTGATGGCTAAGTTCTTAGAATACAACATGGTGACGAAAAGCTTTGTGGTAGAACAGTTCGTCGAACTTCAACTCCTCATCAGTGAGATTCTTCTTGAAGGCATGACTTTTGATGAAGCTCTACAAGTATCAAATTTGTGATTGAAAAGCTTCCACCCTCATGGAGCGAATACAAGAGGAGGCTGCGACACAAGACTCGTGAAATCACCATGGTGGAGCTTGGCAAAAAGATCCGGTTGAGGAGCTTATGTGCAGCAAGGACAAGAGCATGATCTTTGAGCAAAAACATGTCCAACAAAGCTCATGTTTTGGACGATAAAGCTGCTTCAAAGAAAACTCTGGAGAATCCGAGCAAAATGGGTAATAGGCGTAACAGACGTCGAAAACCGAGAGGTAACAATTTTAAGCCTAGAGGTGGTGTCACTAAGCACACCATCAAAGGCGGCTGTTTTAATTGTGGTAAACCTGGACATATGGCTAAAGACTGTAAGGCCCCTAAAAGGATCAAATATGATCCAAAACAGAAAAATAAGGCAAACATAGTAGAGGACTCTGGATATTTCTTGGCATGGTGTCGAAGTCGACCTTGTCTCTAGTATGACTAATGTGAGAGACTGGTGGCTTGATTCTGGAGCCACCAAGCATGTGCAGTAAATTGAAATGCTTTCTCCTCCTATGCCATAGTAGGAGATGATGAGAACTGTTCATGGGAAACTCTTCCACCGCGAAAGTGGTGGGGAAAGGCAAGGTCGAACTGAAGCTAACTTCGGGAAAAACTCTCGCATTGAATGACGTATTTTACGTCCCAGGACATATGCAAAAACCTTATCTCGAAACCATCTTACTAGGAAAAGGTTTTAAGATTGTTCTTTGAATCTAATCTTGTTGTTATTTCTAAGCATGGTGAATTCGTAGGAAAAGGTTATGTTACCGATAACATGATTAAGCTTAGTGTATCGATTTGAAATTGAATGTTAATGCATCTTCTTTGTTTATGTTTGTGACTCCTCACATGTTTGGCATGATAGACTTGGGCATGTTAATTTCAAATCGCTAGAAAGACTTGCTAATTTAGGTTGCATACCAAAAATAAACTTTGATAAAAAACAAAGATGTGAAATCTGTGTTGAATCTAAATATGCAAGAAAACCATTTAATAAAAGTGTTGAACGTAGAACAGTTCCTTTGGAATTAATACACTCGGATTTAGGAGACTTGAAATCAACACCAACAAGAGGTGGTAGAAAATGGTATATCACTTTCATAGATGATTACTCACGATACTGTCAGGTTCATCTTCTTAGAAGTAAAGATGAAGCCTTAGAGGCTTTCAAGTTTTATAAACTTGAAGTAGAAAACCAAAAAGGAGTTAAGATTAAAACTCTTAGGTCGACCGTGGCGGTGAGTATGTGATACCCATAGGAGAGTTTTGTAAAAATAATGGAATCATTCATGAAACCCTTTGCACCATATTCACAGAATCGAATGGTGTAGCCGAAAAAAAAATAGAACACTCATAGATATGGTAAATGCTATGTTAACAAGTTCGGGGTTATCTTCGAACTTGTGGGGGAAGCTATCCTCTCGGCATGCTATATTTTGAACCGAGTTCCATTTAAAAAATCAGATAAAACTCCCTACGAATTGTGGAATGGTAAACAACCTTCCTATGCATACTTTAAAGTGTGGGGGTGTTTGGCCAAGGTGGCCATTCCTCATCCCAAGAAAACTAAAATAGGTCCTAAAACAATTGATTTGTGTTTTCATAGGATATCCTGAGCATACAAATGCTCACGGGTTTATGGTCATCGGTTCGACCACAATAACATTGGTCCGAACACCATAATGGAATCAAGAGATCTTGTGTTTTATGAACACATATTTCCTTTAAGGTCTGGACCTTGTAAAAGGGTCCATGATGATCTCCGGATGTTCCATCGACTAGTCAAACTCCAACTTTGGAGTATGAGACTGAACCAAGAAGAAGTAAGAGGGTTAGAAGCTGAAACAAGTTTTGGCCACGATTTTTTGACTCTTACGGTAGAGTCTGAACCCCAAACCTATAAGGAAGCTATGACTTCTCCAGAAGCTCCTTTCTGGGAAGAAGCTTCATTAAATGAATGGGAGTCCATTCAAAGCAAAATGAAACTTGGGAGCTTGTAGACTTGCCTCACGGAAGTAAATCCATAGGTTGCAAAGGGGTGTTCAAAAGGAAACTTAGAACAGATGGAACTATAGATAAATATAAAGCTAGGTTGGTAGCTAAAGGCTATAGACAACAGGAAGGAGTAGATTTCTTTGATACCTATTCACCAGTCTCTAGAATCACCTCGATTAGAATGTTGATTGCTATTGCTTCAATTTATGATTTGCATATACATCGGATGGATGTTAAAACTGCTTTTCTATATGGTGAATTGAATGAAGAAATTTATATGGATCAACTTTGAAGGCTTTATAGTAAAAGGTTATGAAAACAAAGTATGCAAGTTAAACAAATCTCTTTACGGTTTAAAACAAGCACCTAAACAATGGCATGAAAAATTTGATCATGTTATGATAACTAATGGTTTCAAGGTTAATGAATCGATAAATGTGTTTACATTAAATTGTGTATGATTCTCATGTTATTGTTTGCCTATATGTTGATGATATGCTCATATTAGGACAACCTTGATATTATTAATACCATTAAAAGCATGCTTAGAGATAATTTTGACATGAAAGACTTAGGCCCTCTTGATGTAATCTTAGGGATGAAAATCGAGAAAAGACGTCGATGGATATAGTCTTAGTCAATCTCATTATCTTTGAAATCGTATTAAAGAGATTTAATTATGAAAATGCTAAATCTGCGTCTACTCCATTTGATCCCACTTGTAAATTGAAAAAGAACAAGGGTGAGGGTATTGATCAACTTGAGTATTCTCGCATTATTGGTAGTCTTATGTATCTTATGAACTGTACAAGACGATATTGCTTACTCGGTGAGTAGATTAAGAAGGTATACTTGCAACCCAGGGCGAAGGATCACTGGAATGCTCTCTTGAGTTTTACGTTACACGAGAGGGACCTCAAACTATTGCTTAAGTTTTGGGAAGTATCTGCTGTCTTTGGAAGGGTATTGTGATGCCAACTGGATATCGGACTCGAGAAGAGTGCAAATCTACTAGTGGGTACATCTTCTTGCTTGGAGGTGCGTCTGTCTCATGGAAGTCTACCAAACAGACATGTATAGCTAAATCCACTATGGAGTCTGAGTTTATAGCCTTGGAAAAAGCTGGAGAGGAAGATGAATGGATGCGATGTTTCCTGGGAGGAATTCCACTCTGGCCCAAGCTTTGTGTCTTCAATTGCCATCCTTTGTGATGTGAAGCTGCTCTTGGTTGCGCAAAGAACAATGTATACAACGGGAAGTCTATACATATACGAAGAAGACATAAGACGGTGAAACAACTACTCTCTACTGGTATTATCTCGATAGACTTTGTAAAATCCAAAGATAATCTTTCAGATCCTTTGACAAAAGGCTTAACCAGAGAGAAAGTTAAATTTACATCGAGGGGGATGGGACTTAAGCTCATTGAATAAATCACCATGAAGGATACTCAACCTTGTGATTGGATTTCCAAGATCAAGGTTCAATGAGACAACTAATTTATGGTGATATTGAGAAAGCACTATCTTTGTCCCTCCCTATGGTGTAATCGTGCGATAGTCTTTGCTGCAGAAATTAAGGATGATCTTTTGCGATCTTAATGGGTACCATGGCTTTGATTAAAGCGGGGTGTGGCAGGACACTCTTTATGGACTCACCTTTGTGGATGTTGGAAGTGTGGCCGCTTCCTATGAGAATATGAGCTGATTCTCTAGAGACATTCATTAAGTCCGGGATTTTAGCCCACGGCCAAAATGGGCACAACCGCAAGATCTTGGCAGCTGTTTTCATCGGTTGAGGCATCAAGTGTGGATGTTATTTCTGAATTGCATTCATTGTTGGCGGTTCAAGACATTGAGTTCACCGTATCAACAAGCAGTTCAGGTAACCTCTCACTAAGTTAAGGTTCAATCTTTGGGACACCTTAGCCTATATTGTTGCCTTATGTTTTCTCGTGTTTTATCGACATGTTTTATTATTCATGTGGGGATTGTTAGAAAAAAACGTTTTAAAAAAATTTAATTAAAAATGCATGAACCATGTTTTGATCCCAAGACCTTATGCTCCCTAGATGTTTTTTTCATGTGAATGAATAAAACATTAGTCCCATATAGACTAAAACATTTAGAGTTTTAGACTTAAATAGCATTGGTTTAGCCTTAAGGGTATGGCCCTTTGGGTCTTTAGACCTTTGTGTATGGGGAAAGCCCTAAACTATGGCAAGGTTGCCTAAACCTTATTGCATTTCTTATTGCCTTTCCCGTTCGCGCGGTGCTTCGCACAGAAGCACGCTCGCTCGGCTCGGCTCGGCGTGGGCGTGGGCGTGGGCGTGGGCGTGGGAGTGGGAGTGGGTGTGGGTGTGGGTGTGGGTGTATCCGACCCATCCTTTCTTTTTACTGAAATTTACCACACGCTTCTCCCACACATGTAAAGAATTTTATTCTTTGCCTTCTCGGTTTTGGATATCCGACTGACCTCGAGAAGCATCTTCTTTCACGCGTGTCACACGGTTTTCTTGACACCTGTACACTTTGTTTTCCTCGAGAAGAATCTCGCAAATTTTGAATGCGTGTGCCTTTGTTCTTTTAACGCGATTTTTACCTTACTTTTGCAACGTTCGAGATCGTGAATCACGGACAGATCTGTCGTGCTTTGGATTCTCTTCCAACGTTCGAACATTTTCTTGCTATAAATACGAGTTGTAAACTTCATTTGTAAACCATACCTTTGAGAACTCTTCTCTTCTGAAATTCTTATTCTTTTCTTATGCTTTCGAGAAACAATTTTTTTTAAGTTTACGAAACAAAAAATCGAGTTCTTATCTTAAACAAGTTGTAGTTTACGAAACATAATTTTGTATAACTACTTCTTTGTTTACTGAGAAATTAGTTTGAAACTTTGTTTAACGAGAAATTAGTTTACATAAACATCATAGTTTACGAAACATAAATTAGTTTTTATATTTATCGAAGCTGGTTGTAGTTTCGATTTGTGTTTTGTTTTATCATTTTTTTGCCAAGTTCTAAGGGTTCTCTGTGTATGCTACACATAGAGGAGAACTAACGATAGTTGTATCCTGGAGGTAATTTGTTAATTGCTATAGCATCTCAGAGGAGTAGCAGGCAATATTACCTTTAGCTCAGCGTATCTCATACGTGCCTCTACTAAGTTTATTGAGTTATTTGTTACTACTATCAGTGTAATCTAAGTATTATTTCCCATTTGCATTCTATTATTGTAATTAATTCCAACAGTAACGAATATAAATATGAATATCAAATTAGTTTGCAACTTAAAGATCCTGCGCTTAGTAAGTTTTGGACAATCCTATTTTCAAAAGAACGTTATTTTGGGGACCCTTCTTTTTTTGAGGGGACCCTGTTTTTTTAAAGGCACACTACCCTACATTTGTAAGGGGTGTCTTAAAACGTGGACTTTACTAATTTGCCCCCGAACCCTAATTAAGATTATCAATTAAACGGTTTTAGATTAACCTAATATATAAAATTTTTAGATTAACCTAATATAACCTATTAACAAAAAAAAAAAAAAAATCAGACCCTACCTCCTTCTTCTTCTTGGGGTCTTCTCTTCTTCTTCTTCTTCTTCTTCTGAACATCGTTTTCATCGATTAATCGTCGATTCATAAAATTTTCATCGTCGATTAATCAATCGAGTATAAGAATGGTGCTTCGAAAGCAAACTAAACGAGTAACAGGAAAAGGTCCCCCATTAGGACATCTAGCAAATCAGAAAAGTTCATTGGAGATTGACAAAGTAGTGGAAACGGAAGAAGAATTGGAGATTCAACCCGAAGTGGGCATGGGAAAGATCCACAGGTAATTTTAACCAAACCCATTAGTTTTAATTTGATTTTGGTTCTTTTAATTGAATAGAAATCATCAAAATAGGGTTTGAATGTAAGTAACAGTGCTAGGTTCGGTTAGTAGTCGGAACCCAAAAACCCTGGTTTGGTAACCGAACTTCCTGAAAGGAAGAACACGAAGAACTATTCGGTTGATTATGATTGAAAAATATGTAACCGAACTATTCAGTTCGGTTATTTCGCTAATTTTTCAAAAAGCCATCTTCTAACCGAACACTTCCCATTTTACCAAAATAAAAATAATTTCACTTTCCAACCGAACTCAACTAATTTACTCACTACTTTGAGTTCTCAGTTAACCGAACTTTGTCAAAACAATTTGGTTAGTTCGCACAATATTTTAAAACAATTTCTCAACCGAACTCAAAACATTACAAAGAAAACAAAAAAAAAACTATGTAACCGAACTGCTCTTATTTTCCCACTATGTTGAACTATCATTTAACCGAACATTATGTAGTATGTTCGGTTGGTTCGCAATATTTTGTTTATCGAACTACGAACCGAACTCCTTGCTAATTGCATATATGTTGAGTTCGGTTTGTTCGCAAGAAAACTTCTAAACCGAACTCTTCCCTAATTTCATAGAATTTTGAGTTCGGTTGTTTAGCAAAATAGCTGTACCAATCGAACTCAGTGCTAATGTCATTCATGTCGAGTTCGGTGAAATCGCAATTTTTTGTTTAGGCAACTACTAACCAAACTCAGTGCTAATGTCATTCATGTTGAGTTCGGTTTTTCGCAAGAAATAGTCAGTGCTAATTGCAAACCGAACTCTAGCCCTTAACAGAATTATGAGTATGAAAATCATTTTTGGGTGAAGCTAATATGTTTTGTTTTCTTGGTTAGGGGCAGAGCACCAAAATCAAACCAACCTTCACTGGAAGAACTTAGAACTCCCACTCCTCGAGGCCAAAAACACTTAGGTTTTAATAAGCGTGGAACCAAATATGTTAAGCATGGAGGTGGTTCAACACCGGGTGTTGTCATCCAAGATGATGTCAATAGAGATAATGTTGACAACGTTATACAACAAGTTAATCAAGAGATTGTGGAAGAAATGGGTAATCAAGAACATAATCAAGGTGGAGAAGAGGAATCATCCGAAGAAGGAGGAAATGAAGATGAACAAGGAGATGACAATGATGACAGTGAAGAAGATGGAGATAATGAAGATGATGAATCAGAGGAGGAAGAGGATGAAGAACAAGTAGAAATAGTTAAAAAACCAAAAAGGACCCCGAAAAATCCTTGTGCTAGATATGCATACATTCCTGATGATACTTTGTGTTTGGCCCCAAAGAACCCAACTTATGGTACTCCAAGAGATCGAGGGGAGGTATTGATTGGATACAAAAACTCATGGGCTGCCAAGATTTATGCTACAAAGGTATTGAATCTTATACATGAATATTTGTTTGTCATATATTTTTCGGTATATATTAGTAAATAAGATATGATGTTGTATTTGTAGGATCATAATAATGTTGTTCGTGTTTTGAAACGTCAAAAGAAAAAGAAATGGGATATAGGGAATGAGTGTGATGAGGTCAGGTTGGCCGTATTTGATTGTGTGCTATGGTATGCGATACAACATGCGCACCAAAAATTTGATGCTGTCACTGTTTCCGCATTTGCCGAGAGGGTTTATCCTGAGACCGAAACCTTTCATCTACCGTTTGGTGAGATGGAAATCACTCCGGATGATTGTTTTCGAATCACAGGCCTACCAATTATTGTAACAAGTGTTCGAGATGGGTACGATCCCTCCATGAGTTATGAGCTTCTTGAACATTTGGTGGAGAAGTGTCTAGGCTGGAGCGCTAAGAAGGCACATTGTGAGTTTAGATGAGCTTCAAAAGAGACTGATGAAGGTGATGAGTATAATGAGTTAAACCCAGACCGGTCTTACAAGAAGAAGTTGAAAAAGATCAAGTTGAAAGTCTTGTTAAAAGAGTTTGGAGGGACGAAAGATTTGGTTGCCAAGGGAAAGTTGGCCATGACAGAAGAGAAGATTAAACACCATGTGACTGCTTATTTGTTATATCAACTAGGAACCATTTTCTTCCCCGACACTTCAGGTCATTCGGTAAATGTCCATTACCTCCAGCTATTGGACCCCCTTAATGAGGTGAACAACTATTCTTGGGGAATTGCGGTTCTATCGTTCGTCCAAGCGGAGCTCAGAAAAGCTTCGAGGCTTAAGTGTTTATATTTTGGAGGCTTATACACCCTTGTTCAGGTACTCCGTTAATTTATCCTTTGTGTTTTCCAAGATATGTTTGCTAAGTGAATGAATGTATATTTTTACTATGGAATACATATTTACTATAATCATATGTGTGGTTTCTTCTCATAGGTTTGGGTGTACGACCACTTCCCAAAACTTAAATTGTCTTATGATCACACTCCTTGGCCTTATGGGCAACCTACAGCTGGTAAATATGAATTTTTGGACTCGCAAATGAAGGGTAAGAAAAATAGGTTGTTGAGGTTGAGAGATAAATTGGATAATGCAACGCTTGCAGATGTGGTTTTCCATCCATACAAGCTTCAATCAGATGACGAAGAGGAAGATGTTGAGCCTGTTGTTTTCTCACCTATTTCGGATTATAATGGCCCATTGTTTTATCCTGGAGGTTGTACAATATACAATCCTCGAAGAGTAATGAGACAATTATCTTGTGTCCAAAGTGTCCCAGCAGAGGATAAATTCAAATTCAAGGTGATAAAGCGGGGAACTAAGAACACCGAAAAGAATTTTGTTCCAAAGTACAATCCTGCTCTATCAGTGGACCAATGGAACAACTGTGAGGATTATTATATTCCAGTTGAAGAGTTAGAAGATTATTATGGTGAGCCAAATGCTGCTGAAGAAGGGTATATGGAATGGTATGAAATTTTTTCTCATCCTCGTGTAATAAACACACAACAACAAGCCCGTGCTGAGAAAGCAAAATCGAAGGAAGTGGAGAAAGAGACCCAGAAAATTATGAAGCATACCCCAACCTGTGGTGATGATGCATTGATCTTATGGAATTCAGCGGTAAGATATTTACTCTTATTTTTCCTTTTTATAAACTTATTAAGCATGCAAATATAGGAAATTTATACTTGTTTATGATTTTCATTGAAAAAAGGTGAAGTCTAGTTCTAAATTGTTGAAGAAAATGATGTCAAAAATCCGTAGTGGAGAGCCGATGAACACTGCTGAACAAACGAAACTCTACAACCAATGGACAAATGTTTTTTCACCCAACACTGCTGATCAAAGCCGGAGCATGCCGATGAAGAGGGGTCGACGAGAAGGGGAAGGTTCAAGTCGAATGGTTGAACAACAAAGAAGTGGAGATGACACTCCTAGTGACGAAGGACCAGCTAAAGCTCCTAAACACAAGGGTAGAAAAGTCTCCCGTAGTGGTCGTCGTGAATGAGTGATTGCAAGAATTAGTAATTTGGCATTTTATTCTGGATTTGGTACTTTGTTCTCTTATGTTTGGAATACCTCTTTATTGTGGATTTGGTAGTTTGTTTTCTTATTTTTTTGTTTTAGTAAACGAATTTCATGTTTTTGTTTCTAATTTGTGTCTAAGTAAGATATAAACGTTCGGTTTGATCGCAATTACAAAATTCAACCGAACTGAACACTACAAAAAAAAAACGTATTACAGAGTGATGTTCGGTTGGATCGCAATTACAAATTCAACCGAACTGAACACTACCAAAAAAAAAAACGTTACAGAGTGATGTTCGGTTTGATCGCAATTACAAAATTCAACCGAACTGATCACTACAAAAAAAAAAAAAAAATTCAGAGTGATGTTCGGTTTGATCTCAATTACATAATTCCACCGAACTGAACACTACCAAAAATATTAAAAGTTACAGAGTGATGTTCGGTTACTGGGTAAAAACTGCAGGTTACCGAACTTAGTTGTTCGAAAATAAAACCTTATGTTCGGTTACCTGCGAAACTTTTATTACAAACCGAACGCATAGGTTCGAAAATAAAACCTTATGTTCGGTTACCTGCGAAATGTTTATTACAAACCGAACGCATAGGTTCGAAAATAAAACCTTTTGTTCGGTTACCTGTCATTTTTACCAAGTTAACCGAATATGACTTTGTAACTTTTAAATTATTTGTTAGTGTTCAGTTCGGTTAGATATAATAACTGAACTAACCGAACATAATTGTTGACCAAAACTTGTACTTGATCTGACAAATGTAACGGCAATTTTTTAGTCCGTTATACACCCCAATGCTATATATATGGGTCTGATGCTTCATTTTTTTGTATACCATTTCATAAAAATGGCATTTGGTAGTCATAAATTTACTTTAGAAGAAGATCTTTCTATTTGTAGAAACTTCGTACTGTGGTTTCCAAAGAGGGGTGAAGAACAGTTGAGGCATGGTCGGATTAGTAATAGTTATTGGGGGAAAATACATGAGAAATTCTGCGATGACACAGGTAACCCTCATAACCTTGAAGAGCTATCTTTGTTCATTCGATTTGAAAAAATTCAAAAAAGAGTTGAGGATTTTTTGATTTTGTATCGAATAGTTGCGAGGAATTGACTGAGGGGTGAAACATACGAGGAAATCGTTTTAATGTCAAAGAATGAATGGCGACGATGGAAAGTAAAGGATTTCAAATATGAAGATCATTTCCGCATCCTTAGAGACTTTTTCATAATGCGTTTTGGATATTAAGTCTTTTGTAATTTAATTTCGGCAATGTCATGTAATTTCATTTCCAAACCGAACTAATGTTGTAATGTAATAGTTCGGTAATGTCATTTAATGTAATTTCTTAACCGAACTTATATATTTTGAATTGCAAACCACAGTGGACCTACAATCTTTATGCAAAATGACTCCTAATAAAAACCAAATACCAAAAAACACAATCTTTCATTGTTATGTTGATTTTCAAAGCATACTTACAATCAAAAAACACCATCTAACTAAAGGTACAATTAATCATCCGCAAGGGAAATACAACCTTGGTGTATAATCGCTTCCGAATCCTTCAAAGCTTTCCACATCTCCATGTTATGTTCATACATAACGCACCAACCCAACATTGTGTCGGGGTTAAATTCATTCCAATAAGAGTATGGGCATATCAGAGTCAATGGACAATTGTCTTCTAACCGGAGGCCTATAAAATGGTTGTAGTTAATCAACGCAATCACCACTCTCCTACGTTTTAGTTGCTCGACACATATGGTTTTTTTCGGAGTGCATTTGAAACTACCACATTTTGAGAACAAGTGAACCACGCAATTGAATGCTTCGGCTATTAAGTGCCCACATATCGGCATGCTCATCCAATGATCCCTTGTGATTGGATTTCCCCCGTGGAGATGGCTTTGATATCTAATAAACTGCACATTGAGACTATCATCCCCATCGGACAACATTGTCTTGTAAAATTCCGGTTTCTCCCTTAGCTTCATCAACAACCTTTTACGGACATAAGTGACATGATTATCATTATATATCTTGGAACCTTGAGTGAAAGTCCCTAGTTGTTGTACGACAACGTGGAAACCACAATTACCATCTGCAGGGACGTCATTGTTGGTTATGACGTAATCTCTAATGTAAGGAAGTAGCTCTTCCATGAACCTTTTCTCAACAGGAGGGGCAGTCATATCAATTGGACTAGGTTGAGAGTGTAACATAGGTCCTTTTTTCTTCATATCCCGTTCACTTGTTTTGGCCTTTTAAACAATATTCCTAGCCCTTATCTTACAATCTTCTTGGTACTTAGCCGCGGTATGCTCATGTTGCGAAGGATCTCTAGTAAAATGGGTCATTTCACTCTTCCTCTTTCCCAAAACCTTTGCATATTGTCTGACTTGTTTTTTGGTTTCTTTGGTTGGTGGCCTACATTTGGCCTTGCCTTTATTCGGTTCTTGCACATTTTTTGAAGTCTGCGGATAAACGATTGGCCACATGTCATCCCAAAATATTTGCCTTTCAAGATTGTTCATGTTCCGGTACCTCTCGATAATGACTCTTCCCATTTCATTATCACCAAACTCTTCTCCGACATCGCCCTTGGGAGGAGGAACAAAACTTAAGTGTTGCCAATGTGGATCTATATCGCTTAAAGGGATTATGCCATGTTCATACTTATCTATCATGTGGCGACAAGGGAGCCCAATAGACTTCATCATGTTGAAAACACACACCTCTTCCGGCTTGGTTCCCCATATGCGGATCAAATTCACCTCAACCAATAACCTCTTAATGCAAGCATGCGAAACATTATAGTGGAGTCCCTTGAAAAACCGAAGGTCCTCCATTTTCACGATGTTACCACCTTTGTCTACAATCTTTTTGTACTTCATGATGCGACTTTTTTGAAACTTCTCTTTAATTTTATCAATCTCGCGGTTGAAGTAAACCTCCATAGCGTTAAACACAACCACAAAATTATCAATACATCCAAAGAGATTTTTCTTCAACCGGTGGTGAGACGATTCTACCAAACTTGTCGCTTGATTCCCAAAGTGTTTATGGTGGTTGGTAAAAGCATAAACAAACCGCTCTTTGTGCGGTTCCAACCATTGCTTGACCACATACGTTACAATATCATCAGGATATTCGGGGCTACGCCAATGCTCAATAAATTCGGCAAGATTTAGATTGTCAAAGCCTCCCATTCCCCGGAGAAAGCTACCCATTTAGCATGATTTATGGTGTATTGTTCATCGAATGCCTCTTTTGCATCAGCTTGTTCATCTTCCGGTAGCTTACTAATCTCTTCGAATGCTATCCTCTTTGGTGGACAAAGTTGAGGCTTGCACCTATTCATCACATTGCACCATATATGAAATGTACAAAGCATATTATGTGCCAATGGGAAGACTCTCTCTATTGCATTCATCAATGATACTTGATTGTCCGTCACTATAACCCCCGGGATATCATCATCTCGGTAGATCGCCTTCAATTGTTGTAGCGCCCACCTATAACTTGGTTCTTGATCGTCCTTTAGAAAACAAAAAGCAATGGTAAAAGGTGACTTCGTTGACGTACGACCAACAATGTTCAACAATGGCATCTCGTATTTGTTTGTCTTGTAAGTGAAATCCATTATAGGAACTTCATGGAAGGATTGAGCCAGTTGAACACTCTTCGGATGAGCAATGAAGAGATAAGTTATTTCTTCACCCTGACCTAGATTCTTTTGAACTGCGTAGCCTTTCTCTTCAGCCAACATAAATAATTGTTGCATGACTTTTCTATCCTTCCATTGATTCTTTTTAATTGACTCAATTGCATTGTAAATGGTGGTCGGGGATGATACGTTTTCTGTGTTATCATCCTTTAATAAGCGAAGCATACCAACTGGGGAAATACGCAATCTCCTATATTTAGATACTTTCTCCTTTTCTTGAGGAGTCATCCTTGCGGCCATTGCATGTCCTTCAAGATGCTCCGGACGATGGTGGTTGTGATTACCTACCACCTTATCCATCGATAGAACCCATCCTTTCCTTAGTTTTGAGTAACTAAAAACTAGCTTGAACGGACATTTTATTTTCTTTGAGCACACTGTGTTCTTCCTCGTCGTCTTTCCTTCATACACATACCCATTCCTCTTGTGGCTAGCATCCGGATCTCCACTTCTCTCGCAAACCATTTCAAAACGAGTTTTGCTTTCTTTTCCATTCAAAACTAATACGCACATGGCTCTCTTGGCATGCTCTCTATCCCAATTATTCGCATCAATAGGTTGATCAAATACCAAATCATTGGCATAGTGATGGGATGTATCTTAGTACAAGATACCAATTGGAGAAGGTTGATCATCCATTGGTATATCTTGGCATTCAATCTACAAGAAATGGAACAACATCAATTGCAATCACAACCGGGTTCGGTAAGCTATTAATTTAAGCGTGTAAACCGAACTACAAATTCGGTGAAAAAACCAAAAGGCCATATAACCGAACATATAAAGTATATGTAGTTCGGTTACAATATATTTTACATAGGTCACCGAATACAACATTGGAACTATTCATTTTTTTGGGATTCTTAAGTTCGGTTAGGTATGCTCTTGGGATCAAGTATGCGAAATAACCGAACCTGCATAACTTAGTGTACTCTTATATTTTGTACAGTTCGGTTAGATAGTGGCTTTACAGGAAGTGTGTGAACAAACCGAACTTTGTATGCTAAGTTTAATTAGTTTTACGTAAAGTTCGGTTGGTTAATAGTTGCAAAGCAACCGAACTTTGTACATTAAGTTAAATCATAAATTTACGTTAAGTTCGGTTAGTGTATATTGGTTGCGAAACAACCGAACATTATACTGGAATTCTTCAATCTTCCATCAATGCATAGTTCGGTTATCTGCGTGTTTGTCTAATGTAACCGAACTGCATATCCAGATGAGTTCGGTTAGATGTTCTTCACCTTTCGTAACCGAACTGCATATCCAGATGAGTTCGGTTAGATGTTCTTCATCTTTCTTAACCGAACTACTTAAAAAATGTACATTTGTTTTGAAAATTTGGAGCAACTAGACCAACATTAGCTAAGTTTGGAGCATACCTGGATACCCAAATGATCTTCCTCCGGTTGTGGTTGATAAAATCCATCATTTTCATATTGAGATTGAGTTTGTGGAAGAATACATTCACCATCTAAGAAATTACTCATATCCGGATCATTGTGAAGATTAACAAATACTCTAGGAGTTAATGGAGATGAAGAATCAGATGAGCTTTCATCACAAGAATTCCCAAACGTAGTGAATGTGAAATAATGTTTTTTCATGGTTTTCTCCTTCTTCTTCTCTAACTTTATCCTCTAAAAAATTCAATTTCATTTTTAATAACTCATGTTTTAATCTAATCTCACTAATCATTTTTTTCTTAATCATTTTAATAATGATTTCACTAATCAAAACCAAAAGATAATTAAAAGGATATTTTAGGTAATATAGAAAGTATTAGATTAGGACACCCCTACCCCAAATAACATCATGATCCCCTCAAAAAAAGAAGGGTGACCAAAATAACGTTCTTTCAAAAGCCGGTTTTCCAAACTTGTTAGGCCCATAAAACTCTATCATTGTGTTGTGCATGAAAGATGGATCACACGGTTTCGAACATTTATTTTCGAAAAAAACAGATATTAAATCCAAATAAGGAAGCATTAAAGTATCAAGAAGGTACAATACGTACATCTATCAGTTATCACCGGTCATTCAAAACTTGTATTATCAAGCATTCAGGTGCTACATTATGTTCTCATTTAAAAACTCTAAATTATTATGCCCAAAAAGCGAATTTCTTGAAAGAGTTTTTTCTTCGAACAACTAGCTTTGCCTTCTTAAAACACCGATAAATATAGAAGATGTTTAGAGTGTTGAAAGATGGATCAACGTTTTGAGAACATTTATTTTAAGGGGTTGCCAACTTCTTCTTTGTAAAAAAAGGATGAACTTCATTAATAGTACGCCACGTTTTTAGTTATAGATATTAAATCCAAATAAGGAAGCATTAAAGTATCAAGAAGGTACAATACGTACATCTATCAGTTATCACCGGTCATTCAAAACTTGTATTATCAAGCATTCAGGTGCTACATTATGTTCTCATTTAAAACTCTATCATTGTGTTGTGCATGAAAGATGGATCACACGGTTTCGAACATTTTTTTTCGAAAAAAACAGATATTAAATCCAAATAAGGAAGCATTAAAGTATCAAGAAGGTACAATACGTACATCTATCAGTTATCACCGGTCATTCAAAACTTGTATTATCAAGCATTCAGGTGCTACATTATGTTCTCATTTTTGTTTGGTAGGTTTGTCAATAAGATGTGGTTGAACCTACTACATTATATCAAGGTTGCGAGACCTGAGCTTAGAGAGGTTCACTTCTTTCCATCACCCTCACTCACTAATTTGCTTATAAGTTATATAAGCACAAGCGAAAGGTACTTTGTACCCCAAGGAACTTCCACGCGTTTATTTAACTTGAGATTGTGAAGTAGCTAGAAACAATGGAAATTGATAGTGTAATAGACTTGTAGGTAAGCAATCTTTCCAATGAAAAGCAACTTGAAAGTTACCGAATCATAAAAAAGAGAAAGCAATTCAAAACTGGCCAAAAGCACATTGCCATGCCTTGTTTAGCCATATATAGATGAAAAAAAGTTAAAAACCATTTTTTATGGGTCACACTTGACACAGCATCTGAAACTTTAAGGGCAATTTATCTCTGTTAGCCATAGTGGTATTGACTATAGCATATGGAAATGGAATCCAAAGCTTCATCTTCTTCTTGTTCAGCAATAAGGAAAAGACAGTAATTAAAGTCTAACTTCAGGGGGATCTCAACAAACTAGAGAAGTTCTTTTCCCACAATTAAAGGTCGGTTGAGCTTTTGTCTGTTTCCCGCCATCTAAAAACAAGAAATGGGCCTATTAGATTTAGTTTGTTTTTGTAGCGACACAAACGTCCTCTACGGAACCCAGGCCCAGTTTATGGCAACTAGAGAAAGGGCAGTGCTAGTTTCCTACAAGTTTGGCTAATGCCTCTGCTTGTTCTGCATCTACAACTTTGGCTGGGATGCATCTAACTCCATTGCATGTACCTGCACCATTATGAATGATAAGAGTCCTAGTTCAGTTTTACCCGATTTTTTTGAAAAATACAGCATTGGAGTTAAGTTTGGTGTATGGAACCATAGGCAGTTTGCAAGTTGGTAATTGTAGGCTTTCCAGATTCTGAGAAGTTGCTGCACTAGCTTGGGATTTTGTCCAGTCCTCATAGAAGGATTGCATCTTCCCAATTAAACTAACTTCATTCACCTAAACGTTATTTAAAGATCGTAGAGCATTTTGCTTCCCATACCTGCCAAAGCATCACTAGAGATAAATCGTTGAATCTGATGATGAACCAGATGAAAACATTTTAACGAGAGTTCTGAAATACTAGTATGAGGAATGATACCAGAATTATGCAGCGAGGAAACTCCTCGTTCCCGCAAGATGGCCAAATATAATTTTCGGAGAATTTCAAACAAAAGAAGCAACCAAAAGCAAGAAGCTCTTTTACAAACATATTTTGGAAAAGGAATTCTTGAAAAATGAAAAGAGCTTCATCAAGAAGCTAACGAGCCTAAGAGAAATTTTTTTTTTTGGTCAATACAACAAAGAATTTATAGATAAAAAGTTATTACATTAAGAGGCTCCAGCTCACATGCTGATGCAGAGCCAAAATAAGAAACAAAATCATACACACTAGCGCCTGTTAACTACGTTTTCCCAATGTCTAAGTAGGTCTTGATACCTTAAGCCTCTGAATTCCACATTCAGACCAGTCCAGTACAAAAGAGTAGCCTTCACTCTCTCAACGATTTTGTTCTCCAGTTTTTCGCGCTGCTCAAAGATCCTCTTGTTTCTCTCTTTCCATATAACCCAACAAATAGCGAAAGGTAGAAGTTTCCAGAGCACTAGTCCTCTTTCAGTTAGCCCTTCTATGTGTGTCCCTAGAAACATGAGTTTTATCTCCTTATCCAGCACCCAATCTCTGCCAAATTCCTTCATAAAAGTCATCCATACCATATGGGTGTAGCTGCAGTTCAAGAAAAGATGATTTATCGACTCTAACTCTTCTTTGCACAAAACACACTTGTTGTCTAAAGTTACGCCTCTGTGAGTAAGGTTATCTTTAGTCATAACCGAGTCATGATGCAAGAGCCATACAAAAAAGGAAACCTTTGTAGGTATTAATGGGCTCCAGATCTTGTTGCTAGGAAAATTGGGACTGTCGTTCATGCTAGTTAGCGCAACATAACAAGAGCGAACACTGAAGATACCATTCTTTTCCCATTTCCATTTTCTCGAGTCTTGTTCATCGTTTAGAGTAACCCCTGTCAATTGTTGGCAAATAATAGCATCTTCTTGTATTTCTGTGTCCGTCAGCCTTCTTTTGGGGTCGATGTCCCACCCTCCATCTCTGTAGAGATCGGCGACCCAGCCTTGCTTCTTCCTTGACACTTCATACAGCCCAGGGAACTTTAAACGAAAAGGTGTATCTCCGTTCCAAACATCCAGCCAGAACTTTGTTCTAGTCCCACTAGCTACGGTATATACAATACCTTGCGAAAAGATTTCCATCTTGATAGTAATACCCCTCCAAAGACTTGTGCCATATGTTTGCTTGACCTGTTTTGCATCCCAGCCGTTATCTTGCACTCCGTGCTTGTCTCCTAAAATATGTCTCCACGTAGCATTGATGTCGTTGGAGAAACTCCACAACCATTTACATAGTAGGGAGTCATTCAACTCTCTAATGCTCTTAATTCCCAAACCTCCATGTTCCCGATCTATACAAATAGTATTCCATGCAACCAAGGGCATCTTGTTCTTTCCATCCTTGACACCCCATAAGAAGACTCTCATTTTGCTCTCTATCTTCTTCGCCACATCCGGGGGAATTGAGAATGCAGACATAAGATAGATAGCCAGTGAGCTCAAGACACTCCGAATCAAAACAACTCTCCCGCCATAAGAAAGATATATCCTCTTCCACCCTGCTAGTCTCTTGTCGATCGACTCCAACAGTGGATCTCAAATCTTTTTGCACCTGTAATTTGTTCCCGCCGGCATTCCTAAGTACCTAAATGGAAGTTCCTCAAAGGTATAACTCAAGGAAAATTGAACAGCCAGACCGTGTTGACAATCACTAACTCCAATAACGGTACTTTTGGACATATTAATTCTCAGGCCAGTAGATATTTCGAAGCACATCAATAAGCCTAAGAGAATTATTTTTTGTGACAAATGATAAATGAGATCAAATGAAATGATACCAATTCATACACCTGGCTTGCTTTTAAGCAGTTACACATACAGCATAAACCTAAGGACTCTGATACATCTCGACATGCCTCTTCAAAGTTGCGACATAAGGTCAGGGAAAGGCATCAATCCTGCAACATGAGAAATGTCGGTTGCAGACGAACCTTTTACGAAATAGCACATTTGAATAGTATTAAAGACAGCGTTTGAAGCATTCAACCAGGCGGAGTAAGGATTTTACTAACTGCAAATGGCACTCAAGACATCCATGATAGATCAATTACAAAACTCACATGTGTTTTGAACTCTTCGTGTGAGGTCTAACAAACATTCGATGTGACCTTATGTGATAAGCTTCTCTTCTTGAGAACTGCTAAAGGGCACGCACTTACAATGAACTTACACTACCACTTCTCGAGATGTTGCCACTTGTACGCACTCTTAAAGCTAAAAACAGTTCGGTAACAGTTCAAATAAGAGAAAGCTGTTATAAACTATTGTTTATTTACTAAGATGCCCTTCGTGTCTAAGTTTAGGGTTTACATAACTTGGACACCAATTCTTCTATCTATATAAATAGAGGCCTAATCTCTTATTTTCTACACATATATGAATGAAATTTTCTCTACTTCTTCTCCCTATTTTCTGTATCTTTCTCCTTTTGCAATACGTTATCTTGCACGTTGCTCCACCAATATGGGCAAAAGAAGATTAATTACGATCACTATTTAACCCTTTTGAATTGATTTTATTTTCCTTCTCTAATTTATTAATGTGATTCTAACTATTATTTTTTTTTTTTTTTTGGCTTATTCTAGGTTTAGACCGTGAGCTATTCTCACATGAATCGTTACTGGATCTCATGAATTAAAGTGATGACAATCACTTAATGGTCGTACACCTAGATGGTGATTACCAGCCACGGGGTACATGCATGGAGATGTGCCAAAATCAATCAGGGAATCATCTTCTCGTATACCAAGCTTGTTACAACGCCAAGCTTTTAAGGGTTTTCCTTTGTTATCCAGTAAAATTTCGATATCCTATTTTTTATTATTATTTTATTTTACACGTTATACTATAGAATATTATTTAACGCATTGATTTTTATTTATTTACAAGAAACCATCCGTCAGACATCAGATGGATATTCCATATGCAGTGATGAAAATGACAAGATCCTTTATTTATCGATACAATTTCGTTAATTGTACAAACCAATTGGTATTGGTTTTTCACATCAATTCTCTACAACGAGATGTAAAAAATGGCATTCTAAGAACTCTTAGCCAATTTTGGTTATTGATTTCTATTTCTTCAATGAAATCTTCATCAACCAAAAAGTAGATTTTTCTCTACAAAGAATAACAATAATGGTTTCTTTATTTTTGTCAATAGAACCACTTAAACCAATTGAAAATGAATTTTTCTATATTTTTATTATGGTTTAAACTAATTGCAAATACCAGTGAATAAAAATTGTTGCATTCTTAATGGATATTGAGCAATTTTTCCTCATGGTTAAAATCTCCAAAAAATTGAAGTTGTTCCACTAGTAGTTGGAATTGGACACTAAAGATCAAAGGGTGCGCACCCGTCTTGTTAGCCTATATTATTAGTCCTTGTAATGACTAAATTGATCTTGAATTTATTTTTATTTTATTTTTTGAAAAATAAAGTGTCCATAATCTTATTCTAAATCATTCTCATTGGCCATAGAGGTCATGAAATTATTTGGAGATTTAATTACATATTTTAAAACCTATGGTTGATGTTAAATTTGTATGTCAAGCAGACTACAATTTTATTAGGACATTTTTTATGACTCTAGAAGTTATTATCTACAGTCCAACTGGTGTTGTTAAAATCCAGAAATTATTATGAGTATATGTCCTCGATTTAATCGGATAATACTCAACGAAACTTTTTTTCGTATATGAGATGAAAATATTTCCGCCATAATCAGGGGGAGACTATACATTGCCAGAAGTTGGTATTCATTAACTTAAAAGTTATATCAATTTCTCTCCCATCATAATCAATTTGATAAAGGTTGTCATTATATGATTGGCGTGAATGTCTCATTTTGCTTTTATATAAGCTTTTGCCTCTTCAAGAGGAAAATCCAATCACATCTAGCAAACAAGTAACGCTATATACGAGGCTACTGGTAGTGCTCCAATGGAGTGTACCAGATTCACTTTCTCAAATATAATATCTCCTCACTTGAAGATGAGGATATTATAATGCATGCGGGCGCTGGTACCAGTATTTCTGTGATTTTTTTTTAAAAGATATGCATATATTTGAGAATTGTGATAAGCTAATATGATTGTCGAATATTCGGTTACAGTAGCTACTGACATAAAAAATATGGTGGTTTCTAAACCCTTTGCAAAGAAATATCGACATATGTGATTGGTTGGCATACAATCCAAATTAGATTGGATTATTATTTCTTGGTTAACAAAAATTTGGATCCAAGACTTAACACCTTAAAATTGCCAAACCTATTACTTACTGGTTGGTGTAGTCATAATGTGTTGTCTGAGAAATATGTTCGTTGTAAAAACGATTTGAGGGTTCTATTTGTTCTTAGACCCAAGGATTGATTCAATAAATTTTTGTTCTCCATGTATGATGCTTTTGGCGTGGTAGTCCTTGAAGGACTCTCATTTCATTTACACAATAAATGTGGTTGGGAACATATTTAGGCAGCCACCTGATTTGATCATGTCAGGTCGATCAATCCTCTATGTGTTTTCAGAATTTGGTATAAAACCAAGAATCCGGATTAATTAGTTGATGCTATCAACTTTATGGATCTCTTGAGGAGTCCATAAAAACACAAAAATCCACGCTTTAGCTGCATATATTCTATTTTTTTCCCCTTAAATCTGCAGTTTGAATTATGCTAGCTTAAACTCTTATTTAAGATGGACTAGGGTTATTTTTTTAATGCTTGTCTTCTGTAAAACTCATATAGTTGGGTTAGCATCAATATTTACGTCAAAAGTTGTACTCTTTTTCCTTCGTTCAGGTTTTCTCCCATGTGGTTTTCCTGACAAGGTTTTAACGAGGCAACATCTTGTTGACGTTTAATTTTCTTTCAAAATGTTGATATTGTGCTCTTTTTCTTTTGTGCAAATTTTCTCCCATTGGGTTTTACTGGTAAGGTTTTAGTGAGCCAAATTATTTCAACATGGTGGTCATCCAAGGGGGAGTTGTATCAAATTTCGGTTATTTGGTGGATTCCCACCATTAACTAGGCATTTTTTAAGGCCAAATCAACATAACAAGCCCTTAATAATTTGGATGTCATTCCGATCAACATAAGGTATGACCACAAATTCAGTTTTGTGCACTTATGGTAATTTATTTACATCTTGACTTTATGTTGAAGAAACTACATCAACTATTTTTGCAAATCATCACCGAGAAGCTAGAATTCCAAGAAGCAAGTCCTCAATGTACTTAAAGAAGCGTTAAGACTCGAGAAAATTACTGTTAGAAGACTTACACAAAACAAGACTTAATCACGTATCAATTTTCTTCACGAAAGAACAAGTATCTTTAGCATTCGAGGAATACGTTCACCAAATTGGGAAGTTGCGACTCAAAGATTTGCAAGCCAAGATTTAGCCGAAGTACTCATCAGGGGGAGCACAATCATCAAATTAAGGTGCATTCAATGGACTTTATCGCATTGTACTCTTTTTCCTTCATCAAGGTTTTGTCCCGCTGGGCTTTCCTTGTCAAGGTTTTAATGAGGCAACATATGCGTGTCCAACACTGTCTGAGTTTTTACATGCTTATGCAATTTCAGGTTTTTCTCTTTTGAGTTTTCCTGGTATGCTTGTAATGACTTAGCCACAGTGGCCTTCAGGGGGAGTGTTATAAACTATTATTTATTTACTAAGATGCCCTTCGTGTCTAAGTTTAGGGTTTACATATCTTGGACACCAAGTCTTCTATCTATATAAATAGAGGCCTAATCTCTTGTTTTCTACACACATATGAATGGAATTTTCTCTACTTCTTCTCCCTATTTTATGTATCTTTCTCCTTTTACAATAAAAGCATTGTTATTTCTTATTAGGCACTACCATTTCTATCTAAGTTGATTTTTGATTCTTGAGTTTGATTGGGCGGGCTTGGGGGCTAACCGGGTTGCAACTTGGTTTAGCCCCTGCATAACTGATGCTTGAGATAGAACTGAAAAAGGAAATCAAGAAAAACTATAGATAAGACATTTACACTGATAGAAAAAGGAAAGTGTACGTGGATAGGATCACATCAGGTTAAAGAATGACATTGAACTTAAAGAGTTAACTGATCAGGTTATATATTAAAGCTCCAATGATCGACGGGGTTGCTAATTTTAAAATGAGACATTGCAAAAGCCAACAAGTTATACCCTATGCAACAACGAAAAGAAGAATGACATTTGAAATACAATAGACTAATTGAGCTAATTAAGATAAGAGGTTTAGGTCCTTCATTCTCAACATTCTGGTCTCCCACTGTGTCATCATCTTTGCCCGAATTTTCTGCATCTTGATAGTACTGTAAGACGTACTCAGTAGTAGCATTCAGTGCAACAGGATGATAATCTACTCTGTCCTGATCTTTGACCAAGCTCTGCATATCTATACTGCCAGCACTAGGAGGATTCAGTGCAACAGACTTATTACCACAAAGATGATCATGCAAAACCTTCTTATCAACCATTTCATTGTGGTGACTTTTACAAGCAAAGTAGAAGACACTCTGAACTAATAGCCCCGTGAGATTAACAGCCACCAATGAGAACAAACACAGCAATCCCAACATAAGCTTAACCATGAAATGTACAGAAAACTGTGTCCCATACCCAAAACCTTTTCTACAATCCATGTAGCCGTGAAGTACAAAGTGACAAGCTCCAAAGCAATTTTAGTTCTCCCTCGTAAGAGTTGCCTACTCTTCTTCATGGCTGCCAAGCCGTAAACATTTGGTTCAACAACAGAGATTACACTGGCTAAATGCCATAAAGTTGTAACACACAAAGATACAAGAAAGTATGTGATATAAAATATGTTCATAAGACGCCAAAACATAGCTCCTTGACTAATATTAAACCAAACTGAGACATATGTGAAAGTCACAAAGGCCAAGAAGTTCACAATCATGAGAAGTAAGGCATAAAAGAATGTGATCATAAGATGTTTAAGTATGCGAGGAATTGCAAAGAGAATGGAGATAGAGGAGATGGATTTGGATGCATAAATAGAAGCTACTGTGAAGACAATAGCGGATGTAGAGAGAAGAGACAAGCGGAGAAGGGAAAGGACGTAGACGAATTTATGATGGATAGGGTAATTAGGAAATGGATCATCGGCAAAGTAAAAGTAAAGGGTAATAAAAAATTGGGTAAATGAAACCTTAGATAACAACTGGACCAATGAAAGTGGGAGAATGAGGGTTATGGTACTAATAAAAAAGAGTGGAGATGATGATTTGGCTGGGATTTTCACTGCTTCCTTGATTGTAGTGTATGTGTCTTGAATACGGTTTAGTATTCAGTTGGGTCGATCTATTTACCCGACCCGTTTGTCCGTTTACCTTTTGTGCAAGCGAAGGCAAGTGTAGACAAGTCTTCTTTTGTGCAAGAGAAGGCATATCTTTTGTACAAGGGAAGGAATACCTTTTGTACAAGAGAAGGCATATCTTTGTACATGGGAAGGCATACCTTTTGTGCAAGAGAAGATATAAGTACCCTTCACATCCTCTTGTTTTAGTAAGAGAAAAACATAAGCAACTAAGAGAGAGTGTGAGGCAGTGTAGGCTTAATCTTAAGAGGGAGTTTTCAATCATACTCTTGTAATCTTGTTTGAATCATAGTGAAATCGTTATCGTCGTCTTCCAAAGTGGATGTAGATCATCTTGATCGAACCACTATAAATCCTTGTGTTGTGTGTGCTTCTTTTACTTTTGATTTCATTTCTATTTCAATTCTTGATTGATTGTGCTTGGAAGAGCCATTGGTTATAACAAATTGGTATCAGAGCTCCGGGTGGAAGCGATCTACAATGGCGGCAAAATATGAGATTGAGAAATTTGATGGAAGGAATGATTTCAATTTATGGAGGATAAAGATGAGGGATGTTTTGGTGCAACAAGGTTTGGTGAAAACTTTGAAGGGGAAAACGGGTCTTGGAACAACATTGAAGGATGAGGAAAAGGATGAGCTCTTGGAGAAAGCACATGGATTAATTTTATTGTGTTTGAGCAATGAGGTCTTGAGAGAAGTTGCGACTGAAACGACATCGGACGGGATATGGAACAAGTTGGAGAAGAGGTACATGACTAAATCCGTAACTAATCGTTTATATCTTAAGAAGAAATTACATACTCTTAGAATGCATGAAGGAATGTCTATTATAGATCATATTGATGATTATAATAAAATTCTCTTGGATTTGGAAAATATTGATGTCAAAATTGAAGATGAAGACCAAGCTTTGGGTTTACTTTGTTCCTTACCACCATCTTATGATAATTTTGTTGATACCGTAATGTATGGAAAAACCACAATTTCCATGGAAGACGTTAAAGCGACTTTGAACTCTAAGGAGTTAAAGAATACGGGTATTGATGGTAAAGATAATTCGGGAGATGGGTTGTTTTTTAGAGGAATAGGAAACCAAAAGGGCGGATTTGATAGGAGTAGATCAAAGTCAAGGTCTAAATCAAAATCCGGTAAATTCTATTGCTTTCATTGTAAGGAAAAGGGGCATTTCAATAAGGATTGTCCAAAATTAAAGAGTGTTGAGAAGAATTCTAACCAAGGCACCGCAGCAAATGTTGAAGCATAAAGTGATGATGGAATGGTTCTCACGGTTCATACCGAAAGCTCGGAGAATGGGTGGATTCTTGATTCGGGGTGTACTTTTCACATGTGTCCTCATAGAGAGTGGTTTACTACTTATCAAGCTAGATAATGTGGTAAAGTTCTTATGGGAAACAATGTCACTTGTAAAGTGGTGGGTGTAGGTACAATTTAAATTAAGATGTATGACGGTATGGTGAGGACTTTAACTAAGGTTAGGCATGTTCCGGACCTGAGAAGAAATCTGATTTCTTTGGGTACGCTTGATTCAAATGGCTACAAGTATCAAGGTGAAGGTGGAGTTATTCGTGTCTCAAAAGGAAGTCTTACAATTATGAAGGGCGAAAGAATTAATGGTCTTTATACGCTGCAAGGTACTACTTTGACGGGTGATGCAGCTGTATGTTCTTCAAGTTCTGACGATGATACTACCAAGTTGTGGCATATGCGGCTAGGGCATATGAGCGAGAGGGGATTGGCTGTTTTGAGCAACCAGGGATTGCTTTGTGGTCACAAAACAAGTAAGCTTGATTTCTGTGAACATTGTGTCTTTGGAAAGCAGTGTAGAGTCAAGTTTAGTACAACTATTCATAACACCAAGGGTATTCTGGATTATATTCATTCTGATCTTTGGGGTCCTTCTCGGGTTGATTCACATGGTGGTGGTAGATATATGCTAACATTCATTGATGATTTCTCAAGGAAAGTATGGGTATTCATACTTAAACACAAAGATGAAACCTTCGTCAATTTCAAGCAATGGAAGACTATGGTTGAGAAGCAAACCGGAAGATAAATCAAGTGCTTGAGGACAGACAATGGTTTGGAATTTTGTGGGGGTGAGTTCAATGAATTTTGCAAGGAGCAAGGGATTGTGAGACACCGCACAGTCAGAAAAACACCATAGCAAAATGGTGTTGCAGAAAGGATGAACAGAGCCATTATGGAAAGGCAAGATGCATGCTCTCCAATGCCGGGTTACCAAAGCAGTTTTGGGCAGAAGCATCAAACACATCAGCTTATTTAGTGAACATATCTCCATCGACTGATATTGAGTGTAAGACTCCAAATGAAGTTTGGACAGGTTCACATGCTAACTATGAATACTTGAAGATATTTGGATGTCCAGCCTATGCTCATGTGAATGAGGGGAATCTAGATCCTAGAGAAAAGAAGTGTATATTTCTTGGGTATGCAAAGGGCGTGAAAGGCTACAAGTTATGGTGTCCTGTCGAAAGATCAAACAAGTTTCTTATCAGCAGAGATGTGAAATTTGATGAGCAATCGATGTTGAATCCAAATAATGAAAAACTAGATAGAAGAGCTGAAGAGGGTGTTAGTGATAAGGTGGAGCTTGGTGACAAGGTGGAACTTGAGGTGCAAGTTCAAGGAAACAATGGGACTGTTGTTTCTGATGATGATCAAGATATTGTGCAAGAACCTTCCCAGGAAGAAGAAGCACAAGGTCATTAGTACAATCTTGCAAGAGACAGAGAGAGGATGGAAATTAGACCACCTCAGAGATATGGACATGCTGACTTGGTTGCGTATGCACTTGCAGTGGGTGAGAGCATAGATAGGGATGATTCAAGAACCTATGAAGAAGCAATCGGTGGTGAAGAATCAGCAGAATGGGGAGCATCTGCTATTGAAGAAATTGAGTCTCTTGACAAGAATGACACTTGGGAGATAGTTGCAAGACCAAAAGGGAGGAAGATTGTTGGAAGCAAATGGGTCTTCAAGAAGAAACAAGGTACTTCAGATGGTGAAGGAACAAGGTACAAGGCAAGGCTTGTGGCAAAGGGGTTTACACAAAGAGAAGGCATTGACTACAATGAGGTATTCTCTCCTGTTGTTAAACATAGTTCTATTAGAACATTGCTTGCTATAGTTTCTTTGAAAGATCTAGAATTGGAACAACTAGATGTTAAGACAGCTTTCTGTAAGTACTGAATATCACAAGATTATTGGGTTATGAACATAGCAACAAATAAAAGAGAAAAGTGTTACAAGGTAGTGTGATAATAGAAGAAGCACAGAGAAGTATGAAGGGTTTGCGAACATAAGATAGATTTACGAATATAAGTTGCGAAACTTCGCAAGTTAAATACAGTTGTACAAATTTCACTATAAATAGTAGTTCAAATGTAAAATTTAGGGATCTTCTTTTAGTGAGTGTGAGGAAAAATCTAGGAAAGAGAACAGAGAAAGCTGTAACTGTTCCAAGTTCCATTGATATATTTCTTTGTAACTAATTGAGAGCATTAATAAATAAATTGTTATTCTTCAAGAACATCTTAAAGTTTATGAATTTTACTGAGGGTGTAGTTGTAAGATTTCTTGCAACTACATAATTGGCGCTAGAAACAGGGATTGTACTAGTACAAAAAGTCGCATACGCCACACTTAAATAGTGTGTCCATAGGCCTTTAGCCATGGATTTTTTTCACTCTAAAACCGTTATGGTAGGAGGCATAACAATAGGGTACCTTTATGGCCACATAAACTTTGAGTGGCTATTTAACATGATTTTCCATAGCCATATCCTACAACCGTGTCTATATGGTGCCCACTCATTTTTGTACTATAAGTCTATATGGTGGCCAGTTTATAACATATAGCTACATTGAATATATAGCATGGCCAATCTATGACTTATAGTTATACTAAATTTATAGCACCGTGGCCATCCCTTTTAACAGACATACAGAAAATATTTGAACATGGCTAATTCTTGAGCTATAGTACTATGATTATGTAGCTGGAATCGAATTTCCAAAAAAAAAAAACTATTTTGAAAAAAAAAATTATAGCTGGAATTGAATTTCCAAAAATATTTCACATTCATAATTTCATATTAACATGCCAATATAACACATTTACATTCATTCAAGACCTGCCACTCAAATTGTATTACCTAGCTAACTTCAAATCACCTTGAATGAAAGTGCGTTGCGCAACGAAAGAAAAGAAAATGATAGCATTAGGACCACTACATCAATTGTTTCGACCCATAGACAACAACCACACCATTTAAGTCGAACACCAAACTTCATTGTTATAAACAATAATCACCTTAAGACCCAAAAACAGATCCACTCCAGCCATTGAATTTCACCATCTTTTCCTCCATGTACACACAATAATCACCGTAAGACCTAAGAAAAGATCCACTCCATCCATTGAGTTTCACCATCTCTTCCTCCATGTAAACGCGGCCATGGAAGAAACAACATCTACGCTACTTCCATCTCTTCCTCCATGTAAACGCGGCCATGGAAGCAACAACATCTACGCTAAGATCCTTTCTAAAAATTTGACAACAAAAGGATCAGCAGGTGGGAACTGGGTGAACAACACCGGCTGCTTCTTTATCATGCTGGTAAGGTATTTCCTGGCCTTATCATTGTGGACCTGCACATATAACACAAATGAATTGACATCAAAATCATCACTAAGAAAAGAGTACAACTCAAATATCAAGCTAAGAGAAAAGAAATAAACAATATTATACCCAAGAAATAGTATCCAACAAGGGCATACCAAATAGAGTACAACTCAATTAGCAAGCATACCTTTCCTGCAGGTTTCTGAGTTTGGTACTTAAAAGCAATCAGTTTGAGCAAGCAGACCTTTCCTGCATAAATAGGTGCCGGAATTTTGACATTTTAAAGCTCTAAAAGTTCAGAATATTCTGGAACACACCCCACGTTTTAGGGGCATCTTTTGATTGCTGATAAATCTGATTGTACTCTGCACATGTTTTAAAATTATCTATTCTTTGCATTATCAAAAGAAAAAATAAAAACTACAATGCCTCAGGATCACTAAGCTAGGATGGCCATCACATCGGCTGCCCTAAGAGCAATGTAATCAGAACCATCAGCGCCTTTGAAGTCATTTTCTGCGTACTTGGAGTATAAGATAGAGTTCCCTGGAGAAACTAATAGTGGATTCCTCTTTTCTTCCTCGTCAAGAGGACCAGGCCCAACAGAAACAACCTAGCGTACGGAAAACAAGCAATGCATTACTTCACACATCCATTCCAATGAGCACAAATGGACAGAAGTTTGCTTACCATTCCAATGGAGGGATTCTCCTTACTAGCATCTGTTAGTAGCAATCCACCTGCAGTCTCCTTCTCGGCCTCCTCAACCTGGAATCGCGAGCATGTGTAAGGGCCACTTTTAAGTAAGTAATCACAAATTACAGTACAACAAGATAAGGCAACAATTCCCTGCTCTAAAATATTGCCTGATTAGGCAAAAGAAAACCACTCTTATATGAACACAATCTGTACAGGTTTAGTCACTCAAACAAACGCATACTACTATCGTGCCTCGTAGTACAAGGTCCCTTCTTTGCAAGATAGGTCAATTGAAAGTCTTAAAACTTCATTCTCACACACAAATTGAGATCAACCAGCAACCGAAACCACTGGATTCATATACAACTGATATAGTTCACCAAACAATTGCAACCATTCCTGACTCTACCCACCAGAAACCAAATAGAGTACAACTCAAATATTATAGTTCACCACTGGATTCATATGCCCTTGCTATTTTAGTTGTACTCAGAAACCTGCAGGAAAGGTATGCTTGAAAAGAAATAAACAATATTATACCCAAGAAGTTAGAGTTTTAGTGAATTAAATCTATGATTAAGTGAAAACTAGGGTTTATCAACAGCTGATTTGTGGTATACTGAGATAATAAATTCAATTGATTGATTGGTGAAATCAGATTTAGAGTTTGATTTGGATTTCAGGTTTGAATAAAGATCTCTAATCCTTTCATGGAAAGGTAGTGTTGTAGCCATCAAATAATATGCTTCAAACCTGGAAAAAAAAACAGAACAACAACAAAAGAACCCATAATTAGATTTTTCTGAAACAATATAAGATCCAATGAAACCCAAAATAGTAACAATCACTCAGATTAGGGAGACACCATCAATAATCAAATCAACATAACTCAAAACAAAACAAAACAAAACAAAACAAAAGGGGAAAACCCCAAATTCATGTCTCTGCGTTAATCAAGAATCCAATGAAACCCAAAATAGTAACATAATTCATGTCTCTGCATTAATCATCTCATGAATTGGCCCCATGGAGCTTTAGTATCTGGATTTGCCATCTCTTGAACTACTTGATAAGTAGTTATTTCTGAACCCTTGCAATTGACTTACACACCAACAACACCTGGATCTTCTCGTTCTTCATAGAAGATAAACAAAATAAGTAAAAAATACATTGAAGATAAACAAATTGAACTTCTAATAACTCTTACATCATCATCATCATTATCAGATAACCCCAAAATCACAAAAAAATAATATAAAACTAAATCAAAATCAAAATCAAAATCAAACCATTTAAATTAAAATTACAAGTAAACAGATGGAAATCATCATAAAATAATCCATCAATTTTACCTCGTTGTTGGTGAATCACAACTTCTGACTGTGAAGAAGAAGAAGATGAAGGGAGAAGAAGAAGAAGGTGGTGGTTTCTCGAGGTGATGAAGGTTGGGATGAAGTGGTTGTGGTGTTTAGGTTTTAGATGAAATTTTGTAGGCTGGGTTGATCTTTATTTCTCCGGTTCATGGTGATGAAGATTGACCAGAAGAGATTTGATAGGGAAAAGAAGATGTTTCTTTAAAATCTAAAACCCTATATCCACAAATCAATAGATGTTTTGAGATTCAAAAACATCATTCAAAGTTTATGTATAGAGATCTATCGATCTGCGACATTAATAAGTTTTTCCACTGAGAAAGTGAGATTGAGAAGGTATTCAATGGTGGTGGTTAGGTTGGGTTTTGTTCTGATAGAGGCGGAAATAAAATGAAATCACCTGTTAAACAAATCAATTTTGAGTGATTTTTTTCGGAGGGAGGCGCAACCTGAGTTAGGGTTTTATTTTTTTCTAAGGAAGGAGAAGATGAGAGACGTGAGAAAATTGAGTGAACAAAGATAAGTGAGAGAAAAAAAACATGGTTTTATCTAAAAGAATTTGAACGGATAAGATGTGGTAGGATGGTGTCATACGGATTAGGAAAATATTTGGACGGTGTAGATTTAAGTTGAGAGTGTCATACGGATCAACGTATTTGTGCTTTCTCTTTGTTTTAATACGAACTCATGTTTGCGGTTTAATTATCAACCTTAGACATGAACAAAAATCCAAAAAAAATATTAATAAATTTAGGACATCGTTCTCGACATTTTGATATAAAAACATCTAAAAAATGTATAAGAATGAATCGGGAAAATGAAAAATGAATTCGATAATTGGTGTGTTTCTTTGTGCTTTCTCTTTAATACAAACTCATGCTTTCTTTGTGTTTCGAACTTCAAATGTGGTATACCAACATACAAACTATGAGCCAAGAAGCTCCGGGAGGGTTCTAACTTCAAACTTAGCATGATATATCATAGAAATCGATAAATATGAAGCTTAATGTTGATTCGAACTTCAAATGTGGCATAACGACAAACAAACTATGAACCAAGAAACTCCGAGAGGGTTCATCCTTCAAACTTAGCATGATACATCATCTAAATCGATAAATATGAAGCTCAGTATTGATTCCAACTTCAAATGTGGTATAACGATGAATCATGGCGGTAATTGGACTATTATAAGTAGGAAACTCTGTAACAACGATGAATCCAACCATATAGTTAACTGAAGTTAGCCACATGAACACTTGTAACTTAACCAGATTTATCTAACACTTCTAGATCAAATATGAATCATGAAACATAATCAAATGAATCTAATTGTGTTTCATTAAGCCACGATTTGCAAACTTTACATTCCTTAGATCATAAATATTTTAGTTCATGAGCATTAGATCATAAATGTGTTTCATTAACAAAAATAGTGACTAGAACTAAACCAACATCGAGCAGCTACAAAGAAATATGGTCGGACAGAAGCACATGGGACGTTCATGGTTGAACTGTGAAACTAAATTTTAAACTAACTTTGTTCACAAAATGAAATACTATTTTGAACAACTTAACATCAAAAATGGCAGACAAAGTATGATCATGCAAGTAATATAATGGAAGCTAGTGCATATATCAACATGCAATAATTTCCACAAATGTTCCATTATAAATTGGTATCAACGTATATGAGATGCAATGAAAAAGAAAAAGCAACAACAAGCATATGATGTCACAAGGACTGAATTTTGAAACATGATCACATTCCAAGGAAGTAATACATTCTTGCGCTAAATGCATACTATGTTAAGTAGCTTTATAGTCGTTCATGTGAATGTATAGAATTTTAAGGGATGACGAATATATGAGTTGGTATCCTTGACAAATAAACAACGATGAAGTATCAAGTGTCAATTACCAGGAAAAAACCATCACAACTCAAAATGAAAATAGGGTTGGAATCTAGAATAACAAATCGACGTGTCCATAAACCATATGTTATGGACACATAAACAAACCAAAGTGACTAAAAAAGTTACCTTTTCGCCATGGGTAATTAGGTGTGTCTAATGGCACCCTACATAATAGACACATAAACAATTCTCCATTGTAGCCATATACTCATTTATGGCTACATGTCATGGGTTCAAATTTAAACCCATGACCAAATGATGTTATTTGCCTACAAGTCATGAATTTAGACTAAAATCCATGACTAAATGGTGGTCATTGGCTACAAGATAGCCTAAAATGTGGCTGCAACAACACTTTAGTTTTAACTATGACCTGTAGCTACACAAATATCCCAAAACGTGGCTAAGCTAAAAAACCAAAAGCGTGGCCTATGTAACTATTTGTACTAGTGTTGAAAATTGTTATAGCAAAATTTTTAAGGAGTTTTGAAAACCTGAAATGGCTAGAAGAAGAAATACATCAGAACCATTGACTGCAGTAAGAAGAAGTGTAAGACTCGCAGGTGGAGAAGCAAACATAACGGGAGAATCTAGTAGGATAAGGAGCAATCGAAGAAATCAAGTTCAACAAACATCAGTAACATAAGGAAGAGCAATAGATCATGATCGAGTAAGTATACACACTTGGAGAACTGATACACCAGCAGAAACATATAGAGAACCGCAAATTAGAGAAGATGGGAGATTGATGGGAGGAACAATTCGTGAAAGAGAAATGGAAATAGTAGAAACATTGAGACAAGAAGTTCAATAAGAACGAAGGTTATAAGCTGAAGAACGTGCCAATCTAACAAGACAGAATCAAGAATTAAGAAGGGAAAATGAGATGTTACAAAAGAGGAAATCTCAAAGTGTTGTGAGATCAAGTGTTAGACCAGAGAGAGAAGAACAAAATTCGCCAACAGTTAATAGTGAAAGTGCTATGCAAGAACAAGCACAAAATCAGGTTGAAAGAAATCGAAAGAATCGCTTCATTTTAGTACCAAATCACGAACAAAACGTGGAGAATTTACGAACAGAGCCATTTCCAAGGGAAAATAATCAGAATGGCGAAGAAACTCAAGAGGAAGAGCGGCAACTCATGGAAGAAATTGAGAGACAACAAGCTATACATCAAAACAATTACGAGGATGGAGTAAGAAGACGTGAAAAGGCTCGCAACAATCAAAATCTTGAGTATGGTAGAATTCAGAGGAGGATTGGAAATCAACGAACAGAAATAGCAAGGAATGAACCAAATATTCGAATCAGAGTTCAGGCAAATTAGGAAGAGATAAATCACAGAAGAAGAAGTAATGGAGAAGAAGAAGTTCCTGATAATCACATGAGAAGGATGAGGAGAATAGAAATGGAAGAACAAGAATTTCAAGATGCTCTGCGACAAAAAAATTGTGACAACTTGGAAAGAAGATATTTGAAAAATTGTGCAAATGGAAACATTAATGAAGAATATGATAGAATACGAAGGATCGCAAGAGAAGAAATGCAAGAACGTAGAAGAAGAGAGGTTGCGTTGAAGAGACCAATGGATGCGAATTCTGAAGCAAATGAACGGATCCTTCGAGAATTAGCGGAAATGAGAGGAATGATAAACAGTAGAGGAGGAGGAGATAGAAGGCAATTAGATGAAGCAATAAAAAAATCTGCGAGGACACCTTTTTCTAGAGAAGTACAATTGGGAGGGATTCCACCAAAATGAAATTTTCCTACATTAACCAACATCTTTGACGGGACTTCGTGTGCTATTCAACACATTAAAGCTTATGTAAGATGTATGTTACAATGGGAGAATCACGATGCTGTATTATGCAAGTACTTCGCATCAAGCTTAATAGGAGAAGATCTGAAATGGTTCGAAGGACTTCCGAAGAACACAATTACATCATTTAATCATCTACAAGTAACTTTCTTAGGAGCATATATCACAAATCATTCCTCGCGACTTGGTATTGAAGATGTGTTTGGTTTAAAACAAAGAATTGGTGAGAGTTTGAAGCACTTGGTAAGGAGATGGAAAACTATGTACAGTGACATGGCAGGGCGTGTGGATGAGAGATACTTGATTTTGTCTTTCGTAAATGCAATGTTCGCAACTGAGCAACTATATGTTCAAATCTTTAGAAGAAAAAATTCCATTATGATGACAGAGTTGCGAAAGTTACAAGAGGAGTACATTACATTAGAAGAAAAGCAAAGCAATATGGAATCATATCCAGTGACAAACACTAACGCTCAAGATACAGGAGCAAACTTGCTTCCTAAAATAGTCAATGTCGCAGCAGGTACTTCGCAGACATCTTCGCAGATATCAGAAGAAAATAAATTTGACAATGGTCAACCAAAGATAGTAGAAATGAGTAGCAAGGATCAAGAAGAGTACGATAGAGAAAGGAATTTCTACAGCAGAGGAGGAAATAACCAGATACCAAGATTAGATCAACAACAGGAAAATTATGGAGGACAAAGGCAGAATTATTTTGGACAAGGGAATGATAGACAAAACTATAACAATGGTCAGGGAAGTCAAAGAATGATAAGAGAAGAAATAAAGATGCCACCTTTGAATACAAGCGTAGAGAAGATATGGCAAGCAATCATCTTGATGGAGAATGTACCAACACCATGGAACATGGGAAAAGAACCACCAATGGGTCCAAGAAGTCATGAATTTTGTGTGTACCATCACTTTCATGGACATTCTACAAATAATTGCAATAATATCAAAAGGATTATCTTGCGAATGATTGATCAAGGTAAGTTGGACCACTTCTTACTCAAGCAGGCACAGTCGCAACAACTACCGCAGGCTCCAGTGATAACTCTCATGGTGAACACAATACAAGAAAAGGGGAAGGAAATCTTACACATAGAAGTGGGACCAAAAGCAAGGAATGTCTTCTGCAATTCTATTATTTACTCATATAAAACCATAGAAGATTTTCATGATAATGTATTAAGCAGGGTATATGCGAGAGATGGTGAAGGAAGGGAAATAATGAACATCGCAAAAATTTCACGGCTTGAAGATTGGCAGAAGCGTGAAATTTCTTTTGAAGCCACAGAAATTCCTGAAGGTTGCGAAGTACATGATAATCCATTGGTAGTAAGATTAGAAATTTGTCTGAATATAGAAGAAAGCGAAGATGATACAGACGAAGAATATTTTGGTCTTAATAGAATCTTAATTGATACTGGAAGTTCTGTCAATATTCTTTTTTATCCTGCTTACAAAAACATGGGGGGAAAAGACGCAGATCTAATATCTTCTACTTACAGGATTTATGGCTTTAATGGAACTGCTAATAAACCTAAGGGAGAAGTAAGCATGTGAATTCCCTTAAGTGGAATGCGAACTGAAATTCTATTATGTGTTGTTGATGTCGAATCACCATACAATGCTTTAATAGGGAGACCTTGGCTTCATGGGATTCTAGGCGTAGCTTCAACTCTTCATCAATACATAAAATTTCCTCATCAAAAAGGTATTGGAGTTATCAAGGGTGATTGGGCAGAAGGGAAGAAATGTTACGATACAGAAGTAGAGGTCTGCGAAGGAAAAATTGTTGAAAAGGAAAGATGGAGGAAAAGAGCAAAGGCTGCAAAAAGAAGCAAAAATTTAATGGCAGAGGATTAAGGCACGAAGGAATAAAGTTACGATGATTAAGCATGCAAGAAATTTACGATGATAGAAAATGGATATGACTTGCGAAGGAAAAAGAATGAAGGAAAAAGGTAATGAAACAAAAAGGTAATCAATATACTTGTTTACAACGTATAATGAGATGTATTTTGAAAAACAAGAAGATGAAATGAGATATTTTGCAACATGAAATACGAATTCTAAATAAAAACAATTTATTGCGATCAACTTTAATTAATAGAAAGACGCAAAAATTGACTTGCGATCAGCTTTCATAAAAGAAAGACGCAAACTGTGATCAGCTTTCAAAAAAGAAAGAAAGCTGCAGAAATTTTACACAGGCAAACCTTTGTGACATACACCCTAGTTCGCGAAGCAACATTTCGCAAGAGGCAAAGTCCTAAAGTACGTCATTTAAGGGGGTACCTATAAGCGTGGCTCAGGAAAACTGGAACACCACCAAGGAACCTGAGTACATGGACATTACGGGGTACATAACCCAAAAGCGGGGTACCTATATGGGTTAGACACCTTGGATTCTCAATCTAATCTTGCGATGTAACATGATTTAGGTTGGGCGACTAAGGCATACTGTCTTTCCCAAGAAGTGCAGAAAACGATCAAGGCGCCGAGGTACACGGTTGAGTCAAGAGTGCCGGATGGTTTTGAATCACATCTTCCATTCTTGACAAGTCTTGGCAAATGATGCACTTGGCCCAAAGATACTGCATAGGGTGCAACCTCGTAACTATAAGCCCTATAGGAAAAAAGGATAAGAGGTTGCGATCAAAAGTTGGTTGTTGGCAGAACCGGATGGGAAGAGCTAACCTTGTATGGTCGATGTACACTTCCTTGAAGGGGCAACCAAGGGGAAGATAAAGGGCAGCACCCTCCATTAGGGAGCTGATACGTGCTATAAGACGCAAATGTCATGAGGCATTTTTTTCGAAAGAACATAAAGGCTTGTCATATTTGTTCAACAATCTAATTTCTGCGAGCCTTCTAAAAAAAAAAAAAAAGAACTCGCAGAACATAACAAAGAAGTTAAGATGAGATCAATGGGTTTTTGCATGAAAGTGTAAAGACGTCCTGCGATTTCATCGCACGACGATAATGTCATGGGGGTTTATGTTCGCAAGAATATTTAGGCATGTCATATTATCGCATGAAAAATATCCTGAAGAGGCTATAATACTAAGAGAAATTATAAGGCAAGATCAATGGGTCTCTACATGCGAATGTAAGGACGTCCTGCGATTTTGTCGCAAAAACAAAATCACGTGGCTAAATAAGACCTTTACTTAGGAAGGCATAATAAGACCATAGAAACTAATAAAGTCAATTCCATTGATACCATTGGAGAATCTTTATATATTTTCAACAACAATATACATCAAGAATTCCTACCTAAGAAGGAAATTTTATTCGTAAGCAAGGACGGATATTTTATACCAATTAAACTTTACGAACATTGAATACTTCTTATACTTCTTCAAAGATATTTCATACTTCAAATACTTCTTCAAGGATATGTCATACTACTTTTACTTCTTCAAGGATATTTCATAATTTTTCAAGGATGTTACATACTTCTTATACTTCAAGGGGAAGATTTATTGTTTACTTCGCAATAGTCAGAAACTTCGCACCTTAAAATGAGGAAGACATTCTAATACTTACAACAAGAATTGATCACCTGAAGATCAATAATAAGGGGAAAAGGAATACTAAGCTAGGTATTCAAAATATATTATTTCTCTTCATATGATCAAGTTATGCAAATAAGGAAAGCATTCAAGTAAAGAAAGATCAAATCATCATCGCAAAATTAAGACATTGGAATTAATCAAGAAATTGTTGGTTGATTAAAAATGCAGAAAAGAAGAAACTATTGTACTCAAGCAGACAAGACAAAGAGAACTGAAGTAAATATACAGGAAGGAACAAAGCTACTTTGCAGGAGATTTATCTTCATCAGAATGATCTTCTCTTTCTTCTTCGGAGATATAATCTTCAGCTTCACTATCAGAGATGTCCAAATCTGGGGTATCATCAGGGATTTCTTCAGAAAGGAGCGTCTGATACTTAAGGAGAGAAATTTGATTGTCTTCACAAATTTTGCGAGTCATCATAGCTCGGAAGCGTTTGATGTTTAATTCATAGTTGTTTTGAGAAATTTGATGTTGAGACCTTAAATTAGAAATCTTCTGATTACGTGCAGCAAGAGTAGCTTCCAGTTTTTCAATATTCTTCGTATAATTTTCTTCAACATTCACAAAGAAATAGGATAAGAAAGAAGTAGGAAAGTAAAAAGTAAGGGAATAAAATTAAGGAATTGATCAATAAAATGTGAAATTGATGTGATCAAGATTTGCGAACTTACCTTCTAATTGCTTCATATCATTACGAAGAGAAGAGACTTCAAGCTCCAATTGATTATTCTTCTCAAGGAGAGAAGAACTTCCAGATGCGATACTCGCAGATTGCGTATTACCTTCGCAGCGAGATTGTAGTTCTGCATTATCAATATTCAAATTCTCTATCTTTTGGAGAATTTTTGCATTCTCAACCTCCAGCTTTTTACAACGACCTAAAGTTTTATTCTCAGCAATTACATGACGTCTTTCCCAATCTGAAGCCGCTGCACATCTAACTCTCCCTACCTGAGCAAGTGAGAAGGATTAGAAATCAATGAAGTAGGGGAAGTTAACAAAGAAAAGAAGAGAATCTTACCATACTCCCCAAAGAGTATAATGCAATAGGAGAAATAAATCTTGAAATTCCATTAAGGGAATTGTTGTTGATCACTGTGGGAACTTTACAAGCCTTCGCAATATGCTTACGAACATTCGCAGTAGAAGAATTTCCTAATCCACGGGAATAAATGAGAAAAGCCTTAGACAATCGATTCATTGCAGATTCATAAGTTTCCGCACTGTTGTAGTCTTCACCTTCTTCATTATCATCATCATTACTTCTATCAGAATTAGTATCAGAGTTAGAACTAAGATCATTCTCAGAAAACTTATCATTTTCATCATCAACATCCTTGATGGAGGAGATCACATTGGAATGAGGATTGGATGGGAGTCTCTTTCTCTTCCTCGTAGAAACGCTATCTTTAAGCTTCCAATTTCCTTTGCGAAGAGCGTCATATTGACTGCTAGAAGTCTCAGTATTCTTTGCAGAGCGAAGTGTTCTTTGTCTCGCAGTTAATACTTCATAAGAAGTTGAGTTCTTGTTCCCACTCACAACAGATTCATGAAGATCAGGAAGAATCTACAAATTCAAATAAGGATAAGAAACAGAGGCAACAATATATTGTTTAAAATGCATATAAGAATGTTTCTTACCTCATTTGAAAATAATTGGAAAGCTTTACGAATATTGGATTTCCCAGTTTTAAGGTAACTTTCTTTGAGTTCATTCACCTGAAAAATATTGCAAAGGAATTAATAAAAGAAAGTAACCAGAAGGTAAAGAGATGGAGATACATACATCTTTATCTTTACTGGGCCAAGAAAAGACCCAAGGTTGGTAATTACGTTCACGAAGATTCGCAGGAAGATCTACTATCCCAGAGATGTAAGAACCCGATAATGCTAGAGGATAATTGTACCAATCTTCATCATGAGAACGGTGAGGGGTCTGATTATTTCCAGAAGCATAATCAATATCGTGCATAAGAAGATCCTCTTCTGCAACATCAATTTTACGATGAAGACGAACACCCCAACGCTTTTCTTCCTTCTTCGCAGGAATTAATATGTAATTCTTAAAGAAATTCTCTACTGTATAATTTGCAGAGATGATCTCTACATCTCTAAATGCAGGTTTCCTAAGCTCAATTGGGTATAAATATTTTCCAGTAGAAGCACGAGTTGCGAACTCAACCAGGATGCGAATGCAATCCCCAGTTAATTGATAGATGGCTCGTGAAAAATTGGGGTGGGAGATAATCTCATAGAATAAAGGAAAATTGACATCATAAAGAGGAAGAGGAAGACCTGCGAAGATCTGGCCTCGTGAGATTAAAACTATTTGATCATCCCAATGGAGATCAGTAAAGAGTTCCATACAGAGAGAAGATTTATTGGTATGACCATTAATCTCAGAAAGAATGAGATCTCTATCATCAAGCTCTGCGTTAAGTTGTTCTATAGTTTTCTTCTTTGGAGCCATTAGATGAAGGATAGAAAATAGAGAAGAAAAGAGATAAAAGAGGAAAGAAGTAGTAGCAGAAGGAAAAAGGAAGAAATTGCAGAAACAGATATAATGAGGAAGATGAAAACGATAAAAGAATAAAAGAAGGAATTAAAGATAGTATTTATAAAGAAGAGAGAGTTTGATGAAGATAGAAATTCATCAATGCGATTAGACATGAACGGTTGAAAAGAACGGTTACGAAAGAACGTGTCGAAAATTTAATGAAAGAAGAGATACGTGTTGCGAATCTAACAGGTGATGATAACTATATTAAATTTGTGAGAATAATGGTTTTCATGACATTTCTTCTTCGCAGAAATGACATGAGAAGAGGCAAGATGTAAGTACTGAATATCGCAAGATTATTGGGTTATGAACATAGCAACAAATATAAGAGAAAAGTGTTACAAGGTAGTGCGATAATAGAAGAAGCACAGAGAAGTATGAAGGGTTTGCGAACATAAGATAGATTTACGAATATAAGTTGTGAAACTTCGCAAGTTAAATACAGTTGTACAAATTTCACTATAAATAGTAGTTCAAATGTAAAATTTAGGGATCTTCTTTTAGTGAGTGTGAGGAAAAATATAGGAAAGAGAACAGAGAAAGCTGTAACTGTTCCAAGTTCCATTGATATATTTCTTTGTAACTAATTGAGATCATTAATCAATAAATTGTTATTCTTCAAGAACATCTTAAAGTTTATGAATTTTACTGAGGGTGTAGTTGTAAGATTTCTTGCAACTACACTTTCCTTCATGGTGATTTAGAAGAGCGTATTTATATGCAACAACCAAAGGGGTTTGAAGTTCCTGGCAAAGAAGACCATGTATGTTTGTTGAAGAAATCTTTGTATGGTTTGAAGCAATCTCCAAGTCAGTGGTATAAATGTTTTGATACGTTTATGTTGTAAAATAGATACAGTAGGAGTAAGTATGACAGTTGTGTACATCACAGGAAACCCCAAGATGGTCCGTTTGTGTATTTACTCTTGTATGTTGATGATATGTTGATCGCTTGCACAGACATGTCAGAGATACAGAAGTTGAAGGTGCAGTTGAGTAGTGAGTTTGAGATGAAAGACTTGGGTGCAGTAAAGAAGATATTGGGCATGGAGATTCATAGAAACCGAGCTGAAGGCAAGTTGAATTTGTCCCAGAAGGCTTACATCGAGAAGGTGTTGGAGCGGTTTGGTATGAAAGATGCAAAAATAGTAAGTACTCTTTTGGCAGCTCATTTTAAACTTTCTAGAAGGCTATCACCTCAAACTGCAAATGAGGCAGAGTATATGTCTCGAGTTCCATATGCAAGCGCAGTTGGTAGCATCATGTATGTTATGGTTTGTACAAGGCTGGATATCGCACAAGCTGTGAATGTGGTAAGTAGATACATGGAAAGTCCCGGGAAAGCTCATTGGCAAGCTGTAAAGTGGATTTTGAAGTATCTAAAGGTAAGTACAGATGTTGGTTTAATGTTTGATAAACACTATGGTGATTCGACGAATGTTGTGGGTTATGTTGATTCTGATTATGCAGGTGATCTTGATATAAGAAGGTTATTGACAGGTTATAATTTTACATTGTGTGGTAGTACTATCAGTTGGAGGTCGGTTTTTCAAAGCACAATTTCATTGTCTACAACTGAGGCAGAGTACATGGCAGCCGCGGAAGCAGTGAAGGAAGGTATATGGTTTATGGGTTTGGTTGGTGATTTGGGTTTCAAGCAAGAGAGTGCAACTTTGTTCTGTGATAGTCAAAGTGCCATTCACTTGACCAAGACCAGATGTATCATGAGAGAACGAAGCACATCGATGTCAGGTATTATTTTATCAAGGATGCAGTTGAGGAAGGTATGATAGCAATGCTTAAGGTTCCTACAGCGGATAACCCTGCGGACATGTTGACGAAGCCGGTTCCAAGTATCAAGTTCAAGCATTGCTTGGAATTGGTTGGTGTCAACAGGTGTTGAGATCCCTTGAGGGGCTGAGCGAAGACGATGATGATGAGTGGTGATGGTATTCAAGTCAATGTGGAGATTTGTAGTGTATGTGTCTTGAATACGGTTTAATATTCAGTCGGGTCGATCCATTTACCCGACTCGTTTGCCCGTTTACCTTTTGTGCAATAGAAGGCAAGTGTAGACAAGTCTTCTTTTGTGCAAGAGAAGGCATATATTTTGTACAAGGGAAGGAATACCTTTTGTGCAAGAGAAGGCATATCTTTGTACAAGGGAAGGAATATCTTTTGTGCAAGAGAAGATATCAGAAGATATAAGTACCCTTCACATCCTCTTATTTTAGTAAGAGAAAAACATAAGCAACTAAGAGAGAGTGTGAGGCAGTGTAGGATTAATCTTAAGAGGGGGTTTTCAATCATACTCTTGTAATCTTGTTTGAATAATAGTGAAATCGTTATCGTCGTCTTCCAAAGTGGATGTTGATCATCTTGATCGAACCACTATAAATCCTTGTATTGTGTGCTTCTTTTACTTTTGATTTCATTTCTATTTCAATTCTTGATTGATTGTGCTTGGAAGATCCATTGGTTATAACTTTGATGATTTGAATTGCATTCAAGAATTTGAGGTTTTCTGCTGTAGTAAAGAGCTCCATTGCTGTTTTGTTTCACCGGTGAAAGTTACAAAACAACAGAGAAGACAACAATTTTTATCAGTATGTAAAGAATGGATCTGAATTGGAACTTCGGGAAGCTTCTTGGTTGGTGCTTCATAATGGTAGTGGTGGCAGTTGAGCCTTGAAGAAATAATGCTCGAGGGTTTGGAAGGCAGCTGGTATTTTCAGCGAGGGAGGGAACCCATGTGTAGTTTTACTATGAATGGCATGCCGCGTCAGCTAACTAGAAAGGAAAAGGGAACCCATGCGGATATTACTAGATTTACTAATTACCCATACTAGATTTGTGCCCGTTCTACGCACCGGCATCTTTTTTATTTTAATTTAGTGTGCGCGGGGCTTTGCCCCTCCCCGTGTCAATGCATTTTTGATTTGTGGTTCGAGGGGCTTCGCCGGTAGTGCAATTTTTGATTTGGCGTGTTGTGGATCTTGTAGGAACTTAAAGAATGGAGTATATACAAAGAACTTGTAGTGATTGATATCTTCTAACTACATCTAATTTGGAGAGGGAACTTTAAAGCTTGGTAATATAACAGAGAAATGATTAGCAAAGAAACTCGCACTGGTTTTCTCAAGAATGAGAGTCTACCCCTTCGGCAACCATGTTAAACCATACAAATGTAATTTTGTGATGATTGAATTTGTATAAAATTAAAAAGTAACATTGCAGGTCACAACCATGTTAATTAGGTAAGCATCCATAGCACATTTGAGACGCACATTATCCTAAAATGGTCCCAGTTTGGACTTTGAAGTGTGTTCATATGAATTATTTTACCTCCACTTTAACAAAGCCAATGTAGTTGTGAACAGTTGAAATCATCCTCACTACTGAGCTCACTTCTCTCCTGACCTACGTTAACAGCAAAATACGATCCATGAAAACCACATATTTTCTTATTTAAACCACTTTCATATTAAAATCCAACGAAAAAAAACCACTTGTTTTATCTAAACCCACAACGTAATTAAACGGAAACACAACTTAGAACAAAACTATAAATACAAAATCGAAAGGAGCTTTATATTCTTTATAAGATGTGCGTAAGTACTCCCTATAATATGCATGAACCTAAATCCCACCATCCCAGTGCGAAAGAATTGAAAGAAGTTACTTTTCTTCCATCTCATTCCTCTGTGAGCTGTACTGGGAGAACTTACTCCTACAATATGGAAGTCCATATTTTTAACAAAACTGGGAACAATCATCTTCTGTTTGGTGGAAATACTTTACGTGTTTGACAAAATCATATCATCAGATACCCAAATATAGTAATGTAACACAGATGCAATCTTTATATAAAGGTCATTGTTTTAGTTCTCAAGTGCAAGCCCCTATAGGATACAAAAAAAAAGGTACTCTTTAGATTATAGTCTGGTGTAGAGGTGTAAATTGGGTTATGCCAGCACATCACGCTAAAATTTGAGCCCAGCCCAGCCCAACACGTGACTTAGCCCAACACGGCACATCACGTTAGTTAAATGGGACGTGCTATGTTTGACTAATTGGAACAGTAGCACAACACAACACGCGGAACGGATAAGCACGTGGCCCATCCCATCACAGCACGTTAAGAGAGCACATCATAACATGTACAAATACACCATATAACAAGGCATAATATATCACATTTTTTGTATATTTCACAAAAGAGTCACTATTCTAGCTAGCTTTTAACATTTTATGTTGGCTTATTTATAACAACACATATAATACCTTAATATGTGGAAAATATATTTCAATATCGTTGTTATAATGTCGTCACCTATATTTAACTAGAACATTAATTTACATGACAATAATCCAATTTTATATTTGATGTGCTATTTCTTTTTATTGAATAAAAAACTTGTTAATTTTACTTGAAATAATTTCAAATGATATCTAATTAAATTATTGTGATCATGTCCGACTTAATGTATATACATTAAGTGATTATAGCACGTGTGCCAGCACGGCACAGCATGAAACGTTTATTCGTGTGTTGTGCACGTGGGCTGTGCTGTGCCTAGTTTTTGACTAGTAAAGCACAGCACAGCGCAACACGTTTAAATCGTTGGCACAGCACAGCACGACACATGGCACGTGAAGCACGTGATTTTGTGTGACGGGATGTGCCGGGACGGCACGTTTTACACCTCTAGTCTGGTGGATGCAAAATCAAAACAAAACAGTAAGTAAAACGAAAAACAAAAATCAAAATACTAACCATGCCAATACGTTTATTAGAATACCATCATCATGGACAGAAACACCAGCACCTAAGTTACTTATGTCCGTCGACATAACAAAAAAAATAACAGAAGAAGAGATTAGAGCAAGTTCTAGAAGAAGAATAGCTTACCTGTCAAGAACATATGATTTTTATAGCGTAAAACTGGTTAGCATGTTCAAAGGATCAAAGATCAATAACTCTCTATAATCAAAAATCAATAATCAAAACGTAAAGAATCAAAGGCTATTGTTTGTAACGCAAAGCGCAACCTGTTCACATGTGACATTATAATCTTGCCTGCTTCTTGTATAAGACTGGTTAGGCAATTAAGGATTTTCAAAATTACGTGGTTTCATATACATTTCCTAGTAAGTTCTTGGTTTCCTAATATATTTTTGAGTCCAGTTTCCTAACTAATATTTTATTACTAACACGATTTCCATAATAAGTTGGAAATAAACGATTAAGATTTCCGTAATAATTACGTTTCCTTATTAAGGAAACAATTGGAAAAAACTTATTTTTTGCATTAACGTCTGGAAATTTTTTATGTGGTTTGACGAAAGTGTTCACTTGAGACGGTGTTACTAACGTACAGTTAAGTATTTAGTGTAAACACGGTTGTAACAAAGTTAATTAGGTTTAAACCCTGACGGAAGTGTTACCCACCTACCTTTTTGTAAACGGCGTTACTAATAACTGGTTAAATAGTTGATGTAAACAAAGTGTAACCAAAGTTTTAATATTTTGACCAACAAAATTTCGCCAGGTTTCATCACCGTTTTGTCAAGGCCTTTAAGGAGGAAGATAAGGTGATTTTGTGTCAATGTGAAGCATGATATTTTTTCCAATTTGACACAAAAAGATTGGATTTGGTGTTGGTGATTTTTTTTCACTAGAAACAATTGTCCCTCCCTTTTGATCCAAGGACATATTAATTATATGTCCTTACTTTTAACTCCCTACAAATATATCCTTATGCAACAATAAATATGTCCCTCCTTTTTTAATAACCTTATCCATTTAATATTAGATTACATTAATACCCTCACCCATAAATATTTTCTCTTTATTTCAAAATGGAACATTTCTTCCACTACCACTTCACCACCACCACTAGCACCACCACCACCACCAACATTCAACTACCATTCCACCACCACCTACCAACAGCCATCAACACTAATATTCCACCACCACTCCTTCACCACCACCATTACACCACCACCAATCCTCCACCACCACTAGTCCGTCGCCGTCACCATAACTAGTCCTCCGTCGCCGTCGCCGCTGGTTCAGACCGGAGGAAATTATTTTCATAGTCTATTAAAAAAACCAAAAAATCCAGAAAAACAAAAAAAGTAGTTGATCCATTTCAGTTGGATCAACAGTGGATGTTTATCCATTGCAGTTGGATCAACAGTAGAAGGTTATCCATTGCAGTTGGATCAACAATGGATGTTCATCCATGCTGATGGAAAAATGCTACCATTTCATCAGCTACAGTTTCAGATCCACCAACAAAACCATCAACCACCATTAATAATCCATAGCAGCAACCACCGCCATTATTGCTGCCGCCACCATCGATTCAGATAATTTTGTATCAACAACAATAGTTTATCCATTGCAGTTGGATCAACAGTAGAAGTTGATCCCATAAAAACATATAATGCACACTATTTAATCAACAACAATTCCAAATTCATGGAAAACAACACCAACAACTCCATTTCTACTTCTATAATGCACACTATCTAATCAATCGTCCTTATAGTACCATTCACCACACAATTCAGAGAAGATAAACAATTGAGCATATTAGATTCACAAAACATAAATTCAAATGTTGGGAATAACAAAAAACAGGCTTGTGAAAATATTAAGAATCCATATATATTGGGATGAATCAAAAATGTACTCCAAAATCAAATTCAAAAGTCAAAAACAAAGCAGAATCATGCTAGCTACTTCAAAAGATGAATCAGTAAATTCAAGAGAATTCAATTCCACCTCTTTCATCACCAATTAAAATGGATGTTTTAAAATGAATTCAATTCCACCTCTTTCATCACCAATTTTAGTTGGATCAAGAATGGATGTTTATCCATTTTAGTTGGATCAACAGTGGATGTTTATCCATTGCAGTTGGATCAACAACCATAGTTGATCCAAAATATATGGATCAACAACCATAGTTGATCCAATATCAATGTCTGCTTCAACCCAGATAACCACCATATTTCATTTAGCAACAGGCTTCAATCTCGATAACCTTCATCTACATTACCAGTACCGAAAGAAACATACCTCAAATTGCATTACTGTCATCAACTCATCCTGCTTTCACTTTATTCCATATTCGACACTTTAATTCACAGGAAAACCCTAAATCATCAAAACTCGTTCATCCATTAGCTTCAATTACAGCAGCAACTCATTAATTCGAACTCATCTCTGCTTATTTTAAGATCTCAACCCCTAATTCTTACATACATCAGCAACAACACCTTCATCCTCTTGAATCTCCATCTCTTCTTGATTTCAATTCAATCAACAATTATTCAACAACAACAGTAAAACCTAGATTCAAACTGTTAATTCCTTCTCAATCTTATTCGTCTTCAAACACAACCAGCAGAATCTGATCTTCCTTTTCTAGAGACTGGCGATATCATCGATCTTTAATTGCCACATAAAAACAGATCTCGATCTATTTGAATCCGATTTCAAATTCAATTTTTAGAAGAAGGAGAAGAAGAAAGTGGTCGTAGTTGCAGAGGTGGTGGTGGAGATACTGTTGATGATAGTTCGATTAAATTTGAATCCATTAACGGCGGAAAAGGTGGTCATAGTTGCAGAGGTGGTGTTGGTGGCGATGGCTGTTTTAAGAAGAGAAGGAGAAAGTAATTTTCGATCTGGAATGATGGATATGTAGATCGTGATTAAGGATATGGTGGTGGTAGTTATGGTGATGGTACTAGTGGTGTTGGTTGTGGTGGCGTCAGAGTTGGTAGTGGTGGCGGCATCCCTGTTAAACTGTGTGCTCGTGTTTTCATCCGAAGTGAAGAAGAAGAATAAGAAGAGTATATCACACAATAAAAGGTTAAAAATGGAAACACATGAAAATAAATCTTTTAGATAAAATTTCAATTTTTCCATCAGGGATATATTTATTGTGTGATAAGGGTAATTGTATCGACCATCAAAAGTAGGGACAAAATTTCAATTACCACTATGAGTAAAGCATATGACAGGGTTGATTGGCATTTCCTTAGTCAAGCTCTACACAATTTTGGTATCAAAGATAAAACCCATAATCTGATCATGAACTGTGTATCTACCACAACCTTTTCCATACTTCTAAACGGACAACCAGAAGGATTTTTCAATTTAGAAAGAGGCATTCGTCAAGGTTGTCCTCTGTCGCCATATATATTTATCATATGCTCACAAAATCTATCGAGCATTATCAACAGAATGGAGAGGGACGAGCTATACATTGGCTATAAGTTAAACATGTATGCTCCAAGTGTTAGCCATATTATGTTCACAAATGATGTAATGTTGTTTGGAAAAGTAGATAACACCACCATCTCTTCGGTCTCTTCAATACTTCAAGAATACTACAGTGTCTCGGGATAGTTAGTCAACTATAACAAGTCACATATCCATTTTAGCAAAAAGGTTGATGATGACAGATGTGAAGAAATAATTGCAAGATTGGGAGTTTGTAGAATGACAAAGGATGAAAAATATTTAGGAGTGAAGATAATGCAGCAAGGAAGCAGAAGCACAAATTTAATTTTCTTGAAGAAAAGTTTGAGCACAAACTTACTGGATGGATAAGATACTCCCTATCTCATGCTGGGAGAGTAGCGCTGATTCAACAACTCCTTATATTAATTCCAGTATATTACATGTCGTGTGCAATAATCCCCAAAACTGTCTTGAATAAACTAACAAATATCATGAGGGAATTTTGGTGGGGGCATATGAAAGATAGAAAAAAAATGCATTTCCTAAGATGGGAGTCGTTTAACATTCCAAAATAGAAACGAGGACTGGGTATAAGATCCTTATTGGACTTAAATGAAGCACTAGTGGCTAAGTTGGCTTGGATATTCTTAAATGACACTACGTCACTTTGGAGATGCATCCTAAGAGTGAAGAATCTCAGGAACATGTCTTTTTGGTCCATCAGTAAGCCACAAAAGTGCTCCACAACATGGGCTGCAATTTTGGAAAGCAGATTTCTACATAAAAGAGGTTGTCTGTGGTTGATTGGTAACGGAGAAAACATAAAGATCAGGGAAGAACCGTGAATTCCCTCCATTCAAGATCACACCATTCCCGGGGTTGCAGAGAACTCTGAAGATTTTTCTACAGTTAACATCTTATAAACCCAGAAACAAACGAATGGGATTCAAACATTCTGGAAAATGTTTTTGATCAGTTCAGCGCAACATAAATCAAGAAAATACACATCAACAAGGATGCTAAAGACAGGCTAATCTGGAAACTAACACCACATGGTAATTTCACTCCTCAATCTTTTCAAAAACTTCTCATGGAACGTGCTGGTGAATCCTCAGGTGATGGAAAAAATAGTTTTCCTTGGAAGAAGTTTTGGGTTACTGGTAGCATAAATCCAAAAATTAAACTGTTTGTGTGGAGAGAAATACAAAAAGGTCTTGGGGTTTTGCAGAGGATCGGAAAGTTTATGGAAGGTGTTGATCCGATATACAAACATTGATATAGTCATGAATAAGATACATATCACCTTCTTATTAAATGTAACCTGGCTCAAATGGTATGGTTCACATCACCCATGGGACTACAGCTGCAAGATAACCACGACATTACGTTCCCTTAATTAGTGGAGCAATGTCTCACAAGTCAGGACAGTGAATACACTTTCTCAATGGGAGCATCGATTTGATGGGCACTATGGAAAGCAAGAAATAGTTTGGTGTTTGAAAAGAAACAATTGCAAGTTCAGGAGATTCTAAAGTTTGTTGGGTACTGGTTCAATTTATATTTTGGGGTTGCAGAAATTATGAAAACTGAAGGCGCTTCTCATCCTCATGTAACTTGCAATAACTCTACTCATACATGGATACCTCCACCAACAGACACCTACAAAATCAATGTTGATGCGGCCGTTAAAAATGGGCACTATGATTCTGCGTCTATCGTTAGGAATCATGTAGGTAAATGTTGTGGTGCTAGCACAAGAATGGGTTCGTCTGACGTGCCAGTAGAGGCAGAAGCTGATGGGTTCTCCCTGGATGTTGATCAGCTACTTGGCTTGGTCTAGAATCAGTCATCATTGAAGGTGATTGTCAAGTCATAGTTAATATTCTCAATGGCGAGACCCGCAACCCCTGGAGAATATGGAGATTTCTTGACAATATCAAGGTGCAGAGCAAATTGATTAATGGAGTTTCTTTTAAACTCGTTCCAAAAAAATAAAATCATGAGCGCATTTTGTGGGGTTTGTAATTGGAATTTACCATTTTTACGGGTAATTAATCTCATCATACCATAATTTCCGGTAATTTCAGGCGATTATGGTTATTTTTTTCTTTTTCTCTATCTTCTCATTCATTGAGAATAATAACATGAATTTATTGATATTAAAGCCACCATTATTTTTGGAAAGTTAGACTTTATTCTCTTCATGCTTCCCAATTCCAACCTTTAGGGACTATTATCCTTTTTGTACTCTTTTTCCTTCTTAGATTTACTCTAATTTGCACGAACAAATAAAAAAAAAAGCGACACTAGTTGTCGATCATTTTTAGGTCATCTCTTTCGAAATTTATTTTTCGATTATGTGAATTTTGATTGGTAATCATGGATCAAGGTGAGTTTAATTAACCTATTTCATTCTTGTTTGTAATATTAGCTAAAGTTGTGAAAATATGAGTTTCCATTGCAACTGATGAATTCCTTTTTGGATTTTTCGTTGAGATGGACTAGTAAGGACACATGTGCGATGCACATGTTTGAATTTTTACTCATCCAACAATACTAAATTTGAAAGCCATGAATTTTTTTCCTAATTTTTTTTTTACTATTCTTATTTGTACTCGTTACGTAGATGATTAAAGAACGGGCCCTAGCTCAGATGGTTATCCCCGTTCCCTGAAGTTTCATGCGTTCCAGGAGGTCCCAGGTTCAAGTCCCCAATGGCGTAATTTTGCAGGAATTAACATGAAAGGTAGTGTTAGTTTGCCCCCTTTGTGACACAATCTCAGCCCCTTGGCTAGGTTACCCATGAGGCTCGCTGGTAGGCTAGCACAACAACTTGTTCAATTAATGTAGTAGTATGTTGTTGGAGCTTATCTTGTTAGGTTTCCAACTAGTTAATGTAATACTCTTTATCCAGTAATAATAATAATAATAATAATAATAATAATAATAATAATAATAATAATAATAATAATAATAATAATAATAATAATAATAATAATAATAATACTAATAATACTCTTATTTGCTTTTCAATAAAAGCCATGTGTGGCATCCTTTTATTATAATAATAAAAAAAAAAAATTTAAAATATATTAAGTTTTTAAAAAATTTGATCTATTTTTAAAACAATGGTATTTATGTTAATATGTAAAATGTAGGGATAACTAAGTAATTTAGGGGGTCTTCTAGCAAAAAGAGCTATTTTCTTTATATTAGTAAGATATACAAACATGCTTCGTTTTTTATTGCATATAAATATGCCTGTAATGAAGTTGGCTTAATCAACCAACAATCACACATGATTGGAAGTCATCCAGTTGTTGCAAATAAAAATTTGAAATCTTTCTAGCTCAAAGCGGATGTAAAAGCACCCTTATATTCTGTAACGTTTCTGTTTCTTTTGATTCATGTTATACCAATTGCTGATTTGTTACTTTATATTAGCGTTTCAATTTCATATTCATAATGTATTTTTGTGGATAGTTCATATCTGAAGGTTGATATGGAAGGTTAACCATGAGGTTGAAACTCCCGAAAAAGTGCTTGTTCATGAATAGGGCTTATGTCTCTAAATGCTATCTTAGCTCAAATGGTAGAGCACATGGTTTTTAGCCATGTAGATGTGGGTTTGACTCCTATGGATTGAATTATAAGTTGTGATATGTATGTTTTTCCCTGAAATTTTGAATTTTCACCCTTTTATATTCCGGTGAAAATATTATTTCTCACCTATTTTTTGAAAGTAAATTTGGGCTTACCTATCATATTATAGTGAAAAATTTCTTTATTCACTCGTATTTTTAGATGAAAACATATTTCACCAAAATTGTATTTTCACCCTTTTAGATTCATGTGAAAAATGTATTTTCACCCTTCATAAAATGGGATTTCATAATTTTACATAATTACAAGTGAAACTGGAATTTCTATTAATCACAACCGATAATCTTAACTAGATATTCACTAGAAGTAATAAACTGAAGTTAAAATTTGCAATTATCACCAATCACTAAGTTATTAAAATGCGAATTTGCATATAATTTGTGAGATGTTTATTTAAAAAAAACCGTGTAAATTTAAAAAAATTATGAAAACTAGAATTTTCACAAGCCAATGAAAACTAGAATTTTCACGAGCCAATGAAAATCCAATTTTTTTTCACAAAATTGGTGAATTTTCGAAACTTTTCTAAATCTCTTAGGTGGATGGCACGTGGAGCTTATTTTTATGTATTATTTAAAGTAGTTTCTTACGAGAATTATTATGGAGTAGTTATTATAGGAGAATTTTTTTGGGAGTAATTTTAGGGATAGTTATATTTGAGATTCAATCACGTTTTCTCACAATTTTTTTATTCCAAATTTATTAATTTCGTTTATAAGATAAAAGGTCTTTTTAGGAATCATATATATTATAACTAATTATGGGCTCTTTATATATAGAATCTTAATGATGGACATTTGATATACAAAATATTTTATTTGGGCTAGAAATATTTTTCCCCTTTTATAAATCATCACTGTAAACCTTAGGTAGATCTTAAAAAGGCACGTGTTTGTTATACGTGTCGTGCCAAGTCCAACTCTGTCAACCTGTTCTTTTGGACTTGGCAAACTCTCAGCAGGCTAGGCGGTTGACATATTTCTTGCATTATTCAGGAACTTTATCTCGTTTACCCAGAAGAACAAAAAAAAAAAACTTTGTTTTAAAATTTCTTTATTTTTGATAATCATGGGATGCCACTCTCAATGCTGGTATATTCAGTACATTTCTGATGGTATGAGAAACGGCAGCAGTAACTTTGTCAAATAGATAATTTTCTCCTTCTAAAGTATCATTTTTTTAGTGGATATGGACAGTATCTTTAGTTTGTAATAAAAGTTACAACGGATAGTCCCTACCGGAAAATTTTAGCTAACACTATTTTGTTTTTACAGGAAAAATGTTGGTCAAAAAGCCAACATTAACAACTGGATACCAAAACACCAAGGACCGATGATAACCATCTTACACCAAGGAACAAAAGTAACAGCCCTCATCCACCAGCAGACAAACACTTGGAATCAGAGTCGATCATGTGTCTAAAAGAGCCATGCGAAAAAAAATTCGTTGGGCCTTTTATAATGTTGAATATTTTGTAACGATAGTAAACAAAAATATCAATAATTTGAATTTAATTTGCAAACTTGTAGATATTGGTGCACTAAAGGAAAACTTTTAGTAAATAGGGGCGATAATGTATATTTTTAGGCTAAAATAAAACAGTGATAATATATTTATTTTCAAAACGAATAGAGTATTAAATAAGAATTTTTTTTTTTGTTGATGGCCACCAAAAAGAATACACAAAAGAAATATAGCCATGAATTATACCAAGGTCTAACTAATTGTTAGAGCACTGCTCGGTCGCACTCGCAAGCGTTGCTATCTCAAGATTGTTTGTCAATGTTATTGATCAAAACTTTTAGTCTTGAATTTTAGTCTACTTATGGATATCTCGGACTAAGATAGATTGTGTAGTTGAGCATTAGACTTCATGGCGTTCATCAAATGAAGACGAAGAACTACTAAGGCGAGCTTGTGGAACTTCATCAACAAAAGGTATGTGGAGATTGAAACTCATCTAACTTGGAAATTCTATTTCTATTATGTCTCCTATATTGAGACATAAGTCGTGCTACGATATAGTTTTTTATTATACACATTTGAGATTTCGAGTTGAGTTTAACTCACTTAATATTTCTCGGAATATGTGTTGGTAAGATTTTTCTTCAATCAAGTTCATCTTGATCATGTGAAAATCTCCGAGTAACATCTTACATGGTCTGTGTGATACAATCATTTAGTATAGACTTGGAATGTTTCGTTATGATTATTTCAATAACTTGAAAATTGCTTTGATGTTAATAGTGTGTGAAAACGGATATTGTCATCCTCTAAGAAAGTTTTAATGATTGAAATAACAGTTAATACTACTTAACCATCATTAGATTATAAACATATTGTGCATTCTTGCATGTATGTGATCCATGACCGGGACTAAAGTATGCATACCCGTATGCGTAGTTGAAGTTGTGAAATTCCTTGTACCAAGTACACATACCGGTACACATGCTTTCGTAAGGTATGGGTCTGGGGATTTCTGCTGGGTTTTGGAAGTGTACTAAGTATGCGTACCCTTTTGCATACTGGCGAACCCAAATTCAGACCGGCTACTTAAGTATTCATACCCGTTTGCATACTTGAGTGGTTAAAGTTCTAAACTCGTTTGGCTCATGAACTAATACATTTATATATTAAGGAATGCATTCTTTGCAAACCGTGGCTATAATGTTCATGAATTCTGTAGTTGACGGAATTCCTACACTACACCCTATACAAGAATTCACAATGATAAACACATATTTGGAGATTAAGAACAACACTTTTATTGATTAATTCTCAGAAATGTTACAAGAAATGGAAGAAATCAAGAATACAATCGCTCACAAGAATTTTCTCTCTCCTCAAGACTTTCTTAACACTCTAAAAATTGATATCTCTCTTCCGAGTATATTGGCTCTCTTTATATAGGGTAAGTACACAGTGGATGACAGCTAAGTTATCCTTTAATTTCAGATCTGGATCGCGGTGTTCTCGCAGCAGTTGTAATGCTAATTCTCGTAGATGATGTAATCTTCGTAGGATTGTCATGCTCTTCTCGTGTTTCTGCTACCATCATCCACTATGTCATTCTTTGAATCATTCTTTGAGTTTTTCTGCGACACTCGCAGAGTATTGTTGAGAGGCTCGCAGAAATGTTGTTAATTTTGTGGCAATATTCTGATCCCACATCTTGCCTCTTCTCATGTCTTCTCCGCGAAGTGGAGAGGATTATGAGAATCTCCATCTCTTCAAACTGTCGCAGCTTCCTATATTTCCATATTCTCTTCTCGACAAAGCCCCATAAATTTAGTATAACCACCTACACATGTCAAATATTCTTCTTTTTACTAGCACGTCTTTCCTTAATAGGTCACTTTCTTTTGCCTATAAAAGGTAGAATCTGGTACAAAATCAATTTTCTTCTTCTATTTCTCTATCTTCCTCGTTTTCGTTCGTTTATTCTTTTTTCCATCTGCAACTTTCTTCTTCAAAGACTCATCTGCTACTGCTTTCATGGAGTCATCAAGGTATCTGTTTTTCTCCTTTGATTTGGCGAATAACCAACTGCGAGTCACTAATAATTCTAGCATTCTCCAACTTCATTTCTATTGCGAATTTTAGAGCATGTATCACAGCTTCATACTCTGTCTCATTATTAGTGGATGCGAATTCCAATCTAAATGAAAAACTATTTTTTCTTCTTCTGGAGAGATAAAGACAACTCCAACTCCATTACCTTCTCTGTTTGATGATCCATCCACTAATATTTCCCATCTATTGGGTTCTGTTAATAGATCTCTTGGATCTCCATGTTCTTCTTCTATATCCATCATCTCCTCCACAACTTTATCATCTTCTAAAGGAAATTCATCTATGAAATCTGCTATAACCTGGGATTTTGGCGAAGATAAAATATCGTATTTGATATCAAAGTGTCCTACATGCGCATTCTATCTCTCAACTCTACCTGATCTTTTCGAATTCTTCATTACTGACTCAATTGGCACCTTTTTTAATACTTTTACTTTATGTGCTTGAAAATAAATGCGAAGTTTAAAGGTTGCATGAACCAATGCCATGATCAACTTCTCAATCTTTGAATAATTTCTCTCTGCAGAGTTAAATGTTTTTCTGATGTAATAAATTGGCTTTTCTACCCCTGCATCTACTCGCAGCAACACTGCACTTAATGCATGCGAATTTATCGCAAGATAGATCAATAATTCTTCTCCTGGCTCTGCTTTATGCAAGATAGATATGTTCATTAAATGTTCTTTAATTCCTTGAATGGCTTTTTCACATTCATCCGTCCACTTGAATTTTGTTCCCTTCTTGAGTATATCGAAGAAATGCTTGCATTTGTCTGATGACCGCGAAATGAATCTTCCTAGCGAATCCAAGATCCTATTCAACTTATGCACATCTTTTACTGTTGCTGGTGTTGGCATGTCGCGAATTGCTTGTACTTTTTCTAGATCAACTTGTATTCCTTATTTTGATACAATATATCCTAAATTTTTTCCTGAAGTCACTCCAAAAATGCATTTTTCGGGGTTCACCTTGATGTTAAATTATCGCATTTGATCAAAAATCTCCTTCAAGTCTTGCACATGGTTCTTAGCTTCTTTACTTTTGATTAACATATCATCTACATACACCTCTAATGTTTTGTGGATCCACCTCGCAAACACCTTCTCCACCATTCTTTGATATGTTGTACCAGCATTTCGCAAGCCAAATGGCATCTTTGTATATCAATATAACCCTCTTGGAGCAAAGAATGCGGTGTGTTCTTGATCTTCCTCAGCGAGAGGAATCTGATTATATCCTTTATACCCATCTAATGAAGATATTCTAGCATTTTCCGCTGCTGATTCAACCATTTGTGGGATATCTGATTATGGAAAAGTATCCTTAGGACAAGCTTTGTTTAAGTCAGCAAAGTCTATGCAAATTCTTATCCCCTTGTTTTTCTTTGGAACCACCACCATATTAGCAATCCACTATGGGTATTTTTCTTGCCTTATGATTCATGCGTCAAGCATTTTCTGTAATTCTTCTTCTATTTGGGAATGGTATGTTGTTGCAATTTTTCTTATCCTTTGCTTAAATGGTCTTACATCTTTATTGATTTCTAGCTTATGACACGCTACTGATGGATCTATTCCTGGCATCTCATCCATGCTCCATGATGCAGTTTTACAAGTGGTAAGTATAGGGATTCAATTCTCGGACTTTTTTAAAGATTAGGTTGAAGATTAATATAAATAAACTACTAACAGAAATTGCAAAAATAAATTAAAAGGTTGGGATGGAGCTTTTGTATTCAAATATGATGAAAATATAGGAACAAAAATAAATAAATAATAAAGATACTAGGGCTTCCGACTCTACCACAATTATGCACACCAGATAATTTAACCAATCTGCTCTATAAAATTCTTTTAATTACTTCAAGACGATTTAGGACATATTTGACGCCTCGGACGATATAACGTTTAAACCAACTATTGCATTTTCAAAATACTAACAACTCTCTTCATTTTAAGATGCTGGTCTCTTCAAAAGAATATTAAAATAAATTATCAAAGCACAAGGACATATGAAGAAAAGTTGCTATCGTGACAAAACGAAAATATGGGACCAAAAGAATTATTATAGAAATCAAATTAAATTATCTTGTATACATCATCGGGTTTCATCATGAACCCTAGTAGAGAGATTATTCAGCCATTACCAAAAAAGAAGAAGTGTAGTAAAGAAGAATCGATGTGGGAGAAGAAGAAGAAGAAGAAGAGGTGAGGGATATGGGATGTAGAGTCCCCCAGCCGGGTCTCTCCCTGAATGACAGAATTTGAGTTCTATTTATAGGGCAAAATACCCAACAATTTTCTGCCTTTAGCCCATGCGCATGCTATGTTCAATGTGTATCATCATGACTGCCAACAACTCCATGTGTTTCTTTTCCATGCCTTCACGTTCTCTGCCACTTCACTCCAGCAAAACAGCCTCGCTCATCATCAATACGATGGCATTCACCATCTCAAGCACCAACAGCCTGTTTGAAATCAACTTCACCTTCTCCACAGACAACGCGTGATCCAACAGCTTCCCATGCACGTTTCTATCACCATCGTCAACAGTAGCCGAACTTGTTCCAGCTCCGTCACGTTCTCCATCATCATCATTTCTGCCAGCTCAGTCCACAACATCAGTTCCAACATCTCCTCGTTGTCTTCACTAGCAATCATCATTGCCACGTTTGAGTTCCATCGCACCAGCCTGTTTGAACTCAACGTGCTCGAGTTATCATGAGCTCTAACATGCCATTTCTTTTCTTTCCAGCTCAACCTCACCACGACAACTCCATCAGAAGCTCTTCTCCTTCACGTTCTCATAGTAACGGCCATGCATGTTGTCTTTGTCCACGAGCTTCACCATCATGTGCTGTAGACTGCCGTGAAACCAACATAAACCCATCATCGAGACATGCACCAACCATCCTCGAGCTGTACTCATTTCAATGCTCGTATTCGAACTCCAATGGTAGTAAACACCCATGCATGCCTTTACCCGAGTTCATCATGTTCTTCCTGGACTTGCCTCAACACTTCACAGGAACTTTGCATCATCTCCACGTTCTTACCATCGACCACATCAAATCATCTGAAGCTTCATTCATGACCATCTCAGCCAATAGTCTCGTGCATATGTTTTCTTCCATCATCACCCATGAACGTCATCACCATTTCCGCCAAAATTTGGTTTTGAAATCGTGAAGAAGGTGGTGTCCCCCTAACCAAACCGGGAGTGCGAATAGCGGGTGTTCGCACTGAGGTGCCCCCTAGTAGATGACTGACTGTCTTTAGCAGTTCCCTTAAAATGAATACCCCTTAACATGAAGGTGTCCCTTAACGTATAGTGAGGGTGTCCCTTAACAAGAGATGCCCATTCAACTGTCAGTCCTGGAAGACTGACAGTTTAATTCCAAGTTCATTCTTATTTTGCCCATAACTTCTTCATACGGACTCCGATTGACTCCGTTCTTTCGCCGTTGGCTTTTCCGTCTCGTCCTCTACCCCATGAAAAGTAGAAATCTTGTATTTGAACAAGTTACATTTGGTCTTTGGCCCTTCCTCACTCTTAGCTAGCTTCTTTCATTGCACAACTATGCTCGAATTCACTTCTTTTTGGATTATTCACCTAATAACACACCAATAAGAGAAAACACGCGTAACACACAATAATCTGCAATAAAACCATCAAATACTAGCATGGAATTAACACCAAATATATGTGAAATATGCACTTATCACTCCATGTTAAGATGTCTTTATATTCTCGCAAGAGATTTACGGTTCGCTCTTCTTCATCTACCTCCATTTTAGTTCCAATTTTCAGCATCTTAGGTTATTCTTCACTCCCAATATTTATTTCCTTTGTTGGTTCTGCTGCGGTGTAGCTGGTCTCAGGTTCTCCCATTGGTGTTGGTATTTTCATAGCTCTCGCAGGTTTTTCTCCTTCTTGCGAGATTTCGCTGGGTATTCCCTTTCCTTATTTTGCTCTTATCATGTAAACTTTAAATTCTTCTTCTTTCTTTGTCTCTTTCGCCATTTTTCTGCGAGCTTTTCGCATCTTTGCACGTCCTTCATAATTCTTCACCTCAATTTGATAACATAGTTTCGCAAGATCCGTATCTCCTTTAATTTCTCCAATTCCACTAGGCGTAGGAAATTTTATGCATTGATGTAACGTTGATGCTACATCCTTGATTGCGTGTATCCATGGTCTTCCCAATAGCATGTTATATGGTGACTCCACATCTACCATACATAACGTTACTTGTGTTTTAATCTCTCCTATCGGAATTCGCACCACTATCTCGCCTTTAGGTTTTGTTAACGATTTTCCAAAGCCATGAATATGATATGTTGAACAAGTCATCTCTTCATCCTTGTACCCCATTTTCTTAAATGTATTATAAAATATTATATCAACAGAACTTCCTGCATCCACCAAAGTTCAATTCACATCCCATTCTTCCGCAGATTTTGTTGATTTTTCCTTATTCATTCGTATAACGGATACCGTGATTGCCAAAGGTGATGAATGATCTAAATCTTTTCTTGATATTTTTGCTGCTGTGAATGTGATTTTATGCTTTTCCCAATCCTTCAGAGGTGACACCTTTTCCATCGTCATAATTTTCCTTCCTTCAAAATCTCGTTTATGAATCCTTCCTTTGATATCTTCATGGAATTGGTTGATCATCGTTTTTGTTATCGTACTACACTCCAACTTTCTGCGATTCTCCTTAACTTTAATCATTTTTCCATCAACTCTTTCACCAACTTTTTCAATCATCTTCTTAACTTGAATATTGATCTTTTATCTTTCCTTTTCTATGATTTTCAAACTCCATTCCCTGTTTCTAGCGCCATTATATAGTTGCAGGAATTCCTACACTATACCCCATACAAGAATTCACCATGATCAACACATATTAGAGATTAAGAACAATATTTTTATTGATTAATTCTCAGAAATGTTACAAGAAATTGAAGAAATCAAGAATACAATCGCTCACAAGAATTTTCTCTCTCCTCAAGACTTTCTCAACACTCTAAAAATTGATCTCTCTCTTCTGAGTCTATTGAATCTCTTTATATAGGGTAAGTACACAGTGGATGACAGCTAAGTTATCCTTTAATTTCGGATCTGGCTCACGTTGCTCTCACAATAGTTGTAATGCTAATTCTCGCAGATGATGTAATCTTCGCAGGATTGTCATGCTCTTTTCGTGTTTCTGCTACCGTCATCCACTACGTCATTCTTTGAGTTATTCTACGACACTCGCAGAGTGTTGTTGAGAGGCTCGCATAAATGTTGTTAATAGAATTTCGCAAGAATATTGCTGTGGAAATATTCTGATCCTACAAATTAATTCGAGTGAATCAAACTGATTTTTCTTTAATTGTTTTAATGTATACTTCTATGAGAATATAGAAATTGAACAACTCTTTAACTAGTTTCATTTGAGTCATTTGAACTAGTTATGGTTAAGATGAATAAGGATGATATGAGAGTATTCATATAGCTAACTTCGGTTAACTACGGTTGAGCCAACATGGTGTACACGTTTAGGTATGGCTACATAAACCTAAATGAGGGTACATTTCATTTTTGTATAACAAGCTAAGTTCAATCTAACGGTTGAAAGATATTAGCTTGAATCTAATCAGGTTTTTATCTAACAGTGAATATTGAATGCTTTGTTACCAAGGTAACTTAGATTGCCAGCCATGATTTGAAAAATATATAAAGGAGAACTCTAGCAACTAGGAAACCTAATCCCCACACCTCATGTGTGATACTAGTTGCATAAGATAAAGTCGATTCTCCTTTAAACTTAGGTTTTTCACGAAACCCTGTAGGTTAACGACTTGAAGACTTAATTGGGATTGTGAACATACGAACATATGTTCTTCGTATCATAAGAAACACTGAATTAAGGATTCAATGTGGTTTTGAAATTGAGCTTCACGTGAATTTAATTATCAGATAACAAACTACAAACGCAGAATCATAATCAGGAGAAGAAGAAGAACCATCACTAGGAGTAGCAGTTGAAAATGGAAGTAACCCCTAACCCTAGACTTATTAAGAACATTTTGATTTTGTGTTGTTCTAGAGAAAATACTTAGCTGCTGATAATGATGATGAACAAGAATCTCGATTGATGATGATGGTTGTTACTCATAATTCAAAGATCGTCATATTTTTCACTTCCACCAGAAAAAGATAATTGTGAGAGTGAATTTTAGTCGGAAGGATAAGCAAATGAAACCAAATTCTTATAAAAAAGAATTCCACCCTATGGTCAAACTCAACCTCAAACCTTTTTATTTTCCAAAGAAAAGCTAATCAGTATACAAAAACAGGAAGGGGTGACCAAAAACCAAGGAAAAGGGAAGGTTAGCCAATTGGGATACCAAAAACCAAGCAAAAGGAAGGGTTAGCCAATTGGGATCAGTAGATCCATTGACAAATTTTTTGTCAAAAACACCAAAAAATCAAAATATCTAAGAGAGAGGAATAAAACGTTGAATAAGGGTTCCAAAGCGAAGAGACAATAGGAATATGAAAGTGTTGAAATTCAGAAAAAATATGACCGGTAAGGGAAGGAAGAAATCAGATTTCATTGGAAACAAAGAAGAAGATAATGCGCCTATTCATTTCAGAGTTTCTTTTTTTGTTTGATGTTCTTGTTATTATTAATTCCAAAGCGGTAACCATATTGATTTTTGCAACGAATTCTATCATATTTTTGTGCTTGTAAAAAAACAAAAATAGGATTGAAATGGAAAATTGATCAAATCGGTGGTGTTTCCACTTTCGATAAGAAGTTGGTTTGTTTTTCTGACTTTGCTCTTCTCTCACTTTAGTTTTCCTTCCTTACTTCCTCTTTTTTTTCTCAGAAATAATAAAGCCTTTTATTTTCTTATAATACGAAGAATATGTATTCAACGTACACAATTTTAATTCTTCCTTACTTTGACTTACACGTCAAGTGTACGATAGAATGAAACATGGCCTTGGAGTGAACGGTTTCAATTTGAATGGGACTGCATTCCAGCTTGGCTATGGAGATAATATTTCAAACCAAAATAAAATACATTACTAGTTTGGAGAATACATTACTAATTTAGAAAATAATTTTTATTTTGGACAATTATAGTAGCTTGATATGATGCACCCAAAATGCTCGACCATTGATAATACGTTACAATATAATAATGCGACTCCGGATATTATGAGTACATTATGAACTATTATTAACAAAATATATCCAATATTAAATTATATTTTAAAAAATGTGATATTTGTGATAGTTTTTATGTTAGTACACTTATTATTATTGAATTATATTTTAGCACAAAGGCCCAAATTGGGACTCGGTTTTTTATTATTTTAACAAAAATATTATATCGTTTTGGGCAAGTGACAATGTGTATATGATATTTTTGGCATAGATGATCCAAATCCCAACAAGTATGCATAATACGAAAATATGTTTATTGTAATACCTTTTGTAAGCAACTTGGTTATAATATCACCATAAGTGATGAAATTTCTAAAAAAATAAATAAATACATTTTTGTACACAAATTTTCCTTTTAAAGCCAATTTTCATTAAATATAATAACAATATTCTTTAATTATTTTTCTTATACAACATTCAAAATCACTTAACAATGCCTACGAAGATATTACTTTCCAATACTGTGTTGATTCTTTTCTTAGCAATTGCATCCATTAACGTTAATTTGCATGCTCAAAATGAAGACAGAAAGGTTTGTTTAAGTATGCCCCAGCATTGAGAAAATTCTAGTCAATAGTTCTAGTCGCAATATTAGAAGAGAGAAAGATCCAAAGTTTTCTTGCTCATCCATCTTTAACTAGTACCTAATTTTTTATTTTATTTTTACTTTTTTTTAATTTATCCGTTTGCACATTTAAGGATGGTAGACTTGAGAGTCTAGGAAGTAATTGAAACAATCATTTTTACCTTCTCAGAACAAGTTTTATGGTGAAATCCGGATTTTGCTAGAGCAAACTTGATCTAGCAGCACCGTGGATAGCCATTTGGCTAGTTTTGACGTCACCTAACTGCAAGTTAACGTAAGTAATATTGCCTTTTCTAGTAGACGAATAAATTGGTTAGCCGTATATTTATAAGATCTTTCAGTTGTCGTATATTCCCATGGCTGTCCATGTTTGTTAGAGATAACAAATTTTTCAATTTTCGCGCCAATAATTTCTTTTGGGGCGGATATATTTTGGGTAATAAAAGTCATCTTTACGAGAAACTAAACATATTTAGACAAGAAAAAAATATATATGTGATCAAGTTTTTTATTAATTATCATTCTAATAGAAACTGGAGTAAGATTAACTCTTGAAAATGAAAAGCTAAAATGAAAGATGAATAAGAAAAGTGTACAGAGTAATTAACTACTGTTGTGTGCACAATTCATAAAGTTTCGAGATGAACTCTCATCGCAATAGTGTAAACCAAACAAACGAAACATAAAAACTCTCAAGCCTCATTCCTTAAAACTTGATTCGTTGCAATAATACTGCGACCTGATAAGCGACTGTCGACTAGATAATGATGCAACTCCCGTTATCGAAGAAAACACAATCACCCTGTTACGAGAAAGTGTCACTTAGTTAAGTTAGAGTGCATATATAAAGATTTTAGGTGATAATCAAGCAAATAAAGTGGCAAGGTTACTAACCAAATAAGTTGTAGCTCATACTACCAGACATGCTATGTCAACCAAAATAAGGTTGCTGCTCCAACATAAGATCTAAAAATCTATGAGACGTACATATAAACAATAAACCGTCAGACTAACAAAGTTCTAAAATGACGCCTTATATCTATATAAATAAATGGATTTTGCTGGAATTCCCCAGACCGATCTTACCACTACTAAAATGTCTAAAAAGTAAAAATGAAGTAAGCACCTCTATAACACAACTGAGTTTTAATTAAGATACGCTCCTTGTGCAAAATATTCTTTATATGCAAATAAAAATGTTTCTAACAGCAAATTAGACAAGGTAAATACACGATAGGTAAACAAACTATCCACTGTCAATTTTGAACCAAAACATAATGTGATTATATCTTACCTCATCAGACTGGATATTTTCAACAATGATATGATTTTTTTCACCTTCCAGGGTACCTGGTTCCTGATTAAAAATGCACAATAGAACTTAATAAATTCTCTATATATGCGTATATAACATGAAGCTTATTTTGCACAAAAACATCTGGGACTCTGGGTGTGGACCTCACTGTGAAGTTGTGGACAATAATAAGGGATCGACAGCATGGCAGAATGTATATCTCTATACAAAGGATATTGAACATCATTCTTATTAAGCTCCAACGTATGCAGAGGTATGGTACCGGATAAGGTTACTTCCTCTATATCTGAATTAGAAGGAGATACCTCTTTCATGTTGGTACCATAAGAGGATACTTCTTCTATATGACCAATTAATACTTCAGTTACATAAGAACCTAAATAAGAATAACAAAAAAGAAACACTAATAACTATTGCAGAAAATGTGACATTAACATAGCCAGTGAACTACGCACCTGCACTTGTCTTTTTTCTTTTCTTTTTATCTTTTGTTACCACTTTCGTTTGGGCAGTTTTTTCCCCTTTTTTCTATCTTTTTTTCCGGCTCATGCTGGTTATTTCTTTTCCTTTTCCCTGTAACTCGTTTAACATTGGTGGATTTCTTCACTGCCAGTTTCGTTTTGGTAGGCTTCTTTGTTGCCCACCTTCTTTTTTGCTGAGTTGCATTGACGCTTTTTACCTTTCTCTACTGACGACTTCATTCTATCAGCCTTCTTACTTGATTTTTTTTTCCATGGAGGGGCTCGCAATGTTATGTTAACACCTAAAGGAAGTTAGATACTTGTTTCATCCATGTTTCCATCGTTAGTGTTTCCATCCTTGCTAATCATTTCTGTTTGATCATCTTGACTAGATTTCAAAAAAAAATCCAATTCTCCTTGTACTCCAGTGAGTAACTTCTTAGTAAAGGCGCTAGAGATTTCAGTGCTTGTACCATTCATGGATAAAGATAAAACCATATGTGCCAAGTCACTATACATAAGAGTAGATGACCCATTACTTCCTTGAATTGACTTTTTAGGCTCTTAAATACCAACACCATTTTTATCATCTATGGTCCAGCGACTTAGATAATATTCTGGCGAAAGATCATATACTTGATGGGTATGTAATATCTTCATAGAGTGGGCACACAACATCCCCATAAACTGGAAATTTCTACACATTACAGAATTTTTTGAAGAATTAAACACAACAGTACGAGCTAATGAAAATTTATACAATGTTACCTTATATGTATATATTGGTCCATCTTGATCAACAACTTCTAGAATCAAATCTAAAGTTTTTTTAATACTCTTTCTGTAAATAGGCAAACATTTTTTCTGTATAGTGCTCTGCAGCCCGAGCTTCTGCTGGCCAATGACTGTGCAGAGGTGGTTTTTTCTGCACACTTCTGAAATCTTCAAGTTTTTCTTTCTCTCTCCTTTTAGTAAGAACCATATCATATTGAACCACGAAACTCTTTAGCGATAAGGTTCTTTTAAAATACTTCTTCAAAAAATTGTTCATACCCTCGCTCCGTTGAGTAGTAGTCATACCAGCACAGAAGTGCAAGCGACCATATACCTGAGCCCACATCTCTTTTTTCTTGTACAAAGTTCGCTGCCATTTATTCTCTATCAACTTGTATTTTTCAAGCAAGGATTTCCACATAGATTCAAACTCTTCCTCGGTCTCATTTTCATAAATTTAACGTTTGAAATCTTTAGCAAAAAATTCAGAACTTGCAAATACATGATGGAGATGTTTTGCTGCTAGTTGAAAAAATATGCCAAAGACAAAGGCGATGATGAGTATATGGAAATAACTATTTAATTGCATTCATAATACGCGCTGCTTGATCTGTGAAAATCGTTAGCAGATGTTTCCCATTTATCACATTCAAAAATGTCTTGAATAACCATACAAATGAGTTTGTGCTCTCGTCTAGTAATAAAACGCACCCAAAAAGAGTTGTTTGCCCATTGTTATTAACTCCAACAAAAGGCACAAACGGTTTATCATAGTAATTTGTTCAAAATATTGTGTCAAATACCAACACATCACCAAAGAAACTATAATCCATCTGACATTTAACATCGTTCTAGAAACAATTTCATAACTGACCAGTACCATCAATTTCAATTGCATAAAAGAAATATGGGTCATCTTTTTACATTGCTTGAAAGTAATCTAACAGATGTTCCGCATGACCTTTTCCTAAGACATCTTGGCGCATTCTTCTTTATATGTGATTGATACAGTCCATTTGAGTGAAATTGAGATTTTCAGACCCTCCTGATTCAACACTGAGATATGCAAATATATTTTTTTGACTTATACCTGCATAATGCATGTTATCGATCATTCTTGCTTGGGCGGTCTCTATTTTTCTCTGTGATCACAACATATGTACTTGATCATGACATGTAATTTTACTATTGAATATTTTGTATCACCACTTGTTAATTTAATGACCAGTTTTGCTTCACAACCTGTTCGTGCATGCAAGCGTCGTTTCAATGGAGACCTGTTTGGATGTTTCTTATATGTTCCTTGATTTGAACATAACAAAACTCTTCTAGAAATTGTCTTATCTTTACGGTGAGCAGTAGAATCTTTGCGTATGCTAAATCCAACACCTCTAGCATAACGATTATAGTAATCATATTCCTTTTCTTCGGAATCAAATTCCATACCAACTGCTGGCACTTCTTCAATTATTCTCTTTGTCGGCCCTTCACTCACTGGAACATCTTTTTCATTAGGCAAGCAACCAAATTATTATGGTAGGGAGTCGGTTTCAATAGTCACCACCATGATCACCTGATTTCATGAATACATAATAGTTGATATGAGAATTACTAGAAGCAAATCATTTTAGATATGATGTCTAGTATCTAATCTTTATAAAAGAAATCAGCATTGAAGTTAATTGATAGATACACTAATATATGTTCATTTGGATCATGAACCATGAACCTACAGTACACTAGTTAATTAAAATAAAGGAGATCATAATATCGATTTTCCTGTAACAAGATTTATTGAAAACATCAGTAATTAAGATATCATGATAGGAATATTAAGTTTCCATCAAATCAAAACGAGAAAATTACCTGGTTATAATCGTGAAACTTAATGCTTTCTTTGTACCACTAATGGTATGTAGTTTGCATTGCGTACTCTAATTTCTTCAAACTTTTTATAAGAAGAAGTTTTGATCTGTGATTTATGTGTATCCAATTCTTAACTAACATCAATATTAGATCCTTACAAATTCCATAAATTTAGAGATTCTTCAAATTCTAGAGCCAAAAATAATATATCCGCGCCAAAAGTAAAATATTCATGCTAATAGAAAACTGAAAGATCTATTTTCTCCAAGTCTCTAACAAACGTGGACAACCACTGGAATATACAAAAACCAAAAAATATGTTTCTAAAAATACGTCAACTGAAAAGGCAATATTACTTCCGTTAACTTGGAGTTAGGTGACGTCAAAACTAACTAAATGGCTATCCACGGTGTTGTGCTAGAGCAAAAACAAATCCGTGAAATACAACCTTTCCAATCTTGGAAAAAATGCGGAATGTCAAGTCTAACGGCTTCCAAGTTGGTGTCATCCATACTTTTTCCAAGCCATGTTCCATGGTTTCGTAGAATAGTGCATGAAACCAAAAAACACTAATCTGACTAGCGTTAAACGCTATTCACAATAGCATATCAGAAGATAAGAAAATGCTAATCGCAATCGCGTTATATCAGAATTCAATGCATAACGTGTCATCTCAATACATTTTCAGATTAAATTAATGAATTCTTTAGTCTCTGGTTCAACCAAAGTGTCGAATGTTTAATACAAAAAAAAATTATCCCACTTTGTCTGATATTTCAACATCACTTATTTTTTTATTAACTTATATTTCATTAAGCAGTAGAAGTTTTCTTATTTGTATCAGTGCGTTTGGAAGTCTTACCATTACACTTGCACTTCCATGATATATTCGAAGTGTTGATGTGTCATGGAATTTGGAAGATATAATTCTTCCACCATAAGACTTTCCTTGATAAATCTACACCAAACTCCCAAATAATTTTTATTCAAGGCTCAACTGCCACCACTACCATTAAGGCTCAATTTTTCTCAAGCTTCCTTTATTAAATCAAGAAGCAGTTTTACTTGCCTAGCATTTTTAGGGGCGACCCCAAAATAATTAGGGGCGACACAAAAAGATAAAATTGGGAGGGTCCGGGGGCGTAGCCCCTAGGAAAACAAAATCTACGAGAAAATTGAATTTCAGTCGGTTTTTTTTTTTTTTTTTTTGGTTTTCAGTTCACTGCCGGCACAGTCGTTTAATTATCGAGAATAATTGAATCAGGAGTCAAGATAACTTTATTTACTACCGATTATAGGATAATCAAAATTCAGAAAAAAGAGGATTCTGGCAAAATCTCATTTTGGGGCTACTCTACATTCGGTAGTTATATGAACTATTTTGACTACCGAATATGGTTGGATATTTGCAAAGAGATCCTGGATAATCGGAAGTCAAGATAACTTCATTTACTACCGATTATAGGCTCAACCAAAATTGAAAAAAAAAAGATTTTTGCAAAATCTCATTTTGGGGCAACTCTATATTCGGTAGTTATATGAACTATCTTGACTACCGATTATGGTAGGATTCGGCAAAGAGAGCCACTATATAATCAGAAGTCAGGATAACTTCATTTACTACCGATTATAGGCTCAACCAAAGTTCTGAAAAAACAAAAAAAAAAGAATTTTTGCAAAATCTCAATTTGGGGCTACTCTATATTCGGGAGTTAAATAACCTAAATACACTACCGATTATGGTAGAATTTTAGCCAAATGTCAACTTTAATCGGGAGTCAAGATAACTATAGATGCATTTTACTTCCAACTACATTCAAAGGATAGAAAGCTTCTACTTAAGTCGAATGAAAGTAAACACTTAACCATGAACACAAGATATACGTGGTTCGGTATGATTACCTACGTCCACGGGGGTGAAAGGGTGAATCTTATTACTTCAAAGTGTTACAAAGGTGTTGATCTTAGTCGGATTTCCCTACAAAGATGAACTTACTTCTTACTTTCCTCTCCTTGGTGAAAACTCGAGTTTCTCTCTCTCTCCCCATATTACAACCTATCTCTCTTGGATACAAGTCACTCTATTTATATGAGAAGTTCCATACAACCAAGTTAGGGTGTGGGTCATGTTACATATTTTATGAAGTTCTGTGATCGGGCATTCTTACGTCGCCCCTTCTTCCACGCGCGTGGCCTATGCATCTTGATTCCTTCGTCTGTCCCTTGCCCGAGCCGACCTCTTCTGGTGTTCTTTTGACACGATGTCGCCCGTATTGTCTGTCGCCTCAGCGGTGGGACGATGTGACACGTATTTTCTTATCCTTATGACCGTTGCACCTCGTTTGACCCACCCTGTCTTGTCTTGTCAGCTCTGTCAGAAATCTGGGGTTAAGTCTTGTCCGACAGCTGTGGAACGATCACGCCCAATCAATGTGGCTCCTCAAATCTTGTGCCTGCTGATCTTCCTTCTATGCTTCGCGTCCTTTCGTTTTCAGGTGCATCAAGGCTTAAGATGTTGCCACCTGGATCTGTGGATAATTTACACTTACATTTATGCCCCTTCTTTCGCTCGTGGGGGAGACACAAGTGGAAGAACGTCGTCCCAACTGCCCACGTCTTCTCCCATGCCACAAATCCCGCCATGCAACGCCCCACTAACTGCACTTTATTACCTGTAACCGTCGGCGTCGTTTACAACTTTTCTCCTTTAAATAGCCCGCTTCTTTCTTTCCTTCTTCTTCTTTATCTTTTCTCTCTCTGTTCCTTGCCGCTGCAACTTTTCTCCCATATTTCTTCATCACTTTTTGCTTCTGAGAACCCTAATTTTCTTGATTTTCTTCCTTCATCTTCTCCTCATCGATTACTACAGTAGACGTTGTTACAGTCTCATCGCCTTGTCTCTCTTCGTCGAGAACCAAGTTCTACATTGTTTCCGTTAATGGATTCTTCTCCCTCCATGACTGAGAAAAGGTCTGTTGATGATGTTTTTTCCGAGATTGATGTTTTTTCCCTTTCTTCACTGTTTTCTTACGAAAGTCCTTCCGAGTACGATGTTCGTTCCATGGAATCTATCTTTCCTGATGATTCTCCTTCTGTTTTGTGCAGGTCCGAGAAAAGGGTGAAAGATCTCTCTGATGAAGAGTTCATTGAGCAGCTGAAGGAGAAGTACGATCTTCAAAATTACAAAGTTACCCTTCTCTCGGGCCGAAATGGTCTCCTGAAGAAGTCATATATGAAGAAGCACGAGCAATCGGTTGATTGTGTGGTCATCACCCAGGGCCAACTGGAGCTAGGCCTTCGTCTTCCCCTGTACAACCCTGATAGCCCTTTTTATTATGAGATCCTTTCTCAGATCAAGCCTTCTCGTGCTTTGGCTCAATGCACTGGCAATACTTTCCAAATTATGAACGAGTGGAGGGATCGTCGTGATGGTCACGGTTCTATTGCCGAGTGGTCGACCTACAATCCCGAGGACGCTCCCGAGTATACCGTTGCCAATTTCCTTGTCAACTATCGAGCTGGTACTTTAACCTTAGGCGATCTTGCCGGTTTTGTTTCTAGTCCTCATCGGGTCGAAACTATGCCCAAGGGTGTTGAAAGGATGATGCTGGATGCCGATCCTATCGGCCAACCCTGCAACAGGCGACCCCGCCATTCTAATGACCCGATTTATCCTCGAGTTCCGCTTCTTTTCCGAGGTCCGATTCTTCATGGTGACTTCCCGTCGCCTACTTTTCCCGCCGAGCCATATTATTTCTGGGTGGTTAATGATGACAAGGCTGATAAGGTATGCGCTTTTCTTGATTTTTATCTTGTTAGATTCGGGCGTCAGTTAGTCATTTGTTGTTGTTTGAAAATCTCAGTTCGGTTCCACCAAGACTGTCGGATCTAGGAAAAGAGGTGCTGGCACAAGGGTTGAGGAAGACCAGGGGAGGGTAACAAACACAATGATTTTATTATAAGTACATGTACTTGCCCCTGTTTTTTTCCTTCACATGTTCTGACGAGACACCTTGTGCAGAAATACCATAGGAACGATGATGATGATGCAGGTGATGTTGACCCCCATCTTCTTAGGAGAAATCCCCTCAGAGGTAAGCAAGTCGCTAAGCCACCGCCGAAGAGGGCCCCAGTCATTGAACTTTCCGATGATTATGATCTATTTGGTGAGAATGTATCGGATGACAAAGGCGACGAGCAAGGTATGGGAGACCAACAGGATCCCTTGGAGACGCCCGACATGGAGAAGGTTGTTACTGATGTACCGGTGGAGCTTCCTCACGTGTCCCAGATTACTGAGGGATCGTCTTCTAGCGCTGAAACTTCCTTTACTGTCTCTGGCCTTATCATGAACTTTCTGGGTGCACTTACTTCCTCTGAATTTGGAAAGTACACTGACAAGGAGATGCTGAATGCAGTGCCCCTGTACGGCGACATCGTCCTGACACTTGGCACTGTGGTGAGCGATTTGTCTGAATGTGGTGATGCCCCACTTCTGATTTCTATTCTAGTTGTCGCTTACGGTGTAAACTCGTTTACTTGTGTTAGATTCTGAACCGTGTACGCTTAGATGCCGCCAATCGCCACAGAGACATGCATTTGATATAATCTCTCCAACTTCAACTTCAGAACGAGAAGAATCGCGTGAACGAGCTGGAGATCAAACTCGCCGATGCCCAAGGTAGATGGTTATTCTTGAAATCATAACTTGTGTTGATTGAATTTATCATGCCAGTATCCTGAGTCGGGTATCCTTCTGCTAGCCGAGGTAACCAGTGTAGGCTTAGACGCGTCTTCAGAGTTTAGGATCATGAAGAGGAAATAGGATATTGAGAAGGATTTGGTAGAGAATCTCCGTCGGCGAATGGCAAACAAAGATGACAAAATGGATCGCCAGGCTGGAGAAATCGAAGAACTCAAGGAGGAACTAGAACGGTATCGTCAGTTTTAGTACAACCCGGCTGAGATAGAAAATTTACGATCTCATCTGGGCTCTTCCCAACGCCTTGCTGCTGAACAAAGTACTCTGTCCACGAACCTATAGCAACGGGTAAACGCTTTGAAAATACAGAATCGAGACCTACATCAATATCGTCGACGAATATTAAGAGACAAAGATGTGGTGGAGCGAGCTAATAATGATCTGCTAGGCCAAGTGAGTGAGTTTGATAAAGTAAGGGACGAGCTAGAGTGGAATAGATCACAGCTGTCTGTGCTCCAGGTGTCGCGCAATCGGTTAATGGAGGATTGGAGTGAGAATAAAAAATATTGCCCCAGTAACGATTTCAACGAACAACACTATAGCGAGTTAACCATGAAGTTATCCAAGGCCGAGGATGAGTTGTCTAAGTCGGCAGAGTCTCTTCAGTCGGTGTTGCCAGCCCTTTCAGGTCTCTTAGACGATGTATTGGGGCCGCTCCTTGGATTTAGATTACATCTTATTCTTGGGAAATTGTTAAATCGTGCCCGACGAATAATGTTCTGTCTTTGTGGTTTTGTAGCCGAGAAAAAACGTTCTCAGGAGCTGGATCAGGAGGTCCGTCGATTGAAGCAGGTCGAGGTCGATTTGATCTCCCAGCTAGCCGACGCCGAGGGGAATGTTTCTCAGCTCACCCAACAACTCGAGGATGAACGTGTCGCCCATGCGGACGAGATAGACGAGAAGGTCCAGACGGGTATTGAGACATGTGTGGAGAACAAGCGGCGTGAGGTCGCACATAAGAAGGCCTGCACTGTTCCTCCGAAGGATTGAAATCCTCTTTTGTAGTTCTGCGTCACTAAGTTTCCCTTTTCCGTTGGGTTGTAAATCGCTTTGAACACTTGTCCCCTTTTTTATTTCTGCTACACTGCTTGCTTGTTTTTATGGGGGTGCTGCGTCGCCGATGTTGTTTGTTTTATTTCCGTTAAATTCTTCGTTTCGTATGGTTACACGACATTTTTCGTACTTTCTTACTTAGACGCTTGACGCAATCGAATTATCCTTTGTTTCGCATGTTATTCCTGCAATTATTGTTCAAGTAAGTTAGTATTTTAATCATTTCTGTCGAACACACCCAACAAGGAGGGTCATCGGGCCCAATGCCATGTCCTGATTGGGGTATCTCATCACTATCTCTTTGGATTCAGTGGAAGGGTACCAGTAAACCTAGTTTTAGGCCCGACATTCCCGAGTGGTTATCGACTAACCAGTCTCGGGCAAGTGGACAAGGCCACTTGCGACGGGGGCGACCTTTCAAATGTAAGTAGGCCACCTAGCTGAGGAGACCTCGCGTCTCAACAACCTTTGGAACTGGTTTCCAACCACCAGAACCCTTAGGCTACCTCGACATTTGCACATTGCCACTGCTCCGAGTACGAATAGCCAGGCGACTGTAAGGCACCTCGGCACTTCCACACTGGCGTTGCCCCGAGTACGAATGCCCATTCGAGTGTAAGTCACCTCGGAACTTCCACACTGTCTTTGCCCCGAGTACGAATGACCATTCGAGTGTAAGTCACCTCGTCACTTCCACACTGGCATTGCCCCAAGTACGAATGACCATTAGTCGCTCACGTCCTATCCCATACCCCTCACGGTTTCATAGAGATAGGAGACATGTATGCTTACCGTTTTCCGTATCGCCCGTCAAGGATGGTAGAGTTTCAAAAACTTGATGTTCCATGGTTTGAGCTCTTTTGTTCCGTCGAGTCGCAGTAATCGATACGATCCCTCGCCCTCCTTAGATCTAATTATGTACGGTCCGCCCTATTTTGGCGCTAGCTTCCCGCCCTTTTTGTCTCGCTCCCATTCATACAGAAATTTCAATACTTGTTCCCCTGGTTTAAATTCTCTTGGTAGAACTCGCTTGTTGTATTCTCGTTGTAACCTCCTTTGATAGTTTTCCATTTTTTGTAACACCATTTCTCCTGTTTCTTCCAGATCGTCAAGTTTAGCCAAAATCAGATCGGGCGAGACGTTTCGCCTCCAAGATTCCATTATTGTGGTAGGGATCATGCCTTTGGTTGGTAAGATCGCCTCGATTCCGTAGGTAAGCATAAACGGAGAGAATCCTGTATATTCCCTTCGTGTGGTTCTGTATGCCCATAAGACGTTATATAACTCCTCACACCAGTTGCCATATTCCCCATCTAGTTTCTTCTTCATGTTTTCGGCGATAGTCTTATTAGTGATCTCAGCCTGCCCATTACTCTGGGGGTAAATCGGGGTAGCTTTCCTCTTTCTGATGTTGTAAGTGTTGAACATGAGATCGATGTTCTCGCCTTGTAGTTGCTTTCCATTATCCGAGACGATAGTTGCAGGGACCCCAAAGTGGCAAATGATATGTTCCCAAATAAATTTGAAAAAATCTTTGTCTCGGATATGTCTTAGCGGTGCCGCCTCTACCCATTTGGTGAAGTAATCCGTGGCCACGATCAGATACTTCCTTTTACCTGTTCCTAAATGTAATGGCCCAGCAATGTCTACACCCCACTTAGCAAAGGGCCACGGGATTCTAACTGAGTTTAAAGGTACTCCGGGAGAATGGATTTTCTTTCTGAAACGCTGACATTCTTCACAAGCTTTTGCCATTGGCTTCGCATCTTCGTTCATGTATATCCAAAAGTAGCCCATTATTTTCGCCTTGGCCGACAAGCTTCTGCCCGAGATATGGTTTCCGACCGCTCCATAGTGTAGTTCGTGAAGGATTATGTGGCCCTCTTCTTTACTCAAGCATCGTAGGAGTGGTCCTAGGTAAGATTTTCTATATAAAATCCCTTCCCGCAGCTCGTAGGCTCCCGACTTTCTTTTGATTTTGTTTATCTCGGGCCGTCCCTTAGGTAGCTCACCCGTCTCTAAGTATTGATGTATCGACTTTCTCCAGTTGCCTTCTTTGTATCTCTCGGCTGTGTTAATGGCCACCTCTACCCGTACCTCTGGTGTTTCTGGGATAGACGGGATAAGAAGCTTCATGACATGTATGCCTTCAACGCTCAGGTCTGCAAGATGTGAGGAGATGTATGATAAAGCATCCGAGTGCCTGTTATCTTTTCGGCAGATGTGGCGGAATCTAATGTTGGGTATTTGCTTGATGTAAAATTGAGCGAGCTCCCAATAATTTTGCAGCACAGGATCATGGGTAGCGTATTGGCCCGTAATTTACCGAATTACTAATTGTGAGTCGTTATTCAAGCGGACTTCTTGTAGCCCCATCTCCACAATTATTCGTAAGGCATGGATCACCGCTTCATACTCGGTGACGTTGTTTGTTGCCTTGAATTCTAGTCTGAACAAATGCACGATCTTCCTCCCCTTTGGTGTGGTAAATACTAGCCCGAGGCCCGATCTATCTTTGTTTGACGCCCCATCGACGAAGACTTCCCATCGGGTAGGGCTATTGGCGGCTAATAGGTCAGCTGGTTCCTATTGTTCCTCCATCATTCCCGGTACACCTTCTACCTCATCCTCATCACTAAGGGGGAAGTCTTCCAAGAAATCGGCCACTACTTGTCCTTTTATCACGGTCCTCGTCTCGTATACCACGTCGTATTGTTTGATTATGACTCCCCACTTGGATATTCTTCATGATCGTCCAACACTATCCAACACTGCTTCAATAGGCGATTTGGTGATCACCCGTATTCGATGAGCTTGAAAATATGTTCGGAGCTTAGAAGCAGCAAAAGCTAGCGCGAGTACCATCTGCTCCATTCTTGTATAGTTTCTCTCGGCCGGGCTCAATGTTTTACTAGTGAAATACACTGGCTTCTCCACATTCCCCTCCGATTTTACTAGCACCTCACTAATGGCATAAGGTGTCGCCCCTAAGTATAGGGTGAGAATTTCTAACGGCTCGGGCCTCTGAAGAACCGGGAGGCTAGCTAGGTGTAACTTGATATTTTGAAAGGCCTCTTCGCTAGCGTCCGTCCATTGGAATTTTTCTCCTTTCTTCAAGATGTCGTAAAAGGCCTTGCATTTGTCCGATGACCGTGATACAAATCGCCTCAATGCTGCTATGCAACCATTTAGTTTCTGCACGTCTTTTACCGTCGCGGGAGAAGGCATTTCAAGGACTGCCTGGACCTTCTCAGGATCCGCTTCTATTCCTCTAGGGGTGATGATATACCCCAAGAATTTCCCTGATGTGACCCAAAAGTCGCACTTGGCGGGGTTAATCTTCATCTTGTGTTTTCTCATTGTATGAAAAATCTCCTGAAGGTCTCGGACATGGTTCTTAGCGCGACGACTCTTGAATAACATGTCATCCACGTAGACTTCTATGGTGCCATGGATCTTATCTTCAAACATGTCCCCTACCAATCTCTGGTATGTTGCCCCCGCATTTTTAAGTCTGAATGTCATTTTGGTTTAACAATACAATCCCCTTGGCGTGAAGAAAGAAGTATGCTCCTGGTCCTCGTGCGCCAATGGTATTTGGTTGTAGCACATGTATCCATCCATTAAGGTCATCGCCTCGTATCCGACTATCGACTCTACTAGATGATCTATGCTGGGGAGGGGGAAACTATCCTTCGGGCAGGCCTTGTTCAAGTCGCTGAAATCGATACATATTCTGACCCATCCTTTCTTTTTTGGCACCACGACCATGTTAGATATCCACTGTGGGTAGTGAGATTTCCTGATTATTCCGGATTCCTGTAGCTTCTTCAGCTTGGCCTCGATCTAACGCCTATAATTCTGGTGCGATGCGCCTCATTTTTTGTCTAACTGGTTTGCACTTTGGATCAATTTTTAAGTGGTGACAGCAGACCTTCGGATCAATTCCCTCCAAATCGCGCACCTCCCAGGCAAATGCGTCTAAGTTTTCCCTTAATATCGTCGTGAGTTGACTTGCTTGTTCGTCCGATAACAATGTCCCGATCCTTACTACCTTTGGCGCCTCTACCGTCCCCAAGTTTACTTCCCGAGTCGGTTCGACCGTCGAAAAACTTGATTTGTTCTCCCGGAAGATATCCGCTTCCTTTAATTGCTATAAAGGGTCCCTCTCTTGGGTCTCATACGCCATGACCACTTGTAAAATCACCTCTTCCAATTCCTTTGCAGCTTTTACCTCCTCGGCTTTACTCTTCTCTCGCCTTTGCCGAGCTCGCCGATCCTCATTTATTTTTGCATATACTTGCATGCATTGCCGTGCTGCTTGGGAGTCGCCCATAACTTCATCTATTCCCTTGTAGTTCGGGAACCTTAATCTCTGGTGGTATGCCGATGCTACCCCTTTAATTCCAGCGATCCATGGCCGCCCGATAATTGCTTCATAAGGTGAGGCGACGTCGACCACACAAAAGGAAGTCAGTGTATCGAGGAAGCCTCCATCGTCTGAGACCCTCAGGGTTATCTCGCCTCTGGGGATAGTTACTGTGCCATTGAAGCCGTAGATGCGATACGTTGAGGGGAAGAGCATGTCGTCTGATAGTTTCATTCTTCTGAATGTGTCGTAGAATAACACCTCGATTGAGCTTCCGCTATCCACAAGAATCCTTCTTACTCCCCAATTTTCGATCCGTAAGGTGATGACCAATGGGTCACTGTGTGCTTGTCCATTCGCTGGGACATCCTTGGCCGAGAACGAAATGGGTTGCACCATCCAAGGATCCATTGGTAGGGCCTTAGCTACGCTAAATATTTCCTTTCCATCCCGATCCCTTTTATGGATCCTTGAAGTAATTACTGGGCCGAGCGTGTAGTCTTGAATAGCCGAGTGTGAAATGGTACTCACGAACTGAGTTTTTCTATCGATGCGGACTTGATGAATTGGTGCATCAGGTGTTGCTATCGGCTGTGGTAGGTGCCGGACAAATTGCCTCAAATACCCATCTCGGATGAGATGCTGAACGATATCTTTTACTTCTCGGCATTTGTTGGTGGAATGGCCCCTATACTGATGGTAGTAACAGTACTCGGGGTGCTCCCTGGTCTCTTGGAACTGAACTCCCCTCGACGCTGGGTAGTTGATATCGTTTCTCTTCTCGACTTCCTTGAATACCTCCTCCAGGGGAGAATTCAGGTGGGTATACGATCGGGCTTCCTGCCTCGGCTTCTTCCCTTTAGCGATCCACTCTCTCTTTTCACTGCTTCTCGGGGGTGGATCCGATATCTTTTCTGGTCGCCTAATAGGGTCGTTTGTGACCGCTTTAGCTTCAATACCCGCTTCAGCACTAGCTTCTTGTATCCCTCTATCTCTTGACTCGGCATGAATTTCTTCCAAAGCGATGTAATGCTCCTGCATTTTTCTCATTTTCTTTAAGGTTTTCGGCTTCTCGGAGAACATGGCTATCCAGATGGGGTCCGATCTCCCTAACGCATTTTCAAACCCAAAGATGGCTTGATCTACCGGCACCTTCCCAATGTCAGTACATAGCTTCCTCCACCTATCGGTCAGGGTTCTTAAGGGCTCCCTGAATCTTCGGGCGAGGGTAAACAACTTGTTTAATCTAGGCCGAGGTCGACTGTTGTGCATGTAGGTCTCAAGGAAGGCTTCGACTAACATCTCATACCCATTAATCGACCCAGGTGGAAGTGAATAGAACCAGTCTCGTGCCTCGCCCTCCAGGCTGGCTGGAAAGAATTTACACATGACTACCGGGTTATTCTTCCATTGGATTAGCGACATGGTGTACATCTTCTGATGCTCGATCGCATCTCATGTTCCGTCGAACCTAGAAGGAAATGTAGGTAATGTACACTTTGGTGGGAACGGCATATGTTCGGGTTCTTGAGAGAAGGGCGTCTTCTTGGCTTCGCTCATGATTTCTGCCAATTTGTTCTATTCGCCTCCGTCCGAGAGCTCTTTGATTTTTGCCTCCAATTCCTTGAATTTGGCCTCTGTTGCTCGTTCATGTCGCCCGTCTCTACCTCGCCTATCCTCATCAGTGGACGAGTCCTCGGGTGGCCTATATCTTTGCGTGGGGGGTACCGGAGGCGATGGTGGCTGTCTTGATCGGCCGGACTGATTAGGGTTGCTCGGCCCCATCATAGGTGGCGCGTGACCTGATCGGTCATGGTAGATCGATGTTCCTCGGCTGGACGAGCCTCTTGATCTGGTTCTCTTATTCCTCAACTGATAGTTCTCATATTCCAATGCGAGGTTCCGTTGCTGGATCTCTCTTAGTGCCGCTTCTTGTCTCCTTTGACTCTCCAAAATTGCCAATAATGTCGGGTCCGTGCTTTCATGACTAGAATGCCCATTTGGGTTGTGTGGCCGAGGCTGTACATAATGGGGTGGTGGGGGTATTATCGGACCGGTTATGTGGCCAACCGTATGAACAAGTGTTGGGCCGATATTGCTAGTTGTTCCTCGTCCCAGTTGAATCTGCCTGAGTCGCTCTTGCTCTTTCGCTAGGGCTTCCTGGTACTCTACTTGCTGCCTCGCTCTTTGTCTTTGGGCTTGTGCTGCAAGCGCTACCTCATCGTCATCGGTGTCTAAAGCTGTGTGCTCATCAACTTGTTCAACTCTTCTCTGAGTCAAAATAACTTGGTCCAAGGGTAGGGTGTTATCGTCTCGCCCCAGATCGACCTCCTCATCGACAGTTGGAATTCCTCGCGCAGCTTCATGAGATTCCTCGGGCGGTGGTTGTCGACTGTCTTCTTGCCTCGGCCCAGTTACCCCTGCCTACATGCTTCTGCTAATTACTGTACGATTCATCAAAATCCTTCTCGTTCCTGAAGTGCTAGCCATCGGGTACTTCGCGTAGTCATCCGAGTATCGCCCCAACCTACGTTAGCAAATACAAAGAACACCTTACTTTGACCTGACTTTTAGAACATAAGTTCAAACGAAAGACCTAAAAGTTCGACTGACACCACAGTTACTACTACGCCTGACCTTGGTGACAAGATTTCTTCCTATTACTCAGGTGGGTCCACCTATCTATCATGTTCTGATCCTACGCTGAATCTGTGTCAGTCTTTTCTCATTCGTCCGTATCTCTCCGTACGACGTCGCTTTCAGTACCCGACCTATGCATTTAAGTTAGTTTGTCCTTTGTTATACATGCTCCAAATCATTGAACTTATGCACATGATGCTTAAATGGTACGGCACGCAACCCCAAGACTCAAACTAAGTTTGTAATGGCTCCACTTTCTCGAGACCTAATCATGAACTTTCCGACAACTTATGTTACACCGCCGGCAAAATCTCTAATCGGTTAGCATCTTAACACACTAGGAGATATCTAAATCGAGTACTCTTGGTAAATCTAAACGCTAAACTCCATTCCGTAGCTAGATAACGACTTGCTTGACGTCACAGATCACTCAACTATCGGAAACAAACAATCGTCCTTTCAACAGATCCTTCGTCTAGCTTCTAACCCGAACTGTTAGTCGCTGGTGATCTTATGAAGATTCTTTGCTGATCAAACTGTTGACGGGCGAAGAAAATACGAGAACTGTTACTTTCGAAGACCCTACAACTATTCTAGCTTTACATGCACAGCAAATGACTCAAAGCAAACATTATTTCGGCCAACAGAGTTCATCGTAGCTTCAACCAAAACACATTAACGTGTATTTGGGAGCTTTTGATTGTCTCTGAAGGTCTCCACGGCAAGGTATCCGGAGATCTTAGTTGTGATCCCCTTAGTCGGCGCCAGAATGTAGATGCATTTTACTTCCAACTACATCCAAAGGATAGAAAGCTTCTACTTAAGTCGAATGAAAGTAAACACTTAACAATGAACACAAGATATACGTGGTTCGGTATGATTACCTACGTCCACGGGGGTGAAAAGGTGAATCTTATTACTTCAAAGTGTTAAAAAGGTGTTGCTCTTAGTCGGATTTCCCTACAAAGATGAACTTACTTCTTACTTTCCTCTCCTTGGTGAAAACTCGAGTTTCTCTCTCTCTCCCCATATTACAACCTATCTCTCTTGGATACAAGTCACTCTATTTATATGAGAAGTTCCATACAACCAAGTTAGGGTGTGGGTCATGTTACATCTTTTATGAAGTTCTGTGATCGGGCCTTCTTACGTCGCCCCTTCTTCCACGTGCATGGCCTATGCATCTTGATTCCTTGGTCTGTCCCTTGCCCGAGCCGACCTCTTCTGGTGTTCTTTTGACACGATGTCGCCCGTATTGTCTGTCGCCTCAGCGGTGGGCCGATGTGACACGTATTTTCTTATCCTTATGACCGTTGCACCTCATTTGACCCACCCTGTCTTGTCTTGTCAGCTCTGTCAGAAATCTGGGGTTAAGTCTTGTCTGAAAGATGTGGAACGATCACGCCCGATCCACGTGGCTCCTCAAATCTCACGCCTGCTGATCTTCCTTCTATGCTTCGCGTCCCTTCGTTTTCAGGTGCATCAAGGCTTAAGATGTTGCCACCTGGATCTGTGGATAATTTACACCTACGATAACTTTGTTTACTACTAATTATAGGATAATCAAAATTCAAAAAATAAAGGGTTTTATTTTGGGGATACTTTATATTCGGAAGTTAAATAAACTAAATTGACTCCCGATTGTGGATTAACTGCCGATTGTAAAGTTATATACCGATTGTAAATGGTAGTTTGGCCATTAAAAAAAGCGCCCCGGAAGTTATCCACCGATTGTGAACTTACCTACCGATTAAGTCGCCCTTTTTTTGGAATCGCCTCTAAAAGTGCTAGGTTTACTTGTGTCACCAAACTTTTGTAGACCATGGATTTACAAACAAGTTAGGAGGGCACATAAAAAAAAAAAAAAAAAAAAAAAAGTACAACAAAGACTTTTTTGATTATCTAAACTCAAAACAAAAAACAAATGACGAAGACTTAAATCACTTTGCAGCAGCACCACCAACCTAACTTATCAATGCTATTATATCCTATTTAGGTAACTATTTAGGTAACAAGCTTGGTAAAGGGGCGGCAATAAATGGTAGAGGGGCGGCAACCTAATAAGACAAAAAAAAGTCATTACAAGTAAATTCAAGTGCCCCTTATCTATCATCATCTGGAAATGACTAATTAGCCCTTATTGTTAATAATCAAGTTTAGTAATGATAATCAAGATTAGTGTTGATAATCAAGATTAGTGTTAATAATTGATTTTCACTTATTATAACTGTAAAACCAGATTTTTAGAGTTATAAAAAAAATAAAAAATTAGAGGAGAAGAAGAAAAGAAAACTTATGTGATACTTGTGAAACCCTAGATTTTGATTCACTCAACCAAAATGAGTGATTCCAGTGACCTGATATACTTCTAAATTAGTTCCAATTAGCTTTTTCTTGCTAAAAATTATCTAAATTACATAACAAAATCAAAACTTTTGAATTTTTAGAAGAACTTACGGTTGCAATTTTGCTCGTGACCAACCGTAACTCTTAGTTACGGTTCGTAATTTATCGAATACCAACCGTAACTGGTTAAATTTGGGGAAGATCCAATCGTAAAACCAGTTACGGTTGTTAATTAAGTTTGGGCAACAACCGTAACTAAATTACGGTTGGTAACTAATGAATCGATACGAACAGTAACTACCTACGGTTGGTGTGTCAACTTAACTTTTGAACCGTAAATCATTATTTGATAAATTCTTAAGACACAGGATTATTTACGGTTGGTATAGTTGTTTGAGTAACAAACCGTAACTCAATTACGGTTGATAAATATGATGCAAATAAAAACCGTAACTCAACATATTCTCAAAAGTAAGAACTTACGGTTGGTATTTGAGTTTAAACCAACCGTAACATCAACCCAATCTACAGTTACGGTTCGTATTTGAGTTATTACCAACCGTAACTAGCATAAACCCAGAAATTTCAATTTCAATTTTCATACAAAACCCTAATTTTTGATACAAAATTAACTTAAATCCAACACGATAAACTAAACCCTAACTGGGTTTTTCCAAACATTTTTCAAATCGCCGATTAATCGAAGACGAGGACATTTTCGGTTTTAATGGAGGTTAGGGTTAATGGAGGAGAAGAGAAGATGAAAAAAAAAACTGATTTGATTTTGGTTAATTAAAAAAAATTGATTTGATTTTAGTTAATTTAAGGTGAAAGGGGTAATCTAGTCAATCTACACCCCTATAGGACACCCCCTAACCAATAAGAGGGACATTGATATCACACTTGCCGCCCCTCTACCATTTCTTGCCGCCCCTTTACCAAGCTTGTTAGGTAAACCTAAAGTAAACTAGATAACCGCTCCACGGTGGGACGGCTGCCCGAAAAAATCGGCGAGAAAATATTATTTTTCCAGACACGGCGCGAAAGTATTATTTTTTCTGACACGGCACGAAAGTATCATTTTTTCTGACACAGTGTGAAAATATCAATTATTCTGACACGGGGTGAAAGTATCACTTTTACTAAAACAAAAAATTAGCCGATGCATAAACCAAAATATTGCTGCATAATTTGTTATGCATCCTTTGTGGCGGTTTGCATAATGACTATGCAGTCAATTTTCGAAAATTGTGCCTAAAATGAAAATATCACTTTTCTTGAAACGGAGGGAGTACATCGTTTTATTAGTTGCAACGGAAAATAAGTTGATGCATAAACCAAAATATGGCTACATGAAGTATTATGTATCCCTTGTGGAAGTTTGCACAATACATATACATTTAAATTTATAAAATTGTGCCTAAAATGATAAATACCTCCGAATTTTTCGTAAAAACTCTAAATTTGATATTGTTGTTTGTACTCGTTGCGTAGATTTTCTTAAAGCTTTTCCAACGATATAAAATTTGTAACATTCCAAGGCACGGATTTTTAGATATGTTATATTGAAATTTAGTTACCAATTATACCCCTAAAAATAGGATATATACGGAGTTATAGGTAATTGGATCAAGTGGTAATTGAATTTTTGTCCCTACTTTTGATGGTCTATACAATTATCCTTATCACACAAAAAATATATCCCTGATGGAAAAATTGAAATTTTATCTAAAAGATTTATTTTCATGTGTTTCCATTTTTAACCTTTTATTGTGTGATATACTCTTCTTCTTCTTCTTCTTCTTCACTTCGGATGAAAACACGAGCACACAGTTTATCAGGGATGCCGCCACCACTACCATCTTCGACGCCACCATAACCAACACCACCAGTACCATCACCATAACTACCACCACCATCTCCTTAATCACGATCTACATCTCCATCTTTCCAGATCGAAAATTACTTTCTCCTTCTCTTCTTAAAACAACTATCTCCACCAACACCACCTCTGCAACTACGACCACCTTCTCCGCCGCTAATGGATTTAGATTTAATCGAACTATCTCCACCACCATCTCTGCAACTACGACCACTTTCTTCTTCTTCTAAAAACTGAACTTGAAATCGGATTCAAATAGATCGAGATCTGTTTTTATGTTGCAATTATAGATCGATGATACCGCCGGTCTCTAGAAAAGGAATATTAGATTATGTTGGTTGTGTTTGAAGACGAATAAGATTGAGAAGGTATTAACAGTTTGAATTTAGGTTTTACTATTTTTGTTGAATAATTGTTGATTGGATTGAAATCAAGAAGATATGGAGATTCAAGAGGATGAAGGCGTTGTTGCTGATGTATGTCAGAATTAGGGGTTGAGATCTTGAAAGAAGCAGAGATGAGTTCGAATTAACGAGTTGCTGCTGTAATTGAAGCCAATGGATGAACGAGTTTTGATTATTTAGGGTTTTCCTATGAATTAAAGTGTCGAATATGGAATGAAGTGAAAGCAGGATGAGATGATGACAATAATGCAAATTGAGGTATGTTTTTTTCAGTACTGGTGATGTAAATGGAGGTTATCGAGATTCAAGCCTATTGCTGAATGAAATATGGTGGTTGTCTGGGTTGAAGCAGGCAGTGATATTGGATCAACTATGGTTGTTGATCCAACTGCAATGGATAAACATCCACTGTTGATCCAACTGAAATGGATATACATCCATTGTTGATCCAACTAAAATTGGTGATGAAAGAGGTGGAATTGAATTCAATTTAAAACATTCATTTTAATTGGTGATGAAAGAGGTGGAATTGAATTCTCTTGAATTTACTAATTCATCTTTTGAAGTAGCTAGCATGATTCCGCTTTGTTTTTGACTTTTGAATTTGATTTTGGAGTACATTTTTGATTCATCCCAATATATATGGATTCTTAATATTTTCACAAGCCTGTTTTTTGTTATTCCCAACATTTGAATTTATGTTTTGTGAATCTAATATGCTCAATTGTTTATCTTCACTGAACTGTGTGGTGAATGGTCATATAAGGATGATTGATTAGATAGTGTGCATTATAGAAGTAGAAATGGAGTTGTTGGTGTTGTTTTCCATGACTTTGGAATTGTTGTTGATTAAATAATGTGCATTATATGTTTTTATGGGATCAACTTCTACTGTCGATCCAACTGCAATGGATAAACTTCTACTGTTGATCCAACTGCAATGGATAAACTACTGTTGTTGATACAAAATTATCTGAATCGATGGTGGCGGCGGCAACAGTGGCGGTGGTTGCTGCTATGGATTATTAATGGTGGTTGATGGTTTTGTTAGTGGATCTGAAACTGCAACTGATGAAATGGTAGCATTTTTCCATCAGCATGGATGAACATCCATTTTTGATCCAACTGCAATGGATAACCTTCTACTGTTGATCCAGCTGCAATGGATAAACATCCATTGTTGATCCAACTGAAATGGATCAACTATTATTTTTTTCTGGATTTTTTGTTTTTTTAATAGACTATGAAAATAATTTCCTCCAGTCTGAACCAGCGGCGACGGCGGCGGAGGACTAGTTGTGGTGACGGCGATGGACTAGTGGTGGTGGAGGACTGGTGGTGGTGTAATGGTGGTGGTGAAGGAGTGGTGGTGGAATATTAGTGTTGGTGGTGGTTGGTAGGTGGTGGTGGAATGGTAGTTGAATGTTGGTGGTGGTGGTGGTGAAGTGGTAGTGGAAGAAATTTGTTCCATTTTGAAATAAAGAGAAAATATTTTATGGGTGAGGGTATTAATGTAATCTAATATTAAATGGATAAGGTTATTAAAAAAGGAGGGACATATTTATTGTTGCATAAGGATATATTTGTAGGGAGTTAAAAGTAGGGACATATAATTAATATGTCCTTACTCATATCCAGCTTTACTGCAAATGCGCCTTGAGTGGAAGTGGAGGTATGCATGGAATGGAACAACACCTTTGCGAAAACAATATTGTCTAAGATTTGACATCCTGGTACAAAAGCTGATTGGGTCTTTTCAATAAAATTCTCTAAGTAAGAGCTGAGTCTTCTGGTTATTATTTTTGTGACCACTTTGTAGAGGACATTGCATAGGGCTATGGAAAATAGTCTGCAGCAGTGGAAGAATTCTTTTTCTTTGGAATGAGGACTAGGTATGTGTGATTGAGGCCAGCCGGTAAAGCAGGATACCTAAAGCAATCTTGTTAGAGCATTACTCGGTTGAACCTACCAAGCGTTGGTATGTCAAGTTTGGTTGTCATATTTTAGTGAAGCAAAACTCATTTAAGAGTCACTTGATTTAAATGTACTAGAGTCAACTTCGTATAGGTTAGCTTGAAAGTATTTGGATGAGACATTACAAGTATTGCGAAGACTTGAAGAAGTGAAGAAGAATGGAGCTACAACGACAACATAATCCTTCCACTTGAGGTTAGTGATATTTGACTTGAACTGTTTCATTCCCTAACGTATCTTTCAAGTCGTGCATATTGAAAACATAAAACTGCGAAGCATGAACACTCAAGATATACATAGTATTAAGGAATACAATTTGAAGTTTCTTGCTTAACCATTAAACTTTGTATATAAGACATCGACATAATCGTATGAATGCTATTGTGATTATGTATGGGTATGCGGTGAGGATTTCATCCTTGGGAACAATGTTTACATGTGTTCTAAGGAATTAAGTTCATGATATGTGTTGTGAACCGAAAAGGAAATCGCCAGGCGTTATTGGGGATGTTTTTCATTGCATATCTTATGAACGACCAATATGTGTGAATTAGTATAACCGCTCATGACTTGTTTGTGTTCTTGGTAGAACTATTCACATGAGGCCCGAATTATGTATTGGTATGACTTTTATTAGTGAAACCGATCTTAAGTAATCACATGGGGTATGATCGGGTTGTGTATGTCTGAACTTATTACTGGGAAGAAGGGAACCGATCCTTGTATGAGGCGCAATAAGGTTTATGGAAGAAAGGGGAAATCGATCCTATGAACATGTGCAACAAGTTTTTGGGAAGGGGGAACCGATCCTATGGACATGTGAAGTGGATACAAGTTAGATACCAAATATATGTGGGGAACCGATCCTAGTACCTAGTCAGCCGTATCTTTGGTAAGCTAGTGTAATTATGCATAGTACTCACATGGAGGTAGAACCGAAACTTTTTTTGGTAGAACCGTAAACCCATGAGTTGTGATTGAGTTGAACTTGATCAATCACATAGTTCTTGAAAGTCAGATGAACCAATTCTAAACTTGTTTGTAAGTGTGGTAAATCGGTTTCAAGTGAGCAAGCATGGTAAATACTTGCAAGAGTAAGATGTCGTCACTATTTGAACAAGGTGCATTAATGCTTATTCTATTTTTTTTAAAGATATTCCTTAAAGGCTAAGAAGGAAGTAAATCCCAAGATCGAATTTAAATAAGTTAAGAATCTTTTTAATTAAGGGTTTTTAATTATATATGGAAAATAAGAATTAGTAATGTGCATTTGCTAATTAAAGATTTTCCAAGGAGATTTCGATCACATTTTTGGATAGTGCATTCACAGGAATTATGAAACCAAATCTGGGTAAATATGGAAAATATATCGAGAATATTTTTGGTTTTGGAAATTCCTTGGTGTCCAAACTTCCTTGTCTATAAATACTTTGAGTTTTCATTTCTAGCAAACTAATCCTGCGTAACCTAGACTTACTCTTTTGTCTTTGTTACTGGTGAAGCCGTCTATCGGAGAAAAGGATAATCTAATTAAGTGAAATCTCTTACGGACGCTCAATTTAAAGTCTTCTTTGGGATTGAGAAGCTCTAGCGCGACCCGTTGGTGGGAAACTAGATATTGCGGTTTATCTTTAGTTTTTTGTATTGATTTGATTGACTAACTGTGGTTGAATCTTGATTGCACCTAGTTTTTTTATGCTTGAGAATCTTCTCTTCTGATATAAGATTCACTCAAACTAGTTCAAGGTTTCGACATGGATCTTTAGACTGTTGTTAGATCTAAAGATGATCTTGTGATAATCCATTGTTAACAGACTCCATTTTGTGTGTGATTGATCACAAGAGATTCAAGTGATTGTGTGCAAGTGTTTATTGAAGATCTAAGAAGATTTGAACATAAACAAGATATTGAAGATTTCTTACTTGGTGTTTTTATAATCTTTGGTGTGCACAATACTTGTTTGGTAAAAATAGGATCCAATTAATAATCGGTTTATCCTTGTGGTAGATTAGATTGATTAATTGATGAATATCGGTATCAACACATTTCACTTGATTGAAGAGTGTTGTTGGCTTAATCTTAGTGATTACCTTTGGGTGATTAAACGTAAGATAGATCTTGGAACCTGAAAAATGAGTTTATGTTAAGATAAACAAGGGAAACTTTGCGCAACTCATATCACTTAGTTGAAGAGAGTTGATACCAAACAGATTTGTTGTTCCTTTACTGTTTGGAATAAGAACCAAAGGAATTGGTTCAAGTATGTGATTTGTTTACAGGTTGGAGGCGTGGGAATACATACGGAACTAGGTTAATTATAGGTTTAGTTGCTTGGTCTCAACTATACGAAGTTGTCTTATTTTGTATTGCGGCTTAATCCTGAGAGTATTCAATTCTGGACTAGGTCCCAGGGTTTTTCTGCATTTGCGGTTTCCTCATTAATAAAATCTTGTTGTGTCATTTACTTTATATTTTCGCATTATAATTGTTTTATTATAATTAAAGTAAGTTGCACAAACGTTAATTCCTATTTACTTGATACGTGAATCCTATTGAGTTTGGTTAAGTCCGAACCTTTGTATCAAGTAAACACACTTTGTTGTTGTATTGTCTCGACTCAGTCTATAGGCAATCACTTTCGGGGAAAGGACTTATAGGAAGGAAAAGTTATAGCTTGAGGTATAATTGGGATACCCTCGCCTTTTTAATTGGTATCAGAGTAGGAAAACATGAAAATATCTAACAATCTGTGTTTGGTGCGATCCATCCTATAAGAAATGAATCTTTTGCATGATTCAATTAACGTACGACCAAGATTTGATGGGACTAATTATCCATTATGGAAAGCCTTTATATAATCCCGATATTTTAATATTTGGTTATTAATTGAAGACGGATATCAACAACCGATGGACTATTCGGAAATGGAGTTTAAACGCTTAGCGGATTACACTCATGAAGAAAGGATTCGTGCAATGCATAATTCTATTGGTTTGAACTCCGTTATACGTGCAGTTAGACATGAACTCTTACATCATGTGCTGGCTTGTAGGACTTCTAAAGAAGCATGGGATACTCTTGAGAATGTTTTCGAAGGATATGATTCTGAAAAGGAAGCTAGACTTCTTTCCCTTGCAACTGAATGGGAACATCTCAAGATGGATGATAACGACACCTTTGAGGAGTTTAACTCTAAAATTTCTGAGATTGTTAATGCATCTTTTTTCCTTGGAAAGGTTATACATGAAAAAGAAATAATATGCAAAATTCTCAGATCGTTAACATACAGATACGAGTCTAAGAAACATGCTATAATAGAAGGAAATGATCTTTCTACACTTTCTCGAAGCTCTCTTGTAGGAAAGTTAAAGATCTTTGATAAAGAAATTTTGCTGAAGAATCAAGCTAAGAAACGTTGCCAGAAGGACAAGGTTTATGTTGAAAAAGAGCTTGGATCAACTATTTTGCTTTTAGCACAATGAATTAAGAACATCTTATCTATTGATAAATATGTTCCCGATACAGTTTCGGTTTGCCATAAAAAGGATAACGATGAAGTATAATGCTTCAAGTGCCGAGGATTCAGATATATGGCAAAATATTGTCCCAGCAGAAGAACTCAGAATAGAAACAAGGCATATGTATCCACGCTTGATGATGTTCCAGAGGAAAAATCCAATGAAGAAATATCTAATTGTAATGCACTTCTGGCCAACTCTAATGAGGATGATTTCTGTGAGTCTGAACAACTCTTAGAAAAACGTGAATTGGAAATTAAGGAGAATAAAAGGTTAAGCTTGGTTCTTGAAAAACTTTTGAAATATCTTTCAGACAAAACCAGTATGGTGAAATCTGAACAAGAGAAATCGGATGAAAAACCGAAAGAATCGGAAACTAAGCTTTCTGATAATATGATGAGATCTTAATGTAAAAGAAATAATCATACTTAAAACTCCCCTTGGGAATAAATTTATCAAGACTCTTCGCAAAGGGATAAAGATTTTGAAGACTGATAAGTTTATAAGATCTCAAAAGGAACAAAGGGAAACATAATCTATTGTGTTCATAAGTCATCCTAAGGATGTTTTTGTTCAATATGGTGGGAATAAATCTTACCTCAACACACACTGATTGTGTTGAAATATGCATCCTCACTTATTGCCCAATATTCTGTGTGTGAGGAATCATAAATTTGGGCATGAGATTTTGTCTGTGTGAAATAATGGATATCTTCCTATTTTTGGTAAATATAGTTTCGGTTTTCCTAAACCAAAAATTATTTATTGATATTCTCATATTATCTTCTTGTCCGAAAGAAGACTTTGAATTTCAATGGAGAATTCAACTAAATATAAGACATCTTTTTGTTAGAGCACTGCACGATCAAACTCGCATGCGCTGCTATCTCAAGCATGTTTGTCAATCTTAGTGATCAAAACTATATAGTCTTGATTTCTAGTCTACTATAGCTAAGGTCTCGGACTAGGATATAAAGTGTAGTTGAGCTCAAGAACTCCATGGAGATCATCATACAAGATGAAGGACTACTCAAGGAAGCAGTGGATCTTCATCGAATAAAAGGTATGTGGATACTTGAACTTATCTATCACTCAAAAGTCTATCTACTCTATCTCCTATCTTGAGAAAAAAGTCGTTTTACTATATAGACTAAGAATATGCACATGTGACATTTCGATCTAAGTATATCTCGCTTATCTATTTCTCGAAATGGGTGTTGGTAAAGCTTTCTCTTAGCTAAGTTCATCTTTGCCTAGTGACAAAGTCATGTTATTTTTCAATCACTTTGGAAATTGCTCTGACGAAAACTAGTTCATGAATAACAACTATATGACGTCCTCTGAGAATGTTTCAATGATTGAAATGAGAGTTTAGACTATATAACCATTGTGGGATATAAACATTGTTGTGGCAGCACATATATGTATAAGTCCTTAACACTTGAACCGAAGTTTGCGAACTTTGTTGATCAAGTGGAACCGAAACGTGAGAAGCAACTCAGTACGCGATCTCAGTCCGCGAACTGGCATAAGTTCTTGAACCTGAGAATATCTGCTGAAGTTGAAGCTCAGGTGCAGTCCGCGAACCCAGTCCACAAACTGACGGAAGTTCTCATCCCGAGAAATTCTGCTAGAGTTTATTAACTTCAACCGGTTTGCTTGAGTCCGCGAACTCAATAGGTTATGTCTGAAAGCGTTGTTCGTGAACTTATCTTAAATTACTAAGGAATGCTTTTGCAAATCGTGGATTTATAGTTCATTATTAATGATTCGAGTGAATCAAATAATTTTTGATTCAATTGTGTCTCTTGTAGTACTTAAGATCTCATAGCAATTGAACAACTCTCTAACTAGTTCATTTGAGTCATTTGGACTAGTTATGGTGAAGAAGAATATGGTTGATATGAAAGTTATCATTTGGCTAACCATTTGGTTGACTAATATTGATCCAACCATTGTACACGTTTGGGTATGGATATACGAACTCAAAACGTCAAGCACATGTGTGTATGACAAGCTAAGTTTTTGATCTAACGGTTGAGAGATATTAGCTTGTATCTAATCATGTTTCATCTAACGGTGAATATTGAATGCTTTATTACTAAGATAACATTGATTGCAAACCCTGATTTGAAAGATTATATAAGGAGAACTCTAGCCATTGGAAAAACTAATCCCCACACACCTTTCTTGTGTGATACTAGTTTTCTCTAAGCTAGAGTCGATCTCCATTAACCCTTGAGTTTTCTCTCTAAATTCGGGTTAACGACTTAAAGACTTCATTGGGATTGTGAATCCAGACCGATATTAATTTTCTTGTAGTTGTGTGATCTGATCTTGATCTTTCTATCGTACGAGTACAATTGTAATAATTGGCTAGAGGTTTTGATCTCCGATAGGCAAGATAAAAGTAGTCACAAACATCTTCGTCTCATTGTTTGTGATTCCTCAATAATCTTCTTCGCTGCGTCGATTAAGTTTATTATGAGGTGATTGATGAAACTGAGCTGTTCTTCGGGAATATAAGTCTGGTTTTATCAATTGGTTCCTATTCACCTTGATTTATCAAAAGACGGAACAAAATCATAGGTTTATTCGTGGGAGACAAATTTATCTATTACCTGTAGAATTTTCTGTATGAGACATATTTGTTTGCTAAAGTCTTCGACTTTGGGTCGTAGAAACTCTTGGTTGTAGGTTAGATCAGCTAAGGGAATCAAGTGTGCAGTATTCTGATGGTATCAGAGGTGTAGGAGCATAACTGTACCTTGGATCATTGTGAGATTGGCTGGGGTTCAACTACAGTCCATACCGAAGTTAATTTTGAGTAGGCTAGTGTCTGCAGCGGCTTAATACAGTGTATGTTTAATCTGGACTAGGTCCCGGGGTTTTTCTACATTTGCGGTTTCCTCGTTAACAAAATTCTGGTGTATGTGTTATTTCTTTTCAGCATAATATTTTTATATAATTGAAATAATACAGGTTGTGTGTTGTTCAATCGATTAGAATATCCGACCTTATTGGTTGTTGATTTAAATCGATTGACACTTGGATATTGGTCTTTGGTACTATCCAAGTTATCTCTATTTGATTAGACTCATGAATCTTATTTGATTGAGTAAATCAAATCGAGAGATTAAGATAATGACTCCTTGAGTATTTTCTATTGATTGAGTCTTGTTGATTATCTAGAAAAAAACTCGGAGTTGTCCATACAGATTTTTAATCGAAATATTGGGTGAGGTTGTTAGACCCCCGCATTTTCAATTGGTATCAGAGCAGGAAAACACACTCAAGACCTTACAAGTCTATATTTGTGGCAATCTGAGTCTGTGGACGGAATCTCTGTTGCGCATACCAAAATGTCTCCTAAAGCTTTTGACCATGTCAAGTATCTTGGAAACACCTCAAAGGATTATTCCTTAGTTTATTATTCTAAATCTCGAGGTAGAAATAATGTTCAATGTGATAATGACATTTCTTCCTCTCATGAGGCATGTGACACTATGGCAGAGGCTGAAAAGGAACTCACCAGAATTTCAAAATATACAACTAAAGATATTAATTTTAATGATCATGATCATCTCATTGATGAATTTGAAAAGTCTCTTAATCGAGAATGTGATCTCTATAATATCATAAAGTCATTCTCTAAGAACATTGAGAAACTTCTACAAGAAACTACTCTACAACAGGAAAAGATTAGTAATCTTGAGGAAGTTGTTAAAGAGGACTCAATTAGAGAAAAATGTTTGCTCGAGACACATTCATCAGATATTAACAGACTTCGTGCTGAAAAAGAGAAACTTTGTGCATCTCTTACTCTAGCCCATGAACAGTGTAAATCCTTGGAAAAGGAAAACTCTGTCCTAAGGAGAAATTCTTCTGTGACTAATTATCAGGAATTACCATATATGAAGAAATATTCTCCAGAAGAAGATTGTGTCAAGAAAAGTTTGCATAACTTCCAATCTTCTCATATGGCTATGAAGTTTAAACAGGTGCCAGTTATTTCTTCTCCTCTACGAACCTGTACTTTTTGTGGGAAACAGAATCACTATGATATTCATTGTTTTGCAAGAAGGAAACAAATTTCTAAGCTTCGTAATTTGCTTCTATTCACTGTCACTGGAACAGAAAGTCAGTCGACTAAAGCAGTGAATCGTATTCCCACGAGAAATCAGAAACCTTATGAGGATGATCTCTACTCTAGATATCATCACAGGGATAAAGTTCTTTCTGGCAATCCTTTTTGTTGTATTAATAAGAACAATTTATGTACTCATAAGGATATTTCTGATAAATATAAATCAAGAAAATGGATTCCTATCTGTTCGTATCCTCTTGAACCTATTGCTAGAGGTCCTAGATTTAGTTCTTAGAGAAAATAATCTGACGAATATGTGAAAAGCGCCATGCCCTATTCTTCAGGGACACATGTTAACCGAAGAAAGGCGAAGAGCACAAAAATCAAATATTCTGATGATATGTACAACACCTTTCTCAACAATCGCAGTGGAACTTGTTTCCACCCAATCACCTGATTCCAGGTATTTGTTTCCTTGTTTCTAACTTGAGAGGTACAAGGAAAATGGTTGAGAAATACTCAAGTATGTTGTATATTATTTCAGTTTGTTTCTTTTGGGGCAGTACGTGAACGCTCGTGACCTCCTTCCGTGAACTTCTAGGGTTTAAATTGGAGTTTATTACTCTTGTTAACGAATGAATATATATCTTATATTGTGTATTATTGATCCCTAACTTATGAAGAGCTCTCAAGAGATTGTGTGTCTTGACATGGAGGAAGAAAATCGGGAACGTGAGTCAATTCAAGAGCTGGTTCTAAAGAAGATACTTGAAAGAAAGGATCATAACTCCTGGATTGATGATTCTATCAAGGAGTTAAATCGTTTTCAGAATGATTCAAAGGTCGAGTTTGATAATCTTCAATTGCAAATAAACCAACTTATAGATGGTCAGGCCAGAATCCTTGCAAATCAGAATATTCTGATACGGAATCAAAAAAATCTCATCATGGACTGTGCCAAATCTAGCCAGCTTGCTCGAGTTGTTGATCGCAAAGTTAGTGTTCTAACTCACGAACATGGTGTGTCTACGGTAAAAAAAATAAAAGAAATCAGTGATACATTTTTTGATGGTTTCATTGAAAGATATGAAGTCCTTAATGAACTCTGATTTCCGTTTGTCTAGTAAATCTTTTATGTTTTCTGTTTTCATTAGAAGAATAACTAGTGTTTTGGAATAGAAATGATTGTGATTACACATAACTATATCCAATGACTTCATCTTCTTGTTTTTAGATTTATTGGTTCTAAAGTTGCTTGGAAGATGATGGTTGCAGTATTAATCTTTATGGATTTATATATTGCAATTTTTGATGGGATTTGTATGTTTACATCCGTGAACTTTATTATCCCATATTTTTTCAAAAGTAAAGTCGTTCACGTATTGGTATGCAAATATTGATAAAGGAATGAATGGACTTTTGGCAAAACACAAAAGTTAAGCCTATATTGTCAATTATTGATGTAAGATAGGTTAAAATCTTTTGTGATTCAAGGATAAAGTCTATTATGTCACTTTGTGATGGAAAAATAGAATAGGTCCTTGTTTTTGTTATCCACGGTATAAATCTTAATTGTTCCATATTATTATGTATTACCGTGAAGGTTCCATTGTGTATCTCATGTTGAGCACGATACAACTAAGTCAATTTCTTATTGGCATGGTTGGTTGTTCTATGAGATGATATATGTTGAGCATTAAGAACTAAATTAATCAACTTGTGTGGTTATTTAGTTTGTATTCCATGAGTTCTCACATGTTGAGTACATGTACGGTCAATTTTGTCATTTCCTATGATAATCTTAGTCGGGGTTCCATAATCTCTTATGTTGAGCCCAAATGAACTAAATCAATCATCTTGAATGATTATTTAGTTAGCACTCCATAGATTTTTCTCATGTCGAGTGTGGACAATTGAATTGATTACCTTGTGATTAGTTTAATTGTGTAATCCGGTTAGAATATTTATGGGTTCTCTTGTAAATAATCTAATCGATGAATTAAGTCTCCATAAGTTTACTTGTGTTGAGCCTTTTTAGTCAAATTAATCTTGGTTCGCTTTGGTTAATATGATTGAATATTTTGGATTCCAAATTCATACTTGTATGCAATTTGTTGAGTCTAAATAAATCCTTCTTTTCTTTTGAAATTAAGGTCGCTCTTGTTGTTCCTTAGGGAATGACATCTTATGGGGGAGAGTTCTTTTGAACTTGCGCTTAATTTCCAAATCTTTGTGGGGAGTGCGGCTGTGGAATTTTTATGGGTTATCTTGTATCTTTATAAACTCCTTGATCAATGCATTTAGCCTCGGCTTTATGATTGCATCTAAAAAAGATGATAGAACATTTACCTTTGGTCATGAAATGTCTCTTACGGAAATTTCATTAGGATCCCGTTCTTGTACCTTTGACAAAAAGGGGGAGAATTAATTGTAGTTCACACTACAAATACATATGTTTTTCGGATCATTATGTAAGGGGGAGTGGTTTCCATGTGAGATGGAGTATTGACTAAGGGGGAGTGAAGTATCACCATAGTATTGTTGTTGAAGTTGTGATGCAATTGGACTTTGACGTTGTGCAATAATACTATGACATTGTATAACAATGATTGAGAACCAATGCTTTTCTCATTGTTATAGCTATAGATTTTCAACAACGATGATACTAAACTTACAACCTTTGGGATCATTGGACTACTTGGAAGTGACAAAGATTTCGAGTATTGTTGAAGATTAGGCATGTGGAATAGGAGCTACAAAGTTTATTTATATAATTTTTGTATTCCATATGTATTAATAGTTTTTCCACTAAAATTGACAAAGGGGGAGATTGTCAGAGCACTGCTCGGTCAAACTCGCATGCGTTGCTATCTCAAGCATGTTTGTCAATCTTAGTGATCAAAACTATATAGTCTTGATTTCTAGTCTACTATAGGTAATGTCTCGGACTAGGATAGAAAGTGTAGTTGAGCTCAATAACTCCATGGAGATCATCATATAAGACGAAGGACTACTCAAGGAACCAGTGGATCTTCATCGACTAAAAGGTATGTGGAGACTTGAACTTATCTATCACTCAAAAGTCTATCTACTCTATCTCCTATCTTGAGACAAAAGTCGTTTTATCTATATAGACTAAAGATATGCACATGTGACATTTCGAGCTGAGTATATCTCGCTTATCTATTTCTCGAAATGGGTGTTGGTAAAGCTTTCGCTTTAGCCAAGTTCATCTTTTCCTAGTGACGAAAGTCATGTTATGTTTCAATCACTTTGGAAATTGCTCTGACGAAAACTAGTTCATGAATAACAACTATATGATGTCCTTTGAGAATGTTTCAATGATGGAAATGAGATTTTATACTATATAACCATTGTGGGATATAAACATTATTGTGGCAACACATATATGTATAAGTCCTTAACACTTGAACCGAAGTTTGCGAACTTTGTTGATCAAGTGGAACCGGAACGTGAGCAGCAACTCAGTCCGCGAACTGGCGTAAGTTCTCGAACTTGAGAATATCTGCTGAAGTTGAAGCTCAGGTGCAGTCCGCGAACCCAGTCCGTGAACTAACAAAATTTCTCATCCCGATAAATTTTTCTGGAGTTTATTAACGTCAACCGGTTAGCTTGAGTCCGCGAACTCAAGAGGTTATGTGTGAAAATGTTGTTTGTGAACTTATCTTAAATTACTAAGGAATGTTTTTTCAAACCGTGGATTTATAGTTCATGATTAATGATTCGAGTGAATCACATCGTTTTTTATTCAATTGTATCTCTTGTAGTACTTGATATCTCATAGCAATTGAACAACTCTTTAACTAGTTCATTTGAGTCATTTGGACTAGATATGGTGAAGAAGAATATGGTTGATATGAAAGTTATCATTTGGCTAACCATTTGGTTGAATAATATTGATCCACCCCCTAGTTAGCAATTCGGGATTCGGCATACGTACGGAACGGAAAACGTACGAGTATTATTCGGATTCATAAAAATCAAATTCGGTTAAAAATCCGGTCAACGGTTCGTTATTCGTCGGTAGTTCGGAACGAAATACGTACGTGTATAATTCGTTTTAGATATATGAGTTCGGCATTGAAAATTCCCCCCTCCCCCATATATAATAAAATATTAAGTATTTATGTCCTAAAAGGCTAATTTTTGTATTTGTATTATAGAGGGAAGCAATTTAATGAGTAGTATATATAATGACCATGCACTTAAAGACATAAATCTGTAAGTGGGATGGTGGTTTGATCCTTTCTTAAGGAGAATGAGGTCGCAGCCTCGATTCCCATCTCCCTCCCAATTTTTTTGGTGTAAGAAACTCTCAATCTCAGTTGACTCATTCCGATTCCGAGCTAACTGACAGTAACGTGCGTACTTAAATTTCCGTATTAAAGGGACGAACAATTCGTGGATCCGAATAATCATCGAATTATGCGGGAAGTCCACATTACACGCGTACCAAGGTCGGTCTTTCAGTTATTCGTGAAACATTCACGTTTGAGTTCGGTCCCGAATAATTCGCGAATTACTAACTAGGATCCAACCATTGTACATGTTTGGGTACGGTTACACGAACTCAAAACGTCAAGCACATGTGTGTATGACAAGCTAAATTTTAGATCCCACGGTTGAGAGTTATTAGCTTGTATCTAATCAGGTATTCATCTAACGGTGAATATTGAATGCTTTGTTACTAAGCTAACATTGATTGCAAACCCTGATTTGAAAGACTATATAAGGAGAACTCTAGCCATTGAAAAAACTAATCCCCACACACCTTTCTTGTGTGATACTAGTTTTCTCTAAGCTAGAGTCGATCTCCATTAACACTTGAGTTTTCTCTCTAAATTCGGGTTAACGACTTAAAAACTTCATTGGAATTGTGAAGTAAGACCGATACTACTTTTCTTATAGTTGTGTGATCTGATCTTGCTATTTATATCGTACGAGTACAATTGTAATATTTGTCTTGGGATTTCTACCTCCGATAAGCAAGATAAAAGTAGTCACAAACATATTCTTCTCATTATTTGTGATTCATCAATAATCTTATTCGTTGCGCTGATTAAGTTTATTGTGAGGTGATTGATGAAACTGAGTTGTTCTTCGGGAATATAAGTATGGTTTTATTGATTGGTTCTTGTTCACCTTGATTTATCAAAAGACGGAACAAAACTTATAGGTTTATTCATGGGAGATGAATTTATCTATTACTTGTAGACTTTTCTGTGTGAGACAGTTTTGTTTGCTAAAGTCTTCGACTTTGGGTCGTAGCAACTCTTGGTTGTGGGTGAGATCATCTAAGGGAATCAAGTGTGCAGTATCCTGCTGGGATCAGAGGCGTAGGAACATAATTGTACCCTGGATCAGTGTGAGATTGGTTGGGGTTCAACTACAATCCAGACCAAAGTTAATTTGGAGTAGGCTAGTGTCTGTAGCGGCTTAATACAATGTATGTTTAATCTGGACTAGGTCCCAAGGTTTTTCTGCATTTGCGGTTTCCTCGTTAATAAAATTCTGGTGTCTTTGTGACAAAAATGGGGAGAAATATATGGAGTAAACAAGTGATGCTGGTATCAATTTATGATTGATTGGTGTCACTAGGGAAGAGGACGATGGTGCTTGAACGTTTATCCAACGAATGAGGAAAAACACAGACTAAGCGGGAGTAACATATCATATGAATAGGATAACAAAGATGTGTGGATTGAATATCTACCTAGCTCACCTTCAGGGGGAGTATAAGCTTTGTTATTATAGTGCAGCTGCTGTATTTTTGAGGATTGAATGAATCCAGGTTATGTGTTGTGGATTCGGGAATCAAGCGTATGTATGCTGAATTATTGTAATTTGTTTATCCATATGATTGTAAGAGTTTTGTCACTAAAATTGATAAAGGGGGAGATTGTTAGAGCATTGTTCAGTTGAACCCACCAAGCGTTGGTATGTCAAGATTGGTTGTCATATTTTAGTGAAGCAAAACTCATTTAAGAGTCGCTTGATTTAAATGTACTAGAGTCAACTTCGTATAGGTTAGCTTGAAAGTATTAGGATGAGACATTACAAGTATTTCGAATACTTGAAGAAGTGAAGAAGAACGGAGCTATAATGACAACATAATCCTTCCACTTGAGGTTAGTGATATTTGACTTGAATTGTTTCATTACCTAACGTATCTTTCAAGTCGTGCATATTGAAAACATAAAACTGCGAAGCATGAACACTCTAGATATACATAGTATTAAGGAATACAATATGAAGTTTCTTGCTTAACCATTAAACTTTGTACATAAGACATCGACATAATCGTATGAATGCTATTGTGATTATGTATGGGTATGAGGTGAGGATTTCATCCTTGGGAACAATGTTTACATGTGTTCTAAGGAAGTAAGTTCATGATATGTGTTGTGAACCGAAAAGCAAATTGCCAGGCATTATTGGGGATGTTCTTCATTGCATATCTTATGAACGACCAATATGTGTGAATTAGTATAACCGCTCACGACTTGTTTGTGTTCTTGGTAGAACTATTCACATGAGGCCTAACTTATGTATTGGTATGACTTTTATTAGTGAAACCGATCTTAAGTAATCACCTGGGGTATGATCGAGTTGTGTATGTCTGAAATTATTACTGGGAAGAGGGGAACCGATCCTAGTAAGAGGTGCAGTGCATCACAAGGGGAATCGATCCTTGTATGAGGTGCAACAAGGTTTATGGAAGAAAGGGGAACTGATCCTATGAACATGTGAAACAAGTTTTTGGGAAGGGGAAACCGATCCTATGGACATGTGCAGTGCATACAAGTTAGATACCAAATATATGTGGGGATCCGATCCTAGTACCTAGTCAACAGTATCTTTGGTAAGCTAATGTAACTATGCACAATACTCACATGGAGGTAGAACCGAAACTTGTTTTAGTAGAACCGTAAACCCATGAGTTGTGATTGAGTGGAACTTGATCAATCACATAGTTCTTGAAAGTCAGATGAACCAATTCTAAACTTGTTTGGAAGTGTGGTAAATCGGTTTCAAGTGAGCAAGCATGGTAAAGACTTGCAAGAATAAGATGTCGTCACTCTTTGAACACGGTACATTAATTCTTATTCTATTTTGTTCAAAGATATTTCTCAAAGGCTAAGAAGGAAGTAAATCCCAATATCGAATTTAAATAAGTTTAGAATCTTTTTAATTTAGGGTTTTTAATTATATATGGAAAATAAGAATTAGTAATGTGCATTTGCTAATTAAAGATTTTTCAAGGAGATTTCGATCACATTTTTGGACAGTGCATTCACAGGAATTATGAAACCGAATCTTGGGTAAGTATGGAAAATATATTGAGAATATTTTGGGTTTTGGAAATTCCTTGGTGTCCAAACTTCCTTGTCTATATATACTTTGAGTTTGCATTTCTAGCAAACTAATCCTGCGTAACCTAGACTTACTCTTTTGTCTTTGTTACTGGTGAAGCCGCCTATCGGAGAGAAGGGTAATCTAATTAGGTGAAATCTCTTACGGCCGCTCAATTTAAAGTCTTCTTTGGGATTGAGAATCTCTAGCGCGACCCGTTGGTGGGAAACTAGATATTGCGGTTTATATTTAGTTTTTCGTATTGATTTGATTGATTAACTGTGGTTGAATCTTGATTGCACCTAGTTTGTTTATGCTTGAGAATCTTCTCTTATGATATAAGATTCACTCAAACTAGTTCAAGGTTTCGACATGGATCTTTAGACTGTTGTTAGATCTAAAGACGATCTTGTGATAATCCATTGTTAACAGATTCCATTCTGTGTGTGATTGATCACAAGAGATTCAAGTGATTGTGTGCATGTGTTTATTGAAGATCTAAGAAGATTTGAAGACAAACAAGATATTGAAGATTTCTTACTTGGTGTTTTTATAATATTTAGTGTGCACAATACTTGTTTGGGAAAAAGAGGATCCAATTAATAATTGGTTTATCCTTGTGGTAGATTGGATTGATTAATTAAGGAAGATCGGCATCAACACATATCACTTGATTGAAGAGTGTTGTTGGCTTAATCTTAGTGATTACCTTTGGGTGATTAAACGTAAGATAGATCTTGGAACCTGGAAAAGGAGTTTATGTTAAGATTAACAAGGGAACCTTTGCACAACTCATATCACTTGGTTGAAGAGAGTTGATACCAAACATATTTGTTGTTCTTTTACTGTTTGGAATACGAACCAAAGGAATTAGTCCAAGTACGTGACTTGTTTACAGGTTGGAGGCGTGGGAATACAGACGGAACTAGGTGAACTATAGGTTTAGTTGCTTTGTCTCAACTATACGAAGTTGTCTTATTTTGTATAGCGGCTTAATCCTGAGAGTATTCATTTATGGACTAGGTCCCGGGGTTTCTATGCATTTGCGGTTTCCTCGTTAACAAAATCTTGTTGTGTCATTTACTTTATATTTCCGTATTATAATTAAAGTAAATTGCACAAACGTTAATTCCTATTTACTTGATACGTGAATCCTATTGAGTTTGGTTAAGTCCGAACCTTTGTATCAAGTAAACACACTTTGTTGTTGTATTGTCTCGATCTCATATCCATAGACGATCACACAAAGTGTGAACCGATTTATTGTATTATCTCGACTTAGTCTATAGACAATCACTTTCAGGGAAATGACTTATAGGAAGGAAAAGTTATAGCTTGAGGTATAATTGGGGTACCCTCGCCTTTTCAAATCTTGTATTAGAGTGACAGTTTCCGACCCAATAACCTGCATGCATTTTTTGTAGAACAATGCTAGATAGCCGTATGGCCCCGATGATTTTAGAGACCCCATGTTCTTAAGTACTTTGAAAATCTCCTCCACATATGGAATTGCACAAAGGGAGATGTTGTCAGCAGTAGATATTCTGTTGGGATTATCAACAGAAAGGCTAGAAGGACAGACATTAGTATATTTTGAGAGCATGCTATGAAAGTGAGATATAAGATGATTTTTAATTTTATCATGCTCGGAGACCCATTCATCATTGCTAGTTTTAATGGCAAAATTTTGTTCCTACTTCTTCTATGAACTACAGAAACATGGAATACCTGAGTATTTTTGTCTGAATTAGGAATACATTGAGATTTATTCCTTTGTTGCCAAAACATCCTATCTCTCTTCTCTAGAGTAGAAATTCTCTGACAGATTGCCTTCTCTTCCTCTATGATGTCGATCGCTTAAGTGTGTCGTTGCTTGGATATCAACCAATTTTTGTTTATCTTCACCAATCTCTCTCATAGTATCTCCAAAAGTGTTTCTGCTCCATTTCTGCAGCCCTTCTCCGAGTTGTTGAAGACGTACTGTCATATCACCCGTAGAATTTTCCCAATTGGTCTTCATAACCTCGTTGAATTGGGGATGGTCAGTCCAGTAGAACTCAAATTTATAGTTTGGTTTCCTTTTCAGAGGTATTCTTATTGTGTTGAGCAATATGGGTGAATGGTAGCTTTCTAACCTTGGGAGATGAAGCACAACAACGTCTGAAAAAAGTATCCTCCATTCTGTATTGCATAAGGCTCTATCCAGTCTCTCGAATATAGGTGCAGTTTGTGTTGCATTGTTGGACCAAGTGAAGGCTGGTCCAGCATAACCCAAATTCATTACATAGCTTTCCCTAACAAACTTTCGAAACTCATTGCATCTTATATCTTTGTGTGCAGAACCACCGTGATTTTCGTACTGGTGCATCAACACATTGAGGTCTCCGATAATACACCATGGAACAGTAATGTCAGCAATTGTGAGAGATATGTTTCTCCAGAACTCATCTCTTTTATTGTGTGTTGGTGGTCCGTATATGCATAGTATATCCCATTTAGGTAGACTCAACCTGGGTCATATGGTGCAATGTAGGAGATTCTACGATTTCGAGATAATTTATATATCCACATTGTCTTTCCAGAGAACAGCTACTCCACCACTTCTTCCTTGAGCAGCTACAAAGTAGAAATATCGAAAGTTTAGTTTACTGAAAACTCTCATGCTGTTAGCCTCAATCAATCTAGTTTCAGAGAGAAACAAAATAGACGGGTTATAACTTTTTATGAATGAGTTTAAGGTCAGAACTGTCATCTTATTCCCAATACCACGACATTTCCAAGATTGTATCATCATTTTCCTTGCGACTTTTCATGGAAAGTCACTACAACCACTTCATTGATGCAGGTATGATGGTGTTTTTGGGGTGGATCATAGTCCATTGGAGTTGGTTGTCTATTGTTCCCATATATCTTGTGTGATTCAGATGGTTCTGATGTTTGGACATCCCTAGCATGTCTCTTCTAATGCCTCATCTTCTTGGTATGGTCTTGTTATATCATTTTAGCTGCAGGGAATATTGTTTCTTTTTTTGTGTGGATTGGTTCTGTGTTCTGATGAGAAACATGGTCTTGGTACGGGTTTTATAAGGGAATAGGGGTATCGGATGCATTGGTTGATGGGTGTGATGTTATGATATGGGATTTGGGATTTTTGTGGTTGGGATTTTCTGGGGCAGTGGTTGTCGGGTTTGAGTGAAGGTTTTTTTTGTGGGTATGGTAGTTGGTGGTTTTAGGGGCAGCCGAAATATTCCCTCCTTGATTTTATGAGCATATTTTTGGGTTTGGGGTGGAATATTTTTGAGGGACAAAAGTGGGCGATGGAGATTTAGGGTTGTTGACTGGAGTTCCTTTACTGCTGAGATTACGTTTGAGATAGCACTCAAAATATTTTCAGCTTTATTTTTGGTATTGTCCAGCTGTAGTTGGTTAGGATGAGAGTGGATATTGGTTGATGAGGAGGGAAATATTTGGTTTGACTTAGAGAATGATGCCATATTATCCGGTGTTGAAGAGGGAAAGAAATGGTTTGAATGTGGGTTAGGTGCCGAATTAGGTGTTGACGTTCTATTTTGTTCTTCAATCGTTGGACTATATTCTGTTGATGATTTTTTCTTCCATAACTGCGGACTTGACTGACAAACCTTAGGTTTGAATCTAGCATTGATCTCCTCTGTAAATCTGGCAAGGTTCATGTCGTGCATTTTCTCCATGAAAGTTTCAGGAGAGAAAAATCCCATTTTTTCACATTCTTTGGAAATTTCTGGGCATTGCTTCATAATATGACCAAATCTTTCGCAGAAAAAACAGATGCGAGGTAGTCTTTCATATCTCAATGTTTCCTGTGCATTTCTTCTTGGTTGAAGGAAGTATGAAGTTCAGTTCTTGTTTCAATGGTTAGGTGACATCAACCTTGACTCTGACTTTAGTATATCTTCCCTATTTAGCTTGTTCACTAGGGTGGATTGGATATGGTGTTCCTACACTTGAAGCTAAAAATTCTACCATCTTGATCTTTTGTGCACTCATAGGAAGGCCATGTATTTGGATAGTAAAATCTGCAAACTGGAACTCATATTCATGTGGGAGTTTGTCTGGATCACATACTTCACGCAAGAGAAGATATTCGTTTATCGCCCATGGTGTCCTGGTGATGACCCATATTGTAATCGCATCCAAGTTCAAACTTCGCTAGATATATACCCTGACCAAAACTGCTTATATCCATCTTGCCAGAAGGTCTCCATGATCTTTCCAGCAGATTATAAATGATATTAAGACCATATTCTCCTCTTGTTATTGTTGTTACCACCAAGGAAAACTTGTGCTCTTGTTCTTCTTCAACCAGATCTTCTGGGATTTCAAACTCTTGTTCATCCTATTTCAAGAGTGATGTCATAAAATCCACCAAATCATCGCATTCATATCCTGAGTTGTTTGAAGTAGAAGTCATTTGGAGAAAGGTGAGAGAGCCACTAACAAAGCTACCAGAAGAGAGATGATGCCGAGATCCAAATAAAGGTTAATCTGCAAAAGCAAACAAACAAACTAGAAAACAGAGAAAATTAGAATAGATAGAAGGGTCGTCCTTCGACGAGAAATAAAATCATCCTAAAAGATGAAAGTTATGCTTAAATGAAATTTTGCTCTTTTGGAGTTGCTCAGGACTAATTGATTTGACGGTAATCAAAAGAATTTTATAAAAAACTAGCTTGAAACCCGTGCTATGCACCGGGACTGTTGTAATTTCTTACATCGTTGGTTCTTACATCGTTGGCTATTTATAATTTTTTACAGATTGATAATTAAAACTATGTAAAAACTAATAATCAAATGTATAAAAATATAAGATGGATTGCCAACTACTAAATCAAAGTATCTAAAGAAAAATAGTTTAAACTATAAACACTAAAATATATTAGATTTTTTAGTGAAGTGCTTACCATCGAACTTGATCACAAAAGAAGACTCGTCCCAAAGGGGGTTATCAAGTATAATGAAAATTCCAATTAAATTGAATTGATATGGAACCAAAATCAATTACATATGGTTTAAAGTGTTGGAGATTAAGAAATCCTCTTAAAGAAAATCTTAAAAAATATATATTTTCTTTTACTTTAAGAATCTATTGGTAGTTAATGAAAAATGGCTATCAACTCGAAAATATAAGATGGACAAACTAAATTCTAGTCTCCAAGTTCTTCTAATCAAAACTTTGAATCGCCAACTCAACAACTCTTCTAGTCTCCAAGTTCTTCTAATAAAATGAACGTTATACTCACTATATAGGTACTGATATCTGATAGATACACTAAAGAAACACGATATTAATATAAAATAGATTGCCTAAATAGTACAAAGCATATGAAGTGCTTCCCGTCAAAGATGATGTAATATATGAAATATACTTATATATCTTTCTCAAAAATCATATAGCTGCATTAAGAATCAAGATACCAATTTAACTGCTCATCCAGGCACTAACTTCTTGTAGTTATATAAAAAACCACGCTCGCTATATAGTTGTATTGATATCTTATATTAGAGACACTTAAAAAAATTGATATTATATAAAAATAGATTGTCAACTCTAAATAGTACAAAACATATGAAGTGTGCCCTTCAAAGAAGATGTAATATAAGAAATATACTGATATATCTTTCTTCAAAAATCATATAGTTACGTTATAAATCAAGCGATCAATTTAAATGCTCTGTTAGGCACTAACTTCTTGTAGCTAAATGAACAGTTACACTCATTATATATTTGTATTAATATCTGGTATTCGAGACACTTAAAAAAATGATATTAAGTAAAATAGATTGTCAATTCTAAATAGTACAACACATATGAAGTGTTTCCCGTTGAAGAAGATGTAATCAAGGAAAATCACAAATATATATTTTTTTTCAGAAATCAAACATGAAGTGTTTCCCATTTCTTGAGTTTCTCTCTTCAAGAGACGCTCTACACTAATGTGAGTAATGTAGTGAAATAGATTAAAAGCAAAAAAGGCAAAGGTAAAAAATGATCCCGTGCAAGCATTATAATATGATTGTGTAATTTTTTCACATGTAACTCCAAGTCTATACTTGCCAAGTTCGTTCATATTGATATGTAAGGCCTTACGACCAATACATCAAGGATCCATTTGGCGCGTGGTGTGTTGGTTTTGTTATTGTTGCTGAATTGGGTGAAAGAAACTTGAGAAATCCTAAATTGAACATTAACTTTATGTTTGAATTCTATAATAGCACGATGAAGAAACAAAATGGCTTATAGCGAGTGTGGACATCACACTTATTGACTGATCACAACCAAGGTACACATCATCCATGTTCATATATTTTTATGTAGGGATTATATATAATATGTCCAAATACACAAGGTGAAAATGGATGTTTGAAGTACTTTGTTGTGTTCATAATCAAATGATGTCAGGGTATATAGAGATAAACCTTGCATCGTTAGTTGATAAAATAACTAAGCATATTTTTGAGAAAGCCAAACAACATTAGACTTCTAGTGGTAAGGAGCCTCTTAGAGACCTCGTTAAGGGAGATGATATATGAAATGGTCAGTTGTTAAAGAGCCCATTTTGTGTGAAAACAACATACGCAAAAAATTGTTAGACAGACTCATAGTAACAATATGTGATAATGTGATATATGTAGACCTTGTGAACGTGATATTCTTGAACTGTTACTTTGAGGTTATCATTTTCGTACTTCTTGGGAAAAGTTACTTGATACCGTCTTGGCGGTGATAACCCGCTTGATACAGGGTGGTCAAGTATACTTTTTTGTGATTTGAATTATTATAAGGAGTATATTTTTAATTAATTTGTCAATTTCGTCAATGTAAATAATCCCTTGTTGAGCAGCTTGCATCCCGACACCTTTAACATAAATAAAGAAGAAGGGTTAAGAACCAAAATAAAATTAAGCAAAGCAATTGAAAATTCTAACCACATATTCTAATCAAATTTCTCTTTATTGACAAAAACAAAGCCAAAAATAATTTCAAATGCCACAATTTGTGTGAATCGATGCAAAACTCTTTTCTCAATAATAAGCCATATGTAAAAAATTCTTAATTTGCGCTTCCAGATATAATACAGTGAAAATATTGATATATTTTTCTCAAATTCTTATATGGATCTCATGGATATTTTCAAGGGATACTCGATGAGTCAAATCACTCAACACCAGGAAGATGTAGTTATTTTGTAATTAGATAGCTTTTTTTTCTTCCATGGGAGTCTTTGACTCAACACTCTGTACATATTTTTATCTTCTCAATATAACCTTTTCTTCTCGAAAAAAAAACGGTATAAGAGAACAAAAAAATTATTGGAAGCAACGAATAGTTATTAATAAAGAAGTGTGTGCCTATATCAAACGACACCAAAACAAAACTAAAATCTACTGATCTTAGAAAAAAAACTCAAAAAACCAAAATCTATTTATTGTTATTCGATAAGAACATATCAAGATGGTCTTTGAGTTTTTTCGGATCAGATGCCAGGAAATTCGTTGTTGTCACCAGAATTAGAATACATATGTAAGGAATATTCTTAGGTTACCATCATAGATGGAATCTACGAAGCTAGTAAGATTAATAATAAGGGAGAAAAATCCAGGAAATAAAAGAACATTCTTTGTTGCTTCCAAACCACTGCAAATAAGTAAAAGTACCAGTAAAGTACATTAATTGAAGGATTACTATGAGCTTAGTTTGGGAGTCCATTGAGAATTTTCCATAATTTTCCACATTCTGATCATTCCACGCGAAAGATTACTATGCTGTAAGTTTCCCTTTGTATACCTTGGAATAACATAAAGCTATACCATGAAATATGGACAGCTTATATTTGAATTATCCGAAGACAAAAATAAATAAATAAATGATCTTAGATGAGAAACCGAATTTGTGCTCAAAGTTTTACCATATGTGTGGGAGATATAGTGAAAGAACTGTTGATCCTACGGGTTCCTTCTTTAGTCATGGACTGTGGGAGGAGACCTAAAAAAAAAAAAAAAAAAAACTGAAACCAGTAACCAGTAATATGATTTTTTCGGATGCATCATCAACATCTCTAATCTTGTGCTGATCATAGAGGTTGCGATACGATGCTACAGACAGATCTATAAACCGTAGTCATGATGTTTTGGACTATAATGATCAATTGGAGGATCAGATTATTTTTAGATTTATCCATGTTCATATACCTAAGGCTCGAGCTCACCTTAATTCTGTTGCACAAAAGAACCAAAGCCTGCACCACTTTTTGTTGTGTCTGATTCCTAACCAGACGCTTGAAGGGGGTATAAACTATTCCCGAAGGTTTCTTACCTACATATAAACATCATATATTTAAAAATTGATAAGAGAAAAAAAAAACAGCAGCCTATTAATATAAAGAAATAATTGATAAGAGAAAAAAAAATAGCAGTCTAGGATTCGAAATTGTGACACTTAAATAAGTTTACATACCACTGGAATCAACTATCATTGCTTCCCCCTTGTTATGATTTTCTTCAAAAGTCATAGTTGATATCTTCTATTCGCTACCTCCTTTTTCACAAAGAAGTACGTGGTTTATGCAGGAATAAAGAGTGATTTGCATTCTTTATATAGATGTTGGAAACTTGGTTCCAAAGAAAATCTTTAAAATCGTTATGGCATTAAATCCAGTTATATGGGTTGTTATAAAGAAAATAGGGATGAAGAATGATTTCCAGCCTTTATTAACCATTGACTTTTTTTTTATTAGTAAATCAACTATATTAATGGAACTTGTTAGATTTTGTTCATGTAAATGATCAGATTTATTTTCTATATTAACGGATATTGTTAACATAAATATAAATAGTAATTTAAATATTAATTAATGTAGTATTTTTTGTTAGATATTTATCATCAATGCTAAAAATTAATATAGATATTTATATATCTTTTTTCCTTTTAAAAGATACAAAAAATAAAAATATTTTTTTTATTCGTTATGGAATTAAATCCAGTTATATGGATTGTTATAAAGAAAATAGGGATGAAGAATGATTTCCATCATTTATTAACCATTGGCTTTGTTTTAATTAGAACACCAAATTGGGGGATACATGGATTAATTGGGGGATATCTGCCGGCATGGTTATTTTTTGTTGTCGGCAATCCATCGACCATGCCGGCAGCAACAAAAAACCATGCCAGCAGATATCCCCCAATTAATCCATGTATACCCCAATTGATTGTTCTTTAATTAGTAAATCAACCATATTAATGGAACTTGTTAGATTATGTTCATTTAAATGATCAGATTTTTTTTTATATATTAATGGATATTGCTAACATAAATATAAATAGTAATTTAAATATTAATTAATGTAGTATTTTTTGTTATATATTTATCAGCAATGCTAAAAATTAATATAGATATTTATATATCTTTTTTCCATTTAAAACATTCATAAAATGAAAATATTTTTAAGGAAAAAAAAAGATTCATAAAATTAAAATATTTTTTTATTCCTTAAATACGTAGATTTTTTAAATTCTCTGGATCTTTTACAATAATTACATGAAATTATAAATATAATTATTTTATTTCATAAATATGTTAAATTAATTTTATTTTTATTTTAATCATAAATGTCCAAAATTAATATAGTAAGATCCAGAGAATTAATATAGTAGTTTTTTAAATTAATCATAAATGTTTAAAATTAATATAGTAGTTTTTAAAAAAAATTGGATTTTGAAAATAAATACACCAAATTAATATAGTAATTTTTCTAAATAATGGGGGCCGTCCGTCAGGTATGTCCCACTAATCCATCCAATCTACACCGCACATTGTCAGATCAACGCTCCATATCTAACAAAATTTCATCTGACGAATACGAATGGTTTCTCAATTAACCAATGAGAGTGCGAGGTTACGGTAACCAACCAATAGGAAAAAGGGTAATCAACACCAGTGCTACTTTTATTCTGGAGTGAGGGATGGTATTGAGTTTTTAGGTTGTTGATATTTATTATTGGTACCTTAATTATTTAAGGTTAAATTAGTCAATCTCAAAATGTACTATAAATATAAACTAAAACTATTAATTGCGACCGTAGATTGTATTTTTTGGGCTGCGTGTATATATATCATATCGATTTTTGAAAAAAAGCTCGGAAATTTACATTTATAAAACCACCCATTCATTTTCGGTTTCAGTTTCAAATTGTTATCTATTAAATTGTGGTTCTGATCAGAGTTTTTTTCCCTTTTCTTCAAATTATGTTTAGTCATTGATCTGCATTCAGTCGATATACATTGATTATTAGTGATCAAAAGAACACCAATCAATCAGTTCAATTTAAGGAGGATCAGAAGAAGAAGGGAAACCTAACCAGGTGGAAGAGGAAGATGAAAATGGATGATATTCAAATTGTTTATAACAAGAAACGGAAAATGAATATTTGGAGTAGAGCAGCTGAATCTCCTAATGAGGTAATAGTTTGATAATATACTGACAAGGCTACAAATGCAGAATTTAACACACCTTGCATCAATCTTTCCGCTGCAATAGATATCCAAATGATCTCATATTTGATTTCGGGTTGCTCATTATTTGTTGTGGTTTCGGGTTTGATTCTTTAGCTAATTGAATACAAAATTGTCATTGTTTATTCCAATTCATGGCCGTTATTGAATGTTATCGGTGTTCATGAAAAATTTGAGTGCATGGTTTTCACACTGGGAAAGCAAATCATGGAGAGAGTCGTCTCTACTCCCAATGGTACCCTCCATGTTATTTAAGAAGCGAAGGAGATGGGGTTGGAGGAGGAGGAATTGATGATGAGGAGGATCAGGAGACAGAAATGTTGCTGAGCTTTGACATTCACCTCTTGAATGTGAATTAAAGATAAAGACGGGACAACGACGGTAACTACTGAGCAGCAGAGAAAGTTAATTGATCAACGTCTTTTGGAATTCAAAAGGATCTCCATGTATTGCAAGTTTTAGACCGGTGGCGAGCAGCAACAAGTGAAGAGCAATTGTTCTTGTAAGGTTCATTTGTATGTATTGAAGGATAGAGTCATGTCAGCATGGAGCATAGAGACTCTCGATGTTTGTCATAATACTAGTATGATTGAGGATATGTCTGATACTCCTCCCTTCTTCATAGCAACAGTTACTTCTGCTACGACCACCACCACCACAACAACTGCTACTACAATTGCTGCTGCGGCTGCTACTACAACTTCTAGTACTGCTACTTCTGCGCCTCAGCCAATAACACATATATTGTGTGTATCTGATAAGAGTTATCTTATACTGGTTTGATTACTTATGTGTTAAAATGGATGTACTATATCGTGGAATTAGGAGAAGTGGTATTTTGAAAATAGGGATGTACGGGATGGACTAGGTTTTTGTGTGTACAGATGGGGAAAATAGTACGCCACAATTTCATGCTTTTTGCAAGAGATTATCTATGGAAGAATTCATCTCCAATCAAAGACAGAATGCTTCTCTTTTTTTCTTCAGGTTCAGCTGCTGGCGGAAGAAATGAATCTGTCTTCTCGTTGATGATGCATTAGTACTCTGAAATCTGAACAGGTAATTTACTATTCTCTGCCGTATAAAAAGTGTGATTAGTGCCCTATCTAGTAGTACAGCGGTAACATCAGCATTTTTAAGCCACGATCGTGAATCCAGCAACATTATGAGCAAGCACGTCCGTTTCCCTTCTTCTTGTAAACCATTCTGAGACAGGCTAAATTATTAGATGGAAATAATAGGAAATCCATGGAAATCACCTATTTTGTACCCGAGGCCCCATGAATGCATTGCAAATTTTGGAATAATGAAAAATCTCCATTCCCTACCAATAGTGACTGCAGGATATGTACTTGACGATACTTTTGCTAACATGGAGTAAATTTCTGCAATGGCATCTCCTAGCAGCAGTCTTCGCTAAATCCCTGCTCATAGTGAAATGGCCCCTGATGTAAAGAACATAACAATAAATTAATGGGAAAACAAATAGCAGAGCTCATAGGATGGTATCATAACGTGAGATCGTGTTTAATACACTTGCTAGCAGAGAATGCAGTAGCCGTCCAATAAGTCTTGCATAAGTCTGCAGTCCATATCTTGATTATGATCATTCACCGATATGAGTTTGTTTTTGTAGTTAGCAGTCATGTAGTATAAATGATGTGATTACAAATTTTAATAAGAGCCGAATTTGCATTATGAAATGTATAATTAGTGATTTTTTCTTAAAAATCAACCTGGCAAGTGGCATTGATTCAAACGGGACTGAAAACAACTTCACAAACATGGAAGAATTAATTGGGGGATATGGGAATTAATTGGGGGATATGAATTACTTCCCCCAACCCATGGTGTGTGCTAAGGGGTGACTTTTGGTTATGAATATACTAAAATACCCTTCCCTCAAAATAAAAAAAAAAACTTAAAATCAAAAAACAAAATCATATCCCCCATTTCCATCTCCACTTCTTCCCTCAAAATAAAAATTAAAAACTTAAAATCAAAAATCTAAATCATATCCCTCATTTCCATCTCCACTTCTTATTAATCTTATTTAGGGGTAGTGTTTTGAAACCCAAATTCTCTTCACCTCACTTTGGAAACGAATTTTTTTTTTTTATTCGGAAGTGATGAAGATCATGCTGAAAGTGATGATGACCATGCCGGAATTGATGAAGACCATGCCGGGTAGTTCCGTAAGATATGGTCTTTATCAATTCCGCATGATCTTCGTCACTTCCATTTTGAATTTTCCTGGCTTTAAAAAGCTTGGTAACCAAGATGGTGGGTTGATATGAAGACCATGCCGATTTTTTCCATAGTTTTCATATTTATTTCCTATGCAGAAAAACAATACCGCATGGTCTTCATATCAACCGACCATGCCGCACCAAGCTTTTTAAAGCCAGAAAAATTCAAAATGGAAGTGAGGAATACCATGCCTAATTGATGAAGACCATATGCCGGAACACAGACGCAGATGCCCGATAATTTCCTATCAATGCCGGGAGTCAAGTGAAAAAAAATCAACATTTCGGATACTTTTCATTCTCGTTCAAGATAGGTATTTAAGCAAAATACTATGCCTAAAAATCCAGACACTCGAAAAAACTATTACCATGCCGGTAATTGCTCAAAACCGAAAAAATCAACATTCGGAAGATCAAAACCAGAAAAATTTATGAACATTTCCAACAATTTCTGCCATGAGTTTTTGGTTGAATACCATGCCGGCACCAAGCTTTTTCAACTGCAACAATGGTGGATTCAAAGAAAAAAAATCAATTTTTCAACCTCTTATTATCAGTAATTCTCCCATCACAATCATCTTCCCATTTTCAAGAAAAGAAATTCCTCTCAAATATTTTTTTTCCCTCTTTCTACTCTCACCCAAACACAAATAAAAATACACACTAATTTATCCCCCAAATACTTAACATTTTACTAATTATACTTAATCACTAATCCTAATTAGTGGGGGCTAGATTAGGAATTAAAAAAAAATACATAGGGGTCACCCAGAATTGCTATTGGGACACCTATTTTGTCCCGTAGCTATATCCCCCAATTAATTCCCATATCCCCAATTAATTCTATGCCCGCTTGCAGTTCTACCATACTCAAAAGTAATGCTAGAGATATCTAAGCCTGCTAGTCTGCTAGCTATTACATTACTGAAAATTAGAAATTATATAATTAAGATAAAAGGTTCTATATCCTTCAATTTTAACATTCTAGTCTCCCATTGTCATCATGATCTTTGGCCGATCACTGTATCTTGATAGTACAGTCAGGAGTAGCATTCAGTGCAACAGGCTGATAACCTTCTATGTTGTGATCTTTGACCAAGCTCTGCACCTCCACATTGCCAGTACTAGGAGGATTCGATGCTACAGACTCATCAGGATCATACCCACCAAGATGATCATATAATACCTTCTTATCAACCACTTGATTGTGGTGACTTTTACAAGCAAAGAAGAAGACACTCTGAACTAGTAGCGCCGTGAGATTAACAGCCACCAACATGAACAAACACATCAATCCCAAGAAAAACTTATCCATGAAATGCACAGGCAACTGCATTGCATACCCAAACACCCTTCCAATGATCCACGTAGCAGCGAAGTAGAGATCTACAAGCTCCAAAGAAACTTTAGTTCTCCCTGTAGGAGTTGCTTACTCTTCTTTATGGCTGCCAAGCCGTACACGTTTGGTTCAACAACAGAGATCACACTGGCTAAATGCCATAACGCTATAGCATAGAAATGAACCAGAACGTAGATGATACCAAGTAAGATAAGAAAACTCCACAACACAGCTCCAAGGAACGTAAATGATAGCAAATCTCCTTCATCAATCTTAAACCAAAAAACTGAGACATACAAAGGAGTGAAGACGACCAAGTAGTAGGCCACGACCTTGAGAAGTAAGGCGTAAAATAAGGTGATCATAAGATGTTCAAATATGCGCGGAAATGCAAAGAGAGTTGAGATAAAGGAGACCGATTTGGATGCATAAAGAGAAGCAACTGTGAAGACAATAGCGGATATAGAGAGAAGAGACAAGAGGAAAAGGGAAAGGTTGTAGACAACAAACTCATGGATTGATTCGGGGGGATAGAAGGTAAGTGAAAAGTAGGAGAATGAAATTTTAGATAGTAACTGGATGAATGAAAGTGGGAGAATCAGGGTGATGGTACTAATCAAAAAGAGTGGAGATGGTGATTTGGCTGGGATTTTCATTGCTTCTCCGATGATTTGAAGTGCATCCAAGAATTTGAGATCTTTTGCTGCAGTGAAGAGCTCCATATTGCTGTTTGTTTAGTTTCACCGGTGAAAAAAAGCAAGCAGAGAAGACAACAATGTTATCAGTATGTATAATGGATCTGAATTGCAATTAAGGGAAGCTTCTTGGTTGTTGCTTCTCTTAATGGTGGTGAAGGAAGTTGGAAGAAATAATAGGGCAAAGAGGCAAAATGCCCCAATTTCGACCACCAAGAAACAAAAATGCCCCGGACATTAGGCAAGAAACCAAAATGCCCCAATCCGTTAGTTTTACCTATTCTAGTCAAGCCAGGGCATTTTGGTTCACTTTGACTGGTCAACTCTGGGATGAAAAGTCAATTTTGCCCTTCAACAGATACAGCCGCATATAATGACGTCACCAATGTGAGAATGACGTCATAGAACGTGGGGAAAAATAAAAATGACACGCGTGCAGGGTAATCGGTCGACACGTGGAACGGAATGGATGACCTGGCAGACACGTGTACATCACGTACACGTGGACATCTGTACCACACATGTGGTTCGCACGAAACACAGAGGCTTATCTTCTCTGGCCGTCGTGTTTCAGCCACAGAAACAAAATTACAGAGATAGAGAGAGAGAGAGAGAGAGAGAGAGAGAGAGAGAGAGAGAGAGAGAGAGAGAGAGAGAGAGAAATAGATCGAGAGAGAAGAAGCTAAGTGGCAGATCGAGAAGATAGATGAGTTGTAGAAGATAAGAGATCGCGTTTCTTAACCCACCGATTAACAGGTAACTTTTAATCCTAACTTTTTCGATTTAGGGTTTTCGATTCAGGATTTTGAAGGACGGGTTTTCGATTTCGAATCTATAAATGTTGGGTTATTTGTGTGTTTTCAATTAACGAAATTAGGGATTAGAAATTTCGATTTTTGAATTATGTTTGTATCTCTCTTTCTATTTGGGGATTATAATTTGGGGGTTTTCAATTTTTGGGGGATAATTGAATTTGGGGATAATGGTACTGTTGATAATGATACATATATATGCACTATTGATTCAAATTACTTCAGTGTACTGTTGAATTTGGGGATAATGGTGCCATTTCAGGGTATTGTTGATCAATTACTTCAAATATGTCTGAATTTGGCTTTCCCAATTACTTCAAAGATTCAAATTGGTTCCTTCTGATAATGGTACTGTTGATCTGCTTGATTTTGGTAACACTTGGTTAGTTTAGAAGGTTGATTAGGTTTATATGTATGGTTTTAATGGTTTAAATGCACTGAAATTGCACTGTAATGGCTTTATATGTGTGAATACATGTTTTGACAGTTTGATGAATGGTTTAAATGCACTGAAATGGACTGAAATGTGTTTATATGCACTGAAATGAACTTAAATGTGTTTATATGCACTGAAATGGCACTGTAATGGCTTTATATGTATGAAATGGCACTGAAATGGATGGTCAATGCCCTTATATGCACTGTAATGGCACTGTGAACCTATATAAGTTGCTTTCAATCTTTAATTGCTTTTGTTCATACCGTGTAACTTGTTTCATTTTGGTTCTTTAATTGCCTTTGTTCATACTGTGTAACTTGTTTCATTTTGGTTCAATGTTTCAGAATGGGTAGTCAAGATAAGGATTTCTAGATTACAGATATAGGTAAGAGGTTTAAGGACCTATATGTTTTTGGTTGTAAAGCTGGTACCAGTGGAGAAGCTTTTATGGCTATGCTAAAGTGCAGGTTGGTGGATGAACAGGGTATGAATTCTGCACTAGAGCTGTTTTTATTTGATGATGATGCAGGTGAACCATATGAAAAGTGTGAATCAGAGGATTGCTTTATTAAATTTTGGAATAATGGGAAACCAGGTAATGATAATTTGGTTAGGTTGTGGTTTACTGTAGTTATCCCTACAATTCCACATTGGGGTTATGTTTTTGATGGTAATGTTAGTGGGGTAAGTGGTGTGACTGATTATGTGAGTCCATTGAAGAAGAAAACTGTCAGTAAAATAAGGGTTGAGGTTAGGAGGAGTCCAAGACTTAATAAGGTTTCTTGTGATAGTGGGGTAACAGATTTGAGACCTACAAGACTTGATTTTATGCATGATGACCCAATTGTATCTACATAGGCATCTGTTGCAGACAACCAGGGACAGTGGAATGAGGAAGAGGTAGGTGGTGGAGATGAAGATGATGACCAAGTGAATTTACCTAATCTACAATCATATGACTGTCATCCTAATGATAGGCCTGATTTTTTGTTTGAGGAATATAATGAAGAGGGAAGTAAAGAGGAAAGTGAAGAGGCAAGTGAAGATGAAGAAACACAAGAAAAGTACAACTATGAAGATTGGGTATCTATGTGTGCTAAAGGTATAGATATTGGTAATGAGCCTGATGATTGTAATGATGACTTCAATGTAGGTGATTTTTATGAACAGCAGAGTGCACCAGTGAATTCCACTACAGATGAAGAATTTTCCAGATATGAACCATCCCAAGAGGAAGAAAAGAAGTGGCAAGAAGATTTTGGTCAACATTTAAATGAACCACAGTGTCTACAAATGATAAATGAAGATGTTCCTGAGGTTGTTCCTGGTGAAATAAGTAGTGGTATGGCTTTTGGCAACATGAAAGCTTACAAGGATCATTTAAGGGAGTATGCAGTGTTGAAACACAGGGATTTTAAAGTGAAGAAGGGAGACAAGAAAAGACATTATTCTTATTGTGCTTACAAGGATAACCAAGGATGTGCTTGGATGGTCAATGCAAGAAAGCTACCAGATGAAGATGATCCTACAGTCACAGTTAGAGAATGCAACACAGAACACACATGTAAGAATCCAAATGCAGATCACAGCAGGAAATGCAATGCAAAATTTGTAGCCAAGTATTTTTGAAGACAATTGATGTTGCTTCACCAGTGGATAAGGCTGATGATATAGCTAAGAAGATCATTAGACCTCAGTTGCAAACTGACATACCAAAATGGGTTGCCAGAAGAGCAAGGGTATGAATTTGATGCTTGTTTTGGTTCCTTTTGTATTTTGGTTTATTTTGATGTTGGAAATGCTAATTTTTGATTTGTGTGTACACAGAATTTGGTGCTAGCAGAGAGGAATGGGACATTTGAACAATCTTACACAAAAGCACCATAACTGGTCACAACTGCTACTTCATTGAACCCAAATAGCATTGGGAATTTCAGTTGGTCCAAAGATGGTCAAGATAACAGGTTTGAGAGTGTCATTGTGGCCTATGATGCACAAATCAAAGGTTTTATTCATGGGTGTAGATTTGTAATTGGCTTAGATGGAGCTCACCTAAATGGTAAGCTAGGTGGTGTTATGCTTTCAGCAGTTGGTATAGATGGCCAGAATGGGGTATTTCCTATATGTATTATGATAACTTTGAATGAAACTGAGGAAAATTGGTTTATGATGTTAAAAGAATTGAGAAAAAGGATACCAGAGATGCCTGGACTGACCTTTATTTCTGATAGAATGAAGGGAATTCTTGAATCAGTAAAAAGATTATTTCCTTTGGCAAATCATAGATACTGCCTAAGGTAGATTTTATTCTCATGTTTTTGCTGTATATTTGTTAATGTAACTGATTTTTATTCTTGGAATTGATTAATGTTTGCCATGTTTTTGTTGTTTTTGTTGCAGGCATCTATATAAGAATTTCCTGACCAAGGGATTCAGAAACCCAAGACTCACTCGGCTTCTTTGGCAGGCTGCAAAGTCATACAAGTTTCATCATTGGGAGGTATGAAATGTTATATTATAATGAATGTTCATTTTTTTCATTCAAGCCTTATTCCATCAAGTGAATTAACTTAGATAACTACTCTTAACTTTTTTCTAGGAGGCCATGCAAGAAATTGCAGAGATAAGTTCAGCTGCATATCAATACCTGATTGATGCAGAGCCTATATCTTGGGCAAGATCATGGTTTCCTCATGATGTTGCTTGTGAGCACATCTACTCTAACTTTTCAGAAAGTTTTAATAACATGGCCCTCAAGTTCAGAGACAAGCCTCTCACTCAGTTGGTGGACATGTACACACATATGGTGATGGTGATGTTTTCAAATAGAAGAAAGATGGCTGCAACCTGGGAATCTAGTGACCTTGTTCCTGCTGGGAAAGATCTCATTCAGGTGATGTGTGATCTTAGAGGTAACTATGAATGTGATCGTTCTATTGAGCGCAAAGTGTATGAGGTTACCAATAAAGCTACTGGCAAAGTGTTTGTTGTTCAACTGGAAGAACAAACTTGTACATCTCGACAGTGGCAATTGAGGCAGTTCCCTTGCATACATGGTGTAGTTGCATTGTTTAAGTTCAATCCTAATTGGTCCAAGTGAGTACATTTTACTACACCTGAATGTGGTTATGCAATAAATCTGTGATGAGTAATTGCATCTTTTATTTGTGCAGGTACTGCAGTAAATTCTATATAGTAGATTACTATAGGACCACCTACTCATGGTCAATAACACCATTGGGAGACATTGATGAGTATTGCAATAAGGTTTGATAACCACCATGACTTTTAAATGCTTTAACCTTTTTCAATGTCTGATTTTAAATATTTTTGTCTTGAGAATCTTTTCATTGAATAGTATTATCTATTTTTGTACTTTTACTTTTTGTATTATTTGTTTTCATTATTCTCTAGATCTGTGCATTTAAAGTATACTAACCCTAACTTTATTTGTTTGCAGACTGAGATCAACATTTTACCTCCACACAGATTAAGAGATAAGGGAAGACCTTGTGTCAAAAGAAAGAAGTCCTGGTATGAGAAGAACAAGCCAAGGAAGAGAGTAAACAAGTGTAGTGTTTGTAAAGGTATTGATCATAACATCTTAACCTGTCAAGGTCCTACAGTTGGATCTAACCCCAAGAAGAAAGGAGTTAGAATGGAGTGTTCTGTTAATGGGGATGAGTTTTGTATTACTGCTGCACCAACAAAGAAGATGAGGAAGGCATTGTCTGCATCAAAAACTGCATCAACATCTGCACCAAAAACTGCATCAACATCTGCCTCAAAGAAATCAACAACATCTGCATCTAACAAATCTGCTGAAGTACCACCATTTTCAAAGGGTAAAGCAGCTGCTACATCAACATCTACTTCTTCAGCTGGTTCCAAGAAAAAGGACAAAGCAGCTGTTACTGCACCCTCCTCCTCCAATGCACCCAAAAGTAAGGTAACACATCCTAATTCTTCTACACCTTCATCTTCCTGTTTTAACCAGACTTATCATGGTACTGTTAATATTGCTAGCCAATCAATCAACATTTCTGAGCCACCATCAAAAAGAGTTAGAAAGCCTAACTCTAAATATCAGTAATATCAGGAATGTATGAACTTGTTTTGACAGTTTTTAGTAGTACTCAGTTATGTTTTATGAATGTTGACAATATATCTTTTTATGGATCTATGGTTTTAAAATTATGCTTTTTAATGAACTCAATTCTGCAAACATTACATTGATTCTAATATGTTACATTTCTTTTGTTTACATGAGTTAACTTCTAATTTTGCACTTTAGCTTCACTTTGTCTTTAAATTGTGCACAAATTTGATCTTCAATATTATTAATTTGCTTTTGTTTTTCCATAAAGATAGCATCAGATACCCATTGGAATTCTTCAAATTTTTGGCATTTTAGGTACCCAATACCATAATTCCATGATGTTTGAGCTATGTTTAACATCCTCACCTTAGTTGATTTGCATTTGGGGTTGATACAAAGAGTCTTTGACCAAGGACAGTCAGCAAATTTGTGATCACCAACACAAGCTTTACAACCTCCTTTCTACTGAGGTGGTGTGGTTTTAATACCATCATCAAACCATTCGAAGTATGAACACATAGGATTAGAGCATGAGAAGAATTTGTTCCCTGAATTAGCACCATCTTTGATCTTTAAAAGTTTCCTAATACCATTACAAGGAACTAATTTACACCTACTGTAGAGCCAAGGACAATCAATTGATTGATGATTATTTTCGTTGCACATCTCACATTCCTGCAAATTAAAGAAAAAATTAAAGTGAGATTGATGATTATCTTCTTTGAGAAAAATTCTTGATAATGAACTTACCATTTTCATTTCCTCACTTGAGCTAGCCATTGTAACCAATAATTTGATTTACTTCTGTGAAAATTTCTCATTTATAAGTAGACAAAAAGACGTTAGGCAAAAATTGACCGTTATTACAACGGCCGGATTTTGCAACGGCCGGATTTTACAACGGTCGCATTTTAACGGTCGAAATATTAGCCGTTTATTTTTAAGATTGAACACGTGTCGCAATCCTAACTAGGACACGCTGGTCATTGTTTAAAAAGAAAACCCCATTTCGGTAAATATAACCACCCAATCTCTGGCCGTCCAATTAAATAGCCACGTGTCTCAATCCTAACTAGAATTCAGTATGTGTGGGTCATTTTAAAAGAAGGGAAAAATTGTCAATTTTTGGCACGTGCGTGGCCACATGCTCACTGTTTTGACCACTTAACCATGTGAAACGGAATATCTAATAGATTGGGGCATTTTGGTCGCGTATTGGGGCATTTTGGTTTCTTGCCTAACGTCTGGGGCATTTTTGTTTCTTGGTGGTCGAAATTGGGGCATTTTGCCTCTTTGCCCGAAATAATAATGCTTTCGCTGATCTCTCCAGGCCACCGTCTTCATAAAGGTAAAAAAAAAAAGTAAAAAAATAATAATAGAGATATACATATATAGGTGACCTACTGGTGATGACTACTTCAACATGCCGAAATGCCCTATATCCCAGAGTTAAGTCTGGAGATTTACCCCGATAGAGACAAAGCAGGGAATCCACTTCCCCGCACATATTATATATATAGTTTCAGGAAAAAAATACTCTGTTGTGGTTAAAAGCTGTATCAAGCTTGAATTCTAGAGCTTCTGGCCCCACTTAGAAGATTTAGACCAATAGGAATATTGAGCTTCTGGCCCCACTTAGAAGATTTAGACCAATAGGAATACCGGGCGACTTTTTTATTTTTGCCATCCACTAATACTAGAAACCGTATTTCCAAACCTTATTTTCTATCTCTCTTCCTCGCCCTTTTCTGCTCACCCTTTCTTCTCCGTTTATTTTTGTGGTAATTATACAAGTATCCCTTGTTTTGATGGGATTCACAAATATCCTTATCACACAATAAATATATCCCCACTTTTTTTAAAAGAAATCAATTTAATTATCAATACCAACTTTACCCTTTATGTGTCGTCGATCACACCGAATGAAACCAATTGTTTCATTTTTATTTTCAGTTTCAGATCTAATTTTCTCTCTTATCTTCCTCTTCCACCGACATCCACCACCTTCTTCGTCATCACCACCACCATGCCAGTAGCACCTCCACTTCCTCCATCACGTCTTACCGCCATCGTTATCACCACCTCCTCCTAAAGAAACGATTTAGATCGATTTCCTTTTGATTCGGCTATAAATCTTAAATCTGGTAATTTTTCAACGATAAATTAATCTCCAAAACTCTGATTTTTAGTTTGTATTGATATCTGATTTGATTTCGGAGAGAAACAGTTCACAATTTGGTTAAATTTTTTTGATAGTTTTTGTTTTTATTTGGTTGATATTGTAATTTTGTGCTAGCCAAAATTCCAATTCAGAATCGTATATAGAAAGTGCTTGTAGCAAAACACGAGAAATTGATCCAGTAGAGCCCATAATGCAAAGAAACAAAGATCGTTTAATAGATTTCTAATCAATTTTCTCCTAATTATTCTCTTCTTCTTTTACCTTTATTATAAATCGTTTGAGTATACCAGAACCAGAGATAGATGTGTTTAGCATGGAATGTAAACATTGTTGCATTAATAATCAATACGTAAATATATATATATATGATATAATATAATAGTCACTGTTTTGGTATGTTCTTAGTGCACATTGACGCCATGGCCAGGATCCATACCTGTACGAAGACATTTTTATCTCTCTCACTCTACATTTGTTTATTTTTTAGATATTTTTAAAAATGGTATATCGAAAGTGCTTGTATTATGGATATTCTGTGTGATTGATCTTGGGTTTGATTTTTTGGTATTGATTCAACATGGTTTTTTTTTTTTTTATTTCAATTTTAAATTGAGCTCTTAATTTGTGATTCAACATGGTTTGTTATACTATTGTGGTGGTGGTGGTGGTGGTGATAGAAACATTTTGGTATTGTTGTTGTTGTTGTTTTTGTGGTGGTGGTGGTGGCGGAGGGTGTTGTTACAGCGGTGGTGCTGGATGTTTGTTGCAATGCAGGTGATAGTGGTGGATTTTATTGTATGAGTTGGTGGCAGTGTTGGTATGACTTGTTGTTACAGAGATTGAAGCATGTTGCTGAATGAAATATGGTGGTTATCTGGGTCGAAGCAGGCAGTGATATTGGATCAACTATGGTTGTTGATCCATATATTTTGGATCAACAATGGTTGTTGATCCAACTGCAATGGATAAATATCCAATGTTGATCCAACAGAAATGGATAAACATCCATTGTTGATTCAACTGAGATTGGTTTTGAAGCTGGTCTTGGAGCTGTTGGTGTTTATGAAGCTACATGTAATGAAATATGGTGGTTATCTGGGTTGAAGCAGGCAGTGATATTGGATCAACTATGGTTGTTGATCCATATATTTTGGATCAACTATTGTTTTTGATCCTTTGAACTCATGTTTTAGAGTTCAAATCATGTAAATTTGTTCCAATGTTGAACTTGTGGTGCAATGGTAGCATGACTGACTCCATGTCAGATGATGCGTGTTCGACTCATGCCAAGTTCACTCCATTTTACATGGATCAACTATCATTATTGATCCAATTTTACATGGATCAACTTCCATTGTTGATTCACTAAAATTGGATCAACTTCTACTGTTGATCCTTTTTTCTTGGATAAACTAGATAAACTTCTACCGTTGGTTTTATTTTTATTTGGATCAACTATTGTTGTTGATACAAAAATATTTGAACCAGTGGCGGCGGCTGCGACGACGGTGGTGGCGGCAACAAACTAGTGGTGGAGGAGGACTAGTGGTGGTGTAATGGTGGCGATGAAGGAGTGGTGGTGGAATATTGGTGGTGGTGGCGGTTGGTAGGTGGTGGTTGTTGAACGGTGGTGGTGGTGGAATGGTAGTTGAATGTTGGTGGTGGTGGTGCTAGTGGTGATGGTGAAGTGGTAGAGGAAGAAATTTGTTGTATTTTGAAATAAAGAAAAATATTATATGAGTGACGGTATTAAGGTAATCTAATATTAAATGGATAAGGTTATAAAAAAGGAGGGACATATTTATTGTTGCATAAGGATATATTTGTAGGGAGTTAAAAGTAGGGACATATAATTAATGTACCCTTTATTTTTTATTTTTCTTTTCTGTTTCGCTATTGATTTTTTCCTTTGGTTTTTCTTTCTATGGCGCAGGTGATGATACATAAACGACGAATGGGGAGTGAATCATATAAGGTTTCAATCTTCTTATCTTACTTTCTTAAATTTTTTTTTTTTTTTTCATCGTATATCATCGTGGTTGTTATAAACTAAATCGCGAAACATAATCATGACCAGTTTGAACCAGGGGAAGAGAGTTTTTAAGAATACAAGGTATTATCATATTAGGGTTTCTAATTTTACATATTCTTTGACTGATTTTTCGTTATTGATATTTGATTTTTGTACGAGTCAGCCAAAAATAATCATGAAACAGAAATTGGGGTTGGCTCCTATTTTGTTAATTAAACCAGCCGTGTTTTGATTTTGCTGATGCGGGTCTACCAGTTCGGAAAGGCTTAAAAATATTAGGGTTTAAGAAGCCTTGAGAGAATCAATTACTATAGCGATGTATCTTTAATCTACATTAACTTTTACAGGATATTAGCACCAGTTCAGTGGATTTTTGATTTGTTGAGGTGTGCATATAACATCGTGTTTGCAGTTGGAATTCGGTATTTCAATGTTCCAATTATCTCCAGTTGTTTCTTCATTCCAGACACGGCAAGGTACCTCAACTTCCCATTTAATATTAGAACATTTGATATTAGCTTGGTTTCTGGGACCAAGGTACTGTGAGTGTTAGACATTTCAAACATATGGTCGTAACAAATTATTGGTGAAATTCTATTAAGATTTTCATTTTCATCTGCCGCTTGATCATCCTTCTTCTCCACCTCATGTAACAAAACAATTTTAGTTCCAATTCTACTTAAGTAAAGTCCAAATTTAGATGTGAATTGCAAGTAATATCATATTCTTTTGCATATAACTGTCCTAGCATTAAATTAGTTTGTTATTGGAACTCCTTTCTTTCTAATAGTAATTTGAACTTGCAATTCTGTTATTACAGGTTGCTCAGTCTTGAGAGATTTATATATGCTTCGAGATCTTGGGGTAATTGGGAAAATGCCCCTATATGGGGTGCAATGTTTCTCACTTCTTGAGAGCTTTATGTATACTATACTGTTTCTCAGTGTAGCAGTAGTAGTACTAATTGGTTACAAATTAGAATTAAAAAGCAATATTGATTACATGTGAACTTCGATTTCACACGTGGGTTTTAACTTCACTTTTATGTTCATGACTATGAACAGATTTCTTTTTTTCAAGCTGTTGTTGAGTCACTATGGGGTGTGATTATAAGAGAGGAGCATCTGGTGAGCATTCTTCTTCAAAAAATCAAGATTATAAGGTTTTATCAGTATGCTATTGTCCTACATTTTTTGTTGATTTTTCAATTCTTTTGTTGGTAATTGGATGAAATAAGGATGTGGCTCTTAAGCATTTTTTTTCTTTTTTTGTTCTGCAGTTAAATTACGAGCAACATACTCAGTTATAGTAAGTGGAAGAGAAGGCTTGACATCAAGTAGTCCCCTCTGCCTCAAGGTAACATGGACCAAAGTTTCATTCATTTGTTTGTGTACCATGTTTGCTCATCATATCTATGTATTTTTTTAGATTATGGTAGTGCGAGTTCTTGCTTTCTTTAGAGTTATTTTAGATCATGGTATTTTTTTCTTTAAATGATGATCTCACTGGGAGTGGAAATTATGAGGTTTGTTTTATATGTCATGGCCGAGAGTGGTAGATATCTTGGTAGTAAAGGAAGATTTGCAATATAATATGTGGCTTAAGAGTCCTAAAGATTTTATGGATTATTTGCATAGACAACAACGTTCACGTTCACTTGGTATGACAGAGTTCTGAATTGTAGTAGCATTGTGCCTAAATGTTATGCTACATACACATGGTTTTGTGCACCGACTATAGGCTTCATAGTAGATATAATCTGAACTAAAGTGATATACTTATATCAGATAAGAACTTGCACATTAAAGAGCTATTTCTGCATAAAATTTTATTTTGTACTTAAATTTCCTTCTATTCTATGGTTGACATGTTAACGATGCTCAGATATGTAATTCCATATTTAGAATCATTCAGTTTGGAACATCGGATTTTCTGATCATCCTGGCAAGTAGTACACATGGATTATATATTCAAATTAGCATATCAAAGAGCTATTTCTGCATAAAATTTATGGTGTCTCCTTCTGTATAGTTTTTGGTTAACATGTTTATGCTGAAATTTGTGGTTGTGTATTTAGAATCATGTAGTTTGGAACATGTCGGGCTTTTGATCATCTTGGAAACTGACACACATGCATTATATACATATTCAGCCGTAGTGTTATTACTTATGGTTGTTGTTGCTAAACTTTTGCATATCTATAGGTCAATTGTTACTGCACCAAAAAACATATTTATTGGTATAACGTTCTAAAAGTTACATTTTAAATTTTTTGTTTGCAGATACTATTGGAGTGCACATATATAATAGTTTTAGGTGTCTGCTATGGTCACTAGGTCTGTTCTCACTATATTTTCAATCTTATATATCCATGGAGCATGAATTATACACGTCCCTGGACCAACTCACAGACGTTTATGGTTTTTTTTTTTAGTTTATGACGAAATGCCACCGTTTAAGTACCCAACGGGGAAGCTAATGACTAATGAACATTATGAAACAACATAATCTAATGTTGACGAAATGCCATCGTTTATCGAAATGGATGAAGATGATTTCTTATGGGATTCTATGAGGAAGGCAATGAAGATTAATAAACAGGGATTAGACACTGCTGCGGCTATAAGGAAATGCAAATTTCCAATGGGATTTCAAACATTTTGCAGTTTTTCTGTGTTCATAAAGGAATACAATTTTATTTCCTTGCATTTAGTTTATGAAGAGCGATTATATTGGAAAGTTGATATTAAAGGATATTGCATTTTCCATGTGCATTTTCAAAGGCATGTGATGATGGATTAGTTTGAAAACTTCAGATCTCAGTATGGTTTAAATAAGTGTAACTACTTCATATATATACACAAGTATCAACTTGGAATACACAACTAGTCTCAATGATAAAGGAGATAGCCCAACTATTATCCGATATTCTCACGGGATAAGTTTGAGGAGAAATCATTGCCAACTTAAGCACCACAGCGAAATGAAAATCTGATTTAACTTTTCACCGGCTAGTGCAAGTGACTGGATCTGGTTCAGTGTTCAACAAATGATTTTTTTCACTCGCTTTAGAATTAACTTGAAAATATGAAGCTCAGTATTACATGTCAACACTTGCGGCCATATAACCAGAAAGAAAGCTATTATTGGGGCGTCACATTTTAATAGAGGGGCTTCACATGGATTCCTATAACTGAATTTTTTTATTATTTTTTTTTTTTGCATTTCCTTAGAGCCGCAGTTTAGACAATACCTCCTCTTGCCTTAGGAAGATTCACTCTAGACCAAGAAACCCAGCTCCTTTTTTAACTGCCACAGAAAAACCCCATAAGAACAAATGTCTAAACTGCCCTCCATCTAAATTAAAAACCTAAAAACTAAAATCAAAGCCTAGTTCTAACACATCCCTTCTTCACCATTATTATTATTATTATTTATTTATTTTTCAATCTCAATCCGTAGAAAAAATTAGGTTTACGAGTTAGATATTCTTAATTTCCCTAACTTTAATTTTTTTTTTCTGAAGGTGTTACGGTTAGGAAACTAAGAATTCTAACCGTAAATTTAAAAAAAATAAAAAATTTATGTGTTGTTACGGTTAGGTTCCACACCATACCCCAACCTTAAAACTTCCTAAACTATAACTTTTCAATAATTACGGTTGGGTAAGCCAACCATATTTTGTTACGGTTGAAATTTCTTTTTTCAACTTCCCAAAGTTTTGTGCATTGATATGGTAATAAAAGCTTTGAATTACGGTTAAATAATTAGGGAAAGTATACAAGGGAAATCGTGGAGATTTTGTAGGAAGAGAAAATCACGGATGCATTACCAAGAAATATTCTTCAAATCTTTAATTACCAGCCTTATTACCATATTAAACACGTATTCATTAAACACATTAAAAATCTTAATATCTAATGTAACCATATTAGCTTAAATTACTAACCTTTTGACCCGATTGATTGGGTAAGTTCCCAAAGAAAAACTCTTTCTTTTTATTTTCCAACATTAAGGTGTAATATTTACGGTTGATAATATTAACCAAACTGGCCCTAACTAATTTTACAGTTGGTTTTATTGTTATCACCCAACCGTAACATTTTTTTTTTTCAAATTGCATTTACGGTTAGGAGTTCATTGTCACCTAACCGTAAATTTTGTCTTACGGTTGGTTGCGAAGAAAACTCAACCGTAAAATAAAAATTTAGGGTATTTTTTAAAGAAAAAATAACATTTTTTTTTCTTTCTACTTTCTTCCTCCAAAAATCCAAAACACTAACTTCTAATTCTATTTCTAACTAAAATCAAAAATCATTAATGCATATTATATTAACTAAATAAGGGTTGTTTAGTCATTATAAAATTATTTTAGATAAGAGGTTTTTGAAATTACTTATGCGTAACCCGTTTTTGTCCTATTAGGTGACGTCTCTCTATTGGAAGGTGACGCCCCAATAATAGCCTTCTATAACCAAGTCTCTCAGGTTTAACCAGTAACTTGAAAATATGCATCAATGATAATACCGCAATAATCTCACAATTTCTTTTATCTTGCAGCGGACAAAATCTCACAATTTCTTTTATCTTGGAGTGGACAAAAATGATAAAAATGCAGGCATTTGTTGATGCATTTGCGCACGCCAAGTGGTTTACAATGAGAAAGTGAGATATAAGTTTACAAACTACTGCATGCCCTTTAAACGTGTCAGATTCCGTGGGTATTTAACTCTGGTTCAGGCAGAGTTTAATAAGTGATTTATTTCACTGGCATTATATACTAGCATTTACTTCCATGATCTTGTCTCACATTTTACTAGTAACTTGAAAATATGCATTATGAAGTAGGGTGTTTGTTACATCAAAAAAAAAAAAATCACCGGGGATGGGTTTCTAACCAGAAAATGGCTAATGCACTAGTGACTGTAGTGTTTAGTAGAATCAACTAATATTGATTAGGAAGGTAATAAGAACAGAGAGTAAAACAGGAGAAATTAAAATTGAAAGAGAATTTTCTCAATGATTTATATTTTGGTATCCGTTTTATTTTTACTGATACGTATTTTATCCTAAGCCCTGCTAATTTCGGTCCCCTTTACCAAGGAGCTTGGTAAAGGGGCGTCATGAATTGGTAGAGGGGTGTCATGAGTGATAGTAATGTCTCTTTTATTGGTCAGGGGGTGTCCTATAGGGGATGTAGTTTTACTAAATTACCCTTTTCACCTCAAATGGTCTAATTTACCCTTGTTTTTTGAGTGAAATGACTGAATTGTCCTCCCTCCTATAAAACTAATTATGTGAAGAATGAAAATCAGTTTTCATTTTTTTTTCATCTTCTCCACTTCCATTGTAACCGTAAGCACCACCTCCATTAAAGTTTGAAAATTCATCGTCTTCGATTAATCGGCGATTCGAAAAATTTATAATCGTTGATTGAAATCTACATTATAGATGACGAATAAGAAGAAAGTTGACGAAGATTGTAGAGATTCCAATCAAGAAAATGTTCCATTAGGTGAAGAACAAAAATCTCAACTCCAAACCCCTCCACCGATTCGAATGACGTACATGAGGTATGTTTTGCGGAACCCATTTAGGATTTTGTTTAATTTGTTCATTTTAATGATGATTTTTATCAAAAAAATAGGGTTTTAGGTCAAAAATCAGGGTTTGATATCCTGGGTTTTGGTTAGATACGGTTGGTAATTAGTGGATATTTCGAACCGTATGAAGCTTTTGATGCGCATACGGTTGGTAACAATTGAAAATTTAATGATTACAAACCGTATGTTCTTCGTATTTTCTACATACGGTTGGTATTATCACTGAGTTACCAACCGCTTTTCACTCTGCATGTTAAAATTTTTATCTACGGTTCCTATTGTCACTGATTTACCAACCGTATTGAATTCTGGTGCAAATGTATAAAAATTCCTACGGTGCGTAATCCAATGTTAGTTACCAACCGTGTATTTACTACGGTGCCATGTAGTATGTTAATTACCAACCGTATGTTGTCATGTGGTTTGAAATTTTTTGATCCGGTTTATGTACGGTTGATAACTATTATATAGTTACCAACCGATTTTAAATACGGCGTGTTTAGGTGTTATTTTGCGAACCGTATCAATCATACGGTTTGACACGATCATAGAGTTACAAACCGTATATTGATTTGTTCACATTGTTGTTGGTTAGTTTGTAACACCTTGTTTGTTCAACCCTTAGGAATTCATTTAAATTATTACTTGTGTAGGAATCCTGATAGGGTGAAGAAAAAGAGAGGGAATAACTTAACTCCGATTGATCATACACCCACCCCTCGTGGTGACAAGCATTTAGGGGTAGATCATAGAGGTGTCCCCAAGAATGCGAAGAAGAAGAATAATCAATTTGAGATTAGGCTTAGAGAACCATTTGTCGGTAACTCTGATGTTGAATTAGAAGGAGCTGAACCTAATGATCAAGAAATTGAAGAGGTAGGAGTTGAAAAGAACCTTGAGGATGAAGAAGGAAATGGTGAAGATGAAGACGAGGAAGAGGAAGGGGAATATGAACCAAATGATGAAGATGAGGAAGAGGAAGCAAATGATGAAGAAGGAGTACAAAACAAGGGGAAATAAATTGTTGTAGCTACAACTCCAGCTCCAGCTAAACCAAGGAAAGAAAAGAAGCCGAGAAAGGAACCTGCACCAAAAGGGATGCATATTCCTAAAGGAAAAGACCTGTTGTTGCCAAGGAAGAAGAATAAAAGACCTTGGGGAGAGGCACCAGATAAGTCCTCAATCTTATTTGGTTATACCAATTCCTGGGCCGCAAAAGTCTGTGAGACTAGGGTATGTTTCTCTTAACACATTGTTTTGTTTTAAGTTATCAATTATACCATTAATCTCAGTTTAACAAAATATGTTTGTATGTTTTTAAGGATCATGAAATGGCAAACAAATTGGTCAAGCATCAAAGATCTAGTCATTGGCCTTTAGGTGAGGAATGTGGTGATGTTCGTACTCTAGTGACAAGTTCAGGATTAGGTCCTGGAATTCTGAATTCCCAATCGGAGTATGATAGTATAACGGTATCTGCCTTCAGGGAACGATTTTGGCCAGAAACCGATACTTTTCACTTCCCATTTGGAGAGATGACAATAATACCGGACTATGTAAAGCAAATTCTTTATTTGGAAGTTGAAGGAAAATCTTTGTATGAAGGTTTTGATAACAACATGTCTTGGACTGATCTTTACAGCCTTGTTGAAGAAACACTTGGGTGGGGTAAAGACGAGACCGAGATGGAGTTTATGTTGGCTGGTGGTTATGACCCTTCGGAACCAAACAATATTAACAAGGTAAAGAAGTTGTTGTTGAAAAATTTGAGGACGAAGTTTGGAGACACCCTCAAAAATCAATTGGCAGGTGAGGTGATAGATGACACAAGGGCTAGGCGTACATCCACAGCATATTTGTTGTATTCTATTGGGACTGTATTCATGCCCGATAAATCGGGAAATAGGGTGAATGTACATTACCTACAATTGTTTAAGAATTTGAAGGAGACCAGAGAGTATTCATGGGGCACCGCCACGCTTGCATATCTACTTGAAAGTCTAAGAAAGGCCTCGAGGGCTGGAGCTACTGAAATCGTTGGAAATGTTGCGCTTTTAATGGTAAGTTTGGTTACATTTTTTTATTTTAAGATTGTTTGTTATATTTATCTTTTGTATTCATGTCCCAACTACTTAAATTGTTTTATATTTTTCTAGGCATGGGTGTATGACCACTTTCCGAGCTTGAGACCTCCTACTGAATGGGAAGAAGATGATGAGAGACGTACAGGAAAGAAGTTTATGTTCACCTGGTAGACGAGAAAAGGAACAAAGAAAAGAGGCTCATTCAAGTGAGGCAGGAAATAGATGCTTTCAGTGTTGAAGATGTTATCTTTGACCCTTATTTGAGGATTCGAAATGGAGTTGATGTTCGTGAGTTCACACATGTCTCAGGCTACAACGGACCATTGTATCATGCCACAGGTTATGTTATGACCAATCCTCGTCGAACTCTACGCCAAATTGGTCATATTCAAGAAAAGGTCATTAAGGAAAACTTCAAATTATCCAAGGATGGATCAGAAACAAGAGGCCCCACCATTGTACTCAACTACCACCCAACTCCGACGGTTGATGCTTGGAACTACCGCCATCAAGCAAGATACCAACTCGCAGCGGGAGAGGCAACGACTTGTAACAACACGAAAGAAGCTGTTGATGGTTACATAGATTGGTTTTATTATTTTGGTCATCCATATGTGATTAATAATGATCCGGAGGCGCAGCCACTTATAAGAAAGGCGATAGAAAAAAGGATGGATGCCGAGGAGAGCAAAGAGACAAAGGGACTATTTTGTATGACTTGGAAGAAACTATATTTCATGATGGTACGTAATTTTGTTATCCTCATGACTTGGAATTTAGTTGTAATTTATATTTCTTAGGTTATGGGATAATCTCTTAAGACTCTTCTTAATGTGTTAATAGAAAGCGCGAGGAGAACAGTTGGCAAATAGTATGACTTCATGCATCCTTGCTAACGGTGTGATTAACGCTCCTCAACAAAGGACCTTACAGGAGCAAATAAGGAACATGCATGATCCTACCAGGAAAGAATTGTATGAGGGGTTGGTCACCGAAGAAAGAGGCTTAAAGAGGGGCAGAAAGTCCATTGGAGGTGCAAGAACTAGCCATACTCAGCCGTCATCTAGCAGCGAAGAGACGCCTTTGGAAGAGGATGTGCATGGTGTGGGTACTAGCCAAAGAGGTGGTCGTGGTCGTGGTGGGGGCCCTCGCACTCGTGGTGGTGGTACTACCAACAAAAGAGGTCGCGGTCGTCGTGGTTAATTATGGTTATGTGACATTTGATAGCAGGACAACTTATTATTTCTTAGCTTTGTGGGCATGTTTTTAGTTTATGGATATTATCAAGAACTATTGGTTGTGTGGTTAGATTTTAGCCAGTTACGGTTGGTAATTGACAAATCTTGTAGAACCGTATAACAGATACGGTGTGTAATCCTACAAATTTACACACCGTATTTTACTCTGTAACTTATAAAATTAGAGAGTTGATAGGTACGGTTGGTAATTGACAAATCATGTAGAACCGTATAACAAATACGGTTGGTAACCGTAACTCTGGTATAAACAAATACGGTTGGTATAACAAATATGGTTGGTAATTAACTATCATTAATTGTCCACCGTAACTCTGGTATAAACAGATTTTGCATAGATACGGTGAGTAACTATCATTAATTGTGCACCGTAACTCTGGTATAAACAGATTTTGCATAGTTACGGTAGGTAAATATCATTAATTGTGAACCGTAACTCTGGTATAAACAGATGAAGGAACAAAATACTTCATATATTTTCTAATCAAATAGACATGATATTGTCACTTTCAATCATATCACATTTAGTCAAAATACCAAAATACCGATTATAAAATGGGATCCATCAAGACTTGAAAACATTTAAGCATCCTCTTCATCATCGTTCATAACTACGAATTGCTTCGGCATAGACAACATTATGGCCTTCCATAATTCAATCCTTTTCTCAAATCGATTGCACCAAGTCTTGGGGAGTTCACCGTCACAACCAAATTCCCTCCACAATGGAGGTAATGGACTTCCTTCATGCAATTGGAGGCCGATGTAATGAATTCCTTCCACGTGCCCCATGACAAAAGTTTTTTTGATTGACAAGTCTTCGTCAAACGGTATTCTTGTTGGTGCAAATGTAGTGCTCATGTCTCTGGAGATTAAATGAATGACGCAATTGAATGCGTTTGCTAGTAGTTGGCCACATATAGGCATGCGCATCCAATATTCTCTTGTCAAACATATATTACCATTTAACCGCCTTTCCATTTCCTTTAAGCTCTCATTTAACACCTCATTGGTTTCGTTTCTTTCAACTCTCATCATCGGCTTATAGAAGTCGCGGTGAGCACGTAGTTCCATTAAGCATTTTTGCCTTACGTAAGTAACTTGGTCACAAAACCACCCTATCGCGTCTTCAAAGGGTCCAAGTTGATCCACGAAGACGTGGTAACCACAATTCCCATCACCATCAACATCCTCCGTAGCCTTGATATAACCACGAATATAGTCGGGGAAAAAACGAAGGTAATATTCATAGAGAATGTATTGGTTCCGGCTATATCGACCATTCTTGTCTTTAGGTGGTGGTTTAGGCACTCCTTTTAGATGAATCGTCTCCTTCTCCTTCTCCTTTTCTACCATCAGACTCTTTCCATTGTTCCTTGCTAATTGTTTAAACCAACTTTACCAATAAGTCTTTTTATTGAACTATCTTGGGAGGAAACCTCGAGTCCGACATAGGAACCTTGACCTTTAACTCCATCATCCTTTTTCCCACTCTCTTTACGACCATTTCCTTGAACAACAACTTTGCTTCTTTCTTGTAGTTTAGAGCGAAATACCGGACCTTTTCCTTTAACATCAATTTTGCTTGTTGCACTTTCTTGAGTAGAAACATTGATACATTTTTGTTCTACATTTCGAAAACTTGGTTCTCCTTTATCCTCTTGACCTCTTTTCCGTTTGTTTCTACCTTGAACATCATCCTCTTCGAGCTCATCCTCCGCTTCATATTCCTTTCTCAACCATTCATAACCACAAGGATCTCTTTTCTTTGATTCTTCCGCCAATTCTCTTGCTTTTTTATTTCCTACGTACCTCTTTTTTTTGGTAGGAGGCCTCCCCTTACCCTTCCCATTTGGCGGTTCCTTGATATCATACCTAAATTGTGGATATACGAATTCTCTCAAGTTACTCAACCATATTTGCCTTTGGCCTTGGCTTTGTGTAGCATATTTATCGGCTAGAGCTTGTCCAATCTCGGTATCGGCAAACGTTCCTCCAAATTGTGGATCAAAATTTTTTTCACGGAATGTTAATTGTTGCCAAAAGGGATCAACATCTTGAATCGGGATCAGATTGTCTTGATATGTGGCGATAACATGCCGACATGGGAGTCCCAAACTTGTCATGTTTGGACAGACACACTCTTCTTCATAATCCCCCAATTCATAATGTTGTACTTCATACATTATCTTCTCAATTGCTTTGTGCGAAACTTGATGTGTAATTCCCCTTAGCCACTCATTGTCTATCCATTTAATGTGTTGTTTACTTCGGCTTTTTTCAAAAGACTCCGTAACTCTATCGTGATCACGGAGGAAATACGAATGCATGGCTTCAAATAACGTAACTAACCCACCATTACAACTATGAAGTTTTTTCTTCAACCGGTTGTGAGATGACTCCGCCGTACTTGTAGCTTGGTTGTCATAGTGCCTATATTGGTTAGTGAACGCCGATACGAACTTCTCTTTGTGAGGATCCAACCAATTATCAAACAAATACTTCACAACACTTGGATAACCTCTTTTCCAATGAGCCACTAACATACGAGCTCTATCCTCATATTCATCCACGGTGATAGAATAGGTCAAGGCTCTCCACTCCATTTTGAAACTTTCCCATTTTAGTTCCGCCAAATTGTCATCGTTCTTAAATTTCTCTTTGGCCTCATCTTGTTTATGTAACGGTAGTTCCTTTATTCTATCCATTTCGCTTTTTCGAGTTGGACGGACAAGGCGCATGCACTTAGTTTCAATACTTTTCCACAAGTGGAACGTGCAAAGAAGGTTATGAGCTTCCGGGAAAACCCTCCTTATTTCATTCAACAAAGCTTGCTCCTTGTCCGTAATAATCACCTTTGGAGTATATCCCTCTACGTAGAATAACTTCACTTGTTCTAGTGCCCACACATAGCTCTCTTCGAGCTCATCTTTCAAGAAGCAAAAACCAACACTAAAAGGAGCATTGGTAGAAGTTTGCCCGATAATGTTCAACAACGGCATCTCAAACTTGTTGGTTTTGTATGTGCAATCCATTAGAATCACTTGATGAGAGCACCGTGCCAACTTCACAAACTCAGGATTAGCCAATAAAAGATGTCTTATTCGTCCATTCTCGTCATCATCGTGGAAAACCGAGTAATTATACAACTCCCCCAAATTACTTAATTGTTGCATTTCGTTTCTTAGTTCCCATTTCTTAGCCTTCCATTTTTTTTCTTGCATTGTAGATGTTATCCAAAGTAGAAGCATTTTGTGGGTTTCTTTGCTTTAAGTGAGCGAGGATATCAACAAGCTTCATACGAATTTGTGAAAGTGATTCTACGATCTTCTCTTCTTCTTGGGTAAGCCGTCCAACATAAGCGTGTGATAGCAAACTCTCCGGTATAGGGTGGTTATGACTACCACATACAACTTTCTCCAAAAACCACCTATCTGACGCATTCTTTTTAAACTGAAGCTTGAAGGGACATCGGGTCTTCTTACTGAAAGTAGTATTCTTCCTATTTTTCTTTTCTACTTGCAAGGTATCCTTTTTTGCGTGACTTCTATGTTGTCCACTACACTCGCAAACCATTTGAAAGGCAATATCACTAGTGGAACTATTACAAACTATGATACACATAATCAACTTTCCTCGTTCTCTAGCCCACTCCTTTGCATCGTCTTTCACCTTCCATGTCTCCTCGGTTAAATAGTGAGAGCTAGAATCCGGTGTGAGAAGTTCTTTTGCTAAAGGTTGGTCATCCATTATAGGAGGTAAATAAACGACCTGGACAAAAAAAACAAAAACATATATTTAGTTACGGTTGGTAAATGTCATCCTCCAACTTACCGTAAACAAAAAAAAAAATTGTAACACACAGTTACACATACGGTTGGTAACTAAAAGTAAATAATGCACCGTAGTATAGAGTCGGTTGGTATCGATTAATATATTATTAACCGTAACTAGTGCATTGAAACACAGTAAATATACACATGCACAAGGTAACTTACGGTTGGTAAGTGTTGCACGTACTTAGCAACCGTAACTAAAATACGATTGGTAATCTAACAAGCTTAACCAACCGTGAATCGTATAATTTCAGGTTTTCCCAAATTTCAAGAACATACGGTTGGTAACTATATATTTGTGCACCGTAACATCTATTTACGGTTCGTAACTACATATTTGTGAACCGTAACATGTAGTTACGGTTGGTATTGTGATAAATTCCAACCGTATGTTTATCTGAAAGTTATAAAACTAGGATCTTTTTACGTAATTTTGAGAATTTTGAGCAACAAAAAGCTAATAAGAACTAGTTTAGAAGTATACCTGGTTATTTTCAGTGCTTGGTGCTTCACTTTGTTGGCTAATTTCTTCAATTGGTTGAGATTGAAGTTCACTTTGGTCTAAAACATCTCTACCATCTAAAAAATACTCCATATCAGGATCTCCATCAAGAGGTATGTAGTACTTGTTTTCTTTATCATACAGAGATTCACCCACCTCAAATTTGCCACTGGAATCACTCATTTTGGTGGAGTGAATCAAAATCTAGGGTTTCACAAATATCACATAAGTTTTCTTCTCCTCAATTTTTTTTTTTTTTTTTATAACTCTAAACATCAGATTTCAGAGTTATGATACAATAATTTTGATTATCTCCACAAGGGCTAATTAGTCATTTACATATTTTCAGTGATAAGAGGAACTTGATTTTACTTCTAATGACCCTTTTTGTCTTATTAGATTGACGTCCCTCTACCAATTCATGACGCTCCTTTACCAAGCTTGTTTACCAATCATGATTTTATCCGTCGGCTAAGTAGAAAGGATTTTTTTTTTTCTTCTTTTTCTCTTAAATGTACCACTCACTAGGCACTAGCTACCTACCTACGGAGGAAAAAACACTCGAGAGGATGGTTGTCAATGTCAGCTCTGCGTTTCTGTTTCTCTTTTTTGTTTGGCCTAGGCGCTTCCTAGGGTTGTAGCCTACTTCCTAAAACGGATAAATTCAAGCAAGTAAAAACAAAAACTATACAAAAGGTTCTTAGTTCGAGGGTGGGACCTAGTATATCCTTTTGCCGGATAAATGTAAGTAAGTAAAAACAAAAACTGATTTAATTTTTCACCAGCTCTGGTTCAAGGTTCAGTTAATAAATGATTTTTTTTTCTGGCATTATATACTGACATTTACTGCTATGACCTTGTCTCACATTTTACCAGTGACTTGAAAATCGAAATGTTTCTTATACCCCGAATTTATACACCAAAATTATACCCCGTTTATGTGTCAAGTTTGCATTGGTTCATTCTTTAAAAGAGACCCCATGTTTTTCTGGATGGGGTAGGGTGTGGAAGCAATGAATGGTGGGCTTTAAAATGGAGTGGAGGTAAAGAGTGGTTATGTATCATTTTCGCTTGAAAATATGCATCAATGATTTTACCGCAATGATGAAACCTACTGGTTGATGGAGTAATGGTTTTCGGCATGAAAGGGTTTCTACCACAGAATGACTAATGCCCTGGTAAATGCAGTGTTAATTTACTTAATTAAGAGGATAAAGGCATCTATGGACACACTCTTAACTGTTGGAGAAAATGATTTTTATTGTTTCGGTTTTGTAGTCTTGGTGGGAATGGAATTTAGGACCTTTGAGTCTCTAAGGGCACTTGTTCATTTTTTTATGAGTAAATGAAATATGACATTTAGTTCCATATAGTTTATAACTAAAGAAGAGTTCCACTATTTAACTAATCCATTATGAATAGTTAGACAAACAATGTGGGTGGAACGAGTGGGGTAAAATATATTTGTTTTCGCTGAGACTTGGGCTTATAGCTCGGGTCGTTCTTAAGTCATGGACATATGTCAACCAAGACTTATCTTTTTGGCAAAATTTCTTTTGAAATATTTCTTTAAATATTCTAATATCAAATCAATTTTTTATTTAATGTGTGGGGGGTGGGGGGCGTAAGACTTGGAGAGGATTTATTTATTTCCGTTTTTATTTTTATGTCGACATAATGTGCATTTAATTGGCGTAACTGTTTTTTTTTACCGTTTTGGAAATCTTGAATTAATGAAAATTTATTTGGCGTTTTGGAAATCTTAAAGTATGTAGACAACAAAACATACTTTATTGTTCTGTCCATCTTTCAAGGTTTTACTTGATAATTTCATGATCAATTTCATAGGCGATTCCAGATGCTATCTTCAAAACTCATATTTTATTTTCTGATTCGGAACTAAGGTTTGTGAAATGTGGTGTATTAGGTGAGTTGATTTCATTATCCATTTTTCAATTGGATTTGTTGTAGCTTATGAGATTTTGAAATATATAATTCATTGTTGAAAATTAATACTGCTAGGTTTGACATTATTTCACTCATAGAAAGAGACATACTTGCGATTCCCATCTCTTCAGTTGCAAGTGAATCTGCTTTCAGTACTAGTAAGCGAATTCTTGGTCACTTCAGAAGTTCTTTACGGATCCTCGAAGCATGATTCATTTGGTGGAAGCATTAATTTTTGAAAACATACTTTAAAATCTTTCAAGGTTTTACTTGGTTGCGGACACCAATTGACATGGATGCTTCTACATTTGGAGCTGAGGAGAAAGAGGATGATGTCGTAGTGTCAGGTAAAAAACTTGCTACACTACATCTTCAACAACTTTCCCTGTTTATTAATTTTATGTACTATACTTCTGCTACCTAGCTCAGTGCATTATTGCAAAAATAACTTCAGAAATTGAGTTTAGGGGTCACAAGTAGTAAAGGAGAGCAGCTAACTTATGTAATCCGTGAGGATCTGGCTTCTATTGATAATTTATGTAATGCATCAGACTAGTCAGGCAGTCATGTTTGCTTCTACTAAAATAGATCCTTTGGTGCTTTCCATGTACTTTGGTGTTTGGCTATGTCAATTAGATAGGCATGTAATGTACTCATCTGGTTGCGGATTCAGACTCTCTTGTCCAAATTGCATTGCTTGGAACTATAATTCTTGTAGAGACATGACTTGGAACCAATTTCTTTTGAACCTCGTTCTCTTTTCATGATTCTGCATTGTTGATATGTTAAGACTCTTGATTAATCTTTTTTAATCAACTTTGATATGTAGCATATAAAGAGATTTTTATGTTGATTTGCTTTATCAGTTATGCAGATTTATTTGGTGATCTTAGTGCTAATTCCATCAGCGTAGATGATGATTGAAGAAGGTCATATGAAGAGATTTTGGTGATGATATTGTTATACGAAGAACAAGGTTACGTGAAGAACATGGAATTATGCTGGGATTCATCGTAGATTTTGAAAAGAATAGAACTTTTGTTTCTTGAGACTAGAAATGTCTTTGTGCATATAACAAGATTCTTTTCGTTGTTCATTTTTGCCTAGTTCGATTGGCAGTACCGGTACTGGGTACATATAGCATGATGCTTTTGTTTTTTCATTTTTGCCTAATTAGATTGGCCGTACTATTGGGTACATAATTAGATAGACTGACTTTTGTTTTGCAGTGGCAAATTTTTTTTTGTTTTTGGGAAGCATTTTTTGTATATACATAGAAAAAAAACGGTTATACCCGCCACCCACCCTACCCGACCTGCCATTTGGTGGGTTGGGTAGGATCTTACCCGTTTAATGGCGGGTAGGGTGGCGGGTAATTTTTTCTTACCACCTTTAAGCGGGTAGGGTGGTGAAATAGGCCATATCCTACCCACCCTACCCGTTGTGCATCCCTAGATTTAAGTTAATGAATCTGACAAGTGTATTTACAAGTAACTTGTTAAAGATGCATGTGTGATTGTATGCTTGTATGTTGGTGATATGCGTATACTTGATACAAACATATATGTGATTAATTCCACTAAAAGCATGCGCTGAATGAGAAAGCTGACTTGAAAGACTTAGGCCCTTTTGATGTAATCTTAGGGATGAGGATTAAAAGATAATCAAATTTTTATAGTCATTCTCATTATGTTGAATTTGTGCTTGTACTCCATACGATTTTTCTTGTAGACTTGAGAAAAAATAAGGGTAATAGAGTATCTTATCTTGAATACTCAAGAGTCATAGGATGTCTGATGGATTTAATGAATTGTAAGAGTCCAGGCATTTCCTATATTGTGAGTAAGTTAAGAAGATATAGTTTTAGTCCAGAGAAAGAGCATTAGGATGCACTTAGTAGAGTATTATGGTACCTAAAATTCTCTATTACCTTTTGTTTGATTTGTGAAAGGTATCTTGTTTTCCTTAATAGATTTTGTGATGCAAACTGGATAGCTGACTCAGAGGAGTCTAAATCTACGAGTGGATGTATTTTCACTCTATCATGAGGGTTTGTTTTGGAAGATTTCCAAATAGACATATTTCTCAATTCATTATGAATTATGAGAGTATTGCATTAGATAAAGCATGAGAGGGGGCCGAGCGCCTAAGATACTTTTTAGAAGATATTCATCTCTGGCATAGGGATGTGCCATCTATATCTACATACTGTGTTAGCCTAGCTGTAATAGCTAAATCTAAAAACTAACTAATCTCAATCAGCGTTATTTTCATTGATTGGATAGAGTTCAAGGACAATATCGCGTAACCTTTGACAAAAGGTTTGTTCAAGGAGATAGTTAGAATTGCATTGAGGGGGTGGGTCTTAGGCTCATTAAATAAACTTTCCATGAAGGATACTCTTGCTGACTGAAGATCCCAAGATCAAGGTTTTGAATAAGACAACTAATTTGTGGCGGATCAAGGTAAACACTATCAGAGAATTTCATTCTCCGCCCCTTCCCTATGGTGTAGACGTGATAGTGTGACTGCATGTGAAGGATGACTTCTAACTAAATCTTAATGAGTTCTATAGTTTCAATTTAAAATTGAAGTGGGGTGTAGCAGCAAACACTCTTTATGGAACTCACCTATCCGAATATGGAAGTGGGTCGCTTCCTATGAGAATAGAGCTGATTCTCTAGAGCATTCTGAGAAACGGGATTTGTCCAGGGCCAAAAAGAACACAACGTCACGAACTTAACAACACTTAGAGATATATCACGTGTGGTTATTATGGTGGATTACACCAAATGATGGCAGTTCAAGACATCGTGTTCACTGTCCATCAAGTAGTCCCGACAATTTCTCACTAAGCAAATGTTCAAGACCTCATGGACACCTCTTGCCTAAGTGGTATTTCTAGCTTTCAGTTTTATGATTTTATCGATATTTCATTCATGTGGGGGATTGTTGGAGAAAATAATTTTTATTGCTTCGGTTTTGTAGTCTTGATGGGAATGGAACTTAGGACCTTTGAGTCTATAAGGGCACTTGCTCATTTTCTTATGAGTAAATGAAATATGACCTTTAGTTCCATATAGGGTATAACTAAAGAGGAGTCCACTATTTAACTAATCCATTATGAATAGTTAGACAAACAATGTGGGTGGAACGAGTGGGGTAAAATATATTTGTTTTCGCTGAGGCTTGGGCTCGTGCTTAAGTCATGACGTATGTCAACCAAGACTTATCTTTTTGGCAAAATTGCTTTTGAAATATTTCTTTAAATATACCAATATCAAATCAATTTTTTATTTAGTGTGGGGGGCGTAAGACTTGGAGAGGATTTATTTATTTCCGTTTTTATTTTTAGGTCGATATAATGTGCAGTTAATTGGCGTAACTGTTTTTTTACATTTTTGGAAATCTTGAATTAATGAAAATTTATTTTGGTTTTATTACAAAAATATATTCTCTTTAATCACACTAAATGCACATTATTCTTAATAATCTCTCTTCTCCACTTTTTGGTTTGATGATTCTGATTGGTGTCCAGAGGAAGACAATCCTTCTTCTTTTTGTCTTTCTCCATTTGTATGGTTTTTAAATTCCATGCCATTGTTGTTGAGTTCGTAAGAGTGGGAAAGTATTATAGTGCTTATAGTATTTGCAACGGGCAGTTTTATCCTGGATAGGACTGAAATGTTACAGGCCATGAAGGAGTTGCAGTTAATCGTTTCCATCTTGAATTTGGGACAATGGGAAAGAACAAAAATCTCTAAGATGGCAACCCGTTTTTTAGTATACACATTTCATTATGTTCTTGTGCCAAATTCAAATGTGATACGTGAACAAAACTTCCAATGACATCCAACAATAATAAAAGCAAAATAATTTAGAAACATTTCATCGAACAATTTGTGCTCAATGACACCTATATACAAATTTACTTAAAGAATGAAATTTTCATGAATCACCTGATTAATTCCACTCTAACCAACAAAACTAAACGTGGGTTCTAAACTTCTAATCAAGCTTAGCATAGCCAACTCAAGGAAAAGAATCAAGGCACACTAATTAAAGTTTAAATATTACAGTTGAACCAAACACTCAAACATAGGGTTGAAATTAACATAAGAAACTACCTTTTAGCCGAGAAAACTCTCCTTCTATATCATTCTTGTGAATCAGAAAGAAAAAATAATCTCCACAATTGTCTAAAAAAAAATCATCTCCTCATCAGATTTTATATAAATCTCAGAATTGACAGTCTCTTTGTTTCCATTGGATAATGCAACAAATGGCAATTACATGATTTACATCATCATCTATTACCAAAAAGTCTATTAAATTAGTCTAACAGAAAGTAAGATGGCCATGTTAGTAAATAATTCGAAGTCTAATAAATTTTTGGTCATTTGCTTATTTAACCAACTTTTTTGACGGTCAATGTAGTCAACCACGGTCCTGGGACCTAAACTCTAATTTTGAACTTTCTATGACCCAAACGCAACACTGGTCACTTTTTTGGGACCCAAAATCAAAATATCCCTTAAATATTTTAATATCAAATAAATTTTGTATTTTATGTGGGGGGCATAAGATTTGGAGAGGATTTATTTATTTCCGTTTTTATTTTTATGCCGACATAATGTGCATTTAATTGGCGTAACTGTTTTTTTTACCGTTTTGGAAATCTTGAATTAATGAAAATTTATTTTGGTTTTATTACAAAAATATACTCTCTTTAATTCACACTAAATGCACATTATTCTTAATAATCTCTCTTCTCCACTTTTTGGTTTGATGATTCTAATTGGTGGTGTCCAGAGGAAGACAATCCTTCTTCTTTTTGTCTTTCTCCCTCTGTGTGGTTTTTATATTCCGTGTCATTGATGTTGAGTTCGTAAGAGTGGCAAGTATTATAGTACTTATAGTATTTACAACGGGCAGTTTTATCCTGGATACGACTTCACCACGGGGTATAGGTATCACTCATTTTGAGGCGTACCGGTGAACTATCGTGTTAAGGACAGCGTGTTGAACACGTGACTCTGTCATCTATTTGTTGTCTCCCATTAAGTGTTTATTTAAGCTTTTTTTAGAAATTTGTTTCTAATATCATTCTTTCAGTATTTTATTGTTGCAGTACCAACATTAACTAGGTTGGTTGGAATTGGCCGAGGCAGTTAAAAGCAAGGGTGTGCAGCTGCTAAACCGGATGTCAAGCCTTAATTTGCCTAAAATTTCTGAAATTTTGAAACCCCAAGCCTATTTTTGTTATCTTGCACCCCGTAGAAATATTTTGCTTCCCCTTAGTAGAGTTTCTGGCTCCCTTGGGTTGGATACTAGAAATTACCAAAAATTAAAAATAAAATAAAATAAATAAGTCCTTATTGTGTTTTGTTTTCCATTTACTGCACTCCTAATTTGTTTGTAAACCCATTGTCTACAAAAGTTTGGTGACACAAGTATCTCACGCATTCATCTACCAACTTGAGGGATGAACTTATTTAAACTCAAACGACATATATTTTTTGGATAAATATATAGAAAAAATCTTGCTAATCCTTTCGGGATGTTGATGGTTAATTTTTATGTGTTTATAAATTATTATTTTTTGTTTGTTTACTTACTCAGATGACTTTCTTTTGTTGCTAATTAGTGAATTCGTTTATCAGTAAAGTTCCTGTCCGAGGTTATTGGTTGTCAAATTTTGTAGGCCAAGGCCCATTACGTACACATTGAACTGACAATGGCAGAGGTTGATTCTTTGAACAGCATTTGACAAAATTCACCGATATGAACAGCAGGAGCACTTCAACATACTTGGAAGATTAAAACATTTCTAATTTTTTTTTTTTTTTTTTTGGTAAACAAAGAGGGAAAAGAAAAGCTAGCCATTGTTTACATCCCGGAGGCTAAAAATGCTAGGTGGAAAATTAGAACTGGTCCACATTTGTTGGACGTTGTTTGAAAGAGCAAAAGTTGCAATGGAATGGGCAGCTTGGTTTGCCGGTTTTGGCACAAAATTGTAAGCTCCAGAGCAGTTGAGAGAGAGCATTCTTGCAGTGATATCATCCTTTAATCTCCAGATTCTCCACGGAATTTTCCTTGACTCACCTTTGAGACTGTTAACCACAGTTTGACTATCACCTTCAATGATTATGTTGGTCAGATTTAACCAGACAGCTAGTTCAGTTGCTAACTTAAAACCATCAGCCTCAGCATAAACCACCGTATCTGTTCTACCCACTCTAGTTCCTACTCCACGCCAGGAACCAGAGCAATCTCTAGCCACAGCTGCGACTGCATATTCACCATCCTTCCAGGATGCATCTACGTTTATTTTCACTATAGGGGAATCAGGAGCCTTCCAAATTTTGTTGACATTCGTTTCCGTACTCATCTGGTCATCTTCTGTAGCTTGAATATCTTCAGCTTCCGCATGATTGAAGTAGAGATTATACCATTATAGTGTTATAGCTAAGGCTCCCTGGATATTAGTATTCTTGTTTTCAAAAACCTTTGCATTGCGGGATTTCCAGATGTCCCAACAAATGCACATGCCTAGTACGATGGAAGAATATTTATCGTTACTGCTGAGGAGCAGCTTCATTAAATTGGGGAGAGTCATGCTTTGGTCGCCATGAAACCTGCACCCTAAGGGAGACGCAAACCACAAAGCTCGAGAAAACTCACAGTGAATTAAAAGGTGCTCAACCGTTTCTTCTTCCTTGTTACAAATACTGCATTTTGTGGAGACTCCATCGATAAATCTGCCAACTCTATGAGATATAGCAAGCCCGTTATGTAATGCTCTCCAGATGAAAGTTTTGATTTTTGGGGCAACCTTTTTTATGGACCAAAACTTTTTCCAGGGAAAACTATCATCTCTTGTAGTTGAAGTCTCGCTTTGTTGTTCCCATAGCATCTTCTGAAAAGATTGTGGTGTAAAATTACCATCAGTGGTAAATTTCCATATGAGATTATCCGCGACTGCAGTATTGATAGCAATTTTCTTGATGTGATCACCAATGTATGAGTCTTCCAGCTGTTTAAGAGCCATTGTGTTCCAGTGACCTGTGATGGGATCGATCAGTTCTTCAACTGTCTTATATGACGAGCTTCCTTCTCTTGAAAGAACTGGGATATTACCTGGTACAGTGGGTATCCAAGGGTCCGTAAAGATATTGATGGACCGTCCATTTCCAACCAGCCAAAGACAACCTTTCTTTAGTTCTTGTCTGCTATCCAGCATAGCTGCCCACGTTGTAGAGCAAGTTGTTGTTTATTTTGCTTCCCAGAAGGAGCAATCTCTCATGTACTTATCCTTCATGATTTGAACCCATAAAGAACCATCTTCATGCAGGAATCTCCATGATAACTTGGCCAGTAATGCTAAGTTGAGCTCCTGTAAATTCCTCAGTCCCAATCCTCCTTGTTCCTTTGCAAGATTAAACCACTCCCACTTCAAAAAGTGCATCTTCCTCTTATCTCTAGAGTGACCCCACCAAAAATTTCGAATTATCTGAGTTAGCTTGTCGAGAACTGTTTTTGGGAGCATAGTGGTGGACATGTAAAAAATTAGGATAAGAACTAGGACTGATTGAATGAGAACTGTTCTCCCTGCGTGAGACAGATTGTGTAGTCTTCTTCCTGCCAAGGCTGAATCAAATTTTTCTATGATAAAATTATAGTTTGATACCCTGTTACCTTGTTGACGAATATTCACCCCCAGATATTTCTCATCCTTCTGCATCCTTTTAACTCCCAATTCTTGGATAATCTCATCAGCATAGCTGTCCGGTACGCTGTTGCTAAAGTGAATGGAGGACTTTGAATAGTTGACTAGCTGCCCTGAGAGGTTGTAGTATTATTGAAGCACAGTAGTTATGGAGTTGATGGTGCTGGTGTCCGTGTTGCCAAACAACATAATGTCATCCGCAAACATGATATGTGAGATACTGGAAGCCCATCTGTTGATTCGGTAGCCGCTATATTTTCCTTCATTTTCCATTTTGTTGATTAAGGTTGAGAAAGAGTGTGCACAGATTATAAATAAGTACGGGGATAACGGACAGCCTTGTCTTATACCTCTTTCTCCTCTAAAAAATCCTTCTGGTTGTCCATTAAGGAGAATCGAAAAAGAAGCAGTCTTCACGCAGCTCATAATGAGGGAGTGAGCTCTATCTGTGATTCCAATATTTATCAAAGCTTGACTCAGGAAGTTCCAGTCCACCCTGTCGTAAGATTTGCTCATATCCAATTTAAGAGCAAAGGACCCTTGAGAGGATTTAGAGTGATGCATGGAATGGAAGAGTTCTTTGGAAACAATGATGTTGTCCAAAATTTTCCTTCCTGGGACAAAAGCATACTGGTTCTTTTCGATGAGGTTGTCGAGAAATGGACTCAGTCTGGTGGTAATGATCTTAGTAACAACCTTGTAAAGCACATTGCAGAGTGTTATCGGCCTGTAATCAACAGCAGCTTCGGCATTCTTATTTTTTGGGATGAGCGCCAAATACGTATGATTCAGTCCTGCAGGAATGGCTGAGTATCTAAAACAGTCTTGTATTAGATGTGTTACTTCTTAACCTACCACTTCCCAGCACTTCTTGTAGAACAAAGCTGGGTAGCCGTCTGGGCCTGGAGATTTCAACGAGCCCATCTTCTTAATAACATTGAAAATTTCATCTGCACTAGGAATTGAGCTTAGATACCTGCAATCATCTAGATTTAATTTATTAGCATTCTCCAGACTCATAGTACTAGAGTCAACATTGACATCCTTTGTAAACATATCTTCAAAGTGGGAGATGAGGGTATCTCTAATTTGAACTGGATCAGATATCCATTCATTATTAGAATCTTTCAAGGCAAAGATTTTGTTTTTGTTCCTTCTATGGATAGTAGAAACATGGAATACCTGGGTATTTTTGTCAATGGAAGGAATCCATTTTGATTTGTTCCTTTGTTGCCAAAACATGTGGTCTCTTCTCTCTAGTGTGATGATGTTATTGCAGATTGCTATCTCTTCCTGGCTAATGTACGTCAGGTGTGCAGAAGCTTGCAAATCAACCAGCTTCTGTTTCTCTTCTTTAATCTCCCTTTTTGTGTCCCCAAATGTCTTTTTGCTCCATTTCCACAGGCCTTCCCCTAGGCATGTAAGCTTTGACAGAGTGTTTCCAGTAGCATTCTCCCAATTAGCTTGTAGCACATCTTTGAATTGTGGATGGTCGGTCCAGTAGAATTCAAACTTATAATTTGGTTTTCTTTTCGGTGGTTTTCTCAAAGTATTAAGAATGATGGGAGAATGATCACTCTCAATTCTCGGTAAGTGGAGAACAGCTGCCTCTGAAAATTGTACCCTCCAATCTGTGTTACATAATGCCCTGTCTAGCCTTTCAAAAATTGGAATGTTTTGAGTTTCATTATTCGACCAAGTAAACGCCGGACCAGCATATCCAAGATCGATAACGTCTCTTTCTCTTAGTAAAGTTCTGAATTCTATGCAGCTTATATCAGTATCGGAAGAGCCTCCTTGCTTTTCATATTGATGCATCAAAACATTTAGGTCTCCAATCATACACAAAGCACCCTCCACATCTTCTAGATCACTGTTCATTTGTCTCCAAAAGCCATCTCTACGGTTGTGAGCTGGTGGGCCGTAAACGCAAAAAAGATCCCATTGTGGAACTGAAAGTTGAGCTCCTATAGTACAGTGAAAGTTGTTTTGGGATTTTGATATTACTGTGAGATCAACTGTATCTTTCCAGAGCAAAGCCAACCCTCCACTCCTGCCAATTGCTGGTATATAGTCGAAATGCCTAAAGTTTAAAGAGTTGCAAATCCTTATGTTGTTTGCTTCATTTAGACGAGTTTCGGATAAAAACAGAATAGTTGGTTTACAACTACGCAGGAACGGGTTTAAAGTTAGAACTGTCGTCTCATTCCCTAGATCACGACAGTTCCAAGATTGTATTAACATTGATCTTGCGACTTTTTGGGTCAAGTCGCTACAGCCTCTTCAGTTAGACCACAGTGTATCTTCAGTGGGGGATCACAATCCATTGGTTCAGATAGTATTTTGATGCCAATGCGCATGGAGCTGGCTTGGGTTTCAACATTCTGACTATACCTAGCAACTCTCTTCCAGTGCCTCATGTTTTTCTGGTTGGTTAGCTCGAAAGAATTGTCCGCTGCAATTGTTATACTTATGTTGGTGGGGTTTTCTGGGGGTATTGTAATGGAAGGTGGATGTTGGGTGGTAGAAGTGTGGTTTGATTTTGAAGGTATGGGTTTGTTGAGTTTGGTAGGAGTTTTTTCTTTCGGGATAACTAGTTTTTTCTTATTTGGTGGGTGAGAAGTAGGAACTCTTGGTGGGTTGGAAATGGGTTTCGGGATGGGTAGATGGGTTGAGATGTTCGAGAGAATTTCTTTGTCAGCTGCATGGATTTTTGCATTAACTACCGGAGTATTTGGTGAAATATTCTCCTTATGAATAGGGTCAAGGGAATTTTCAACTTTCTCTAGATTTGCATGGGGATTCTTTTCTGATATGGTAACAAGAAGATTTTGTGGTTGCATGGCTTTTTCTGAGGAGTGAATGGAGGAGAAAAAAATGGTAGGTTGTTGAGTAGTTTTTGGTTTAGGGTTTACCTGTATTGTTTCTTCATCTACATTAATGGAGTTTAGGGTTTCTTGATGTTTTTTCGAGAAAGGACTACTCTGGTTAGGTCTCGGATTAAAATTTGCATCAATATCTTCTGTGAGTTTAGCCACTTTCACGTCTTGCATTTTCTCCATGAAAGTCTCTGGAGAGAAGAACCCCATCTTCTCGCATTCTTTGGACAGTTCTGGGCATTGCTTCATTATGTGGCCAAAATGACCACAATAGAAACACACTTTCGGCAATCTTTCATACCTCAGCATAGCTTTGCACTTCTTCTTGGATGGGAGTGTGAAGTTCAATTCTTGTTTAATGGCCTCTGTGATATTCATCTTAACTCTGACTTTAGCATAACTCCCCCATTTTGCACGTTCGGATTCACTTATAGGATAAGGAGACCCTATTTTTCTTGCCAAAAATTCTACCATTTTGATTGTTAGCATACTCATTGGGAGACCATGGATTTGAACTATGAAGTCTGCAAATTTGAACTCGTATTCTTCGGGTAGTTTCTCAGGATCACAAATCTCTATAAGTAGAAGGTCTTCATTCAGTGCCCAGGATCTTGTGAGAACTGCGTTGTAGTCGCACCCTAATTCAAAATGAATCAGATATATTGCTTTCCCAAAATTTGTGATCTCCATTGTTCCTGAAGGCCTCCAAGATCTCTGTAACATGTTGTAGAGGATATTAATCCCATACTCCCTTCTTGTAATGGTGGTGATGACAAGAGAGTATTTGTGTGAGGTTTGAGTTTCAACGAGATCTTCTGGAATTTCAAATACTTCTTCTTCATTGTGAGAGAGAACAACCATTCTGTTTGCCAGATCTTCAAACTCCGGATTTGGAGAAAAGTTTGAGGATGAAGCCATGATTAAAGTGAAGAAGAAGAACAAAAAAAATCCCAAAATAAAACCTCTAGAGACGCACCAAGTTGTCAAAAAGAAGAGAAACCATAAGACTGATTAACCTGCAAGAACAAAACAAACACAACCAAAAGACAAAAGACAAAAAATAATGGTGATAAGAGGTTAGGAAGAGATAAAATTGATATTGGAATCGTCCTTAGACGAGAAAAAAATCATCCTAAAGATGAAAGGAAAAATCTCCCTGGAGGAGAGAGAAAAATCTAGCTTCCATACAAAAAGATTTTAGTTGACATTATTATCAATCCTAACATTTCTAAATTCTAATTAGCAATTTCCTGAGCAAATTACTTGAGTATTAAACTTCTTATCAGGTTTCCTATGGCAATGAAACATTCTGGTTTTAGGTTGGCTTGTTTTAACGAGTCAATAATACTAAACTTCTCATTTGTATCCCATATTGCTCGTCGATGAACACATTGGAAACGTCGATTGATACCCGGGTATTGTGGAAAATTTAGCAAGATGTACACTTCATTTATCCGGTTCTTAACTTGTTGAGTTTATGTCACTCATATGAGTGACATTTGATTTCATTGAAGCACCACCAATTAATCCTAGCAAATTTAGGGGGGACTCGATCGTAATTAGGGGCGACACTAAAAGACAAAAAAGGTCACCCAAACGTAAAACTGAACTACCCCTTATCCGCGATTTTTCAAAATGGCAACTATGCCCTTACATAATCGGTAGCCAAATCAACAATCGGTAGCGTTGTATACAATCGGTAGGTTAAACTGAAACTATACCTACCGAATATTGTGTAGATACTTCGGAAAATAATCCTTTGTTTATTCGGTAGCTTATCCAAATTTTAAGGCTACCGATTATGACTAGCCCCTTATATAACCTTGGCCAAATTCCGGAGGTTCTGAGGGGTGCAGAGCCAACCATAACCACTTGGCTTGAGCTGTGGATGCATCGGTAATCAGAAGTATAATATGTTACAAACCTACCGATTATAAGTTGCCCCAAAAATGAGTTTGTCCTAAAACCCTTCAATTCAAATTTTTTGAAATTAAATATAATCGGTAGAAAATATGGCTACCGATTATAGGTTTCCCCAAATCGAACCTTTTCCAAAATTGCACAGGTTTCAGGTTAATGAGCCAGCCCTAACCACTTGGTGCGTGCTTGCGACGTACCAATAATCGGAAGTTTTGGATACTACATAAACTACCGATTATAGGTTGCCCCAAAAATGAGTTTGTCCTCAAACCCTTCAATTCAAATTTTTTGAAATTAAATATAATCGATAGAAAATATGGCTACCGATTATAGGTTTCCCCAAATCGAACCTTTGCCAAAATTGCACAAGTTTCAGGTTAAGGAGCCAGCCCTAACCACTTGGTGCGTGCTTGCGACGTACCAATAATCGGAAGTTTGTCATACTAAATAAACGACCGATTAAAATAATCGGTAGGATAGGTACTATATTATGGCGTTGGGAATTTGTTTTGGAGTCATAGTCCCAATGACTCCCGATTGAGTGAGAGAAGAAGAAGAAAAAAAACGAAAAGTGGGTATATTTTGCCACTACTTCCGATTATAGGTAGCCAACTTCCATAAACATGGATGGGTACGAAGAAGGACGTGAAGTTGTTGAAGTTCAAGATTCATTACCATTTAAAGATGACGATTTGGGGTATTTATTGAATGATCCACACTTTGATGGAGATGAAACCCTAGACGACGCTTTCATGGAAGAACATGGACAATCACCCGAAATCAAAGCTAACAATGCGTCAAACAATCAGGTATGTTGTTAACAAACTCTAATAGCACCGTTATCTGTGCTTGTGTGTGATTTGGAACGTGAAAATTGGTCACCTGTTATGCATTGAATGCCATTAACGACTATTAATCGGTAGTAAACTGAGTATCATTATCTACCGAATATTCACAATCGGGAGTATAGTATGTATTAAGTTACCGATTACAATAAAATTCCCAAATTGAAAGGTTCAATTTGATTTAATCAGAAGATTTATACATAACAAAACTTCCGATTGTAAAAGTCGTCCCAAAAAAATTTCTCCTGAAATGAAGATATTGTGAATCTTGAACTTTCATAATCGGGTGTTTTAGGATTATTAATAGCTTCCGATTATTAATAATCGATTGTTTATGAATTAAGTTAACCTCCGATTTTTAAAGATTTTATACATAGAACTATTGTTCATTTGTCCATCTATTAATCGGTGGAATATGTCAGGAAAAAACCTTCGATTACTAATAATCGGTGATGTTTGTCAGTTTGTGATTACCGATCGGTTGTAAAATCGGTAAAATGTATTCCGATTATTAATGCTTAACTTTTTATTGTGGTGCGTAGGCTGTTGAAGACGATTATTATTTAAGGCCTGGTACTGTCGTACACTATGAAAACGATTTGGTATGTTCATGAATTATCTTTTGTTTTTTTAATCATGTATGTTAGATGGTTATGCTTATTTTGTTTGTTTTGTGTTTTATGCGCATTTAGATATTTCAAAGTAAGGAAGAGGCCAAGGCGTGGCTTATGAACAAGGAAAAAGAGAACATGTGCGTGGTAGTTCAGAACCGTTGTATGAGGGATATTCGGTTTGAAATGATATGTGAGCGAGGTGAGTTGAAGAAGAGTCACGCGGGAAAGAATTGTAACTATGTAAGAAAGACGGAGAGAAAGAAATACCGAACTCATACAAATAAAATTGGATGCCCATTTAAGATTGTCTTCTATAAGCCCAATAGTAAGGAGAGTACATAGTGGAAAATGTCTAAAGTTGCTAACGGTTGTCATAACCATGATGATCCGGTTACTCTTATTGGGCATGTAATGGTTGCAAAGTTAAAACCACATGAAATGGAGATGGTGCGGTCAATGCGGATCCAAAAGGCGAGTGCGATCTTAAGTAAAATAAAGGCGGACGACCCCGACAACTTGTCTTCTTTGTCTACTATTCATTCAGCCCTAGCTACGGTCAAAAGGACGGAATGGGATGGTAGAACGATCATGCAACAATCGCAGTGGTTAGATGCATTACACGATTACACATTGAGAATGGAAGAAAAGGATGGTAAAGTGGTACGCATTTTCTTGGCACATCCCGAAATGATCCAATTGGCTCAGTGTTTTCATCATATTTTGTTGATAGATGCTACTTACAAGACAAACAAATATAACATGCCGTTGTTGAACATTGCTTGTCACACTTCGGACAAAAACACGTTTACAATTGCATGGGGTTTAATGGATCATGAGAACAACGTGAGTTTCATTTGGATGTTGGAGACGTTGAGGTCCATTTATAATGGGTATGATTTTCCAAGGGTTATTGTAACGGATAATGATCAAGCATTAATGCATGCAATAAGAGTTGTGTTTCCTGAAGCTCGAAACTTGCAACGTACGTGGCACATTCAATGCAACATCAAACACAATTGCCATCTCCATTTCCAAGCTAAAAAACCAAAGAAGGGTACCAAAAGGTCGAAGGAAGAGGATGAGCGCATTAGTAAATTAACCGTGGAAGAACAAGAGGAAGAGAAGAGGTTATTTGATGAAAAATGGAAGGAGGATGGAATGATTTGGAAAATGTTCATGAAAGCATGGGACAAGATCGTTTGGCCGTTGATGCCTACTTTAGAAATATGGCCGTTGATGCCTACTTTACAAGACTGTACTGAAGTTGCGTACAATTCTTACATATAATCGGTAGGCAATTCTTTAACATAATAAACCGATTATGTGTACTCGAAACCATAGGACTCTTCTGAACCTACCGATTATAGCCGGTTTTGTTAATAGGGTACAAAGTTTCATTAGAGAGGTATAATCGGAGGTTTATCAATATGTTCTAGCTACCGATTTTGTGTGGTTTTCGAGGCACGGCTAGTTTCTTTTGAACGAAATAGCCGTTGGAGTTTAATCGGGAGTTAAATAAATAACAAAACCTTCCGATTGTCATAACTTTTTGGAAATTCAGTACAATATCACATCAACATCATCATAATTTTACGTTGAAACTCCACAAATTATATTACAATGTATTGTGATTAGCGTCGTGGACGTGTTGGACGAGTCCTAAACGGATTAAATCTTTCTATTGCCATAAGGATTCTAAAATGAGCTTCATAACGGAAGCTTGATCTTTTCCATCGACGCCATTCCCTAAGAGATTGTTATATAACCTCATCATTGGTTGCACCCCTCAATCGATATTGATTCACAATATAAGTTAAATCGACAAATTCTCCGACACGTCCGTTTATTGAACCAATTCGGCAGAAAAGATCGGCGGAGTGACGGTTGTTTGGGTTACCGGTGTCGGCACAGAATTTTTCGTGAATTCTCACCAAATAACTCATACTCATTATGCCTCCTTGCCTCCGTTCTGCTCCCCGTCTCGGATAGAATTGAACGTAGCGCCTACATAAAGATAAATCTTCTTCAATCGTGAACTCCGTTGGATTTATGAATGGTTGGGCCATTATGTTGAAGATGTCGTGGAGAGAGTTAAAAGGTATTTGTGTTCCATAGAGGGTACAAGGATACAATCCTTATATAGGGTTTAGAGTTCCAACGGCTCTTTTTTGGTTGGGGCAACTGCATAATCGGTAGCCAAATAATGTGTGTATCTACCGATTATACAGTTGCCCCAAATTTTGTTTTGGGACAAATCTCAAATTTTACGAATTTGAGATTTATACTAATCGGTAGTTTATATGACTACCGATTATAAAGTTGCCCCAAATCTCTTCTTTGGGAGATACTATAATCGGTAGTGTAGTGAGGTTATTCTTACTACCGATTGTTATAGGACCAAGATTCGCGTTTGGCACAAAATCTATATTAATCGGTAGTCAAATGGCATTCCTAACCTTCCGATTTAGGGTTAAACAATCGGACACAAAATTTCTTCCGATTATATAAGGGCATTAACGTAATCTCTACGTTTTTGGACACCCCTTAACGTGGCTTCTGGGTTGGGAATAAAAAAGTCGCCCCTAATTACGATCGAGTCGCCCCTAAATTTGCTAGGCAATTAATGGATGATAAAATGTTTGTCACCGGATTTGCGTCCCTGTATACGAAAGTAACCAAACCAATGTCTCAGTTTTTTTCCCCCCAAGACATATACAAGTTGCTTAGAACTGGTCGACTTGAGCAGCAACCCGTATTAGGTTGATGCGTCAAATAGATGCACATTTTTTTCAAGTACCACCAGAAAATGTTGTCAGCAAAATTTAAGAAATCACTGTCTCAGTTTTCTTATAGAGACATACAATTTGCTTAAATGCAAACGACTTATCCTGCGACCACAAATTGCGGTGAAAGATTAAAATATTAATTAGTCACCAAATTTGCCTATGAATTTCCCCTAGACACACACATACAAGTTGCTTAGCAATGGTGGTGAGCATAAATGGTTGATAGCTGAAATAATTGACTGCAGCTTCAAATAATTGATGTTCTGGACTCTGGGAAACGTGCAGGAAAAGTTGCCAGATCTTAGAAGTCCTGCAACTTCACGCCTTAGTGGATAGGCACAGACTGTCTATGACAGTTGATTCATATTCTTCTAGTTTCTTGTACAAGTAGGCAACTATGGATATTTCAGTATGTTATTTCGATCTCCCTGTGAAGAAGATTATACTGTACTGTAAAATTTGAAGACCCTATGCTGGACCAATACAGGTTAACAAAAAGGAAACTCAAATTGTATGAAAAGAGAGTGGAAATCAAGATCATTGATTCAAGCTACTTAATGAAGGCAAACTAAGGGAAAAATAAAGAAATGGGCCAATTTGCATAATTAGAAGGATACTTCCATTAAAATACCAGGTAGATAAAGTAAGTAATGCAACAGATATCCAAGGTTGCAAGTCTGCTGCTAGCTAAACTAGAAATTATATATTACATTAAATTAAATTAATTAAGACAGGAGGCTTAACTTAAGGTCCTTCATGATCTTCGGCCGATCTCTGCATCTTGCATAGGACAATCAGACGTCGGTAGTAGCATCCACTGCAACAGCCTGATAACCAACTTTTTCGTGACCCTTGACCAAGCTCTGCACCTCCTCCACACCGCCAGTACTAGGATAATTCACATACCCACACAGATGATCATCTAGAACCTTCTTATCAACCATTTGATCATGGTGGTTTTTACAGGCGAAGTAAAAGACACTCTGAACTAGAAACCCAGTGAGATTCACAGCAACCAACATGAACAGAATCAGCAAACCCAACAAAAGCTTAACCATTACGCAATCTACAGACAACTCCATCCCATACCCAAACCCCTTTCCTATAAACCACGTACCCGCGAAGTAGAGATTCACAAGTGTTGGAATTAATTACAATAATCGAATGCAAATGGGAAATAATACTTAGATTACACTGATAGTAGTAACAAACAACTCAATAAACTTAGTAGAGGCACGTATGAGATACGCTGAGCTAAAGGTAATATTTCCTGCTACTCCTCTGAGATGCTATAGCAATTAACAAATTACCTCCAGGATACAACTACTGTTAGTTCTCCTCTATGTGTAGCATACACAGAGAGAACCCTTAGAACTTGGCGACAAAAGTAAAAACAAAAACACAAATTGAAAATACAAATTGTTTCGAGTAATGTAAAAACAATTTTATGTTTTCGTAAACTATATTTCTGTGAACTAAAATTACGTAAATCAAGAAGTAGTTATACAAAATTATGTTTCGTAAACTACAACTTGAAAGAAGCTGAACGTTTTTCGAGTTTTAAGACAAATATTAATAAGAACTTAAGTTTAGAAAATAATTAGAGAAGAAGGAGAAATTGAGAAGATAAGAGTTGAATGGTATGTTTTATAAACTGAAAGCCTTAACTCGTATTTATAGGTAAGAATTCGAACGTTTGAGACACAGATCCGTAAATCACGCGTTCAATTTGTCGGACGAGTAAAGCAAAAAACATCCGTTAAAATAACAGTAAAAGAAAACGCATCGTCGGGTAAGATTCTTCTCGACGAGAAATCTCTCGTGCACGAAAGTGTCCACACGCGTGAGATGCGCAGTGTCCACACGCGTGAGATTAAAGATTCTTTACGATGAAAACAGTTAAGAGAATTCACGCGTGAGAATTAACCGTGTGTGACTAAAGATGCTTCTAGTGGCTGTCGGATATCCAAAACCGAGAAGGCAAAGAATAAAATTCTTTACATGTGTGGGAGAAGCGTGTGGTAAATTTCAGCAAAAAGAAAGGATGGGTCGGATACACCCACGCCCACGCCCACGCCCACGCCCACGCCCACGCCGAGCCGAGCCGAGCCGAGCGAGCGTGCGTGCTTCTGTGCGAAGCACCGCACGAACGGGAAAGGCAATAAGAAATGCAATAAGGTTTAGGCAACCTTACCATAGTCTAGGGCTTTCCCCATACACAAAGGTCTAAAGACCCAAAGGGCCATGCCCTTAAGGCTAAACCAATGCTATTTAAGTCTAAAACTCTTAGTGTTTTAGTCTATATGGGACTAATGTTTTATTCATTCACATGAAAAAACATCTAGGAGCAATAGGTCTTGGGATCAAAACATGGTCCATGCATTTTTTGATTAAAACAAAACATTTTTTTCTAACAATCCCCACATGAATAATAAAACATGTCGATAAAACACGATAAAACATAAGGCAACAAAATAGGCTAAGGTGTCCCAAAGATTGAACCTTAACTTAGTGAGAGGTTACCTGAACTGCTTGTTGATACGGTGAACGCAATGTCTTGAACCTCCAACAAAGAATGCAATTCAGAAATAACAGCCACACTTGATGCCTCAACCGAAGAAAACAGCTGCCAAGCTCTTGCGGTTGTGCCCATTTTGGCCGTGGGCTAAAATCCCGGACTTAATGAATGTCTCTAGAGAATCATCTCATATTCTCATAGGAAGCGGCCACACTTCCAACATCCACAAAGGTGGGTCCATAAAGAGTGTCCTGCCACACCCCGATTTAATCAAAGCCATGGAACCCATTAAGATCTCAAAAGATCATCATGTAAATCCAGCCGCACTATCACATGATTACACTATAGGGAGGGACAAAGATAGTGCTTTACCAATATCACCATAAATTAGTTGTCTCATTGAACCTTGATCTTGGAAATCCAATCACAAGGTTGAGTATCCTTCATGGTGATTTATTCTATGAGCTTAAGTCCCATCCCCCTCGATGTGGATTTAACTTCCTCTCTCGGTAAACCTTTCGTCAAAGGATCTGCAAGATTATCTTTGGATTTTACAAAGTCTATCGAGATAATACCAGTAGAGAGTAGTTGTTTCACCGTCTTGTGTCTTCTTCGTATATGTATAGACTTTCCGTTGTATACATTGTTCTTTGCGCAACCAAGTGCGGCTTTCTTATCTGAGTGGATGGCGATTGAAGACACAGGCTTGGGCCAGTGGAATTCCTCCCAGAAACATCGCATCCATTCAGCTTCCTCTCCAGCTTTTTCCAAGGCTATAAACTCAGACTCCATAGTGGATTTAGCTATACATGTCTGTTTGGTAGACTTCCATGAGACAGACGCACCTCCAAGCAAGAAGATGTACCCACTAGTAGATTTGCACTCTTGAGTCGATATCCAGTTGGCATCACAATACCCTTCGGTACAACGGGATACTTCCCAAAACTTAAGCAATAGTTTGAGGTCCCTCTCGAGGTAACGTAAAACTCGAAGAGAGCATTCAGTGATCCTACAGGTTGCAAGTATACTGCTTAATCTACTCTGAGTAAGCAATATCAGGTCTTATACGAGTTCATAAGATACATAAGACTACCAATAATGCGAGAATACTCAAGTTGATCAATACCCTCACCCTTGTTCTTTTTCAATTTACAAGTGGGATCAAATGGAGTAGACGCAGGTTTAGCATTTTCATAATTAAATCTCTTTAATACGGCCAAACATAATGAGATTGACTAAGACTATATCCATCAGAAGTCTTTTCGATTTTCATCCCTAAGATTACATCAGTAGGGCCTAAGTCTTTCATGTCAAAATTATCTCTAAGCATGCTTTTAATGGTATTAATAATATCAAGGTTCTGCCTAATATGAGCATATCATCAACATATAGGCAAACAATAACATGAGAATCATACAAAGATTTAATGTAAACACATTTATCAGATTCATTAACCTTGAAACCATTAGTTATCATAACATGATCAAATTTTTCATGCCCTTTGTTTAGGTGCTTGTTTTAAACCGTAAAGAGATTTGTTTAACTTGCATACTTTGTTTTCATAACCTTTTACTATAAAGCCTTCAGGTTGATCCATATAAATTTCTTCATTCAATTCACCATAGAAAAGCAGTTTTTAACATCCATCGATGTATATGCAAATCATAAATTGAAGCAATAGCAATCAACATTCTAATCGAGGTGATTCTAGAGACTGGTGAATAGGTATCAAAGAAATCTACTCCTTCCTGTTGTCTATAGCCTTTAGCTACCAACCTAGCTTTATATTTATCTATAGTTCCATCTGTTCTAAGTTTCCTTTTGAACACCCATTTGCAACCTATGGATTTACTTCCAGGAGGCAAGTCTACAAGCTCCCAAGTTTCATTTTGCTGAATGGACTCTCATTCATTTAATGAAGCTTCTTCCCAGAAAGGAGCTTCTGGAGAAGTCATAGCTTCCTTATAGGTTTGGGGTTCATACTCTACCGTAAGAGTCAAAAAATCTGGGCCAAAACTTGTTTCAGTTCTAACCCTCTTACTTCTTCTTGGTTCAGTCTCATACTCCAAAGTTGGAGTTTGACTAGTCGATGGAACATCCGGGAGGTCATCATGGACCCTTTTCCGAGGTCCGGACCTTAAAGGAAATATGTGTTCATAAAACACAAAGCATCTCTAGATTCCAATATGGTGTTCGACCAATGTTATTATGGTCAGAACCGATGACCATGAACCTGTATGCAATTGTATGCTCGGGATACCCTAAGAAAACACAATCGATTGTTTTAGGTCCTATTTTAGTTTTCTTGGGAAGAGGAATGGCCACCTTGGCCAAACACCCCCACACTTTAAAGTATGCATAAGAAGGTTGTTTACCATTCCACAATTCATAAGGAGTTTTATCATATTTTTTAAATGGAACTCGGTTCAAAATATAGCCAGAGAGGATAGCTTCCCCCACAAGTTCGAAGATAACCCTGAACTTGTCAACATAGCATTACCATATCTATGAGTGTTCTATTTTTCTTTCAGCTACACCATTCGATTCTGGTGAATATGGTGCAGTTGTTTCATGAATGATTCCATTATGTTTACAAAACTCACCTATGGGTATCACATACTCACCGCCACTGGTCGACCTAAGAGTTTTAATTTTAACTCCTTTTTGGTTTTCTACTTCAAGTTTATAAAACTTGAAAGCCTCTAAGGCCTCATCTTTACTTCTAAGAAGATGAACTGACGAGTATCGTGAGTAATCATCTATGAAAGTGATATACCATTTTCTACCACCTCTTGTTGGTGTTGATTTCAAGTCTCCTAAATCGAGTGTATTAATTCCAAAGGAACTGCATTCTACGTTCAACACTTTTATTAAATGGTTTTCTTGCATATTTAGATTCAACACAGATTTCACATCTTTGTTTTTTATCAAAGTTTATTTTTGGTATGCAACCTAAATTAGCAAGTCTTTCTAGCGATTTGAAATTAACATGCCCAAGTCTATCATGCCAAACATGTGAGGAGTCACAAACATAAACGAAGAAGATGCATTAACATTCAATTTCAAATTAGATACACTAAGCTTAATCATGTTATCGGTAACATAACCTTTTCCTACGAATTCACCATGCTTAGAAATCACTGTGAGTATTGGACTCAAACAACAATTTTAAAACCTTTTCCTAGCGAGGATGGTTTACGAGATAAGATTTTTGCATATGTCCTGGGACGTAGAATACGTCATTCAATGCGAGAGTTTTTCTGAAGTTAGCTTCAGTTCGACCTTGCCTTTCCCCACCACTTTCGCGGTGGAAGAGTTTCCCATGAACAGTTTCTCATCATCTCCTACTATGGCATAGGAGGAGAAAGCATTTATGAATTTGAGACATGCTTGGTGGCTCCAGAATCAAGCCACCAGTCTCTCACATTAGTCATACTAGAGACAAGGTCGACCGGACACCATGCCGGTGAAATATCCGAGTCCTCTACTATGTTTGCCTTATTTTTCTGTTTTGGATCATATTTGATCCTTTTAGGGGCCTTACGGTCTTTAGCCATATGTCCAGGTTTACCACAATTAAAATAGTCGCCTTTGATGGTGTGCTTAGTGACACCACCTCTAGGCTTAAAATTGTTACCTCCGGGTTTTCGACGTCACATTACGTCTATTACCCATTTTTTGGATTCTCCAGGAATTTTCTTTGAAGCAGCTTTATCGTCCAAAACATGAGCTTTGTTGGACATGTTTTTGCTCAGCATCATGCTCTTGTCCTTGCTGCACATAAGCTCCTCAACCTGGATCTTTTTTCCAAGCTCCACCATGGTGATTTCACGAGTCTTGTGTCGAAGCCTCCTCTTATATTCGCTCCATGAGGGTGGAAGCTTTTCAATCACAGCCGATACTTGTAGAGCTTCATCAAAATTTATGCCTTCAGCAAGAATCTCGCTGATGAGGAGTTGAAGTTCGACGAACTGTTCTACCACAGGCTTTTCGTCAGTCATGTTGTATTCTAAGAACTTAGCCATCAAGAACTTCTTACTTCCAAGAAGAAAAAGATGATATTTTTCTTCTAGAGCTTCCCATAAATCAAAAGCATTAAAATCTTCTTTTGCATTATAGAAGTCATACAAGGAGTCATCAAGACAGTTAAGAATATGATTCTTGCACAAATAATTCTTCCTATTCCACCTGTCCAATTTATCTTCATTACCACGGCGATGAAGTTTTCTCGAGGGTTTTTCTAAAGCATATCCATCTAACCTTTGGTCGTTTAGGAAGAATAGCATTTTAGACTGCCATCTCTTAAAGTCCTTACCACTGAACTTTGGTGGTTTTTCTACAGTATTCTTTCCCATGTTCTTACAACAAAGAATATTACAGTATTACAATATTACAATAAGGCAATTATTACCTTTAGATTATTGGAATTAATTACAATAATCGAATGCAAATGGGAAATAATACTTAGATTACACTGATAGTAGTAACAAACAACTCAATAAACTTAGTAGAGGCACGTATGAGATACGCTGAGCTAAAGGTAATATTGCCTGCTACTCCTCTGAGATGCTATAGCAATTAACAAATTACCTCCAGGATACAACTACTGTTAATTCTCCTCTATGTGTAGCATACACAGAGAGAACCCTTAGAACTTGGCAGCAAAAGTAAAAACAAAAACACAAATTGAAAATACAAATTGTTTTCGAGTAATGTAAAAACAATTTTATGTTTACGTAAACTATATTTACGTGAACTAAAATTACGTAAATCAAGAAGTAGTTATACAAAATTATGTTTTCAGTAAACTACAACTTGAAAGAAGCGAACGTTTTTCGAGTTTTAAGACAAATATTAATAAGAACTTAAGTTTCGAAAATAATTAGAGAAGAAGGAGAAATTTAGAAGATAAGAGTTGAATGGTATGTTTTTAAAGCGAAAGCCTTAACTCGTATTTATAGGTAAGAATTCGAACGTTTGAGACACAGATCCGTAAATCACGCGTGCAATTTGTCGGACGAGTAAAAGCAAAAAACATCCGTTAAAATAACAGTAAAAAACGCATCTGTCGGGTAAGATTCTTCTCGACGAGAAATCTCTGTGCACAGGTGTCCACACGCGTGAGATGCACATGTGTCCACACGCGTGTGATTAAAGATTCTTTACGATGAAAACAGTTAAGAGAATTCACGCGTGAGAATTAACCGTGTGTGACTAAAGATGCTTCTAGTGGCTGTCGGATATCCAAAACCGAGAAGGCAAAGAATAAAATTCTTTACATGTGTGGGAGAAGCGTGTGGTAAATTTCAGCAAAAAAGAAAGGATGGGTCGGATACACCCACACCCACACCCACACCCACACCCACGCCCACGCCCACGCCGAGCCGAGCCGAGCCGAGCGAGCGTGCGTTCTTCTGTGCGAAGCACCGCACGAACGGGAAAGGCAATAAGAAATGCAATAAGGTTTAGGCAACCTTGCCATAGTCTAGGGATTTCCCCATACACAAAGGTCTAAAGACCCAAAGGGCCATGCCCTTAAGGCTAAACCAATGCTATTTAAGTCTAAAACTCTTAGTGTTTTAGTCTATATGGGACTAATGTTTTATTCATTCACATGAAAAAACATCTAGGGAGCAATAGGTCTTGGGATCAAAACATGGTCCATGCATTTTTTGATTAAAACAAAACATTTTTTTCTAACAATCCCCCACATGAATAATAAAACATGTCGATAAAACACGATAAAACATAAGGCAACAAAATAGGCTAAGGTGTCCCAAAGATTGAACCTTAACTTAGTGAGAGGTTACCTGAATCGCTTGTTGATACGGTGAACGCAATGTCTTGAACCGCCAACAAAGAATGCAATTCAGAAATAACAGCCACACTTGATGCCTCAACCGAAGAAAACAGCCAAGCTCTTGCGGTTGTGCCCATTTTGGCCGTGGGCTAAAATCCGGACTTAATGAATGTCTCTAGAGAATCAGCTCATATTCTCATAGGAAGCGGCCACACTTCCAACATCCACAAAGGTGGGTCCATAAAGAGTGTCTGCCACACCCCGCTTTAATCAAAGCCATGGAACCTATTAAGATCTCAAAAGATCATCCTGTAAATCTGCATTTGCACTATCACATGATTACACCATAGGGAGGGACAAAGATAGTGCTTTACCAATATCACCATAAATTAGTTGTCTCATTGAACCTTGATCTTGGAAATCCAATCACAAGGTTGAGTATCCTTCATGGTGATTTATTCTATGAGCTTAAGTCCCATCCCCTCGATGTGGATTTAACTTCCTCTCTCAGTAAACCTTTCGTCAAAGGATCTGCAAGATTATCTTTGGATTTTACAAAGTCTATCGAGATAATACCAAAGAGAGAGTAGTTGTTTCACCATCTTGTGTCTTCTTCGTATATGTATAGACTTTCCGTTGTATACATTGTTCTTTGCGCAACCAAGTGCAGCTTTCATCACGATGGATGGCGATTGAAGACACAGGCTTGGGCAGTGGAATTCCTCCCAGGAAACATCGCATCCATTCACTTCCTCTCCAGCTTTTTCCAAGGCTATAAACTCAGACTCCATAGTGGATTTAGCTATACATGTCTGTTTGGTAGACTTCCATGAGACAGACGCACCTCCAAGCAAGAATATGTACCCACTAGTAGATTTGCACTCTTCGAGTCGATATCCAGTTGGCATCACAATACCCTTCGAGACAGCAGGATACTTCCCAAAACTTAAGCAATAGTTTGAGGTCCCCTCTCGGGTAACGTAAAACTCGAAGAGAGCATTCCAGTGATCCATACTGGGTTGCAAGTATACCTGCTTAATCTACTCACAGAGTAATCAATATCAGGTCTTGTACAGTTCATAAGATACATAAGACTACCAATAATGCGAGAATACTCAAGTTGATCAATACCCTCACCCTTGTTCTTTTTCAATTTACAAGTGGGATCAAATGGAGTAGACGCAGGTTTAGCATTTTCATAATTAAATCTCTTTAATACGGTTTCAGCATAATGAGATTGACTAAGACTATATCCATCAGAAGTCTTTCTGATTTTCATCCCTAAGATTACATCAGTAGGGCCTAAGTCTTTCATGTCAAAATTATCTCTAAGCATGCTTTTAATGGTATTAATAATATCAAGGTTGCTGCCTAATATGAGCATATCATCAACATATAGGCAAACAATAACATGAGAATCATACAAAGATTTAATGTAAACACATTTATCAGATTCATAAACCTTGAAACCATTAGTTATCATAACATGATCAAATTTTTCATGCCACTGTTTAAGTGCTTGTTTTAAACCGTAAAGAGATTTGTTTAACTTGCATACTTTGTTTTCATAACCTTTTACTATAAAGCCTTCAGGTTGATCCATATAAATTTCTTCATTCAATTCACCATATAGAAAAGCAGTTTTAACATCCATCTGATGTATATGCAAATCATAAATTGAAGCAATAGCAATCAACATTCTAATCGAGGTGATTCTAGAGACTGGTGAATAGGTATCAAAGAAATCTACTCCTTCCTGTTGTCTATAGCCTTTAGCTACCAACCTAGCTTTATATTTATCTATAGTTCCATCTGTTCTAAGTTTCCTTTTGAACACCCATTTGCAACCTATGGATTTACTTCCAGGAGGCAAGTCTACAAGATCCCAAGTTTAATTTTGCTGAATGGACTCCCATTCATTTAATGAAGCTTCTTCCCAGAAAGGAGCTTATGGAGAAGTCATAGCTTCCTTATAGGTTTGGGGTTCATACTCTACCGTAAGAGTCAAAAAATCTGGGCCAAAACTTGTTTCAGTTCTAACCCTCTTACTTCTTCTTGGTTCAGTCTCATACTCCAAAGTTGGAGTTTGACTAGTCAATGGAACATCCGGGAGGTCATCATGGAACCTTTTCCGAGGTCCAGACCTTAAAGGAAATATGTGTTCATAAAACACAGCATCTCTAGATTCCAATATGGTGTTCTGACCAATGTTATTATGGTCGAATCGATGACCATGAACCTGTATGCAATTGTATGCTCAGGATACCCTAAGAAAACACAATCGACTGTTTTAGGTCCTATTTTAGTTTTCTTGGGAGGAGGAATGGCCACCTTGGCCAAACACCCCCACACTTTAAAGTATGCATAAGAAGGTTGTTTACCATTCCACAATTCATAAGGAGTTTTATATCAGATTTTTTTAAATGGAACTCGGTTCAAAATATAGCAAGCAGAGAGAATAGCTTCCCCCACAAGTTCGAAGATAACCCTGAACTTGTCAACATAGCATTTACCATATCTATGAGTGTTCTATTTTTCTTTCAGCTACACCATTCGATTCTGGTGAATATGGTGCAGTTGTTTCATGAATGATTCCATTATGTTTACAAAACTCACCTATGGGTATCACATACTCACCGCCACGGTCTGACCTAAGAGTTTTAATTTTAACTCCTTTTTGGTTTTCTACTTCAAGTTTATAAAACTTGAAAGCCTCTAAGGCCTCATCTTTACTTCTAAGAAGATGAACCTGACAGTATCGTGAGTAATCATCTATGAAAGTGATATACCATTTTCTACCACCTCTTGTTGGTATTGATTTCAAGTTTCCTAAATCCGAGTGTATTAATTCCAAAGGAACTGTTCTACGTTCAACACTTTTATTAAATGGTTTTCTTGCATATTTAGATTCAACACAGATTTCACATCTTTGTTTTTTATCAAAGTTTATTTTTGGTATGCAACCTAAATTAGCAAGTCTTTCTAGCGATTTGAAAATAACATGCCCAAGTCTATCATGCCAAACATGTGAGGAGTCACAAACATAAACAGAAGAAGATGCATTAACATTCAATTTCAAATCAGATACACTAAGCTTAATCATGTTATCGGTAACATAACCTTTTCCTACGAATTCACCATGCTTAGAAATCACAACAAGTATTGGACTCAAAGAACAATTTTAAAACCTTTTCCTAGCAGGGATGGTTTTCGAGATAAGATTTTTGCATATGTCCTGGGACGTAGAATACGTCATTCAATGCGAGAGTTTTTCTGAAGTTAGCTTCGATTCGACCTTGCCTTTCCCCACCACTTTCGCGGTGGAAGAGTTTCCCATGAACAGTTTCTCATCATCTCCTACTATGGCATAGGAGGAGAAAGCATTTCGAATTTACAGACATGCTTGGTGGCTCCAGAATCAAGCCACCAGTCTCTCACATTAGTCATACTAGAGACAAGGTCGACTTCGAGACACCATGCCGTGAAATATCCGAGTCCTCTACTATGTTTGCCTTATTTTTTGTTTTGGATCATATTTGATCCTTTTAGGGGCCTTACAGTCTTTAGCCATATGTCCAGGTTTACCACAATTAAAACAGTCGCCTTTGATGGTGTGCTTAGTGACACCACCTCTAGGCTTAAAATTGTTACCTACGGGTTTTCGACGTCTGTTACGTCTATTACCCATTTTCTTTGGATTCTCCGGGAATTTTCTTTGAAACGACTTTATCGTCCAAAACATGAGCTTTGTTGGACATGTTTTTTCTCAGCATCATGCTCTTGTCCTTGCTGCACATAAGCTCCTCAACCTGGATCTTTTTTCCAAGCTCCACCATGGTGATTTCACGAGTCTTGTGTCGCAGCCTCCTCTTATATTCGCTCCATGAGGGTGGAAGCTTTTCAATCACAGCCGATACTTGTAGAGCTTCATCAAAAGTCATGCCTTCAACAAGAATCTCGCTGATGAGGAGTTGAAGTTCGACGAACTGTTCTACCACGAGCTTTTCGTCGGTCATGTTGTATTCTAAGAACTTAGCCATCAAGAACTTCTTACTTCCAGCGAAATTTTGAAAGATGATATTTTTCTTCTAGAGCTTCCCATAAATCAAAAGCATTAAAATCTTCTTTTGCATTATAGAAGTCATACAAGGAGTCATCAAGACAGTTAAGAATATGATTCTTGCACAAATAATTCTTCCTATTCCAACTGTCCAATTTATCTTCATTACCACGGCGATGAAGTTTTCTCGAGGGTTTTTCTAAAGCATATCCATCTAACCTTTGGTCGTTTAGGAAGAATAGCATTTTAGACGCCATCTCTTAAAGTCCTTACCACTGAACTTTGGTGGTTTTTCTACAGTATTCTTTCCCATGTTCTTACAACAAAGAATATTACAGTATTACAATATTACAATAAGGCAATTATTACCTTTAGATTGTTGGAATTAATTACAATAATCGAATGCAAATGGGAAATAATACTTAGATTACACGCGATAGTAGTAACAAACAACTCAATAAACTTAGTAGAGGCACGTATGAGATACGCTTTGAGCTAAAGGTAATATTACTGCTACTCCTACGAGATGCTATAGCAATTAACAAATTACCTCCAGGATACAACTACTTGTTAGTTCTCCTCTATGTGTAGCATACACAGAGAGAACCCTTAGAACTTGGCTAAAAGCAAAAGTAAAAACAAAAACACAAATTGAAAATACAAATTGTTTCGAGTAATGTAAAAACAATTTTATGTTTCAAACTATATTTTGTGAACTAAAATTAAGTAAATCAAGAAGTAGTTATACAAAATTATGTTTAGTAAACTACAACTTGAAAGAATCGAACGTTTTTCGAGTTTTAAGACAAATATTAATAAGAACTTAAGTTTCGAAAATAATTAGAGAAGAAGGAGAAATTCGGAAGATAAGAGTTCGAATGGTATGTTTTTTAAACTGAAAGCCTTAACTCGTATTTATAGGTAAGAATTCGAACGTTTGAGACACGATCCGTAAATCACGCGTTCAATTTGTCGGACGAGTAAAAGCAAAAAACATCCGTTAAAATAACGATTAAAAAACGCATCGTCGGGTAAGATTCTTCTCGACGAGAAATCTCTGTGCACAGGTGTCCACACGCGTGAGATGCACAGGTGTCCACACGCGTGAGATTAAAGATTCTTTACGATGAAAACAGTTAAGAGAATTCACGCGTGAGAATTATCCGAGAAGGCAAAGAATAAAATTCTTTACATGTGTGGGAGAAGCGTGTGGTAAATTTCAGCAAAAAGAAAGGATGGGTCGGACACACCCACACCCTCACCCACACCCACACCTACACCCACTCCCACTCCCACTCCCACGCCCACGCCCACTGTGCTTCTGTGTGAAGCACCGCACGAACGGGAAAGGCAATAAGAAATGCAATAAGGTTTAGGCAACCTTGCCATAGTCTAGGGATTTCCCCATACACAAAGGTCTAAAGACCCAAAGGGCCATGCCCTTAAGGCTAAACCAATGCTATTTAAGTCTAAAACTCTTAGTGTTTTAGTCTATATGGGACTAATGTTTTATTCATTCACATGAAAAAACATCTAGGGAGCAATAGGTCTTGGGATCAAAACATGGTCCATGCATTTTTTGATTAAAACAAAACATTTTTTTTTTCTAACAAAAAGTTCCAAAGCAATTTTAGTTCTCCCTCGTAGAAGTTCTTTACTCTTCTTCATGGCAGAAAATCCATACAGATTTAGTTCAAGAACAGAGATGACACTGGCTAAATGCCATAACGCCATAACATAGAAGTGAACAAGATAACTAAGACATGCGATAGCAATTGCAATAACATAATCCCACCACAGAGCTCCTTCTTCAAACTTATTTTCGAAATCTAAGACATACATTGGAGGGAAGATGACTAAGTAGTAGGCCGCGACCTTGAGAAGCAAGGCGTAGAAGAAGGTGATGAGAAGATGTTCAAATACGCGAGGAATCGCAAACAGAGTGGGGATCAAGGAAACCGGCTTGGATGCATAGAGAGAAGCTACTATGAAGACAATGGCGGATGTAGAGAGAAGAGACAAGAGGAAAAGGGAAAGGATGTTGGAGAAGTCATGGATTGATTCGGGATACAGGGTAAGCATAAAGTCGGAGAATGAAATCTTACACAATAACTGAGTCAATGAAAGTGGGAGAATGAAGGTTATGCTACTAATAAAAAAGAGTGGAGATGGTGATTTGGCTGGAATTTTCACTGCTTCTCCGATGATTTGATGTGCATCCAAAAATTTGAGTTCTTTTGCTGAAGTGAAGAGCTCCATGTTGCTGTTTGTTTAGTTTCAGTGTTGAAAGAAGAAAGAAAGCAAGCAAGCAGAGAAGACAACAATGTTTATCAGTCAGTATGTAAAGAATGGATCTGAATTTGGTGCTTCTTAATAATGGTAGTGGTGGTTGAGCCTTGAATTTTCAGCTGAGGGAAGGAAATTATAGACTTCCTAAAATGGATAAAAAAAAAAGTAAAGACAAAACATAGACGTAGGATTAAATCTCGATATTTACAGCGACAGAGACAACAGGAAATATCAATGATGATTGCCAAACTTAACGCCATATTCTCACGGTGATAAATAGGAGGAGAAATCATTGTCAAAGCAAAACGAAAATCTGATTTAACTTTTCACCGGCTAGTGTGAGTGACTTTTTTGACTCGCTTTGCTCATGCATGAGTGTTTTAATTGTACATTACTGAATTGACTTGAAAATATTCCATCAAAAAAAAAAGGAAAATTGGGAATATGCCCTAAAATCCAGTGTCATCTTGGGGATATATCCCAAGATTCCAATTCTCGGTAATATGACTCACTATAACGTTTTCCGTCCAAGTAAGTTATATTGTCAATTTTTCGAACATTGACCAGTCAAAATATCGGCATTTGAGATCTCGTGATAACAGAGCCCACGTATTGGCTGCTTATTTCACCACGTATTAGCTTCAGGTCCCTCAGCTTCTTCTCAATTAGAACAAAAAGAAAGAAAAAAACAGAGACCAAAACTTTCAAGTAAGAACAGGCAGTTGCAATGGTAAATTGGGCGGTGCAAGATCAAAATACTGAAGCTTCAAGGAGAAATATGACCCTGTAATTGATTCATGATTGAGAATAGTTAATTTTCTTTTAGAGAGTTATTTGATTAGAAAAACGATGAGGCTCTCCCAATCCTTCAACTGTAAGAGCTATTGAATGAGATTTTGTTGGAGTTTATAATGATTATTTCCTAAAACGACGAATGGGTACTTGTTAAAAAGGTCAAATTGTAGTTTCATATCAATTTGATTTCATCAGTTGGAACTTCAGGGTTTTCAGATGCAATTAGGGTTCCTAAATGAAATCGGGGATTTTCATAACAATTGTTTAATACCAAAGTAATGTAAATAGATGATGTTTTCATTTTTTTTTTTTGTTCCATAGTCATAGGCAATGATTCTACGACAAAGAACATGATTATGGTGTTATTTCTAATGGAGGAGGAACAGGAGATTACGTGAATTTTCGTTGGGTGATTTTGAATTGATTTATGGAGATATTCAAATTTCCTTCATCAAAACTTGATCTAGGTAATGCTGTTTTCTTTTTCTTTTGATGATCGGCTTTTAAATCTTCTTTCTTTTTCTTTTGATCGGCAGCCAATGCTGGGAACAAGACGATGAAGAAGATGGTTGGATTGTATCCATGTGGTTTACACATGAGATAGAAGGGTGCGTATGTTTTTTTGTCGCACGTGTTATCTCACGTGTGTGCACATATTGACTTCTTAATATCCTCGGATGAAAACTTAAACGGCTGGGGCATATTACCAAGAAATAGAATATTGGGATATATTTTCAAGATGACACTGGATTTTGGGGCATATTTCCCATTTTCCATTTGACTTGAAAATATGAAGCTCAGTATTATATGCGGCCATAACCAAGTCACGCGTTTTACCAGTAACTTTCAAAATGTGCATCAATGATTTGATTTTACCGCAATAATCTCACCTTTTCTGTTTATTTTTTAATGTATAAAAATGTAGGCATTTGTTGATTTATGTGCACACGTCAAGTGTCAGGAGTGATGAAACCTACCAGTTAATGGAGCAGGGTGTTTGCTGTCAAATGATTTTCAGCAAGGATGGGTGTCGTGTCTACCAGAAAATGACTAATGCACTGTTAAATACTTAAATGTAGTGTTAGCCCTAAATTAATCCTGACTTGATTGGGGTATACCCAGATTAATTGGGGTATACCCATTTTATTCCTATCCAAACTAGTGTGCTAAGGGGTGTCTAAAAGGTGTTGAAAGACGAAATTGCCTATACTAAAAAACCATGCCGGCCAAAACATATTAAAAAAAAATCAAAAATTTTCTTCTACACTCTAACTATACATGTGAAATAATAAAAAAAAAAAAATCGAAGAATCAAAACGAACCAAAAGTCGTCAGGGTATTTTTGTGGGCCGTGCCGACCAAAATATAGTCGGCAAGGTATAAGGTTGAATACCATGCCAACTTTTCATCTCTGAAATTAGCAGTTACAGGGTCGGCAAGATATCCATCTCCATACCTTGCCGACTAATCATGCATTTGTAACACCTCTGTATGTCAAAAATCATATAGTCGGCAAGGTATTTTTTGCTGACACTGCCGACTATAAGGTAGCCGGCAAGGTAAAAAGTCAATAAGATGCCGACTAGAGAAATATTTACAACAGTCTGTTGTGCGTGAAAAATAATAAAGTCGGCATTTTCTTCATCCAAGGACCATGCCGGCTACACTTGGTCGGCATTTTATTCAAACGTATACCATGCCGGCTATATATAGCCGGCACCTTATTCAAACGCCGACCTTGCCGACCTAAAACATTTTCGAAAACCAATTTTTTTGATCTTAATCGAACTCATAGGACGGATTAGAGGTTTAATCTACTGAATTTTCATTTTCAATTTTTTATCTAAACTCAATTAATTAGCCTAATCAGTTTTTTAGTGTTAATTATAAAAGGGTATTTTTGCCATTTTGAAAGTATTTGGTTAAGGGGTGGCATCTTTTACTTCAAAATGACCATATTTTGTCTTATTGGGTATACCCCAATCAAGCCAGGAAATTAATATCACCAGCTAAAGAACGAAGAAATTTCCTAAAAAATGTAGAAGATGTAGTCTAATCAACATTGCCTAGTTAGGAACGGACTTTGATGGTTCCTTTCATTTTTGATGGGTGTGTTTCGGGCAATGGAGTCTAATCAATCACAATGCAACTTCACTCATACTGGTGGTATTTTCTCATCGTCCTAATTTACTTTAGCTTTACTTATAAGGAGGATGAAGGCATCAATAGTTAGGTTGGGTGTTCTTTGTTTTGAGTTTAGATACTAGAAATGACCAAAAATCAAAAAACAAAGTCTTTGTTGTATTCTGTTTTTTTATATGCCCTCCTTACTTTCAAAAGTTCGGTGACACAATTTTTTGGGAGATGTATACAAAAATCCAAATCAAGGATATTTTTTTTTTTTTTGAAAGTTTAACAGAATTTAGAATTGTCTGGGGTAAGTGCGTCCCCTAGAATCATCTGTTACAATTACATTGCTAAAAGAAGGATAAGAGTTGTTGTTGCTTTTTTTTCTGTTGAGCCCATCTGAATTCTTGAGATAGTCGGAGCGCAATCTTGTATGTTTGTTGCGGTGTTTGTATTTCCTTTTTGTATACCCTGGCATTTATCGCAAGCCAGATGTTCCAGATGGTATAACAACATAAGGTGAATTTTTTTTTTTGAAACCGGTAATTATATGAATTCTTTGAAAGTTTTTGGGGTTTGAAATGGTTGTCCATTGGTATGTTGTTGCTGCCGTCTTGCCTGTTGAAATGGTTGGTGATGATTAATTTGAGTGTGTTGTATTTGGCTAATTGTACCGATATTGAATGGGATTGGGTGGGGTGGTAGATGAAGGTTTTGATAAGGGTTTGTGTTGTTGTTGTTGTTTCTGTCCCTTGCTATGTGTGAAAAAACCAGGTTCCAAGTTTGTTGTGCATGGCTGCATTCAAATAGAAGGTGTTCTGCTGATTCCGGGCAAGAGTTGCATGTTGGGCATGTGTTTTGATTGATGATGTTTCGGTGGTGTAGAAGTTTGAAGGTTGGTAGTCCTTCTAGTTTGACTTTCCACAAGAAAAGTCGAATTTTTGGTGGGCAATCTGCTCTCCAGATTTTTTGGTGTTGTTGTTGATCTGTGTTAATGATTGAAATGGTAGCAGTGTCTGTGGGTGGTGGTGTTATTGGTTGTGGGTTTGCAGTGTTATTGGTGGGGTGGTGATTGTTGTTCTGTGTTGTCTGAGGGTGTTGATTGTGATTGTTTGGTTTGGTTTGGTTTGTAATAGAACCTCATATCCTGTTTTTTGCAGAGTAGTGTCCTGATTTGGTATGGGGCCAGATTGGTGTATCTGCAATTGGTAGATTCGGTAGGTGGATGCATTTGATGGCTTGTGCTATTGTAGTGCTGTAGTTTTGATGTATGAGATCCATGTTCTAGTCATTGGATTTTTGTTGAATCAAGAAACTTACCATGTTGTCTCCAATGTTTCCAGTAGGATTGATTATTTGTTGGCCCGGTATCCAGCTTGATGAGATTCTTGTAGTGCTGGCGTTTCCAATTTGCCTGGTACAATTTTCCTGCACAAAAGAAGCAACCTTGTATATATTTTTCCAGACTGCACTATCATATGGTTTTGGTTTCGGGAATGTAGGGAAGATGGGTTTGTTGTTGAGGTATTTTCCAGCTGCCATAGATCCCCAGATGCTGTCTGGTTGAGAATGAATGTGCCAAACTCTTTTCCCAAGTAGCGCCATGTTATGCTCTTTGGTTGCCCGAATTCCTAGACCACCTTCCTTTTTTGTTTTGTTTATAGTTTCCCATGCTATCGGATGTAGTCTCATTGTGTTCTTATCATGACCCCAAAAAAAATTCCTTAAAATTTTATCCATTTTCTTGTGAACATGATCCGGCAGTAGTTGAGTCTGCATTATGTGATTTGTTGTTGGTATTAGGGAGGTCTTGATCAGTAGTTCCCTGCCCGCTTGATTGATACATTTTTCCATCCAGCCTTTGGATTTTCTTTCTAATCTCTGTAGCAGTTGTGCAGATATATGAGATGAAATTCTCCCTTGTTTGAATTGCACTCCCAGGTACATTGGTGGGTTGTGAGTGGTTTGTATATTGAAGGTGCTGGTTAGCCATGTTTTGATGGTGTCTGTGGTGTTTGGGTGGTGGATGATGGTTGATTTATGTTTGTTGATGGTTTGCCCTGCCGAAGTGGAGTAAGAGTGCAATAATCTGTTGAGGTATGTTGATGTCTCTTGGTCTGCAGTGCAAGTTATAAGAAGGTCATCGGCATACAGAAGATGAGTGATTGGTGGTGCAGTCCTTGCAATCTTTAGTCCCCTTATTTTTCCTTGTGATTCCAGTAAAGCTATGTTTGTAGAGAGAATCTCTGCACACAAGATGAAAATGTACGGTGATAAGGGGTATCCCTGCCTGAGACCCCTTAATGGATGAATGGTGCCGTGAGGTGTTACATTAATATTGACAGAATAGGTAACAGAAGTTATACAAACCATTATGTATTCAATGAACCTCTGTGGAAATCCTATGGATATGAGTGTTTGTTTTATGAAACCCCAATCCAGGCTATCAAATGCCTTCAGTATATCAAGTTTCAGTGCAATTTTTGGTTTTTTGGTTGGTGGAGAGGTTCTTATATGGTGAAAAATCTCTGCTGCAATTGATATATTGTCATGAATGGCCCTGTTTGGAACAAAAGCACTTTGGTAGGGGCTGATAATGAATTTGAGTATTGGCCTGAGTCTATCCACTAACAGTTTGGATATAATTTTGTATATAACATTGCACATGCCAATAGGTCGAAATTGGTTTGGTTTGGAAGGGTTTTCAATTTTTGGTAGTAGGGTGATGTTTGTGTGGTTTAGTGGAGCACTCAGATCAATGTTGTCAAAAAAATTGTCTACAATGTCAATAATCTGAACATTATAATTTTCCCAAAAGACCTTAAATAACTTACTTGTAAAGCCGTCCGGTCCTGGGGATTTCTCGGATCCAATGTTAAACAATGCATGTTTAATTTCTTCTGTTGACGGTTTTTGGAGTAGTCTGTTGCATTGGTTAGCAGTCAACCTTGGCGCTATGTTGCTGAAGAGTTCCATATCAATCATTGTTGGTGGTGTTCTGTATTTCTTTTCAAAATGTTGAACCATGATGTTTATAATCTCATCTGGGTTGTCAATCCATTGGTCCTGTTCATCTTGTAATTGGTGAATGTGGTTGATACTCCTGTTGATTGTTGCTTTTGTATGGAAAAATGTCGTGTTTAGGTGTCCACTTTGAATCCACTCCACCCTTGATCGTTGTTTCCAATAAGCTTCTAGACAATGTTGCAGCATTAGGTGTGAATTTCTAGTTTCTTGTTCATGTTTGAGCCAAAAGAGCAGCTCATTTCATGTTGTCGTTGCACATTTTGACTGTGCAGACTGATTATGAAATTCTGCTTCTTTTATCAGTGACGGCAGATGACCAAACGTTTCCTTATGCCACTTCTGTAGAGCAATCGCAGTATCTATCATTTTTGTATGAAGATTTATAGCCACATCATTTACCATCGACTGTTGCCATGCTAATTGAACCACCTAGTACATATCCGGATGGAGAAACCAAAAATGTTCAATTCTGAATTTTTTGTGGTTGTTTCTTGTGATTGCTTTTTCTTTGAGTAACAAAGGTGCATGGTCAGATCCGATTCGAGGAAGGTGTTTCATCGTAGCATGTGGATGAGTATGAAGCCATTCTTGGTTTTCCAGCCCTCTGTCCATCCGTTCCATGATGAAGTTCCCATATGTTTGTTTGTTGGTCCATGTAAATTGATCACCTTGGAAACCCAGGTCAATTAGAGCATTTTCATTGATTAGATTGTTGAAATGTTTTGTTTGTGTATTTGAGACTGCTCTTCCACCTTTATTTTCTTGATGTGAGGTGACCTCGTTGAAATCTCCCATAAGTATCCATGGAATAGTTGTAGATTGGATGATGTTGTTAAAATCTTGCCAGAGATCCCATCTAGCAGCTCGTTGCGGGGGGGCCATATATTCCAGTAAAAAACCACGGTTGTTGAGGTGGTTTGGCAGTTATATATGCATGAACCATACTTTGATTTGCTACTAGCACAGTGACATTGATTTGGGAAGTCCACATCAAGCATAGGCCTCCACTATGACCATTACAAGGAATTGAAAAACTTCCATCATATCCTAAAGACAATTGTAGAGAAGCCATGTATGCAGTGGTAGAGATAGTTTCTGATAAAAATAGTAAGGAGGGTTTAAAAATTTTTCGTGAACTCACGTAGTTTTGAGACTGTCAGGGGGTTATGAGCACCCTGACAGTTCCAGGCCATGTAATTCATTCTTCCTGCAAAACCTGGTCCTTGCCACTTGATTGCAGCAGAGCTAGAGATGAGAAAGAAACGAGCACCCGTAAACTGCAGCTTGAGAAGAAGTTGAATTTTGACCGTTGAAATAGGTTATCGCTCCCATGTGAAAACCGTTTCTTGATAAGACTGTGAAAATTTGATTGGTGAAGTTTGATGGGCTTTAGTAATCTTTGATTGCTTCCTGGTGGATGAGGATTTTCTTCAAACACTTTGTGTGAGTTAAAAGTATGCAACAATTTCAGTTGGAACTAAACAATTCCCTGACAGTTGGTTTGTTCCTGAAACTAATACAGATTTATCTCCTTGAATTGGAACCGAGGTGTATGCAATCAGCTGCAGGTGTAATTTGTTATTTCACCAAATCGGAATCCAAGCTCTTAATTCGAATCACTGTAACACCACAGAATCTTAGTAGAAGAAGAATCATTAACAGTAATAGAATCCCAGTAGTTGAATCACGTAACAGAATCTCAGTAGCAGAATCTCAGTAACAGAATCTCATAATCTCGTGGTATTAGAATCTCAGAAGTAGAATCTCAGTAACAGAATCTCGTTTTCAAAATGCAGATCAAGATCTAGAAAATCGCCTGCCACGTAAGGATTTTCTTGTTGTTTTCACTAAGAAAATGAGAAATAAGCTTACAGACTACACCATGCCCTTTTAACGGGTCACCGAGTCAGTAATTAGTAACTCAGTAACTCATCGACTGATTTGACCAACGTCTAAATCCCTATCAGGGACTTTGGGATATGACTAGATTTTTTAGTACTCGGAGCATTTGGCGTCAAACATGGTCACAACACAACGCTGATAGTTCAATATGTGCCATGATAAAAAGCTTATAAATGTGGGGAATTGTTTTTAACCTGAGATTATTCACACAGATTCTAAATCTAAAAATGAACAAATTATATGCAAATAGAAGAAATCCCCAGAAAAAAAATATATAGATTCACCTTTATTTGTCTATTTTTTCATAAAAGTGGGTCCTCTTGTGTTAGAACATATCTAACGAACACCTTTTTATGAAGTAAAAAATAAAACTTATGGGACGTGGATAAATATCCAATTATGTTTGTTCAATACTTAAATTTGATGATTTGAATTTACCTTCCGCAAGTGTGCAACATAAGATTACAGTAGAATGACCTTTTGTAGAAGAAGAAGAAGAAGAAGAAATTAGAAAAGTTATTTGGATCGAGTTTTGGTTTTGATAAACCTCCAAGCCCTAATAAATATACTATGGAGTTTTTCAAAGTTGTTTAGGAAATTATTAAACTATAATTGATGGTTGTTATTAATTAAGGAATTTTATTTGTCTAGTAAGTTTGATTGGAGAATAAATGCACCAATTTATATTATTTTTCAAATATGACCATCAAAGGAAAAAAAAAAGAGAGAGAGAAAATGATAAATTGCACCAACATTATCTTGGTTCTGATGAGGCATATATTGGGCACAATTTTATACCTAATATATTCAAGGATGCCAATAGGTGTACCAAGCAAAGGCAGAACTTGCTTTGTCTTGTATAAAAACCTGTTATGTTTTGAGAAAAATTGATACACCCCCACTTAAGGATGAGACTTCATCACGACGGAAAGGGAGAGGGACCGAAAGATTGGATATTAATGGTAATATAATAAGATCCGGATAACAAGAACTATCAGGTAAAAGATAGTCTGGCGGGGCTTAATTTAGCCGAAATCGCTCCTCGGTTCTACTCGGTTTGGGGATCTTGGAGCGAGGAGAAATGATCTCGGACTTTGAAATCGCCAAAACTAGGTATAATACTTGGAACATATTTATTAGAGACTTATATATTGCTACTCATGAGTCGTGACTTGTACCTAGTTAAAGTTGAAATTTTAACACCATCATGAACCTATTAAATGACGAGGAGGAATATTTCTACTCAACAATATTTATTAGAGATTTATATATTTCTACTCAATAATTACAATGGATGTATCTAATTTGATTGATGTACGTACAATCTGTGATATTTTAATTATAAAGATAAACGATATAATGCGGAAAAAGAAATAACACAGACACCGGAAATTTTGTTAACGAGGAAACCGTAAATGTAGAAAAACCCCGGGACTTAGTCCAGATTGAACACCAAAATGGAATGTAGTTGAGACTCTAGCCTCGGACTGGAATGTAGTGGAGACCGAATATACCGTCATAGAGATTCAATTAAATTCGCGCTCCTTATGCCTATTGAATCTCGCAAGACTCTGTGCAATTGATTCCCTTAGCTGACGTCCTTTACATCCTAAGAGTTACTTCAACTCAATGAAGAATTTAAACCAATCTGCCTCCCATAGATAAGTATATATGTGATTTTCATTCTGATCAAAGATTAAGGTGAGATAAGAAATCGTTTTCAATAGACAAAGTCTAGCAAACCTCAAAATCCGATACTTATGACTCCCGAAGAGAAGCGTAGATTGTTACTCACCTCAGAAGTAATTCCTACTCCGATTTCAACAAATAATTATTATAGAGGAATATACCTGTTGAATCACAAAGTTTGAGACGAAGAAACTTTAGGATTTCTATCTATCTCTCCTGTTGGAGCTAATGGATCAACAATCAATAGCAGGATCATACACAAACTATCAAGATAAAGATAGTTGAACCTGGCTTCACGAATCCCTAACCGAAGTCTTTTTAGTCGCTAAACCTAAAAAGGTTTAAAGGAGGGGATGACTCTATTTTATAACTAGGACACACAAGAACAATGTCGTGGATTAAAAAATCCCAGTTTGCTTTATATATATATATATATATGGACTTTCAAAATCAAGGTTACTTTAGATTTAAGATAAGGTAGATTTGGAATCAAGCAATCAATATCCGTCGTTGGATGAACAACTTGACTTGATATTAACACAACAAAATATACACTCTGGTTAAGATGAACTGTAACCGAATCGTGTACAATGACTTTTTCATGAAAGTTTAGCCGAAACTAGCCAGACGAACTATGAGCTTAATTATTTTCATAAACACTTAAGACTTTAATCTTGAGTCACAACCATAAGTTATAATGTGGTCAAATATGTCTCAGATGTGTGTTTAGAGAGTTGTTCGAATATCGATTATCTCATAGAAATAATTCTGATGCATCTGAAAACATTCGACAGGGTAAGTATTATACTAGGTACGTGTACTTACTTCCAGTTCGTCAGTTATTTTGTCATGGTACGTGTACCGGGTTTCTATACCCTTAAGAAAAAATGAGTTCAGGAGTTAATAGATCTTTTCCGGTTTGCATACTAGCAATGTGTACCAACCTGGTCCAGGAGTCAACGGAATTTTTTTGGTTTTCATACTAGGTATGCGCACCAACCTGGTTCAAGAGTTAATGGATCTTTTTCGGTTTGCATAATGGGTATGCGTACCATCCTAATTTCACGACCAACAGAACTTTTTGGGTTTGCGTACTTGGTATGTGTACCAAAAATCGTTGCCGAAATATAGCTACACTATTATGTGTATTGGGAACATGTATTGCGTCTCCGAACCTATAACAGTTGCACAAGAATGTAAGCTAGTATGCGTATTGTCCTATATATCCAAATTTATAGTAGTTCTATATCTCTCTAATAATCAATTTGAAACATTCCCGAATAACATCAACGACACATATCATTGTTCCAGGCTATTTTAAAATGATAATCTTGAATCATAATTTAGGTCATAAAAAATAAATTGTTCTTAACCAAATTCATCAAGTATGAACAAATGTCAAAAGACGAGGGTACCTAAATATACCTCAATCTAAAACTTTTCCACTTATAAGTCCTTTCTCCGAAAGTGATTGTCTATAGACCGAGTCGAGACAATACAACAAATCGGTTCACACTTCGTGTGATTGTCTATGGATGCGAGATCGAGACAATACGACAACGAGATAACTTGCGTGATTGACTATGGATACAAGATCGAGACAATACAACAACGAAGTATGTTTACTTGATAAATGGTTTGGACTTAACCAAACACAATGGGATTACTATCAAGTAAATAGGAATTAACGTTTGTGTAATTTACTTTAAATTATAATAACAACAATTATAATTGCGGAAAATAAAAGTAAATGACACAGCAATAAAAACCCCGGGACCTTGTCTAGAATTGAATACTCTCAGGATTAAGCCGTTATACAAAATCAAACCAACTTCGTATAGTTGAGACCAAGCAACAAAACCTATAGTTCACCTAGTTCCATCTGTATTCCCACACCTTTGACCTGTAATAAGTCACGTACTTGGAACAATTCCTTTGGTTCGTATTCCGAGTAGTAAAGGAACAACAAATATGTTTGGTATCAACTCTTTTCAACCAAGTGATGTGAGTTCGACAAAAGGCTCCTCTGTTTATCTCAAATAAACTCCTTTGTTAGGTTCTTATATCTATCTTATCAACAACTACCAAAGTAATTGTTAAGATTTTTCTATCAATACTTTTAATCACAAAGAATTGTATTGATGCCGATCTACACAACTAATCAATCCAATCTACCACACGGATAAACCGACTATAGTTGGATCTTCTTTTACCGAAATAAGTATTGTGCACACCAAAGATTATGAACCCAAATCATAAATCTTCAAAGTCTTCTTTATCTTCAAATCTTCTTTAATCTTCAATTAGCACCTGCACACAATCAACTTTAATCTCTTGTGATCAATCCCACACGGAACGAAGTCTGTTAACAATGGATTATCACAAGACCGTCTTTAGATCTACAAACAGTCTAAAGATCCCCATCGAAATTTTGATCTAGTTTGAGTGAATCTTATATCAGAAGACAAGATTCTCAAGCATAAACTAACTAGGTGCAATCAAAGTTTAACCACCGTTAGTCAATCAAATCAATCGAAAACAAAAGATAAACCGTAATTATCTAGTTTCCCACCAATGGTACTAATAGAGCTTCTCAATCCCAATGAAGTCTTTAAACTGAGCGACCGTAAGAGATTTCGCCTAATTAGGTTACTTTCCTCTCCGAATAGGTGGCTCCACCAGTAACAACACAACTGAGGTAGTTTTGCTGGCTCTGAGGATTAGTTTGCTCGAAATGCAAAATTTGATATTTATAGACAAGGAAGTTTGGACACCAAGGAATTTCCAAAACCGAAAATATTCTCAAGATATGCAATATATTCCAAATTCGGTTTCCATAATTCCTAGAAATGCTTTGTCCAAATATTGACCGAAAATATCTTAGAAAATTTTCAACTAGTAAATGCACATTACTAATTTTCATTTTTCCAAAAATAAAATTAACAACCTTAAATAAAAGATTCTCAATTTATTTTTCGATATGGGGTTTTTTCTTTAGCTATTAAGGAATATCTTTGAACAATAAAAGATAAGCGTAACTGCACATGTTCAAAGTATGTCGACATTACTTACAATCTTGAAACCGATTTTCCACACTTCCAAACAAGTTTAGAATTGGTTCATCTGACTTTCAAAAACTACGTGGTTGATCAAGAACACTCAATCACCAAACATGGGTTTCACGGTTCTACCAAAAAAAGTTTCGGTTCTACCTCCATATGGGTACTGGATTTAGTCACAATAGCTTTCCGAAAATTCTGTTGACTAGGTACTAGGATCGGTTCCCACATATATGTGGTATTTAACTTGTACTTGTTGCACATGTCCATAGGATCGGTTCCCCTTTGCCTAAGAACGTGTTGCACATGTCCATAGGATCGGTTCCCCTTTCTATTAAAAACTTGTTGAACCTCATACAAGGATCGATTCCCCCTTTGTGATAGGTTGCAGCTCTTACTAGGATCGGTTCCCCTTTACCCAGAGTTGGTCATACCAATAACACTAAATCGATCATACCATATCAGGTGATTACTTAAGATCGGTTTCACTAATAAAAGTCATACCAATACAAAAGTTAGGGCTTTGTGAATAGATTTACCAAGAACATAAACAAGTCATGAGAGGTTATACTAATCACACATATTTGGTAGTTCAAAATATATGCAATGAATAACCATACCAATAAAGCCTAATGATTTCCCTTTCGATTCATAAAACAAGTTCATGAATTTACTTCCTTTAAACAAATGTAAAACATTGTTTCCTAGGATGAAATCTTCACCTTATACCCATATATAATCACAATAGCATTCAAAGGATTATGTCGATGTCTTATATACAGAGTTTATTGGTTAAGCAATAAACCTCGTATTGTATTCCTTAATATTACATCTAACTAGAGTGTAATAATTCATGCTTCACAATTATGTTTTCAATATGCAAGAATTGAAAGATACGATAGGGAATTAAACAGTTCAAGTCAAATATCACTAACCTCAAGTGGAAGGATGATGTTGTCATTGTAGCTCCTTACATATTCACTTATTCAAGTCTTCGCAATACTCGTAATGTCTCATATCCTAATACTTTCAAGCTAACCTATACGAAGTTGACTCTAGTACATAATCAAGAGACTCTTTAAATGAGTTTTGGCTCACTCAAATATGACAACCAAACTTGGCATACCAACGCTTGGTGAGTTCAACCGAGCTATTCTCTAACAATCCCCCCCTTTGTCAATTTTAGTTACAAAACTCTTACATCATATGAATAAACAAATTACAAGAATTCATTACATATATGCTTGATTCCCGAATTCAACAACATAATAACATGTATACATTCAATCCATAAATGTTATTGTTGACATTATAATAACAAAGCTAATACTCCCCCTAAATGTAAGATAGGTAGATTTTATCAATCCGTATGTCTTTGTTATTCCCTTGTAGTCCATATAACTACAACCATCATATGATATGCTACTCCCCCTTAGTCTATGATTTTACTCTTTCGTTAGATAAACGTTTAAGCACCAATGTCCTATCCCTTTGTGATACCAATCAATATAAATCAATACTATTATCACTTGTTTACTCCATATATTTCTTCCCCTTTTTGTCACAAAATGACAAAGAAATGAAAAAATAAAAGACAAACCTAAAGGATCTTACAAATCTCAATAGACTTGCAACCTATAGAGTTAAGCACGAGGGTTTCACACACCATTTTTTATAACCAATATCAAAACCGAAACTTCAAAGTAATTTTGTTTTGATATGTTACCAAGGAAATAATTTCCCGAAGCAATTTTCCCTAATAGTTTAGCAAACCAAAAATCAACTAAGCACCTTAGTTCCTTTGCTAAACCGATTGTACAAATACAATCGCTTGTTCGATAAGACCAAAATAAAGATAACATTATTTTTCTCATCAGGTTCTAATTATCCATATAACTTAGAACTTTAACTTTTAAGCAAGACAAGTACTAGGTTAGTTAACTAGAATTTCTTGTTAAGGCATTCGATTAGGCTTGAATAACCGAAACCTCCACTTTCATAATTCTAACTAAGATTAGAATTAACTTAGTTTCTCTTATCTCGGAATCGAATTGGACTAAATAATTCATCCTGAAAACTATTTCTTTCGGTAAGCCATAAAAAATTCATACAAACCAAATAAATCAACTTGCATAATTATTTACCTCAACCGGAATCAATTGAAACAACATAGACATTAAAGCACCGCAATTGCACCGAAATTTTGTAATCCTAAACGATTGATACCAAACAATAAAGCAAGTTAACAATAGTTTTTCTTAACTGGAACCAATTGAATCACATACCCATCCTCCATACACAAATAATGGAATAAAACATCAATTGTACCGGAATTTTGTTAAGCAAAAGAAATAAATATATGCAATAAACTCAGGCTTTTCTTAAACAGGAAAGCAATTAACTAACAAGATTGTTACCTCAAATTTTGCATCCTCTTTTCCAATATGTTTGCATCTTCTTCCAGGGAGAATTGATATCAAAATATCATTATGTTGTCATCCTTATGCAAAACAAAAGAATAACAACAACCAACCTTTACCAGAGAAAGGTGGAAAACAGGTTTTTAACTATTGCAAGCAAAAGCTGAAAACCCCTGAAACACATATGTTTTTATGCTAAAACAAAACATATTCAACATTTTGTTACTTTTTCACATATTGTTTCTATCTGAACCCCTCATGATCCTTTGATAAATCCTACCAATATGGGCTAGAACTTAAACCTGCTAAATAAAAAGTCACCCAAACCATAAGGGTTCACAACATTATGAGTTCGAATATCAAGGTAGTAAAATCGAAATCAAACATCCCATAAACATACATAGCAATAAAATAAAGCATTCAAGCACAGGCTATGTAAATCAAAAACTATCACAAGAGAAAATTATAAATCAAATAATTTTCTACAAGCCAGCACATGATGTAGAAGATCATGGCTAACTGCATGTATGATGGCATTCAAACCATCAGAATTCTTTCTTCATGAGTACAGAACGCTAAGCGTTTAAACTCTATTTTCGAATAATCCATCAGTTGTTGATATCCGTCTTCGATTAATAGCCAAGTATTGAAATCTCGGAATTGAAGAAAGGCTTTCATAGCAGATTTCCACAATGGGTAGTTTGTCCCATTAAATCTTGGTGGTACGTTAATTGAATCAGACATGGATTCAATTTCTTATAGGATGGATCGCACCAAACACAGAATGTTAGATCTTTTCGTGTTTTCATGCTCTGATACCAATTGAAAAGGCGAGGGTACCCAAATATACCTCAAGCTAAAAAACATCCACCTATAAGTCCTTTCTCCGAAAGTGATTGTCTATGGACTTAGTCGAGACAATACAACTAATTGTTTCACACTTCGTGTGATCTTCTATGGATACGAGATCGAGACAATACAACAACGAACTATTTTTACTTGATAATAGGTTCCGACTTAACCAAACACAATAGGATTGCTATCAAGTAAATAGGAATTAACGTTTGTGTAATTTACTTTAAATTATAATAACAACAATTATAATTGCGGAAAATAAAAGTAAATGACATAGTAAGATTTTGTTAACAAGGAAACCGCAAATGCAGAAGAACCCCGGGACCTTGTCTATAATTGAATACTCTTAGGATTAAGCCATTATACAAAATCAAACCAACTTCGTATAGTTCAGACCAAGCAACTAAAACTATATATCACCTAGTTCCGTCTGTATTCCCACGTATCCGACCTGTAATAAGTCACGTACTTGGAACAAATCCTTTGGTTAGTATTCCAAACTGTAAAGGAATAACAAATATGTTTGGTATCAACTCTCTTCAACCAAGTGATATGAGTTCGACAAAGGATCTTTTGTTTATCTCAATAAACTCCTTCGTCAGGTTGTTAGATCTATCTTATTCTCAACTACCAAAGGTAATTATTAAGATTTTGCAATCAATACTTTTAATCGCAAAGAATTATATTGATGCCGATCTACACAACTAATCAATCTAATCTATCACAAAGATAAACTGATTATAATTGGATCCTCTTTTACCGAAACAAGTATTGTGCACACCAAAGATTATAAACCAGAATCAGAAATCTTCAAAATCTTCTTTGTCTTCAAATCTTCTTTAATCTTCAATCATCACCTGCACACAATCACTTGAATCTTCTTCAAATAAATCACGCACAAAACGGAGTCTGTTAACGATGGATTATCACAAGGTCGTCTTTAGTTCTACAAACAGTCTAAACATCCCTGTCAAAAATTCGATATATTTTGAGTGAATCTTACATAAGAAGAGAATATTCTCAAGCATAAACAAACTAGGTGCAATCTTTAGTGATCTACACTATAATAGGAATTTCAGAGATGAACTTTACAGGATCTACTCTGTAAAAGTTGGATAAAAATCTTAGAGAGGCGGAAGAGTTATCTCTATTTCATAAAATTTTCATTAGTTTTACAATTAGGTTCTCAACCAAACAAAAGGAAGAAGAAAGTTCAATCACGTGCCAAGCACACGGACAAGCTAAAGGCACCAGTACAAGGGTGGCCCGTAAGACAAGTACCAAGGGATATGACAAATTCCCACCGCTGCAGGTAATCCTTATCCTCAAGGATGAACTTTTTAAAGGCATATTTGATAAATGCAGTATCCTCCCAAGTCACATCACCCTCTACCATATGCGACCATTGAATTTGGATTTGTGGAATGTGTTGGCGACCTTTGAGAAGAGTCCTGGACTGGAAGGCCTGAACTGGTTTCACTTTGAATAAGCCCTCTTTATCTACTGTAGTAAGCAATGTTTGTGGAAGCAGTTTGTCCCAAGCTTCTTTTTTAATTGTGACACATGAAAGACATTGTGAATACGCGATGAGCCTGGCAGTTGGATACGATAAGAAACATCACCTACTCTCTCCAATACCTTGTATGGACCAAAAAATTTGGCTGCAAGTTTAAGATTTCGACGAAGTTGGATAGAAGTCTGTCGATAAGGTTGCAGACGTAAGTACACCCAATCACCCACTACAAAATATCTTTCTACTCGTTTCTTATTTACATGTTGTTTAATGCGGTGCTGGGCAGCAAGGAGGTTCTATCGTAAAATATCTGTCATAATGCCCCTATGGTGTAGATAGTCCTCTACCACTTCATGATTGACTGTACCAGCATGATGTAGTCCAAATTGAGGCGGAGAGTAGCCGTAGAGAGCTTGGAATGGGGTAAGCTTGAGGATGGTGTGGTAGGTGGTATTAAACCACCATTCGGCAAGGGATAACCAAGAAACCCACTTTCCAGGCCTATAGCTGCACATACAACGCAGATAAGACTCCAAACACGCATTCACACGTTCAGTCTGACCGTCCGTATGAGGGTGATACGCCGTACTCAGATGGAGTGAAGTAGCCACAGCCTTGAATAAGGCTTGCCAAAAGCTACTCAAAAAGACTGCATCTCTATCTGACACAATGGTTGTAGGGAGACCATGGAGATTGAGAATAGTGTCAATGAATATTTTTACCACAGACTGAGCAGTATAAGGGTGGCTGAGAGCTACAAAGTGAGAATACTTCGTAAAGCGATCAACAATGACTAAGATTACTTCCCTGCCTTCTGATTTGGGTAGGCCAGTTATAAAGTCCATACTCAGATGCTTCCAAGCCTGATCAGGTACAGGCAAGGGTTATTGTAACCCTGCAAGTAGATGGTGGTCGACTTTGTGTTGTTGGCATATGTCGCATTGCTGGATGAATTGAATCATCTCCTTCTTGAGACCTGGACATTGGAAATAAGACTTGGCTCGCTGGTAACTGGCTTGCATCCCTGAATGGCCACCAATGGCAGATGAATGAACAGCCGTGAGAATGTTATGCCTAGAAGCACCAGTTTTTCCAACATATATTCTGCCCTGCAACTTTAGAATTCCATTAGTGTACGTATACCCATCAGCATTAGTAGGAGAAACAAGAAGCTTAGGGATCCAGAGTGAAGCAATTGGATCATTCTCATAGATGGTTACTACTTCTGCAAGCCATTTGGGTTCAGCAGCTGAGATTGATGAACATGTAACACGATATAAAGCGTCAGCGATGCGGTTCTCGGAGCCTTTTTTATAGTAGAGGGTATAATCATAACTGAGCAACTTAGTGAGCCATTTCTGCTGAAGAATGGTGTGCAGTTGTTGCTCCATAAAGTACTTCAAAATCTGATGGTCCGTAAAAATCTTGAAATGGTTTACGAGTAAGTAAGATCTTCATTTGTTGACTGCAAGCACAATGCCTAACAACTCCTTCTCATATGTAGATAGCGATCGGTACTGAATGACCATTCCTTTGCTAAAGAATGAAATAGGATGACCCTCCTTCATTAAGACTGCGCCTACACTACAATCACTAGCATCTGATTCTACCTCAAAGGGCTTAGTGAAGTCAGGCAACACAAGAATAGGAGTAGTAGTGACCCTCTTTTTGAGTTGCTCAAAAGCAGCTTCAGCAGCATCATTCCAAGAAAAATACCCTTTCTTGAGTAATTGAGTTAGTGGTTGACAGATCAAGCCATAGTTGCGAAAAAAATTTGTGATAATAGCCTGTTAGGCCGAGGAAACCACGTAAACCTTTTAGAGTAGAAGGTCGAGGCCAGTTAACCATACACTCTATCTTGGCTGGGTCAGCTGCGACACCATGCCTTCTAATGATATGACCTAAATATTCTATCTGGGGTTGGCCAAAAGAACACTTGGTTCGTTTAACAAACAGGGAATGGTGCTGCAGAATAGATAGAGCTAAATGGAGATGCTTACAGTGGGAATCCAAAGTAGGACTATACACGAGTATGTCATCAAAAAAAACTAAAATGAATTTCCGAAGATAAGGTCCAAAAATATCATTCATGAGGGATTGAAAAGTGGCCGGGGAATTGGTAAGACCAAAGGGCATTACTCGAAATTCAAAATTCCCGTGATGTGTACGAAAAGTAGTTTTTTCAATATCATCTATGTGAACCCTAATCTGGTGGTATCCAGCTCGAAGATCTAATTTGGATAATATAGTTGAACCAGATAATTCATCAAGTAGTTCATTAATAACGGGGATCGGATACTTATCTTTAACAGTTATGGCATTCAGCTTGCGGTAGTGGACACAGAATCTCCAATCACCGTCTTTCTTTTTGACCAAGATTACAGGGGAGGAATACGGACTGTGACTTAGCTGAATGACTCCTGCCTGTAACATTTCGTGCACTAGCTTATCATTCACCTCCTTTTGTATAAATGGTACTCTGTAAGGACGTGAATTTGGAGGAGAAGCATTTGGAAGAAGATTTATGTGGTGGTCATGAGCTCGTGTTGGATGCAGAGAAGTTGGAGTCTGAAAGATGGTGGGAAATTGATCCAATACGGCAGAAATCTGTGGTTGAATGTCCACTTGTGGTGTGGTAGCAGATAAGGAGAAAAAATGTCCAATAAAACCTTGCTTGCCTTTTTTGAGGAGCTTGCGTATTCTGGTGCTTGACATCTATGAAAGATCAGCTTCTTCCTTATGTCCTACTAGTTCAATTTCCTTTCCGTGGTGTTGGAATTTTACTAGAAACTTCTTGAAGTCGAAAACCATAGGAATCTTTTCACGCATCCAGTCCACCCCTAGGACCATGTCATACCCACCAAGTTCTAAGATATGCAAGTCATGGGAAAAATTATGTCCCTGCATACTCCAACTGAACTCAGCACATTTGGCCTGACTAAGCAATTTATTTCCATCAGCAACAGTAACCTGTAGAGTTGGGGTAGGAGTGTGTATACAACCACTTCTTTGAGCAGCTGCATGGTCCAGAAATCTGTGAGTGCTGCCACTGTCGATTAAGATGGTGAAGCCATGCTTCTTTACAAATCCCTTAATCTTGATGGTTGCAGGAGAAATGTTACCAGCTAGGGCATGCACATAAATCTCCATGTCTTCCTCTAACTCCACAATTTGAGGGCTAGAACCTTCTTCCAGTTCCACAGAATGAACTGCTTCTTCATCATCAGCTACTATCATATATAGTTGTTATTTATTACATTTGTGACCCTTGGTGTACAACTCATCGCAGTTGTAGCAAAGTTATTTTTCCCGTTTTGCTCGCATCTCTGCATAGGTAAGTTTCTTCACAGGTTTCATTTTAGGACTAGTAACAGTAGGGGTAGTGACTAATGGAGACAAAACTGAAGGTTTTCTAGGAACATTTAATGCCTTTCCTCCAGAAGTAAATCGGGAAGAAAATTTTGGTTGGCTCTTATTAGCCCTGTCCAGGATAAATTCCTGTCTTCTAGCTAGAAAGATTGTTTGTTGTAAGGTGAAAGGAGTGAACATTTTCACTACTAATCGTATATCCTCCTTCAACCCACTAACAAAACTTTGGATGAAGTAATCTTCAGCGAGAGATGGGTTCTTAGCTAGCATTAAGGCCTTTAGTTCCTCAAATTTCTCTTGATACTCCATGACTGTATTAGTTTGATCCAACTTATTAAACTCCCCTACAACACTATCATGACCTAGTTCCTGAAATCTAGTGCAAACATCAATAATAAAATCTTCCCAATACAAAATACCCTTACCTATTTGGTAATCTTGGAACCAATTGTCTGCTTTTCCCTCCAAGTACAGGGTAGCCATGTGCACTTTCTGTTCATCATTCATTTGATGAAGAAAGAAATATTTCTTACACTTCCTAATCCAAGCTCTAGGGTTAGTACCATCAAAGCGAGGAAAGTCCACTTTAGGTTTGTAATTTGAAAACCGACCTTCACCTAACTGATGAGTCTGAATGATTCGCTGTTGAGGAGTCAATTGATACCCTTGAAATGTGTTGCGAGTAGAAGGATCATCATCTTCCCACAGAGGAGTATTATCAGCATCCTGATTATTTCCCTGAGAGAAAACTTGAAGATCGAGAAGCAATTGCAACTTCTTATCCAAAGATTGAAGAAGTTCTGATTGATTACCGATATCGGTTTTCATTGTATGCACATCGGCTATAACAGATCTGAGCGACTTCACTTCGGCACGTAATCCTTGTAATTCCATACTCAAATTCTTGGTGGTTTCGTCCAATTTCTGTAACCTAGTACCATATTCCATGATAACTACCAAGGAAAGACCTAATCTGATACCACTTGTAGTGATCTACACTACAATAGGAATTTTAGAGATGAAATTTACAGGATCTACTCTGTAAAAGTTGGATGAAAATCTCAGAGAGGCGGAAGAGTTATCTCTATTTCATAAAATTTTAATTAGTTCTACAATTATATTCTCAACCAAACAAAAGGAAGAAGAAATTTCAATCACGTGCCAAGCACACGGACAAGATAAATGCACCAGTACAAGGGTGGCCCGTAAGACAAGTACCAAGGGATATGACACAATCAAAGTTCAACCATCGTTAGTCAATCAAATCAATCGAAAACACAAGATAAACCGCAATTATCATAAGTGATTTTGCCTAATTAGATTAGTCTCCTCTCCGAATAGGCGGCTTCACCTATAACAACACAATTGAGGAAGTTTGCTATCACAAATTATTAGTTTGCTCGAAATGCAAACTTCAAGTATTTATAGACAAGGAAGTTTGGACACCAAGGAATTTTCACAACCGAAAATATTCTCAAGATATGCAATATAATTCCAAATTTTGTTTTCATAATTCCTGGAAATGTTCTGTCCAAAATATTGACCGAAAATATTTTTGGAAAATCTCTAACTAGTAAATGCACATTACTAATTCTTATTTTCCTAAAATAAAATTAAAAACCTTAAATAAAAGATTTTTAATTTATTTATTTTTCGATCCTGGGATTTTATTTCTTTTGAACAATAAAAGATAAGCGTTATTGCACGTGTTCAAAGTGTGTCGATATTCTTACTTTGTAAGTCCTCTTTCATACTTACAACCTTGAAACCGATTTGCCACACTTCCAAACAAGTTTAGAATTGGTTCATCTGACTTTCAAGAACTATGCGATTGATCAAGAACACTCAATCACAAATCATGGGTTTAACAGTTCTACCAAAACAAGTTTTGGTTCTACCTCTATGTGAGTAATGTGCATAGTCACACTAGCTTTCCGAAATTTGGTTGACTAGGTACTAGGATCGGTTCCCCACGTATATAAGGTATCTAACTTGTATGTGTTGCACATGTCCCTAGGATCGGTTCCCCTTTTCCTAAAACCATGTTGCACATGTCCGTAGAATTGGTTCCCCTTTCTGCTACAAACTTTATGCACCTCATACAAGGATCGATTCCCTTTTGTGATGTGTTGCTCCTCTTACTAGGATAGGTTCCCCTTTACCAGAGTTGGTCATACACAAAATCACAAAATCGATCATACCATCTCAGGTAATTACTTAAGACCGGTTTCACTAATAAAAGTCACACCAATACAAAATTTAGGCCTTTGTGAATAGTTTTACCAAGAACATAAACAAGTCATGAGCGGTTATACTAATCACACATATTGATAGTTCATAATATATGCAATGAATAACAATATCAATAATGCATGGAGATTTCCTTTTCAATTCACAAAACTAGTTCATGAATCTACTTCCTTAAAACACATGTAAAACATTGTTTCCTAGGATGAAATCCTCACCTCATACCCATACATAATCACAATAGCATTCAAATGATTATGTCGATGTCTTATGTAAAAAGTTAAATGGTTAAGCAATAAACCTCGTATTGTATACTTTAATACTATGTCTATATAGTGTATTCATACTTCACAGTTTTGTTTTCAATATGCACGACTTGAAAGATACGTTAGGTAATAAAACAGTTCAAGTCAATTATCAGTAACCTCAAGTGGAAGGATGATGTTGTCGTTGTAGATCCTTACTTCTTCACATCTTCAAGCCTTCGAAATACTTGTAATGTCTCATATCCTAATACTTTCAATCTAACCTATACAAAGTTGACTCTAGTACATTTAAATCAAGCGACTCTTAAAATGAGTTTTTATTCACTAAAATATGACAACCAAACTTGACATACCAACGCTTGGTGGGTTCAACCGAGCAATTGATGCATTGTGGATGTTGCCAACCAACATTGAAATACCATTGGTGTCCCATTCCTATAGCATTTCCAAAATACCTAATATGTCCTTAGTAGTATTATAAATTAGAAGAGATAAGGTTAGAGAGAGGGAGTTTTGGTTTTAGAATATTGTGTGAGGATGAGAGTTTTCTCTTCTTTAGACCCTAATTGTTATCTCTATGGGGAATTAGATCTTCTAATTCTAGAGTATCAACTAGATGCCTCTCATAGTCTTGTAGTTTCCAATTTAATTGGGTAGAAAGTATAAGTTATTTGAGAAGAATCTCCATTTTTAGGTTCTTCCTTTATTCAAGGGGTAGAAGAAACTAATTTGGTTGATTGTTTATCCTTTTCAAGTTATCAATTTAAATTTGTTTCAATTATAAGCTTCCGCTTCTCATCATTTGGTATCAGAGCTTTGGTTTGATTCTCAAGGGAAAGTGGTGGTGGTAGAGATACTTGTTCTTGAGGTAAAAAACTACTTTTTTCATCATCAAGTAGTTTTGGTTGTTGATTGTTTTTATTGATAGTGTTTTCAAAGTGGGGTTTTCAATCTTATGTTGATTTCACTATGGGTTCAAAAGGAATAGTTAATTTGGATATGATTCATTCACAAGATGTGTGTCTGAAAGTTGTGCATGAAGTGTTTGATGATATGTATCTAAGAATGGGAGAAATTTTTGAAGAATATTATTTGAAACTTGTAAGTCTCCATAACCAAGTAAGGATTCTACCTAATGATTGTGATGGTATAAGTGATCAAGATGTATAAATTTTGGTTGGTGGATATGAAGATGAACAAACCTCCCACAAGATGTTTGCTAAAATGTCTCCACCAAAATTTGATACTTATTTGAGTCATAGGGAAAGTGAAATAGTGGGTAATCTTCAAATCTTTAATTATTTCACTACTATGGAGCAAGTTCTATCATGTAAGAATCAAGAGAAAGAAGAATACAATCATTCATGTTCAATTTTTGATGAGGTATTTAATGGTAGTGAAGTAAAAGATTTTGTTGTACCAAGGTATGATATTGAATTGGAAAATGCTATGTTAGAAGCATCTCGAGAACAATTTCAAGTATGTGAACCGACTACCGGAAGCAAGCCTTCACTCAAGGTACAACTAAATAGGGAGGCAATATATATGAATCCAGTTTGGGATTTCATTGAAGATAAGTTTCATGGTTGTAGTCTTCGTGCAAGGTTGAGAGAAATGCTTGGTGTTTCTTTACTACTTGGGGATGCTCTTAACTATGACCACAAGATGCTACATTTGGTGAGTAACTACAATGGAAGGTGTAGAGATAGAATCGTCTACAAGCAGGGAAGAAGTTCAAGCATAAATGGAGCATATGCTTTGAAGAATTCGAGGACGAATTTTTTTAAAGAAGGGGAGGATGATGCATTGTGGATGTTGCCAACCAATATTGAAATACCATTGGTGTCCCATTCCTATAGCATTTCCAAAATACCGAATATGTCCTTAATAGTATTATAAATTAGAAGAGATAAGGTTAGAGAGAGGGAGTTTTGGTTTTAGAATATTGTGTGAGGATGAGAGTTTTCTCTTCTTTAGACCCTAATTGTTATCTCTAGGGGAAATTAGATCTTCTAATTCTAGAGTATCAGCTAGATGCCACTCATAGTCTTGTAGTTTCCAATTTAATTGGGTAGAAAGTATAAGTTATTTGAGAAGAATCTCCATTTTTAGGTTTTTCCTTTATTCAAGGGGTAGAAGAAACTAATTTGGTTGATTGTTTATCCTTTTCAAGTTATCAATTTCAATTTTTTTCAATTATATGCTTTCGTTTCTCATCAGCAATGCTCTAATAAGAATATTTGTCTTTGTTTTTAATATCAACACTTTAGAAGACATAGATTGTGGGCTTTAGGAGTTTTACGAACTCTTTATCAACATCTTCTTTTCCATCAGAGATGGACACAGATGTTTTCGCAACTCCTGGATCATGAGTCAATGGAGTAGTAAAATCTTCAACTTTTAAGTAGTCATACTCTTGCATAATGTTAACTGAATCATACATAGATTCAATTTTTTATAGCTTGGATCACACCAAACACAGATTGTTAGATCTTTCCATGTTTGCCTGCTCCGATACCAATTGAAAATACGAGGGTACCAAAATATACCTCAATCTAAAACTTTTCCACCTATAAGTCCTTTCTATGAAAGTGATTGTCTATAAACCGAGTCGAGACAATACAACAAATTGGTTCACACTTCGTGTGATCGTCTATGGATACGAGATCGAGGAAATACGACAACAAGATAACTTGCATGATTGACTATAGATACAAGATGAATACAATACAACAATGAAGTATGTTTACTTGATAAATGGTTCGTACTTAACCAAACACAATAGGATTACTATCAAGTAAATAGGAATTAACGTTTGTGTAATTTAATTTAAACTATAATAACAACAATTATAATTACGGAAAATAAAAGTAAATGACACAGCAAGATTTTGCTAACGAGGAAAACTGCAAATGCAGAAAAACCCAGGGACCTTGTCCAGAATTGAATATTCTCATGACTAAGCCGCTATACAAAATCAAACCAACTTCGTATAGTTGAGACCAAACAACTAAACATATAGTTCACCTAGTTCCGTCTGTATTTCCATGCTTCCGACTGTAATAAGTCACGTACTTGGAACAATTCCTTTGGTCCGTATTCCAAACAGTAAAGGAACAACAAATCTGTTTGGTATCAACTCTCTTCAACCAAGTGATATGAGTTCGATAAAGGATTTTCTGTTTATCTCAAATAAACTCATTTTTCAGGTTTTTAGGTCTATCTTATCAACAACTGCCAAAGTAATTGTTAAGATTTTGCAATCAATACTTTTAATCACAAATAATTATATTGATGCCGATCTACACAACTAATTAATCCAATCTACCACAAGGATAAACTGATTATAGTTGGATCCACTTTTACCGAAACAAGTATTGTGCACACAAAAGATTATGAACCCAAATCAGAAATCTTCAAAGTCTTCTTTGTCTTCAAATATTCTTTAATCTTTAATCAGCACCTACACACAATCAACTTGAATCTCTTGTGATCAATCATGCGCAGAATGGAATCTGTTAATAATGGATTATCACAAGACGTCTTTAGATATATAAAGAATCTAAATATCCCTGTTGAAACTTCGATCTAGTCTGAGTGAATCTTATATCTGAAGAGAATATTCTCAAGAGTAAATAAACTAGGTGCAATCAAAGATCAACCACAGTTAGTCAATCAAATCAATCAAAAACAAAATATAAACCGAAATTATCTTGTTTCCACCAACGGTACTAATAGAGCTTCTCAATCCCAAATAAGTCTTTAAAAAGAGCGGTCGTAAGAGATTTCGCCTAATTAGGTTACTTTCCTCTCCGAATAGGCGGCTCCACCAGTAACAACACAACTGAGGTAGTTTTGCTGGCTCTGAGGATTAGTTTTCTCTAAATGCAAACTTTGATATTTTTGCTGGCTCTTAGAATTGAATACTCTGAGGATTATTTTTGGCTTGATTCCCGAATTCAACAACATAATAACTTGTATACATTCAATCCATAAATGTTATTCTTGAAATTATAATAACAAAGCTAATACTCCCCCTAAATGTAAGATAGGTAGATTTTATCAATCCGCATGTCTTTGTTATTCCCTTGTAGTCCATATAACTACAACCATCATATGATATGCTATTCCCCCTTAGTCTATGATTTTACTCTTTCGTTAGATAAACGTTTAAGCACCAATGTCCTTTCCCTTAGTGATACCAATCAATATAAATCAATACCAGTATCACTTGTTTACTCCATATATTTCCCCCCCTTTTTGTCGCAAAATAACAAAGAAACGAAAAAATAAAGGACAAACCGAAAGGATCTTACAAATCTCAATAGACTTGCAACCTATAGAGTTAAGCACAAGGGTTCCACACACCATTTTTGATAACCAATATCTAAACCGAAACTACAAAGTAATTTTGTTTTGATATGTTACCAAGGAACCAATTTCCCGAAGCAATTTTCCCTAATAGTTTAGCAAACCAAAAATCGACTAAGCACCTTAGTTCCTCTGCTAAACCGATTGTACAAATACAACTGCTTGTTCGATAAGTCCAAAATAAAGATAAATCTATTTTTCTTATCAGGTTCTAATTATCCATATAGCTTAGATCTTTAACTTTTGAACAAGACAAGTACTAGGTTAGTTAACTAGCATTTCTTGTTAAGGCATTCGATTAGACTTGAATAACCGAAACCTCCACTTTGATAAGTCTAACTAAAATCATAATTAACTTAGTTTCTCTTATCCATAATCGAATTAGTCTAAACAATTCATCCCAAAAACCTTTTCTTTCATTAAGCCATAAACAATTCATACAAACCAAATAAATCAACTTGCATAATTATTTACCTCAACCGAAAACAATTGAAACAAACATAGACATTAAAGCACTGCAATTGCACCAAAATTTTGTAAGCCTAAACGATTGATACCAAATAATAAAGCAAGATAAAAATAGTTTTTCTTAACCGAAACCAATTGAATCACACACACATCCATACACAAATAATGGAATAAAACATCAATTGTACAATAATTTTGTTAAGCAAAAGCAATAAATATATGCAATAAACTCGGGCTTTTCTTAAACAGGAAAACAATTAACTAACAAGATTGTTACCTCGAATTTCACATCCTCTTCTCCAATATGTTTGCATCTTCTTTATTGATATCGAAATATCATTATGTTGTCATACTTATGCAAAACAAAAGAATAACAACAACCAACCTTTACCAGAGAAAGGTTGGAAACCGGTTTTTAACTATTGCAAGCAAAAGTTAAAAAACCCTGAAACACATATACTTTTGTGCTAAACCAAACGATTCAACATATTGTGACTTTTTCACATATTGTTTCAATCAGAAACCCTTACGATCCTTTGATAAATCCTACCAACATGGGATAGAACTTAATCATGCTAAACCAAAAAGTCACCCAAACCATAAGGGTTCACAACATTATGAGACAGAATACCAAGGTAGTAAAACCGAAATCAAACATCCCATAAACATACATAGCAATAAAATAAAGCATTCAAGCAAAGGCTATGTAAATCAAAAATTATCACAAAAAAAACTGCAAATCAAATAATTTTATTCATAATAAGATTGTTTTATTCGTAAAATAGACTTTACATAAAGAAGCCTAATCTCAAGTAAGAGTTTACTCTTATTTTTTCTTTGCATGCCTTATTAGAGAATTCCTTTTGAAGAATCTCTGTTTCAAGTAGATCCTTTTTAGAGTATTCCAAACTCCTTTTAAACTCTCCAAGGTCCTCAGGCCATCTATATCTTGCAATAGATTGTTCATACCTAGAGATATTTATCTTGGCATCTAAGCTTTCATCAGATAGCAGATCTCTTCTTCCAATGAGTTCCATAGTTCCCTCAAACATATTTTGAGCTAGAATGATTGAGAGATATGTATTGATAGGAAAAGAGCAAAGAACGGAACATAGTCCATATTTTATTTCTCATAAAATGTGGAACTAGACTCAAGAGTTCTTTCAATTTTCTCCACACAAAAATTACAGACAACATCAAAGAATTCTTTTTCTTTTAACATGAAAGGAATCAAGTGAAGATTTCTTGACTGAGGCAAGGAACTGCAAGAACTAATAATCTTCGAAATTTTCTTTATTAAGTCTTCCATATTTTATTCATATGAAGAATCCATTGTTTCACAGGGTTGCAAAAACTTAATTTGAAGACCATAACCGGACTTATTTATAGTCCCTCTTTTTCCTTTTTTGAACTACACTATAATTAGGAAAATTTACATAATCTAAAATCTTACTCTAAACAAGCAAAGAAGATATTGCAAAAATATCTGAGAAGTTTTATGGAGTTCTGATTAACTCTCTTTTTGTCTTACTATGGTGTAGAAGATCATAAAAATATGTTTGCACATTACTAGATATCCCAAGATTTGTTTTGAGTCTAAGTACTAGACGTTCATAGTCATTTTTATCTAAGATTACAACATGATTGTTTTTCTTAGAATTTGTTTTGAATGGCTTCCTCTTGGGTACTATATCGGGTTTTACAATCTACTTGGAGGTGGTATTTGAATGAAGATTCTTCATTTCTAGCGACATTGCATCTTTCCACTTTGAAACATCAGATCTCATATCCCTATTGATAAATTTGTTACCCTTACTATTATTTTTCCTTTTAGGAATGTTTCTTTTAGGATATGATCTTGAATTCTTTTTAATAATTCGTTTGTCTCACAGGACAATGATAATCTGAGAGGTTTTTGACACAGTTCAATTCTTTAGAAACAAATGCAAGAGCGTTTTGCATCTTTCGAATTTTACAATCCCTTTGCATATGACCTTTATCTATACAATAATAACAATGCTTATTGAAAGGAGTAAAGTTTTTAGTTTTACCTTTATCAGACGTTTGGTTAATATGTTGATCCTTGGTTGGAGTCTTCTTATGGATGCTTCCGGAGATGGTTTCCGTCGTAATATCAATTGAGCACTTGGGTGTATCAGGCATACAACCTTGTTCAGGTGGATTTTCTAGAGTGGATGGTCTAACAGCCTTTACGAATTTTACTTCCTTGTTGATTGACAACGTATCAATTCCATCATATCTTAATCCACGTTTGTCTCCATGACTTCTCCCTGCATCCAACATGGAAGATAAATTGATTGTACTATCATTGAGTCTTCTTAGCGTTACATCTTCCATTCTAAGACCTTGATTCTTTCAAGAGCTTCAGCTAGTTGATCCTCAAGAGGATTTTTTATGAAGGAATATGACACATGTTATTCATTACTCGTTGATTGTTGAGAATTAATCTTTGCTTCTTACTCAACAAGTTTATTATTCAATAAGTAATGTTTCCTGTTGAGATTCTCAAACTCAAGAGTTTTTGAGTGTAGACTTTCTTTGTAGTCTTTAAGTAGATATCTGGAATTCTAATATCCATAGAAGAAGCCAGAAAATACTTCTCTTAGTTTCTTATTTTCTCTGCTGATAGGAACAAGGAGTCCAATTACATCCGAGGAGAATAATGTTTTTGTGGAGACAACTCCTAGTAATGAAGAAAATTTAGATAGATCATCTTCAATATCTTGATCAATTTCTGAGTCACCATCTTCAGAAATCTCATCAAGTTGCTTTTCAAGGCAAGTTTGCCAATCACCAGAGTCTATATTATAGGTGTTAGCATGTTCATTAGATTCACAGAAGATATTCTCCTCAAGTAAAGATTTTTCATCTTGACTTACGTTAACTAAATCAGATATAAATTCAATTTCTTATAGGTTGGATCGCACCAAACACAGATTGTTAGATCTTTTCGTGTTTGCCTGCTATGATACCAATTGAAAATACGAGGGTACCCAACTATACATCAATCTAAAAAATTTCCTCCTATAAGTCCTTTCTTCGAAAGTGATTGTCTATAGACCGAGTCGAGATAATACAACAAATCGGTTCACACTTCGTGTGATCATCTAAGGATACGAGATTGAGACAATACGACAACAAGATAACTTGCATGATTGACTATGGATACAAGATCGAGACAATACAAAAACCAAGTATGTTTACTTGATAAATGGTTCGGACTAAACCAAACACAATAGGATTACTATCAATTAAATAGAAATTAACATTTGTGTAATTTACTTTAAATTATAAAAACAACAATTATAATTTCGGAAAATAAAATTAAATGACACAGCAAGATTTTGTTAACGAGGAAAATTGCAAATAAAGAAAAACACCGGGACCTTGTCCATAATTAAATATTCTAAGGATTAAGCCGTTATACAAAATCAACCAAGTGATGTGAGTTCAACAAAAGGCTCTTCTGTTTATCTCAAATAAACACATTTATCGGGTTCTTAGATCTATCTTATCAACAACTATCAAAGTAATTGTTAAGATTTTGCAATCAATACTTTTAATCAAAAAAAATTGTATTGATGCCGATCTACAAAAATAATCAATCCAATATACCACAAGGATAAAACGATTATATTTGGATCCTCTTTTACCGAAACAAGTAGTGTGTGATGAGTGCCAAATATTGCATATTCATACATCTTTTTATTGACACTTAACTCATCTTTTGCGCTTTATTTTCATTTATTATCCCAAATTATGTATATTTACTATTTTCAAGAATAAATATTCGTATTAATTAATTTTGTGTTTTTAGGTACTAAATAAAGCTTGGATGAATTGAGAATCCAAAAGAGCAGAAAGTTGGAAGCGTTGCAACCCGCTCGCGCATCAGTGGCAACCTGTTTACAATTCATGGGATCCAAAACCCATGATCCAAAACCCAAGACCCAAATCCATTTCCACCTCACCCCCATTGGATTCTTTCCAAAACATCCACCTCACCCCCATTGTATTCCATTTCATCCATCAATTAAAGAAAACATGTTTTGTTTAATTGTTGAGTGGTTGCTACAGTAAAATTCGAATCCCAAGTGTGAGTGAGTTTTTGTGTATAAATAGAGAGGGTTGTTGTGTTGAAAACTCATCCAAGAATAGCTTGTTCATGTTAGTTTATCAAATTTCAGTTTTGTTGTAATGTTCTTCATGTTCCAGTTTCATTTGCTAGGGTTTAAATGAAGCCGTAACTTATTGGTATGTATTCATATCTTGTATATTGTTCTTGAAAGTTTAGAATTGTTTAAAGTATAATTTAATCCAAGTTTGTCAACATCTTGCTCTCACAATGTATGCCATGTATCCATTGTAGTTAGAATATCTCCATGTTGATTATGCTACAACTCATGCTTAACCAAATATTGATCCTCAGATTATTTGTGCTTTAATTAGACAGTTAATGCTTTGGAGAAATACTTTAGTTGTGATTAAATTATCCATTGGAGAAACACCTTAGTTATATGGTAGACTTGAATCTACTATAGTGTTAATATTGATATTTTGTTTAATTTTGCTTTTGCTTTAAAACTTCGAAACCCTAACTACCTCTTTTGAGCTCAACAGGTGCCTTGAGTAGCTGTTGTAAAGGCAAAGGAAAGGAAGGAAAGGAAGCGAAAGGAAGCGGAAGAATTTTTTATTTAAAAAAAAAAAAAAAAAAAGAGAGTTTATTTTATTTATTTTTAGTTTGTATTAAGAGTCCTTTACTCTTGTAATTTTCTTTTTCTTTTGCACTTTATTTTGGACTTGGACATTCTATTTTTATTTTTATTTTTTAAACCCTACGGAAGGGTAGTATTAAATATCAAACTGTTTGCAGAGAAGGACGGTGATTACAATATCACCTCGGCCCCTCGGGTTCGTTCATGACATAGGAGTCGTGGCCCGAGTCGACAACAACGGTTCATCCCCCGTCTGGAACGGGAGGTAAGCTTGTCGAAACACTCGTGAATCCCCTGTTAGCGAGTTACTGTATTCCTTCGGTTGCATATATGTTGAGGATTTGAATACGGCTGTTTTACTTTCCTAGTAAAGGGCAAGGACTGGCCATACAAGATAAGGGTTCGGATTTCATCACCGTTCTCTTCTTGCCCGCCTTAGGAAAACGATACCTACGCGAACCTAAGATTTAAAATTTGAAATAGAACAAGACCTATAAGGTAACGAGCTTAGTAGGAAAGTCGTTCGAAAAATATTGGTTCTCTTTAAGCATACTTCGAAGTTCATGACAGTTTCTGTAAATTGAATGCGTGACTGCGCCGCCTTGTAATACGGTGAGGCCTTGGGTATCAAAGCTCTAGCAGCTTCCCTCGCCTCTATTCAATTTACTTAAACTCGGATTGATTCCAGAGGAGTTTGCTCAGATTGTAACGAATTCCATTTCGAAGGATTAGAAGCTGGTCTAGAAAACAATCTAAGTGGAGCCATCATGCTTTTTGTTTGCTAGAAATTAGTAGGTTTACTATGGTGGAGTCAACCTTGTTTGTGATTGAATAGAACTTCCCTTCCTTGTTTGTGGTATTCTATTTTTATTTTTATTTTTCATGAATTCAAAAAAAAAAAAAAAAAAAAAAAAAAATTGGTATGTGTACCTCCCAATCTATGCAACAAGCCTAGTGCGAGATCATGTCAGGATTTTGGTCTGCAACTGGGAATTCAAACAAATCCATTAGAGAGCTTGCTTACGGGCACGCTTCATATTATGAGCCTCCCACGGACCATGATGTCAATAGTTATAGGGATTTTTATGGACATTTTCACAGTCCTGAACCTCAATATATAAACCCTAATGACTATTCACACATGTATCATCCACCACAGGGTGAAAATGAACATCTTTACAGTTCCCAAAGCTCACAGTCATCATTTTTGGATCAGTTAGAAGCTAAAATTACACCTTTAGAAATGCAATCTGAAATTTATGCTTGTACCTTATGTGGAGGCTTAGACCATCCTGCTGAGAATTGCTATATTTTGCATGATTTTAGGCAATCTAGAGAATACCATGAAAATCCAAAATATGAAATGCCAACAGATTACAAAGCTGAGAGTCATTGGGACCATAATCAACCTTTTCAAGGTTGCGATTTTATATACCCTAATGACCATGCACATATGTATCATCCACCACAGTGGGAAGTTGAACAATTTTGTACTTCTCAATCTGTGGAGGAAAATCTCAGACTCATCAAACAAAATAATGCTAGGAGTGTATTGCATAATAAACCATATAGCATTGATTCTGAATTTCCTACTGTTGAAGACTCTCCTTCCATGGAACAACTTAATGCATTATTAAAAATGAATCTGATTCGTTTACAAAATGTAGGAAGGGAGGAATTTCAGGATGAAATATTTGTTTGTCCTAATGAAATAAAATGTGAAAATAGTATGCCTAGTCTTACTTGTGCAGATGATATTGCATATGAACCTGTTTTAAATGAAGGGACTAGAAATACTACAATTTTGAATAGGGAAATGCATTTCTATGATGATGATGATGATGTTGTTATGTTAGAAGAACATGTTTTTACTGAAAATATTGTCGAACCTTTGGGTTCAGAGACATTAGGCTTCTCTGCCTCGACCTTAATGAATGATGTTTCTTCTAATGTTCCATATACATGTGATGTGGTTACTAATCTTGACCATGTGCAGTTGTCCTGTGAAAGAGAGCATGCTACACAACTTGTTTGTGACTTAGAAAATGTTGAATCTTCTGTAGACACAAATGATACTATGCATGAAAATAACTTTAATGTGTCTGATTCTCTGCCTGGGTCACATTGTGATGTCTCTTTGGATTTGTATATGCATGAGAATAAAACTTTTGATGATGATTATGAACTAGGTCTTGATGAATTGTTCTATGAATGTGAGCATACTGTCACACTTGTATATGACTTAGGAGATGTAAATGTAGCTAATGATAATGGTACTCTTGATCTCATCCATATGAGCAACTTAGACGTGACTATTCTCCTGCTTAAGTCACCAACTGATAGACTTGCACTAGACCTAAGAATTGTTCCTTTTAAGCGTGCTGAATCAATGTTGTTGACAATTCCAAACATAGGGTTAGAGTTATATGCATCTCAAATTCTTTTGGACTTTTTGTCCACTAAATATCATGTTATTGAGAAGTCATATCTGGAATACCCTCATGTTTTCCCATCCATCCCTGACAAATCCCACTTTGAGCTAGACCTTCTGCGTGATGAACCCCTAAAATTGTTAGATTTCGTGCCCAAAAGTATTTCTATTGAAAAATCTAGGTTTGGGGGTATCTCATTTTGTTTTACTTTCTCACTTGCATTTCTATCATATCATAATTTTGTGAGATTGTTAAAATTCCTGCACTTCGTCTTTTGGGTTGATCCTCAACTCTTTAGATTGCTAGTGTATGGTGAATTTTTGTATATAATAATCCAGTAGATATTGTTGAATCTTGTTTCATGAACCGGTTAAGTTGTATTTTGTATATATTGTGCTAATCCATTGTGACATAAACTGAGTTAATGTTGGATTCTAGCATTGAATAATGAGGCTCTAATCTTGCTTTTGGCATCTGGTAATCTCTTCCCTTTGAATCTATTTTGTTCTCATGTTGTGTTGTTGTTTCTGTTATCTTTTGAAACATTGAGGACAATGTTAGATTTAGGTTTGGGGGTGTGTTTTTCATATAGAGTTTTTAGTCTTTTATTTAAAAATTAAAAATCAAAAAATTTCAAAAAAATCTTTTGCAAATATTTGCATAAAACCTCCAACTTTTAGAGATCTTAGAGTCACTAGTATGCTTCTAGCTATGTTTACATAGAGATTCTGACCGAAATAGCTGAACTTGGAAGTACCGGAGAACACAATCGGGTTTCTTAGGTTATTAAAGCGTTAAAGTTGGATTTAACCATGCCGGTGGGCAAATTAGGTGCTGAAAAGATATTCGGTAGTAGAATTGTGATCACCCATAGTGGAGACTACCCATTTTTACATCAAGCGAGGCACCGACCTTCAATTTGTGACTTTCTAAAAAATCTTTTAGAGTGTGTGTCACCGTACGTTAATTCCGGGTAGGAATAGTGAGCTACCCAACTTCGCACCACTTTCAGCACTATTTTTGATCTCTTGAGTGCTAATTTTGTCAATCATGAGGGTGACGTCTAAAGATGAAAACTCCTTCTTGTAGTTCGATGAGCAATTAGCATCACTCTCTCTCAACAACATCAACAGATCCATAGAAACACATCATCAACGAGCAGAGCAGCGTCAGAATTAGTCCAAGGTTTACATGCAATACAGTACAAAGAGCAGAATTCTATACACATTTGAAGAGGTATTTTACAAGGGAAAAGCAAAGAAAATAAGATGAGAATTAGTGAAGTTTATGAAATCAAGACAATACAAGTTGTGAAGAATTGAGTAATAAAGTACTTCATCCATGGAATTAGTAGTTTCATTATTTTTGTTTCATGTTTAATTATAAAAAAAAATCAAAAAAAAATCAAAAATAAATAAAAAATAAAATCAAAAATAATATTGAAGTTTATTTTCTTAGTTTAGTTTTGATACCACCATGGTAAAGAAGAAAAATTCAAGAAGAAAATTCCAAGCAACAAAGAAATTGAAGAGAAAAGTTACAAATTGTCAAGTTTTTGAAGTTCAGAAGTTCATCATCAACAATTGAACACCGAAGATTGAAGACATTTCTATGGATGCTGTGAGAGTGGTGTTGATTGCCGATCGGATGTGAAGGTAAGTGAGTACTCCCATCCTTTCTAATGGTTGATTTCCTTTCTTAGAGATCATCAGAAAAAGATTCTTTTTGTCCACAATTCTGTGGAGTCTCCAGAAATTATTTCGGAAGGTTCTCCTTCCCACCATCAAAGTGTGCAGGATTTCCCTCTTTATTCATGTTTGCACACATGAGAGACTAAAAAAGCGGTCTTTTTGAGTGCAAATATCATAAAACCCTATTGGTGAGGCAGAAGTCGAGGCTTGTGATTATTCTCGAACCCGAATTCTTTCATATGGTATGGTTATTTCTCGCTCAACTCTTAAGGATGAGAATGCGTTCTTTGGTAGTTCTAACTTCGTGTTACTAGCATGCAGAAACTCTATGTCCTCATAGCTCCTTGGATTCTTGGGACTCTTTTACGCTCTGAAGTTGGAGAAGGTTTTGTGGGTACATCTCTGATAGGCCCTCACGAGACTACAACTCGTCCACTAGGGACACCTAGGGGTTTAAAGGATTAGTGCATACGCTAAATGCATTCGAGAGACCAGCGACAGTGGTATAGTTAGGATTTCTTAATTTCTGTTTCACTTGAGGACAAGTAAAATTCAGGTTTGGGGGTATTTGATGAGTGCCAAATATTGCATATTCATACATCTTTTTATTGACACTTAACTCATCTTTTGCGCTTTATTTTCATTTATTATCCCAAATTCTGTATATTTACTATTTTCAAGAATAAATATTCGTATTAATTAATTTTGTATTTTTAGGTACTAAATAAAGCTTGGATGAATTGAGAAGCCAAAAGAGCAGAAAGTTGGAAGCGTTTCAACCCGCTCGCGCATCAGTGGAAACCTGTTTACAATTCATGGGATTAAACAACCCATGATCCAAAACCCAAGACCCAAATCCATTTCCACCTCACCCCCATTGGATTCTTTCCAAAACATCCACCTCACCCCCATTGTATTCCATTTCATCCATCAATTAAAGAAAACATGTTTTGTTTAATTGTTGAGTGGTTGCTACAGTAAAATTCGAATCCCAAGTGTGAGTGAGTTTTTGTGTATAAATAGAGAGGGTTGTTGTGTTGAAAACTCATCCAAGAATAGCTTGTTCATGTTAGTTTATCAAATTTCAGTTTTGTTGTAATGTTCTTCATGTTCTAGTTTCATTTGCTAGGGTTTAAATGAAGCCGTAACTTATTGGTATGTATTCATATCTTGTATATTGTTCTTGAAAGTTTAGAATTGTTTAAAGTATAATTTAATCCAAGTTTGTCAACATCTTGCTCTCACAATGTATGCCATGTATCCATTGTAGTTAGAATATCTCCATGTTGATTATGCTACAACTCATGTTTAACCAAATATTGATCCTCAGATTATTTGTGCTTTAATTAGACAGTTAATGCTTTGGAGAAATACTTTAGTTGTGATTAAATTATCCATTGGAGAAACACCTTAGTTATATGGTAGACTTGAATCTACTATAAGGACAAGAATAATATTACAAGTTGAATGCATATCATAGGTTATTAGTGGATTTGAATACCCTAGTATCCATATTCTCAGTGTTTACATATCTTGTTATTTGCATCTTTTACTTTTATTATTTCAGTCTCTTGAAAATCATATCGTCGTATCGACAAAATCAAACCCCTTTTGGTTACTCTCTGAATCAGGATTTAGAATCAACTTCTACACTCACCAAGTCTCTGTGGTTCGACCTGTGCTTGCCCTGTGTTGCTTGTCGACACTGTGCACTTTCAGTTTATACATAGTTGTAGGTATCTTTCCGAGCCTACCAATGTGCACATCAAAGATTATGAACCCAAATCAGAAATCTTCAAAGTCTTATTTGTCTTCAAATCTTTAATTTGCACATGTACACAATCAACTTGAATCTCTTGTGATCAATGACGTGCATAACGGATTCTGTTAACAATGGATTATCACAAGACGTCTTTAGATCTACAAACAGTCTAAAGATCCCCGACGAAATTTTGATCTAGTTTGAGTGAATCTTATATCGGAAGAGAAGATTCTCAAGCATAAACAAAGCAATCAAAGTTAAACCAATGTTAGTCAATCAAATCAATCGAAAACAAAAGATAAACCACAATTATCTATTTTCCCCCCAACGGTACTAATAGAGCTTCTCAATCCCAAAGAAGTCTTTAAATTGAGCGGCCGTAAGAGATTTCTCCTAATTAGGTTACTTTCCTCTCCTAATAGGCAAGTCCACCAGTAACAACACAACTGAGGTAGTTTTTCTGGCTCTAAGGATTGGTTTGCTCGAAATGCAAACTTTGATATTTATAGAAAAGGAAGTTTGGACACCGAGGAATTTCCAAAACCGAAAATATTCTCAAGATATGGAATATATTCCAAATTCGGTTTCCATAAATCCTGGAAATACTTTGTCCAAATATTGACCAAAAATCTCTTAGAAAATTTCCAACTAGTAAATGCACATTACTAATTTTCATTTTTCCAAAAATAAAATTAACAACCTAAATTCTCAATTTAATTTTCGATCTAGGATTTTTCCTTTAACTATTAAGGAATATATTTGAACAATAAAAGATAAGAGTTGATGCACATGTTCAAAGTGTTAGAGCATTGCTCGGTCGAACTTGCATGCATTGCTATCTCAAGCATGTTTGTCAATATTAGTGATCAAAACTATAGGTCTTGATTTCTAGTCTACTATAGCTAAGGTCTCATACTAGGATAGAAAGTGTAGTTGAGATCAAGAACTCCACGGAAATCATCATACAAGACGAAGGACTACTCAAGGAACTGGTGGATATTCATCGAATAAAAGGTATGTGGAGACTTGAACTTATCCATCACTCAAAAATCTATTTATCTCATATCTTGAGACAAAAGTGGTTTTGCTGTATAGAATAAGATTATACAGATTTGGTATTTCGAGATGAGAATGCCTCGCCTATCTATTTCTCGAAATATATGTTGGTAAATCTTTTGCTTTAGCCAAGTTCATCTTTACCTAGTGATGAAAGTAATGTTAAGTTCCAATCACTTTGAAAATTGCTCTGACAAAAAATGGTTTGTGAATAACAACTATATAACGTCCTCTGAGAATGTTTCAATGATTAAAATGAGAGTTTAGACAATATAACCAATGGAGGATATAAGTATTGTTGTGGAAACATATATATGTATAAGTTCTTATTCCTTGAAACAAAGTTTGCGAACTTTGTTTATCAAGAGAACAGGAGAAGTGCGTGAGCTTCAGTCCGCGAACTGGCGAAGTTCTCAAACCAGAGAATTTCTGTTGGAGTTTTTGAACTCCAACCGGGAACTTAAGTCCGCGAACTTGAGTAGGTTATGTCTAAAAATGATATTTGTGAACTCATCTCTATAAACTAAGGAATGTTATTGCAAACCGTTGTTATATAGTTCATGAACATACTCTAGTGAATCAAATCGTTTTTGCTTCAATTATGTCTTGTGTAGTACATAAATATCTAAGCAATTGAACAACTATATAACTAGTTCATTTGAGTCATGTAAACTAGTTATGGTGAAGAAGAATATGGTTGATATGAAAGTTATCATATGGCTAACCATTTGGTTAACTATTGTTGAACCAACTAATGTACAAGTTTGGGTAAGGTTTTCACGAGCCTACAAACGTGCATTTCATGTATGTATAACAAGCTATGTTTTCGATCTAGCGGTTGATAAATATTAGCTTGAATCTAATCAGGTTTTCATCTAACGGTGAATATTGAATGCTTTGTTACTAAAATAACATTGATTGCAAACCATGATTTGAAAGACTAATAAGGGAGAACTCTAGCAACTGGGAAACCTAATCCCCACACCTTATGTGTGATACTAGTTGCATAGCTAGAGTCAATTCTCCATTAACCTTTGGTTTCTTCTTCAATACCAGGTTAACGACTTAAAGACTTCATTGGTATTGTGAAGGCATACCGATACTACTTTTAGCGTAGTTGCGTGATCTGATCTTGCATCTTCTATAGCACGAGTACAATTGTAATAATTGGATTTGATTTCTATCTCCGATAAGCAAGATAAAAAGTAGTCACAAATATTTTCGTCTCATCGTTTGTGATTCCACAATATATTTTTTTCGCTGCGTCGATTAAGACTATTATGAGGTGATTGATAATACTGAGTTGTTCTTAGGGAATATAAGTCTGGTTTATCAATTGGTTCTATTTTACCTTGATTTATCAAAAGACGGAACAAAACTCGTAGGTATATTCGTGGGAGACGGATTTATCTATTACCTTAGACTTTTCTATGTGATACAAATTTGTTTATTAAAGTCTTCGACTTTGGGTCGTAGCAACTCTTAGTTGTGGGTGAGATCATCTAAGGGAATAAAGTACGTAGTATCCTTCTGGGATCAGAGGCGTAGGAGCATAATTGTACCTTGGATCAGTGTGAGTTTGATTGGGGTTCAACTACAGTCCAGACTGAAGTCAGCTTGGAGTAGGCTAGTGTCTGTAGCGGCTTAATACTGTATATGTTTAATCTGGACTAGGTCCCGAGGTTTTTCTGCATTTTCGGTTTCCTCATTAACAAAATTCTGGTGTCTGTGTTATTTCATATTCCGCATTATATTGTTTATCTTTATAATTGAAATAATATTGGTTGTGCGTTGAAGTTCAATCAATTAGAATATCCAACCTTTGGTTGTTGATTTACATTGATTGACACTTGGATATTGGTCTTTAGTACCATCCAAGTTATCTCTCTAGTATTTGATAAAGGCTCGCAGATTTTTATTTGCTTGAGTATATATCAAATCGAGAGATTGAGATATAAACTCTTTGATATACTTTTTATCTAGATTGAGTCTGACTGTCTAGTTGATTCTCTAGAAAGTATATTGGATTTTTCCATACAGATTGCTAATCGAAATATTGGGTGTGGTTGTTAGACCCCCGCTTTTTCAATTGGTATCAGAGCAGACAAACACGTTCAAGACCTTATAAGTCTGTGTTTGTAGCGATCTGACTCTATGGACAAGAGTACTATCTCTGCTGACGCAATATAAGTACTAAACCACTCAGGTGAGACATAAAGTCCTAAAGCTTCTGAAAAAAACTCTATTGTCTATCCCTTGACTGAACCTGCATTCGACTAGGAAAAATCTCTTGATGAGAAGTTGGATGATATTTCAGATGACAGTGATTCAGAAGAAGGACATAGTATTAATGAGGAAGTGTCTCAATATGTCAAGTTGTTCGACCGTGCTTTGAAAGAAAAAAGGTCAACAACTTACCTAAGTAAGTATATGGCACCTCTTTGTAAAGAGAACAAAAAATTGAGCAAACTCTTTAAAGGATATGATGGTGGGTATAAAATCTTGCAATCTATCATTAAGGATCGTGGAGAGGATGTTCGCACAAAAAGGTCTGAATGTGACAATCTTCTCCGAAATCTCTTTGTGTTGAAAGAAAGACTTGCAGATGCTGAAGAAAGATATGACTCTCAACAAAAATGTTTTAATGACAAAGAACTCAGTTTTCTTGCCAAAGAAAAGTCATTGGAGACTGACCTTGCAGATGCTCTTGATAAAGTAAATTCACTAGAAGAGAGTATGAGAAGATTCAATTCTAGATCTACAAAATTGTCTTCTATGATTGGAGCATGTAAAGAACATCGTGATACACGTGGTCTGGGCTATAAAGGAATAAACGCTCCAAAAACTAGTAAGATCAATTTTGTTAAAGCTATTGATAACTCTTCATGTGGAAAAACGTTCGCAGCCAGCAATGTACCTAAGGACAAATGTTTTACTCCTTCTAAATTCACTCACATGAGAACAATTAAGAATAATTCCTTTAACTACTATTACTGCGGAAATAAAGGATATTCTGAACAAAAATGTCGTTTTCGTTTAAGGAATGAAAAACTTCACAACATTCTTGTATGGGTGTATAAATAAGTTATTAAACATGTTTCTCATATTGTTGGAGTGAAAGGCACCTTCAACAATCAAGAAAACTACCTTGACAAGTTATTTCTTACTTGTGACTTTGAAACAAAAAATGTACACCAAGGTAGAAGGAAGAACAACAAATGGGTAACTAACAACTCAGAAAGGAGAAGAAGGCATAGGAGAAATAAAAATGGGTCAAGTTCCGTGTCTCCTTTTGTAGAAGGATGTGAATCCAAGAATTCTTCCCCAGATTTTATATACATTAATAATCGAGTCTCAGAACTTAAGACAAGTATAAATAGACTCAAACGGGGTGTCAATAAAACATGGAAAGCATATGACTCATGTACTCCTAATTACTCTCTTAATAAAACTTCTTCAACCTTGTTGTGTGATTTGTCTCTAAATCCCCTTAAAGAAGAAAAAGTAGAAGTCAATATTGGTGGGAAAAATGCCATCTTAATACACCATAACTGCTTCCTATATCATCCTTCTTTTAGATTAAGAAGGATGCTCTTTGTTCTCAAGAAGTTATCTTGAGAAAGCTGTTAAGGTTGTATGTTATCTTTTGAGTTTTGTTTATTTCTTGAGGTTTGTTCTAACCATTTTCTTGAGAGATTTCTGGTTGAACCATCCTTCCACTAGTTCTGCCTCTCCATTTCTCTTTGGTCACATAAGTTTTGACCACTAGTGCTCGTTCACCAGACCCACACGTACGTCTATTTTCCTAGGGTTTTATGGAATCTCTTTATATATGTCATTAATTGACACATTGTTCCATAAGGTCAAAAAGATTCTCTGAAATCTTAGCACAATTGAGAGAAGCAACAAAGATGTGGTTGAGGAGGGTAAGACTATCGAGTTCCATGAAGATCATGTTTTTATAACTTGTCATCATGCTATTGATCATGAAAATAAACTGCCAGTTCAGATGTCATCACAACTGGTAGGAAATCTTCTTCGGGATTTTGAGGTCGTTCGTGAACAACTCGGAGTTGCAACAAGGAATCTTGAGTTCCTGAAAAACGAACTAAAGAAAGCAACTGATGAACTGGTCCTTGTACAATCCTTAGTTGCTAAATGGGTTTAGTACTTTTCAAATCAGGTTTGTCTAGTAAATCTTCAATTTTTCTTGTTTTGTTTATAAAAATAACTAGAGTTTAGAATAGCCATTATTGTGAGTACACATATCTATGTCCAATGTTTTCATATTCATGTTTTTAGATTTATTGGTTTAAATTCTAAACTTGTTTGGAAGATGATTTTTGCATTATTAATCTTTACGATTTTATATATTGCAATATTGTTATGGGATATGTGTGTTTACGTTCGTGAACTTGATTGTCCCATATGTTGTCAAAAGTAAAGTCGTTCATGAGTTGATATGCAAGTATTGATAAAAGAACGAATGAACTTTTGACAAATAGAAAAGTTAATCCTATTATGTCAATTCTTTGATGGAAGATAGGTTAAAATCTTTTGTTATCAAGGATTATGTCTATTTTATGTCATTGTGCAAATAGTGATGGAACATAGAATGAATCCTTGTGTATTCCGCAGTAATTGATCTTCCTTGATCCATATTTTTTGTATTACTGTGAGGCTCCGTGATATTTCTTATGTTGAGCACTAAACAACCAAAGTTGATTATTTTCATGATTAGCTTAGTTGTTGTTCTGTAAGATGCTTTATGACGAGCATATTGAACTAAATTAATCATCTTGTTTGGTTATTTAGTTATCATTAGTATAAAACATGGTTTGGATAAGTTTTCCTTTGTTAGTAGTGGTCATGATTTGTCTGGACAAAGATAAATCAAGGGTCGTGGTTCTCCTGACCACCCCCCTACATCTCGCACGTGTGTCGTTAATTCCAATATTATGAATAAAAAATGAATACTCAAGTCAGGATATGGAAATTCAAAAATTATAACAGGGAGGTTCGAACTCATGACCTATTGTGTCATAATAGTTGCCTCTAACCAGTGTTCCACCTTGGTTGGAATTGATAGAAAATATAAATCAACAATGGTGGTTTGTTCAACTCAAATACCATAATTACTTTATTAATTAGTGTTTCACTAATTTCACATAATAAATAATCTATTCATTATAAAATGTGTAATTAATTAATGTTTCACTAATTGCTCATAATAATTGACTAATCATTTTTTAATTATAAATGTTTTCTTAATTAATTATAATATTTATTTCTATTAATAAGTAATTTTGATAAATAATATCAATAAAAGTTTTCTGCGACAATGATTAGTAGAAGAGGTGGAGGCCGAAAGATTAATGGTGGTTAAGGGCAAAGCCAAGCACAATTATATTTATTTTTGTTCTTTTATCGTAAAATGGGATACAAAGTCCATTTTTCACATGTATCCAACTTGCCAGGAATTTTTTATCTATCTCTCTCCTCAAAATCCTGGCTCCGCCCCTGGTTTGTGGTGGAATAAGTAGTGACGGTGAATGCTGGTGAGTAGTGATGGACAATATTAATTTTATGTTGTCGTTACCACATCGATAACATCGTAGTGTGGAATATGTGGTTGGTTGTTTTTAACACTTATTTCAGGGATGATATCATACAAGATAATATTTTCATGATCGTAGTTGGATCACCTAAATGGTGCTCCTGTTATCTTTGGTACTATATCATATAAATCATGATTTTTTAATGTTAAAATAAAATTGATTGAAATACAAAAAAGAATATATACACGGAAAAAAATAATGAAACTAATCAATTGACGAAATTTTGTTCAATCTAAACCTCATACATGTCATTTGTGATTGAAAGTTAGAATTGCGTCCAACAACCTACATGGGATGGGCGGCAGTGATGGTGCCAGTGGTGGAGTCAAAAATTGACATTGAGGAGGCCTATTTAAAAAAAAAAACATGTAAACATTGGTGGACTAAGCCATAAATATATATGGACAAAGTATTGTTTATAAAATAAACTAAAAAATTTATGTAGTTATTAAAAATTTAAGGGGTTAGAGCCAGGTTAGTCAACCCTTGGCTCCGCCACTAGGTGGTGGTGGATAAAAAAAGTGGATTCATATGGTTTTATGGTGGTGGCGGGTATTGGTGAAAAAAAACATATTATGCTAATTTCGTAACGCCACAAAATGTATAACGTTATATTATAAAATAAAAAACGTGGTTGATCACTTTAATATTAAAATAAACTCGATAAAACACATGTCCATTTTAAAAAATTGGTGCAATCAATTGCCATATTATGTAATAATTAAACCAACGACACGAATCAAGATCAGAACATATGAAATTATTTATTATCGATTTGTTTATGTAAAAAGTGGTCAGGATTTGACCTTGGCAAAGATAAATTTACCTCTAGGGTTTGTTCAACTTAACCATTTTTAAATGTTTTATTAATTAGTGTCTCATTGATTGTTCATAATGATTAATTAAATTTCTATTATAAATGTCCTTTTAATAATCTAACATAAATACATAATTTCATTAATAAATAATTTTACTAAAAACTATATTAATTTTAATAGTGAGTATAAGCGGTGGCGGGTGTTTGTGAATAGTGGAGGCGGTAACATTACTATTAGTGGAAGAAATAGTGGCGGTGGATGGTTTTTATGGTGTTGGGTGTTGGTAATAGTAGTGTATAATAATAGTTTTTATTTTTAGTGAGTTTTATTGATATAAGTAAAAAAATAATCTTCACAAAACATGAAACATTGTATTGTGAAAGATGTAATTGGTTGTTTTTAGCACGATTGATAAGGAAAAAATCAAATATTTCGATGATGATACCGGAATTTATAAGACAATATGATCATGACTGTTCGATCACCCGTATTATATAAAGGCAATTGGTGTACCCGCGTAAGAGAACATTATCGCTCTCTCAAGTACTATTACATTCTTTTTCCTGAAAGACCATCAATGTCGCATTTTTTCGCGACAACTACCTACAAAGATAACAAGTTTCACTCAATTCCCGATATAAAACTTTATAGTCCGGGAAAATGTATTTTCACTCTAAAATATTTGTTTGAAAATTATGTATGTTCATCAAAATCATCATATAAACTCTAAATCATAAATCTAAATTTTTCCTCCGATGTTTATGGAATATTTTTTATATTTTACATTCTCAAATCATGCGACATCTTGATAGTAAATCAACAATATCAAATTACGGATCAATATGTATAGGTTTCATTCACTGGGTTAGAAGGTAGAGTAGACATAGATGGGTAGATCACACAAAACAGAACACGACTGAGAATACTTCAATAATTTGGTCAAGAGATAAGGTCAAAAATTTAAGATTAACTTTCTATAGGACTAATTAGATCGGCTTCGATAGGAGCTGACTAAAATATGGATTAATAATAATTTTCACGTAAGACAATTGCAAAACATAGTTTGGCTAACTCTGCATATGTAAAGAGTGGTCAAGATTTGTCCTTCCTCAATTGCTATGTTATGTGAGAAGAAGGTGATATCTAAGATTGAGGTATAATTCAAATCTATTAGATTCATGCCATTTACAACTGGATGCCTTGAAAAAGATTGGCGTGTTGTTATTATTATTACAGGAAAGGGATACATTTACCACACTTACGCTAATATCTCACTTCGCAAATGATTGGTGTTGCATGTACTGTCTAGAATGCAAAGAGGAATTTGAGGAAACAAGGCACCAGAAGCAGTGTCCGGAGTATTTTGGATATATTAACTTAGACCCGATGTAATACTTATGTTCTTTTTTTTTTTAGTTTTTCCACAATCTATTTATTTAATAAAAATGAACATTGCAAATACATAACATCAACAAAAATTAGACAGATTGCGTTTGACAATAATGGCTATTGATGGTCCGGAAACGGCAAAAGAAAGGAATTGTTATAGAATAATTGTTGGGATATACAATGGATTACTTGATACGAATGAAAGAGGTATAACTATTTCGATTCTGAAATCACATAAAGTTCACAGTAGAAGATGACATCAAGTTTAAAGTTAGTAACAAACATAATATGGCTAACTAAAATGTTAAAAACAAACAAGATATATAAACTTAGAAAGCCGTGGGAGTTGAAGAGTCCAATTTTGAAAACTACAATCTTAGAAAGCAACGATCCACAATACCATTTTTTTTTATTATAAATATTCAACATAGAATATGTCAACTTTTGGTAAAGGATCTATTGACAACTTATTAATTTGAAATAGGATCAGGGAGTACAATATGTGTTCAAGGTTCTTTATGAGGTAATGTATCGCCAGATTGTATTCCAAGTGAAGCTAGGAACATAAGGAAGTGACAAAATGTCCAAGACTTTTGAAGTTACCAAAGCCTTCGTTAAGGCGAATTGCTAGGCACAATACTTTGTTGAAGATTTTATGGAAGAGGTTCGCATATATACAATCACTTCGAAAAGGTAATGGGTACACATTTTAAACATTGTCATCTAATGGGTGTTGAAAAATTACAGGAAAATCATGTCACATTGGATAGTTTGTATCATTCGTTCGATGCAAAAAAATATTATTCTCTGCCTATTTGGAGGATCGACAACATGACCATGATAGATGAGTCAGCTGGAGAGAAATAGAAGCATGTGGAGACTTTTATGGACGATATTGATTAGTTGATTTCACTGAGATGAGCGTTGCTGATAACATATATCCAAAAAATATTTAAACTTCCATGTTCATGTAGAGCATTATCTCATTATAAGCAATGAACCTAAATAAAAAAGTGTCCGGAAGTTAAGAATATATTTCTTTCGTTTGAGAAAATCTCCGACGGTAAAATATTAAAGGAAAAAACAAAGAAAAAAAGAGAGGAAAATCCTAACTATTTTTATGACAAACACATATTAAATCATAAGGAGTTGATAAGTATTCAGGACACAAATTATACGATATATTAAAAATGAATCAACATTATGGCCCGTGCCATTACGGCACGGGTTAAGGGCTAGTGAGTCCATAAGTTGTCTCTTTTTTTATTGTTTTTGACTGGGTTGATTATTTTCATGATCAACTTGGACATTGCTCCATATACTTTCTTATGTGAGTATAAAAAATTGAATTGATTACTTTTGTGATTAGTTTAGTTGTGTATTCCGATTAGATTAATTATGGGTTCTCTTGTGATTAATCTAATTGAGCTTTTTAAGTCTCCATAAGTTTACTTGTGTTGAGCATATTTGATTGAATTAATCATAGGTTTTCTTACGGTTAATTTGATTGAATATTTTTTGGATTCAAATTCATACTTGTATGTGATTTTTTTTGTCCAAAGAAAATCCTTATTTTCTTTTGAAATTAAAGTTGCTCTTGTTTTTCTTTCGGGAATGACATTTAATGGGGGAGGGGGGAATTCTTAATTGAACTTGTGCTTAATTGCCAAATCTTTGTGGGGAGTGCGGCTGTGGAATATTATAGGGGTTATCTTGTATCTTTATAGACTCCTCGATGAATGAATTTAGCTTCGGCTTTATGATTGCATCTTAATAATATGATATATACTTACATTTGGTTTTGAAACGTCTCTTACGTAAATTTCATTAGGATCCCGTTCTTGTACCTTTGTCAATTTTATTGACAAAAAGGTGGAGAATTAATATGTAGTTCACACTACAAATACATATGGTTTTCGGATCATTATGTAAGGGGGAGTGGTTTCCATGTGAGATGGAGTATTGACTAAGGGGGAGTGACATATCACCATAGTATTATTGTTAAAGTTGTGATGCGATTCGACCTTGACACTGTGTAATCATATTATGACAATGTATAACAATGATTGAGAACTCTTGTTTTCTTGTTGTTATAGCTATGGATTTTCAACAACGATGATGCTAAACTTACAACCTTTGGGATCATTGGAGTACTTGGAAGTGACGAAGATTTCGAGTAATGTTGAAGATTAGACATGTGGCATAGGAGCTACAAATTTTATTTATATATATTTTTTATTCCATATGTATTGATAGTTTTGTCACTAAAATTGACAAAAGGGGAGATTGTTAGAGCATTGCTTGGTCGAACTCGCATGCGTTGCTATCTCAAGCATGTTTGTTAATGTTAGTGATCAAAACTATAAATCTAGATTTCTAGTCTACTATAGCTAAGGTCTCAGACTAGGATAAAAAGTGTAGTTGAGCTCAAGAACTGCATGGAAATCATCATACAAGACGAAGGACTACTCAAGGAACTGGTTGATCTTCATCGACTAAAAGGTATGTGGAGACTTGAACTTATCTATCACTCAAACGTCTATTTATCTCCTATCTTGAGACAAAAGTTGTTTTGCTGTATAGAATAAGATTATACACATTTGGTATTTCGAGCCAAGTATACCTTGCCTATCTATTTCTCGAAATATGTGTTGGTAAAGCTTTCGCTTTAGCCAAGTTCATCTTTACCTAGTGACGAAAGTCATGTTAAGTTTCAATCACTTTGAAAATTGCTCTGACGAAAAATGGTTTGTGAATAACAACTGTATAAAGTCCTCTGAGAATGTTTCAATGATTGAAATGAGAGTTTAGAAAATATAACCAATTGATGATATAAGAATTGTTGTGGAAATACATATATGTATAAGTCCTTATTCCTTGAACCAAAGTTTGCGAACTTTGTTGATCAAGAGAACCGGAGAAGTGCATGAGCTTTAGTCCGCGAATTAGCAAAGTTCTCAAATCCGAGAATTTCTAGTGGAGTTTGTGAACTCCATCCGGGAACTTAATTCCGCGAACACAGTCCGCGAACTTGAGTAGGTTATGTATAAAAACGATGTTTGTGAACTCATTTCTATAAACTAAGGAATGTTATTGCAAACCGTGGCTATATATTTCATGAACTGATTCGAGTGAATCAAATCGTTTTTGGTTCAATTGTGTCTTGTGTAGTACATAAAGATCTAAGCAATTGAACAACTCTCTAACTAGTTCATTTGAGTCATTTGAACTAGTTATGGTGAAGAATATTATGGTTGACATGAAAGTTATCATATGGCTAACCATTTGGTTAACTATTGTTGAACCAACTAATGTACAAGTTTGGGTAAGGTTTTCACAATCCTACAAATGTGCATTTCATGTGTGTATAACAAGCTATGTTTTCGATCTAACGGTTGACAAATATTAGCTTGAATCTAATCAGGTTTTCATCTAACGTTGAATATTGAATGCTTTGTTACTAAGCTAACATTGATTGCAAACCCTAATTTGAAAGACTATATAAGGGAGTACTCTAGAAATTGGGAAACCTAATCCCCACACCTTATGTGTGATACTAGTTGCATAGCTAGAGTCGATTCTCCTTTAACCTTTGGTTTCTTCTTTTAAACCAGGTTAACGACTTAAAGACTTCATTATGATTGTGAAGCCAGACCGATACTACTTTTATCATAGTTGTGTGATCTGATCTTACATATTTTATCATACGAGTATACTTGTAATAATTGGCTTAAGATTTCTATCTCCGATAGGCAAGATAAAAAGTAATCACAAACATATTCGTCTCATCGTTTGTGATTCCACAATATCTTTTTTCGCTGCGTCGATTAAGACTATTATGAGGTGATTCATAATATTGAGTTGTTCTTCGGGAATATAAGTATGGTTTAACAATTGGTTCCTGTTTACCTTGATTTATAAAAAGACGGAACAAAACTCGTAGGTATATTCGTGGGTGACGGATTTATCTATTACCTTAGCCTTTTCTGTGTGATACAGATTTGTTTATTACAGTCTTCGATTTTGGGTCGTAGCAACTCTTAGTTGTGGGTGATATCAGCTAAGGGAATCAAGTACTTAATATCATGCTGGGATCAGAGGCATAGGAGCATAAATGTACCTTGGATCAGCATGAGATTGATTGGGGTTCAACTACAGTCCAGAACGAAGTTAGCTTGGAGTAGGCTAGTGTCTGTATCGGATTAATACAGTGTATGTTTAATCTGGACTAGGTCCCGGGGGTTTTCTGCATTTGCGATTTCCTCGTTAACAAAATTCTGGTGTCTGTGTTATTTCATTTTCCACATTATATTGTTTATCTTTATAATTGAAGTAATATAGGTTGTGTGTTTAAGTTCAATCAATTAGAATATCCAACCTTTGGTTGTTGATTTACATTGATTGACACTTGGATATTGGTATTTGGTACCATCCCAGTTATCTCTCTAGTATTTGATAAAGACTCGCAGATTTCTATTTGCTTGAGTATATATCAAATCGAGAGATTGAGATATAAACTCTTTGATATACGTTTTATCTAGATTGAGTATGACTGTCTAGTTGATTCTCTAGAAAGTATATTGGAGTTTTTCCATACAGATTGCTAATCGAAATATTGGGCGTGGTTGTTAGACCCCCGCTTTTTCAAAAATTATGTCAACATCCTTACTTTGTAAGTCCTCTTTCATACTTACAAACTTGAAACCGATTTTCCACAATTCCAAACAAGTTTAGAATTGGTTCATCTGACTTTCATGAACTACGTGATTGATCAAGAACACTCAATCACCAAACATGGGTTTCACGGTTCTACCAAAACAAGTTTCGGTTCTACCTCCATGTGGATACTGGATTTAGTCACACTAGCTTTCCAAAAATTCAGTTGACTAGGTACTAGGATCGGTTCCCACATATATATGGCATCTAACTTGTACTTGTTGCACATGTCCATAGGATCGGTTCCCCTTTGCCTAAAAACGTGTTGCACATGTCCATAGGATCAGTTCCCCTTTCTACAAAAAAACTTGTTGCACCTCACACAAGGATCGATTCCCCCTTTGTGATGGGTTGCACCTTTTACTAGGATCGGTTCCCCCTTACCCAGAGTTGGTCATACCGATAACACTAAATCGTTCATACCATCTCAGGTGATTACTTAGGATCGGTTTCACTAATAAAAGTCAGGCCTTTGTGAATAGTTTTACCAAGAACATAAACAAGTCATGAGCGGTTATACTAATCACACATATTGTTACTTCAAAAGATATGCAATGGATAAAAATACCAATAAAGACTAGTTATTTCCCTTTCGATTCATAAAACAAGTTCATGAATTTACTTCCTTTAAACAAATGTAAAACATTGTTTCCTAGGATGAAATCTTCACCTTATACCCATATATAATCACAATAGCATTCAAACAACTATGTCGATGTCTTATATATAATATTTAATGGTTAAGCAAAAAACCTCGTATTGTATTCCTTAATACTACATCTAACTAGAGCGTAATCATTCATGCTTCGCAGTTATGTTTTCAATATGCTCGACTTGAAAGATACGATAGGGAATGAAACAGTTCAAGTCAAATATCACTAACCTCAAGTGGAAGGATGATGTTTTCATTGTAGCTCCTTAATTCTTCACTTCTTCAAGTCTTCGCAATACTTGTAATGTCTCATATCCTAATACTTTCAATCTAACCTATACGAAGTTGACTCTAGTACATAATCAAGCGACTCTTTAAATGAGTTTTGGCTCACTAAAATATGACAACCAAACTTGACATACCAACGCTTGGTGGGTTCAACCGAGCTATGCTCTAACAAAATATTCTTAAGCTTAGTCAACATATTTCGAGAATAATTAATCAAGATAAACTTGACTCAAAAAAAGTTTTGTGCAAGTAAAATCCACGTTAGTCATGCGACATAGTCTCATCAATAGAAAGGTGGAAACTTGAGTAATAGGTGGTTCAGTCTTCATTTAACTTTTATAGATGAAGTTATCTAAAAAGTATCAGTTGATCTTCGCCTTCAAACGGTAGTACACAGTGATATATGGTACTCAACTACACACTCCTATCCTAATCTGAGACTTGACTAAAGGTAGACTAGAAACCAAGATATAGTTTTGACAACAAGATTGAGATAGCAATACGCGTGATTTTAACTGAGCAATGCTCTAAAACACTCCCCCTTTGTCAATTTTAGTGACAAAACTATCAATACATATGGATTAAAAAATAAAACTTCAAAACTCCAAAATCCATCATGCTTGATTTCCTTGGTTCTCCAACTCCTTGAATTCTTCGTTACTTCAAGTTGCCAATGATTCTGAACGTGTTCATCTCAGCATCGTTGTTATTGGAGATACGTATCGAAAACAACTTTGAAAACAAATATTCTCAATCATTATCATACAAAAACATAGTATTATTATCTTCTCCAAAGTTCAATTGTATCACAACTTCGAAGTAATACTACGATGATATGTTTCTCCCCCTTAGTCAATACTTACATCTTTTGAATAATATGTGAAACCTATAGATGTTGATTCACTCCCACGTACATAATGATCCGTAAACCATATGTATGTAGTGCGAAATTGCTAATTAATTCTCCCCTTTTTAGTCAATAAAAATTGGCAAATGTACGAAAAATAATAGGATCGTAATTAATTCAAACAAAAGATACTTCAAGACATAAAAGGAACACATGTCAAATTTAATTTAGATGATATCACAGAGTATAAAATACTTAGTGTCTCATCTATAATATTTAAGATACAAGCATCCCCTATATATTCCACGTTCACTCTCCCCACAAAGATATAACACTTAAGCACAAGTTCAAAAAGAACTCTTCCCCATTTGATGTTGATCCCAAGAGAACAACACGAGTAACTTTACTTTAATAAAAAAAAGGATTTCTCGGACATTAAGAAGTCACATGGATTTGTATCCTAAACATGGACATAAATTAATCTCAACACTTGTTACGAAAAAGGAGACAATTTAATCGATATGATTCAACATAAGAAAATCTTACGGAGTTTTAAAATGCAATAATTACACAAGAGTGTGACCACGAGTAGATCAATATAGCGGAATTTCTCAAAAAAATAATAATATTTAGTCAGTAAAAGCATAAAGACTTAATAGATTTAACTTCTGAGCATATATGAGATATCAACTCTAATCACCACAAAAATGATAGCAAAGAGAGAATTTCACGGAAGTCGAGCAATACAAAAAATAATCATAAGAATCAAGTACTGCGATCATCTTATCTAAGACACAAACTTTTAAAACACATACAAGTTAATTTATTCTTAGAAGGAAGAATCAACCTTTTTCGCATGTATTTACACCAAGGTTGGCTACCAAAAGCGTATAAAAAAGATTTTATTGACATAGAAGAAGATGCACATATAAATATATAACCCGTTAAGAATCGTGCATCATATGTTCACATATAGACCAAGAAGGTTGTGAACATTCAAGCAATTCTTGAACTTTCCTCTTTGCAGTTCACCAAACACAACAAGTCATCGATACTATTTGTTTCTTCAAACCTGAACAATTAAGAATCTTGAAAACAAATCAAGTTAGGTAGACATGAACGATACACAAGGTACATGGATCATTAGCCACACTGGTTTGTCTATTATAAATACTTTACCTACGATTCATTATCTCTTAGCTAACAGTGAATGATGTACCCGGAATTGGTATGATTATCATGTCTTGAGAGTTTTACCCGGAACCTAAGTTTAAATATCAACATTATGATTAGATAGAATATCCATTTCATATCCCTCTTAACTTATTATGAATAAATTCCCATGGATCCCGTTCTCGTCTCTTGTTAGGAGTTAGATAGGTAGGGAGAACTCTACAAAGAGAATAAACAGTATTGATACCCACATCGAGTCATTAGAATTTGGACTCACAAGCGACGTGGTACACGTTGAGTCGTATATAACTACGTTGATTATTTTATAGGTGCATAGAATAAAAATATGACAACTACAATGGATTATTGTCAGTGTAAACCTCTTGACATGGAATCATCTCTTTGGATCGTAGTCTCAACAAGGCAGAAATAAAAATTATTGGCTTCCAAAACATTGGGTATTAAACTTCAAGTATATATTTAAACAACCAATCATGACGAAACTCGGGTTTTCACTAAAACACTTAGCGAAGAATAAGAGTACGAATAACAAATACAAAAATATTTTTGATATTAATAGATCATGGCATCAAGCATATAATGAAATAATCATAAAGCTTGCATAAGTTTATAAGCATACCTTTTAGATGAATCCAATCATGAATCCTATGACTTTACCAATTATTCAATATCTTACCCAGCATAATATGTGTACCCCAATTTTGTTTCTTCCCTCACCATATTCATAATAAGGCATTTTTTGGTGAGGATGCACTTTTAACACAATCAAGTTGTGTTGGGGTGAACAATGTCTTGCTCACTACAGGTGATTGAAACAAACTTTTCCACAACAATGGATTTTTTACCATCTATAGTTGTTGGCTTAGTTTGCTTATTCTTTCATATATTATTGCATTTCACCTTTGGATTATCATAAACGGGATCACTTTTAGAACCCTTCAGATCTATATATCAATCTTTCCCAAGAAATTCTTAACTTCCAAAATCGTGGATTTTTTATTTTCCATAGTCATAAAATTTTCTGGGAGATCATTACCTTTTACACTTAATGCATCATTAACTTATGAGTGCGTTTAGGAACACCGGAACCTTCTTCCCATTATTTTCTTCAAGATTTCTCGAAAGAGAATCGGATTGACTATACTTTTGCAAGTTAGTCTTTCTCTAATTGGGAGCATCGGATGTTGTCTTCGTCTTTATAAAGTTATCCTTTTGATAATCATTACGAGTGTGAAACGGATTTGTATGACATTTATAGGAAAATCTAGGTTTATCACAACAATGATTCCTTATCCTAAAGGTCGGACAGTTATAACCCGTAATGTCAAGGGTATTAGCCTTAACATATGATCTAGGTTTGATCACTTCTTGTGATTCCAAAACAAGAACATTGTGAAGTTTCTCATTCCTTATACAAAAACAACATCCCCTTTGCAGGTGACCTTTATTTCCGCAATAATAGCAAACATAAGGAATTTCTTACGTGGATTCGTATGTGCTAGCTTTGGAGGTTGATATACTTTTCTCTTGCGAACCTTAACTTCTGGTGAAGGTGTTTCATCGGTGAAAACCTTTTATTCTGAAAAATCACTGTCCTTGACAAATTTTACCTCTTTGCTAGTAATTAGAGCATTTATTCCCTTATAACCCAATCCTCGTGTATCACGATATTTTTTACTTGCTCCTAGCATTTTGGTTAATTTGTTTGAGCTAGTATTGAACTTTTTTAAGTCTTCTTCCAATATCTTGATTTTATCAAGAGCAGCATTTAAATCATCCTCGAGGCATTTTTCTCGAGCGAGATATGTGTTTTCTTTGTTATCATATTGGGAGTTAATCCTTGCACCTTGCTTCGATTGGTGCAAGTTTTTCTTCCAACTTATAAACATATTGACGAAGATTATCACATTCAAGTGACTTTTTATCTTTGATAATCGAATCGTTAATGTCATTCCAAGAATAAAAGCCTGAGTAAATTCTTCTCAATTTCTTGTTTTCTCGACAGAGATGGGTCAGAAAAGGAGTGACCCAAGAAGTCGTCAACTTTTCAACCGGTTTCAACAACTTAACATACTATGATATTTCCTCTTTTACATCTCTATCAATATTTAAGTCACCTTCATCAGAAAGTTCATCCAACTGTTCTTGTAGGCGTGTTTCTCAGTTATCAACAGTTTCTACATCAAGAGGATGTTTAGATATTGAACTAGATGTGACAGTTTCCTCAGTTGTTAGATCCAATCTTTGATCAAAATCATCTGGTTGATTCTGAACTGGTGATACGTTATTAGAGATAGTACATTCGTCCATAATATCAGATTGCTTCAAATATAAACTTATTAGGTCTTTCGCATGTTTGCCTGCTCTGCTACCAATTGAAAACGCAGGGGTACAAAATACACCACCAACTTTTTCTTAGGAAACTTGTATGGACTAAACTAGAATACAATTCTGAGAGTTACAACTTAATGAATCTCGATCAGGAATTATATGAAGAGTTTATATCTTTTTCTCCCACAATCAATATTTAAACGGAGACAAGTGCGTGAACCTGATTATACCGTGAGAGTACTTGGATGATTCTAAGGATCAATATCCAAGATCAATCAAGTTATATCCAACAATTGCGATGGACGTATCTATATTGATTGATTTACGTACAACCTATGATATTTCAATTATAAAGATAAACAATATGATGCGGAAAAATAAACAACACAGATACCAGAAATTTTGTTAACAAGGAAACCGCTTAAGCAGAAAAACCCCGGGATCTAGTCCAGATTGAACACCAAACTGTATTAATCCGCTACATACTATAGACTACAACTATCAAAACTTCGGAATGGAATATAGTTGAGACCGAGTATACCATCACACCGATTCAGTTACATTATCGCTCCTTACGCCTCTTAAATCTCGCAAGACTCTACGCAATTGATTCCCTTAGATGACATCCTTTACATCCAATGAGTTGCATTAACTCAATATGGTTCCTTTATATGTGATTTTTATTCTGATCAAATATCAAGGTGAGATAGGAAATCGTTTGAAATAGACAAAGTTTAGCAAACCTCAAAATCCTGTACATACGACTCCCCAAGAGAAGTCAAGATTATTATTCACCTCACAAGTAATTCCTACTTCGAATTCAACAAAGAATCGTTATATAGGAATATACCTATGGAATCACAAATTCTGAGACGAAGAAACCTTTTGATTTCTATCTATCTCGCATGTTGGAGATAATGGCTCAACAATCAGTAGTAATATCTGGATACACAAACTATCAAGATAAATATAGTTGGACTAGGATTCACGAATCCCTAAGCGAATTATTTTTATTCGCTAAACCTAAAAAGGTTTAAAGAAGAGGATGACTCTAGTTTACAACTAGGACACACAAGAAGAGTGTCGGGGATACAAAAATTCTAGTTGCATGAGGTTCTCCTTATATAGACTTTTAAGATAAGGGTTGCTTTAAATTTAAGATACGGTAGCTTTGGAATCAAGCAATGTATATCCACCATTAGATGAATAACTTGACTTGAGATTAACACAATAAAATATACACTCTATATAAGATGAACTGTAACCGAACCGTGTACAATGACTTGTTTATGAAAGGTTAGCCGAAACTAGCCAGTCGAACTATAAGCTTAATCATTTTCATAAACACTTAAGAATTTAATCTTGAATCACAACCATATGTTACAATGTGATCATATATCTCTTAGATGTGTTTTTAGAGAGTTATTCAAATGTCGATTATCTCATAGAAATAATTCGGATACATCTGAAAACATTTGACAAGGTAAGTATGTGTACTGGGTACGTGAACTTACTTGAAGTTCGTGAGTTATTTTTTCATGGTACGTGTACCGGGTTTGTATACCCTTAAGACAAAACGAGTTCATGAGTCAACAGATCTTTTCCGGTTTGCATACTAGGTATGCGTACCAACCTGGTTCAGTAGTCAACAGACTTTTTCCGGTTTGCATACTGGGTATGCGTACCAACCTGGTTCAGGAGTTAATAGATCTTTTTATGTTTTCATACTGGGTATGAGTACCATCCTGAGTTCACGAGAAACATAACTTTTTTGGTTTGCATACTTGGTATGTGTACCAAAAATCGTTGTCGAACTATAGTTACGCCGATATGTGTACTAGGTAGATGTACTGCGACTTTGGACCGATAACAGTTGCTCCAGTATGTAAGATGGTATGCCTACTCTCCTGTATCCATATTTTCAGTAGTTTTATATCTCTCTAATAATAAATTTGAAACATTCCCGAATAACATCAATGACACATATCACTATTCTAGGTTATTTTCAAATGATAATCTTGAATTATAATTTAGTTCATAAATAATAAATTGTTCTTAACCAAATTCATCAAGTACGAGCAAATGTTCTTAAACTTAGTCAACATATTTCGAGAATAATTAATCAAGACAAACTTGACTCGAAATTTTTGTTATGCATGTAAAATCCACTTTAGTCACGCGACATAGTCTCATAGATAGAAAGGTCAAAATTTGAGTAATAGGTGGTCCAGTCTTAACTTACCTTTTGTTGATGAAGTTCTCCAAAAGTTTCGGTTGATCTTTGCCTTCAAACGGTAGAACGCGGTGATGTCTGGTACTCAACTATACACTTCTATCCTAATCCAATACTTGACTAAATGTAAACTAGAAATCAAGATATAGTTTTGATCAATTAAATTTGAAAACAAGCTTGAGATAGAAACACTTGTGAGTTCGACCGAGCAATGTTCTAACACCAAGTTCACCACAATCTTTTCAATATCGACCTTTAAGTCTGACACCTTATGTGATATAATATAGACAGAAACTGTCAAGAAGATAGAAATCACAAGCTATGCACTTGGTATATAATATAATTCTGAAACCGAACCTTGAACTATAGGGACCAACCCAAGTGTTTGAGATTAACGTACAAGTGTAATTACTTTAATTATAACTTAAAAAAATTATAGTGCGGAAAGTAAAATATAAGAAAACAACAAGATTTTTGTTAACGAGGAAACCGCAAATGCAGAAAAACCCCGGGACCTAGTCCAATTTTGAATACTTTTAGAATTAAGGCGTTATACAAAGACTGTAGTTGCAGGAATTCATACACTTTACCCCATACAAGAATTCACCATGATCAACACATATTTTAAGATTAAGAACAACACTTTTATTGATTAATTTTCTGAAATGTTACAAGAAATGGTAGAAATCAAGAATACAACTGCTCACAAGAACTTTCTCTCTCCTCGAGACTTTCTGAACACTCCAAAATTGATCTCTCCCTTCCTAAATCTATTTGTTCCCTTTATATAGGGTAAGTACATAATGGATGACAGCTAAGATCCCCTTTAATTTGAGATCTGAATCATGATACTCTCGCAGCCGTTACAATGATATTTCTCGCAGATGTTGTAATCTTCGCAGGATCGTCACACTCTCCCCTTTGGGTTATTCTGCGATGCTCGCAGAATGTTGTTGGAGAACTCGCAGAAGCGTTGTAAATTTCGCAAGAGTCTTGTTGTGGCGATATTCTGATCCTACATCTTGCCTCTTCTCATGTCTTTTCTGCGAAGGGGAAAAGATCATGAGAATTGAATTCTTTTAAAATGTCGCAGCTGTTCATATTTTCGCATTAATCTGTATTGACACGTCTTTACATTTTTAGCCAGATTTACAACACGTATCTTTTCTTCCATTCAATTTTTGACACGTCTTTTTCAACCGCTGCGCTTCAACCGTTCACGTCTTCTCTTCGCATTAAATGCATTTACCTTTTCGAGAATTCTTATCCTCTATATATATCTTCATTTACCCTCTCTTTTCTTCTTTTTACTTTTTTCTTCTTTCTCTCTATAAATTCACTATTCTTCCGCAAATTTTGTATCTGCTGCTGTTGCAAATTTTCTATTACCCTTTTGATCTTCTATTCTTTCCTTCATTCCCATACTAAAAATGCCTCCTGCTGGTCATAAAAATCTAATTGCCTTTGAAAAGATGCAAAAGAAGCTTCAAGATAGAGGTTTTACGTTATCTACCATTCCTGATCAAAACCCTAAGGCTGAACTCTCCACTAAATTATTTTCTGATCATCCATGTAATGGCGAGAAGATCATAGTTAGGTCAACTTGAAGCTGGCCTTCTCATTCCTCTTTATGACCCTGAACTTCCCTTATTCTACGAAATTCTTTCTCATACGAAGTTATCGCGGGCTATATATCAGTTGAGTGGAGATTGTATTCGTATGATGCTTGAGTTTGCTACTCGTGGTGCTGGTAAAGAATCTCTTTACCATCCTAAAGCGAAGAACCCTAAATACAAGAATGTTCCAATTATTTCTGCGAAGTTTACTGTAGATAATTTCTTCGCGAATTATGATGTTATCCCCATGAGAAAGGATATCATTTATTGGGGTGTCCGCTTACAGAAAAAGGATGACATTGCTGAAGACCAAGTTCTTATGTTGGATATTGACTGGCATCCGGGCAACAATTCATCTCCTCGCAACTCTAATGATGACAAGTGGTGTATTTTTCCATTGTTTCTGGAGGGTTCATATATCTCTGGTTCTCACGTTCTACATGGGAATCTCACAATGTACCAACCATGGGTGTTTGTTTGGCCTGAAAGGAATAGATAGGTATATTCCCGATTTTTTTGCTTGAATTACCATTATCCTCTTCATACTTTTACATGTACTCTCACTGATCACCCTCATTTTTCCAGATTGAAAGGCTGAAGGCTAGCTATAAGAAATTAGGGAAACATAGTACCTTATCATCTCTTAAGTCACTCATAAATGAAGTAAGAAATATTCCTTTATGATTCTTAACAATATATTGTTGCCTCTATTTCTTATCTTTATCTGTGTTTGAAGGTTATTGAAGAAATAGAACCCGCTGAGGTTGCGAAGACTAAAGGGAAAAGCAAAGGTGTTTCTCGCAAAGAGAAATCTGCTGGTCCTCTTTCAAAGAAAAGAAAAGTGCAATCCTCTTCTCCTTCAACTTTTCAATCTGGCGAGAATTATAGCGATGGTAACAATGAAGATGATGGCGATGATGGTGATGCTGATTTCACTTCTGCGAATGAATCCTCCTAACCTGAGTTTTCTATGTCTCAGCTTTCCAGTATTTTCTATGATACTATGCTAGGGATTGGCGACACTCCTCTTGCTGAATCTTGAAAATCTATGGCAGTTATTTTTTATTCCCCCCCTCTTGGAGAATAATGAATCTCTTCGCGGGGTTTCAAGATCTATATCTCCAAGTTTCTTACATTCACTCGGCGTTCTGGTATGTTCTCATTTCTTCGCCATGTATGTGCATTATTATTTCCTCGCAAGGTCTTAATTTATATTTATCTTGAAAATTTTGTGTTTTCTTTTGCAGACTGGAAGAACCTCTTTTTCTGTTGCCTCAGACTTGGAGAGGAGATGTGCAATCTTTGAAAAGAAGAATATTATTCTTCACAAGAATAATGAAAAATTAGAATCTGAGTCTTGCTAATCTTCGCAAATAAAATGAGGAATTGAAATATGAATCTTCTAATCTTCGCGGCCAATTGGTATCTGGGTCTACTGAGCTGCATGACAAGATCAAGCGGTTGGAAATCGAACTCTCTTCTTCGCAGGGTAAAGTTGCTAGTCTCCAAGCTGCGAACGATCAACTTTATGGTAAGAATTTTTTCTTCTTTCTTTTATCCCTATGCCTTAGAACTTTATCTTATTTAATCAATCATTCTTGCAGATATTTATGGTCTCTCTGAAGAGGATTCAACTCTTCATTCTTTCCCTGTTTCTATGGATGATAACACTCTTCTTGAACGTCTTAACAATTCACTAAATAGTTTTTCTAATGACCAAGTTACCCCTCTCTCCATAGATGAACTCAGATCAAAACTTCGCCTCTTAGAGGTTGAACACAGATTCAACTTGAGTTTAACCAATAAATTTAAGCGCCATTACCATGATTCTAAAAAAGAAATCAAGACTTTAAAAGCCAAGTATATTAATCTTTCAGATGATAAGGACCGCATCATTAAACAAGGTGCTCAAGCTTTAGCGAATTTCCATAAGACTCTTCTTGATGTTCAAATTGAAAGAGATAGACTCATCTGCGAAAATAGAGCTATTGTTGAAAGGGAAAACCAAGTTCGCTCCCTCCTTCTCATTAGTAACGATGATAAGTTTGCTTGGGCTTCAAAGGTTCTTGATAACGCCAGAAATAACTTAGATGTAGATGTTAGTCTTCAAGCTGATCATTCTGCCTTAATTAAAGATATGATCATTAAAATAGAAGGTTGTTACTCTTGTTTTTCCACTAATCCACTGCCTAACTGAATCTCCATTATTTTATTAATTTGTTGTCATTTGTTCGCAACATCTGAAGGAAATTATCGCCAAAGGATTGGAGAATTGGAAGAAGAAAAAAGACAACTCGCAGAACTTCTATATTCTCGCAACGAGAAATGCTCTAAGTTCAAAAAGCAACTTCATATTACGCTGGAGAATTTTAGCAATACTCTTGTTGGTATTCATAATGATTCTATTAAAATGGTCTGTGATGATCATAAAATTCCCCACTCTACATATCCTTATCTCGCGAATGAAGTCCCAGAGAACGTCCCTAACCTTATCATCTCTGATATCGAAGATGAAGAATCTGAAGAAGATGAAGAGCATAATGAAGATGAAGATGAAGGGGGGAACTCTGGTGAAGATAATGAAGAACCTAAATAGCTTTATCTTTTCTTGAAATCTCTTTGTAATATTTTTACATTTATCTTTTTCTCCTTGTAACATATTGCTGCGAATTTCTCCAACTTCTCAAGTTCCTTGATATATAGATTATTTTTGTTTCTATATGCATACATTAGAAAACAATTCCTTTTTGCAATATGGTTAATCAATATGCTTATTAATTTTTAGTTATCTGCGTAAATCTGTCATATAAAGATGGATAATAATTTTATCATTATGTTCATTCCCATACTTGCCTCTGTTATTCATCTGCAATATGAAAAATTAAGCAGATCAATATTGAATAAGATATGCTTGTAAATTGTTGCCTCAGTTTCTGCGTAAATATCGCAGGTCATATCTGTATAATTTCACGATCTCTGCGTAAATGCTGCAGGTCATATCTGTATAATCTCATAATATCTTGTGGTCTTACTTTGCCTTCCTAGTTAAAGGTCTTATTTAGCCACGTTATGTATTTGGCGAAAAAATCGCAAGACGTCCTTACACTTTCATGTAAAAACCCATTGATCTTGCCTTATCCATGCTTTGTCAATCTCTCTGGGATAATATGATAGGCCTAAGTTTTCTTGCAAAAACAAAGCCCCATGAAATTACTGTCTTGCGATGAAACCACAGGACGTATTTACATTCTCATGTAAAAACCCATTGATCTCATCTTATCTTTTTCTTATGGCTTTTTTCCTCTGTATAGTTGTATTCTTAAGACACTTATCAACTCCCTAATGGAGGGTGACGCCCTTATCTTCCCCATGGTTGCCCCTTCAAGGAGACGTACATCGGCCATATAAGACTAGCTCCTCCCATCCTGTCTTAACAACAACCAGTTATTTTCGCAGCCTCTTATCCTTTATGCCTATATGGCTTATAGTTACGAGACTGCATCCTAAGTGCGGTTTTCTTCGGGCCGAGTGCATCATAGCCAAGACTTGCCAAGAATGGTTTGGGTAGTTTCGTACGCTCTAGGCACCCTTGGCTCAACCGTGTACCTCGGTGCCTTGGTCATACTCTGCACTCCTTAGGAGAGATCCTAGGTCGTCCAACCAGGGTATAACCTTATATATATAGATGGAAATCCAAGGTACCTCTCCTGGATAGGCTTTCATGGGCCCCAAATCTCCATGACTCAGGTTACAGCAGTGGTATAACCTTATCCCTGATCCATGCAAAGAGATACCCCCTTACATGATGCACTTTAGGTCTTATATTTGCCTCTTGTGGAATTTTATTCGCGAACTAAGGTGTACGTCATAAAGGTTCGTCCCATTCTTATATGTCTCTTGCGAATATCTCCATTTATTTTTTCTTTGATTGTTTCTTTTTGCATTTCAGCTCTTGTATAATTTTTCAATATCATCTTATTCATTGAGTAAAAACAAATATTTTTTGTAAATTTTTTCTTCAACAAATCATTCATACATCTCTTGTATTTCTCACTTTAGAAATTTTACCTTTTCTACTTACTATCTTCTGCTTCTGCTTCTGCTTTTTTGTTGCGCTTTGCTACATTTTCTCCATCTGCGAAATGCTCGCCATCTATTGGTTGCATCTCATATTGATTTCGAAGTATTCCTTCTTCTCGTCGCTCTACTGTATCAACCATCAACTTATCACCTCTTTGCTTTTGTTTGATGCTATGTTTCCAATTTCTGTTCTTCACAGACCTTTCCTCGCAAGATTCCATATCAATTTCATAGCACTTTTTTCCATCAACCCAGTCTCCCTTTATAACTCAAACACCACTAGGATGAGGAAACTTAATATACTGGTGGAAAGTTGATGCTACACCTAATATCCCATGCAGCCAAGGTCGTCCAATCAAGGCATTGTAAGGTGATTCAACATCAACAACGCATAATAGAATCTTAGAAGATATCCCCTTCAATGGAATTCGCATTGTAATTTCCCCTTTGGGCTTGTTGGAAGTACCGTTAAAACCATAGATCTTATAGGTTGATGGTATCATATCCTCGTCTCTTCCTCCCATGGTTTTGTAAGTATGATAAAATAAGATATCCACTGAGCTTCCAGTGTCAATTAGAACTTTGTTAATAGCCCAAGAGTCTTCAAATTCATCATCCTCATTTTCTTTATCTTCTTCTTCCACTTTTTTTTGGATTTATTTCTAATCTTACCACCAGTAGATTATCATGCATCTCGCTTGGTTCAGGTACTTCTTGTGCAGTGAAATAAATAGTCTGCTTTTGCCATTCTTCTAATGGCGAAGCTTTCACAATGTTCATTATCTCTCTTCCATCCGCATCTCTCGCGAAAACTCTACTTAGAACATTGTCATGGAAATCCTCTATAGTCTTGTACAAATGTATGATAGAGTTACAGAATAGATTCTTCGCATTTGCTCCAACTTCTATTACAAACGTTTCTCCCTCCTTAGTTGTATTCACTCTGCGAATTTCTGGGGCTGGAGGCAATTGTTGATGCTGTGGATGTCTTATTAAAAAATGGTTTAATTTTCCCTAATCTATCATCTTCAAGATGATTCTTTTTACATTCCTGCATTCATTTATTGAGTGACCATGAAACTGATGATAAGTGCAAAATTCTGAACTTCGATTATTTGGGTGTGGCTCTTTTACCATATTCCATGGTACGGGTATGTCTAGGGATGCACAAGACCCACCCACGATACCCATACCCGCCCATACCCGCTAAACCCGTGGGGTTTTTGTCCATACCCGCCCGTTGTGGGTGCGAGGTTGGTTAAGAAAAAAAAAACCGTTGTTTGTGGGTGCGAGGTTGGTTTTAGGTCATACCCGCCCATACCAGCCCGAAAACCTGCTCAATATACACCGTTGATTACAACTAATCCTTCGCTGGCCTTGAGAAGTTCAGATCGCTCCCTAGACCACCTCTTTTGTCCCTTTCTCCGAGAGACTTCGCGTTTTCAATGGTTGTTGGTGTCTTGTGTGTGAACATATCCATAGATGTGCCAATTTAAGAGCTGGCCTTCTTAACGTTTAGAGATTTCTTTACCATCAAAAATAAAACAGAAGCGTATTCGATTTGCTACCACTATAATTAGCTGCACACGTCATGAAATATATTAAAGCGGATTCCATGGATTGTAATCTTGAAAATTTCAATGTGGTGCAGCAGATTATAGCGAACTCCTCCTCCTCCTGATCAGTATATCTAATTATTGCGGGTTTAAACGGGTTTAAACCCAAACCCGCCCTACCTGCAGCGGGTGGGTAACAAAACCCGCCCGCTGTTTGTGGGTGCGGGGTTGGTTATGGAAAAACAAAACCCGCAGCCTGTGGGTGCGAGGTTGGTTTGAGAATATACCCGCCCATACCCGCCCATGTGCAGCCCTAGGTATGTCTTCCATCAGAATTACAGCCTCCCAAATTTTCTCTATGCTAGAATTTAGAGGTGGCATCTTAATTTCTTCCCATATTATCTTCTGACTTCCTTGCCCTCTATAATGATTTTGCTTCTGACCACCATAAGTCTTTTATAGTTGATCGAACCTCTGAATCTTATTATTTCCACCTCTACTAAATAAATTTATTTCCCTTTCGAACTCTTTTTGGTCTCTGCTTCCTATAGCTATTAATTTATGTGGATTATCATTCATATTATTTTCTTGCTTCACCTGCGAAGTGCTCGCTACTGTATTTGTTAACCTTGGAAGTAAACTTGTGTTTGCTGCAACTGAACTGGTGTTCGCAATGGGATATGATTCCATCTCATTTTGTCTCTCCTACAATGAAATGTATTCTTCTTGTAATTCTCGCAGCTCCGTCATGGTTATTGTATTTTTGATTCTGAAAATTTGTATGTACAACAGATTGGTTGCGAACATTGCATTAATGAAAGATAAAATAAGGTATCTCTCTAGCCACCCTTCCTGCCATATCACTGCACATTGTCTTCCATCTTATGGTTAGGTGTTTCAAACTCTCGCCAATCCTCTGTTTTAATCCGAATATATCTTCAATGCCGGGCCACGAAAAATTGTTACTTATATATGCTCCCAAAAATGTAGCTTGCAGATGGTCGAAAAAAAGTTATAGTGTTTTTAGGTAAACCTTCGAACCATTTTAGCGCCTCGCCAGTTAAGCTGGATGCGAAATATTTGCACAATACAACATCATGGTTTTCCCAATGTAGCATACATCTAACATAAGCCTTAACATGTTGAACATCACAAGCAGTCCCATCAAAGATACTGGTTAACGTTGGTAAATTGTATTTTGGAGGTATTCCTCCTAATTGTACTTCTTGAGTGAAAGGAGTTCTCACAGCTTCTTCAATGGCTTCATCAAGTTGCCTTCTTCCTCCTTCTCTTATGTTATTTAACATTCCCCTCATTTCTGCTAATTCTCTTAAGATCTGTTCATTCCCAACTAAATTTTGCTCCATTGGTCTTTTCAGTGCAGCTTCCCTTCTCCTGCGTTCATGTCTTTCTTGCCTAGCGAGATTTTGTGCATCTTCTTCTGTATCTTCATTCTGCCTTCTTCTACGATTTTCTTCTCCACCTCCTTCTTGAATTCGCAGTTGATTACGCCTTCCATTTTCTTCTCTGCGATTTTCTTCATTTCTCATTGTTTCTCTTCGTTGTCTTTCTATTCTCCTTTGTATTCTATCATATTACTCATTGATATTACCATTATGGCGATTTTGTGTGCGTCTCCTTTCTCGATTGTCATGATTATTCTGCCGTATTGCTTCCTGAAACTCTTGTTCTTCCACTTTTGCTCTCAATCTTTCTCTTTCGCAGGCTAGACGTGCTTGTTCAGCATAATTTCTCTCAATTTCTTCCTCAATTATTCTTCGGTTTCTTTGAACTCATGTAATATTCTTATTCCTTTTGCTCGATTTTCTTCACCATCTTGGTTATTTCCACCCTCTTGATTTCTATTATCACGCCTACCATTCAAAGCTTCACCGTGTGGAATGTAGCGATCATTAATCATCTCTTCTTCTCCATGATGATGCTCTTCATTTGGATTTTGCATTTCCTCTTGGATATTTTCTCCAGCATGTCTCACAGGGGAATTTTGCCTTAGTTCTTCTCTAAATGATCTTGAATTTGATCTTGCAGTACTTCTTGATCTCCTATTTTGTAATCTCAAATTCTCCATTCGTAACTCATGATTTTGTCTTGTTAAATTCGCACGTTCTTCCGTCTCTAATCTCCTTTCCTCTTGTATTCTTTGTCTTAAATCCTCTACTACTTAATTTTCGCCATCTCCATGAATTAATCCTTCAACCACTTCTTGATCTCTTTCTTCTCATCTTCCATTTCTTAGTTGTTGATTTTCTGCTTCTTCCATTGAATCTGATCGCCAAGTATGCACGCTCACTCTGTCATAATCCACAGTTCTATCTTGTATCGGTGTTTGCTGATTTGGTTGTTGAATTTGATTTTCTCCATTATTCCTTGTTCTGTTGCTCCTTGTTCTCAGTCTTTAAGATTCTCCCATTTCATTTGTCTCTTCTCCAGTAATTCTCCTACTCCTCCTTACGGTTGTTGGTTGTTCAGATGTGTTTCTTCTTATAGCCATTCCTTCAATCTTGAGATATTACTATAAATCACATAAAAATCTTTTCCAATTTCTTCAAATTATTACAAATCACTACTTCAATCCTTTCTTAGTCTTCCTTGTTTCTAGCACCATTATGTAGTTGCAGGAATTCCTGCAACTACAAAGACTACTACCAACTTCGTATAGTTGACCAAGTAAACTACCCCTAGTTACTTAGTATCCTAAGTATCCCTGCGCCACAACCAATCGGCCGACGCAGGTGAATCTTAAGATAGAGTCCAATATCTTAAGTTGCTTCAGTTTATCTGAAAACTTAAAGCACTCGACCCTTTAGATCGTCTTCCAAACAGTAAAGGTCTAATCTGTTTGGTAACCACTCTTCTTATCTCACGAAGTTAATCATAGATATTATAGTTGATCTTGACAAAGGATTTTCTTTTTAAATCAATTAAACTCCTTTATTAGGTTAGATCTTCCAAGATTTGGATTAATAAGTTAACCAAATCAAGTCAAATAGAACTACCAGATTCAGATACTGAAGAGTACCACCAAATGATAGATTTTCGATCTAAATACGACTATTTAATTAATCTCCTATCAAATATAAAATGATATCTAGTCGGTTTCCATCCGATCAAGTTTGTGCACAAATCTAATCAGAAAGATACGAAACCAATAAGAAAATCTTCTTGTCTTCAAATCTTCAATAGTGTTTTATACCTGCACAATAATAAACTTGATTTTAACTTATGATCGATCATGCACAGAATGAAGTCTGTTAACAATGGATGATCACAAGTCAGAGCTGAACTACCACTAATCTATTGATCTAGTTTGAGTGGCCTTATGTCAAAAGAGAAGGCTCTCAAGAATAATCAAACTAGGTGAAATCAAGAGTTAATTAACAGCCATTCGTTAATCAAATCAATAATTGAAATCTAAAATAACAATGAAAATTCTAGTTTCCCACCAACGGTACTAGAACATGCTTCTTGATCCCTAAGAAGTCTTTAAACTAGCGGACATAAGAGATTTTTCCTAATTAGGTTACTCTCCTCTCCGAGGTAGTATAAAAAGTAATATTATTAGTCGACTACAGCAATAACTATGAAACAAAGTGCTTGCCTCAGGATAAGTTTGTAAGAAGAAAAAACTTATTATAGACTAAGAGAGTTTTGTTAGACAATATCTCGGTTGAACCCACCAAGCGTTGGTATGTCAAGTTTGGTTGTCATATTTTAGTGAATCAAAACTCATCTAAGAGTCACTTGATTATGTAACTAGAGACAACTTCATATAGGTTAGACTACAAAGTCTAGGATTATGAGACATACAAGTATTACTCAAAGACCTGAAGAATGTGAAGAATTAATAAGCTACAACGACGACATCATCCTTCCTATTGAGGTTAATAATATTTGACTTAACTGTTTCATTCCTAACGTATCTTTCAAGTCGTGCTATATTGAAAACATAATTGTGAAGCTATGAATGATTATACTCTAGTAGTGAGACATGATCACATGATCATAGTGTTAAGGAATTAGAATATGAAGTATAACGCTTATCTTTTGAACTTCGTATATATGACATCGACATAATCGTACGAATGCTATTATGATTATGTGTATGGGTAAAGGTGAAGATTTCATCCTAGGAAATAATATTTACATTTGTCTAATGGAAGTACATTCATGAACTTGTTTTATGAATCGAGAGGGAAATCGCTAGGCTTATTGGTATTGTTATTCATTGCATATCTTTAGATTACCAATATGTGTGAGTTAGTAGAACCGATCATGACTTATTATGTAACTTGGTATAACTAATCACAATGCCTGACTTATGATTTGGTATGACTTTTATTAGTGTAACTGATCCTAAGTAATCATCTGAGATGGTATGATCGATATTTGTAATTGGTGTGACCGATCCTAGTAATTGGTGTGACCGATCACAAAAGAGTTGTGTAATCGATCCTTGTAATTGGTGTAACCGGTCCTAGTAATTGGTGTAACCAATCTTCGTGATTGGTTTAACCGGTCCTAGTGACTTATGTAACCGATCACAAGTAATACCATGAGTATATGGTAACCGGTCCTGGTAATTGACGTAACCGATCCTGGTAACTGATGCACCCGGTCCTGGTAACTTGTGTGTTCGATAACAAGCAAACCATATCGAGGTATAATCGATCCTTGTGTTTGGTAAAACCGTGAACCCATTATTAGTGAATTGATATTTGATCAATCACATAGTTGTCATGGAATACAGATGAACCAATTCTAAACTTGTTTGGAAGTGTGGTATAATCGATTCCAAGATTGTAAATATGAAATAGGTACAAAGAAAAAGATGTCAACATACTTTAAACATGATCAGTAACTCTTATCTTTTATTGTTCAAAGATATTCCTTAATTACTCAAGGAGATCCCGGTTAGAAATAAATTAAGAATCTTTTAATTAAGTTTGTTAGTTTTATATGCTTTCATTACCAGCAATTAAACACATGTCTCTAGAAAATAAAAATTGGTAATGTGCATTTAGTAATTGGAGATTTTCTATTGAGAGATTTCAGAAATATTGGACAAAGCATTTCCAGGAATTATGAAAACCGATTTGGGCATTTATTGCATATCTTGAGAATATTCGGTTTTGGAAATTCCTTGGTGTCCAAACATCATTGGTCTATAAATACCCAAGTTTGCATTTCTAGCAAACTATCCTAAGAGCCAGGCAAACTTTATCTTTTTGTTGTTTATGATGGATCCGTCTATCCAGAGAGGAAAGTACCCTAATTAGGCGAAATCGCTTACGACCGCTCGTTTAAAGACTTTTGTGGGATCAAGAAGCTCTACGAGTGCCGTTGGTGGGAAACTAGATAATTGCAGTTTATTTTAGTTTTCGATTGATTTGATTGACTAACGATTATTGAACTTTGATTGCACCTAGTTTATTTATTCTTGAGAATCTTCTCTTCTGATATAAAATTCATTCAAACTAGATGAAGTGTCGACATGATATTTAGAACTGTTTGTAGTTCTAAAGATATCTTGTGATAATCCATTGTTAACAGACTCCGTTCTGTGTGTAATTGATCACAAGAGATTCAAGTGATGTTGTGCAGGTGTTTATTGAAGATTAAAGAAGATTTGAAAACAAAGAGAATTTCTTATTTGGTTTCTATATCTTTCGGTGTGCACAAACCTTGATCGGATGGGATCCAACTAGTATCATATTTATTCGATTGATTAGTTGTGTAAGATCGGCATCACCTTATAGTTTCTTGGTGCAATATATATTGATTGATTGCAAATCTAAACTCTCCTACTTCGGTAGTTGTTGGATAGATTGATCTAACCAGGCAAAGGAGTTTATTTGTTAAACGAAAGAGCCTTTGCATATGACTTGAGATATCTTCATCTGAAAGAATCAAGAGAGTTGTTACTAAACAGATTTGTTGTTCCTTTCTGTTTGGAATATGATCCAAAGGAATTTTTCCAGTGCGTACACTTATTGAATTTCGTAAGCGCAGGGATACTGAAGAAACTAAGTGAACTAGGTTTAGTTGCTTGGTCTTAACTATACGAAGTTGGTTTATATTTTGTATAGCGACTTAATTATGAGAGTATTCAATTCTGGACTAGGTCCCGAGGTTTTTCTGCATTTGCAGTTTCCTCGTTATCAAAATCTTGTTGTGTCATTTACTCTTTTTTTCTGCAATTATAATTGTTGTTATTATAATTTAAAATAAATTACACAAACGTTAACTCAGTATTAATTGATAGTGATCCTATAGAGTTTGGTTAAGTACAAACCTAAGGAAGTAAGATCATGAACTCAGTATTAATTGTTGTTATTATAATTTTGAGAGTATTTTCATCCTAGGAAATAGTGTTTTACATGTGTTTTAAGGAAGTAAGATCATGAACTTGTTTTGTGAATCGAAAAGGAAATCGCCAGGCGTTATTGGTATTGTTATTCATTGCATATCTTTTGAACAACCAATATGTGTGTTTAGTATAACCGCTCATGCCTTGTTTGTGTTCTTGGTAAAACTATTCACAAAGGCGTGACTTATGTATTGGTATGACTTTTATTAATGAAACAGATCTTAAGTAATCACCTGATGGTATGATCGAGTTTGTAAGTGCGTATGAACAACTATGGGTAAAGGGGAACCGATTCTAGTAATAGATGCAACACATCACAAAGGGGAATCGATCCTTGTACGAGGTGCATCAAGGTTTATAGCAGAAATGGGAACCGATCCTATGGATATGTGCAACACATTTTTAGGCAAAGGGTAACCTATCCTATGGACATGTGCAACACATATAAGTTAGATACCATATATATGTGGGGAACCGATCCTAGTACCTAGTGAACCAAATTTTGGAAAGCTAGTGTGACTATGCACAATACTCACATGGACGTAGAACCGAAACTTTTTTTGGTTGAACCATTAAACCCATGATTTGTGATTGAGTGTTCTTGATCAATCACATAGTTCTTCAAAGTCATATGAACCAATTCTAAACTTTTTTGGAAGTGTGTCAAATCGGTTTCAAGGTTGTAAGTATGAAAGAGGACTTACAAAGTAAGGATGTCGACACACTTTGAACACGTGCATTAATGCTTATCTTTTATTGTTGAAAGTTATTCCTTAATATTTAAAGGAAGAAAATCCTAGAATCGAAATTAAATAAGTTAAGAATCTTTTATTCAAGGTTTTTAATTTTATATATGGAAAATAAGAATTAGTAATGTGCATTTACTAGTTAGAGATTTTCCAAGGAGATTTTCGGTCAATATTTTGGACAGAGCATTTCCAGGAATTATGGAAACTGAATTTGGAATTATATTGCATATCTTGAGAATATTTTTGGTTTTGGAAATTCCTTGGTGTCCAAACTTCCTTGTCTATAAATACTTAAAGTTTTCATTTCTGGCAAACTAATCCTTCATAGCAGCAAACTTCCTTGGTTATGTTGTTACTGGTGAAGCCGCCTATTCGGAGAGGAGAGTAACCTAATTACGCGAAATCTCTTATGGACGCTCATTTTAAAGTCTTCATTGGGATTGAGAAGCTCTATTAGTATCGTTGGTGGGAAACTAGATAATTGCGGATTATCTTGTGTTTTCGATTGATTTGATTGACTAATGGTTGTTGAACTTTGATTGCACCTAGTTTATTTATGCTTGAGAATCTTCTCTTCTGATCATATAAGATTCACTCAAACTAGATCAAAGTTTCGACAGGGATCTTTAGAATGTTGTTAGTGCTAAAGACAATCTTGTGATAATCCATTGTTAACAGACTCCATTTTGTGTGTGATTGATCACAAGAGATTCAAGTAGTTGTGTGCAGGCGTTTATTGAATATTTAAGAAGATTTGAAGACAAAGAAGATATTGAAGATTACTGACTTGGGTTTATAATCTTTAGTGTGCACAATACTTGTTTCGATAAAAGAGGATCCAACTGTAATCGGTTTATCCTTGTGGTAGATTAGATTGATTAGTAGTGTAGATCGACATCAACACAATTCTTTGTGATTAAAAGTATTGATTTCAAAATCTTAACAATTACCTTTGGTAGTTGAGAATAAGATAGATCTAATAACCTGACGAAGGAGTTTATTGAGATAAACAGAAGAGCCTTTGTCGAACTCACATCACTTGGTTTAAGAGAGTTGATACCGAACAGATTTGTTGTTCCTTTACTGTTTGGAATACGAACCAAAGGAATTGTTCCAAGTACGTGACTTATTGCAGGTCAGAGGCGTGGGAATACATATGAAACTAGGTGAACTATAGGTTTATTTACTTGGTCTCAACTATACGAAGTTGGTTTGATTTTGTATAGTAGCTTAATCCTGAGAGTATTCAATTATGGACAAGGTCCCAGGGTTTTTCTGCATTTGCGGTTTCCTCGTTAACAAAATTTTGATGTGTCATTTACTTTTATTTTCTACAATTATAATTGTTGTTATTATAATTTAAAGTAAATTACACAAACGTTAATTCATATTTACTTGATAGTAATCCTATTGTGGTTGGTTAAGTCCGAACCTCTTATCAAGTAAACATACTTCATTGTTGTATTGTCTAGATCTCGTATCCATAAATGAACACACGAAGTGTGAACCGATTGGTTGTATTGTCTCGACTCAGTCTATAGACAATCACTTTCGGAGAAAAGGACTTATAGGTGGAAAAGTTTTGGATTGAGGTATATTTGGGTACCCTCGCCTTTTCAATTGGTTTCAAAGTAGGAAAACACGAAAATATTTAATAGTTTGTGTTTGGTGTGATCCATCCAATAAGAATTGAATCTATGTCTGATTAAGTTAACATAAAGGCAGGATTTGACTACTTTAAAATATCGTGGTGGAAAACACGTATGAAGTATGTAATACTCTTATTCCTAAATTTGTTAGGAATTATGCATATGTATGTCCTGAGTGACTTACATGATCATTTGGTTATTATCAGATTGTATAGTATTATGTTAAGTAACAATGATACAATGGCCGATGAGATAGGTCGTATCTTGAAAATGCATAAGATTCTACTCAAGATTTTTATGAACCTCGGCTTTTGTGTTCTAAGAAAATCTGGAATCTTAAATATATTTTGGATGATCTACCAAAGTATATACATGTACATCTTCAGATTAACGATTGTCAATGTTTCGCTTTATAGTATGCGTTTTTGGAAAATATGTATTCCTGCAAGGAATAAGGTTTCAGTTAATAATTCTATTAACAATGGTTTGCTTTATATACCTCACAACTGTTTTAAAGAAGCAAGTGATCTTTTGAAATATTACAGGAAATATGATTCTGATGATATTTTTAACAAATATCATATTTTGTTCAAATTTATCTCTGTATACTCTAATGGAAAATTCTTGAATAAACTTCAAGTAATATTATCAAATTCTAATATTAAAAGAGTAAACAGACTTTTGGACAAAAACTTGGAATCAATCCGAAATAAAGATCCAATCCATGAAAAAACGGTTTTCCAAAAGAAAAACCTTGATACAAAATCAGAATTGTTTCCCCACAAGTCTTGGTTTCCGATTTTGTTAGATTTTCCTAAAACTAGTTATTTACGGTCTTTGATTTCAAGTCTTCCTATAAAATATAAACTCTTGCTATGTGTTCGAACATATTGGGGAAGATTAGTCAAAACCGTAACTAGGGTTTTTCATATTTTCACAAGTATGGGAAAGAGGAAAATAAGTAAAGAAAATTCTGAATTAGACGAGTATGTCTTGAATCCATTTATTCCTCCCAAAGATGTAAAGAAAATCAAGTATCCTCATTTGATCAAAGGGAAGCATGTGCTTACGAATTTTGTGGATAATACATGTTACGAAAGATATCAAGCACTGAATGGAGTAAGCTTTATTGAAGAAAAGACATTCGATCCAAATGTTTTAGAAACCAATTATGTGAAGTTTTCTCAAGACCGAATATGAGGAAATATGTTCGGATTTGAAAAATATTCACCTGACGTAGTAAGAATTTTTTATGGCAATATTCACAATATTAATCATGAAAAACTCACTTTTAGCACTTTGGTTGAAAGTTATTTTCTTCACGTCAACAGAAAGATGATATCATAATTCATCAACTACAATGTGAAAGGTCATATGATTACTGGTTTTGAAATTGAGCACGATAACATTTCAAAACTTATCACGGGCAAAAATGTTGAATGGAAAAAGGGAAAGATGCTAACCAAAGATGTACCCTTTCATCTTAGGGTTTTTGGCAAACTTGATGTTCCAACCTTGTATGCTTGAATAAGAGATTCTTCTCTATGGAATATGGAATTTGCTGATTAATTTACTATCTTCTTGAAGGCAATAAACGAATTGATATTTGTGGAATAATTATTAATCAAATGATCAAAATTATTGAATCTCTCAATATCACAGGTTTCCATAGAAACCTTGGATACCCATGTCTTACCAAGTTATGTGAAAAAGTAGTGGGGAACAACTTTGGAGATGAGAAAGATACTAAAACTCTCTCACAGGGAATTATCAATCAAATGAGCGGAACAAAAAGAAGATCTAGTATCTCATATGATCAAATTTATAGCAATGGAGATCTCATTTTCCATATTTTATGTCTTGGAAGACAACTGGACTATGTTCAGAAACAGTTGGCATTAGCCTATTGAAATGATCCGGAAACCCTTCAAGGAATCCTAACGATCAACAATGAGTTTCTAAAAGGAGAACAAGAAGAAGACTCTGAAGAAGATTCTGATAAGAAAATAAACGAATATTGAATTGTCTTTAAGATTAAGTTAAAATAGATATCAATTTTTTATTTCTTTCAATGATTTTATTAAGTCTATTATGAATAAAATTATTTGATTTATAATTTTTCTTGTGATAGTTTTTTATTTACATAGCATGTGCTTGAATGTTGTATTTTATTGATATGTATGTTTATGGGATGTTTGATTTCAGTTTTACAACCTTGATATTCGATCTCATAATGTTGTGAACCCTTATGGTTTGGGTGACTTTTTGATTTAATAGGATTAAGTTATATCCCATGTTGGTAGGCTTTATCAAAGGATCATGAGGGGTTCTGATAGAAACAATATATGAAAAAGTCACAGTATGTCGAATCGGTTTTGGTTTAGCAGAAAAGTATATGTGTTTCGAGGGGTTTTAACTTTTGCTTGCAATAGTTAAAAATCGGTTTTCAACCTTTCTCTGGTAAAGGTTGGTTGTTGTTATTCTTTTGTTTTGCATAAGGATGAAAACATAATGATATTTCAATATTAATTCTCCCTGGAAAAAGATGCTAACTTATTGGAGAAGTGGATGCGAAATTGAGGTAACAATCTTGTTAGTTAATTTTTTTTTCCTGTTTAATAAAAGCCTGATTTTATTGCATATATCTTTATTGCTTTTGCTTAACAAAATTTCGGTACAATTGATGTTTTATTCCATTATGTGTGTATGGATGTGTGTGTGTGATTCAATTGGTTTTGGTTAAAAAAAACTATTGTTATCTTCCTTTATTGTATGGTATTAATTGTTTAGGCTTACAAAATTTCATTGCAATTGCAGCGCTTTAATGCTTATGTTGTTTCAATTGCTTTCGGTTGAGGTGAATAATTATACAAGTTGACTTATTTGGTTTATATGAATTGTTTATGGCTTAACGAAAGAAAATGTTTACGGGATGAATTGTTTAGTCCAATTCGATTCCAGATAAGAGAAACTAAGTTAATTCTGATCTTAGTTAGACTTATCAAAGTGGAGGTTTCGGTTATTCAAGTCTAATTGAATGCCTTAACAATAAATGCTAGTCAACTAACCTAGTATTTGGCTTGTTTAAAATTTAAAGGCCTAAGTTATATGGATAATTAGAACCTGATGAGAAAAATAGAGTTATCTTTATTTTGGTCTTATTGAATGAAGCGATTTTATTTGTACAATCGGTTTAGCAAAGGAACTAATGTGATTAGTTGATTTTTGGTTTTCTAAACTTTGTGAGAAAATTGCTTCGGGCAATTATTTCCTTGGTAACATATCAAAACATAATTACTTTGTAGTTTCGTTTTTTATATTGGTTATCAGAAATGGTATGTGGAACCCTCGTGCTTAACTCTACAGGTTGCAAGTCTTTTGAGATTTGTAAGATCCTTTTCGTGTTGTCCTTTATTTTTTTCGTTTCTTTGTCATTTTGTGACAAAAAAGGGGAGAAATATATGGAGTAAACAAGTGATACTGGTATATATTTTTATATTGATTGGTTTCACTAAGGGAAAGGACATTGGTACTTGAACGTTTATCTAACGAAAGAGGAAAAGCATAGACTAAGGGGGAGTATCATATCATATTAATTGGTATAACAAAGACATGCGGATTGAAAATATACATATCTCACCTTTAGGGGGAGTATTAGATTTGTTATTATAATGTCAACAACAAAATTTAAGGATTGAATGTATACAGGTTATTGTGCTGTTGAATTCGGGAATCAAGCATATGTGTAATGAATTCTTGTAATTTGTTTATCCATATGATGTAAGAGTTTTGTCACTAAAATTGATAAAGGGGGAGATTGTTGGAGCATAGCTCGGTTGAACCCACCAAGCGTTGGTATGTCATATTATAGTGGATCAAAACTCATTTTAAGAGTTGATTGATTATGTACTAGAGTCAACTTCGTATAGGTTAGCTTGAAACTATTAGGATACGAGACATTACAAGTATTGCGAAGACTTTAAGAAGTGAAGAAGTAAGAAGCTACAACGACAACATCATCCTTCCACTTGAGGTTAGTGATATTTGACTTGAACTATTTCATTCCCCAACGTATCTTTCAAGTCGTGCATATTGGAAACAAAACTGTGAAGCATGAACATTCTAGATAGATGTAGTATTAAGGAATACAATACGAGGTTTATTGCTTAACCCTTAAACTTTATAGATAAGAAATCGACATAATCGTTTGAATGCGCTATTGTGATTATGTATGGGTATGAGGTGAGGATTTCATCCTAGGAAACAATATTTTACATGTGTTTTAAGGAAGTAAGTTCATGAACTTGTTTTGTTAATCGAAAAGGAAATCGCCAGGCGTTATTGGTATTGTTATTCATTGCATATCTTTTGAACAACCAATATGTGTGTTTAGTATAACCGCTCATGACTTGTTTGTGTTATTGGTAAAACTATTCACAAAGGCCCGACTTATGTATTGGTATGATTTTTATTAGTAAAACCGATCTTAAGTAATCACCTGATGGTATGGTCGAGTTTGTGAGTATGTATGATAATGTAATTTTGAATGTTGTAGAAAAAGTGGTAAGAAAGATGTCGTTCACTCATACTTGTAAAACATAATTTTTAGATTCAAAATAAAATAGAAAATTCAATTAAAGTTGTTATCAAGATTTTAGAGAAAACTGAGACTATTGTTATTCATTGCATATATTTTGAACAACTAATATGTGTGTTTAGTATAACCTCTCATGACTCATTTGTGTTATTGGTAAAACTATTCACAAAGGCCTGACTTATCTATTGGTATGACTTTTATTAGTGAAACCGATCTTAAGTAATCATCTGATGGTATGATCGAGTTTGTGAGTGCGTATGATGATGTAATTTTGAATGTTGTATAAAAAAGTGGTAAGAAAGATGTCGTTCATTCAGACTTGTAAAGGATGATTTTTAGATTCAAAATAAAATAGAAAATTCAATTGAAGTTGTTATCAAGATTTTAGAGAAAACTGAGACTATGGATTCCACTATTTTCCAATTTTTCATGTGATTCAATATTAATACTTATATGCAATTCTAGACAATATTGCTCCAAAAGAAATTGTGATTCTAAAATATTGCCAATGGTAGATTTTCAAAATACTAGTTGTTAATCTCAAGCATGGAACATCAAGAGCCCTAAGCTAAGCATGCACCATCAAGTGAAAACACAACAAGTCAATAAAAATCATTATTTCAATTTTGATTCAATGCAATTATCATAAAAAGAATTGCAGAAATTAACAAAATAATTGTTGCCATATGATTGTTGGAAAAAAAGCTTCCTCTGTCGCCTTATCTAAGGGGTTTAACTCCTCATGTTATTCACGTGCTCAAAATAGGTGTTCATAGCTCAAAAGGGTGAAAAACAAGAGAAAACTAATAAATCAGACAGCTTGCAACGTTTAATGGGCGTTACAAACTGACTGTTACAGAGCACTGTTGCAATATGAACTATTACAGTAAACGATAGAAGAGATGTGATGTAGAATAAAAGACTGTTTTGAAGGGTCTAATGTTCTTCGTGTTCTTCAGCAGCATCAGCAAAACCCGGTTTCCTGCAACTTTGATTTCTCGACTCTGTGTTGTTCTAAACTTCCCCTAACTTATTCCAAACTTCAATACACCCCTCTGGAACTAGACCAAGCCTTTTATACACTTCAGCGACCTCAAAATCCCGAGTAAATTTCTTCTTTTCTTTTCGTGGAAGTCACGGCAATAATTTCTTCCCTTACTTGTTTCACGCATTTCTGATCTTTCCAACTCCTCTTAAAATCTTCCTTAGATAGAAACTTATCTTTAGGAAATAATATCTCTCCTTTAGTCTCCCTAAAATATCAAAAACCAATTCATACAGGGTCTGTGTATAACTCCACCTTTGTTTCTATCCAACTCGAGTTCTAGCCAATTTGGATTCAAACAAACGACTATACCAGGCCTGTTTAGGCCTAACAAGTAAACCCAATCAATTTCAGCCTTTTAGTCTCCATAGAACTCGATCAAAATCTCAACCCTAATTTTAGCCGTGAAAACCAATATTTCCCGCCTTTTAATGATTTGAATTTGGGAAGAAAGTGACCTCCCCCTTATCCGTGGACGGTCTCCATTTAGCAACTGGGGGTGCAAATAGTAATTCTTAGGGCATAAATAGTAATTCTCAGGGTGCCTTTAACGACTCCTCCGGATATCTTCCGTGCATTTCTGGGGTGCCTTTAACACGTTATCTGGGAATACTTTTCGAGGCAATTTTTCCGCACATGTTTATTTCTCCAAAAGTACCTACAAAGACATAAAATAACCAAATAAGTACAAAATCGAGCACTAACAATACATGTAATTGAGATTAAAATAGACACATAAATGTGTCCATCAAATACCCCCAAACTTATTATTTGCTAGTCCCGAGAAAATCAAATCTACAAAGTAAAATCCTAACTCACTATCGCAGGCATCGTCGATGGCATTTAGCGTATGCAATAAGCCTTTAAACCCCTAGGTGGCCCTAGCGGCCGAGTTATAGTCTCGGGAGGGATTACCATAGATATACCCACAAAACCTTTACACTCCAGACCCTATCAATCTACGCAGAACCTTGGAAAGCACTAAAGAATCTCCTTGGTTGGCATACTTATTGACTACAGGAGGAAGTAACCTGATGCGAAATTCCAATTGATGTACACGAGTTTTCACTCAAGCATACTAAAATTCATATATAAGTGACAGAGCTCTACTCAGATAGTTGCACTATGGACATCAATATCCGGAGTCTACAAATCACATGGATAGATTAATATATGGATATAGAAAAACATAGATGGTTTTGATGTTGACTAAGTCTACGGTGTTTCTCATATCTGTCTGAAGGACACTGCCAAGATGAACCTATCCTAATGGAATGAGATACCGGTCTGACTAATATCAACATAACTGGCATATACAAGGGAACCATCGGTCAATTTATTCGTTGAACATTTTTTTTTTTTTAACAACATGATTAGATCTTGCGGATCCAAGCGCATGCTTCTTGTCAGCAGACTACATGGTAATTCCCGTGGATCCTACATTCCACGCTTGTTTAGGCGACCGAGACAGGGAGAATACACACATATTGATATCCAAGTGTTAATATTTATTCCGATTTTTGAGAATTATTCCGTTTGGTCTGATTGGTCTAGTATTTTTTTTTTTTAATAACTCAATCACTCTATTTCACCCTAACAGTGGTAACAACTTAAATCGTGAGCCCCACCTAATCACTTAGAGAAACATATTTTAAAAAGAAAACAAAATAAAAACAGAAGTGAAAAGGACTCAACGAGATATGGCGAAACTACCATGTTATTTCTAACACCTGAGCTGTGTGCTTTTATGAATAGACTCTTTAGATGTTTCCATCTAATCAGATTGGTTCCTCAACTCCTATAACCAAAATGCTTCCATCCACTTAGATTGGTTAGTGTCATCCTTAATAAGCATAAATTCCTAGGCTCTGGAGATTATTTATTGCAACTAAAAGTTTCGCCCATACCCCCAAACTTAAATCTAACATTGTCCTCAATGTTCTAAAGATGAAATTAAAAACATTAACAATGAGAAACTGTTACCATTTGAATAAAAAGAGATAAGGAAATATATTATTGTATCGCATGAATATATTGGGTTACCTCCCAAGAAGTGCTAAGTTTAAAGTCTTCAGCCAGACGTCATATACCACAAAATGGCTAATTACCTTTCAAATCATATATCAATAGTCGAAACAACTGTGGATCATCAAAATTAAATAAAATTTCCATAATTATAAGACAACAACACCAAATCAGAAAAATGAACAGACATAGCATATCCTCATCCAAGGTTTCCTGCAAGACAACTGGGTTTTTCTGTGGTGCCCACTTGGGCTTCATATGAGTGTCTTGACAAACAGATTCTTCTGAACTATGGGTTTCTAATTCCTGGATTTCCTCCCGGACAGTATCAGAAGGATCAGGTTGTAGAGTCGGAAGAGACTCAGGTAATACTTCAGGCACACTAGGCTCGATTCCCAATTTAGGGACTTCTAATGCGGAAACTTGATGATTATTACCCCCAAACTTAGAATTTTGGGTGTATCTAAATAGACTAGTCATAATATTCCTAATTTCTAAACCATTAGGTTCCTGAAAAAGGTCATCAGGTGGTTCATCCTCTAAATGTATTTGAGGTATACAAACTGTATGATTCATATCCTCTATGGTCCACCCTAAAGTTTCCTTATTGTCTTGAAGCACGATTTCTGGCCTAATGTCATGAGTATGATATGGGCCTAAAAATGCATAATTAAGGTCTAACTTAAGATTCTCTCTAGGCTCTTCTGAATAAGGGATTAAGGTATCTCCGAAATCTAGTAATGGTTCGAACCTAACTTTCCATTTATCAGTATCTAACATAGGAATAGAATCCAACAGAGCATTTACTTGTTCAATGTTGTTATCTTCGTCGAAATCCATGATAAAGTGGGATAGACAACTCTCTAATGGATCTTCTGATATGATGTTTGGTAATGACTCCTGAATTAAGGTTCCTATCATGTTCACCTCTTCAATTCACGTGTCATCTAGCTCAGAATGTAGCTTATTGACATTAAAAATATTCAACTCAATAGTAATATTACCAAAAGATAGATTCATAATACCAGTTCGACAGTTTATGATCGCATTAGACGTAGCTAAAAATGGGCGACCTAAAATCACAGGTATTTGGTTCTCTGGGTCAGGGACATGTTGGGTATCTAAGACCACTAAATCCACAGGATAAATAAACTTGTCGACCTCAATCAGAACATCCTCTATCACTCCACGATGAATTTTAACAGACCTGTCAGCTAACTGGAGTGTTATCTTGGTAGGTTTCAATTCACCGAGCCCTAGATTTAAGTACACATGGTGTGGGAGTAAGTTCACACTATCTCCTAAGTCAAGTAAAGCTTTGTCTATCTTGTGTTTGCCTATCGCACAAGCAATTGTAGGTGCACCTGGGTCTTTATACTTAGGAGTTGTGGGGTTCTAAATGATCGAACTTACAAGACTGCTAAAAAGTCTTTCTTAGGGACACTATGCTTGCGCTTTCACGTACACATATCCTTGAGGAACTTGGCATAATCCGGCAGCTGCCTAATTGCATATAATAATGGAAGGTTGATGGTAACTTTCTTTAAAACCTCCATTATGTCATTAAAGTTGTATTCACTCTTTGTTGGTACTAGTAACTGTGGAAATGGGGATCTAGGCATAAAATAGGGCCTCTCAGGAACCGAATTTGCATCATCAGAAATTTTATCAGTCTCCTCAGCTATGGATGGTCCTGAGGGGTGAAATATATTATGCTCACTATCGGGCATGGTTACCTGATTGTGTACTACTCTACCGCTCCTAAGGGTTCTAATTGAATTCAACTGATGTGATGGTTTTGCACCTACTTCATGAACTCCTCTAGGGTTAGGTTGTGTTTGACTAGGGAACCTACCTTTTTATTAAAGATTTATTTATCAGACTAACCTGGTTTTTTATCTCGGAAATAGCCTGAGAATTAGCCTGGCATATATTTTTACTATGCTTTGTGAAAGCGTTTGGTGAATCTTATCATGTTTCGAATAAACGAAATAAGAGTTTCTTCTAGACTTGAAATTTTTTTATTAGACTGATTCTGAAATTGAGTTATTCCTGAAGCATTCTTATTATAGCCAAAACCTGGGGGAGGATTAGAATTACTAAACTGACCTTGACTCTGGCTCTTTAACCATGAAAGGTTCGGATGGTTTCTCCAACCAGGGTTATAAGTTTCTGAATATGGGTCGAACTTCTGAGAGTTATCGAATCTAGTATTATTGTAAAGGGCATTGGCTTGCTCTTCCCTAGTATGGCCTTCCCAAAAAGGCTCCACTCGACTACTAGTGTGACCCAATTCTAAAGCTTCTAACCTTTTAGCTATTGTTGTAATCTTGGCATATGATTCATAGCCTCCTTCTACCCTATTAAAGTTTTCTCTAGTTAGAAGAATTGTTTTCGAGGGTTCCTTATTATTTTCCCATTGATGGGTTTTCTCGGAGATTTCATTCAAAAATGTCATCGCCTCATCAACTGTTTGGTTTTCAAACCCACCCGTACATATATCTTCCACTATGGTTGTCGTGGAATAATCTAAACCCTCATAAAAGATCTGAACTAGCCTAACCTTTTCTAAACCATGATGAGGACATTGGGATAATAAATCATTGAACCTTTCCAAATACATATACAAAGATTCTCCCTCCTGTTGAGAAAACGTGCAGATTTGCGTCCTAATAGACAATGTTTTATGCCTAGGGAAAAACTTGTCCAAAAAGGCAAATGTAAGTTGTTCATATGTTTCGATTGACCCGGAAGCTAAACTATATAGCCACGATTTGGATTTATCTTTCAGAGCATTATCATCAAGGACTCTAATTTTTAGGGTACTACAAATTTCTTCAAAATCCCTAACATGGAAATAGGGGTTTTCATTTTCTTTCCTCAAAAATATTGGGAGCATCTGTAATGTCCCAGGTTTAAGTTCATAATTCGCTTCCGTGTCAGCTAACCTGATACATGAGGGGCGAGTAGTCCTAGTCGGATTTATCAAGGCTTTCAAAGTTGCAATTTCTGGCTCTATCTGAGTCTTAGGTTTCTCACCAAAATACGGATGTTCAAAACTAGGTTGTCCAAAAATAAAGGTTTCTAAATTACGGTAATAAAGATCCTTGTTTCCTAATATAGAAACATTAGGGTTTTCTTTAACAAACCGACCAAATGTGTCTCTTTTACGTACAGGCATATACAAGAATTCAACAAAAATTTGTGCACATGCAAATGATGGGCTCACTAATTTAGGTAAGCATGGGTTACCACAACAAAATATACCCAAAGGTACGAGGCTAAGGTTTGTGGACTTTCATATGGTAACTCCCAAAAGGCCCAAGGAACGGGTTCAGCTTACTAATCCACGAATTTTCCTAAACTCGGTGATCTGACGAGAGATGCAATTGGCGTGTGCAACTGTGTTTTTTTTTTTTTTTAATAAATAAAAATAAACAAGCAACCAAATATAAGAAAAATACAAGTCCAAAAGAAAATAAAGAAACTAATAAATAAGAGTCCAAAACTAATATCTTCGGTTTCTCCTTTTTTGGCAAGTTCAACTTTCCACTTGTAGCTTCGAGTCAATCCTGCACAACAAAAACAAAAATACCAAAGACGTAAAATAGAATAAAAAAATGATAAAAAAAAATACAAAACCTAAAAATAAAATAAACCTAAAAACTAAACCTAAATACAAGTTCGCGTCGGTGGCGCCAAAAATTGATGTAATTTTGAATGTTGTAGAAAAAGCGGTAAGAAAGATGTCGTTCACTCAGACTTGTAAAGGATGATTTTTAGATTCAAAATAAAATAGTAAATTCAATTGAAGTTGTTATCAAGATTTTAGAGAAAACTGAGACTATGGATTCCACTATTTTCCAATTTTTCATGTGATTCAATATTAATACTTATTATGCAATTCTAGACAATATTGCTCCAAAAGAAATTGTGATTCTAAAATATTGCCAATGGTATATTTTCAAAATACTAGTTGTTAATCTCAAGAATGGAACATCAAGAGCCCTAAGATAAGCATGCACCATCAAGTGAAAACACAACAAGTCAATAAAAATCATTATTTCAATTTTGATTCAATGCAATTAATCACAAAAAGAATTGCAGAAATTAACAAAATAATTGTTACCACATGATTGTTGGAAAAATAGCTTCCTCCATCGCCTCAGCTAAGGGGTTTAGCTCCTCATGTTATTCACGTGATCAAAATAGGTTTTCATAGCTCAAAAGGGTGAAAAACAAGAGAAAACTAATAAATCAGACAACTTGCAATGTTTAATGGGCGTTACAAACTGACTGTTACAGAGCACTGTTGCAATATGAACTATTACAGTAAACGATAGAAGAGATGTGATGTAGAATAAAAGACTGTTTTGAAGGGTCTAATGTTCTTCGTGTTCTTCAGCAGCAGCAGCAAAACCCGGTTTCCTGCAACTTTGATTTCTCGGATCAGTGTTGTTCTAAACTTCCCCTAACTTCTTTTAAACTTCAATACCCCCCTATGGAACTAGACCAAGCCTTTTATACACTTCAGTGACCTCAAAATCCCGAGTAAATTTCTTCTTTTCTTTTCGAAGAAGTCACGGCAATAATTTCTTCCCTTACTTGTTTCACGCATTTCTGATCTTTCCAACTCCTCTCAAAATCTTCCTTAGATAGAAACTCATCTTAAGGAAATAATATCTCGCCTTTAGTCTCCCTGAAATATCAAAAACCAATTCATACAGGGTCCGTGTATAACTTTACCTCTGTTTCTATCCAACTCGAGTTCTAGCCAATTTGGATTCAAACAAACGACTATACCAGGCCTGTTTAGGCCTAACAAGTAAACCCAATCAATTTCAGCCTTTTAGTCTCCATAGAACTCGATCAAAATCTCAACCCTAATTTCAGCCATGAAAACCAATTTTTCCAGCCTTTTTCTGATTTGAATTTGGGAAGAAAGTGACCTCCCCCTTATCCGTGGACGGTCCCCCTTTAATAACCGGGGTACAAATAGTAATTCTTTGGGCGTAAATAGTAATTCTCAGGGTGCCTTTAACGACTCCTCCGGATGTCTTCCGTGCATTTCTAGGGTGCGTTTAACACGTTCTCCGGGAATACTTTTCGAGCCAATTTTTCCGCACATGTTTATTTCTCCAAAAGTACCTACAAAGACATAAAATAAACAAATAAGTACAAAATCGAGCACTAACAATACATGTGATTGAGATTAAAATAGACGCATAAATGTGTCCATCATATGACCAACTCTGGGTAAAGGGGGACCGATCCTAGTAAGAGGTGCAACACATCACAAAGGGGAATCGATCCTTGTATGAGGTACAACAAGGTTTATAGCTGAAGGGGGAATCGATCCTATGGACATGTGCACCACATTTTTAGGAAAAGGGGAACCGATCCTATGGACAGGTGCAACACACATAATTTAGAAACCATATATATGTGGGGAACCGATCCTAGTACCTAGTCAACTGAATTTTGGAAAGCTAATGTGATTATGCACATTACTCACATGGAGGTAGAACCAAAACTTGTTTTGGTAGAACCGTTAAACCCATGGTAGCACAAAGTGTGAATACTGATTTGTTCTATTGTCTCTACTTTGTCCATAGACAATCACTTTCGGTAAGAAGACTTATAGGTGTATAATTTAAAGATTTTGGTGTATTTGGGTACCCTCGTCTTTTCAAGTTTGGATACCAAAGAATTTCCATAACCGGAAATATTCTCAAGATATGCATTAAAGCACTTAAATTCGGTTTTGTCTAATTTTAACCAATATCCAACTGTATAACTGAAATTCCTCTTGGACAACTCAATATTAGCTAGCACTTAACTAGTATATCTTTCCAAAGATATATTTTGTTTGCTGGTAAAACAAAAACATATACATTCGAAAATCTCTAAAGATTCTCCAACATTTCGGTGTTGGATATCACCTTGAGTATCAAGGAATATCTTTGAATAATAAAATATAAGATTTGTGCTCATGTTCAAATTACTCATTATGTCGATAGCTTGAACTTTCCTATTTTGCAAACTCAATTTCCAAATCACATAAACCCTAAAGTGTAAATGACTAAAGAAATTGGTTTTGCCTATTGGGACCGGTTTTACCTTGACTCCCAACATAGGTTAGAATCGGTTCTACCTTGAATACCAACATATTCCCTATATAGGTTAGGACCGGCCAACCTTAGATCTTCAATGAAAACCGAACCTTCAACCCTATTGATTTCTTTCAACTATGAAACAAGTTCGTAAGTCTAGTCCCTTAAACTCATGTAATTAAACATAATTTCCTACGCATTAAATCAAACCTATATTCATTACACAATTTAGTAACGAGTTATAAAAATTATGTTGATGTCCTAATTATGAAGTTCAAAAGATAAGCACTATACTTCATAATATAATATACCAATATAAAACATTCAGAATTATTGATATATTCTTCCTTGACACTTTGATCATAATAAGATGATCAAGTCTCTTATACTAGAGTTTCATGTATATAACTTCGCATGTTAGGTTTTCAATCAGAAACAACTTGAAATATTATGGTATATAAATAGAAACAAGTCAAGTCATGTATTACAAACCTCAAGTGGAAGGATGATGTCTTCATTGATGTCAATACGTCTTCGAATTCTTTAGATCTTTAGAGTAATACTTGTATGTCTCAAAATTTCTAGACTTCGTAGTCTAACCTGACGAAGTTGACTCTAATAATTTAATTAAGTGACTTATGATTTTTGAAATATGACAACCAACCTTGACATACCGACACTTGGCGGGTTCAACCGGCACCGCTCTAACAATACATTAATCATATTTTTAGAGGTTTTTACATTTGATAACTCCCATCCGAGGGGTTACAAAAAATAAAAAAAAAAATAAAAAAACTTTTCTAATTGGTGTATGCAGGGCCAACACATAAAAATCTCCAACTCATTTTACTCAAAAATATGGCCCAATTAGCAAAATCGGCCTCCTTAACCGCTAAAAATCAAAAACAGCTTGGAATCGGAAATCGCGTCGTTCATATGGAGGATAATTGGCCTTGTGGAACGATTTTGACTACATTGACGGGGCTTCAAGAATTCCTTTGGATTCTTTCAAAGTCGTAACCTAGTTATGTTTTTCAAAGGAAACCTAGGTTTTTAGAGGACGACTCTAGTCTGCAACTAGGACACAAAAGTGTCTGGTTTAAGTTTCTAGTGTGCATGGAGTCCTGTATTTATATTGATGAACAAAATTGGTAGCTTACAAATAATCTAAGTACGTGAACTATTGCTTTGTATAGAAGTGCCAAGTAAGAGAAACTTCTCTATGTAGATTGTGCATAAAAGCATGTAGGAAGGTTGCTTTGAATTATAAAGAATATGTATGCAACCAGAGTGCACCATATGGTTTTCAAGAGATCCACAATTAAGTAGTTATGAAACCGACAAGATTAAATTGTCGTAAGACTAAATCAGTTCGTGAACTGTCAAAACAGTTTGTAAACTAAAAGTTCGTCTTGTAACTTTGGAGTTTTTTATATTGACAAGTTCGCTAACTGTGCAAAACAGTCTGTGTACTTGAACATAAAAAGTATACAGAAAACATTAGAAATGAACTAGTTCGCAAAATGAGCAATCATTTCATGTACACTGCAATAAATAATGTCTGGTACTATCTCAAAATAGACAAGTTCGCAAACTGACCAATTTAGTTTGTGTATGTGAGTTAATTAAGATACTAAAAATCAATTGCTTATATTTACAAGTTCAAGTTCATAAACTGGTAAAACAGTTGGTGAACTTTAATAATTAACTTGACTACTCCTTTAGCTTGCAATCTTCTTTTCAATGTTCATCATAATACTAAAGTCATATGACATGTCTCAGTAGATAGAATGGTGAATAATTTGAGTAAAAGTCAATCTTCACATACATTTTTTGATAAAGTTTCTGTTGAAGCCATATTTAGTCTTCAGTTCTTCAAGGTCAACTGGTCATTTATAATACTCCTAGTCCGAGACTGACTTTAGTAGACTATAAATCAATACATAGTTTTGATCAAATAAAATTGACAACAAGCTTGACATACCAAAACTTGTGAGTTTGGCCGAGGGATGCACTAACAAAAGTTATGTTTACATTATGGGATGCTAAACATAATTCCTTACCTATTATGATGATACTTCAAGCAAGAGGTGCTATAGTTTGAGGACTGAATTATAAATTTTGTATAATATGGAAGAAAGAAATTCGGAACATTTGTCTTTTCACATGGTAATTGTGGAATTATCCTTAAGAGATTTCAAGATAAAATAAGTCTTCTCGAATTCTCTTTAGCAAAATTTTACGACTTGGCATCAAAATATTTTAAGGAAAAAGAATGAAAAATAATATATGGTGTATTTTACTTTTGTTATTTATTGGTCTATTTTACAATTTTACCTTTTTTTTTTTAATTTGTTGGATTATATGGAAGGAAAGGAATATGATCACTTTTGGAGGTGGTGCTGGTACTAGAAAAGAGATTTTTTTTTGTAACTAAACCCATATTGATGTTATGGTGTTCTTTTTTAAACGCCATCAAATAGATTTCCATTGATATTATTCTTTTCAGTTTGGAAATCATTTGTGTGCCGATAAATACTGTTATAATTGCTTCTAAATTTTTATTTTCATATATGGACATTTTGTCTTCCAAAGATGATGACAGTGGCTAAACACAACCAACTTAAGAAGTAAATGCAACACCAAAATAAACGTCTAAATATTTGCACAAATAATTAATGTAGGTAACTAAAACCCACATTTATTGCCATTTTCTTTCTTCCGAGAAATATAATTGTCATGTCATCTTGGATAAAAATCGATTGGATAAAAGTATCAGAGAATCCTCGGCAAAGAAGACTATATGATTTCACTTCCTTAGATAACAATTCTACTTCCATTCACTAATTCTTTTTTTCTTTTGGTTATTTTTTTTTTCGCATATTCATTATTATTAATTCACAAATTTGATGTTTTTTAGTTAGATTTCTGTTGAATTCAGGCGTATACTTTTAAATGGTCATATTAAAATTATTTCGTTTGTATGAATTGTTTAGAATTTGATATTTGAAATTTTTGATCGATTGTATAGAAAATATATCCAAGTTAAGATATGGATTTCTTGGACTAAGAAAAGATATTAATTAACACTACTAGAATCATGGAAATTACTTGTTATGAATTTTGGTAATTTGAATTTGAGTGAAGGTTGTATGATGATTTTTTTCTCAACTATAATAATTTTTATTTGATTTTACCACGCGAACAATAAAGAGATTAAAGCTTGTGTTGATGATTCTTGTAGACCCGTGGTTTTGATAGTTTTATCACCATTAATTTCATTATCAATCACATAGAAGTGAAATCGATTGTTTTTGAGAATCATCATTGATAATTTAAAAAGAAAAGGAATAAGAACAAATATTAAGATATATGTGGGTTTTAATTACCTACTTAAATTCCCGGCTGCTACCGGGAATACCCGTTTATTAGGTAAGGTACAAATTCCCACATAAGACAAACAAGTTTATTTTGTGTTATATTAGATTTAGTACCCTCCCTAATTAACTGGTACCTATTATAGAAATGTGTAACGTACCTGATGATACTATTACAAGGGAAAAATCTCAACTACACAGTACCCCTCTTCCAACAAGGGATGAGCCTAATTTTCACTCAATTTCAAAAACTGCTTACAGAGTTCATAGCAATCATTTACTCTTAAGGCATTACCCAGCAGCTAATCAACGACTGTCAACAACTCCAGCCATTGGATACAAGAGAGTAAAGATTACCCTAATTCAACTATTAAGCAATACACCCACTTAAAAAGATAAAAAAGTGCAACAAGGATAAAACAGCCCAACAAGTAAAGGCATGGAAACCTGGGTACATGACAATACCCTCTCCATTTGAACATACTTGTCCTCAAGTATGAAGTTAGGAAATTGAGCCTGAATATGGTGTACATATTCCCAAGTAGCATCTTCAGGAGGAGAGCTGGTCCATTGAATCAATACCTGTGGAGTATGCTTGTCACCAAGGAGGGAAGTTATGTGGTCTAAGACTGCTATTGGTTCTACAATGAAGGTTCCATTAGTATCCACCAGTGGCAATGTAGAAGAAGTAATAGCATCTGAACAAATCTTGCTTTTCAATTGAGAAACATGGAAGATTGGGTGTATCCTGGAGCCCAAGAGGAAGATTGAGTTTGTAAGCAACCTCACCAATTTTCTGTAAAACCTCAAAAGGACCATAATATTTAGAATATAACTTGAAATTCTTTCTCAGATCCACAGAAGACTGTCTGTATGGTTGAAGCTTCAGAAAAACTAAATCTCTAACTGTAAATACCCTATCTACTCTAGTCTTATCTGCAAACAACTTCATCCTATCTTGAGCTTGAATAAGGTCCTCCTTAAGAAGTTTGAGCATGTTATCCCTCTTAGCTAGGTAGTCTTGCACAGCTGCAATAGAAGTAGTAGCCTTGGTAGGAAAATCTAAGTGAGGAGGTAAGTAGCCATACAAGGCCTGGAAAGGTAACATTTTGAGGCTGGAGTGGTAATTAGTGTTGAACCACCATTCTGCAAGAGCCAGCCAATAGAACTAGTTCTTTGGAGAAGAACCAGTCATGCATATCAGATATTATTCCATACAAGCATTAGTCCTCTCAGTCTGCCCATCTGTTTGTGGATGATATGAAGTACTTAGATGAATGGTAGTCCCTAAGGACTTAAAAATCTCCTGCAAAAATTGGCTAACAAATACATTGTCTCTATCTGAAATTATAGAAGTAGGAGACCATGTAACTTAAATACATGTTGTAGAAATTCCTTAGCCACTGAGCTAGCAGTAAATGGATGAGTCAGGCCAATGAAATGGCTATATTTGGTGAGCCTGTCCACCACTACCAGTATAACATTTTTCTTGTTAGAAAGAGGAAGACCCTCAATAAAGTCCATGGAGATATGCTGCCATGTTGTGTATGGAATGTGTAGAGGTTGTAAAAGGCCAGCAGGGTGTGACTTTTCTCCTTTATTGCTTTGACAAACATCACACTCAACAACAAACTTGAGAATATCATGTTTCATTCTGGTCCAATAAAAATAAGCTTTTGCTCTGTTATAAGTACTTGTCATACCTGAATGACCTACCAATGCTGATGAGTGCACATAATATAAAATATAATGCGGAAAAGAAATAACATAGATACCATAAAATTTGTTAACGAGGAAACCTCAAATGCATAAAAACCCCGGGACCTATTCCAAATTGAACACCACGATGTATTAAGCCGTTACAGACACTAGACTATTACAAGATTAACTTCGGACTGGAATGTAGTTGAGCCCTAACCAATCTCCCACTGATCAAGGTATAGTCACGTTCCTTACGCCTCTGAATCCCAGCAGAACTCTACGCACTTGATTCCCTTAGCTAATCTCACCCATAACCAAGAGTTTCTATGACTCAAAGTCGAAGACTTATAAACCAATATGTCTCCCACAGAAAAGTCTATTCAGATAGATAAATCTGTCTCCCACAGAAATACCTATGAAGTTTTGTTCCGTCTTATAATAAATCAAGGTGCACATGAACCAATTGATAATCCGGACTTATATTCCCGAAGAACAACCTAAAAATATCAATCACCTCACAATAACCTAACAATTAATTTAGTTGTCGAACATGTTACTATGGAATCACAAAGAATGATACGAATAGCTTTGTGATTACTTTTTATATCTTACCTATCGGAGATAAATATCGAGCAAATCATAGAGAAGATAGTACTTAATATGATAGAATAAATAAGATAATAATACGCAACTACAGAGAAAATAGTTGGATCTGGATTCAGAATCCCAATGAAGTCTTTAAGTCGTCAAACCTACAGGGTTTTGGAAAAAACTTAAAGTTCAAGGAGAATCCACTCTAGTCGCAACTAGTATCACACATGAGGTGTGGGGATTATGTTTACCAGTTTCTAGAGTTCTCCCTTATATAGTTTTCAAATCAGGGTTCGCTTATTTTGCTTATAAACAAAGCATTTAATTTTCACCATTAAATGAAAACCTGATTTAAGATGCAAGCTAAGTTTTGCTTGAAACTAAAGCAATGCTCTCCACCATTGTATGGACTTAGCTTGTCACACACAAATAAATGTACTTCATTTAGATATGAGTAACCATATCTAAACGTGTACACTTGGTTGGTTCAACAATAGTTAACCAAAGTTAGCTATATGAACACTTTCATCTAATCCACATTCATCTAACACATCTAGATCAACTTATGAGGTCCAAAGATAATCAAAGGATCTTATTGTGCTCTTAATAGAGTTGTTCAATTCTTAAAATCACATAAAAGTATATATGATCCAATTGAAGCAAAAGCGGATTGATTCATAAGCACAAGATTGCATTCCTTATTATATAAGTGCATTTATTCATGAGTATGTATACATACTTTTCCGATTTTAGAAGTTGAACCACTCAAGTATGCGAACGGGTATGCATACTTGAGTTTCGTCCATTGATCTCGAACGACAGTACGCAAATGGGTATGCATACTATAGTTCCGGAGCTAACTCATGGAAAACTGTTTGTGAATGGGTATGCATACTTGGTTCCCGGACTTTCATAGTTGAAACCGTACACGAATGGGCATGCATACTTAGTTTCTGGACCCGAATCTTACCAACACAGTTTGTACATTAAGTACGCAGTGATGTTTTCCAGAAAAAGTTTTAGCTCTAAAATCCCATTTCAATCATTGAAACATTCTTAGAAGACGACAATAACTGTCTCACACAAACCAATAAGTTAATTTCCAAGTGATCGAATGATCAATATGAAACTTTCCGAGTCGACATCAAATGACTGTCTCACACAAATCATGTAAGATGTTTCAAGGAAATTTTTACATGATCATCTTTTGACATAAAGTCAAGAAGGATGATGAATGTAGCTAAGAAAGAAAGCTACCAACACATATTTCGAGAAATAGATAAGTGAGTTATACTCAGCGTGAAATATCAAATGTGTATGATATGAAAACTATATCATATACAACTTGTCTCAATATGAGATATGTAATCATAAGATAGACTTATGAGTGATGGATAAGTTTTAGTCTCCACATACCTTTTGTTGATGAAGTTCCTCCGAGTTCTTCAGTAGATCTTATTTCATCAGTTGTAAGCATCGTGAAGTATAAAGCTCAACTACATTATCTATCCTAGTCCTAAACTCCTATTGGTAGACTAGAAATCAAGAATATAGTTTTGATCAACTAAACTTTACAAACAAGCTTTAGATAACAACGCTTGCGAGTTCGACCGAGCAATGCTCTAACAACATTAAGTAAGACTGACATTGTTATTTTTATTAAGGTGAGTCATACCATCAAGAGTGAGAATGAGGAATGTGAGAAAGCGGGGGTCTAACAACCACACCAAATATTTCGATTAGCAATCTGTATGGACAACTCCGAGTTGTTTTCTAGATAATCAACTAGACAACTAGACTCAATCAATAGAAAATACTTAAGGAGTTATTATCTCAATATCTCAATTTGATTTACTCAAACAAATACAATTCGCGAGTCTTAATCAAAGAGAGATAACTTGGATGGTACCAAAGACCAATATCCAAGTGTCAATTAATTTAAATCAACAACCAATAAGGTCGGATATTCTAATTGATTGAACAACACACAACCTGTATTATTTCAATTATACAAAAATATAATGCGGAAAATAAATAACACAGACACCATAATTTTTATAACGAGGAAACCGAAAATGCAGAAAAACCCCGGGACCTAGTCCAGATTAAACATACATTGTATTAAGCCGCTACAGACACTAGCCTACTCCAAATTGACTTCGGTTTGGACTATAGTTGAACCCCAATCAATCTCACATTGATCCAAGGTACAGTTATTCTCCAATGCCTCTGATCCCAGAAGAATATTGCGCACTTGATTCCCTTAGCTGATCTCACCCACAACCAAGAGTTGCTACGACCCAAAGTCGAAGACTTTAATAAACAAATATGTCCCACGCAGAAAAGTCTACAAGATAGATAAATTTGTCTCCCACGAATAAACCTATGAGTTTTGTTTTGTATATTGATAAATAAAGGTGAACAGGAACCAATCAATAAAACCAGACTTATATTCCCGAAGAACAACTCAGTTTTATCAATAACCTCACAATAAACTTAATCAACGCATCGAAGAAGATTATTGAGGAATCACAAACGATGAGACGAAGATGTTTGTGATTACTTTTATATCCTTCCTATCGGAGATAGAAATCTCGTACAATAGAAACAGCAAGATCAGATCACAAAACTACAAGAAAAGTAGTATCGGTCTGGCTTCACAATCCCAATGAAGTCTTTAAGTCGTTAACTTGGTTTTAGAAGAATAAAACCAAAGGTTAAAGGAGAATCAACTCTAACTTAGCAAACTAGTATCACACAGAATGTGTGGGGAATAGGTTTCCCAGTTGATAGAGTTCTCCCTTATATAGTCTTTCAAATCAGGGTTTGCAATCAATGTTAGCTTGGTAACAAAGCATTCAATATTCATGGTTAGATGAAAACCTGATTAGATTCAAGCTAATATTTCTCAACCATTAAATCGAAAACTTAGCTTGTCATACACACATGTACTTGAAGATTTTGGTTTTATATAACCGTACCCAAACGTGTACAATAGTTGGTTCAATACTAGTTAACCAAATGGTTAGCCAAATGATAACTTCCATATCAACCATATTCTTCTTCAACATAACTAGTCCAAGTGACTCAAATGAACTAGTTAGAGATTTGTTCAATTGCTATGAGATCTCATGTACTATACATGACACACTTGAAGCAAAAACGATGTGCTTCACCCGAATCGATTCATGAACTATAAAGCCACGGTTTGCAATAGCATTCCTTAGTCTCCAACAGAAATTATCGGTTTCGAGAAATTCAGTCAGTTCGCGGACTGAAACCGAGCTACAATTCCAGCAGAAATTCTCGATTTCGAGAACTACGCACGTTTGCAGACTGAGTTCGTGGACTGAGTTTGCTGCTCCAGTTCCGGTTTCACTTGATCAAAAAAGTTCGCAAACTTCGGTTCAAGTACTAAGGATTTATACATATATGTGTTACCACAACAATGTTTATATCCCCAAATGGTTATATTGTCTAAACTCTCATTTCAATCATTGAAACATATATTTGTTACCACAACAATGTTTATATCCCCAAATGGTTATATTGTCTAAACTCTCATTTCAATCATTGAAACATTCTCAGTAAACTCTCATTTCAATCATTGAAACATTCTCAGAGGGCGTTATATAGTTGTTATTCAAAAACTATTTTTCCTCAAAGCGATTTCCAAAATGATTGAAACGTAACATGACTTTCGTCACTGGGTAAAGATGAACTTGGATAAAGCGAAAGCTTTACCAATACATATTTCGAGAAATAGATAAGCGAGATATACTCTGCTCGAAATATCACATGTGTATATTCTTAGTCTATATAGTAATACGAATTTTGTCTCAAGATAGGAGATAGACTTTTGAGTGATAGATAAGTTCAAGTCTCCACATACCTTTTAGTAGATGAAGATCCACTGGTTCCTTGAGTATTCCTTCGTCTTGTATGAAGATTGCCATGGAGTTCTTGAGCTCAACTACACTTTCTATCCTAGTCCGAGACCTTAGCTATAGTAGACTAGAAATCAAGACTTTATAGTTTTGATCACTAAGATTGACAAACATGCTTGAGATAGAAACGCATGCGAGTTTGACCGAGCAGTGCTCTAACAATCTCCCTGTTTGTCAATTTTAGTGGAAAAACTATAATACATATGAAATACAAAAAATATATAAATAAACTTTATAGATCCTATTCCACATGTCTAATATTCAACAATACTCAAAATATTTTTCACTTCCAAGTAGTCCAATGATCCCAAAGGTTGTAAGTTTAGCATCATCGTTGTTGAAAATCTGTAGCTATAACAATGATAAAAGCATCGGTTCTCAATCATTGCTATACGGTGTCATAGTATTATTACACAACGTCAAAGTCCAATTGCATCGCAACTTCAAAAACAATACTATGGTGATACTTCACTCCCCCTTAGTCAATACTCCATCTCACATGGAAACCACTCCCCCTTACATAATGATCCGAAAACCATATGTATTTGTAGTGTGAACTACATATTAATTCTCCCCCTTTTTGTCAATAAAATTGGCAAAGGTACAAGAACGGTATCCTAATAAAATTTCCATAAGAGACATTTCATGACCAAAGGTAAATGTATATCATCTTATTTAGATGCAATCATAGAGCCGGAGCTAAATGCATTCATCAAGGATTTTATAAAGATGCAAGATAACCCCTGTATTATTCCACAGACGCACTCTCCGCAAAGATTTGGCAATTAAGCACAAGTTCAAAAGAACTCTCCCCCATAAAATGTCATTCCCAAAGGAACAACAAGAGCGACCTTAATTTCAAGAGAAAAGAAGGATTTCTTTAGACTCAACAAATTACATACAAGTATGAATTTGGAATCCAACAAGAAATATTCAATAAAATTAACCAAAGCGAACCAAGATTAATTTGACTAAATATGCTCAACGCAAGTAAACTTATGGAGACTTAATAAATCAATTAGATTAATCACAAGAAAACTCGCAAATAATCTAATTGCCATACTCAACCAAACTAATTACAAAAGTAATCAATTTAATTGGCCTCACTCGACATAAGAAAATTTTGTGGAGCAATGACTAAGTTAATCATGAATAACCAACCCAGTCAAGGAAATGCTCAAACATAAGAAAACTTATGGAGTGCTAACTAAATAATCACACAAGATGATTGATTTAGTCCAAAATACTCGATGTAAAGTACCTTACCAAACACAACTAAGTTAATCACAAAAAATAATCAACTTTGTTGTCTAGTGCTCAACATAGGTCACAATATGGAGTCTCACAGTAATACACACAAGATAGATCAGGGAAGCTCAATTACTGCGGAATTCACAAGGATTCATTCTATGTTTCCATCACTATTTGCACAATGACACGCAATCTACATAATCCTTGAATCACAAAAGATTTTAACCTATCTTACATTAATAATTGACAATATATGCTTAACTTTTATGTTTGTCAAAAGTCTATTCATCCTTTTATCAATATTTGCATATCAATTCACGAACGACTTTACTTTTGACAAAATATGGGACAATCAAGTTCACGGACATAAACACACATATCCCATCAAAATATTGTAATATGTGAAATCAAAAGATAAATACTGCAACCATCATATTCCAAACAAGTTTAGAATTTAAACCAATAAATCTAAAAACAAGAAGATGAAAACATTGGATATAGCTACGTGTAATCGCAATAATGGCTATTCCAAAACACTAGTTATTCTTCTAAACAAAAGAGAAAAAATAGAAGATTTACTAGACATATGGAAATCAGAGTTCATTAAAAACTTCATATCTTTCAGTGAAACCATCAAAGAATGTATCACTGATCTCCTTTATTATTTTGACCGTAGACACACCATGTCCGTGAGTTAGAACACTAACTTTGGGATCAACAACCCGATAAAGTTGTCAAGATTTGGCACAATACATGATGAGCTTCTTTTGATTCCATATCAGAATATTCTGATTAGTAAGAATTCTGGTATGACCGTCAAGAAGTTGGTTTATTTGCAATTGAAGATTTTCAAACTCGACCTTGGAATCATTCTGAAAACGAGTTAAATCCTTGATAGAATCATCGATCCAGGAGTTATGATCCTTTCTTTCAAGCATTTTCTTTAGAACCATCTCATGAATTGACTCACGTTCCCGATTGCTTTCCTCCATATCAAGACACACAATTTCTTGAGTTCTTGCAGAGTTCTCCACATCAGTTTTAGGGAACAAAACATAATATATATAACAAGTATATATACGTTTGCAAACAAGGGTAGGAAAATCCAATTTCGCAAAACCTAATAGCTCACGTGAGGAGGATGCGATCGTTCGCGGACTGTTAATCACAAAAACCTAAACTGAAGTAATATACAATATACTTGAGTATTTCTCAATTATTTTCCTTGCATCCCTCAAGATAGAAACAAGGAAATAAATACCTGGAATCAAGTGATTGGGTGGAAACTGGTCCCACTGTGATCATTGAGAAAGGAGTTGTATATATCATCAGACAGTTCGATTTTTGTGGTTTTCTTCTTTCTTTGGTTGACTTTCATCCCTGAAGGATAAGACATGGTGCCTTTAAAATATCCGTCGGATGACTTTCTCTGAGGACTAAGTCTAGGACCTAGGACATCTTGCAATTGGTTCAAGAGAATTCGAATGGATATGAACTGACCGGTTGTCAGCCGACACAAATATAATTACACTTTCTCACAACTCAAAATATAAATATAGCAAGGGAAAGAAAGGATCGATCCCACAGAGAGGTCTAGGTTGTCAATATGTTTTGGTTTCCTATATAAAACACCGTGAGTTTTTCTAATTTTTATGAAACTAAATAAAATAAAAACAAAGAAATAAATAAAGCACACAAATCAAGGTAGTGAGAATATTGGTTTCCAGATTTCATCTTCAATTGTAAACAAGTATTTGAATATATGAATAGAATTCCTATTTAATCTCGCTATCATCAAAATCCCTAGAATACCTTATTGCAAGAATACTCCGTAAATTTCTCAAGTCATCACACTTCCATGTAAAATGATGCAAGCATGAATACTACCTAAAGAATAACTCAACGCCTTGCGCTAATCAAGTTCAATTCCCAAAGAGCATTAAGTTTTGTGAAATAGGCTAATCAATGCAATTGTCACACATTGCGCATGACAATTCGGACAAAGGTTAAAATCTACATATGATTACTAGAGTGTATCACTACAAACCGCAATCATATCATGCTACTCGTATTCAAGGTTATCGCTCGATGAAAACCCTAAAATAGCTATAGATATGGATGTATGTTCAATCAATTCTAGACTCAACTAAACAAACATTCAATCATATTGCAATACATCAATCATGCAATCATTATAATCAGTATAAATCAAACGATAATATTGAGAGAAAACTAATTCATAAAGATCAAAACTTGTTTTCAAAATCCAACTACATCTTTAACCAATAATAAAATCAAGTACTTGTGTTTTTGGAAATCATCATCATATTAATCAAAGAAGAAACTATCATGAAACCCTAGAACACAAGTAGAAGTCTCCCTAATGGAGATATATCTAGGTTTAGAGAAAAAGTTCTATTTATATGCCTCTCCCAAAAGGATACCCAAAAGTAGGTCAAGTCTTCTCCAAAACCGTCTCAAATTCATCCACCAAGGCCATGTGTGAAAATAAGTCTCTGGAAATTTTGGGTCCAAAAGTGTCGTCGGAATTGATGACGTCGTCACCGGAATCCGGTAGCCGGAAAATTGTCTCTAGCCGCCTTTGTCATCAGAAACTGTCACCAACAAGTATGTACTTCCAGCAACTCATCTTTACTTCTCTGCATTTCAAACATTCACAAAAATCATCCAAACCAATTCTTTCTCTCTTGCGAAAACGCGCCCAAAAGCGTGACTCGTAACGCATATCTCCGGCAGCCAACTCTTGTATCCAACACGTACCCCCTTCGCGATTCAGTGAAACATTGCAATTCACACTTTAACTTCTGAAATCCGACAACCGGAACTAGTACCACCAGTGCACCAATTCTACTCCGTTTTCGCACTGCAGCTGCACCAACAACTCAGCTACACAATTCGTGGCAACGACCAACAACCTCAGTATCTTGTACCAGAATTAAACTGTAGCTTATCCTGTAATGTAACAACCACAAAACCCATTTGATTCCCTGCACTGCCATAGCTACTCCAGCTTCTATTCCAGCCTCAATGCCAACCTCCAGCTGCAACCGCCATCTCAGTTCATCATCAGTTAAAACTTCACAGCTCAGTTCCATCTTCCCATTAGTCTCAGTTGCTTCAAACAAGCCATCTCAACCAGCTAACCCATTTACTCCATTCCAGTTCTGCTCTGCTGCTCCATCCTGCAGCCTTCTAATCCATGTATTAGCCATTGCCACTAACACCACCAAACTGCTCCCTTGTAATCAGCCCTGTAATCCATTCCGCATCGCCACCAGCTCATGTACCTGCAACTGCAAATTGAGCCGTTGCTTCACTGGCTCGCGCCAACACCCTGCAAGCACATTACATGTCCCTAGATATCAGCAGCTAACTCACAAACCAACTCCTTCACTCCCTTTGTTTCATTGCAGCACCAGCATCATAGCCTTAATCCACCAATTGAGTTGCACCCACACTTCACCATTCCTTGTAGCTATTCACTAGTTTAATGTTGCGACTTCCACTTCAACCTCCCACAAACCTTCAATCTCAACCAACCATATTCAATTCATTCTCATCTAATATCCATCATTTACAGCTCCAGAACTCCATTTACAATGGCAGCAACCTCGAGCTCTCAAACTCCTCCGACCGATATTCGTCACCATTATCACATAAAGCAGCAGACCCATTCATTCTAACACATTGCTGCCAATACTCAAGCACTCTTCAACAGATACAATCACCGAGAATCAAGTAGCACCCAATACTCGTTAACACTGCCAGCTCGAGTTGTACCTTCCCTGACTTCAACCAACGTTATCCGAGTCCAACAAGTCGTATCCGTCTTCATTGATCACTGCACTTTCACTGCCATTTCTCACCATCCTGTCTATAAGCAACTTCAACTGTCTCAGACCTCTCCAGCTACTTCTTCCTGCGATTCCAGTTCTCATGCACACCACCAAGTTCACTGCAGCTTGCACCTGGACTATCCGTGTTGCTTCTCTGCACCAAGTATCACCACCAATTATCCATCCACAGCATCACCTGAACCAGCAACCTCACTCAATCTTCTGTACAGCAGCATTCTCCTAGATCAGAAGCACACCCTTAATTCATACCACCAACTTTATTCCATCTTAACACCCATCTGCTTATTACACCAAACTCAGGCCATAATTCACACAAGCATTGCAGTGCATCCTTCTCTTCTGCTTTCCTTGTTCAATTTCAAGCCACAATCCTTAGATTCGAAAACCCATTCCAACCTTCTGCATCTATCAACAGCAGCAACATTTCAGCTAAAGAACTCGATGGTTCAGGCATTTTCACAGACACCTTGTATGCCAGAAGCTGGTGATACACATTGAACTTGTTGTCGATTCTTAAAATCATTCCATCTCCTTCCCTGTAGTATTGAATGCATACACAAATACCCATACTTCCCAAACAATCACAGAATCTAAACATTCAAACATCACATGCCTTCATCCCTTAAAACAATGGTAACAACATCAAATCTTCTTCCCAGTTCAACGGCAGTAAGAACTCTGTGTTCTTGGTTAAACTCCTTGTCTTTGTTGTCAAATGAAAAATTCAGCTAGAACCCAGTGTTCCTGATCCATCACATACTCAAGAAATCAATGGCAGAACATCAACTTTGTCCCTGTATTTTCTCGGTCAAACCTGGATTCCAAAACCATTCGATCCAACCTATGTGTTCATCTCGGCGTCAATTACCTATCCTAATCCTTGGCAATCTCCCACGAGAACCATGGCTCGAACGATGGCATGACTTGGTGCAGCTGCTGCTGTTGTGACAAGAAAGAAATAGAAATTCTGAATTGTCTCGTCTATGCTCGACCTAGGATAGTTGTATACAAGGATGAGGCGCCCCTTAACGAACAATAATCTGTCCTTAGCGATCCCTCATATGGTTGTCCTTTATCCTCAGCTGGGCTCCAGATAGTTCTTGCCTGTAAAATGACGGCTTTGCCCTTCTTGCTCAATTTTGGTTTATTTCTTCTCCTTTTCGTCCGCATGACTCCAAAGTACCTAATAACTAAAACTCACACATAAGATACATAATTCACATAAAAACTCGCAAAGAAAGCATAAATACTAGATATAAAATTAGGTTTTTATCACACCTATCAAATTCCCCCACACTTAGACTTTGCTAGTCCTCGAGCAAATCAAACAAAACAATTCTAAAACATACATACAACTCCGTGACGTCGAGGCTACGGTTAATTTTAGCATAAATAACAAGCCTTTAAACCCCTAGGTGTCCCTAGTGGACGAGTTATAGTCTCGTGAAGGTTTACAAGAGGTCTACATACAAAACCTATATTTCCAACTCCATCTATTTGTGACAAATCAATGAATGAATCCAAAATGACTACAGGAGGAGGTACCTTGCAAATTCAATTAATATATTAGTAAATAAACTCTAATTAGATATTCGAACAAGCCACAATACTCGGAAACTAACAAACCACAATCACAATGAAAAGATTAAGAAGATGGATATAGATGTAGATGTTGGCGAATGTTCACAAGTGATCGATGTTTCCCATATCATCATGAAGGTCACTGCCAAGATGAACCTATTCCTATTGGATTGAGCTACTGGTATGAATTCTAGTGTCAACACACTGGCATATACAAGGGAACCAGTGGTCAACAATCTTATTTCTACATCAACTCACTGGCATATATACAAGGGAACCAGAAGTGACTTTATTCACCAAATATAATACTTTCTTTCTTTTTCTTTTCTTTATCTTTTTTTCACCTTTTTTTTCACCTTTTTTTTTTCTTTTTTTCTAGTAACTCAATCACTCTATTTCATCCTAGTAGTAATAACACGTCGATGTTTAGTGACCCACCAAAGCACTTAGAGAACAATAGATAATGATGGAAAAATAAAAATAGAATGTGATATGGTGATATTCCGAGATATGGTAACAACTATCATGTTGATTGTGATTTATGAGCTATGTTCGTCCCTTTTAGTTAATTGGTTCCTCAACTCCTGCATTCAAAATGGTTCCATCCACTAATGGTGTCATCCTAAAGGCACAAGTTTCTAGATTTCGGAGTTCAAAAAGCACAATTTTTTTTCTTGGTTTTCTATTTTTCTGATTTTTTGTTGTTGTTTTTTTCTATGCATAAAACAAACTAAAACATATAAATGCTCCCCCACACTTAAACTTTACATTGTCCTCAATGTAAAATTGAATCGTCCAAAAAAAGTTCAAGGTGGGAAATTCCGCAAATGATATGCAAAAACAAGAAAATAAAGATAAAAGCAAATGCATAAAAATAAAAAGATAAAGGTAAAGATACAAAACCGGTGGGTTGCCTCCCACTTAGCGCTTGTTTTAAAGTCGACGGCCCGACTTAGCTTCTTGTAAGATTCATTCCCCATACACCAATAATCTGAAAAGTTGGGGATCCTTCCATAGAACCTGTTTTGCAAATACTAGCTTCACACAAATATTAGTAATATAAAACAGAAACGAAGCTATTAACCGATAAAAGCTTCCCCCACACTTATTCTTGTCCACACTTGAAAGTGCATAAAGAATATATGAATCGGGTACTTCCACGGTTTCTTGGTCCAAAACCTGCATAGTATGAGAGTCAAGTATCTCTAATGGCGGAAATCGAGATATAAAATCATTCAACAATATTTTTGAAGCACATAAATTCAAACCAATAAGAGGTAAAGGAGAAGAAACAATATGCAAAGGGTTAGACAAACCTTTCACAATCTCTTTTATTACGTAATCCTCTTCATCCTTGAAAAACTCAAGTGAATTATTCACCTCTTGTATATCATGGTCCTCTATCAAACCTTGCAACCATTCTTCATCCGTTTCTGCCTTAACCAAAGTCTCGACATAAACATCATCACTACAATCATTCACAAGTTCAATTGGGTCTTCCATAATATTGGTCATAACGGTCTCATTCTCAACATACTCCTCTTTGTTGTAAGGCACATACTCCACTGCGGATCCAAATTTCACTATAAGGAACTGTTTTAGAACACTCAAAAATGCTTCATCCTCAAGCTCCGCCCTTTGAATAGGCTCTTGATCATTATTAAGATCAATGCTTGAGCAAGCTGCACTAGTGTCACCATATTCCTCTTCATCTTCATCTCGATCCCAAAAAGATTCCATTGAACACTCCTCTTTGTTGCCACCATGAGTTGTTTCAATCAATGCATCATAATCACCGTCACTTTCATAGTTAACATAAGGTTATTCGTAGCTGATTTTGGTGTTGCTAAACTCTAACTCATCCTTTAGAATAGGTTAATGATCATTAATAAGATCAAGAGTTGAGTTAGCTACACAATTATCAACACAAGTGTCCAAGGATTGGCCTTTTTCAACATTAACATCAATCAAATATTCATCACAAACCATATGCACATTAGAATTATACATATCTTCCTTACATTGATCAATGCCTCTTCGCAAGTTAGAAATACCTTCACGAAGTTCTTGGAGTTGCTCGTTTGTAGTCTCTTTTGCTTTTTGAATTTCTTCTTGTAAAAAGTTGGAAACTTGATCTATAAAGTTAGAGACTTTTTGTTCACGAGCATAAGAATCCTCCCATCCTTGTGGTTGTTCACACACATACCCGCCATAAGGTTGTTGAGGAAAACCATAAGGTTCCATGGAATATTGGTCATCACCAATGAATTGGTTTTGATTATACCCCTGGAATTGTTAGTTGTCATATTGTTGAGGTTGTTGAAAACCGTATCCATTATTCCAATATGCTCCATCCATTGAAATTGGTACCTGAAATAAGATTCTCAAACCAAGGTTAAAAACCAGAAAATAAGAAAAACAAAAATAAGACTAAAAACAAAAACAAAACAAAAATAAGAAACCAAAAACAAGTGACAACCGTTGCCTCCCCGGCAGCGGCGCCAAAATTTGACCGGTTGTCAGCCGACACAAATATAATTACACTTTCTCACAACTCAAAATATAAATATAACAAGGGAAAGAAAGGATCGATCCCACAGAGAGGTCTAGGTTGTCAATATGTTTTGGTTTCCTATATAAAACACCAGGAGTTTTGATGATTTTTATGAAACTAAATAAAATAAAAACAAAGAAATAAATAAATAAAGCACACAAATCAAGGTAGTGAGAATATTGGTTACATATTTCATCTTCAATTGTAAAAAAGTATTTGAATATATGAATAGAATTCCTATTTAATCTCGCTATCATCAAAATCCCTAGAATACCTTATTGCAAGAATACTCCGTAAATTTCTCAAGTCATCACACTTCCATGTAAAACGATGCAAGCATGAATACTACCTAAAGAATAACTCAACGCCTTGCGCTAATCAAGTTCAATTCCCAAAGAGCATTAAGTTTTGTGAAATCAGGCCAATCAATGCAATTGTCACACATTGCGCATGACAATTCGGACAAAGGTTAAAATCTACATATGATTACTAGAGTGTATCACTACAAACCGCAATCATATCATGCTACTCGTATTCAAGGTTATCGCTCGATGAAAACCCTAAAATAGCTATAGATATGGATGTATGTTCAATCAATTCTAGACTCAACTAAACAAACATTCAATCATATTGCAATACATCAATCATGCAATCATTATAATCAGTAGAAATCAAACGATAATATTGAGAGAAAACCAATTCATAAAGATCAAAACTTGTTTTCAAAATCCAACTACATCTTTAACCAATAATAAAATCAAGTACTTGTGATTTTGGAAATCATCATCATATTAATCAAAGAAGAAACTATCATGAAACCCTAGAACACAAGTAGAAGTCTCCCTAATGGAGATATATCTAGGTTTAGAGAAAAAGTTCTATTTATATGCCTCTCCCAAAAGGATACCCAAAAGTAGGTCAAGTCTTCTCCAAACCCGTCTCATATTCATCCACCAAGGCCATGTGTGAAAATAAGTCTCTAGAAATTCTGGGTCCAAAAGTGTCGACGGAATCGATGACATCATCACTAGAATTCGGTCATCGGCGCCGGAATCCGATCGCCGGAAAATTGTCTCTAGCCGCCTTTGTCATCAGAAACTGTCACCAGCAAGTATGTACTTCCAGCAACTCATCTTTCCTTCCCTGCATTTCAAACATTCACAAAAATCATCCAAACCAATTCTTTCTCTCTTGCGAAAACGCGCCCAAAAGCGTGACTCGTAACGCATATCTCCGGCAGCCAACTCTTGTATCCAACACGTACCCCCTTCGCGATTCAGTAAAAAATTGCAATTCACACTTTAACTTCTGAAATCCGACAACCGGAACTAGTACCACCGGTGCACCAATTCTACTCCGTTTTCGCACTGCAGCTGCACCAACAACTCAGCTACACAATTCGTGGCAACGACCAACAGCCTCAATATCTTGTACCAGCACTAAACTGTAGCTTATCCTGTAATGTAACAACCACAAAACCATTTGATTCCCTGCACTGCCATAGATACTCCAGCTTATATTCCAGCCTCAATGCCAACCTCCAGCTGCAACCGCCATCTCAGTTCATCATCAGTTAAAACTTCACAATTCAGTTCCATCTTCCCATTAGTCTCAGTTGCTTCAAACAAGCCATCTCAACCAGCTAACCCATTTAATCCATTCCATTTCTGCTCTGCTGCTCCATCCTGCAGCCTTCTAATCCATGTATTATTCATTGCCACTAACACCACCAAACTGCTCCCTTGTAATCAGCCCTGTAATCCATTCCGCATCGCCACCAGCTCATGTACCTGCAACTGCAAATTGAGCCATTGCTTCACTGGCTCGCGCCAACACCCTGCAAGCATATTACATGTCCCTAGATATCAACAGCTAACTCACAAACCAACTCCTTCACTCCTTTTGTTTCATTGCAGCACCAGCATCATAGCCTTAAGCCACCAATTGAGTTGCACCCACACTTCACCATTCCTTGTATCTATTCACTAGTTTAATGTTGCGACTTCCACTTCAACCTCCCGCAAACCTGCAATCTCAACCAACCATATTCAATTCATTCTCATCTAATATCCATCATTTACAGCTCCAGAAATCCATTTACAATGGCAGCAAGCTCGAGCTCTCAAACTCCTCCGACCGATATTCGTCACCATTATCACATAAAGAAGCAGACCCATTCATTCTAACACATTGCTGCCAATACTCAATCACTCTTCAACAGATACAATCACCGAGAATCAAGTAGCACCCAATACTCGTTAACACTGCCAGCTCGAGTTGTACCTTCCATGACTTCAACCAACGTTATCCGAGTCCAATAAGTCGTATCCGTCTCCATTGATCACTGCACTTTCACTGTCATTGTTCACCATCTTGTCTTTAAGAAGCTTCAACTGTCTCAGACCTCTCCAGCTACTTCTTCATGTGATTCCAGTTCTCATGCACACCACCAAGTTCACTGCATCTTGCACCTGCACTATCCGTGTTGCTTCTCCGCACCAAGTATCACCACCAATTATCCATCCACAGTATCACCTGAGCCAGCAACCTCACTCAATCTTCTGTACAGCAGCATTCTCCTAGATCAGAAGCACACCCTTAATTCATACCACCAACTTCATTCCAGCTTAACACCCATCTGCTCATTACACCAAACTCATGCCATAATTCACACAAGCATTGCAGTGCATCCTTCTCTTCTGCTTTCCTTGTTCAATTTCAAGCCACAATCCTTAGATTTGAAGACCCATTCCAACCTTCTGCATCTATCAACAACATCAACATTTCAGCTAAAGAACTCGATGGTTCAGGAATTTTCACAGACACCTTGTATGCCAGAAGCTGGTGATACACATTGAACTTGTTGTCGATTCTTAAAATCATTCCATCTCCTTCCTTGTAGTATTGAATACATACACAAATACCCATACTTCCCAAACAATCACAGAATCTAAACATTCAAACATCACATGCCTTCATCCCTTAAAACAATGGTAACAACATCAAATCTTCTTCCCAGTTCAACGGCAGTAAGAACTCTGTATTTTTGGTTAAACTCCTTGTCTTTGTTGTCAAATTACAAATTCAGCTAGAACCCAGTGTTCCTGATCCATCACATACTCAAGAAATCAATGGCAGAACATCAACTTTGTCCTTGTATTTTCTCGGTCAAACCTGGATTCCAAAACCATTCGATCCAACCTCTGTATTCATCTCGGCGTCAATTACCTGTCCTAATCCTTGGCAATCTCCCACGAGAACCATGGCTCGAACGACGGCATGACTTGGTGCAGCTGCTGCTGTTGTGACAAGAAAGAAATAGAAATTCTGAATTGTCTAGTCTATGCTCGACCTAGGATAGTTGTATACAAGGATGAGGCACCCCTTAACAAACAATAATCTATCCTTAACGATCCCTCATATGGTTGTCCTTTATCCTCAGCTGGGCTCCAGATAGTTCTTGCCTGTAAAATGATGGCTTTGCCCTTCTTGCTCAATTTTGGTTTATTTCTTCTCCTTTTCGTCCGCATGACTCCAAAGTACCTAATAACTCAAACTCACACATAAGATACATAATTCACATAAAAACTCGCAAAGAAAGCATAAATACTAGATATAAAATTAGGTGTTTATCACACCTATCATGAACCCATTTTTATACTTAGGTTTATCAGACATATCCTTATACGTACATGGAATGTTCTCATTAGTACCGCAAAAACTTTTGCCAGAATATACTTTAGACCTGTGATGACTTCTAGAATAGAGATCACTCTTATGAGGTTTCTGATTTCTTGTGGGCATGCGATTCACTGCTTTAGTCTACCTACTATTTATTCCATTGATAGTGAAGAGAAGCAAATTATGAAGCTTAGAAATTTGTTTCCTCCTTGCAAAACAATGGATATCATAGTGATTCTTTTTCCCACAAAAGGTACAGGTTCGGGGAAGAGAAGCAATGACTGGCACCTGTTTAAACTCCATAGCCATATGAGAAGATTGCAAGTTTTGTAAGCTTTTGTTGACACAATCTTCTTCTGTAGAATGCTTTGTCTTGTACAGAACATCACGAGAGTTAGTTTGTACAGAGGATTTTCTCCTTAAGACAGAGTTTTCCTTTTCCAAGGATTTACACTATTCATGGGCTAGAGTGAGAGATGCACATAGTTTCTCTTCTTCATCACAAAGTCTGTTGAGATCTGATGAATGAGTCTCAAGAAAACATTTTTCTTTAATTGAGTCCTCATTAACAATATCCTCAAGAGTACTAATCTTTTCACGTTGAAGAGTAGTTTCTTGAAGAAGTTTCTCAATATTCTTAGAGAAGGACTTTATGATGTTAGAGAGATCACGTTCTCGATCAAGAGACTTTTCAAATTTATCAATGAGCTTATCATGATCATTAAAATCAATATCTTCAGTTGTATGTTTTGAAATTTTGGTGAGCTACTTTTCAGCTTCTGCCAGAGTGTCACATGCCTCATGAGAGGAAGAAATGTCATTATCATATTGAACATTCTTTCTACCTCGGGATTAGGAAGAATCAACTAAGGAATAATCCTTTGAGGTGTTTCCAAGACACTTGACATAATCAAAAGCTTTAGGAGACATTTTGGTATGCGCAACAGAGATTTCGTCCACAGAATCAGATTGCCACAAACACAGACTTGTAAGGTATTAAACGTGTTTGCCTGCTCTGATACCAATTGAAAAAGCGGGGGTCTAACAACCACACCCAATATTTTGATTAGAAATCTGTATGGACAACTCCTAGTTGTTTTCTAGAGAATCAACTAGACAGTTAGACTCAATCAATAGAAAATACTCAAGGAGTTATTATCTCAATCTCTCAATTTTATTTACTCAAACAAATACAATTCACGAGTCTTAATCAAAGAGAGATAACTTGGATCGTACCAAAGACCAATATCCAAGTGTCAATCAACAACCAATAAGGTCGGATATTCTAATTAATTGAACAACGCACAACCTGTATTATTTCAATTATATAAAAATATAATGCGGAAAATAAATAACACAGACACCAGAATTTTGTTAACAAGGAAACCACAAATGCAGAAAAACCAGGACCTAGTCCAGATTAAACATACACTGTATTAATCCGCTACAGACACTAGCCTACTCCAAATTAACTTCGGTCTGGACTGTAGTTAAACCCCAATCAATCTCACGTTGATCCAATGTACAATTATGCTCCTACGCCTCTGATCCCAGCAGGATACTACGCACTTGATTCCCTTAGATGATGTCACCCAAAACCAAGATTTGCTACGACCCAAAGTCGAAGACTTTAATAAACAAATCTGTCTCACACAGAAAAGTCTACAGGATAGATAAATTCATATCCCACGAATAAACCTATGAGTTTTGTTCCGTCTTTTGATAAATCAAGGTGAACATGAACCAATCAATAAAACCAGACTTATATTCCCGAAGAACAACTCAGTTTTATCAATCACCTCATAATAAACTTAATCGACGCAACAAAGAAGATTATTGAGGAATCACAAATGATGAGATGAAGATGTTTGTGATTACTTTAATATCTTGCCTATCGGAGATAGAAATCTCAAGCCAATTATTAAAACTGTACTCGTATAATAAAAACAACAAGATCAGATCACACAACTATAAGAAAAATAGTATCGGTCTGGCTTCACAATCCCAATGAAGTCTTTAAGTGGTTAACCTAGTTTTAAAAGAAGAAAATCAAAGGTTAAAGGAGAATCGACTCTAGCTTAGCAAATTAGTATCACACAGAATGTGTGGGGATTAGTTTTCCTAGTTGCTAGAGTTCTCCCTTATATAGTCTTTCAAATAAGGGTTTACAATCAATGTTAGCTTGGTAACAAAGCATTCAATATTCACCGTTAGATGAAAACCCGATTAAATTCAAGCTAATATTTCTCAACCGTTAGATCAAAAACTTAGCTTTTCATACACACATGTACTTGACGATTTTGAGTTTGTGTAACCGTACCCAAACGTGTACAATAGTTGGTTTAATACTAGTTAACCAAATGGTTAGCCAAATGATAACTTCCATATCAACCATATTCTTCTTCACCATAACTAGTCAAAATGACTCAAATGAACTAGTTAGAGAGTTGTTCAATTGCTATGAGATCTCATGTACTACACACAATTGAAGAAAAACGATGTGATTCACTCGAATGGATTCATGAACTATAAAGCCACAGTTTGCAATAGCATTCCTTAGTTTATTAAGATAAGTTCACAAATATCGTTTTTAGACATAACCACTCAAGTTAACCGGTTGGAGTTCTCAAACTCCAGCAGAAATTCTCGGGTTCGAGAACTTCCGTCAGTTCACGAACTGAGTTCGCAGACTGAAACCGAGCTACAACTACAGCAGAAATTCTCGGGTTCGAGAACTATGCACGTTCGCAGACTGAGTTCGCGGACTGATTTGGATGCTCAAGTTCCGGTTTCACTTGATCAACAAAGTTCACAAACTTTGGTTCAAGTGCTAAGGATTTATACATATATATGTTACCACAACAATGTTTATATCCCCCAATGGTTATATTGTCTAAACTCTCATTTCAATCATTAAAACATTCTCAGAGGGCGTTATATAGTTGTTATTCACAAACTATTTTTCGTCGGTGCGATTTCCAAAATGATTGAAACGTAACATGACTTTCGTCACTAGGTAAAGATGAACTTGGCTAAAGCGAAAGCTTTACCAACATATATTTCGAGAAATAGATAAGCGAGATATACTCAGCTTGAAATATCACATGTGTATATACTCAGTCTATATAGTAATACGACTTTTGTCTCAAGATAGGAGATAGACTAGATAGACTTTTGAGTGATAGATAAGTTCAAGTCTCCACATACCTTTTAGTCAGTGAAGATCCACTGGTTCCTTGAGTAGTCATTCGTCTTGTATGAAGATTTCCATGGAGTTCTTGAGCTCAACTACACTTTCTATCCGAGACCTTAGCTATAGTAAACTAGAAATCAAGACTTTATAGTTTTGATTACTAACATTGACAAATATTCATGATATATCAATGCATGCAAGTTCGGCCAAGCAATTCTCTAATAGAATGCAACACGATCTTCATAAACCAGGTCATGCTTCCAACAGTCGTCGAAAACATTTTAAGTATAACTATTGTTAGAGCATAGCTTAGTTGAACCTGCCAAGCGTTGGTATGTCAAGTTTGGTTGTCATATTTTAGTGAATCAAAACTCAATTAAAGAGTCGTTTAATTATGTATTAGAGACAACTTCGTATATGTTAGGATAAAAAGATTAGGATTATGAGACATACGAGTATTACTCGAAGACTTGAAGAATGTGAAGAAGTAAAGAGCTACATCGACGACATCATCTTTCCTCTTGAGGTTAGTAATATTTTGACTTGAACTGTTTCATTCCTAACGTATCTTTCAAGTCGTGCTATATTGAAAACATAAGTGCGATGCTGTGAATGATTATACTCTAGTAGACATAGTATTAAGGAATTAGAATACGAAGTATAACTCTTATCTTTTGAACTTTGTATATAAGACATCGACATAATCGTATGAATGCTATTGTGATTATGTGTATGGGTATGGGTGAATATTTCGTCCTAGGAAACAATGTTTACATTCGTTTAAAGGAAGTACATTCATGAACTTGTTTTATGAATCGAAAGGGAAATCGCTAGGCTTATTGGTATTTTTATTAATTGCATATCTTTGGATTACCAATATGTGTGAGTAAGTAGAACCGATCATAACTTGTTATGTATCTTGGTAAAACTAGTCATAATGCCTGACTTATGTATTGATATGACTTTTATTGGTGCAACTTATCCTAAGTAATCACCTAATATGGTATGATCAATATTTATAATTGGTGTGACCGATCCTAGTAATTGGTGTAACCGATCCTAGTAATTAGTGTGACCGATCACAAAAGAATGTGCAATTGATCCTTGTAATTGGCGTAACCGGTCCTGGTAGTTGGTGTAACTGATCCTAGTAAATGGTGTAACCGATCACAAGTAATACTATGAGAATATGGTAACCCGTCCTGGTAATTAATGTAACCGATCCTGGTAACTGATGTAACTGGTCCCGGTTGTGTTTGGTAGAAACGTAAACCCATAATTAGTGTTTGATATTTGATCAATCACATAGTTCTTGGAAATCAGATGAACCAGTTCTAAACTTGTTTGGAAGTGTGGTATAATCGGTTCCAAGATTATAAATATGAAAAAGGATTTACAAAGAAATAAGATGTCGACATACTTTGAACATGTTCAGTAACTCTTATCCTTTATTGTTCAAAGATATTCCTTAATAACCGAAATAAGTTGAGAATCTTTTAATTAAGGTTGTTAATTTTATATGCTTTTAATTATCAGCAATTAAAATGCGTATCTCTGGAAAATAAAAATTGGTAATGTGGATTTACTAATTAGAGATTTTCTAGTAGGATTTCGGTTAATTTTGAATAGATCATTTCTAGGAATTAGGAAAACCGATTTTGGAAATATTTCATATCTTAAGAATATTTCGGTTTTGGAAATTCCTTGGTTTTCAAACTTCCTTGGTCTATAAATACCATAGTTTTCACTTCGAGCAAACTATTCTAAGAGCCAACAAAACTACCCTGTTGTTTTGTTACTGGGGGAGCCATCTACTCGGGGAGGAAAGTACCATAATTAGGCGAAATCTCTTACGACTGCTCATTTAAAGACTTTTGTGGGATCAAGAAGCTCTAGATAAATGTAGTATTATTAGTTTTCAATTTGATTTGATTGGCTAGCAGTTGTTGAACTTTGATTGCACCTAGTTTGTTTATTCTTGAGAATCTTCACTTCTGATATAATATTCACTCAAACTAGATCGAAGTGTTGACGAGATATTTAGAACTGTATGTAGATCTAAATACGTCTTGTGATAATCCATTGTTAACAGACTCCGTTCTGTGTGTGATTGATCACAAGAGATTCAAGTTGTGGTGTGCAGGTTTTTATTGAAGATCTAAGAAGATTTGAAAACAAAAAAGATTTCTTATTGGTTTCATAATCTTTGGTATGCACAAAACTTGATCGGCCGGGATCCAACTATAATCAGTTTATCTTGATAGACTTGATTGATTAGTTGCGTAAACCGGCATCAATATTTAGTATCTTGGTATGTCATAATATTGATTGCAAAATCTAAATACAATTACTTTGGTAGTTGTTGGATAGGTAGATCTAAACTCGACAAAGGAGTTTATTGGATTAAACAGAAGAGCCTTTGTCTAACTCATATCACTTTGTTTGAAGAGTGTTTTTACCGAACATATTTGTTGTTCATATACTATTTTTAATACGAACCAAAGGAATTGTTCCAGTGCGTGCACTTATTGAATGTATGATGCGCAGGGATAATGAAGAAACAAGGTGAACTATAGGTTTAGTTGCTTGGTCTCAACTATACGAAGTTGGTGTGATTTTGTATAACAGATTAATTCTGAGAGTATTCAATTCTGGACTAGGTCCTGGGGTTTTTCTGCATTTGCGGTTTCCTCGTCAACAAAACCTTGATGTGTCTTTTACTTTTCTATTTACGCAATTATAATTAGAAGTAAAATACACAAACATTAACTATGTATTAATTGATAGTGATCCTATAGAGTTTGGTTAAGTCTGAACATTATTGTAATGTCTCGATCTCGTATCCATAGACGATCACATAAAGTGTGAATACCGATTCGTATTGTCTCGACTCGGTCCATAGACAATTACTTTTGGTAAGAGGACTTATAGGTGGAAAAGTTTTAGATTGAGGTATATTTGGGTACCCTCGTCTTTTCAATTGGAATTTGAGCATGCAAACACGAAAAGATCTAACAATCCGTGTTTGGTGTTATCCAACCTATAAGAATTGAATCGATGGATGATTTAGTTCACGTAAATCAAGATGAAAGATCATCTCGTGAGAATGATATCTTTTGTGAATCTACTGAACCATCTGATCCTTATAATATAGATTATGATGAGTGGAAAACTTGTCTTGAAAAACAACTTGATGAAATTTCTGAAGATGGTGACTCAGAAATCTATCAAGATGTTGAAGAAGATATGTCTGAATTTTCCTCATTACTTAGTGTTGTCTCTACAAAAAGACTAATTGTCTCAGATGTAATTGGTCTCCTTGCTCCTTTTTGCAGAGAAAATAGAAAACTAAGAAAAATATTTTCTGGTTTCTTTCTGGATATCAGAATACCAGATATCTTCTCAAAGACTGCAAAGAAATCCTTAACTCAAAAATACTTGAGTTTGAGAATCTCAGCATGAATCATTACTTGTTGAATAAGAAACTTGTTGAAACAGAAGAAGAAATTAATTCTCAACATCTAATGAGTGAGGAACAAAATGAGTCTATTTCTTCGAAGGAAAATTCTCTTGAGGACAAACTAGCCAATGCTCGTGAAAAAATAAAGTCATTAGAAGAAGAAGTGGCGATGTTAAGAAGACTCAATGATAACACAATCAATTTGTCTTTCATGTTGGGGATAGAAAGAAATCATGGCGATAAACACGGATTAGGATATGATGGAATCTATTCTTCTTCAACCAACAAATAAGTACAATTCATAAAGGCAGTATGCCCTTCCATTTCATAAGATCTACCGAAACTTATTGATGCTCTTGATTCCCCTAATAGATCAAGTGAGGTTCCAGCAAAAGACATCCCTAAAGAAATTCATCATAAGGACAAGACAACTCGAAAAGGTAAGACTAAAACTTTTATTCCTTTCAATAAGCATTGTTATTATTGCAGAGATAAAGGTCATGTACAGGAGAATTATAAAATTCGAAAGATGCAAGATTCTTTATCCTTTGTTTCAAGAGAACTGAGTAAAATTACTCCTAGAAAACCTTCAGATCACAGGTGTCCTACTCAGAGACAAAAGAATTATTCACATGATTCAAATTCCTATCCGAAAAGAAACAATGATTTAAAGGCTAATACCTTTGTCAACAGAAATATAAAATCTGATGCTTCCACTTGGAAAAATGCAATGTTGCAAGAGATGGAGAATTTTCATTCAAAATCTACTTACTTGTGGATACCCAAGTCAGAAGTGAAATAAAAAAGGAGTTCATCTAAAACAAGGTCTAAGAAAAACAATTCTGTTGTAATCTTAGATAAAGATGACTATGAAAGTCTAATTTTTAGACTCAAGAATGATCTAAGAACATCCAGTAATATTGATACACTTGTATCCTTCAATAATCTGCTACAAAGCTCAAAAATAAAAAGAATTTTCTTAAACATCAAGATAGATCTTGCTCCAAAAAAAATTAGTGAGCCATCAAGTGTCCATTTCAACGACTAAGTGTGTTGATCGAAATCTCCCATACTCGTGTCTCATCTGAATAAATGGGAAGTTCTTAAAAGAACATTGAAATTATGGAAAGTATAAAATTGTACTTGATATATCTGCACCATGAATAACCTATCTTTAAAGTTTGGAATTATATTATAAATTAAGAGAATACTCTTGTATAAGGAATGTTCATGATAAAATTGTTAAAAAAAGGAAAAATTGTTTTTGAATCGGTTTTCGAATGTGTATAGTATTATACAAAGAATACATGTTTAGGTATTATGAAAAAACAGGGGTCTAACAACCTCACCTAATATTTCAATTTACAATCTGTATGGACAAACTCCAATATACTTTTAAGAAAATCAACTAGACAGTCAGACTCAATCTTAATAAAAAGTATATCAAATAGTTATATCTCAATTTTTCGATTCAATCCCAACTCAAACAAATAGAAATATGCGAGTCTGATTGAATACACGAGAGGTAAACTTGAAAGGTACCAAAAACCAATGTTCAAGGATCAATTAATTTCAATTAACAACCAAAGGTTGAATTTACCAATTGATCGATTCAACGCACTACCTGTGATATTTCAATTGTATAACAAAATATAATGTGGAAAATAAATTACATAGACACCAGAAGTTTTGTTAACGAGGAAACTACAAATGAAAAAAAAACCCGGGACCTAGTCCAGATTGAACTCCATACTGTATTAAGCCGCTACAAACACTAGCCTACTACAAACTAACTTCGGTCTGGACTGTAGTTGAAACCCAATCAATCTCACACTGATTCAAGGTATAGTTGCACTCCTTACATCTCTGATCCCTACAAGATACTAAGCACTTGATTCCCTTAAATGATCTCAGCCACAACTAAGAGTTGCTACGACCCAAAGTCGAAGACTTTAATAAAAAAAATTGTATCACACAGAAAAGTATACAAGAATAGATAAATTTGTCTCCCATAGAAATACCTACGAGTTTTGTTTCATCTTTTGATAAATCAAGCGGTGAACAAGAACCAACTGATAACCTGGACTTATATTCCCGAAGAAAAACCTAGAATTATCAATCACCTCACAATAATCTTAATCGACTAGCGAAACAAGATATTGCAGAATCACAAACGATGAGACGTAGATGTTTGTGACTACGTTTCTACCTTGCCTATCGGAGAAGTTAATCTCAATCCAACCTTACTATTGCACTCAATCACGATATAAAAAACAATATCAGATCATGCAACTATAAAGAAAATAGTTGGATCTGGCTTCACAATCCCAATGAAGTCTTTAAGTCGTTAACCTACAGGGTCTCGGTAAAAACCTAAGGTTAAAGGAGAATCAACTCTAGATCATACAACTAGTATCACACATGAGGTGTGGGGATTAGGTTTCCCAGTTTCTAGAGTTTTTCTTTATATAGTCTCTAAATCATGGTTTGCAATCTAAGTTACCTTGGTAACAAAGCATCAAATATTCACCGTTAGATGAAAACCTTATTAGATTCAAGCTAATATCTTTCAACCATTAGATCGAACTTAGCTTGTTATGCACAATGAAATATACGTAATTTAGGTTTGAGTAACCGTATCTAAACGTGTACACTTAGTTGGTTCAACAGTAGTTAACCAATGGTTAGCCAACTTTCATATCAATCTTATTCACCTTCACCATAACTACTTCAAATGACTCAAAAGTACAAGTTCGAGAGTTGTTCAATTGCTTAGATCTTATAGAAGTATACAAGACACAATCGAAGCAAAATCGGTTTTGATTCACTCAAATCGATTCATGAACATTATAACCATGGTTTTCAAATTGCATTCCTTAATATATGGATGTTTTAGTTCATGAACAAAACCAATTTAGAAATTAACACACTTAAGTATGTGTACGGGTATGCGTAGTTAAGTAACCGAATTTGAGTTTGTTTTGGTTTCCAAACTCATCAGTAATTCATGGACGTGAACTTTCTACCAGTATGCATACGGGTACGCATACTTAGGTAACCGGATTGAGTTGGTTTTGATTTCCAAACTCAGCAAAAATTCACAGTCGTGAGTACGCATACTTACCCAGTCTCCATCAACCATTTAATACACACACAAGTATGCATACATTTGGTTCCCGGTTTTGGACTTATACACTAATGCGCGAACACATTATATGCTTATATCCAAAGATGGTTACATGTTCTAAACTCTTTATTTCAATCATTAAAATATTCTTAGAGGATGTTAAATAGAGGTTATTCACACACTATTTTCATCAAAGCAATTTTCAAGATATTGAAATAATCAACATGACTTTCGTCACTTGAAAAGATTAACTTGGCCAAAGCAAAAGCTTACCAACACATATTTCGAGAAATAGATAAGCGAGATAAACTCGGCTTAAAATAGCAAATGTGCATAATCGAAGTCTATATAGCAATATGACTTTTGTCTCAAAATAAGAGATATAGTAGATAGACTTTTGAGTGATAGATAAGTTCAAGTCTCCACATACCTTTTTGTCGATTAAGATCCACCAGTTCCTTGAGTAGTTCTTCGTCTTTTCATGATGAACTCCGTGGAGTCTAAAGCTCAACTACACTTTCTATCCTAGTCATAGACTTAGATATAAGTAGACTAGAAATCAAGACTTATAGTTTTGGAAACTAAACTTGACAACAAGCTTGAGATAGCAACGCTTGTGAGTTCGACTAAGCAATTCTCTAACAATCTCCCTCTTTGTCAATTTTAGTGACAAAACTATCAATACATATGGAATACAAAATAATTAAACTTTGAAGCTTCTCTTCCACATGCATGATCACCTTGGTTCTTTAATATTACTCGAAATCTTCATCACTTCCGAGTACTCCAATGATTCCAAAGATATTTAAATCAACATTACCGTTGTTGAAGATCCGTAGCCATAACAATAAGAAAACAAAATCTCTCAATCATTGTTACACAATGTCATGGTATTATTACACAGCATCAACAAAAGATCCCAATCATTGTTACACAATATCATAGTATTATGACACGACATCAAAGTTCAATTGTATCACAACTTTGACAACAATACTATTGTGGTGTGTATCACTCCCCCTAGTCAATAATTCATCTCACATGAAAACCTGTGACGGACGGGAAAATTACACCTTTGGCGCGTTTCCCCGCAGGTCATAACTTCCCCGATGCGCCACTATGATGAAGCTACGATCTGGGCCTTTAATCTAGGCAAATGCCCTTTCAATTACCCTTGAAAGCATGCTGGTGGAGCATGACGCAGCTAAGTTAGCTTCCACCATTCCAACTTACCCTTGTTCCGCAAATGGTTTATATTAAGAGGAGTCCATTTTGATGGGAAACTACCCAAAGATCAAGACATGTTGATCTATTGATCCACATGGTCACCCGAATTTAGCCAAATTCCATTATTTAGGGCCTCAAAAGGCCGTTTTTGCTGTATTAAGGAAGTTTTAGCTTTCTTAAGAAACCCTTTGCCGAACAAGGGTAAGTTGGAATTATGTGGAAGCTTAAATAGATGCATCATGCTCCACGAGCATTCTTGCAAGGGAAAATGAATGTGTATTTGCCTAGCTTTAAGGCTCGAATCGTAGCTTCATCATGGCGCATCGGGGAAGTTACGGCCTGCGGGGCAATGCGCCAAAGGCGTAATTTTCCGGTCCATCACAAAAACACTCCCCCTTACATAATGATCCGAAAACCATATGTATTTTTTTTAGTGTGAACTACACATTAATTCTCCCCCTTTTTGTCAATAAAATTGCCAAAGGTACGAAAATTAGTGGGATCTTAATTAAATTTCCGTAGAGACACTTCATGACCAAAAGAAAGCACATATCAAACTTTTAGATGCAATCATATAGCCGAAACTAAATGTATTCATCAAGGAGTTTATAAAGATACAATATAACCCCTATAATATTCCACGGACGCACTCCCCACAAAGATTTGGAAATTAAGCACAAGTTCAATTAAGTACTTTCCCCCATAAAATGTCATTCCCGAAAGAACAATAAGAGTGACCTTACTTTCACAAGAAAAGAAGGATTTCTTTGGACATTAACAAATCACATAAAATATGAATTTGTATCCAAAATACTCAATTGAATTAACCACGAGTGAACCCATGATTAATCCAACTGGAATACTCAACCAAATTAACCACAAGAGAACCCATGATTAATCTAATTGAAAAATGCTCAACATAAGAAAACTTACGGATCCACACAGTATACAGATAAAATATGGATCAGGGAAGATCAATACTACAGAATAAACAAAGATTCATTATATCTTTCATCACTATTTTCACAATGACATATAATAGACTTAATCTTTGTAGACAAAAGATCATCATTTCTTTCATCAATATTTGCATAATGGCATAAAAGACTTATCTTTTATTTGTCAAAATTTCATTCATTCTTTTATTAATACATGCATATCGACATATGAAATACTTAACTTTTGACCATGTATGGGACAATCATAGTTCACGGACGCAAACACACATATCCCATAAAAAATTGCAATATACAAAACCAAAAAGATTAATACTGCAAAATCATATTCCAAACCAACTTTAGAATTTAAATAAATAAATCTAAAAACATTGAAGATGAAAACGTTGGACATAGCTATGTGTAATCACAATAATGACTATTCCAAATCCTAGTTATCCTTCTTTAAAACATAAGAATAAATTCTCATAAGAAGTTTTCCTAGATAAAATAAGAATCAAGTTTCTTTGATAACATCATACCTTTGAAAGGGTCCATCATAAAAGGTGTCACTGTTATCCTTGATTATTTTGACAGTAGAGACCCCATGTTAATGAGTGAGAACATTAACTTTTCGATCAACAATGTGGGCAAGATGCCTAGCCTTGACACAATCCATGATCAAGGTGTTTTGATTATCAAGAATTTTGGATTGTCCATCAATAAGCTGATTTATTTGCAGTTGAAGATTTGCAAACTTGACCTTAGACTCATTCTTAAAAAGAATTAAATCCTTGACAGATTCTCCAATCCAGGAGTTGTACTCTTTCCTTTCCATCATCCTTTTCAGGATAAGTTCTTGAACAAAATCGCATCCTTTAGAGTCTTCTTCCATCTCAAGATTCACAACTTCTTGAGATCTTGAGGAGTTTTCCATACTTTTTATTATTAGGAAAGGCAAAACAATATAAGATATATATGTTTTCAAATAAGGGAGTGACACCCTTGTTGTGGAAACCCTAAACTCCCAAGAGAGACCCGGACGTTCATGGACTGGTTGAAAATAACAGAACACAAGGGATTCAACAAGAATAAAATACCTCTATTTTCATATATCCCATATCATCATGACTAAATAATTAAAAAGATAATCAGAGCATAAGAGTGAGATACATAGCAACAACGAGTCAAGTGACTCTACTATCACATAAAAAAAAAAGCATAGTCAAACACAATAAAATGGTAAACTACGGTATACTTGAGTATCTCTCAAAAGTCGTTCTTGCACCTCTCAATTTAGATACAAGAATAAACAGGCCTACGATTACGCAGTCAAGTGACATGTAATCCCACTATGAGTATTGAGAGATAAGTTGTAACTTCCATGTGAGGGTTTGAACCTGGTATTCCTTACCTTCCTTCGGTTATTTTTTATTTCATAAGAATTCAATATAACCATGTCAGGTGACCTATCAGAAATATTTTTCTGAGGATTAAGCCTAGGACCTCTGGAAATTGGTTCTAGAAATTTAGAAGAAACATGTCTCCACCATCTAGGCTTAGACTTACCAAACTTATTCTCATAAATACCGGGAATGTGTTTTTTTGTGGTGTAAGAATTTGCACCATTCGGAGGAACACGATTCCAATGGGGATTTCAAGATGAGTGACCATTGAAATCCATCTTATGAAAATTCTGTTTTTCTGCAGGGATGAAATCCATTGTAGTGGTCATTAGAGAGTTTACTCTGTCAACAATGGAGAGATTTAGATTTTGAAGATCATAAATTTTTTTCTTTCTATCAAAACAATGATGAACATAATGATTCATTTTCCCACATAAGGAACAAGTTTGTGGAAGAGAAATATTGGAAGGAACCTGTTTTGACTTCACATCCCTATTAGAAGCTTGCAAGTTATGAAAACATTTCTTGGCAGGAACTTCATTTGGAGAACATTTCCTCATGTACTGTAATTCTATCTGAGAATTGGTGATCGGTACATAGGAATTTCTCATTAAAACAGAGTTTTCCTTTTTCAAGGATTTGCACTGTTCTTGGGCTAGAGTAAGGGAAGCACCAAGTTTCACTTTTTCAACACGAAGTCTGTTAAGATCAGATGAATGCGTCTCGATCAAATATTTTTCTCTAATTGAGTCTTCTTTGACAATATCCTCAAGAACGCTAATATTTTCACGTTGTAGAGTAGTTTCTTGCATCAGTTTCTCGATATTGTTGGAAAAGAACTCAATGTTACTACAGAGTCCTCGTTCTCGACTAAGAGACTTTTAAAATTCATCTACAAGCTGAGCATGATTATGAAAATCAATAAACTCAATAGTTTTTTTCCTGAGATTCTAGTGAGATCCATCTCAGCTTTTGACAAAGTGTCAAATGTCTCATTTGAGGAAAAGTTATCAGAGTCTGATAAAACAACCTTTCTACCTCGGGATTCGGAAGAATCAACTAAGTAGTTATCCTTTGAGGCAATCCTAAGACATTTGGCATAATAAAAAGCTTTAGATGATATTATGATGTGCGTAACAGCAAGAGATGAACTTATTGTCCACAAAGTAAGATCGCTACAAGCACAGACTTATGAGGTCTTAAATGTGTTTGCCTGCTATGATACCAATTGAAAAAGCGTTGGTCTAACAACCTGACCCAATATTTTGCTTAGAAATCTGTATGGACTAACTTCAATATACTTTTAAGATAATCAACTAGACAGTCAGACTTAATCTTAATAAAAAGTTGTTGATGGTGGTTTTTAGCTTAAGGTTAAAATTGTAAAACCTTGCATCTGATGTGATGCCACTATGTAAGGAAACGGAGCCACGAGTGTTAACCTCTCCACTGGCATATTTATTGAGCCACTCAATATACTTACATGAAATTTATCCAGACTGGCGCATGTAGCAACCATCCCAGATGTTCAGTCAATTTCGGCGCCTTGCGCCTAATATAAGTTTCTTTGAATGTTTTCTATGTTATGTTCCCTGGATGAACCCTTAATATTGATATGGCATGACAATTTGTGTTCACTTGCAGCAGAGTAGCACGAATTTCCAAATATCAAGGATAAGGTCTTTGGATAAGGTATTCAATCAGAAAGCATGCTGCTCTTTAGCAATGAACTTAAAGAACTCTGTGTCAATACATAAGATTCAATCAATTACTTTTGCGCCTTGCGCAATATACCATACATTTCTTGTCAAAAGTAAGCCTAGGCAAACTAGGTAATTAATCCTCCATGGATTAGTAGGGGCAAAACCTTGGCCAGAATCAGAAAACAGGGAGCCGTAACAGCAAAGGGAGGCGTGGCCATGCCTTAAGCCATCTGACGCCACTTTCTATTGGCCACGCCCCATCCTTAACCGGACACATTTCCCTTGACCAATCAAGTCGCTTTAAACTCGCCACACACACATAATTTGTGGCTGGGCCCATGCTTGCCGTCCCCATTTCCCATCGACTAATCAGGTTGTTCTAAAGCCGCCACACTCACACCAGAAGTGTAGCCGCGCCCATGCTTGGCCGGCCCTCCCCTTCCTACCGACCAATCATGTCAATTTAAATGTGACACAAGCATTAGAGGTGTGGCAGCTCCTTATGTTTGGCCGCCCCCTTTTTCTTGACGAATCAAGTCGCTTTAAACTTTCCACCATACATTAAAGGAAAAATGCACCCTGCCGCGCCACCATACTAACTGTCAAGCCAAATGCGCCCTGCCACAAACACACATCAAGCGGCATGCCAACATGCCACTCTTCCGTAGTAACATGCCAATGTGCCACAAATGGTGCCACCACGTGATAATCCACTTTTCATTCGTGGTTAATGCCATAACGGACTCCAATTAGGATTTCATGATCGAAACAAGACTTTTGCTTTAGTAGCATTGGCCAAAACCCTAATTTTTTGTCATAGTCCACAACATGCCACTCTACCGCAATAACATGCCAATGTGCCACAAATGGCGCCACCACGTGCTAATCCGCTTTCCATTCGTGGCCAATGCCATAACGGACCCCAATTAGGATTTCATGATCGAAACAAGACTTTTGCTTTAGTAGCATTGGACGAAACCTTAATTTTTGGTCATAGTATACAACATTCCACGAGCCACTTTAGCCTTGGCCACGCCGTGAAGCCCTAACTTTAGCCACGACGCCAAATCATAGCCTTGGACACGCCTCCAAGCCCTAACTTTGGCCACATCGCCAAACCATAGCCTTGGCCACGTCTCCAAGCCCTAACTTTGTCCACGACGCAAAACCCTAGCCTTGGACACGCCTCCAAGCCCTAACTTTGGCCATGACGCCAAATCATAGCCTTGGCCACGCCGCCAAGCCCTAACTTTGGCCACGACGCCTAATCATAGCCTTGGCCATGCCGCCAAGCCCTAACTTTGTCCACGGCGCCAAACCCTAGCCTTGGCCACACCACCAAACCCTAACTTTGGCCACAATTCCAAACCCTAGCCTTGGCCATGACGCCAAGCCCTAACTTTGGCCACGATGCCCAAATCCTAGTTTTGGCCATGCTACAACGCCTCAGGCGTGTCCACTCCACTGGCATACCGCTATGTCATGGCTACGCCACTATGCCAATGACGCAACTTTTTTAGACAACAAGATGTGGCCATAATCAATGGTCATCCTTCCTCGTGAGATGCAATCTCATCCATCCAAGTTCGCCATCGAACTAACAGGCTTATGGCAAGTTTCAGGCGACCAGCTGCCTAAATCTAGTAGCTATGGATACCCCAGGCGCCACTTGCACCACCGTGCCACTGGCATATACAATCCATGCCAGACATACCACATTGCGACTGGCGTACATCAAAACACCACTGCGCCATTATCAGGCGCCAACAGAAGGTATCCATAATCGACGGCTACCCTTCCTCACAAGATGTAATATCGGCCGTCCGAGTTCGCTACCGAACTAACAGACCTGTAGTAAGTTTTAGGCAACCGTCCAAAACAAGCTTAATAGCATCACATGCTATTTTCCTACGGTAAGTCCCTTAACTTTGACTTGCCAAATGTAGCAAAGTGCTACATGCTTTCCACGAAAACACTCGAGACATCAAACATGTCACAAACTGGGGGATTCTCATCAGGGTATTGGTATGACGGTTTACAATATGCGGCGTGGAATATGCCTGTTACAATAAAGTTTCATGAAGCGGGACAATTAGTGGTGGTGAAAAATAATGGTGTAAACGAATTCATTTCCTTCATCATGGAAGCATAATGTATGATGGTTACACGAATTCACTTCCTTCATCATGGAAGCATAATGTCTGATGGTTACACGTTACTTTATTCTTCCACCACTCAATCCGTTTCCACTTCCTACGAGACCAGGGTACGTTTCAATATGACTTGTATAAATAGGCTTCACCTATTTCCACCAAAGAACAAGTTTTGGCCGGAGAACAACACAGTATCCAGAAATCACCTGGTAGCTTTCCATTCTGCTAGCCATTTCTACTTTCTGTTACAAGTCATAAATAACCACCACCTTCGGAATCAACTATTCTGGTCTCAACACTCTCTTCGCTTCCCTCCCTAAGACCAACCCTTATACTTCACTTTGTGACCGAAGCAAGCCTGGAATGACCATTTATTGGTTTAGGCCAGGATTGTACAGATTGATCTATTGAATCATAAGTACTCCCGTACAGTGAATTTTTTAGGGTCCAGACTCGTTTCTCATCCACACACAAAATTACAGAAACCGGCAGAAGAAGTTTTCACCCATAAACAAAAGTATATCAAAGAGTTATATCTCAATTTCTCGATTCAATCCTAACTCAAACAAATAGAAATATGCAAGTTTTATTGAATATAAGAGAAATAAACTTGAACGGTACCAAAGACCAATGTTCAAGGATCAATCAACAACCAAAGGTTGGATTTACCAATTGATCGATTCAACGCACAACCTGTGATATTTCAATTATATAAAAAAAATATAATGCGAAAAAGAAAAAAAAAACACACCAGAAGTTTTGTTAACGAGGAAAACGCAAATGCAAAAAAGCCCCTGGACCTAGTCCATATTGAACATCATACTGTATTAAGCCGTTACAGACACTAGCCTACTACAAACTAACTTCAGTCTTGACTGTAGTTGAACCCCAATCAATCTCACATTGATTCAAGGTACAGTTGCGCTCCTTACGTCTCTGATCCCAGCAAGATACTACACACTTGATTCCCTTAGATAATCTCACCCACAACTAAGAGTTGATACGACCCAAAGTCGAAGACTTTAATACACAAATTTGTATCACACATAAAAGTCTACAAGAATATATAAATTTGTCTCTCATAGAAATACCTACGAGTTTTGTTTCATCATTTGATAAATCAAAGTGAACAAGAACCAATCTATAACCCGGACTTATATTCCCGAAAAACAGCCTAGAATTATCAACCACCTCATAATAATCTTAATCGACTAGCGAAACTAGATATTATGCAATCACAAACGATGAGACGAAGATGTTTGTGACTACTTTTTTTTATCTTTCCTATCAGAGAAGTTAATCTCAAGCCAATCTTATGATTTCACTCAATCACGATAGAAACAGTAATATCAGATCACACAACTAAAAAGAAAATAGTAGGGTTTGGCTTCACAATCCCAATGAAGTCTTTAAGTCGTTAACCTACAGGGTCTCGGTAGAAACCTAAGGTTGAAGGAGAATCGACTCTAGCTTATACAACTAGTATCACACGGGAGGAGTGGGTATTAGGTTTCCCATTTGCTAGAGTTCTCCTTAATATAGTCTCCAAGTCAAAGTTTGCAATCTAAGTTACCTTGGTAACAAAGCATTCAATATTCACCGTTAGATAAAAACCTGATTAGATTCAAGCTAATATATTTCGATCGTTAGATTGAACTTAGCTTGCTATGCACAATGAAATATACGTTATTTAGGTTTGAGTAACCATACCTAAACGTGTACACTTAGTTGGTTCAATAGTAGTTAACCAATGGTTAGACATATGAGTACTTTCATATCAACCTTATTCACCTTCACCATAACTAGTTCAAATGACTCAAAAGAACTTGTTCGAGAGTTGTTCAATTACTTAGATCTTATAGAAGTATACAAGACACAATCGAAGCAAAATTGGTTTTGATTCACTCAAATCGATTCATGAACATTATAACCATGGTTTGCAAATTGCATACCTTAATATATAAATGTTTTAGTTCATGAACAAACCAATTTTAGAAAGTAACACACTTAAGTATGCGTATGGGTATGCATAGTTAAGTAACCGGATTTGAGTTTGTTTTGGTTTCCAAACTCAGTAGAAATTCACGGACGTGAACTTTTCGCAAGTATGCATATGGGTACGCATACTTAGGTAACCGGATTGAGTTGGTTTTGATTTCCAAACTCAGCAAAAATTCACAATCGTGAGTACGCATACTTACTCAGTCTCCATCAACCATTTAGTACACACACAAGTATGCATACATTTGGTTCCCGGTTTTGGACTTATACACTAATGCGCGAACACATTATATGATTATATCCAAAGATGGTTACATGTTGTAAACTCTTTATTTCAATCATTGAAATATTTTTAGAGGATGTTAAATAGAGGTTATTCACACATTATTTTTCATCAAAGCAATTTTTACGATTTTGAAATAATCAACATGACTTTCGTCACTTGTAAAGATGAACTTGGCCAAAGCGAAATCTTACCAACACATATTTCGATAAATAGACAAGCGAGGTAAACTCGGCTCGAAATAACAAATATGTATAATCGAAATCTATATAGCAATACAACTTTTATCTCAAGATAGGAGATAGAGTAGATAGACTTTTGATTGATTGATAGATAAGATCATGTCTCCACATACCTTTTTGACGATGAAGATCCACCAGTTCCTTGAGTAGCTCTTCGTCTTTGCATGATGAACGTCGTGGAGTCTAGAGCTCAACTACACTTTCTATCCTAGTCTGAGACTTGGCTATAGCTTGTTATGTATCTTGGTAAAACTAGTCACAATGCCTGACTTATATATTGTTATGACTTTTATTAGTGCAATCGATCCTAAGTAATCACCTAAGATGGTATGATTGATATTTGTAATTGGTGTGACCGATCCTAGTAATTGGTGTGTCCGATCACAAAATAATGTGTAATTGGTCCTTTTAATTGGCATAATCGGTCCTGGTAATTGGTGTAACTTATCCTGGTAACTGGTGTAACCGATCACAAGTAATACCATGAGAATATGGTAACCGGTCCTGGTAATTGATGTAACGATCTTGGTAACTGATGTAACCGGTACCAGTAACCATATTAAGGTAGAACCGATCCTTGTGTTTGGTAGAACCATAAACCCATAATTAGTGTTTGATATTTGGTCATTCACATAATTCTTGGAAATCAGGTGAACCAGTTCTAAACTTGTTTGAAAGTGTGGTATAATCGGTTCCAAGATTGTAAATATGAAAAATGATTTACAAAGAAATAATATGTCATCATACTTTGAACATGTTCAGTAACTCTTATCTTTTATTGTTCAAAGATATTCTATAATAACTCAAGGAGATCCCAGACCAAAATAAGTTGAGAGTCTTTTAATTAAGGTTGTTAATTTTATATGCTTTTAATTACCAACAATTAAAATGCGTATCTCTGGAAGATAAAAATTGATAATTTGCATTTACTAATTGAAGATTTTATAGTAGGATTTCGGTTAATTTTAGACAGAGCATTTCCAGGAATTATGAACCGATTTTGGAAATATTTCATGTCTTAAGAATATTTTCGGTTTTGGAAATTCTTTGGTGTCCAAACTTCCTTGGTCAATAAATACCCAAGTTTTCATTTCGAGCAAACTATCCTAAGAGCCAGCAAAACTACCTTGTTATGTTGTTACTGGTGGATCCTTCTATTCAGAAAGGAAAGTACCCTAATTAAGCAAAATCTCTTACGACCGCTCGTTTAAATACTTTTGTGGGATCAAGAAGCTCTGCGAGTACCTTTGGTGGGAAACTAGTTAATTGCATTATTATTAGTTTTCAATTTGATTTGATTGACTAACGGTTGTTGAAATTTGATTGCACCTAGTTTGTTTATTCTTGAGAATCTTCTCTTCTGATATAAGATTCACTCAAACTAGATCGAATTGTCGACGGGATCTTTAGAACTGTTTGTAGATCTAAATACGTCTTGTGATAATCCATTGTTAACAGACTTCATTTTGTGAGTGATTTATCACAAGCGATTCAAGTTATGGCGTGCATGTGTTTATTCGAGATCTAAGAAGATTTGAAGAAAAAGAAGATTTCTTATTGGTTTCATAATCTTTGGTGTGCACAAAACTTGATCGGCTGGGATCCAAATATAGTCGGTTTATCTTGATAGACTTGATTGATTAGTTGCGTAGATCGGCATCAATATTTGTATCTTGGTAGATCTTATTATTGATTGCAAAATCTAAACACAATTACTTAGGTAGTTGTTGGATAGATATATTTAAACCCGACAAAGGAGTTTATTGGATTAAACAGAAGAGCCTTTGTCTAACTTATATCACTTTATTTGAAGAGAGTTGTTAACGAACATATTTGTTATTCCTTTACTGTTTGGAATACGAACCAAAGGAATTGTTCCAAGTGCGTGCACTTATTGAATGTCGGAAGCGCGGGGATACTGAAGAAACTAGGTGAACTATATGTTTAGTTGCTTGGTCTCAACTATGCAAAGTTGGTGTGATTTGTTTTATAGCGGCTTGTTAGAGAACTGCTCGGTCAAACTCGCATATGTTTCTATCTCAAGCATGTTTGTCAATCTTAGTGATCAAAACTATAAAGTCTTGATTTCTAGTCTACTATAACTAAGGTCTCGGACTAGGATAGAAAGTGTAGTTGAGCTCAAGAACTCCATGGCGATCATCATACAAGACGAAGGACTACTCAAGGAACCAGTGGATCTTCATCGACTAAAAGGTATATGGAGACTTGAACTTATCTATCACTCAAAAGTCTATCTACTTTATCTCCTATCTTGAGACAAAAGTCGTTTTACTATATAGACTAAGAATATGCACATGTGACATTTCGAGCTGAGTATATCTCGCTTATCTATTTCTCTAAATGGGTGTTGGTAAATCTTTCACTTTAGCCAAGTTCATCTTTTCCTAGTGACGAAAGTCATATTATGTTTCAATCACTTTGGAAATCTCTCTAACGAAAAATAGTTTGTGAATAACAACTATATAACATCCTCTGATAATGTTTCAATGATTGAAATGAGAGTTTAGACTATATAACCATTATGGGATATAAACATTGTTGTGGCAACACATATATGTATAAGTCCTTAACACTTGAACCGAAGTTTGCGAACTTTGTTGATCAAGTGGAACCGCAACGTGAGCAGCAACTCAGTCTGCGAACTGGCGTAAGTTCTCGAACCCTAGAATATCTGCTGAAGTTGAAGATCAGGTGCAGTCCATGGAATCGACGGAAGTTCTCATCCCGAGAAATTCTGCTGGAGTTTATTAACTTCAACCGGTTAGCTTGAGTCCGCGAACTCAAGAGGTTATGTCTGAAAACTTTGTTCGTGAACTTATCTTAAATTACTAAGGAATGCTTTTGCGAACCGTGGCTTTATAGTTCATGAAATGATTCGAGTGAATCACATCGTTTTTGATTCAATTGTGTCTCTTATAATACTTGAGATCTCATAGCAATTGAACAACTCTCTAACTAGTTTATTTGAGTCATTTGGATTAGTTGTGGTGAAGAAGAATATGGTTGATATGAAAGTTATCATTTGGCTAACCATTTGGTTGACTAATATTGAACCAATCATTGTACACGTTTGGGTACGGTTACATGAACTAAAAACGTCAAGTACATGTGTGTATGACAAGCTAAGTTTTCGATCTAACTGTTGATAGATATTAGCTTGTATCAAATCAGGTTTTCATCTAACGGTGAATATTGAATGCTTTGTTAGCAAGCTAACATTGATTGCAAACCCTGATTTGAAAGACTATATAAGGGAGAACTCTAGCAACTGGGAAACCTAATCCCCACACATTCTGTGTGATACTAGTTTGCTAAATATAAAGTCGATTATCCTTTAACCTTTGGTTTTCTTCTCTAAAACTAGGTTAATGACTTAAAGACTTCATTGGGATTGTGAAGCCAGACCGATACTACTTTTCTTATAGTTGTGTGATCTGATATTGCTATTTATATCATACAAGTACAATTATAATAATTGGCTTGAGATTTATATCTCCGATAGGCAAGATAAAAGTACTCACAAACATCTTCGTCTCATTGTTTGTGATTCCTCAATAATCTTCTTTGATGCGTCGATTAAGTTTATTGTGAGGTGATTGATGAATCTGAGCTGTTCTTCGGGAATATATCGATTGGTTCCTGTTCGCCTTGATTTATCAAAAAACAGAACAAAACTCATAGGTTTATTCGTGGGAGACGAATTTATCTATTACCTGTAGACTTTTATATGTGAGACAAATTTGTTTGCTAAAGTCTTCGACTTTGGGTCGTAGCAACTCTTAGTTGTGGGTGAGATCAGCTAAGGGAATCAAGTGCGCTGTATCCTGCTGGGATCAGAGGCGTAGGAGCATAAATGTACCTTGGATCAGTGTGAGATTGGTTGGGGTTCAACTACAGTCCAGACCAAAGTTAATTTGGAGTAGGCTAGTGTCTGTAGCGGCTTAATACAATGTATGTTTAATCTGGACTAGGTCCCAGGGTTTTTCTTGCATTTGCGGTTTCCTCGTTAACAAAATTCTGGTGTCTGTGTTATTTCTTTTCCGCATTGTATTTTTATATAATTGAAATAATACAGGTTGTGCGTTGTTCAATCTATTAGAATATCCGACCTTATTGGTTGTTGATTTAAATTGATTGACACTTGGATATTGGTCTGTGGTACCATCCAAGTTATCTCTCTTTGATTAGGCTCGCGAATCATATTTGCTTGAGTAAATAAAATCGAGAGATTGAGATAATAACTCCTTGAGATATTTTCTATTGATTGAGTCTTATTAATATCTATAAAAAAACTCGGAGTTGTCCATACATATTACGAATCAAAATATTGGGTGAGGTTGTTAGACCCCTGCTTTTTCAATTGGTATCAGAGAAGGCAAACACGTTAAAGACCTTAAAAGTTTGTGTTTGTGGAAATCTGAGTCTGTGGACAGAATCTCTGTTGCACATACCAAAATGTCTCCTAAAGCTTTTGACCATGTCAAGTGTCTTGGAAATACCTCAAAGGATTATTCCTTAGTTGATTCTTCCGAATCCCGAGGTAGAAAGAATGTTCAATGTGATAATGACATTTCTTCCTCTCATGAGGCATGTGACACTGTGGCAGAAGCTGAAAAGGAACTCACCAGAATTTCAAAACATACAGTTGAAGATATTGATTTTAATGATCATGATCAACTCATTGATGATTTTGAAAACTCTCTTAATTGAGAACGTGATCTCTATAATTTCATAAAGTCCTTCTCTAAGAACATTGAGAAACTTCTACAAGAAACTACTCTACAACAGGAAAAGATTAGTACTCTTGAGGAAGTTGTTAAAGAGGACTCAATTAGAGAAAAATGTTTGCTCGAGACTCATTCATCAGATCTCAACAGACTTCGTGCTGAAAAAGAGAAACTTTGTGCATCTCTTACTCCAGCCCATGAACGGTGTAAATCCTGGAAAAGGGAAAACTCTATCCTAAGGAGAAATTTTTCTGTGACTAATTCTCAGGAATTATCATATTTGAAGAAATGTTCTCCGGAAGAAGATTGTGACAAGAAAAGTTTGCATAACTTTCAATCTTCTCATATGGATATGAAGTTTAAACAGGTGCCAGTTATTAATTCGCATCCACAAACCTGTGTTTTTTGTGGGAAACAGAATCACTATGATATTCATTGTTTTGCAAGAAGGAAACAAATTTCTAAGCTTCGTAATTTGCTTCTCTTCACTGTCAATGGAATATAAAGTTAGTCGACTAAAGCAGTGAATCGTATGCCCACAAGAAATCAGAAAACTTATGAGAATGATCTCTGCTCTAGATATCATCACAGGGATAAAGTTCCTTCTGGCAATCCCTTTTACTGTATTAATAAGAACATTTCATGTACTTATAAGGATGTTTCTGATAAATCTAAATCTAGAAAATGGATTCATATCTATTCAGATCCTCTCGAACCTATTGCTAGAGGTCCTAGATTTAGTTCTCATAGAAAATCATCTGATGAATATGTGAAAAGCGTCATGCCCTATTCTTCAGGGACACAGGTTAACCGAAGAAAGTCGAAGATCACAAAAATCAAACAGTTTGATGATATGTACAACACCTTTCTTAATAATCGCAGTGGAACTTGTTTCCACCCAATCACTTGATTCCAAGTATTTGTTTCCTTGTTTCTAACTTGAGAGGTACAAGGAAAATTATTGATAAATACTCAAGTATGTTGTATATTATTTCAGTTTGTTTCTTTTGGCGCAGTCCGTGAACGCTCGTGACCTCCTTCCGTGAACTCCTAGGGTTTGAATTGGAGTTTATTACTCTTGTTCACGAACGCATATATATATTATATTGTGTTGGAGAAAATGATTTTATTTTTTTGGTTTTATGGTCTTGATGGGAATGGAACTTAGGACCTTTGGGTATCTAAAATCACTTACTCATTTTCTTATGAGTGAATGAAAGAGAACCTTTAGTCCCACATTGGGTATGACTAAAGAGGAGTTCCACTATATAGCTATTCCTTTGTGGATATTTAGTAAAACAATGTGGGTGGAATGGGTGGGGCAAAATATTTTTGCTTCACTAAGGTTTAGGCTTAGTGAACGGGCTCATATATGCACCGTGGACAAGAGCAACCAAGACTTACCATTTTGAGAAAAATCTTTTAAATTATTTCCTTAAATAATTTGCAATAAAAATAAATATTGTCTTAATGTGGGGGGCATCTGACCTGGAGGATTTATTTTCTTTCCGGTTTTATAATTATGTCGACATAATGTGTATTCAATTGCATGGCTGTTATTTTACCGTTTTGGAAAAAATTTGAGTTAATGAAAATTTATTCTATTTTATTACTGATTTATTCTCTCATTAATTCACACTTAATACACATTATTCTCGACCATATCTCTTCTCCCCTATATAAACCACTCAAATTCTTCATTCCAATTTGTGTCCAAAAGAGATACTATCCTCTTCTTTTCGCCTCTCTCCCTTTGTGTGGTTTTTATATTCTTTGTGCCATTGCTGTTGAGTGTGCAAGTACTGTCGTGCTAACAATGCTTGCAACGGGCAGTTTTATCCTGGATACGACTTGACCACAGGGTATAGGCATCACTCATTCTTGAGGCGTACCGGTCAACTATCGTGTTAAGGACAGCGTGTTGAACACGTGACTCTGTCCTCTGTTTGTTGTCCAAATTGAGTGTTTATTTCCCTTTCAGAAATTTATTTCTAACATCTTCACATCTTCTTTTAGTGTTTTATTGTTACAGCCGCAACATATTGTGTGTTATTGATCCCTAACTAATGAAGAGCTCTGCAAGATCTCAACAGATTGTGTGTCTTGACATGGAAGAAGAAAATCGGGAATGTGAGTCAATTTAAGAGCTGGTTCTAAAGAAGATGCTTGAAAGAAAGGATCATAACTCCTGGATTGATGATTCTGTCAAGGATTTAACTCGTTTTCAGAATGATTCAAAAGTCGAGTTTGCTAATCTTCAATTGCAAATAAACCAACTTCTAGATGGTCAGTCCAGAATTCTTGCAAATCAGAATATTCTGATACGAAATCAAAAGAAGCTCATCATGGACTGTGCCAAAGCTAGGAAGCTTGCTCGAATTGTTGATCGCAAAGTTGGTGTTCTAATTCATGAACATGGTGTGTCTACAGTCAAAAGAATAAAGGAAATCAGTTATACATTCTTTGCTGGTTTCATTGAAAGATATGAAGTTCTTAATGAACTCTGATTTCTGTATGTCTAGTAAATCTTCTATGTTTTCTGTTTTATTTAGAAGAATAACTAGTGTTTTGGAATAGAAATGATTGTGACTACACATAGCTATATCCAATGATCTCATCTTCTTGTTTTTAGATTTATTGGTTTTAATTCTAAAATGGTTTGGAAGATGATGGTTGCAGTATTAATCTTTTTGGTTTTATTGCAATATTTTGATGGGATTTGTATGTTTACGTCCGTGAACTTGATTGCCCCATATTTTTGTCAAAAGTAAAATCGTTCACGTATTGGTATGCAAATATTGATAAAGGAATGAATGGACTTTTGGAAAAACACAAAAGTTAAGCCTATATTGTCAATTATTGATGTAAGATAGGTTAAAATCTTTTGGGATTCAAGGATAAAGTCTATTATGTCACTTTGTGATGGAAAAATAGAATATGTCCTTGTCTTGTTATCCACGGTATAGAGCTTAATTGTTCCATATTATTATGTATTACCGTGAAGGTTCCATCTTGTATCTTATGTTGAGCACGATACGACTAAGTCGATTTCTTATTGGCATGGTTGGTTGTTCCATAAAGATGCAAAATGTTGAGCATTAGGAACTAAATTTATCAACTTGAGTGGTTATTTAGTTTGTATTCCATGAGTTTTTCTCATGTTGAGTACATGTACGGTTAAGGTTGTCATTTTCTATAATAATCTTAGTCGGGGTTCCATAATCTCTTATGTTGAGCCCAAATGAACTAAATCAATCATCTTGTGTGATTATTTAGTTAGCACTCCATAGATTTTTCTCATGTCGAGTGTGGACAATTGAATTGATCACTTTGTGATTAGTCTAATTGTGTAATCCGGTTAGAACATTTATGGGTTCTCTTGTGAATAATCTAATCGATGAATTAAGTCTCCATAAGTTTACTTGTGTTGAGCATATTTAGTCAAATTAATCTTGGTTCGCTTTGGTTAATATGATTGAATATTTTGGATTCCAAATTCATACTTGTATGCAATTTGTTGAGTCTAAATAAATCATTCTTTTCTCTTGTTGTTCCTTTAGGAATGACATCTAATGGGGGAGAGTTCTTTTGAACTTGCGCTTAATTTCCAAATCTTTGTGGGGAGTGCGGCTATGGAATTTTTAAAGGTTATCTTGTATCTTTATAAACTCCTTGATGAATGTATTTAGCCTCGGCTTTATGACTGCATCTAAACAAGATGATAGAACATTTACCTTTGGTCATGAAATGTCTCTTACCGAAATTTCATTAGGATCTTGTTCTTGTACCTTTGACAATTTGATTGACAAAAAGGGGGTGAATTAATTGTAGTTCATACTACAAATACATATGGTTTTCGGATCATTATGTAAGGGGGAGTGGTTTCCATGTGAGATGGAGTATTGACTAGAGGGGGGGGGGGGGTGAAGTATCACCATAGTTTGTTGTTGAAGTTGTATACAATTGGACTTTTACACCGTGTAATAATACTATGACACTGTATAACAATGATTGAGAACCAATGCTTTTCTCATTGTTATAGCTACAGATTTTCAACAACAATGATGCTAAACTTACAACCTTTGGGATCATTGGACTACTTGGAAGTGACGAAGATTTCGAGTATTGTTGAAGATTAGGCACGTGGAATAGGAGCTACAAAGTTTATTTATATAATTTTTGTATTCCATATGTATTAATAGTTTTGCCACTAAAATTGATAAAGGGGGAGATTTTTAGAGCACTGCTCGGTCAAACTCGCATGCGTTTCTATCTCAAGCATGTTTGTCAATCTTAGTGATCAAAACTATAAAGTCTTGATTTCTAGTCTACTATAGCTAAGGTCTCGGACTAGGATAGAAAGTGCAATTGAGCTCAAGAACTCCATGGCGATCATCATACAAGACGAAGGACTACTCAAGGAACTAGTGGATCTTCATCGACTAAAAGGTATATGGAAACTTGAACTTATCTTTCACTCAAAAGTCTATCTACTCTATCTCTTATCTTGAGACAAAAGTCGTTTTACTATATAGACTAAGAATATGCACATGTGACATTTCGAGCTGAGTATATCTCGCTTATTTATTTCTCGAAATGGGTGTTGGTAAATCTTTCGCTTTAGCCAAGTTCATCTTTGCTTAGTAACGAAAGTCATGTTATGTTCCAATCACTTTAGAAATCACTCTGACGAAAAATAGTTTGTGAATAACAACTATATAACATCCTCTGAGAATGTTTCAATGATTGAAATGAGAGTTTAGACTATATAACCATTGTGGGATATAAACATTGTTGTGGAAACACATATATGTATAAGTCCTTAACACTTGAACCGAAGTTTGCGAACTTTGTTGATCAAGTGGAACCAGAACGTGAGCAGCAACTTAGTCCGCAAACTCAATCCGCGAACCCAGTCCGCGAACTGGCGTAAGTTCTCGAACCCGATAATATCTGATGAAGTTGAAGCTCAGGTGCAGTCCGCGAACTGACGGAAGTTCTCATCCCGAGAAATTCTGCTGGAGTTTATTAACTTTAACCGATTAGCTTGAGTCCGCGAACTCAAGAGGTTATGTCTGAAAACGTTGTTCGTGAACTTATCTTAAATTACTAAGGAATGCTTTTGAAAACCGTGGCTTTATAGTTCATGAAATGATTTGAGTGAATCACATCGTTTTTGATTCAATTATGTCTTTTGTAATACTTGAGATCTCATAGCAATTGAACAACTCTCTAACTAGTTCATTTGAGTCATTTGGACTAGTTATGGTGGAGAAGAATATGGTTGATATGAAAGTTATCATTTGGCTAACCATTTGGTTGACTAATATTGAACCAACCATTGTACATGTTTGGGTACGGTTACACGAACTCAAGACGTCAAGTACATGTCTGTATGACAAGCTAAGTTTTTGATCTAATGGTTGAGATATATTAGCTTGTATTTAATCAGGTTTTCATCTAACGGTGAATATTGAATGCTTTGTTAGCAAGCTAACATTGATTGCGAACCCTGGTTTGAAAGACTATATAAGGGAGAACTCTAGCAACTGGGAAACCTAATCCCCACACATTCTGTGTGATACTAGTTTGCTAAAGCTAGAGTCGATTCTCCTTTAACCTTTGGTTTTCTTCTCTAAAACCAGGTTAACGACTTAAAGACTTCATTGGGATTGTGAAGCCATACCGATACTACTTCTCTTGTAGTTGTGTGATCTGATCTTGCTATTTCTATCGTACAAGTACAATTTTAATAATTGGCTTGAGATTTCTATCTCCCATAGGAAGGATAAAAGTAGTCACAAACATCTTCGTCTCATTGTTTTTGATTCCTCAATAATCTTCTTCGCTGCGTCGATTAAGTTTATTGTGAGGTGATTGATGAAACTGAGCTATTCTTCGGGAATATAAGTCTGGTTTAATCGATTGGTTCCTGTTCACCTTGATTTATCAAAAGATGGAACAAAACTCATAGGTTTATTCGTGGGAGACGAATTTATCATTACCTGTAGACTTTTCTGTGTGAGACACATTTGTTTGCTAAAGTCTTCGACTCTGGGTCGTAGCAACTCTTGGTTGTGGGTGAGATCAGCTAAAGGAATCAAGTGCGCAGTATCCTGCTGGGATCAGAGGCGTATGAGCATAACTGTACCTTGGATCAGTGTGAGATTGGTTGGGGTTCAAATATAGTGCATATCGAAGTTAATTTGGAATAGGCTAGTGTCTGTAGCGGCTTAATACAATGTATGTTTAATCTGGACTAGGTCCCGGGTTTTTTTTGCATTTTCGGTTTCCTCGTTAACAAAATTCTGGTGTCTGTGTTATTTATTTTCCGCATTATATTTTTATATAATTGAAATAATACAGGTTGTGCGTTGTTCAATCAATTAGAATATCCGACCTTATTGGTTGTTGATTTAAATCGATTGACACTTGGATATTGGTCTTTAGTACCATCCAAGTTATCTCTCTTTGATTAGGCTCGTGAATCATATTTGCTTGAGTAAATCAAATCGAGAGATTGAGATAATAACTCCTTGAGATATTTTCAATTGATTGAGTCTTGTTGATTCTCTAGAAAACAACTCGGAGTTGTCCATACATATTGCTAATCGAAATACTGGGTGAGGTTGTTAGACCTCCGCTTTTTCACGGCTTAATTAAGAGAGTATTCAATTCTGGACTAGGTCCCAGGGTTTAGCTGCATTTGCGGTTTCCTCGTTAAAAAAATATGGTCGTGTCTTTTACTTTTCTATTTCCACAATTATAATTATTTTTATTATAATTATAAGTAAAATACACAAACGTTAACTTCGTATTACTTATAGTGATCCTATAGAGTTTGATTAAGTCCGAACCTATTATCATGTAATCATACTTTGATTGTTGTATTATCTCGATCTCGTATCCATAGACGATCACATAAATTATGAATACTGATTTGTTTTATTGTCTCTACTCAGTCCATAGACAATCACTTTCGGTAAGAGGACTTATAGGTGGAAAGTTTTAGATTGAGGTATATTTGGGTACCCTCGTCTTTTTAACTATTTCAAATAGCAATGCTCTTCCTGATAATCTAATTTTTTCCTTTTCAAACTCCGAAAAGCTCATTGTAAAATATGCTTACAATCACCTAATCGATGGAGACAATAGTACATAACACATAATATATGAGCAACACTACGATTTGGAAAAAATATGTGGATTAGGTGTGCTGCCAAGAATGCATGGTATTGATTTGAAAATGATATCATGAGATAATACCAGTCAATGTTGTCTTTAGTAATCGAATTCTTTTTATTCCTCATGTATATGGGGAAAAACGATTTGCTGGTTTTTTAGGAAAATGAAGAGACGACTGATCGGACGAGACTCCTCAACCGAAAAAATTGCCTAACCTCACACAGATGCACTGCAAGGGAGCGCTTTGAGTTCGTGAGATCAATTTGTATGACTCCGGCCCGAACCAAGTCAATGTTCGTTCTAGAGTCAATTCAGCCACAAAGAGGGAGATGGGTTGATTTGTAGGAGGGAAGATGAGAATTGTGGGATCAATGAAGATCAAGGATTGTGTATGTGTTTAAGGTTTCTGCAAGTTTGTGTAAATAAGTTTCAAATGATTGAGAGAGTGTTGCTCACACGATGATTCTTGGTTAGACGATGGATTGTCTATTCAATATCTCTTGGATTTTCTGTGTCTTTTTCGTATATCTGAATATGAATTCCAAGACTTATTTATATTGTCACAATAGTAAACACATTGATCCCAGTAAGTGTGACGGTTTCTTGAGTGAAAGAGTGGGAAAGTGAGAGATTGTGATAAAGTCAGTTCCATGTTGTGTGGAGACTTGACTAATCGTGCACCCACTACTTTGCTAACTCATTCAACCTTTTGCACGATTTACTCACATTTCTCGTCGTGGATGAACACACGTGCCCTAGGCCTCCAGACCAAAACCCCAAGTGATATCCCCCATATGTGATGTGGTTGATGTCTCACGAACGTAGAGTCTGAAGAGCATATGTGTATTTGATTAATGACTTTTTAGACAGTGAGTCTAAATTTTGTTGAATTGAACATGAGTGACGAATGCTCAGTGATTCATGAATTGAACATGTCAGACGTACAGTTCTTATGTTAATATTGCTCTTCTGAGCAAATGTTGTCAATTCGATAAGTTGTTGAATATTGAGTTGCCCAATTCGGCAAGTTACTGAATATTGATAGTTGGATCAATATTCGAGCAATTGAGCAAGTATTGCTCAATTCAATGAATTATTGAATATTGATAGTCGGATCAATATTCGAGCAATTAAGCAAGTATTGCTCAATTCGACGAATTACTTATAAATTACTGAATATTGATAGTTTGATCAATATTCGAGCAATTGAGCAAGTATTGCTCGATTCGACGAATTAATGATAAATTACTGAATATTGATAGTTGGATCAATATTCGATCAACTGAGCAAGTATTGCTCGATTCGACGAATTACTGATAAATTACTGAATATTGATAGTTTGATCAATATTCAAGCAATTGAGCAAGTATTGCTCGAATCGACGAATTACTAATAAATTACTGAATATTGATAGTTGTATCAATATTAGAGCAACTGATCAAGTATTGCTCGATTCGACGAATTACTGATAAATGACTGAATATTGATAGTTGGATCAATATTCGAGCAACTGAGCAAGTATTGCTCAATTCGACGAATTATTTATTGCTGACACGAACCAATAAAATATTAATCAAAATATTGGTAAACTACCAAATATTATATAATTAATCCAGATGCTGATTGCTAGATCAACACAAATTTATTAGTGTTTAAAATTGCTCAGAATGATGATTTGTGGAGCGTTTGTTCGAAACCCTAATTTTGATCAATTGTTTGTCAATTGATGAATTGCTGAAAATAGATCATGAGTGAGGAAGGGACCGACCACATGGGATGATGGATGACCATGTGGTGCCCAAGTGATCGAGTGTGCATGCACCAAGGTCCTTGATTGACCGTTTGGTGAAAGAATGGTGATAAAATACTGTTTTCATCGTTTATTAAAATAGTGAACGTCTGAGAATAAGGTAATAAAACCTAATTTATGGAGAAGTGAGGGACCTACCAAGAGGCCATGAAACCGGCCGGTCCTTGATGGTCGTGGGACCAGCTGATGGTCGATTGAGCAAATTCCAAGTTGGTTGGAAAGCGTTTGGACCCAATATGAGCAATTGAGCAAATTAGGTCAAAATTATAAGAATGTGTGGGACCGGCTCTTTGCAAGCCTTTGGGCGGGCCTTGGTCGGTCAAGAAAAGTATCAAAATAATAATATTTTATTATTTGGCGTGAGTAGCCTAGTCGGTCATGTGACCATTTGACTTTTTGGCTTTTTCATGGTTTGGGCAATATTTGAGAAAATATGAAGAAACCATGATTTTTGATCAAATGGAGGAGTTTCATGAGACGAGGGAAATACTAATTATGAAAATAAGGGATTGCAAAGTGTGGGACCGGCCACGGCTAGGGCATGGCTGGACGGCTAGGTAGCTCGGTCCCGCATCACCTTTCCCTTTTTTATTATTTTTCATGAAACCGTGAAAATATGGAGAAACCGTGAGTTTTGCTCACACAAGGAAAGTTGCTTGAATGAAGGAGTTTTCATGAGTTCATGAAAATAAATAAAATAAGAAAAATAAAGGAAGAGGGTGTGGGGGACCGGCCACGAAGGCATGGCCGGCCGGCCGGTAGGCCCGGTTCTAGGCGCCTCTTTTCTATTTTTTTATTGTTATTTTCTCTCTCTTGTGTTGTGTAGGATTCCTCATTTGCCCATATTTTCGAATGCTCGTTTGTGCATTTGGGTGCTCACTCGTGCATCATTGTTGAGTACACTTGCACCATTTTATTGGGGCTTACTCGGTGATAATCCAGATGCCCGATTGTTGAGTATTTATTACTAATTTATGAAATTCAGTGGAGAATGATTCATGAAACTGAGTAATAAAGGTGAGTAGTTATTTATTATCAATCCATAGGATTAGCCGTGAATTCGACCATAGATTCGGAATAATAAAATGAGTATTACCATTCCATGGGATCGTGGATTCGACCATAGAATCAGAATAATAAAATTATCTGTTACCATTCCATGAGATCAGCCGTGGATTCGACCATGCACTACGCCAGATTTGGGTTTATTTGACAAGATTCGTTTGAGAAATTTGATAGGGAAGGCATGTCAATTCATTTTTGATGGGCCAAAGCCATCAAAAATGTAATCGAACCACCACTGGGCTTCTATTATCGACAGGCATACCTAATGTACCAACAACTTAGTATCGAGAAAAAAAATCGTTTCGTTTCTCGTATTGTTTCTCTCTACTCTCGAATTCCTCTTCAGAAAAGAGAAACCTAGATTTTATTTCTCTACTCGCTTTTGCTTGTTCTCTCTTCTAAGGTTTCGATATATTTAACATTGTATACGAGTCCACCTTTGAGATATACATATCGAGATTTGTTAATATAGATGCTTTTGATCGGTATATGTTTTGTTAGATTTGAAGGAAATAAGATGAAGCTGGAATTCTGAAGGAAAGAATAAATGATCTGGTATAATTTTTCTGAATTTAGTTTTGTTAGTGGTTGTTTACTGGATTTTGAGGTTTAGGTTTACTAATGTTTTGATTAGCTTAATCCTAGTTTGGTATTGTTGTGAGTTTTACAAAAGTGTTTTTCTGTTGTGCTGTGTTGTGCTTTAAAAATAAAGTAGTCAGACGTTTGGTAAACTATAATATGTAAAGTGTTGTGGAACCAACAAACTATAAATTCCGTTTGGTAAATTATCATGTTGAAGTGCTTATGATGTGGCTAATGACGAAAATAAACCTGGTTTAAAAATTCTTTTTAAATTATATCTATTAGTAATAAACTATTTTTTTATTCTGAATATTATTTAAACTAAATATTATATAAAAAAATGAAACAACGTGAAAATTACATACTTTTGGTTGGCAAACTAGCGACAAGCTGGAAACCAACACCTTTTTGAATAGCGATACCTAATCTATGAAAAAATCTTCTTTTTTTTTATTATAATTTTTTTTTCTTACTCATATTTTAATTTTAAATTTTTACCTTTAAATACTATTATTATTGTTGTTGTTGTAATTATTATTTTATAACAAAAATAATAAAAAATTTATTAGTGAAATAATTGTACATAAATAAATATTTAAGGGTAGATTCTGTCTTTTTAATATAATAACAAGGTTAAAATAGAGAATCAATTAATTAAAATTGAGCGGGGTCCACAACTTCTGTTTTTACTGGTTTTTAAAGCTACCCCTGGATAGCTTTTAAAATCTGGCCTAAAACAGAAGTGCTTTTGGAGAAAAGCGCTTTGAAAAAAGTTTACCAAACGCTATTTTCCTAAAAAGTTTGTTACAAGTTGGTTACAAAGTGCTTTTGTAGGAAAAAAAAAAAGAAATCACAAACATGGCTTTAATCCATTCAAAGGATTCGTATAAATTTATTTGGGAATTTTAGGTTGGTGGATGTGAATGATATTATGATCGTGTTTAATTTGGCAATGCTTTTGTAGGTTTTAGTTTAATTGCTTAGAATTTACAGGTTAATTTCAATTAGTGTTGCAATTTTGGAAGATTCATCTCTATTTATGGTGTATTTTGGTATCTTCTCAGGAATCGGATAACCTGTATTCCTGCTCTCAAGTCAGATTATCTCAGTGGACATCAGAGTTGAACGCATCTATTGATAAACATCATGATGGTAAGCAACTACACTTTTAACCCCAAAATACAGGTTACCCAATTAAGAAATGTTAATTGTGTTTAAGAAGTTGTGGTGTATGTTGGATTCATCACTCCATTTCACACCAAAGTGCTAACATCTTTCTCCCAGCTTTTGGAAGATTGTGTTCCTGATGAATAGATTAAGTGTTATATGAATTGAGAAGTTCAATAATATCTAGACTATTATCACATTTTATATTTACTTGGTTCTACCTAAGTTTGCAGTTTTCTCCAATAACGAAGTGTCGCGGGAAATTGCATGGGATAAGCCTGATGTTGCTCACAAAAACTTGTTGAATGGTGAAGCTTGTTCATTTACACTCACCATTATCTTTGAGTCCAATCCAATGAAATCCATTCCGAACCAATTATCTATAGTTATTCATGTATTTATAGTTACAGTCACTCGTACTATTTTTTTTTTGGCTTCTTCATAGACCTCTGTTGTGAATAACAATATATGATTGTTGTGAATTAAACGGCTAGATCGTGACCAGAAAGATTCATGTGGACGCTTAGTATTGCACAAATTTTACATAATTCTTATATGCTTTCAATTTGATTAAATCAGGATTTTTTACTTTCGAAAAATCACGTAAGTTACTTGACTTGTTGTTTATACTGTCATATAGAGCATCTTAGGAGTTATCTTAGGTGAAATACTACACAATTGCTCAGTTTAGGGTATTTATTTACAATGACTAGAATAACAAGCTAACAATGACAAGAAGATTGCTTTTGTGGAGATGATATCGATTGAGGAGAAGCTAGTATGTGATGGATTTAATAGATTGTGTTCTTTTTGATTGAGGAAGCCAGTTTTGTTTTCAAACATTTGATTTGAATTAGCATTTTGATTCTGTGCTAAAAATTATTTTTATTTTCTGTGAATTTTATATTTCACCAATTATTCTGCACCTGAAAAGGAGTTTCTTTATTGATCTGTATATGATTATTTTGGCATTTTCTTATCCCTGCACATGACTTTCCATATTGTTCAATGCTTCTGGGCATAGCCTTTTCATGTCAGGGTACTCAACATCAAATTCAATGCAGGGAAGGTGTTGCGGTCACTGATTCTCATAGTTGATCATTCCTTGATTTTTGTCAAGTATAAGCATTTTCTGATTATTCATCTCTTTACATATATTATCCTACAGTAAGTATGTCAGAGAATAAATAATATATATGTTGTTTCTCTTATGTTGATTGATAATCACACATCTCAGGTGGTGGAGCAGACAATTCATCCATGTTTGGTTGAGCTGAGTGAGGACCCAGATGTGGATTTCATATTTTTTGCTAGCCAAGCACTTTAATCAAGCGAACATAACTGCTGAGAGATTATATGCAGTTGATGGACAGCCTCAGTTTGAGCTGTAATAGTATGCATAGTATGGCTACCAGCAGGAGCTTGAGCACATTGAGCAGGTCAGTTCAACTCATTCCTTAGGGTGATTACCCTTTTTGGTTTAAGTTCCCTCAGACCTTACATTTATTAGTGACACTCAGAATTGTTAGATATTGGCCTAAACTATGTATATTCATACCTTTGGTTTCTGTATGATGACTTGTATCAGGAAATTCGCAACCTAATTGTATTTCATTGCATGGACTCTGAGTTGAAATGTAGTGGTCCTTGTGGGTAAGTATTAAGAAGTGTAAATTAGTTTGTTGTTTATGGGTGAAAACTACTTCTGCTGGTTTTGGTAATTTGGGGTGTGTGGATGAGAAGTGAATCTAAACCCTAAACAAATGTAATGCACGGGAGTGCTTTTGATTCGAGAGATCAATCTATACAATTCTGACCTAAACCAAGAAATGGCCGTTCCAGACTTGTTTCAGTCACAAAATGAAGGAGATGGGGTTGATCTTAGGGAGGGAAGAGAACAAGGTGTTGAGATTGTGAAGGTGTAGGCTTGTTTATGACTTGTAAAAGAAAGGTGAGCAGGCTTACGATTAATGCAAGCATGATCTGGGTGTTTGAATACGTCTCGTATTAACACTTGGTTTCTGTGTTGTGTTCTGTATTGTAATAGGGAGGAGAAACTATTTATACAAGTCATTCGAGCCTCATTCACGTCTCTCGTAGGAAGTGGAGGAAGTGTAGTGATGAAGTAGTGGAGTTGTATGTTAGTGTCACACAATTAGTCTTTCCCACTTCTCCCATCATCACTAACCGTCCATATCTTCCTGACACATTCTTGTGATGGCGCGTTGCACGCTGCACGCTGTAAACCGGCAGACCAATACCCCAGTATGTATCCCCTAGTTTTTGACATGATTGATGTCTTGTGTGGATAGTGGGACCCATAGAATGTAGCATGTGATGCTAGGTTAAATAATTCAGTTATTTAGAAAGTCGATACTTGTGAAGTATCGAGTATAACCTATGCAGGTTATGCATCGAATGTATTCAACATGTATGAAGCATCGTTGTTGAGCATCATGCCCTGCCTACTTCGAGTGACCGTTTGGAGGCTTCATGGGCGAGCCATGCCTTAGACGATCACATTATGTGGAAGAGTGACGGACGGCAATCATGGTGATACCTTACTTGTCGCCTAATTCCCATTCTAGGTTATCCGTCCAACCTAGCGAAGTTGGACATATGAGATGGTTTGCGACCCTAATCTGCGACCGTTGGATTAGGGTTTGGGAGGCACGCAAGCTGCCACTTTCAGCTCGAACGAATTCAAGCTTAGAGAGCATTTCTGGAGGGACCGATTGGTCTTGTAAGAAGGTGGCACGCTGGTGTTTACGCCCATGCTTGTTTGAATTGCAAAGGTCCAATCTAGACCACTCAATTTGGCCGGCAAGGACGAATGGTCGAGATTAGATTTCAACAAAAATCCTATGTCGCAAAGGATTTTTTAATGCAGCGTGACACATCACCTTCGGGCGCACAAATCGATGCACCTGCCCAAGACCAGCTTTGGTCGATCAGTTGGACATGAAGCTGGGCCCATGATGGTCATGCTAGCATGTTCGGCCTCCCCTGAAGTTTCATCTTTGCCTTCCATTCAAGCCTGCGAAGATGGACGCTTGAGATGATTTTACAACACATGGATGATGCTGCAAACTCCAATTAGGGTTTTTCTGGCCGTGTGTCACGCCTTGTTTGGGCGCACAAACTGTGAAGACCAAACATAATTGGTCTTGACCTACCGGTCAGGTATGTAGGCGGTCCCATGGTGTTTGTGTTGACATGCTCTGGGCCCTTTGAATCTACATCTACACCCTACATTTATGCCTGCGAATATGGACATTTTTGATCGACACATGTAATGTGTCGTAACCCTAGTTTAGGATTTCACGTCCATGCTGCTATGGCTGGACGAACTAGTAATCCATGCTTCCCTCTTGAGGAGGTCGGCCATGTGGGGCCCGTATTGGGTCGGTGGTGAATACTCCATACCTTCTTGGGGGTTATGGATTCGATATGGGCCATCCAATCATACTGGTGAAGTTGTATGGTTGTGATCGTTTCTGAGACTGATATGGTCAGTACAGATACTCAATCGGGCTAGTATAACACTCCGAGAGATGATTCTCTTTGTTAGAGAATGGTGTAGCCTATACGGGTATTTCGTGCATACCTCATTGCTGGTACTTGGATATTCATGCTACTCTGCTGAGAGTAACAATCAGTCATCATGCCGCATTAACAATAAGAGTTCTGCTAAGAACAACACAGGAAATACAAGGCGTTTCATGCATTAATAAATAATGCTAAAATTCACAGAATACTTGGGGATTATTGCTACATGCTCCAAAATAGGTGAATTAATAAAGTGAAGAAGTATTCATCACTTATCAAATAGCCTTGTCCTATGCAGGACGGCTTTACAAAATATTAGTTTTACAACTTTAGCCCTGAACTAACATCCACCATCAACATTAAGTCCCCTGCCTAGCACATAATGGTTACACTATTGTGGGGTAGGCATGAGATGGTGACATATATAACATAAGAAGACAAGATGATGGAAGTCTACCTGGAGGGACTCTGACCAATCGTGGGCGATCCTCCATGCATGTGTGACCACAGACCTTGGTGGGACTGGCTTCCTCCCTTAGGCGTCTGATCCAGGAATAGAATTCTTCTTCTACTGGGATTCCCTAGCGTGGGTGTTTACATACTGCTTTGGCCAAATCGTTCACCTCTAGTTTCCCTCTCAATCTTTTATTAGGGTTTGAAAGAAAGTGTGACTTGGTCGGTGTTGAATCCTCATATATTGGGTAAGCTTCGCCGCAACTGCTTTATTCTTCCTATAGGTTTTCCTCAGCATATATGCGTGCGTGGAGATTTTGAACCACTTTTTACAATTTTACGTTAGGGTTTTCTGGCAGAAACTCCGCTTCATCATGTCGAGAAACAGTGGATCAACTTCTTCATACCACCCAGGATCTTTTGTTAAGCGTGCACGATTTGTGATAAGTGCATATTTCACATATATTTTGTGTTAATTCCATGCTAGTAGGTGTTGGTTTTCTTGCAGATTATTGTGTGTTACGCGTGTTTTCTCTTATTTGTGTGTTATTAGGTGAATAATCCAAAAAGAAGTGAATTTGAGCTTAGTTGTGCAATAAAAGAAGCTAGCTAAGAGTGAGGAAGGACCAAAGACCAAATGTAACTCGTTCAAATACAAGATTTCTACTTTTCATTGGGTAGAGGACGACAAGGCAAAGGCAATGGCAATGGCGAAAGAACGGAGTCATTCGGAGTCCGTATGAAGAAGTTATGGGCAAAATAGGAAAAAGGGCAAAATAGTCATTTACAATGCAGTATGCTAAGGGAACCCTCACCTTGGATAAGGGGCATCCTAAGTAGACACCTGCTATTCGCACTCCCGGTTTGGATAGGGGGACACCACCTTCTTCACGGTTTCAAAACAAAAAATTTGGCGGAAAATTTTTGTTCACCTGCGTAAATTTCTGGGAAGAATTCGGACGTGATTTTTTGAGATTTAACGGCCGGGGTTGATTGATATCACCATGTTTTGATTAAACAGGGATGGTAATGAGTATGGTTTCGTCACATAATGGCTATATAACTCACAAGTGGAGTTTGCTGTTGGCGGAAATGGTGATGCTTAATCTTGGCAGTGATCACGGGTGACTAATCTTAATGGCGTGTTGTTGCTGTTTGCTGTTGGAAGTGGTACTCGAGCTGCTGCACCGGTGACTGAGTGAAGATATAGGAGGCAAAGATAGCTCATGCTTGGCAGTATCATGAAGTCGCTGTGATGAGCATGGCAGACATGGAGCTTGGTTGCTGCCATTGGTGATAACGAGAGCTTGGCAGTGACCGTGGTGATGAGTTAATTGCCTTGGCTGATGAGACTGCATGCATGCCAGGGAAAGAACGGGGAATGGAGTTGTCCAGGAGAAGAAGAGCTCGAGCTTGATAAAACAAAGAAGAGTTGGTTCGCTGCCAACTTTGATAAGTTCATCCGGTAACGGACTGAGCTGTTGGAAATGAACGTGAAGAATGCCAACATGGAGCTCGGTGATGGCTGAGGAATGATGATAACATGGTTCTCAGTTTGCTGTTGGAGCACGGATTGACGGGTTGCTGCACTGGGACTGTTAGCAGTGATCGTGGTGATGAAGAGAGTATAGAATGGATGTTGGCCGTGACATTGACGGAGCTCGAGAAAACAAAAAGAGAAGAGCTGAACTATGGTGGCTGCTATGGCGGTGATATCGTTGCATGCATGGCCGGAATATGATGAAGTGCTGGTAGCTTCTGCTGCCATTAACTAATGAGCCGAGCTTGGTGATGAGCTTTTAAGAAGCCATGATGCTCGGGTTCGCTGCTGTGTCTCGGTAGGGAAACGGAACCGAGAGGAGATGATGGTGAATGGCAATGATGCTGAGAACGTGAAAAGCAGCCGAAGGTACTGTTGGCAGACGTTATCCTAGACTGATGTGGTGATGATTAATTAGGTGAGCTGCTGGTATCGGTCGAGAAGGTGAGTTTGGTTACGGAACAAAGAACATGGCAGTAATTCCGGTGTTTGGTTGGGACGACAAAATGGTAGCTGCTGCTGCCATTGAATGGTTATGGCGCTGGAAGAGATTGAAGAACAATGGGTGCATCTCGAAATGGACAGAGGAGATTGAACGGTCATGGCATGCGTGACTCGGTGATGACATTGGTGCTGATGATGTTGCGCATAACGGCTTATTGCTCGATAATGCACCCACTGAGGAAAAGAATGAAAATAAAAAGGAAGAAAGAAAAGATAATGCAAAGATCCATCGCTGTTGAGTGCCTAGCGCACAAAGTAAAAAAAAAATTGAGAAATTAAAAGAAAGGGTCGGGCATCATCTAGTATAAATAGGGATCAATCTCTACACATATCAACACACAATCCCATATCCCACACCTCTCCATCCCACACCCCCTTCTACATACTCTTCTTTTATTCCTTCTTCTATTTTTATTTGTTAGTACTTCTAATTATGAGTAGCTAAATTTCTATCTAGGATTAGAGAGGAAATCCTACTATGTGTGCTAAAATGTTTTGACTATTTTCTATAATAATTCTCTTGGTCCTTATTCTTGATTCGTAACGATAATGATTTTCTTCATGTGTCCTATGATGCTTGATAATTGATTTATATATTCTTTGTTAGAGACTAGCATTTTATAGTGAAGAAGATTGTTAATTTTTTGAGAAAAATAATTGCTTGAAAAGATTTATTTTCCGAGACGTATTATTTGTCCTAAATCGTCTTGAGTAATTTTGGGAGAGTATTATAGGGAATAGTTATAATCATTTAGTATGTGTAGTAGTGATGGAATCTTTACATCCTAGACTCTTTTAATTTAACACAAAAATCATTTTTAGCATTTCCATTATTTTATAAGTTTTATAAAAATCACCATCTTTTTGTCTAAAACCAAATCTTTAAAAAAGTCCGAGAATCGAATCCCTATACTTACCACTTGTAAAACTGCATCAGTTTTTGGCGCCGCTGCCGGGGACTTGCCTTTAGGTTAGGTTTTAGATTTTTATTTTTATTTTCTTTTTAGTTAAATTTTAAATTTTAGTTTAGTTTAGTTTTTGTTTGATTTTACTTGGGTATTTTTCTTGTTCTTTTTCTTTATTGTGAAGGTAATATTCTATATTTAGTGTGGAATTTCCTACCAAAAGAGGTAAGTAACAAAACTCAACTTTTTATTTTTATTTTTATTATTTATCTTTATTTCCTTTTGTATATAATTTTTCTTTAAAAAAAATAAAAAAATAAAAAACACGGGCACACACCAATTGCTTCACTAGTATTATTGCTTGTGTATGCGACGTTGGAAACGGGTAGGAGATAGACTTGTAGAAAACGACCTTTTTAATTTAAGTCCGACCCGTTACACGGATTTAGGTGGTAATTCTATTTTTACCGAAATGGTTAATGAAAATGATGAGGGTGAAGTCATGCCAACCAAAACCCTTAGGGACCGTTTAAACCCTTCTAGAGTGATACGTGAACCTGGGGTTGTTTTACCGGCCACTACCGTGAAGTTTGATATTAAACCTGGAACATTTGGCATGCTACGTAAGTTTAGGGGAATAGAGAATGAGAACCCGTATACCCATATCCGTGACTTTGAGATGATTTGTGACACCATGAGTTATCCAAATGTCACCAAAGACGATGTTAGATTGCGTTTGTTTCCATTTTCCCTAGAAGAGAGAGCCAGTGAGTGGTATCATATCATTCCTTCCAAAACAATCACTACCTGGGATGGGCTTGTAGAGGTTTTCGTTAAGAAATTCTACCCACACCATAAGACTGCTGCTGTTCGACAGTCTATCCAAACCTTTAAGCAGAAATTAGGTGAACACCTACACGATTATATAGAAAGGTTTAATGAATTGTTATACCAATGCCCACATCACGGCTTTGATAAAGCCCACATGGCCCAAATTTTATATGAGGGCCTTGATAGTGAAACTAGAATGCAGGTAGAAACAATGAGTGGTGGAAAATTTACCCATCAAAACCCAGATGAATGTTTTGACGAGTTGGTTGAGTTAGCTGAAAAGACTCGTCAATGGGCTTCAATGAGGGAACCCGAAATAACTAGGAACCCTATCCATAGGGTCAATAGAGTTGATAATGGGTCTGACATCCTTAGGCGTCTAGAGGCCTTAGAGATAAACCAAGGGTCCAACCAAACTATGAGATGTAATAGTGAGCCCAGAACATATCCATGTACCAATTGTGGTGATCAAAGTCATAGTGGATCTCAGTGCCCCCAATTTTACCCAACTGAAACTACTCGTGACCAGGTTAATGTCCTACATGGTGGTATGAACTCTAAATATGAGGGTCGACCCAAGTTTGACCCATACTCTAATACCTATAACCCTGGTTGGAGACATAACCCGAATTTCTCGTGGTCTAAAGGTAACCATCAAGGTGGCCCATCGAGTAGCTCACCACCCGGTTTTTCTAGGAACCAATCTCAAGTTCAAGAACCGAGCCCAGTTGATAAAAAGGTGTCATCTCTAGAGGAAAGTATAAAACTCTTTATTGACCGTAGTGTGATAAACCATGCCGAGACTACCCAAAATGTCAACCATTTAGGTCAGAAGCTCGATGACTTTATCCTGACGAGTCAGCGTAACCAACAAAATAGTGACCGAGCTATTGCCAACCTAGAGACTCAAATAAGTCAACTTTCGAACCGGTTAAATGATAGGGAGAATGGGACATTCCCTAGTCAAACAACTCCAAATCCGAAAGGATTTAACCAGGTCAATATATCGGGTAGTTCTAAACATAATGAACATGTCAAAGAAGTTATCACCCTTAGGAGTGGTAAAACTCTAGAGAACTCGGTAGAACCACCTAAGGACAAAAGTCCAGCTGAAAAGGAAACAAACGTTGACCAAACTTCGTATGAAGACCTTAATGGTCCTGAGTGTGCTAAGAGTCCAAGTGAGAAAGATATCCCTGAGAGAGTGTACATACCACCTGCACCATTTCCTCAAAGACTAGCTAAGAAAAAGCCTAGTACATATGCTGAAATCCTAGACATCTTTAAGCAAGTTAAGATTAACCTGCCTTTGTTAGATGCAATTAAACATGTACCCGCTATGGCCAAGTTCTTAAAAGAGATGTGCACTGTCAAGAGAGATGCGAGTGTCCATAAAAAAGCCTTTTTGACCCAACAAGTTAGTTCCATAATCTCACAAAAGTACCCAGTCAAATTTAAAGATCCTGGTTGTCCTACTGTCACATGTGTCATAGGTAAACAAACGATAGACAATGCTCTATTAGATCTTGGGGCTAGTGTGAATCTTTTACCTTTCTCGGTTTATGAACAACTTGGACTAGGGGAGATGAAGCCAACTAAGATAACACTACAGTTAGCCGATAGGTCAGTCAAAATCCCACGTGGAATTATTGAAGACATTTTGGTTCAGGTAGAAAACTTTATTTATCCTGTTGACTTTGTGATTTTAGACACTCAACCCGTCTCTAGTCAAGATATCAATATCCCAATCATCCTAGGTCATCCGTTTCTAGCCACTGCAAATGCAGTCATACATTGTCAAAATGGCCTAGTAGAATTTTCCTTTGGGAATCAGAAAATCTCAGTGAACGTCTTTAAGGCGTTACAAGCCCCACCGGATCCTGAACACTATGAGTCTATATGCATGATTGACTCTCTAGTTGAGAATACCTTTACCACCAATAGTGTTAGCGATCCTTTAGAGGCATGCTTGGCCCATTTTGGAGCTTACTATGATGAGGATAGTCATTTTGAAGAAGTTAATGCGTTGTTAGACTCTGCGCCAGTAATGAATTATGGAAAATGGCAGCGTAAACCAGAACCTCTTCCGCCGACCATAGATAAACCCCTCCCATCATCAGTTAAGGCTCCCACCCTTGAATTAAAGCCACTACCAGATACACTGAAATATGTATTTCTTGGTAATGAGAATACTCTTCCTGTCATAATTGCCTCTGACTTAGAGCCCGACCAGGAAAGTAGACTAGTTAGTGTTCTTCGTGAGCACAAAACTGCAATAGGGTGGACTATAGCAGATTTGAAAGGAATTAGTCCTGCTGATTGTATGCACCACATCTACTTAGAAGAAGGTGCCAAAACTTCAAGAGAAATGCAAAGACGTTTAAATCCTAATATGAAGGAAGTTGTTCGCACTGAGGTGCTCAAGTTATTAGATGTGGGTATCATATACCCCATATCTGATAGTAAATGGGTCAGCCCTGTCCAGGTTGTCCCAAAGAAGTCTGGGATTACGGTAGTTGCGAATGAGAATAATGAATTGATACCTACCCGTGTTACTACCGGGTGGAGAGTTTGTATAGATTACCGTAAGCTGAACTCAGCAACTAGGAAAGACCACTTTCCTTTACCATTCATCGACCAGATGTTAGAAAGATTAGCGGGCCACAACTATTATTGTTTCCTAGATGGTTATTCTAGTTATAACCAAATCCCTATAGCCCAGGAAGACCAAGAGAAAACAACCTTCACATGTCCATTTGGTACTTTTGCTTACAGGCGTATGCCTTTTGGGTTGTGTAATGCACCCGCAACATTCCAACGTTGCATGCTAAGTATCTTTTCGGACATGGTTGAGCAATTTCTCGAGGTCTTTATGGATGATTTTTCTGTTTTTGGATCCTCTTTTGATGAATGTTTACACCACCTTACACTAGTTCTAGAACGTTGTCAAGAAAAGAACTTAGTCCTTAATTGGGAAAAGTGTCATTTTATGGTTAAATCTGGAATAGTTTTAGGACATGTGGTGTCCTCTAAGGGAATAGAAGTTGATAAATCCAAGGTTGACCTAATTTCCAAATTAAGACAACCTAAGAATGTAACCGATGTTAGATCTTTCCTTGGACATGATGGTTTTTACCGTCGTTTCATCAAAGACTTTAGCAAGATTGCTTTACCTCTATCGCACCTACTTGCTAAAGATACTTCCTTTGTATTTGATGAAGCCTGTGTTCAAGCTTTTGAGAAGCTTAAATTATTGTTGACTTCTTCCCCTATTATCCAACCACCCAATTGGAACCTCCCATTTGAACTCATGTGTGATGCGTCCGATTATGCGGTTGGTGTTGTCCTTGGACAACGACATGATAAAACACCTAGTGTGATTTATTATGCTAGTAGGACCCTAAACGATGCCCAGTTGAACTACACAACCACTGAGAAAGAAATTTTAGCCATCGTTTTTGCTTTGGAGAAATTTAGATCATATCTCCTAGGGTCTAAGGTCATTGTCTATTCTGATCATGCCGCACTCAAGTATCTCCTTTCAAAGAAGGACTCTAAACCACGGCTGATTAGATGGGTATTGTTGTTCCAAGAATTTACTCTAGATATTCGTGATAAGAAAGGGTCTGAAAATGTGGTAGATGACCATTTATCCCGTATCCTTGATGAGACTAGAGATGATGAGATACCAATCCATGACACGTTCCTTGATGAACAACTATTTTACATCTCTGAGTTACCCTGGTTTGCTGACATTGTCAATTATTTGGTAACTGGTCAAATGCCCGACCATTGGTCTAAACAGGATAGAGCTAAATTCTTGTATGAGGTTAAATATTTTTTCTGGGATGATCCATACTTATTCAAGTACTGCCCTGATCAGATCATCCGTCGTTGTATTCCTGACAACGACATATCCAGTGTTCTGACTTTTTGTCATTCTGGATCTTGTGGGGGTCACTTTAGTTCTAAGAAAACAGCTTCCAAGGTTCTACAATCTGGTCTTTATTGGCCAACTCTGTTCAAGGACTCCCACCTATTTTGTCAAAGTTGTGAGAGATGTCAGAAGTTAGGGAAGTTGACCCGAAGAAATATGATGCCACTTAATCCTATACTGATAATAGAAATATTTGATGTGTGGGGTATAGATTTTATGGGCCCTTTTGTCAATTCCTATGGAAACTTTTACATCTTATTAGCTGTGGACTATGTGTCTAAGTGGGTTGAAGCAATAGCTACCAAGACAAACGATCGCCATGTTGTGATCAAGTTTGTTAGAGACAATATTTTCTCTCGATTTGGTATGCCTAGAGCAATCATTAGTGATGGAGGATCACATTTTTGTAACCGGTCTTTCGAGATGCTCATGAAGAAATACTCCATTACCCATAAGGTTTCTACACCTTACCACCCACAAACTTGTGGCCAAGTAGAAGTGTCTAATAGGCAGATCAAGCAAATTTTAGAGAAGACCGTAAACCCTAACCGAAAGGATTGGTATTTGCACTTAATAGAAGCATTGTGGGCTTACCGAACCGCTTTTAAGACTCCACTTGGGATGTCTCCGTATAGACTTGTCTTCGGTAAAGCCTGCCATTTGCCTGTAGAATTAGAACACCGAGCTTATTGGGCCATTAAACGGCTAAACTTTGACCTACCTACTGCTGGTGATAACCGTAGACTTCAGCTCAATGAGTTGGAAGAAATTCGTAATGATTCTTACCAAAATGCGAAAATTTACAAGGAGAAAACCAAAGTTTTTCACGACAAATCGATTCTTCGAAAGTCGTTTACACCAGGACAGAAAGTTCTCTTGTATAATTCTCACCTTCACCTTTTTTCTGGTAAGCTTAGATCTCGCTGGACTGGCCCATTCTATGTCAAGACCGTGTATCCTCACGGTGCTATTGAAGTGAGGAACCATGATACTGGAGAGACTTTTAAAGTCAACGGTCAGCGGTTGAAACCATTTATCGAATTGACCAACCCGGATGTGGAAAATACAAATTTACAGGATCCCGTTTATCACGACTAATTTTCTGCAGGTACAGTCATGTCTGGCTGAAGACATTAAACTTAGCACTTCTTGGGAGGTAACCCATGCTCATGCAACAAGGTAATATCTTTCCTTAACTCTTTTGATTCAAATGGTAACAGTTTCTCCTTGTTCATGCTTTTAATTTTATCTTTAGAACATTGAGGACAATGTAGAGTTTAAGTGTGGGGGAGTGTTTTGACCTTTTGCATATAGAATTTTTAGCCTTTTTGATTCAAAATTTTCAAAAATAAAAATAAAAATAAATAAATAATTATTATATATTTGAATAAAACCTCCAACTTATAGAGATTTTAGAGTCACTATCATACTTCTAGGTATGTTTACATAGAGAATTCTGACCGACATAACTGAACTTGGAAGTATTAGAGAACTACGTTCGGATTTCTTACGAATTGGAGTGTTAAATAATGGATTTAATCATGCCGGTGATGCAAATTAGGAGCAGAGAGAAATGCATTATTAGAGTTGTTGATCAATCATTAGTGGAGACTACCTATTTTCAAATCAACAGAGGCACCAGACCAGATTTCTTTGTAGCTGACTAAAGAGCTTTCTTTTGAGTGTGTGTCACCATACGTAAATTCCGGGTAGAATGGTGAGCTACCCAACTTCACACTATTTTCAACACTATTTTTGATCTCTTGAGTGCTAATTTTGTCAATCATGAGGATGACGTCTATAGATGAAAACCTCCTTCTTGTAGTTTGATTTGCAGTTAGCACCATTCTCTCTTGCCAACAACAGGTCCATAGAAACACATCATCAACAAAGGAGCGACATCAAAATCTACAAGGAAATTTGAAGACGTTTAAGGTTTTTAAGCAACAATTCAAGGAAGAGCAAATTTTATATCTAAGTATGAAGACTTATTTACAAGAGGAGAGAAAATCAAAAGATGAGAATTATTGAAGTTTATGATATGAAGACAATACAAGTTGTGAAGATCAAAGTGGTAAAGTACTTCTTTCATGGTCATGTTATTTTATTATTATTTTGGTAGTTGCAATCTTTTTTTTTAAAAAATAAAATAAAATAAATAAATACAAATAAAAAAAAAATTACAAAAAGATTTGCATTAGGTTGTTATTTGTTCAATAAGACCATGGGGAAGAAAAATCTATAAAGAAGTTTCAAGCAACAAGAAATAGAGGAAAAAGAGTTATAAATTGTCAAAGTTCTACGAAATTCAAGAATTTATCATCAACAGTTGAAGACCGAAGACCAAGATGAAGAAGACGAGCCGAAGGAAGACGTTTCTATTGGATGCTGTGAGAGTGGTGTTATCATCAGTGCAATCATATGTGAAGGTGGTAAGTACTCTCATCCTTGTTATAATGGTTGATTTCCTTTCTTAGAGATCATCAGAAAAAGTCTTTTGTTTCCCACGATTTTGTGGGGTCTCCAGAAATAATTCGGAAGGTTTCCTTCCCACCATTCAACGTGTGTAGGAGTTCTATCTTCATTCCTACCTGCACACATGTGAGACCCATAAAAAAGTTGTCTTATTGAGTGCAATTATCATAAAATCCTTTAAGTGAGGCAGAAGTCGAGGCGAAATGCTTATTGGTCGTTTCTCAAACACGCGTTCTCTCATTATGGTGTGATTATTTCTCACTCAATATTTAAGAATGAGAATATGTTCTTTGGTATTTCTAACTTCTTATTACTAGCATGCAGAAACTCTATGTACTCATAGCTCTTTGGATGCTTGGGACGCTGGAACGCTTTGAAGTTGGAGTAGGTTTTGTGGGTATACCTCTGGTAAACCCTCCCGAGACTATAACTCGGCCACTAGGGACACCTAGGGGTTTAAAGGCTTATTGCATACGCTAAATGCAATCGTGATGCCTGCGACAGTGAGTTAGGATTTTTAGTTTGCTCGAGGACTAGCAAAAGCCAGTGTGGGGAATTTGATAAGTGCATATTTCACATATATTTTGTGTTAATTCCATGCTAGTATTTGTTGGTTTTCTTGCATATTATTGTGTGTTACGCGTGTTTTCTCTTATTTGTGTGTTATTAGGTGAATAATCCAAAAAGAAGTGAATTTGAGCTTAGTTGTGCAATAAAAGAAGCTAGCTAAGAGTGAGGAAGGACCAAAGACCAAATGTAACTCGTTCAAATACAAGATTTCTACTTTTCATTGGGTAGAGGACGACAAGGCAAAGGCAATGGCAATGGCGAAAGAACGGAGTCATTCGGAGTCCGTATGAAGAAGTTATGGGCAAAATAGGAAAAAGGGCAAAATAGTCATTTACAATGCAGTATGCTAAGGGAACCCTCACCTTGGATAAGGGGCATCCTAAGTAGACACCTGCTATTCGCACTCCCGGTTTGGATAGGGGACACCACCTTCTTCACGGTTTCAAAACAAAAAATTTGGCGGGAAATTTTTGTTCACCTGCATAAATTTCTGGGAAGAATTCGGACGTGATTTTTTGAGATTTAACGGACGGGGTTGATTGATATCACCCTGTTTTGATTAAACAGGGATGGTAATGAGTATGGTTTCGTCACATAATGGCTATATAACTCACGGGTGGAGTTTGCTGTTGGCGGAAATGGTGATGCTTAATCTTGGTGATCACGGGTGACTAATCTTAATGGTGTGTTGTTTCTGTTTGCTTGTTGGAAGTGGTACTCGAGCTGTTTGCACCGGTGACTGAGTGAAGACATAGGAGGCAAAGATAGCTCGGGCTTGGCAGTAGCATGAAGTCGCTGTGATGAGCATGGCAGACATGGAGCTTGGTTGCTGCCATTGGTGATAACGAGAGCATGGAAGTGACCGTGGTGATGAGTTAATTGCCTTGGCTGATGAGACTGCATGCATGCCAGGGAAAGAACGGGAATGGAGTTGTCCGAGAGAAGAAGAGCTCGATCTTGATAAAACAAAGAAGAGTTGGCTCTTTGTGAAGAGTTGGTTCGCTGCCAACTTTGATAAGTTCATCCGAACGGACTGAGCTGTTGGAAATGAACGTGAAGAATGCCAACATGGAGCTCGGTGATGGCTGAGGAATGATGAGAACATGGTTCTCGGTTCTTTGTTGGAGCACGGATTGACGAGTCTTTGTGATTTGGGATTGTTAGCAAATGATCGTGGTGATGAATAGAGTATAGAATGGATGTTGGCCGTGACATTGATGAGCTCGAGAAAACAAAAGAGAAGAGCTGAACTATGGTGGCTGCTATGGCGATGATATCGTTGCATGCATGGCGGAATATGATGAAGTCTTTGGTAGCTTACATTGCTGCCATTAACTAATGAGCGAGCTTGGTGATGAGATTTTAAGAAGCCATGATGCTCGGGTTCGCTGCTGTGGCTCGGTAGGGAAACGGAACCGAGAGGAGATGATGGTGAATGACAATGATGCTGAGAACGTGAAAAGCAGCCGAAGGTACTGTTGGCAGACGTTATCCTAGACTGATGTGGTGATGATTAATTAGGTGAGCTGCTGGTACCGGTCGAGAAGGTGAGTTTGGTTACGGAACAAAGAACATGGAAGTAATGCCGGTGTTTGGTTGGGACGACAAAATGGTAGCTGCTGCTTCCATTGAATGGTTATGGCGCTGGAAGAGATTGAAGAACAATGGGTGCATCTCAAAATGGACAGAGGAGATTAAACGATCATGGCATGCATGACTCGGTGATGACATTGGTGCTGATGATGTTGCGCATAACGGCTTATTGCTCGATAATGCACCCACTGAGGAAAAGAATGAAAATAAAAAGGAAGAAAGAAAAGATAATGCAGTATCCACTGCTGTTGAGTGCCTAGCGCACAAAGTAAAAAAAAATTGAGAAATTAAAAGAAAGGGTCGGGCATCATCTAGTATAAATAGGGATCAATCTCTACACATATCAACACACAATCCCATATCCCACACCTCTCCATCCCACACCCCCTTCTACATACTCTTCTTTTATTCCTTCTTCTATTTTTATTTGTTAGTACTTCTAATTATGAGTAGCTAAATTTCTATCTAGGATTAGAGAGGAAATCCTACTATGTGTGCTAAAATGTTTTGACTATTTTCTATAATAATTCTCTTGGTCCTTATTCTTGATTAAGTAACGATAATGATTTTCTTCATGTGTCCTATGATGCTTGATAATTGATTTATATATTCTTTGTTAGAGACTAGCATTTTATAGTGAAGAAGATTGTTAATTCTTTGAGAAAAATAATTGCTTGAAAAGATTTATTTTTTATAGTCCTGAAGTCTTGAGTAATTTTTATTTGGGAAAAAATAATATGCTTGAAAAGATTTATCATTTTTAGCATTTCCATTATTTTATAAGTTTTATAAAAATCAATCTTTTTGTCTTGAAACCAAATCTTTTGAGAGTAATGCTTACCACTTGTAAACTGAATAGTTATAATCATTTCGTCCTCTTTTCTTTTTCTTCTCCGCACAATTGCTTGTTATTATGATGATGTGAATCTTTACATCCTAGACATGTGTAACGGTTATCGATAATGATGACTTCTTTTTGAAGATGTTATCTGGGTACATTCGACATACACATGAAAAAAATACTTATTATGGTGTTTTGTGTATTTGTATTTTTAGCTCGCGGGAGGAAATTACTAAAGGCACCCCTTAAATGGATTTAAGGGCACACCCGTTTTGGATAAGGGGAATCCACTTTCTTCCTTGGCATTATTTGGGAGAGAATTGCATGGATTTTATCTCGGGTATTAATTGGTTTGGGCTGGTTTGATTTTATCGGCAAAACAAGGCACGAAAAGCTTTATTATCAGAGGAAGTTTGAGTATAAATGGAATCTCAGAAGTCGCATAAGAAATAAAGAAAAATAAGAAAAGAATATCAGTAACTTGCAAGGAAGGAAACTAAAGAAATCAGCTGTCGTTTAAAGAACACGAAGAACATACTAGTATAGGAAATCTTACTTAAATCGATAAAAGCTTTGTAACAATTCGGCCAACAATTATTTCTGTTAGTCTTATCTCTGTTTGTTACAAACTCGCTGCATAATATTATTTTTCAATAAAAACACCTTTTGAGCCATGTTTCTATCTTTTGGGTGCGTTTTGAGCATGATGAGCTAAACCCCAACACTGGGATGACGGAGGAAGCCAAGTTCACAATTGTTTGGTAATTATAATTGATTCTTATGACTTTTTGCATTGATTTTTAATCGATTTATGATTTTCATTGATTATTTGTGATTTTGTTTGATAGTGTATAAAACTTATGATTTACATCTAATGCAATGAACCAATTGATTATGGAGTTTGGTGGAATCCTAAATCCCAGTCTGAATTATTGATATCATCCTTGTTTTATTTGCTATCTTGATTACTGAGATGGAGAATATTTCTATTCGCAACATCGCTGTATCAAACCTCGAAAAGTGGGAGAACATGGTATCTACCTGTGAATCTATGGAGTTCAATGTGGGCTGGCTGTGGCAGCGTCTTGATATCATCAAGGTTGATCGAGCTGGCATCCTCGTGAATATTGTTCCTGCTGCGAAATCTATCTTGGAGGAGGAGAAGGCTCTGGCTGCAGAGTCAAAGAAAGTGGAGCAGGCAGTTCAAAACTTTAAGGATAGGACAGAGAGGTATCACTCTAGGTTGAAGATGATGTTTTCAAGGAACTATAATCTGCTGGACGGCCTCTTCTAGGATATGCTCCCTTATTGTCAATTTTCCTTTTGAACATTCTTGATTGCATTGGCATATGAATGAAGTTTTTTTTTATTGACATTTTTTTTTGAATAAATTGACAATTCAAATGTGTAATGAAAATGCATGCATTGTCATGTCGTGGGACAGTTGCGGGACAATGATCAAGCATGGCATGCCTTGAGCCATTTTCCATTAATGACTGTTTTTAACTTGCCTTTATCCACCTTAATGATATTGTAGTAGCCGGTGTTGTAAGCCTTGGTAATCACATAGGGACCTTCCCACTTCAGAGAGAACTTTGGTGCATACATGTCTTGCTGAATGTGCTTGGCTGTCTTCAAGACCAAGTCTCCTATTCCAAAAACACATGGCCTTACAGTCTTGTCATACGCCCTGAAGATCCTGTTTCTGTATACCTGAGCGCGCTCCTCTGCTTTGCTTCTTATGGAATCCAGAGTGTCTAACTCAGCAATTCTTGAAGAATCCAGATCAGTGTCTTGTTGGTGCTCTCAGCTTGCACGTTTCCTTGAGGATAGTAGATGGTGGAGAATACCTGTTTAATTCCATATTCTTCAAGTAGCTCCCGTACTCGTTTTTTCCCAAAGGGAGTACCATTGTCGGCGATGATGTGCTTGGGCGACAAATGATGTATTGTTTGATGAAGGCGGCAATTGTTGCTCCTGTAGTTCCCCGTAGTGGGATGGCCTCAACCCACTTGGTAAAATATTCCGTTGCAGTTATGATATACTCATGCTGCTTCAACGATGACGGATTAATCCTCCCAATAATGTCAAGTCCCCATCTATAAAAAGGCCACAGACTGCTTATCGAGTGTAAAAGAGTGGAAGGTGCATGAACGAGGTTCCCGTAAACTTGACACTCGTGACAGTGTTGAACGAATGAAGTTGCATCATCCTCCATGGTCGGACAATAGTATTTCTCGTGTATCTGGAGAAATAGTTTCCTCTTCCCTTGATGTTCCCCTTCGTACATCTCTTTCAACATAGTCGAAATATCTTCCTTAGCTAGACACCGTAATAGATCACCTCCAAAGTTTTTATGATATATGATCCCATCATGAAATATGAATCGCTTCGCCTTTTGTTTCATCTTGACAACATTCCTTTGATCGACAGGAGTTACTCCATCACGGAGATAACTAATGTACGGTTCTCTCCATTCCCCAGTATGGCTTACGTTGAGAACCTCCAATTGATGTGGCAGCGCTTGGCAATTGGTGCAAGACTTCTGGAGTAAGAGAGATTGAGCTTCCATTTCTGGCCAATAATAGCCCAGGCGTTGAAGACGACGGTAAAGCATTACCACCAACGTTTTTCCATAGGTTTCAGTATAAACGCGGTTAAGCTGTGACTGCGCCTCTTCATCTCCGAGACATCTCGATAGGGGACCATTCGGGTTTCTATGATATAGCATACCATGAAGCATGAAATAGATCTGGAAAGTTTTGAGACTGCCATTTCCTTGAGAAAGCGAGCTGTCGAGTTCTTGAATGATAGGAGTTCGCCAATCACATGTCCCAATGTCTTCGCGTTGTGAGAGCCATGTTGATTCCATCGTCCTCCTTCTTACCGTCAGAGTTTCTTCAGAACCTTCAAACTGCAATTTGGATGCCAATGTGGCCAAATAATCGGCATGTATGTTGTTACTGCGACCAACATGGGTTATGGTTGCATATGCAAAGTAGTTCAACAGCCTTTGCGCTTCTAATCGGTACGGGGCCAATGTTGCTTCCTTCAATGCATATACTCCGTTCATCTGATTAACCAGGAATTTAGAGTCACCTCTTATCTCTAGGAGAGTGGCCCATGATTGCTTGGCTATTGATAGTCATATGAGAAAGGCTTCATACTCCGTTGAGTTGTTGGTGCACTGAAAGTCCATTTTGAAAGAATGTGAAAAGACTTCGCCAGTTGGAGACACTAGTACTACGCCCGCTCCTCCAGTGCTATTGTTAGGAGCGGCGGAGCCATTGAAGTAAAATAGCCATGCCTCTCTTTTGACAACAGAGATCTCTGGAAATTCTTCGGGAAGATACTCGTGTAATGCAGTAGTTCCTTCTCCAGGGAATGCTGCCAGTAAATCAACAACGGCTTGTTCTTTGACAGCTCTCGGTGACGTACACATTATGTCTAGATCCGAAATTTGGAGCAGCCACTTGGCCGTCCTTCCCATCAATACCGGCTTTGAAAGTAAAAATTTTGCAGGGTCGGATTTAAATATGAGTACTACCTTGTTGGACAGCAGGTAATGTCTGAACTTCTGAATGGAATGAATCAGGGATAGGCATGCCTTCTCCTCTTTGGGATATCTGAGCTCAGCATCTCTTATTACTCGACTGAAATATTATATGGGACGTTCGACTCCTTCATCATCCACCTGTATGAGCAAAGCCACTACGACAGTATCGCTGAAAGCTGTGTAGAGATACAGTGGTCTCCCTTGGATAGGGAACTTCATGACCGCTGGAGAAGAAAACATCCGTTGAATCTTCTGAAACACTTCATGTTGTAGTATGGTCCAGATAAAGCTTGCTCCCTTTTTTAGCAAGGGGATAAATAAAGCAATGAGCTGGGCTAAGCCGGGTATGAAACGCCTAATATAATTCACCTTGCTCATGAAGCTTTGGAGTTCCTTCATAGTTCGTGGCGGTGGCATTGTGAGGATGACTTGAGTCTTGGATGGGTCTACCTCGATTCCCTTAGCTGCTTCCTGGAATCCTAGAAATTTTCCTGAAGAAACACCGAAGGCGCATTTCAGTGGATTCATCTTCAATTTGTACTCCCGGCACCTTTCGAACACTTTCCGCAGGACTCTTGTGTGATCCGACCGAGCCCTCGATTTGACTACTATATCATCCACGTAGTCTTCAACTTGCTTGTGCATCATGTCGTGGAATATTGATTTTATAGCGCGTTGATAGGTTGCATCGACATTCTTCAAATGGCATTATTGTATAATAAAAATTTCCGAGAGGAGTTCGAAAAGCTGTCTTACTTGCTTCATGCTCGTACATTCTTATTTGATTGTACCCGCTGTATCAGTCCATGAAGGAGAACATGTTGTGCCCACTGGTTGCATCTACTAACATGTCGATATTAGGTAGAGGAAAAGGTTTTCAAGTATGAAATTCTTCCCATTTTTCTTTTTTATTTTAGCCAACCAGGTTGGGTGATGAATGGGTTTTTTAGCTTCTATATCTAGTCTTGAACTTTTTTGAAAATTTTGAGTTTAGTGTTGCAGGTGATGGGTGTTTTTCCAAACAGGGTTTGAATATATCTTGGTATTCCTTGAGAAGTTTCACAAGCTTCATGCGTTCATCTGTGGACAGGGTTGAGATAATGGAGATAGGCCTGGGGAATTCTTCACTCCCGATATTAATAATTTCGAGCTCGTCGGTCGTGGAGTTGGTGCCGTCCTGCAGCTATCGTGGAGCATCCAATAACTCTTCATATGGCTCATTGTTGTTGCGGCATTCCATTGGGCGGAGAGGCTGGGTAGTAGCCTCCCCTGCTAATTGCTAACATCGGCGTCGATATACGGTCTTTCCCTTATGATCACGGCTTGCTACGAAAGTATGCCCTCTTTTAGTTTGAACATGGGTTGCAGCTCCACTAGACAAAGAATTATGTTCTGACATATTATGAGGCTTAGCCTTCAATGATGCAAGTCGGTCCTCTTCATGGATTGATGCCCATGTGGGGAGTAGGATGCAATGAACTTTCCTTGATTCTTTCTGCGGAGTTTCTTTCGGCTCAAACAGCTCTACGCCACAGATCGGTGCATAAGGAGAGAACGATGCAGGGATACGAACGACTTCTTGATTCAGCATAGTCTTCAAGCACTGGTGATATGTTGAAGGAACAATTATATTGTCATGAAACCACGGACTCCACAATATCATGTGGTAGTCCGGCTCCTTTTTCATGACTTCGAATTTCACTTTATATTAGACGGGTCCTATAGATAAGTTCAGATTGATGTACCCGTACATGTTGGTTTGGTTCCCTTCAAAGGTTGTCATCGTTGTAGGTTGCCGCACAATGTTGCTCGGGAGAACCTTGGCCGTCCTGAGTGTCTTGAGGGTAATCACATTCGAAGACGCTCATGTGTCGACGAGGGCCCTCTTGAACTCTGAATCCTTGATGCACGTGGTAACATGTAGGGCACGGTTGTGACCTTCTTCTACCATCATGTATTCTTATGTAAATGTAACATTATTCACATACATGTCCGGTGCTCTGGAGGTTTCTGGACGCAAAGGGGTTAGCTGCACGTCCAAGGATGTCTGGTTAATTGCAGCGAACGTCTCCGCCCGCTGATTCTTCGAGAGGTGTAAAAGTTCGCACAAGCTTTCTACTAGAGAAGCAGCCTCCTGGTCTACCGGACTTTGGTTCATGGTGAAACTGTTGACTTGAGTAGTATCTTTGTGAAGATCAGTCCTCAATGTAGAAATATCCGTGACAGAGGGGCCACTCATATCTGATGTCATCTTGACGAGGAGATCGAGTATGTCATTTATCATTTCTTTCATAAGGTCCATGTTCTTCGTGTGAATCTCCTTCACCCATGATAACTCAATCAATGTCGGCATTCTTGCAGTTACACCATTAGACGCACCATTGGGAGGAGGAGCATCTTCGTTGGAAGAACTTCGACCGGAATTCGAAATTGTTTGTTGAGTCCCAAAACCAACCATTTTGAAATCAATCAATGGGATTGAATATTAAATAAGTTGATATTGCAACCGAGAGATTAATCTCCCAATGTGGTTGCCAATTGTTTATGGGTGAAAACTACTTCTGCTGGTTTTGGTAATTTGGGGTGTGTGGATGAGAAGTGAATCTAAACCCTAAATAAATGCACTGCACAGGAGTGCTTTTGATTCGAGAGATCAATCTATAGAATTCTGGCCTAAACCAAGAAATGGTCGTTCCAGACTTATTTCGGTCACAAAGTGAAGGAGATGGGGTTAATCTTAGGGAGGGAAGCGAATAAGGTGTTCAGATTGTGAAGGTGTAGGCTTGTTTATGACTTGTAACAAAAAGGTGAGTAGGTTTACGATTAATGCAAGCAGGCTCTGGGTGTTTGAATATGTCTCGTATTAACACTTGGTTTCTGTGTTGTGTTCTGTATTGGAAATAGGGAGGAAAAACTATTTATACAAGTCATTCGAGCCTCATTCACGTCTCTCGTAGGAATTGGAGGAAGTGGAGTGATGGAGTAGTGGAGTTGTGTGTTAGTGTCACACGATTAGTCTTGCCCACTTCTCCCATCATCACTAACCGTCCATATCTTCCTGACACGTTCTTGTGATGGCGCATTGCACGATGTAAACCGCCAGACCAATACCCCAGTATGTATCCCTCAGTTTGTGACATGATTGATGTCTTGTGTGGATCTTGGGACCCACAGAAGGTAGCATGTGATGCTAGGTTAAATACTTAAGTTATTTAGAAAGTCGATACTTGTGAAGTATCGAGTATAACCTATGCAGGTTATGCATTGAATGTATGAAGCATCGTTGTTGAGCATCATGCTCTGCCTACTTCGAGTGACCATTTGGAGGCTTCATGGGCGAGCCATTCCTTATCCGATCACATTATGTGGAAGAGTGGCGGACGGTGATCATGGTGATACCTCACTTGTCGCCTAATTCCCATTCTAGGTTATCCGTCCAAGATAGCGAAGTTGGACGGATGAGATGGCTTGCGACCCTAATCTGTGACCGTTGGATTATGGTTTGGGAGGCAGCTTGCAGCTCGAATGAATTCAAGCTTAGAGAGTATTTCTGGAGGGACCGATTGGTCTTGCAAGGAGGTGGCACACTGGTATTTACGCCCATGCTTGTTTGACTCGCAAAGGTCCAATCTAGACCACTCAATTTGGCCGGCAAGGACGAGTGGCCGAGATTAGATTTCAACAAAAATCCTATGTCGCAAAGGATTTGTTAAGGAAGCGAGACATATCAACTTCGGGCACACAAACCGAGGCGCCTGACCAAGGTCGGCTTTGGTCGATCGGTCGGACATGAATCCAGGCCCACAGTGGTCATGCTAGGATGTTCTGCCTCCCCTGAAGTTTCATCTTTGCCTTCCATTCAAGCCTGCGAAGATGGACGCTTGTGATGATTTTGCAACACATGGATGATGTCGCAAACCCCAATTAAGGTTTTGCCGACCGTGTGTCACGTCTTGTTTGGGCACACAAACTGTGAAGACCAAACATAATTGGTCTTGACCGATCAGTCAGGTATGTAGGCGGGCCCACGGTATTTGTATTGACATGCTCTGGGCCCTTTGAATCTACATCTACACCCTCCATCTATTCCTGCAAAGATGGACGTTTGTGATCGATTTGCGACACATGTAATGTGTCATAACCCTAGTTTAGGGTTTCACGTCCATGCTGCTATGCCTGGACGAACTGTTAAGCCATGATTCCCTCTTGGGGAGGCCGTCCATGTGGGGCCTGCATTGGGTTGGTGGTGAATACTCCATACTTGCTTGGGGGTTATGGATTCGATCTGGGCCATCCAATCATGCTGGTGAAGTTGTATGGTTGTGATCGTTTCTGAGACTGATATGGTCAATCCAGATACCCAATCGGGCTAGTATAACACTCCGAGAGATGATTCTCTTTGTTAGAGAATGGTGTAGCCTATACGGGTATTTCGTGCATGCCTCATTGCTGGTACTTGGATATTCATGCTACTCTGCTGAGAGTAACAATCAGCCGTCATGCCGCACTAACAATAATAGTTCTGCTAAGAACATCACAGGAAATACAAGGCGTTTTATGCATTAATAAATAATGCTAAAATTCACAGAATACTTGGGGATTGTTGCTACATGCTCCATTCTAGGTGAATTAATAAAGTGAAGAAGTATTCATCACTTATAAAATAGCCTCGTCCTATGTAGGACGGCTGTACAAAATATTGGTTTTACAACTTTAGCCCTGAACTAAAATCCGCCATCAACATTTGTAAACAATTACTATGCTAAAGTTCAACCAACTACGCGAAAAATCTGGTAATGGAGATTGTCTAAAGGTGTTTGCATAAACTTGACTATTGGTTTGCATATAGAAAAAGTTAATTTAATCAAGTGGCCAAAAGGAATGAGTAAAAGTTATTGGTCCATAAAGTGATAGTCCAAAAAATTTGGAGAATCCCTTACAAATTTCAGGGGAAGTATAATTTATCAACCAATATCACTACTCAAAGCACAATTGAGAACATCTCAGTCGACGTTGCCTCAGTTTAAGGTTTGCGGGAGTCTTATTAGCTAGATTGCTTGACTATCCTTATTGAAATCCATCTATTTATGTTGTTTTTTGATGTCCTGTAATGCATAAATCCATGGCATACTTGATGTATTATCACTGCAGAACATAATGCGCTTAGGTTCTAGACTGGAGGCGAAGAATGTACATATTAATAAAATCAGGTATTTAATTTTATTGGTTTAGTGAATATCAGATAATTAAGTTTTATGTGGCCCTGAGGTAAGGAATACTGGTGTTTATGTTTTTGTCGCGTAGCTTCTTAATAATGGTGTTACTTTTCTTTCAGTATATGTGCCAATAATGAATCGTTAACCAATTTATGTTGGAAGTACTGTGCCGATAACAATAAAAGTGGTACAACTCAACCCCTCTATTCTTTTTTCTACTTGAATTACGGCTGGAAAATTTGCTTATCTTAAAGTTACATCTCCTTTATACTGATTCTTGTACATGAGATCTTTCGTATAACATAAGAGTAACTTACAGATAATTGAGATAACTAGAATGATTTTAATTAATCTGAAATGTTGATGGCATAAGCTTGTAGTTTGTTTTGAGCATTGAAATTGGTGTCAATGATTTCACTATTGAGTCGTTGACCCGTTGACCATTGGTTGGTTTTCACAATGACTTTATCCGGGGATTAATATTTATATGAAATATTATGCTAATTTGTATGTACTAGAATGTTGAATTACTAATTCCTTACATTGAAAGATTTATGCTTTCCCCACATTTTCGTATATATATGCTTATACATCTTTATTGCATGTGGATTCCAAATAAGGGAAAATTAAACTTGTTGGTATTTTGATTTGTGGAACCTCTTCATTTACTAGTCTGTGTATCCAGTGGAAATAGTTTTTTTCCCTGCCTATCGTATTTTGCCATTTTGCAGAAAGTCTTGAGTTTGAGTTACTGACTAGTTGAGTTCCCCTCTGGTAGAGAATTGTAGAGCTGAGGATCAACACTGAGTTAAAGAAAGAGCAGAACTGACTGAAGAATACCATCACTGCAGCAGCTTGAGATATCGATCGTCTTTTTTGGATGTTGTCTCCTTTCTTGTATGTTACTTGGAAAAATTTGTGAGATTGAATTTTGATAATATATGACTATTTGTTTTGGATTTAAAATGTTCTCAGTTCTTTAGCTTACTTTTATTTGCAATTAAAGAAATGAAAAAAGACTTTCAAAATGAATATTGGAAATTCAATATTTGGGTTAATTGATAGGTGATGCATGTCGATAATTATTGACAGGCAAACATCGTCGTTTATTTCTGATAATTTTTGACGGTAGCTTACCATCAATTAGCGTTTTCGACACCTCAAATAACGACATGCCATCCGACAGGCAAGATCGGTCAATAATCCCTATTAACGACGGATGTGGCCTGTCAAAAAAGGTGATTTCTGCGTAGTGATGGAATCAGAGTAATGTGATAAAATAGATTATCTTCTAGGAATTCAGTGGTGAATGTCACAGTAGAATTAATCTATTGCATAGGGGATATTATCCAGTTAAAGCGTCATACCCGTTCTGAAAGGTGCATAGTCAGGGAACAACGTGCAGCGTTGTTAATGTCCTGAAGGCGTTTAGCCCCGTCAACAAACAATTATGTAGGAGAGCCTCCTGAATCTATACACGATCTCTCTATGTAGTCAGGGAACATCGAGTATCACCGACGTCCTGAAGGTGTTAAGCCCTCTCAGCAAACAATTATGTAGGAGGACCGGCCAATTATGTTATTCTACATAGAGGTCATGATGAAATGCGCAACATCGAACGCTCAGATAGTGGGAGGCCTTTCGAGAATCATATTCATCATGGCTCTGAGAGGAACTCGATCAGAGATCGTGAAACGGTTCACGGATCGTAAAATATGAATCGTTACATGCGTTCCTGAAGCCGGGTCAGAAATATGCAGTATCATGATTTTACGATTTTGGCCTTTGTTGGAAATCCACCATCAACACCTCCTTGGTGTAAATTATGTAGTAATGAGGAAACACAAATTCATACTCTCTTACACTACCCCTTCAGTAAGGAAGTTTGGTTTGGGTTGATTTATGATATGAAGTTTAGGAATGAATATTAGAATGTGGTTAGAATCATCGTTTATAGTCAGTTAAGTCATATAGAAAATTTTGAATGGAAAGAGTTATGTGCAATTATTTTTTGGTTTATATGGAAGGATCGATACCTCAAAAAATTTCAAATGAAACTTTTTTTTCTTTTGGTATGTAGAAAAGCAAAAACAAGACTAAATGGTTGTTGTATTCCAGAGAGTAGCTATGTTAGCAGAGATATTAGGACTAGTTCATTAATTAATCTTGGACTTTGGGAGAAAAAGCATAAACATCTAAAGAGTGAGCTGCAGTGTATGCTAAATTTAGCACAAAAATGAAGTTGAAGCTTATAAAGACATGCTTACCCAAAGCTTTATAGATGTATTTTATCAAACATTTGAAGAACAGTATAAGTAGAGGAGGGGATAAGGAGGAGATGAGGATATTCATTTGTGAATGAAAGGGTGTTAAGTCTTAGGTGAGAGTTCATAGAAATTGAAAGAAACCAAGTTAATTTCTTAAAAGGAGACGATGGTGTTGCAGTTCCAATCAGTATCCATTAGTTTGCTTCATTCCATAACCCTTCTCGCCCATTTTAGCATCCTGGGTAAATTATACAATTTCTAATTTATCAAAAATAAAGATACAGAAAAATCGAACGCAGCGGTCTAATTGAAACTGGTACAACTTACAAGTGATTAAAAAATTACACGATAGGTTTTCTTATCTTCTTTATTAACATGATGTTAACCATAATCATACAATATTATCATGGGTTACTTTAAGAAAAAGAATAGAGCAATAGAAAATCGAGGATTACTCGCAGAAGGAAGGTTAAATAGGGGGAAAATGGTTATTCGTAGAAGGATGGGTTACACGTAGAAGAAAGGTTACTAGCTAGTCGAAGAAAAAGAATGGAAACTAGACAAGAAGCTTTAGAAACACAAATAATAATGGAAGAACAAGATTATTTCACCAAATGTAAGAAGATGGAAAAGGACTAGAAGGTTATTTTGACAAAATTTTAACTATCAACGCTAGTCAGCAAATGGTAAGGTGTTTGGCATAATTTAAAAGCAAGCTAACTATTTTTTGACGGTCTTTCATTATTATCCTATCACATAAACGGTATGTTCTAAGAACCAAACCCTAATATCACCAAAAGCGTACGACCCTTTTACAAAATACATGATAGAAAAAGATATCATTAACAACTAATGAAGCCAAAATTTTCGAATCCTATAAAAATACGAAGGAGGATGTGTGATGTTGTTGTTGATGTTGGGAAATATTATATTATTTGGAATGTTTGTTAAAATGTTGTTCAAGGATCAGAATACAAAAATGAAAAAAAATTGTAGCATGGGATAAACGAAAACTGAAACTCCTTCTCGGGTCAATTTTGAAAATTTTAAGGTTATAATTAGGATTTGACTTAACTTTCGTAGTTTGTATTCAATTATTTTTAAGATGTATAAACTAAAAATTCTAAAAGTAGGTATTCGATTGTATTTAATCAGAATGAGAGTTATATTCAGTGACTGCTTATTTTAGTATAATGTAAACTAGATGACCGCTGCCACAATGGGACGGCCGACCGAAAAAATTTACACAAAAAAACTAAATTTTATACTCACAATTTATTTCCAGCATAATGACATAGAGTCGGAATACTTGTAAATTTTTAAAACGAAATTGTAAAGCAAAAAGATGTAATTTTAGTTTTAGAAAAAAGAAACACTTTCACAGTTTTAATTTTATCTAAAATAGGCAAAATTGAAAAGGTGAAAGTATCACGTTTGCTGAGATGGGGTGAAAGTATCACTTTTCCAGATATGGAGTTAAAGTATCATTTTTCCTGACATGGAGAAAAAGTATCATTTTACTTGACACGACGTGAAAGTATCATTTTTCTTGACACGGAGTGAAAGTATCATTTTTCCTAACACGATGCAAAAATATCATTTTTCCTGACACGGAGCGTAAGTATCATTTTTCATGATACGGCGCCAAAATATCATTTTTCATGAAATGATGTGAAAGTATATCATTTTTCCTGACACGACGCGAAAATATCATTTTTTCTGAAATGTAGTGAAAGCATCACTTTCCCGGAAACGGGGTGAAAGTATCATTTTTCATGACACTGAGCGAAGGTATCATATTTCCTGACACGGCATGAAAGTATCATTTTCCATGATACGGCGCGAAAATATCATTTTTCCTAACACAGAGTGAAAGTATCATTTTTCTTTGTGGTGGTTTGCATAATGGATATACATTCAATTTTGGAAAATTGTGCCTAAAGTGAAAGTATCATTTTTCCTGAAACGGAGGGAGTACATTGTTTTATTGGTTGTAACGGAAAATTAGTTGATGCTTAAACCAAAATATGGATGCATAATTGTTATGCATCATTTATGGTCGTTTTCATAATGTCTATGCATACAATTTTCAAAAATTATGCCTAAAAGGATAAATACCTCCAAATTTTTCGTAAAAACTCTAAATTTGATATTGTTGTTTTTACTCATTGCGGAGATTTTTTTTAAAGCTTTCCAACGAGATAAAATTTGTAACATTCCAAGGCACATATTTCTAGATATGTTATATTCTAGTTTTCTTTCCAATTATACCCCTAAAAAGATAAGATACATAATAAGGAGTTATAGTAATTAGACTAAATTATAGGGACAACTAAGTAAATTCCATATGTCCGGACCAAGGACACCAAATCCAATCTTTTTGTGTCAAATTGGAAAAAAAGTCATGTCCCATTTGACACAAAGTCACCATATATAAAGTCCTCCCTCGCTTTGCTCAGTCGGCCTAATGAAAAGAAATTCGAAAAGAAATTAAAAATTAGTTTTCTCCGTAACTATTTATGTTGTGCATTAATTCCCACCAAAGGCAAACAATCTTTGATAGATAATAAATAAGAAAAGAAAAAATTCCCATGGAACTATGAAATCCTATTACAGGTTATAGTGAGTTTCATGCAAATGGTATCAGATCCATATATATATTGCTATGTGAGGAACAAAACATTTTATTGGGAATTTGTTTTGCATGGTTGGGCCCAGGTAAATTATATGGGGCACTACGTGATAAAATAAGACATTTTGAAATAAAATGAAAAAATCTTAGCCAGTTATTCCTTAATAGCTACTTTATCCCTGCATAATTAGTTTTAATCAACTACCGTTAATTCATCAAGTTATGATCTTTTTTCATGAAAGTCCGCCCAGAATCGATGGATGATTGTGTACTCATATGCCGATTATGGGTTGATATTTTTATTTTAAGATGTAAAACAAGAATTGGTATTTATGGTTTAATACGTAGAACGATTACCATTAACAGAGCTTATAAATGTACATAAAGAACGATTTTCGTAAAAAAAAGTATTCATTCAGAGTTTGGGGAAATCAATACAATACATAAGACAATTCATTATGCAAATTCTTGAATCTCGCACATCAATTTATTTTCAATGAACCTCCGAGCACAACGGTACAACACCACATATTCGTTGTGGTGAATGAACTTTCCTTCCCCATTACGAATTCTCCATAGACGATTGTGAAAACGTGGGGGTACCAAAATACACCACCAACTTTTTCTTAGGTAATCTGTATGGACAAACTTAAATACAAGTGCGAGAGTTCAACTTAATGAATTTCAATCAAGGAATAATATTTAGAGTTAATATCTCTATCTCCTACAATCAGAATATTTATAGAGACAAGGCTGTGAACCTTATTTACATGTGAGAGTACTTGGACGATTCCAAAGATCAATATCCAAGAACCAATCTAGTCATATCCAACAAACAAGTATGGATGTATCTACTTTGATTGATTTATACACAACCTGTGATATTTGAATTATAAAGATGAACAATATAATGAGGAAAAAGAAATAACACAGAAACCATAAGTTTTGTTATTGAGGAAATGCAAATGCAAAAAAAAACCCCGGGACCTAGTCCAGATTGAACACCAAAGTGTATAAAGCCGCTACAGACACTAGCCAACTACCAATTAAATTCAGACTGGAATATAGTTGAGACCAAATTAAACCCTCACAATAATTCAGTTACAGTCGCGCTCCTTACGCCTCTATAATCCTAGCAGGACTCCGCACATTTGATTCCATTACTTGACGTCCTTTACAGCCTAAGAGTTGCTTCAACTCAATTGAAAACTTTAAACCAATCTACTACCCACATATATATAAACCTATATGTGTGATTTCCTTTTTGATAATAAATCAAGGTGAGACTAGAATTCGATAACATTAGACAAAGTCTAGCTAACCTCAAAATCCGGACTTATGCTTCCCGAAGAGCAGCCTAGATTATTATTTACCTAACACGTATTAAACCTATGGAATCAACAAAGTCTGAGACGAATAGAACTTTGTTATTTATACCTATCTTGATTGATGGAGCAAACTCAACAATCAAACAAGATCAGGATACTCGAACTATCAAGATAATGATATCTGAACCTGAATTCAAGAATCCCCGTGAAGTATTTTTAGTCGCTAAACCCTAAAACAATTTTAGGAAGAGGATGACTATAGTTTACAACTAGGACACACAAAATTACTATCAATATTCAAAGATCCCAGTTACTTGAGGTTCCCTTTTTATAGACTTTCAAATCATAATTTGATTTAGGTTTAAGGTAACATAGCTTTGGAACCAAGAAATCGATATCCACAATTAGATGAATATTTGAAATGTAATTGACATATCAAGATATGCACTCTGGTTAGGATGAATAGTAATCGAACCGTGTACAAAGACATTGTTCATAAACGGTTAGCCGAAACTAGTTGATTGAACTATAAGCTTAATCATTTTCATTAACAATTAAATCTTAAAGTTTGTATCATAACCGTAGGTTATAATATGATCAATAATGTTTAGATACTTTTCTTATAAATTTATTCAAATGTTAATTATTTCACAAAAATAATTTCGTGTGCATCTGAAAGCATTCAACATGATAAGTACGTATACCAGGTATGTATACTTCAATCGTGGTCGTGACTATATTTTTCACGGTACATGTACCATTAAGACAAATATAAGTTCTAAAACATACATAACTTTTTCTGTTTGCGTACCGGGTTTGGATACCACACCGGTTTTGAAACCATTATTTCTTTATCAGTATGCATACAAGGTACGCATACCATTCCAGGTTCACGAATTCATGGTTTAGCTTCCTTTTACCGTCGATTTATAAGATATTTCGGCTCTATCGCAGCCCCTATTACTGATAGTTGGAAGAATAAAAGGTTCTTATAGATGGATGAAGCTGAATCAAGCTTTCAATAACTAAAACAAAGACTCATTTCCGCTCTTATCCTTGCACTACCTGATTTCAACAAGCTTTTTGAAGTACATTATGATGCTTCCATATTAAGAGTTGGTGTTGTTTTGTCCCAAGAAGGTAAATCCATTGAATTCCTTAGTAAAAAGCACACCGAAGCTCATCAAAAGTGGTACCTATGAGTTGGAATTCTATGTCGTGATTCGTGCACTACGAAAATGGAGACATTACTTAATACAAAAGGATTTTGTCGTGTATACTAATCACCAAGCCTTCAAGTACATTCTGAATCAGTCACCATCGAATAGAGCAAGTTGGATTTACACCTTACAATAATATACGTTCTCTATTCAACAAAAGTGTAGTTTGAAAAAAAATGTTGCCAATGCACTAAGCCGTTTCACTAATCATAATGCTAGTGAGTTACTCCCGGTTACAACCGTGCTGAAGTGATTTCCTTTGACTCCCGTAAAGAGTTATATCCTACTTATCCTGACTTTTCCTTACTATGGCTGAAATGCTCCTCCACACAACAAGATACTGGCGAGTTTGCTTTGCACAATGGATTTCTTTTTAAAGGTAGTCGTTTATGCATACCCGATGGTTTCATTCATGAACACCTTATTAAAGAGTTGCATAATATTGGTCTTTCCGGCCATTTCGGACGAGATAAAGCTATTTATCTAGTCGAAGATCGTTATTTTTGGAATTCTCTCAAAAAGGATGTCCATGATTTTGTACGACATTGTATGGTTTGTCAATAAAGGAAGGACCATGCATAAAATACATTGTTATATATTCCTCTCCCAGTTCCAGATGCTCCTTGGGAAGATATATCAATGGACTTCGTTCAAGATTTACCAAGAGCTCAAAGAGCTCATGATTCTATTTTTGTGGTTTTCGATCCCTTTTCCAAGATAACACACTTTATTCCTTGTAAGTTGTAAGCATACTATGGACGCCGTGACTACCGCAAATCATTTCTTCCGTGAGATTGTTCATCTACATGGAATTCCCAAAACTATTTCTTCTGATAGAGATACTAAGTTCTTAAGTTGGTTTTGGAAGACATTTTGGACTCATCTCCAAACCAAACTACAATTTAATAGCACAACTCACCCTTAAACAGATGGGCAAACTGAAGTAGTAAACCCGATCATTAGGGAATCTTATTCGTTGTTTTCCAAAGACAAGCCACGACAATGGGATTTATCTCTCGCTCAAGTTGAGTTTTCCTATAATTCAGTTCCTAATCGGTCTACAGGTTATCCACCTTTTCAAATTGTTTATTCCAAGGTTCCTAACCACACATTGGATCTCGTCTCTTTACCATCGATTCCTAGTTCGAATGTTGCAGCAGATCACTGATAGACACATTTTTGTGTCTGAATTGTCCTCAGTGTCTCTATTGTTGGTGCTTGATTTTGTACTTATTATGGTGTTTTTACGTTTGTGTATGTGTTTTTGGATAAATACAGTTGTGTGGAAAAAGTTGCACAAAAGTGCTATTTGGACCCCCGAAGAAAAGTACTAAAGGCACCCTCACTTTGGATAAGAGCACCCCAGGCACCCTATCTGTTAAAGGCGCCCCTATTTTGGATCAGGGCACTTCATCTTCAACAGTTCAAAATGGACTTTTGGCGGGAAATCTCATAGGCGATTGTCATAATTAGGGTTCACCTTTTGGACGTGATTTCATGAGATTTAATTGATGATTTTTGTTGGGTCGGCTCAATTCAGCTAGACAGGGATGGTATGGGCTTTGGAATCAGTTAAATATGGATCGATAATCCATTCATATCAAGACATGGGAGTATGATATTCACGGGATTTTTCAACATGATTTGGTCGGATTTCTGCATTGAATTTCAACATGATTTGTTGCCTGTTTTGGATTGATACCACCCTGTTACAACTAAACAGGGATGGTAAGTCTGTTGTTTTCGAAATAAAATGAAGATAAGGTATATGGAGATATAACAGAGGTATGCTCGGGCTTTCCTCATATTCTCACGAGTTGTTGAAATATTATGTGTGTTGGCAGCGTGTTAGGATAGTGTCGACACCAGCAGAGCGCAAAAAGAGAAAATTTGAAGAAAATTCTCGTATCCTGCATGGAGAATAATATCGAGTAATGGTGAGAATATTTGGAGTTATGGGAGTTTATTCTTAGTCCAAGTGAGTATATATAGGTAGCTCGGTCCACATACGGGAGCTACGGAGAGTGAGCGGTGAAAACATAGAGTTGTGGAGAAGTTTAGAATATCACAGAGTCGGGAAGATTACTTGCAGGAAAATTATTTTCTGCTGGTGCAGTGAAGAACATTAGACGCTAAAGAACTATCTTTTTTGCTACAGTGTCAGTGACAGTTTCTTTTTATCGTTCTCAATAACATCTGGTTTGTAACAGAAATAAGTGTTACAAACCCGGTTTTTAATAGTTTTTCTCCATTCCATTGTTTGTAAACACCCTTTGAGGAATGAAATCAAATTTTGAGCGTGTTTCCATGATGAGAAGCTAAACCCATCCTTTGGGGCGACGGAGGAAGCCAAGTTTCACCAATGTGGTAATTATATCAATTCTTGTTACGACTATTTGCATTGTTATTTAATTGATTTATGAGTTTTATTGAATGGTTGTGATTACAATTGATGGGTCATGCTTATCTTAGATGTTTTGATGTCCCATGCTTTAGTTTTACACCCATTACTTTTGAAATCTACCTTAGGAAATGAATTAGAGTCAATAAAACTTTATCATTTGAGCTTTCATTGTTTAGAATTGATATTTGAACCATATGAGTACGGAAATTGGTGGAATCCTAGCCCCAGTCTCTCCATAATTTTTACAACACTTTTTATTTGAGTTTGTTATTTTTATTTATAAAAATTAAGTCTAAAAAAATCAGCTTTCACAAGTCTCAACGAACCTTTTACTACAACATCATTGAAAATACCCATCAATTTTTGGCGCCGCCGACGCGTACTTGTCTTTAGGATAGAGTTTTTAGATTATTTTTTTTTTGTTCTATTTTACGTTTTTGGGTATTTGTCTTTTTATTATAGATTCTTGGATTTTGGAACGAAAGAAAAAGGAGTTGCCAAAGATTTTAGTGACCACTTAAAGATTTGGAGTCAAAAGACAAAGCGAAAAGAACAAAGAAAAAAATCAAAAAAAAAAGAGAGAATTTTATTAGATTTTGTTTTTATCTTTTAGATTTTATCTAGCTTTTAGAAATTGTATTAGGATATTCTCTATTTTTGTAATTTTCTTTTTATTTTGGACTATTGACTTGGACATTATTTTTATTTATTTTAAAACCCTACGGAAGGGTAATATTAAATATAAATTGTTTGCAGAGAAGGACGGCGATTACGATATCGCCTCGGCCCATCGGGTTCGTACATGACATAGGAGTTGTGGCCCGAGTCGACTACAACGGTTATTCGCCCGTCTAGTACGAGAGTTAGGTTTACCAAAACACCCGCGAATCCCCTGTCAACGGGTTTACTGAATCCCCTGTCGAGTTAATTGATTATTCAGGTCAAGCCCAGTTCCAGAACCCTTCTGAGAATAGAATGACTAGCTTAGAGGAATCTCTTAGTATATTAAAAAAAAGCCAGGATATGTTAACACAGAGCCAGGAAATGTTAATAAAGAGTCAAGTTAGTTTTCAACAGGAAACCAAACAGAATTTTCAAACTAATTCCCAGACTCTTGCTAAGTTAGAACTTCAAGTTAGTCAAATAGCCAAGACTCTAAGCGACAAAGATAACAGAAGTTTCCCTAGTCAACCACAACCCAATCCTAGAGGAGTTCATCAAATATCTTTAGTTGGTGAGAAATCATCAAATCATGTGAATTCAATAACAACCCTTAGGAGTGGTAAAACGGTAGACAATAAGGTAGCCATGCCTAGTGGATATACTGTAGTTCCACCTTCTACTTCCCAAGAGGAGGAGCCCATAGCTGAGGAAACTGAAAAAATTCTTAAGGAGTCCCAAGAAATTCCTGATAGGACTACCTTTGTGCCTAGAGCCCCATATCCACAGTTGTTAGCCCCAACAAACAAGGAGTCGACTTTCAACGAGATAATGGAAACATTTAAGCAGGTGAACATCAATATTCCGTTATTAGAAGCAATTAGGCAAATGTCTGCTTATGCCAAGTTCCTTAAAGATCTTTGTACACGAAAGCGTAAGCTTAATGTCCATAAGAGATCCTTTTTAGCTGGTCAAGTAAGTTCAATTATTTTGAATCAAATACCCCCTAAGTATAAGTACCCTGGATGCCCCACCATATCTTGTGCAATTGGTAATCACATGGTAGATAAGGCATTACTTGACTTAGGAGCTAGTGTTAACTTACTCCCATATCATGTTTACACCCAGCTAGGTCTTGGTAAGTTGAAACCGACTAAAATGACACTACAATTAGCTGATAGGTCTGTCAAAGTCCCTCGTGGTGTCATAGAGGATGTTATGATTGAGATTGATAAGTTTATTTATCCAGTGTATTTTGTTGTTCTAGACACCCAGCCTGTTCAGGACCCAAGTTCTCAAATCCCGGTGATTTTAGGTCACCCATTTTTAGCCACAACTAACACTGTCATCAACTGTAGGACCGGGCTTATGAACATATCCTTTGGTAATATGACCACTTAACTAAATTTCTTTAATATTACTAGACAACCTTCTGAGAATGATGATTTAGAATAAGTGAATATGATTAACACTTTAGTTCAGGATAATTGACATGACACTATACTGGGAGATTCTTTAGATGAATTTGAGGAAACCATTCTCTTAGACCAGATGTGTGATTAATCTTTAGAAGAATCCATTGAGTATTTTAAAGACTATACGGACCCAGAAATCCAGGCAATAGTGTTAGGTCTTTCTAAGAGTAATGATGACCCTAAGTTTGGGGGTAGAGAATTAGAAAAATCTCTTGAGTATTTTAAGGACTCTGAAGATCCGGAAATTCAAGCAATAATTAAAGGTTTGTCTGTGAGTAATGAAAACCCTAAGTTTGGAAGTATTGATGGTTCTTGTGATCTTCAAATATCCCTGATTATTGTCCCTAACTTAGGACTCGAGCCTTGTGCGCCTGAGATGTTACTTGAGTCTATTCAAACTTCGCAAACCAATCCTCCTGATATTGTCCAGGAGGTGACCCAGGTATTAGAGGCCAGTATTTCGGATGAATCTCTTTATTAAGACACACATATGAAGCTTTGTTATTTCCCCCAGATAAATCCAGTTGTCTTGATAGAAACCTTAGATGAGGATGTGCTCATTCTATTCATTTTTCTGAATCAGTGCAGTTGTATCATATTTGTGTTAGCCCTATTTGGTCTTATGGACCCACCACTATTTCGGCTATTGGTGTATGACTTTGGAAGGTGAACATCCTTTTTGAGGTATTTGATGTCTGGTAAAGAATTTAAACTTAGCACTCCTTGGGAGGTATCCCTTGCTCATGCAACACAATAATATTTTTCCTCATTTCCTTCTAGTGGTAACAGTTTCTCCTTGTTCATGTTTTAATTTCATCTTTAGAATATCGAGGACAATATTAGATTTAAGTTTTGGGGTGGGGAAGAACTTTTTAGTTGCATTTTTGAAACTTCTAGCGTCATATAGTATCTGGTTAGCTAAGTTTACATATTGTTTCTCACCGAAAAGATGGAAATTGGAATTGCTAGGGATAACATTCTACTGAGACATTACAGAAAAAGACATTGAGATCTTTGACATTCAGGAGAGAACATGTAACTTTTAGAGGGTAATCGTGATGAACCTAACCATCCATGATAGAGAGACAATTCGGTCAGAAGGAAATGCCAGAAAGACAAAGCAACTGATAGACACATTTTTGTGTCTAAATTTCCCTTAGTGTCTCTATTGTTAGTCTCAATTTTTGTACTTATTATGGTGTTTTTATGTTTGTTTAGGTGTTTTTGGAGAAATACACTTGTGTGGAAAAAGTTGCTCAAAAAGTGTTTTTTGGACCCCCCGGAGAAATTACTAAAGGCACCCTCGATTTGGATAAGGGGCACCTCAGGGCACCCATGTGTTAAAGGCACCCACATTTTGGTTCGGGGCACTCCTTCTTCAACATTCAAATTCTGTTTTTTTTTGGCGGGAAAACTTGGTCTCAAAAGGGCAGAATTAGGGTTACGAATTTGAAGGCGTTTCAGGGCGATTTAATGGCCGAAACTCATTGGGTATGTTCCTCTTGGATAAACAGGGCTGGTATAGGCCTTTTGTTCGACTAGATTTGGCTGGATATTCCGCAAGAAGAAAACAGGGCAGCACGTCATGGATAGGGATATTCACGGGTTTACAAAGGATTTGGACGTGCAAGCTTGTGCCTGGAGTGTGCTAAACTGAATTAGAGACGTGTATAATGCAAATAAGGATGGTTCACAGCAACAAGATCGCGTGCAGGAGCAAAAAAGGGAAAGAAAATATTTCCCGTATCAGGCGAGTAATGGAGGATTATTCCGGCGTAAATACGGTGATTCTTAGGCCCTGTAGAGTATAAAAAGGCTTGTGGGTTCATAGAGAAGGTACGTAGAGATTGGGAGAGTTTGAGAGCATCAGAGAGTCGAGACAATCACGTTGCAGAAAACCACCATTTCTTCTGCTGCTGAAGAACACGAAGAACAAAATACCACCAGAAGCAGTCGTTCATTCTACAGAAACAACGATAGTTATAGGAGGGTCGCTGAGTTACAGTAACAGCTACAGTTTGCATTTATCGTTTTCTGTAACGGTGTTTGCAACATTTATAAGCGTTGCAACACCCGATTTTCATCATTTTCTCCATTTCATCATTTGTAACCCTTTGAGTATAAATGAAATCAACTTTTGAGCTTGTTTCCAACATGATGAGCGGCTAATTATCTCGTAACCAAGACAATGGATGAAACTATTCACACATGAACAATGGGTAACTATTTTATTTTCTCTAATATTTAATTATAATTCACTCAATCACTGCTTTTGCAGAATTCTTAAAGGTTTACATAATTTTCTTCATTAGTTGTGATTCAGTTAGATAGGTTATGCTTTGGTTAGATAATCTATGCTTAGGGGACACAATTAATTGTTGAGAATATGTTTGATTATTTGTGGATTAAGAAATAAAGGATTAAAAGGATAATTAGAGTTATGAAATATTTGACATCATTCATGTGTAATAGTGGATTCTAGTGTCTTGGTTATATTCCTAATATCTTGAAAACAATCTTGAATCAAGTTTTCTTTATTTTGAAGTTTGATTAAATCTAAAATCTTTTGCTTTCACAAGTTTCACGAACCTTTTTACTACAACAACTTTGATAAAACATCAATTTTTGGCGCCGTCGACACGGAGCTTGTCTTTAGGCTAGAGTTTTTAGATTTTTATTCTTTTTTTAGGTTTTTATTTGTTTTTATTTTATTTGTTCTTCTTTACGTTTTTTTTTTGTCTTTTTACTACAGATTTTGGAATTTGGAGCGAAAGAAAAATTTGCCAAAGCTTTTGGTGAATACTTAAAGATTTGGAGTTAAGGACAAAGTAAAAGGCGAAGCGAAAGAAGAAGATTTTTTTTATATAAAAAGAGAGAAAAAAAAAAGAGTTATTTTTTTAGATTGTATTTAGATTTCTCTAATCTTGTAATTTTTTGTTTTGCACTTTTTCTTTTTGGACTTTAGACTTGGACATTTGGACATTATTTTATTTTTAAACCCTACGGAAGGGTAGTATTAAATATTAAATCGTTTGCAGAGAAGGACGGTGATTACGATATCACCTCGGCCCCTCGGGTTCGTACACGACATAGGAGTCGTGGCCCGAGTCGACTACAACGGTTCATCCCCCGTCTGGTACGGGAGGTAAGTTTGTCGAAACACTCGCGAATCCCCTGCTAGCGAGTTACTGTATTCCTTCGTTTGCATATATGTCGAGGAACTGAAAACGGCTGTTTTAAATTCCTAGTAAAGGGCAAGGACTGGCCATACAAGATAAGATTTCAGATTTCATCACCGTTCTCTTCTTTCCCGCCTTAGGAAAATGAAACTTAACGCGAACCTAAGCTTTAAAATTTGGAATAGAACGAGACATATAGGGTAACGAGCTTAGTAGGAAAGTCGTTCGAAAGATATTGGTTACTCTTTTGAGCATTCTTCAAAGTTCATGAAAGTTTCTGTGAGTTGAATGCGTGACTGCGCCGCCCTGTAATGCGGTGAGGCCTTGGGTATCAAAGCTCCAGCAGCTTCCCTCGCCTCTATTCAACTTACTTAAACCCGGATTGATTCCAGAGGGGTTTGCTCAGATTGTAACGAATTCCCTTTCGAAGGATTAGAAGCTGGTCTAGAAAACAATATAAGTGGAGCCATCATGCTTTTTGTTTGCTAGAAATTTTTTAGGTTTGCTTTGGTGGAGTCATCCTGCTTTGTGTTTGCTTAGAACCTCCCTTCCTTTAGGATTTTTCTTTTTCTTTTTCTTTTGTTTTTCTAGTGTATGCCCGAGGTCATTAGAGAACGGGCTTGGAAAAGAAACACTCTAGGTCGTTTGATTAGTGACAAACCTAGTAGTTCTTCTTGTGAAGGCGGGGAGCTCGAAGACTCTTCTTTTGAGAGCCCCGTTTTTGGAAACTTCAGTTTTGAGAATCTGTCTCTTTGTGAGGAAAGTACCCCTAGTACGTCATTTGTGCCAGCAATGACTACTTTGAAAGATTACATGTTCCCAACTACGGCCAACCGAACTTCGTGCATTAAATTGCCAGCCAATACGGCTAATTTCGAAATAAAACCTAGTATTCTCCAGATGATCCCTATATTCTTAGGAAAAGATGATGAGAACCCTTATTTTCATATTAGGGACTTTGAGGAAATTTGTGGGACAGTTAGAATAAAAGACCTTACTGATGAAGTCTTGAAACTTAAGATGTTTCCCTTCTCCTTGAGAGATAAAGCCAAGACCTGGCTGAACAACCTACCATATAAATCCATTGAAACATGGCAGGAGATGATTGCAGCCTTCTATATGAAATTCTACCCCAAGCATAAAACTGCAGTTGTTAGGCAGAAAATTAGTGCTAGTGTGGAACAAGAGGGAGAGTCTCTTTATAGGTTTTTAGAGAGATTCAATGATCTCCTATCCTAGTGTCCTCACCATGGATTTGATAAGATGAAACTTGTGGAAATTATTTATAATGGTTTAGACTATTCGACTAAATCCATGGTCGAGTCTATGTGTGCTGGTGAGTTCACTAATAAAATTGCTGATGATGCTTTTACCTTCTTAGGAACTATCGCTGATAAATCCCAACAGTGGGAGCCTTGTGTTGAACCCCCTAAAAGACTCTTAGTCAATAGAAGTATCACCAATATGGTAGATACAAGCTTCGAGTCAGATGCTAAGTTTGCTGCTTTGTCTAGAAGGTTAGAAGCTTGGAATTGGGTCAACCTAAACATAGGTCTCTTGTTGAACCTAATATAGTCTCTCAAGTATCTGGTTGTGTAATAGAGCCCGATAACTCGTTCTGGGAAGGTCATGTTAGTGAAGAACAAGCACATGCTGTCTATAACAACGCTAGGTTTGAGAACCATCAGAAGTTTGACCCATACTCAGAGACCTACAACCCTGGTTGGAGAAACCATCCTAATTTTTCTTGGTCTAAGGGCCAGAATCAAGGTCAATTTAGTAATTCTCAGCCTCCCCCAGGTTTTGGTTATGTTAAGAACCCTTCTGTTCAAACCCAATTCCAGAACACTTCTGAGAAAAAGATCTCTACCTTATAAGAAACTCTTACTTTGTTAGCAAAGAACCATGATATGTTATCAGCTAACCACCTTAGCTTTCAACAAGAAACCAGGCAGAATTTAAAGAATAATTTCCAGACTCTTGCTAAATTAGAACTTCAAGTTGGCCAGATAGCTAAGTTTATTAGTGAGAGAGAAGAAGGAAGGTTCCCTAGTCATACTGATCCTAACCCTAAAGGAGAGAAACCGTACAATCATGTGAATTCTGTTACAACCCTTAGGAGTGGTAAGAAAGTTGACAATAAGGTCACCATGCCTGAAAGTGAACATGTTGTAGTTCACCCTTCTGAGCCAAAAAATGAGGAGACTGATAGAGTCTCCAAAGAGACCAATGAGGGTCATGTAGAGCCCGGTTTTGTTCCCAGAGCCCCGTTTCCCCAGCTGCTAGTTCCAACTAAGAGCGATTCCAACTTTAAAGATATTGTGGAGGTTTTCAAGCAGGTAACTATCAACCTACCATTGTTGGATGCGATTAAGAAGATTCCCGCTTATGCCAAGTTCCTTAAGGACTTGTGTACACGAAAGCGTAAGCTTAGTGTTCAAAAGAAAGCCTTCCTAGCTAGTCATGTGAGTTCTATTATTCAGAACACCACTACTCCTAAGTACAAAGACCCAGGGTCCCCTACCATTGCTTGCACAATAGGTAAATACCGTGTTGAGAAAGCGTTGCTTGACTTAGGAGCCAGTGTGAACTTATTGCCATACCATGTGTACCTTAAGCTAGGACTTGGTGAGATGAAACCTACCCAGATGACTCTTCAGTTAGCTGATAGGTCCGTTAAAATTCCTCGGGGTGTGATCGAGGATGTTCTCATAGAGGTAGATAAGTTTATTTATCCGGTGGATTTTGTTATCCTAGATACCCAACCTGTCCCTGACCCAGAGAACCAGATACCGGTAATTTTAGGTCGCCCATTTTTAGCTACATCCAATGCGATCATTAACTGTCGAACTGGTATTATGAATTTGTCTTTTGGTAATATGACCATTGAGCTGAACGTCTTTCATATCAGTAATCTACCCTCTGAACTAGATGACTCGAACATAGAAGAGGTGAACATGATAGTAACATTAGTCGAGGAGTCATTACCAAACACTTTGATGGAAGATCCATTAGAGAAATGCCTAGCTCACTTTGGGATTGATTTCGATGATAATGATGATGTGATTAATGAAGTGAATACTTTGTTAGATTCAACCCCTTTGATAGACACTAATAATGGATGGAAACCTAAGTTCGAAAATCTACCCATTTTTGAGTCTACCCCAGTTCCTTCGTTGGAAAAGCCTCCTAAATTGGACCTAAAACCATTGCCAGATACCTTGAAGTATGTGTTTTAGGCACATCTGAAACTTTACCTGTGATTATAGCATCCGACTTGGATAGTGATCAGGAAAGTAGGCTAGTAACCGTCCTTCATAATAACAAGGAAGCTTTAGGGTGGACTATAGCAGACATTAAGGGTATAAGTCCTACTGTTTGTATGCATCAAATCTATTTAGAGGAAGATACCAAACCTTCTAGGAAGATGCAACGAAGACTGAACCCTAATATGAAAGAAGTAGTCCGAACCGAGGTTTTGAAGTTGTTAGATGCAGGCATTATCTTCCCTATTTCAGACAGTAAGTGGGTTAGCCCCGTTCAGGTTGTTCCCAAGAAATCTGGTATTACTGTAGTCCAGAATGATAACAATGAGTTAATCCCAACCCGAATGACCACGGGTTGGCGTGTCTGTATTGACTATAGAAAATTGAACAAGGTCACTAGGAAGGACAACTTTCCCCTTCCCTTCATCGATCAAATTCTAGAAAGATTAGCTGGTCGTAGCCATTTTTTCTTTTTAGATGGATTTTGCGGCTATAATCAGGTTCCTATTTCCCCAGAAGACCAAGAGAAAACCACTTTTACCTGTCCCTTTGGTACCTTTGCGTATAGACGCATGCCTTTCGGGCTATGTAATGCCCCTGCGACTTTTCAGCGTTGTATGTTGAGCATATTTTATGACATGGTAGAACGGTTCTTAGAGGTCTTTATGGATGATTTTTCAGTGTTTGGTTCGTCTTTCGATGAGTACTTGCATCATTTGTCATTAGTTTTGACTAGGTGTAAGGAAAATAATTTAGTGATTAATTGGGAGAAATGTCATTTCATGGTTCGTTCAGGAATCGTTCTAGGGCATATCGTATCTTCGAAGGGTATAGAGGTAGATAGAGCCAAAGTTGACCTTATTAAAACTTTACCGGTCCCAAAAACCGTAAAAGATATTAGGTCATTCTTAGGGCATGCAGGTTTTTATCGCCGATTCATTAAGGATTTTAGCTTGATTTCTAGACCTCTTTGCAATTTACTTGCAAAAGATGCTAAGTTTGTCTTTGATGATGCTTGTTTAGAGGCTTTTGAGAAGCTTAAAACTTTACTCACTACCGCCCCTATAGTCCAGGCACCCAATTGGAACCTACCCTTTGAGATCATGTGCGATGCTTCAGATTATGATATTGGTGTTATGCTAGGTCAGCGAGAAAACAAATTACTTCATGTGATTTACTATGCTAGCAAAACTCTGAATGAGGCCCATATGAACTATACCACTACCGAGAAGGAACTGTTAGCCATTGTGTTTGCCTTAGACAAGTTTAGACCCTATCTCTTAGGTTCTAAGATCGTCATATATACTGATCATGCTGCTTTGAAATATCTATTGTCTAAGAAGGATACGAAACCTAGATTGATTAGGTGGATCCTTTTGTTGCAAGAATTTTGTCCAGACATTAGAGACAAAAAGGGTGCAGAAAATGTAGTAGCAGACCACTTGTCTAGGCTAATTGTTAGTTCCCCTGATGATTCCCTTCATATAAGGGATAGCTTCCCTGATGAACAATTGTTTTCTGTTTCCCAATCACCTTGGTATGCAAATATAGTGAACTATCTTGTTACTAGTAGAATGCCCCAACAATGGGGTAAACAAGAGCGTTTTAGGTTTTTAGCCGAGGTAAAGCACTTCTTTTAGGATGATCCTTATTTATTTAAGTATTGTCCAGACCAGATTATTAGGAGATGTATACCTGAGAGTGACCAGTCCAGTATTATTTCCTTTTGTCATGATCATGCTTGTGGGGATCACTTTAGTGCTAAGAAGACTGCTGCTAAGATATTGCAGTGTGGATTCTATTGGCCTTCATTGTTTAAAGACCCACGATTCTTTGTGTTACTTGTGATCGTTGCCATAAATTAGGAACCATTTCCCGTAGGAATATGATGCCCTTGAACCCGATTTTAATTGTTGAGGTCTTTGATGTGTGGGGTATTGACTTTATGGGTCCATTTCCTAATTCTTTTGGTAACCTATACATCCTTGTCTCCGTAGACTATGTTTCTAAGTGGATTTAGGCGGTTGCGTGTAAAACCAATGACCATAGGGTTGTGCTTGAGTTCTTGAAAAATAATATACTTACACGTTTTGGTACACCGCGAGCTATAATTAGTGATGGATGGTCGCACTTTTGTAATGGACCTTTTAATATTTTGATGAAGAAATATGGTATTACACATAAGGTAGCTACCCCGTATCATCCACAGACTAGTGGTCAAGTAGAGGTTTCCAATAGGGAGATAAAACATATATTAGAGAAAACAGTTAATCCTAATCGGAAAGACTGGTCGTCTAGGCTTACTGATGCCTTATGGGCTTACCATACTTCCTTTAAAACCCCCATTGGAATGTCGCCTTATCGGCTTGTTTATGGCAAGGCATGTCATTTACCTGTTGAGTTAGAACATAGAGCTTATTGGGCTGTTAAGAAGCTAATTTTTTCACTTGACAAGGCAGGAGCCCATAGGAAACTCCAGCTCAATGAGTTGGACGAGATTCATATAGATGCTTACGATAGTGCGAAGGAGTATAAGAACAAAATGAAACTTGTGCATGATATAAATATTCTAAGGAAGTCATTTTCTCCAGGTCAAAAAGTTCTTCTGTATGATACCCGCTTGCATCTTTTCCCTGGGAAGTTACGTTCTCGGTGGACGGGTCCTTTTATTGTTCGCACTGTCTTTCCTCATGGAGATGTTGAGATCGAGACACCGGATGGCATTAGTTCTTCTAAGGTTAACAGTCAGAGATTGAAACCCTTTTTAGAACCCTTTCCTACAGGTGATGTTGAGGAGGTCCCTCTGGAGGACCCTGTTTACCCTTGATTGACCATCGAGGCGATTGTTTGTTGTATATTAGTTTTTGATTTCTCTCTTCACCCAGGTACTATCTTTCCAACTTCTCTCTTTGATGATTCCTCATGTTACTTTACTTTTTGGTATTGCTCTTTCATTAGAAACATTGAGGACAATGTTAGATTTAAGTTTGGGGGTGGGGAAGAAACTTCTTGTTAGTTTTTAGTTGCAATAAATAAACTCCAGAGCCTAGAAATTTATGTTTATTAAGGATGGCACTAACCAATCTAAATGTATGGAAGCATTTTGGTTGTAGGAGTTGAGGAACCAATCTGACTAGACGGAAACGTCTATAGAGTCTATTCATAAAAGCACAGAGCTCAGTTGTTAGAAATAACATGATAGTTTCACCATATCTCGTTGAGTCCTTTTCACTTATGTTTTTATTTTATTTTGTTTTTAAACTATGTTTCTCTAAGTGATTAGGTGGGGCTCACGATTCAAGTTGTTACCACTGCTAGGGTGAAATAGAGTGATTGAGATATTTATTTATATATATATATATATATATAAAAAAAAAAATTGAGACCAGACCATTAGACCAATCGGAATAAAATTAACACTTGGGAATAGCAATATGTGTGTGTTTTCCCTGTCTTCGTCGCCTAAACAAGCGTGGAATGCAGGATCCACGGGAACTATCATGTAGTATGCTGACAAGAAGCATGCGCTTGGATCCAAAAGATCTAATCATGCAGTTAAAAAAGTTAATGTTCAGTGAATAAATCGACCGCTGGTTCCCTTGTATATGCCAGACGTGTTGATCTAGAATTAGGTTTGTCGACCACTGGTTCCCTTGTATATGCCAGTTGTGTTGATATTAGTCAGACCAGTATCTTAGTCCATTAGGATAGGTTCATTTTGGCAGTGGCCTTCAGACAGATATGAGAAACATCGTTCACTTAGTCAACATCAAAACCTTCTATGTTTTTCTATATCCATCTCTTAATCTTTCCATGTGATTAGTTTTGACTCCGGATATTGATGTCCATAGTGCGACTATCTGAGTAGAGCTCTGTCACTTTATATGAATTTTAGTATGCTTGAGTGCAAACTCGTGTACAACAATTGGAATTTCGCATCAGGGTACTTCCTTCTGTAGTCAATAAGTATTCCAACCAAGGAGATTCTTTAGTGCCTTCCAAGGTTCTGCGTAGATAGCTAGGGTCTGGAGTAAAATGTTTTGTGGGTACACCTCTGGTAAACCCTCCGGAGACGACACTCCGCCACTAGGGCCACCTAGCGGTTTAAAGGCTTGCTGCACGTGCTAAGTGTAGTCATTTTATTTTCTAGATTAGATTTGCTCGGGACTAGCAAATAATAAGTTTGGGGGTATTTGATAGACACATTTTTGTGTCTAAATTGTCCTCAATGTCTCTATTGTTAGTCTCAATTTTTGTACTTATTATGGTGTTTTTATGTTTGTTTAGGTGTTTTTTGAGAAATACACTTGTGTGGAAAAAGTTGCTCAAAAAGTGTTTTTTGGACCCCCGGAGAAATTACTAAAGACACCCTCGATTTGGATAAGGGGCACCTCAGGGCACCCATGTGTTAAAGGCACCCACATTTTGGTTCGTGGCACTCCTTCTTCAACATTCAAATTCTGTTTTTTTTTGGCGGGAAAACTTGGTCTCAAAAGGGCAGAATTAGGGTTACGAATTTGAAGGCGTTTCAGGGCGATTCAATGGCCGAAACTCATTGGGTATGTTCCTCTTGGATAAACAGGGCTGGTATAGGCCTTTTGTTCGACTAGATTTGGTTGGATATTCCGTAAGAAGAAAACAGGGCAGCACGTCATGGATAGGGATATTCACGGGTTTACAAAGGATTTGGACGTGCAAGCTTGTGCCTGGAGTGTGCTAAACTGAATTAGAGACGTGTATAATGCAAATAAGGATGGTTCACAGCAACAAGATCGCGTGCAGGAGCAAAAAAGGGAAAGAAAATATTTCCCGTATCAGGCGAGTAATGGAGGATTATTCCGGCGTAAATTCGGTGATTCTTAGGCCCTGTCGAGTATAAAAAAGCTTGTGGGTTCATAGAGAAGGTACGTAGAGATTGGGAGAGTTTGAGAGCATCAGAGAGTCGAGACAATCACGTTGCAGAAAACCACCATTTCTGCTGCTGCTGAAGAACACGGAGAACAAAATACCACCAGAAGCAGTCGTTCATTCTACAGAAACAACGACAGTTATATGAGGGTCGCTGAGTTACAGTAACAGCTACAGTTCGCATTTATCATTTTCTGTAACGGTGTTTGCAACATTTATAAGCGTTGCAACACCCGATTTTCATCATTTTCTCCATTTCATCATTTGTAACCCTTTGAGCATAAATGAAATCAACTTTTGAGCGTGTTTCCAACATGATGAGCGGCTAATTCTCTCGTAACCAAGGAAATGGATGAAACTATTCACACATGAACAATGGGTAATTATTTTATTTTCTCTAATATTTAATTATAATTCACTCAATCACTACTTTTGCAGAGTTCTTAAAGGTTTACATAATTTTCTTCATTAGTTGTGATTCAGTTAGACAGGTTATGCTTTGGTTAGATAATCTAGGCTTAGGGGACACAATTAATTGTTGAGAATATGTTTGATTATTTGTGGATTAAGAAATAAAGGATTAAAAGGATAATTAGAGTTATGAAATATTTGACATCATTCATATGTAATAGTGGATTCTAGTGTCTTGGTTATATTCCTAATATCTTGAAAACAATCTTGAATCAAGTTTTCTTTATTTTGAAGTTTGATTAAATCTAAAATCTTTTGCTTTCACAAGTTTCACGAACCTTTTTACTACAACAACTTTGATAAAACATCAGCAACCTCACAATGTAGTCTTAGTTACTGGATTACGACTCTCTCAGTAGAAACTTATCATCATCAACAAGCGGAGCGACATCAAAATCTATGAAGAAAGTTGAAGACGTTTGAGGTTTAGAAGCAACAATTAAAAAAAACCGAATTCAAATCAAAGGTTAAGAGCAAGAAAAATCAAACGATATAAGTTGCTGAGGTTTTTGATACTAAGACTTTTCAAGTTGCGAAGATTCAAGTGCTAAAGTCCTTCTGTCATGTCCATGTAATTTTTTTGTCTTGTTATTATTCTGTTCCAAAAAAAATAATTGAAAAAAATAAAATAATTGTAGTTACATTTTCTGTTCAATAAGGCCATAGATCTAAGCAAGAAATCGAAGAGAAGAGTTAATTGTCAAGGTTCTACGAGGTTCGAGAGTTTATCATCAACAGTTGAAACCGAAGAAGACGTTGTTTCTATTGAGCACTATGAGAGAGTCGAAGAGAGATGCATATTGGTTGCTTTGTTAGTCCACTTTCCATCTGGCACAAGATCTTTCTAGCACTGGTTCAACTCATCACACGTAATTAGTCCAGCTGTGTAGCATATGTCCTTCTCCTCTTTATCTCTCTCTTAATCTTATCCAGTTGTAAAGCGGATGCATCTTACAATGTTTATCTAGATGTGTAGCGGATATCTCTTTATCTAGCAGTATTGCGGATGTGTCTCCCCTATTCATTATTCATCTTTAGAGTTAATACCTTTAATTTCTCTTGCATTATAGTTACTTGGCGATAGGTTGAGAATATGTATGTCCTCATAGCTCTTTGGATACTGGTGACCAATTAGAAGTCAAGGTTTTGTGGGTACACCTCTGGTAAACCCTCCTGAGACAATACTCGGCCGCTAGGGCCACCTAGCGGTTTAACGGCTTGCTGCACGTGCTAAGTGTAGTCATTTTATTTTCTAGATTAAATTTGCTCGAGGACTAGAAAATAATAAGTTTGGGGGTAATTGATAGACACATTTTTGTGTCTGAATTGTCCTCAGTGTCTCTATTGTTGGTGCTTGATTTTATACTTATTATGGTGTTTTTACGTTTGTGTACGTGTTTTTGGAGAAATACAGTGTGTGGAAAAGTTGCTCAAAAAGTGCTATTTAGACATCCGGAAAAAAGTACTAAAGACACCCTCACTTTGGATAAGGGCACCACAGGCACCCTAGTTGTTGAAGTCGCCCCTGTTTTGGATCGGGGCACTTCATCTTCAACAGTTCAAAATGGACTTTTGGCGGGAAATCTCACAGGCGACTGGCAGAATTAGGGTTCACCTTTTGGACGTGATATTATGAGATTCAATTGCTGATTTTCGTTAGGTCGGCTCAATTCAGCTAGACAGGGATGGTATGGGCTTTGGAATCAGTTAAATATGGCTGGATAATACATTCGGAGCAACACAGGGGAGTATGATATTCACGGGATTTTTCAACATGATTTTGTCGGATTTCTACATTGAATTTCAACATGATTTGTTGCCTGTTTTTGATTGATACCACCCTGTTACAACTAAACAGGGATGGTAAGTCTGTTGTTTTCGAAAGAAAATGAAGAGAAGGTACGTGGAGAGATAATAGAGGTATTCTCGGGCTTTCCTCATATTCTCACGAGTTGGTTGAAACATTACGTGTTTTGGCAGCGTGTTAGGATAGTGTCGACACCAGCAGAGCGCAAGAAGACAAAATTTGAAGAAAATTCTCGTATCCTGCATGGAGAATAATTTCGAGTTATGGGAGTTTATTCTTAGTCCAAATGAGTATATATAGGTAGCTCGGTTCACATACGGGGGCTACGGAGAGTGATGGGTGAAAACAGAGAGTTGGGGAGAAGTTTAGAATATCACAGAGTCGGGAAGATCACTTGCAGGAAAATTCTTTTATGCTGGTGCAGTGAAGAACATTAGACGTTAAAGAACTGTCGTTTTTGCTACAATGTCAGTGATAGTTTCTTTTTATCGTTCTCTGTAACATCTGGTTTGTAACAGAAATAAGTGTTACAAACCCGATTTTTAATATTTTTTCTCCATTCCATTATTTGTAAACACCCTTTAAGCAATGTAATCAAATTTTGAGTGTGTTTCCATGATGAGAAGCTAAACCCATCCTCTGGGGCGACGGAGGAAGCCAAGTTTCACCAATCTGGTAATTATATCAATTCTTGTTACGACTATTTGGACTGTTATTTAATTGATTTATGAGTTTTATTGAATGGTTGTGATTACAATTGATGGGTCATGCTTATCTTAGATGTTTTGATGTCCCATGCTTTAGTTTTACACCCATTACTTTTGAAATCTACCTTAGGCAATGAATTAGAGTCAATAAAACTTTATCATTTGAGCTTTCATTGTTTAGAATTGATATTTGAACCATATGAGTGCGGAGATTGGTGGAATCCTAGCCCCAGTCTGTCCATAATTTTTATAACACTTTTTATTTGAGTTTTTTATTTTTATTTATAATAATTAAGTCTAAAAAATCAGCTTTCACAAGTCTCAACGAACCTTTTACTACAACATCATTGAAAATACCCATCAATCACATGGTCGAGTCCCTACAAGTGCTACATGATAAGGTAAGGAAAAACTTGGAAGCTGCTAATGCCAAGTGCAAGTTAGATGCTGATCGTCGACGTCATTTTCGGTCTTATAAAGTTGGTGATCTAGTTATGGTGTACTTAAGCAAGGATCATTTTCCTACTGGTACCTACAAGAAGATTGGCCTTTTTTTCGCATTCTCAAGAAGATCAACGACAATGCTTACGTTGTTGACCTCTCAACTAATATGAATATCTCGTCCACATTCAACGTTAAGGATATTTTTCCTTATTTCCCAGGCGATGAGGTTTCTCTTCCTACACCGAACTCGAGATCGAGTTCTTTCCAAGAAAGGGAGCCTGATGTAGGACATCTAGACCAAGTCACCCCTATTTGACGTGAGAGTAAAATCTTATTCTATTTCTAGTATTGTTTCTTAATTTTTCCTATTCTAGAAATTATTAGTTTCCTAGTTTAGCTTGATTTCCCCTTTCTAGTTATTTCCTCTTCTAGTTATAATACTTTTAGGAAATAGTGAAGCTTATATAAGAAGGCCTGAATTTTATTTAGTTATTATTGTTCTCTAGTTTTCTTATAGCTTTTGTGATTCAGTTGATTTCACACGAGTTTTCACTATTTTCTGGATCCTTGGTCAAATTATACGCTTCCGTTACATTACTAATTTGTTGATTTCTTAAATCGATTTATTCTCGAATTTTTTTTTTTAAATATATAATCTCACAACCCTTTGATTTTTGAAAACAAACCAAACCAAAACAAACCAACCCTTTGATTCTCGAAAACAAACCAAAACAATCTCGCTGTGAAAAATTCTAACCTTAGATTACACGTGCGGTTTGTTGAGCTCCACACGTGTGTGATCTTTTCTCTTTTTAAGTTCTACTGACCTTCCCAATTTCATTTATAATCTAGGTTTTCTTTTTCTTCGCGGCCTCTGTTTGAGCTATGTAAAAGATCAAATTCGTTTATCATCTCAATTTAGGGTTTTTCGTTTTCATTGCTAATGTCTCAAATTTCATTTCTTTTTCTTCTTCTAGCTTAAACTTTTAATCTCCTTGTCCTACAATTGTTCTACAAAGCTGAAATATAAGGTGTTTTTTCTGTAAGTTAATGATGAATCTGAGAGGTTTAATAATCTGTGATAAAGAGCGTAACAAAAAGAAGAAGAATAAAATTGATGATTATTGTCATCCATATCTTCCCGAGGAACTAATTTTGGAGAATATTGTTATCAGATTATCAGCTCGGGATCTAGCCAAATGGAGCTGCGTAAGTAAGTACTTGTACCAATCAATTCTGTATGATTCAAGATTTGCTTCCTCTCACTTTGATCATAATAAGAATAAGTTAAACCTAGTCTTTAATCTTCTTAACGTATGGATATACGGTCGGTCTAAAGCTTACTTTTTAAATATAGAAGAAAAAGAAGAAGAAGAAAAGGATAACGGGTTTCTTCTAAACTATAGATTATTAATGGACATAACCAGCATGACCTCAGATGAACTAGTAGGTTATTGCAATGGTTTAGTCTGTACTAAACAAGTGGGTAATGCTACTTCTGATTGTGGCCAAATCACTATCGCTAACCCTACCAGGAGGGAAATGCTTACCCTCAGCTATTCAACTCCTACCAGCAGTATACATTTGTGTCATGGGTTTTGTTTTGATTCATTATTGCAACGATATAAGGCTGTATTTATTTATACTACCACATCAACAATAACCAGTGATCAGGAGTTCATTTGCATGGTCCTTACATTTGGGAGTGGAGAAACTAATAATACTTTTTCATGGAGAAAGGTTGTTAAAGGTTGTTACTAGTACTGCTGAAATCTCACCACCGCCAGGTTCAACTTCTCCTTTTCCTGGTCGAATGGTAACAAGGTCTTCGAGGAGTACTCGTAGATCAGCAACCCTTTGTGGGGTTGATCTTCTTTGGAGGATAACTAATTGTATTAGTGATAACAATAGTAAGACCGATATGTTGCTCTCGTTCGACATCCACGACGAGAAGATTCGCTTCATTCGTCTACCAGATGAATGTAGTCTCACCCGAACTACCACGACAACCAGGAATGAGCATCAATGTTTAGTCATTGATCATCACCTTCTGGAGTTTAAAGGATATCCTTGTGTTGCACGTTCTGAGAAGATAATGATACGCAGAAACCGGCATCACCGTCATCATCGTCATTGCCGTCATCCCCGTAAAGGTCAGAGGAGTATCTTTTGTTGTTGTGGTTTCAAGGTTCATCTGTTTGTATTGGAGGACAAGGTCAACCAAGTATGGATCAAGGAGGAGACTTTCCATCTTCAGATTAAGGAGGAAGGTTTACTACCAGCTCCCTTCTGTTGTTACTTCGACCCTACTACTACTACTACTACTTCCCTGCCTACACGTATATTGAGCTTCTCTGATCAGCTGTTACTGTATTGGACTGATGGGGAATATCTTTTACTCTACAATTTGCAAATGAAATGTCTCAAGGTCGTAAAATGCATTGGTCGTAAATTGCACTGGATTGATGGGGATGTTTTTGAAACCAAGATGAAAAAAGGAATCCGCCCAGGACGTACTATTGGCGATGATGATAATATTAATTTCCCGTACATGGATTATCAGCTGCATGCTCAAGCTGAGAACATCCTTTCGCTGAAATCCTTCATTCCTGAAGGAAAAGAAACTAGGAAATTTTGTAGTCACTGGGATTTTGAACAGTCTATGAAGAACGGGGAAAACAAGGAACCTGCAGGTTTGCTGTGTACACCAAGAGAATTAGTGAGGTATCATGCTTTCTATTAGTTAGAGTTCTGTCCTATCATTTCACATCAGCAGTATGCGTAGCTTGGTAAGTTTACTATTTTGGTTTTATTTACCTATCTTTGGATTTTGGTCTTTCGACCTAATAAATTATTGATTTAAAGCAGTTTTTTCATTTTTTTCCCCTTTTTGCTAGATTTTCTTTGTTTGGTGGCATTTGCAGTGCTTGAAGTCTTTGTTTGGTGGCGTAGCTAGAGAAGTGAAAGAAGCAGAAGGTACAGCATTTCTTGAAGCTATAAAATGGAGTAGAAATCTTGGTCTCTCCAAAATATGTTTTGAAGGGGATACTAGTAATGTTATTTGTTATTTGAATAAAAGTTCCAACCAGATTAGCTGGTTTAATAGGACCATCTTAGATGATTGTCAGTCACTTGCAGACTTGTTCTCATTTTTTAGTTTTCAATATATTAGTAGATTGAATGGCTGATCAGAGGGTAAAATTTAGTATGGAACATAACGTAATAGGGTTATGGGATAGTTATGCTCCCCGTTTCCTTTACAGACCTCTGTAAAGTCTATTGGATTAATGAATTATCTTTTCCTATCAAAAACATAAAAAAAATTACTGACTTCTTTTGTTAGTAGTGGAATCTTGTCAATGGTGGTCAATTACCATCTTCAGCTTCTGATACTGGTTGCCATGCAAAGCCGCTCATCAGCTGATGCATACATGCATCATCAAAGCACCGCAGGAAGCAAAGAGAGAGCCTTCATAGATACAGAAATAAGTAGTGAGCCAGTGCTTCAACACGACGATAAGTCTCTCCCACTTGAAGATATAAAGATATTAAACAAGTCTTACACTCGTATGTCACGACTTGCCAAAATTACAAGCACATAAGGAGAGAGATGGTGGGAATTACAGAATGAAGACAAGAAGTGAGTTCAGTTCTATCAGAAGCTCCCGTTCCTTCATTTGAAGAACCTTACTTCTGGCTAGCTACAGACCGGCTTCGCCAATGGGCTGATAATATTTTCCATCCGTAAGTGTCTACTTGTGATGTTCTCTATTTTGTTGATATTCTCTCACCACTGTTCATCAATCATGATTTGCAACTGCGAGTGGTCTGTATTGGTTGTCTGGCACACTAAATTCATAGTAAAACAGAAAATATCTAGATGCAAGTTCTCGTAGTTATGTATACTTTTTTTCTGACTTTTCTACCAAGGAATTAGTCCTCCAAAAATATAGGAGAAAAGTTGTGAAAGTCGTCGTTTTAGATACTGCTACTGGGCTTTTTGTTTTGAATAACTTATTGGATGGAGATTTCCTTCTGAGTAGCATTACCAAGATCTAGCCTTCTAGGTTTTACTCCACCCTAGATTTTGCTTTCCTTTTTTATTATATCCTTTGAATCTATTGAGTAACTACTTTGCCGGTTAGGCATTTCTTTGTTCAGCCAGAGTAAACTTGATAGACATTTAACGAATTTTGCTCTACTAGTATAAGTTCATGGACTTGAATTGTACAAGAACTGAGAATTGATGGTTATCCTTGGCAGCACATCAATTCAGTGCTCGCACAGTGGAGTTCCAGTTTCAAAAGTTGGCTCTATGTTTGTCAGAAATAGCATGCACGAGGTTGCTTTCCAAGGTATTCTTGTCCATTTGTCTTTGTGCTTATCTTTATGAACATATATGGGTATCTGGTTGCCCTTCTAATGTCATCAAATTAGTCCTGGCCTCTACGCCAAGTAGTTGCAGCTAAATTTGAGATGGCAGGCTCGACTTTCGAGCTACCTGTTCGACTTCTGTGGTCTGTTTGATGGTTGCTCTCTTTTTTCTCAAGTTAGTCTTTAATTGTAATTCATGCAAACTAAAAACGAGACAATTTTTTTCTTGACAAGTCTAGGTTTCATACTTTCGTATTCATCAATGGTTGCACTGATTCCTTCTTAAATATTAGTATTTGAAAGTTGAATTGATTCCTTCTTCACATTACTTGAAATGTTTGCTTTGTCTAGGAAGGTTCGTGCACTGATTAAAAACTATCGACAAAATTTGTATGTCTATGGTTCACGGTCACGAATTTAACCAAAATTTCATAAATTTGTATGGCTAAAAATATTAACAAGTTCAAAAACAATTTTTTTTTTAAAAGCACAGTAACAATGTTTTTCAGACCCGTTATTCCACAAGTAACTCGGATATCAGTTATGAGCGACACGAACCTTAAATGTCAGCTATGAGCGACATGAACCGGATATCAGTTATGAGCCACACGAACCTTAAATGTCAGCTATGAGCGACATGAACCTTAAATGCTCAAACTTGTCGCGTTTTTCCCCTTAAATCGCCGAGCCAGCCATGAATCGGTCCGAGTAACCCAGTTGTAGAGTAAAAAGTACCTTGATTTCTTAAACATTAAAAATATAACTAGGTATCACCGGGGCCTTACGGCCCCGGCTCAACCTCCCATGTTAGCGTCAGTTTACATAATTTGTTTCTTTCTCAGTGTAGGGTACTCATAATTTTATAACATTATTAAACCCCTAATAATATTATTACAAATCGGATCATCTGCATTTATGCACTCATTTCTAGCAAAAAGAAATCAATCAGTTGATTTAAGTTCATCATTACTGGAATGTTTGTAAGCGAGTTTCGAGGTTAGTGGTCCGTTTCTAATTAACCAATACATGTGTCGGCAATTATATTTTTTTGTTACCTAACAAACCATTATACCTTGCAACAGGTGCACTTGCATTGGCAACTACCAATGCCTCTAGAGTATTGATCAATCTGGAGGTATGAGTCAATGAATTCAAGAAGAAGCAAGTGCCCAGAAAAAAAAAGTAGTACCATATCCTTTTTTGACTGCTAAAACCACGACATAAATGTACACGGGCTCAGATCCGGGGACAACGGAGTCACAATGACCAGCACGCCACAACCGGATGATCCCAATGAAAATAGGAAGACTATTTAGGAAACAACTTAGTTTACTTTTAGAATGTAATGATGATAACAATGAGGGAGCAACAAATGAGATGTTTTATTTTTCTATATCAGACATATTTCTAAATATAATAATACATAACAGAAGTGCTCAAACTGGGTCAACTCCACGAAAGATTAAATTGCTAGTAATTAAGATTAAATTGCTAGTAATTTACCTTGAAAGTACAGTATGTTAGTCTTTTACTTAACAAAATACATGTACAACAACCTTATACTAAAGCATCAATTTGGTTTTAAAAAATGGTATAAGCCTGCTCAATTTGGTAAACAATATTTTTTAGCAGATAAGATTCTAATACGTTGTTACTTGTTTTTCTAATCATAGTATATGTAACCAATTTGATTGCTTACAAATTTTCCGAGCAGTTGAACGTTGATATGATAAGTTCTCTTGAACAACTATATTAACTTTCTAATGTTTAATGAAATTTCTAGAATTCATTCGTGTATCTACTAATAGTGATAACAATGTAAAACAATGTACATGTTTGGATTACATGATCATAAGAATCCATAAAAACATTCATTAACTGACACAAAAATATGAGATGTTCATCCCCAAGTTCAGTTGTCATATTCCTACTAAACCGGTAACTACACACATTCATAGAATCACCAAAAACATGATCTATGTCACCACTTTCATCCACCCCCATCGAACAACGACATCGTGAGAAACATGATCAACAATATCATCTGGTTATCTCTTCTTTGAATCATTCCTTGAATCAAAAAGATAAAATTGAATCTAGTGAAAGCAAGTACACTATTTAGATTCACAAAATTGGTTGGAAAGACCAAAATCAACAATTCCTGGGTGAAAAAGACATCTAGATTTTGATACTGTTTAAATGGACAAAAATTCAAAAATAGTCAGGATGTAAACAGTTTCATCCTACTCATTTTCAAATACTTTTTCTTATTTTTGATTTACATAGGATGCATCCAGTTTCATCCTCGCTATTTTTTAAGTTTAAGTCAAGATGAATGTAGTTTCATCCTTGCTATTTTTTTGGTGTCCATTTCACCCATACTAATTTTTACTCGTCCATTTGAACCATGTTTTAAAAATATTTGGACAAATGACCCATTTTCCGATTTAGATTCAGATAAAAATCCAACTCACGAATATTGAAAATTAAGGTATCCTTAAAATGCTTATATAGAACCTAGCTCAACTTTTTATCTTTACATGTTGCCTTTTGTTTATTAAAAAATTTTCATTCATTTATTAATTTCTAGAATTGAATCTAGTGATTATCAAGTAAATATTACATTCAAATAAACATTCAATTCAAGAATAATGAAAAATTTATCCGAATAACAGATTTGATTATATGAAACCAAGCTTAACCTCTCACCTTTCCATGTTTACTTTTACGTTTGGATAAGAAAAAACTCATTAATATTGCAAAAGTGTGTAGAATTTTTGCTAAGAATTAAAAATTACCATAATCAATTATCCAATCATGTAATAATTTCTAAAATATATTTGAAGAGTTTCTTATCGAACACTCCGGTCCTATGACGAAGTTTCCCGTGAATTGAAAAGAATTTTGAACCCTTAACCTTTAAAGCTCTGTCATCCATTTTGCAGCCAAGAATTCGTCCCCATCATCCAAAATGTCGCACGAATAATCTAAATCATCTGATGCAAAATCTTCGGTGGCATACATACAGTTAATGCCAAACATACATGGACAAATATAAGAAAGTACAAAGCCAAGAAATAGTTTAAATGTGAAGTTACATTCTAGTGTAGGATGAACCCAAAGTTAAATCCGCAGGATCCATGCTAGCGTTATGGGGAGATTCATCAGTAAATTGATCTACAATAAAAAAACAATTCTTAGATCCGTTGGTGGGTATCCATTAAAACTCTCAACCTCTCATTTTTAGTCTTAAATATACATATTTTACTTGAGCAGAAGTGTTCATAGTTGGTCAACTCCATGAAAAAATAAATCGTTGGTTTTTAACAGAATTACTTAGACCTTAAATGACCTTCACATGTAATTGTTAATTAACTGAAGATACCACTCTTTCAATTTATGGTGCTCCCTAATCATGAAAACGTATATTATAAGACCATTAATAATGATGTACATGCCGACAGGGAAAAAATAATTAATGTAATATTGTGTCATTAAAACTTAAAATACATATACATTAAAGGAGTAAAAAGTATTTTACGAAAACATGCTAATTATTTAACTTTGGTTTCTGTATTTTCCCATATATTTTGTGAGTTTTATTTAACATGCCAATCCTTATGGCTTATGAGTGGTGTTGTACTCAGCATGATTTATGCATTCGAATATCTTCACGAGATTCAATATCTATGGTTACACTTGTAAAACTTATGTATTGCAGTAAATTATCATGGAACACAAAGAAAAAGAAATGTTTATACCATAATCCGCAAGGGTTAATCCACACAATTTTTGCTCTGATGTTCGTGAAAGAGGTATATAAAGGAGGAAGACATTATCAATGAGGTGAAGAGCTCATAGTTTTTATAGAACGCGTAATTGGGGGATATTGATTACTTCCCCCACCCCATGATTTCGTCTAAGGGGTGACCAATTGATATGAAAGTACTAAAATACCCTTTGGTTAATTAAAAAACTTTATGAAAATATTGTTATACCCTTTACCCTAAAACATTAAAATCAAAAACCAAAACATATATCCCCCATTTCTAACATTAGTTCCGGCAATCCTTTAGGTTTAGGTTTTCGATTTTTTTTTTCTTCATCGTTCTTCAACCGTTCCTTCTCTGCCGACTCCTCACTTTGATTTTTTTTACACGCCGAAAATTATGAAGACCACGCCGGTACTGAGTTCCGGCATGTTCGATATAAATATATCCATGCCGGTAGTCAAGTGAAAAAAAATCAAATTTCTGGATACTTTTCATCATGTGCCGACACAGAAATATAGGATGAATACCATGTCGGAAGTGAGTTCCGGCATGGTTATTTAGGATGAAGACCACGCCGGAAGTGATGAAGAACATGTCGGAAATGATGAAGACCATGCCGGAAGTGATGAAGAACATGTCGGAAATGATGAAGACCATGCCGGAAGTGATGAAATTCAATGCCGAAACTAAATGTCGGCATGCTCGATATAAATTTATCAATGCCGGTAGTTAAGTGAAAAAAAAATCAAGTTTCTGGATACTTTTCATCATGTTCTGGCATAGAAATTTAAGCAAAAACCATGCCGGAAGTAGTTCCGGCTACCCCCCCCCCCCGGATAGTGGTAAACAAATTTTGAAAATTATGAAGACCACGCCGGAAGTGATGAAGACCGTGCCGGTACTGAGTTCCGGCATGGTTATTTATGATGAAGACCATGCCGATACTTGGTTCCTCAGTACCGGCATGGTTATTTAGGATGAAGACCACGCCGGTACTGAGTTCCGGCATGTTCGATATAAATATATCCATGCCGGTAGTCAAGTGAAAAAAAAATCAAATTTCTGGATACTTTTCATCATGTGCCGACACAGAAATATAGGATGAATACCATGCCGGAAGTGAGTTCCGGCATGGTTATTTAGGATGAAGACCACGCCGGAAGTGATGAAGAACATGTCGGAAATGATGAAGACCATGCCGAAAGTGATGAAGAACATGTCGGAAATGATGAAGACCATGCCGGAAGTGATGAAATTCAATGCCGAAACTAAATGTCGGCATGCTCGATATAAATATATCAATGCCGGTAGTTAAGTGAAAAAAATAATCAAGTTTCTGGATACTTTTCATCATGTTCCGGCATAGAAATTTAAGCAAAAACCATGCCGGAAGTAGTTCCGGCAATGCCGGCATGGGTTTTTGGTTGAATACCATGCCGGCACCGAGCTTTTTCAGCTGCAACAATGGTGGATTCAAAGAAAAAAAAAATCAAATTTTCAACCTCTTAGCAGCAATTCTCTCATCACAATCATCTTCCATTTTCAAAAAAAAAATTCCACTCAATTTTTTTTTCCCTCCTTCTACTCCTCACTCACACAAATTAAAATAAAAAATCAAACTAATTTATCCCCCAAATACTTAAGAATTTACTAATTAAAATTAATCACTAATTAGGATTAGTGAGGGCTAGATTAGGAATTAAAAAAATAATTACATAGGGGGTCACCAAAATTGCTATTGGGACACCGTTTTTGTCTTGTAGCATATCCCCCAATTAGTTTTGATATCCCCAATTGCGCATTCTTTTTATATGGTGAATCTCAAAATCTATCTAGTTAGATGTTGTTTACTAGACTTGTCGTAATTTATTGAAAAATTGTTTTTGATGGTGCCTAAGTCATTGTACTTAGGTATGGAATATTTGAAATTATTTTTCAATCTTTCATGTATTCTTCTTTTTGTATCAATAGAACTTTAAAGATTTCATCTCAAAAAATAAGTATATATATATATATATATATACATGTAAATCTAAATGGGTAATTTATTTAGGGTGCATTGTAACCACGATTACTGGAAGATCAATTTTAATTTGAGAACAAATATATATAAATTCGCTCTCTAAATGACTTTTTCATCTTCATAATAACTCTTGGCTTAATCGAGTTAATGTCAGTGTTTATTTATTTCTGGATGTGAATAGTAAGTTCTCGAAAGCAGCACATACCCGTCCTAAAATCTAACAGTTGATCCCGACGTCACCTAAATATATTTTTTTTGCGTCATTTTGACCTAGATACTAACCCAATTTCAGGTCAGTAGTAAGTTTCCTCATACTAATAGTTTGTATTGTTACTTATTTTGCATCATTATGTTTATGCAAGGACATATCTAGATGTTCTATTTTATCCCCAAAAAATATCCACTCTTCGTTAAGTTCCATATTAGTTTCAGATAACATTGTATAATATGTCATTAACTTAGATGTACGTATCCTCATAAGCCATTTAGGTCCAATTTTGAGATTTTATTGGGATTGTCCATATATATTGACGATGGTTGGAAAACACTACACCATTTCCAGGATTTTGTCACAGGCTATAACCGTTACTGATGAGATTTGTAACGGTTAAAACCTGTTCTAAATAGGCCGTAATAAATAATTGTGAATCGCTTTTGTAACGGTTTTATCTGTGACATTGGCCAACTACAGTCACATAAAACAACCGTTACAATAATTAATAGCAATGATTGACCTAATTTTATGATAGCAACACGTGTCATATTTGTAACGTTTACCTTAACGGTTTTAACTGTTACTCTCTATTTACCACAATTAAGTGAGTGACACGTGTCTTAAAGAGTCACATATATGACAACGGTTATAATTGTTACTGAATCCTTGCAACGATTGATTCAACGACACGTGTCCGATTTTGTTACGAATATAATAACACATATTAGTGTTGCCATTATTTTATAACGATTTCTTATTGGACACGTGTCGTCTGTTTGTCACGGATTTTGTGACAATTAAAACTGTTACTCTCATTTGTAACAACAGTAAGATGACGACACGTGTTGTTTTTACTTCACAATTTTGTTACACTTATTTCCGTGACAATTCTTTCAATTACTACATAAAAAAGGGTAGTTGAGGTCATTGTCATGGACCTGGACTTCCAGAGGCCTGTAACACAAACTAAAACTGAACCTAGAACACATGCCTACAATTTCTTACTTTTCAATCTGCCGTTCATGCATTCTAAAAAAAAAATACACAATTATCGTTCATACATTCGTTACGATGACAAGCACAACATAATCGTTCCATTATGAAATTTAACCCAAAAGAATTCAAAAGCTCCTTGGGAGTAATGATGCCCCTTAATGATGCGTAACCTGTCAACAATAAAAATTGAACATGTTAAATGACAGAAATGTTGGATTTTAGAAAGGAAATATGTTTTCTGTAAATGAAACATAACACAAGAAAATTATTCTGTAAAAGTTCAGAATTGTTTAAGCTGAAGGATAGGTAACACAGTGATGAAGATACAAGCTGCAAAAGGAAACAACTCACTCTCTATGAAGCAGACAACAAATGTTGGTCCAATTCCTTTAAAGTATCGTGGTCCTTTCTTCCTTTGTTGAAAGTTATAATTGTCAGGCTCTGTAGATATGAAAACAAGCACGCATCTATCACCAGTCCATCAGGTATAGTTTCTTTAACATGATACAAATAGATGGTCCATATGATTTAAGAATAATAAAAAAAAACATCCATTAAATTTGCATTCATTTGGTGAACCCATGTGTATGGGAGAAAAAAGTACACTAACCTTAACCATTGTCTCATAAATGGGAGAAATGACTTGTTCAAGGCAATACAGAGAACCATTATCACCGGTATAGCTAACAGCTGGTTGCGCCTCCCCATGGTCCAATATCGCAGTCAGCTCTTTTGCCATCTGCATACCAAAGAAACTCGGAACTAAGAAGGCAGGTGTGGAATTTTCAAAACTCAAGGACATCATTAAGCCGTACATTAGATTAAAGACTTGGAAATCCATCTTAGTTAAAAAATTGTGCCAGCAGCCCTTTAATAATGATCACATATATTTCTGAAGGACAAGGTTATCACCTGAATCAAAATTTTCAAGTCAAGAACTCATCATATGTAAAAAAATTAAAAATCCCAATTAAGATCCTAACCCAAAACTTATCACAGTTAATAGATATAAGTCTTAGCAGAGAATCCACAAACCTCACCAATTACGAATCCTTACCAATCAAACTTGTCGGTTGCCATTCATATGGAGGTCCATAGTTGCATCCCTTGCCAGTTCTATTTTTATCCCCACCTGCAAAAATAAACAAAAAGTGAATTCAAAGAAATAATAGCACAACACTTAAACTTAAGCAATTCAACCATGGAGTTCCATACAACACTTTATGTTATTGGTACCTCTACATTGGTTGAACCAGGACTCTCATTTTCACCCGAACAATAACAAATTACAAAAAAAAAGAAAAAAAGTAGATTGACAAAAAAATAACAGACATACCTTCACTTAGCGGCAGCTTGATGCATACGCCATCGAAAATACAAAACAAATTGATATGTCCTCCACAGCCGTGGGATCAGGTTGCGTATTGGCATTTGCTCAGGGATATTACTTGTGTCATCTGCAACAAATTTGGACCTATATGAACTTCCAAAACAAGGTATTATGAGATAAAGCATCTCACATCACAAAAAATAATCATCTAACATGTGCACTTGAACAAAAAAAAAAAGAATTTAGGACAACAAAGAGTTAACCATCTGTTTGTCGCAAAGACACTTTATTTGAGTTTCCAATTGGACTCATAAAATATGGCGCAACTTTATGAACAAACGCAACTTGAACCTGTGATGTTACTGTTGGCGAAAAATGTAACAATAGTCATAATAATTGAGAAGAGAATACTTAGCTTGATTGATGATGGAACCGCGAACTAGTAGAGGCGCGTATGAGATACACTGACCTAAAGGTAATATTGCCTGCTACTCCTATGAGATGCTATAGCAGTTGGCAAGTCACCTCCAGGATACAACTACTGTAGTACTCCTCTATGTAGCATACATAGAAAGTACTCTAAGAACTTGGCAGCGGAGATAAGCTAAAAAACTTAAAACAAAGTTGATAGTAAAACTTTCAGAAAACAGAGGAAGAGCAGAAGAAGAGATGTTTCTCAGTTGTGTGTAATGATCTAGAAAACCCTTCCTTATATAGTGTTTAGGACGTCATAAACAAGAAGGAAAAAACATGCAGAGAACCCATGCATATGACAGAAAAACTGACACGTACTGGTAATGTTTTGTTAAAGATAGTGTAATACAAAGTCAGACATTGAACAAGGTGTAGATGCTTTTGCTTTTGGCAGTCATAGAACGGAGTGTTTCTTTTCCCTTTTGCAGTCATAAAATAGAGTGTGTGTAGCACGCGTGTCAGACACATGAGACGAACACGTACAAACAAAGAATAAAATTCTTTCACATGTGTAAAAATCGCGTACGAAATTGTAGTAAAAAGATAGGTCTTTGAACCCACACCCCGACCCGACGGACGGCGTGCGTGCTTCGGTGCGAAGCACTGCGCGTACAAGAAAGGCAACCTTTCCATGGTCTAGGTCTTCCCCCTCACACAAAAGTTTGTAGACCCAAAGGGCCATGCCCTTTAGGCAAAACACAAGGTATTTATGTCTAATACTCTTAAGATTTTAGTCTATGTGAGACTATTGTTTTATCTATTCAAATTAAAAAACAACTAGTGGGCAATAGGTCTAGGGATCAAATCATGGTCCAAGTTTGTTCAAATCCGTTTTTTCTAACAGTTACAAACCAAAATCAAAGATTCGCAAATCTATATTGATTGCATACATCTCTTTCCATGGAAGACATAAAAGAACTAAGTTTAAAAATTAATATAAGCCTACAAGAGACTACCAAAACTAGATGAATCAACCTTAGTCATTTTGGATGCTTGAAAATAAACTTGATTATGTTTATTAAATTCTGACCAGATGAATCTAGAATTATCTAAACAGAACTAGGTATATTTACATGTTTCTAGAAAATTATTCTAAAGTTAGTTGAAGAGCGAGCTGTGAGCAATAAAATAAATCATTACATGTCACTATGGCCTCTTCAACAGATTGTTTTTCTAGAGGTATAAAACATACCTATATACCTTTTTTACTTCCATCTTCTTCTTGATTAGCAAGTGAATCATATGAAGAGTGAGCTGTGAGCAGTAGCAAAGTTATTACATGTAACTACGGCCTTATCAACAAAAAGATACATTCTTTTCGAGTTCATTCCTCAAGCATTTAACATATGGCTCTACAACCTGGAACATTGAACTTAAAAGCCAACTAGTAGATTTTCATGGAATCTATGCAGTATAAACTTTCGATCATTGTTGAAATCTTTGGCTAGAAAACATGTGTTAATGATAGACAGTGCGTAGTGAATCACTAATACAGATTAGCAAGATGGACCACAAACATCAAAATAAATGAAAACACAAACCAATAATCAACGTAAAATCATTCCTCATGTATACAAAAAGAAATAACTACCAAATATTACGAAGATGGACCACAAAATGAATATAAATACAAACCAACAACCAACGGCAAATCAATAAGAAAATAAATTCCCTTTTCTGCAATACTATCCATTTGGTAATTCTTTTCTTGTCGTTCCTTTCCTTATAGGTAGAAAAAAGAAGAAGGACAATATTTTCACCTATGACCACCTATATCTTCTCCATTTTTTTTGAAGTTGCAACTAATCAAAAGTTAGTTCTGCCATGTACCAAATCTCGAAGACCCTAGATTCCAATCTTTTATCACCAATACACATAGGCCGTCTCTTTCCTCCAGACAGCCTAAACCCATAGCTCCTAGAAAGACCATCTACACAACCTTATACTACAACATATGATCATAAGAACTCTCTCACTTAATGACTCACATTCTCCTGGGGACCTCAAAAGATCAACATGTCCTTCCAATCTATTAGATAACTATGCAACATTGACCTCTAAAATTTGTTACAGATATAATCAGTTCAATCAATCTAAGTGTCGAAAATAAAGTAATCCAAAGAAAGCAATTTCAAGAAACTACTTATTCATAACTAACATCCCAATGCTTACTCCTGACCAGTTGAATTTTATCATAAGACTATCAAATTGACTTAATCTTAGCATATTGAAAAATGATTAGAAGATCCTAAAATCCAAGCTAAACTTAAAAGAGAAATTAGTGGTAAGCTTACACATACAAATATAAAAAAGTGATTGGAGATGAAAATCAAACTCCTGGGTTGAACGGCAAGTACCCTGAGACAGTGCTCTTGAATTTATCGAATCAATCCCAAGATAAGACGTCAAACGAGATGAAGATACAACACTGAACAATGGTAAAAGTGATTGTACACATCCTATTTTTGTAGGTAACCTAATGAAAGATCAAAATTTCAAAAAAGGGTCAGTGTCAAAATAAAAAAATCCTTCTCAGACAACCAAAAAATTTCCATCTTGTTATATAACACGCAATAATTATGTGGCCCACCATTATATTATTCGAGCGGAATCCAGAGAATTCCTTCCACCTCTTTAACCGACATGGGATAAGCATCATCGGGCAATTACTTAGCCATTTAAGATTATTAATATCCTAAACATTGCCACGTTGCTTCCTTGTACTACCCGCTCACTTCTCCACTAGCTATAAATAGCCTTTCTATCTCCACTTTGTTAAGGACTTGAAAAACAGCAATAAGACTTCAATACATTTCTCTCCATGTTTATTTGTTTCATACTTAATTTACCACTAGTATAATTCTTGCTTTTCACTAATTAATTAAGTGTTGATAACAACACGTTATCAGCACGAATAGCTCTGCTCTATACCGGCGATCAACTCGTTACTAATTAAAGAGGAACTTGTTGATGGAGAAATTAATCAAGCTGCCAATCACGGGAAGAAAATAAAGAGTTGATTGCATAAAGAAGAAGATACCTAAACATTCTTCTTCTCTCTATTTAATTTATTTTTCTTCATTGTTTATTTATGTATATTGCCTTGTTTATGTGTCTCACTTGATTCCTATTTTTGTGAGTGTTGGATATTGTTGGCTCATGGACGATGAGTTGGTTGCTCCACCCAATCCAGATTCCATTATGAGAAACATCATAATTACCACCACAACCAACACCAAAAGCATCATGATGAGATCGACATGATGGGATATCAATGGATTAAAACATGTTGCCACTTTGGGTGACTAATCAAATGTTTTACCGCTTTTAAAGCTCATATTTGTGGTGTTTTTTTTCTCGAATTTAGCAAAATATTTGAGTTCTGCAGCGTTTTATTATTTTCCTCCTTAGCCAACCAACGGAAGGTTTTTCCGCGTCCTCTTGGACAGCGTAGAGAATAAAATTACCTTTGTTGGTACACCAATGATTTTTGGTGTTAACAGTTTTAATATCGACAGATCAAGGAATTATTGCATCCTTGGGGATAGCAAAATTTTAACATTCCTTTGCCATAATAATCTCCAGAATTAAAAGTCGTTCCAATTAAGGTCGGAATGCGATGAAAATGAATACTGGGTTAACACGGTTAGCCATTCTCTATCAGCGGTCTTTGAAATAAGCTGCATTTGATATTGAGACAATTTTTTTTAAGAAATAAAAAATGTGTTTATATTTCAACTTTGATAAATTAATATTTTGTCGAGCCTAATGGACGAAATTGGAGATTTGTCGGTGTTATTTCACCATTGATATTTGTGGAAAATAGTTCGGCTTGATTTTAGAGAAGATATATTCACCGTATATAATATAGTGGTGAGCAATAAGGAGAGCCGCATATTTTACGCCCTTATGTGTTCCCGCTAGCTTTATGGCATGCATTATATGCATCAGCGAGCTTTAAAGAGATAGTGCTTAATTTGCACTTTGTATATGTTGTGTCAACAACACCGAGTGCTGCAAATGTTAACTGCGCCTCGTAGATATACAAATGTCGAGAAATAATGAGTGTCGCATTTTTTTAAATGGTATTTAGAGTTAATATCATGTTTTCTTGTTGCCTGAGCTATTACCTAAAATCCTGAATTTGGTGAATTAAATTTGCAACAGTACCTATGCAAATAAGTTTAAAATCTTTGGCAAAGAAGGAAAATACAATTGTGGTAGGCATATTTTTGAATATGGGAACCACAATAGTTCTCGGGTTTAAGAACCTGATAAACCCCGTACCACCAAAAGTGGAGAAATACGAGAAGGTAGCATAATGATTGGTTTGAATAATCCATATTTGAGCCTGGTAGAACTCTGCTATCGTTGTGACATAAAAGACGCAGTACGTGCACCTGGAGTGCTTTTCATTGTTGTTGATCTCTATCGGTCGTCTTGGCAGGACTGGGACTGATATTGAGATAGTTTCTATGGTCATATAATTCGTTTACAATTTAATGTTAATTTTACATGGAAATGTAAATTATTAATTTATTCCAGCTGGACAGTAAACGAGAGAAGAAACCTGATCAGTCACCTCTCCTGGGCTGCATGTTATCGTTTTTTTTTCTGCACCCAGTTGCTCCCTTGATAGGTAGAGTAATGCGGAACTGGATGTTCTGGTGATGAGACATTCCCGCCTAAGGATCAGGGGGATAATCGTCGACGATATTGGTTAATTCCAATTGTGTCTCATCTAAATTCTCACACCGAGAAATGCCTGAGGTGTTGGAGATTACTCTATTGCTAGATTTAGCAAGAGTACGCTTGCTTGATTCGGCATAAATTAAAATCCTTGCAAGGATTTCCATGTAATCGCAGCAAATATTTCGTCTGGAAATATGCTTCGAAGCATAGACGAAAACCTCTAGTTCGAGGTATGCCAATCTAATCAGATAACGTCCATATTCTCTTTGAGTGATGAGTTGATATCTCTCCTGATGAGGAGCACATCCATAAAATTTGTGTTTATATCTCATGGTGAGGAATATCCGCATGTTAAATCTTGGTACCAATGGATTATGGTATCCTCATACTCTGGAGAATGATGTAAGATCGTTTATTAACTGATTAATAACTTGATTGTCGATAATATTCAGAGTAGCTACTGAAATCGATGTGGATGGTTATCCCCCTTTGCAAAGGAATTATCGACAAAGTTTATATGATTGGAAAATATGGATCTAAGTCCATATTGAGTTGTTCTATCACTTGTGTTTGCTTTCAGGATCTCAGTCCTAGCGTCCACGAATTTTAGTTCGAAAGCTGATGCTTATAAGAAAGCATAATGAGAGATTTAAGGTCGCTTGTTATATAGCGATAACCTTGACAACGAGTTTCCACGGACACTAACCAAGTTCATGGGAGTATGGTCTGGTAGTTGATCGGTTGTCAGCCGACAAATATAATTTCACTTTCTTGCTTCACTAAAATAAAGTAGTATGCAATAAGAAAGAGTTCGTATCCACAGAGAGGCCTTTGTTGTTATGTAAATTTCTAGTTTCTTAGTAACCAAGGGGGGATGTTGATTTTTTTCAAAATAATAAAACTAAAAGGAAAACAAAGTAATAATAAAGATAATCAATAAGGAGAGTATATTGGTCACGGGATAGTTTCATTCACAAACTCGAATTTTCAACAATGACTAGAATTGAAATTTTAATCTCTCATTTACTAAAAGTCCTAGAATATCTTATCGCAAGAGTATTCTGCTAATTCCCTGATTTCATCACAACCACATTAAAAGATGCATATGTGAATTCTTCCTAGAAAGCAACCTAAAGTGTAAAAGCACAATTAGATTTAACTCCCTAAAAGCAATAAGTTTTCTGGAATAAGACTAATCAAGGCAATCAAAATGTGTAAAAGCACTAATTCGATTTAACCCAAGTTATGATTCATATGTGAATAGTAGAATATATCACTACAAGCACTACCCACATTTATGCTACTCAAAATCAGGGATAAACAACGTTTTCGTATTGAAAACCCTAATATAGCTCTAGATATGAAAGCAAATCGGATTGATTCCGGACTCAACCAAACAAACAATCAAATCATAAATCAATATTAACAATGAATCATAAACAATAAACTTGAGACAAAACTAATTCATTGATTCAAAACTTATTTGTGAAATCCACTTATTATCCCATAACCAATAATAGGTATTTAGTTACTCATGATATTTTGATTCAACATAATTATTATCATAAATAAAATGAAGAACATAAAAATAAATGAAAGCAAACCCTAGGCGTAGTTCTCTGCAAAAAGCTCCCGTAGAAGAATAATTATTTTTATAGTTGTAAAAACTTTTCCTTTTTGTAGCTTTTCATCTCTCCAAAATTAGGTCTCCAAAGCCCAAAGTCCATCCCCAAGAAGTCCACCAAGCCCAAGTGTGAGAGAAACCCATGTAGAAAATCTGTCCCCAAAGTGGTTGTCGGAAAACTGGGGTTTTGGCCGGAATTCTCGCCGGAATCCGGCGCGGTAAGTACCTCTGATGACCGGAATAAGTTAAAAATCACCGGTGGCAGTTCAGTCAACCGAGTCAGGTACCTGGACATCTCATTCAGATCTGACTCAGTGCTAACTCAGCTAAATGGCTTTGGCCTTAGCCATTGCACATGCTTGCTCTTGCTGTCCATCCATGATGGATGGACATACTACAATTGCCGCAACATCAATTCCTTCCATTCCCTGTTTACACAACATACATTACCACATGTTTCTAAGCATTCATCTATATTCATTCTGCAATTACCCAAACTGCACCTGCCACTTCATTCTTCAATTGCAGTATACAGCAACAGCATCAACACAGCTTAAGCACATTTCCTATAATTCCCAGAACAACCCAATTTAAACCTTGCAAATCTCAGGCTCGACCATTCAGTTAACCTCATGCATTGAAACACAAACCACAAAACCCATTTGCAAATGCAACAATTACACCTCATCTATCCCCAGTATCTATTCCACCTCCAACTGCAGCTGCTAAACAAGTTCAACTGCATAATCACTGCCATCTCAGGAAATTCAGAACTCAAAATCCACAACAATTAGAACACTGGCAGCGACGACTAACTCTTAGCTTCATATATCCATTAGTGACATTCTCTTTACTTCATTGCAGCCTCCATATTTCTGCAGCTGCACCTGTCCTAACATTCATCTGAGGACTGCATACACACCTGCAATACCAACTCCAGCTGCTGCGACTCCTTAGCCTGAAATCTTACAGCTTCAACTTCTTTGATCCACCTGCAGAAGTCAGCTACAACTCCCCCTGAACTCAGTTGCATCTATTTCAATTCATAGCTAGCTAACCACTACTACAAAATCACTGCAGCAATACTCAGACTTCAATTCTTCTTAGCACCACCAATCAGTTCTGTAGCTAGACTGCACAACATCACATTCCTCCATCTAAGCTGCAGCTGCATAAACCATTGTCACATAACCAATCTCAGTTCCATTTCCCTGCCACAGAAACTACACCCACCTGAAGCAACATCATTTAATCCTGGACTTCCAATGAACCATAATTCCCTGCCAATCAGCCAAGTCGATCTCCTCCATCTCCCTGATAACCTTCTTCCCAGCTAAAGCAACTGCGAGTTCCATCACCTCATAAAATCCATGGCAGCAAACTAACACCACCCTTTGTAGTAACAGCTCTTCCATGCATCTTCCATTCATTGCCAAGCTTCTAACTCAAGTCCCAGGCCTTTTCCAAACAACCACTGTAATGAGACCTGGAACCATTGCTACCAGCTGCACAAGGCCAAACAAGACTGCAGTTTCCTGGCCACTTTCTCCCTGCTGGCCTCAGCTTTTTAAATACACCACAAACCTTGTAAACAATCACAAGTCACAATTCCATTACAGCATCAATACAATGGACAGTAGCAACACTTCCTTTACGTTCTGCCAATTCTATCTTTATATTCTTTGTAACTCCATGTGCAGCTTCAATAGCAACCAGTCCACCTTCACAGTAACATTAGCTCCTAGGCAATGGCATCAGCTTCTCCTCCTCCTGGATCCATTTCTTCTCAAACTCGAGTTCTCTGTAAAGCAAAACACAAACCCATAGTTCTATTTCTTCCAAGAACTGCAATTCTTCATCAATCTGCGCTATTCACCACAGCAACAGCTCAACTCCAGCAACACAGTTGGACATCTCATTAAGCTCATTCCTTGGCTGTTAACTCGTATCACCAGCTCCATCTTCTTCAATTCGAACAAGCCATCAAAACCCATTCATTAATAAAGCTCAAATCCCCTTTTATTGACTGATGTTTGTCCAACACTCATAAACTCGAGCTTCATAAATAGTCCTTCTAGCCGACGAAATTCCTTCCAGATCCATCGAAACCCTTGACGCAGAGGCAAAGGAATTTACACTTCTTAGCTTCAGTCAAATTGCATCATCTCTTCTCCTCAATTTATTCATCTGATTTCAACCCTGAATTCCCTTCTGAATCGAACTCGGACTCCATTTCCTGCTCAGCTTCAACGGAAACGCCAACAGACCCAGAACCCCTCTCAATCTCTTCAATTCTTCTTTTAATGGCTGCAGTTTTTTCGATTACACTATCAACTTCATTAACTGCCTAGATCAAAACCCCTTTGAATACTCTGAGTGTCTTGGTCGATCTCCATGGACGCCTTATCTCAGTTTGTCCTCCCTGAGTTGTTCAATAACAACAATATTCTCCTGATTTGACTATGGTACAAGCACCACCATCTTCTCCATTGAATCTCTCAGGAATCAGCAGCAGCGGCCGCCGTTATTTCTCTTTACTCTTTCTGAATTTCACTCATTTTCTGATAGACATAGCCGCACTTTTACTCTCTGGATTCACACATAAATGATTGAGGAGAAGAATTTCTCTCACTCTCAGGGTTTGGTAATGATAAAAATCACTACAGGCACCCAGACTCAGATGAGGGCCACCTAACTCATATATGACTTGTCAGTTTCGCAAAACTACCAAGCTACTTCCTTTCTCAACACAACTGTCAGTCATGCAAAACTGACAGTTCATTCTTCCGCTCCTTTGCTGCGCAACCTTAGCCCGTTCCAAGTATAGTTCACATGTGAATTGACCACTTTGCCATTTATGCTCCAAATGAACGCTTCCTTTCGCCTTCCACCAACAATAGCCGTCTTTTACTCCTCATACTCACTTCTTTCCTTCAATTCATTCATCACTAAAGTAGTCATGCTTTTCAGACAAAATTCGCATCACTAAAGCCGACAAACTTTTCAGATAGGGATGAAGAAATAAAAGCAAATATGAGAAATAATCGCCTCCAATAACATTTGCACCTTTTGCCATGTTTCTTCTTCTTTTGCTCCAAATGACTCCAAAGTACCTAACAAACTCAAATTCAAACATAAGATACATATTTCACAAAATAAATAGCAAAGAAAGCATAAATACTCGATAATAAATAAGGTGTTTACAACACCTATCAAATTCCCCCACACTTAGACTTTGCTAGTCCTCGAGCAAATCAAACAAAACAATTCTAAAACAATTACATACAACTCCGTCTCGTCGAGGCTACGGTCACTTTAAGCATAAATAACAAGCCTTTGAACCCCTAGGTGTCCCTAGTGGACGAGTTTTAGTCTCGTGAAGGTTTACAAGAGGTCTGCCTACAAAACCTATATTTCCAACTCCGTCTATTTGTGAAAAATTAATGAACGAATCCAAAATGATTACAGGAGGAGGTACCTTGCGCAAATTCAGTTCATATTCAAGTAAATAAAGCTTTAATTAGATAGTCGAACAATCCACAATACTCGGAAACTAACAAACCACAATCACAATGAAAAGATAAAGAAGATGAAAATAGATGTAGATGTTGGCGAATGCTCACAAGTGTTCGATGTTTCCCATATCTGTCTGAAGGTCACTTCCATGATGAACCTATGAATCCTATTGGATTGAGCCACTGGTCAATTCTAGTGTCAACACACTGGCATATACAAGGGAACCAGTGGCCAACAAACTTATTTCTACATCAACTCACTGGCATATACAAGGGAACCAGGAGTGACTTTATTCAACAATAATATTTTTTCTTTTCTTTTCCATTCTTTTCACTACTTGAATCATTGATAAATCTAATTCTAATATGTACCAATAATTACAAAGTTAAAAATTACATACTAGGCAAGCGAGCGACAAGCTGTGCCGCTAGCCCTTTTTGAATAGCAAAACCTATCCTATTAAAAATAAAATCTCGTGAGCCAGGGGTCATTACATTCTTTGCGCATGACTTTCGGACCCTCTTGAGTAGTCCAAGCGCTCCGGAGCCAAATAGCCAAAAGTATCAAAAGCAAAGGGGACGAAAGCATGCCCATTGTCAACACATGCTTTCTCATGCTTCGATATCTTACTCGAGGCGACCTTTAGCTCGCTCGCCCGATCGTAAAGGTGCCATGTCCAATGCCTACCAAAGGAGATACCCCGGTGAGGTCAACACATGTGTGTTTCCCATTAGCCCATCCAAAAATAAGAACATCGGCTGGTCTTAGTGTCGATCTCCCTTCAAGTGGGTCTCGTCGGGAAATGCACAGTGCTTCTTTCTTTCCGAAATGCCGGACCTCCACAAGACATCATACAAAATATCCCTCACATGATCATGTCTATATTTATAACCAGGGTCTACTTTACAATGAACTGCATGTTCACCATATGAATCCAAGCAACCTGTGATGCAAGCAGGGCAGCGAGAGTCAGAGGGATAAGAGGGATCATTCTTTTCACTTTTTTTTCTTTTTTTTTAGAGGGCATGATTAGATCTTTTGGATCCAAGCGTATGCTTCTTGTCAGCAAGTACATGATAGTTGCCTTGGATCCTGCATTCCACGCTTGTTTAGGCGACGGAGACAAGGACTACGTTTCACACATACTGCTATCCAAGTGTCATTTTTTTTTATTCCGTTTGGTCTAATTGGTCGGTCTCTTTTTTCTTTCTTTTTCTTTTTCTTTTTCTAGCAACTCAATCACTCTAATCATCCTAGCAGCAATAACAACTCGATTTTTAGTGACCCACCAAAGCACTTAGAGAACAATAGATAAATATGGAAAAACAAAAATAGAATGTGATATGGTGATATTCCGAGATATGGTAACAACTATCATATTATTTGTGATTTCTAAGCTATGTTCGTTCCTTTTAGTTAATTGGTTCCTCAACTCCTGCAATCAACATGGTTCCATCCACTAATGGTGTCATCCTAAAGGCACAAGTTTCTAGATTCCGGAGTTCAAAAAGCACAAATGTTTTCCTTGGTTTTCTATTTTTCTGATTTTTTTATTTTTTCTTTTAACTAAAAGCATAAAATAAACTATACAAACATATAAATGCTCCCCCACACTTAAACTTTACATTTTCCTCAATGTAAAATTGACTCGTCCAAAGAAAGTTCAAGGTGGGAAATTATGAAATGATATGCAAAAACAAGAAAATAAAGATAAAATGCTTAAAGAATAAAAAGATAAAGGTAAAGATACAAAACCGGTGGGTTTCCTCCCACTTAGCGCTTGGTTTAAAGTCGTCAGCCCGACTATCTCCTTGCTTTCTATGACTCCTCCAGAGGGAGTGCATCCAAAAAATTAGCTCCTTCCACCACTTCGGAAGTGAAATTCTCATAATATGGTTTCAACCGGTCCCCATTAACTTTAAGTTCCTTGCCTGTAGCTATGCTACGAATTTCTACTGCACCATGAGAAAACACATTAGTAACAATAAAAGGTCTGATCCATCATGACCTTAATTTACCCGGAAATAAATGCAAGCGAGTATTAAATAAAAACACTTTCTGTCCAACACAAAATTGTTTTCTAGAAATCATAGTATCATGAAAGGCCTTCGTTTTTTCCTTATAAATGCGAGAGCTTTCAAATGCATCATTGCGAAGCTCCTCTAGCTCTTGGAGTTGTAACTTTTTTTGCTTTCCAGCCCCATCCATCTCCATATTGCATTACTTAATCGCCCAAAACGCTTTATGCTCAATCTACACGGGTAAGTGACAAGGTTTACCGTACACAAGCCTAAAGGGAGACATCCCAATAGGTGTCTTGTATGCGGTTCTATATGCCCATAGAGCATCATTAAGTCGCATGCTCCAATCTTTCCTTGTTGGATTCACCGTCTTTTCTAGAATGGATTTCACCTCTCGGTTAGACACCTCGGCTTGTCCATTTGTTTGAGGATGATAAGGTGTTGCAACCTTGTGCGACACATTGTACTTCTTCAACAAGCTTTGTAAAAACCTGTTGTTGAAGTGAGAACCTCCATCGCTAATTATGGCTCTTGGAATTCCAAACCTTGCAAAGATATTAGTTTGCACAAAATCTGAAACAACCTTGGAATCATTAGTAGGGGTGGCCTTAGCTTCCACCCATTTAGAGACATAATCAACAGCAAGTAAGATGTAATAATTCCCATGTGAGTTGACAAAAGGACCCATAAAATCAATACCCCATACATCAAAAACTTCAATACATTGAATAAAAGTTTGTGGCATATGATTTCGGGCACCTAGATTGCCTGTTCTTTGGCACCTATCACAAGTTGTACAAAATATGTATGCATCCTTAAACAAGGTTGGCCAATAGAAACCGCTTTCAAGTACCTTGTAAGCGGTTCTTTTACTTCCAAAATGTCCTCCGCAAGCATAGGAGTGACAAAATGACAAGATAGAATTAAACTCGGTTTCGGGAACACACCTTCTTATTACTTGGTCGCTGCCATGTTTCCATAAGTATGGATCATCCCATATGTATCGATTCCCTAAAATCTTAAGTGTGTCCCTCTCAGCACGAGACAAGTTCTTCGGGATTTGTTTAGTTACCAAGTAATTCACAATGTCTGCATACCATGGTTCTCCAAAGGCAATTGAGAATAGTTGCTCATCCGGGAAACTTTCACGCAATGGGATAGCTTCCTTGTCCACAGAAAGATGGCTCAAGTGATCCGCAACGGTGTTCTCAATGCCCTTCTTGTCTTTGATTTCAATATCAAACTCTTGCAAGAGTAAAATCCACCGTATGAGCCTTGGTTTCGCTTCTTTCTTCATTAGCAAGTACCTAAGAGCTGCATGGCCAGAAAAGACAACAACTTTTGTACCAATTAGATAAGAGCAAAATTTTTCCAAAGCAAAAACAATAGCTAAGAACTCTTTTTCAGTGGTTGTGTAGTTTTGTTGGGCTTCATTTAACGTTCTAGAAGCATAGTAAATAGCATGAGGTATCTTCCCCTCACGTTGCCCAAGCACCGCACCAACCGCGTAGTCACTAGCATCACACATTAGCTCAAACGGCTTGCTCCAATCCGGTGGTTTAATGATAGGGGATGAAATCAAAAGTTCTTTCAAACGATTGAATGCCGCCATACACTTCTCATCGAAGTTAAAAACCACATCTTTTTGCAATAAATTGCAAAGTGGTGATGCTATCTTGGAAAAATCCTTGATAAACCTACGATAGAAACCTGCATGACCAAGAAAAGAGCGTATCTCCCTCACTGTAGTGGGAGGGGTTAGAGCACGAATAAGGTCTATCTTAGCTTTATCAACTTCCAAGCCCTTAGAAGATATTATATGGCCTAAAACTATGCCCTAAGTTACCATGAAATGGCACTTCTCCCAATTTAGCACAAGATTTGTTTCAACACATCGTTCAAGGATTAAGGACAATTTGTTCAAACATAGGTCAAATGAATCACCAAAGACACTAAAGTCATCCATAAACACTTCAATGATGTTTTCAACATACTCGGAGAAAATACTTACCATACACCTTTGAAAGGTAGATGGAGCATTGCACAAGCCAAAAGGCATCCTTCTATAAGCAAAAGTATCGAAAGGGCAAGTGAAAGTGGTTTTCTCTTGGTCCTCCGGTGCTATCACAATTTGATTATAACCTGAATAGCCATCAAGGAAGCAATAATAAGCATGTCCAGCTAAACGTTCAAGCATTTGATCAATAAAGGGTAAAGGAAAATGATCCTTTCTAGTAGTAGCATTCAACTTTCTATAATCAATACAAACCCTCCAACCGGTTTGCACACGAGTTGGGACAAGTTCGTTCTCATCATTTTCTACCACCGTTACCCCTGATTTCTTTGGCACAACTTGTACCGGGCTCACCTACTTGCTATCGGATATGGGGTAGATAACACCCACTTCAAAAATCTTGAGTATCTCCTTTTTCACAACTTCCATCATGGGAGGGTTAAAACTACGTTGCGCGTCCCTTGTAGGCTTTGCATCGTCCTCCAAACGAATCTTATGCATACAAACGGCAAGGCTTATACCCTTGATATCGGCGATTGTCCATCCTATGGCCGTCTTGTGCTTCCTTAACACCCTTAGAATTTTTTGCTCCTGTAATTCACTAAGCTCGTTAGAAACAATCACAGGTAACTCTTCATTATCACCTAAGTACAAGTACTTTAAGTGACTTGGAAGAGGTTTCAATTCCAACTTTGGAGATTTAACAATAGAAGGTAAAAGTTGTTCATCACTGCGTGGTAAAGAAATAAAAGAGATATTGTGAGTTTCCGGACATCCTTGTAGTGAGTTGAGATCACCAAGGGATTCCTTAACTTCGTTACCACACTCAACACCATCATCCATGGTTGTAGTTAAAACAGTTTCCAAAGTATCATCACGATTCAATTCAAACACTTGTTGAGCCAATGTATCCAAAACATTAACGGAGAAACAAGAGTGGACATCACTAGGATATCTCATCGTTTCGAAAATTTTGAAACGTATTATTTCTCCATCAAACTCCATGGTCAATGTTCCCTTGTCCACATCAATAATGGTTTTCGCCGTTTTCATGAAGGGACGCCCAAGTAGCAATGGAAGATACAAGTCCGGTGAACCTTCATACATCTCTAACACACAAAAGTCAACTGGGAATACAAGTTGATTAACCTGCACAAGAACATCCTCAACAATACCCATTGGGTATACATTAGAACGATCGGCTAATTGTAACACAATTCCAGCCCTTTTCAAAGGACCAAGATTAAGGGAATTATACATAGATGCAGGCATAACATTAACGGATGCACCTAAATCCAACATTGCTTTATTAAAAGTAGTGTTACCAATTGTGACGGGGATGTCAAAGCTACCCGGGTCTTTGCATTTCAGTGGGAGTTTGTGTTGTAAGATTGCCGAAGCATTCTCCCCCACACTCAACACTTCATTACCTTTGAGCATGATAGGTGTAGAATACACCGTATTTACTATCTAGTATTTATGCTTTCTTTGCTATTTTTCGTGTGAATTATGTATCTTATGTGTGAGTTTGAGTGTATTAGGTGCTTTGGAGTCGTTTGGAGCAAAAGAAGGAGAAATTATCCATTTCACTGCGAACACTATCTAGAGCCCGGTACTGGTTAAGGGGCATCTCTTTGGAGGAATATTAAACAAAATCCAGTCAAGGTTAAGGGGTAGCCATTTGGATGTCCCTTATCATCTGAGCAGGTGTAGATAGCCTGGGGTGTTGAATAGTAGGGCGTTTAAATCCCACCCAAATCAATACAAACCTAAAATCGAGAGTTCTTCTCATTCTTATAGTCCACCTGAAATTGAGAAGAAAAGAAAGAAAAGCAGCACAGCTGCTGAAATTCAGATCGAGAAACCGAGAAATTGAGAGTTGTAATAGTCGTTGTTGGTGATAATAAAGGGATAATGAAGCTCGTATGTTGGTGGTTGGATCTGCTTGAAGAATAGAGATGATTTTCAAAGCTTAATGGAGGATATGGTGAGATGGGATTTGAGTTCTCAGAAGAAATGGGTGGAGATAGGGTTCTGAATTAGGATTTGGGTTTGATCTTGGTTGAAGAACGAGAAGAATTCGAGTATAATTTGTTGTGAAATTAAAGATGGGTTCAAGGTAAATCTGTTGAGTGCCATGGGTTCGTGGTTTGAGTGAATGATGCTGGTGATTCTCATGCATCAGCTGAAGGATGGAGAGATGCAGTTATGAGGCTGTGGTGGTTTGAGCAGTAGTGCCGTGGTGCCTGTAATGGAGACGACAAAGGATGGGTCGAGACAAAATCCGGTAACTTGATATTTGTTTGATGGCTAAAGTCGAGAGCTGGAGTTGAAGCTGGTAGCGTGCATGGCAGTGATCAATTTGGTGTTGGAGAGTGACGGATTATGGTTCATTGCAGTCAGTGGGAGGCGGAATTCAACAGAGTATTGGCAGAGGTTATAGAGGCAGGTGAGATGGTAGTGCAAGTGTTGCCGCTGCCGATGGTTGTTGGACTGGCTGAGAATACTCAAGAATGGTTGCAAATATGGAACTGAGCTGCAGAGAGTTAGTGCTAAGAGTGATCGATGATGAAGTTCAGCATAAGGCATGCAGCTGCATTGAGCTAATGAAGTTGAAAATATGCCATGAACTAAGCTGTGGGTGTTAACGGTAGAAGCATGGAGCTGAACTGGTGGTCTGTGGTTGGCTAGCGAGATGATATGGAACTGCTGCGTAAGAGTGGAGCTATACAGGAAGGTCGAAGCAATACTCAAGTCTGACTTTTGTGAAAGGTGTGGTCGATGGATGTTTACTGAGCTGCTGTTGACAGCCATTGGAAATGGCATGCATGGTTATTATGGAACTGACGGAAGGAGGAATTAATGGAGATGCTTCCACAGTGACGCTGTGATACTCGAGTTGGGGAATTGATAACGATGGTGATCGTGGCTGTAAGTCCATGGTCATTTGGTTGGCTACAGCGCACTGACATAGAGAACTAAGCAGCATATGAGGGATGCAGCTACGAAGAGAACGTGCTGGTGAGCTTGGCATTTACGTGCAATGAATGATGAATGAAGGCTGATGTTGTTGTTGATACCATTGGATGGCAGCGAGAATTGAACTGTAGCTACACAGGAGAAATGATGGGTCACTTCCGTTCGATATTGAGAGTAAGAGAAGCTGTTCCGGGATTGTGGAGAGAACATATGACGAGTACGGCCTGAGTTGAGAATGGGGAGAAATGGGCTTCTCCCATACGCAAGCCAGTAATACATGGGCTGGGATTCTACAGACGCAAGTAGCCTTAACTTCTTTGCTTGGGTTCATGCGATATTTTTCCTGCCAAGCCTTGGCCATGGGAATTACAAGAGTTTTGGCAACCTACTTTGGTCCGGGATTTGATGCACGGGACACAATTCTAAGGAGGTGCACTTTCCTATTTTTGCTAGGTTTCCTAGTTTTCTTAAAGAAGAGATTACAAAACTCTATATATAGGGAAGCCTAGGCATATCTTTATCTAATATTATTAATATATCTCTTCTACTTTGTTCTAGGGTTTTACAACATGATAGAGTTTCTTTTTCTTCTTGTGATGAACTCCTTGAATATGAGTACTTAATTATCTTTTGGTTATGGAATAGTTGGATTTCACATAATATGATTCTTTGATTCAATATATTAGTTTTGTCTCATATTTATCGTTTGCAATTCTCTGAAAATATAGTTTTATGATTGATTGATTGTTTTGTCAAGATGCATATTGGTAGAACTTCTAATCACATCTATTGCTAGTTTAGGGTTTATTATACGTAAAAGTGATATTCCTTGAATACAAGTAGCATAACATGATTATATTTTGTAGTGATATATTCTTATGATCATATGTGAATCGTAACCTTTGTTAAATTGAATTAGTGCGCTTTCCACGTTCAATTGCTTTGATTGGCCTGATTTCATAGAACTTAATGCATCTAGGGAATTAAACTTGATTAGTTCTTTTACACGTTAGGTTTTTCTCTTAGATAGAACTCATACTCGCATCTTTTAATGTGTTTGTTGATAACAAAAGGATATTTGCGGGATATTCTTGCGATCAAGGTATCCTAGGGATTTTGATAAAAGTTGAGATTAAATATCAATTCTAGTTATTGTGAAAAGCATATTTGTGAATGAAAACAAAATCCTTAACCAATATTTCTTCTATCTTATTTTTTTGCTTATTTGTTTATTTGCTTTTAGTTTATTTTACTTTCATAAAAATCAGAAAACCCCGGTATTTTATATAGGAAACCAAAACAACTTGACAACCTAGACCTCTCTGTGGGATCGATCCTTTCTTGCCCTTGCTATATTTATATTTTGAGTAGTAAGAAAGTGTAATTATTTTTGACGCTAACGACAGCGCATCAAATTTTGGCGCCGTTGCCGGGGAGGCAACGGTTGTCACTTGTTTGGTTTCTTATTTTTGTTTTTAGTCTTATTTTTGTTTTTCTTATTTTCTGGTTTTTAACCTTGGTTTGAGAATCGTTTTTCAGGTACCTATTATGGAAGGAGCATATTGGAGCAATCAATACGGTTATCAACCTCAACAACATTATGACAACTATCACCCTTATGGGGAGTACAATCAAAATCAATCCTTTGGTTATGATCAATACTCCACGTACCCTATGAGTTATTCTCATACATATCAACCTTCTTATGGTGGTTATGTAAGTGAGCAACCACAAGGAGGGAAGAATAGTTGTTTTCCTTTTAATATATCCTCTAGTTTGGTAGATGAGATGCAACGATTTATGGCCAGCATGGAGTCAATTTGTAGACAACCAAGCGTGGAACAACTTTCATCGACCGAATGTGCTAATAGTATGTTTAGCCCAATTTGTGATCGTAGTGATGATCATTCACCCATTCAAAGGGAAGATAATTGGCCTAGCAATACTGAGGTAAGTAATTCTACTTTGTCTATGTCGAATGAGTTTTACCAACAAATGGAATTCTATTTTCAGAGCTTGGATGGATCAATCCAAGAGCTTCAACAAAGTGTTTCGTATTTAAGACAAGGCATTGAAGAATACAAAGAGGACATGCACAATTCTGCGAAAGACCAATCTTTGGGAAGTGATAGCCAATCTTATGATAGTGAAGATGACTATGAAAGTACATCGCTTGAACCAATTTATGGTGACATCCCTGATGAGTCTACAATTGAGTCTTTTTGCAATCAAGGTGACGCGGAAAAGGACCAACCTTTGGAGATATTGGATGACATTAGTGTAGTTGACTCAATCCTTGATCTTTATAATGATCAAGAACCTATTCAAAAGGTATATGATTATGATGAAACTAGTGTTTTCCAAGATTTTGCAACATGGTTTGAGTCTAATGAAGAGGAGTATGTTGAGAATGGGACCATTATGACCAATATTATGGAAGACCCAATTGAACTTGTGAATGATTATAATGATGATGTTTATGTCGAGACTTTGGTTACGGCAGAAACGGATGAAGAATGGTTGCAAGGTTTAATAGAGGACCATGATATACAAGAGGTGAATAATTCACTTGAGTTTTTCAAGGATGAAGAGGATTCCGTGCTAAAAGAGATTGTGCAAGGTTTGTCTAACCCTTTGCCTATTGTTTCTTCTCCTTTACCTCTTATTGGTTTGAATTTATGTGCTTCAAAAATATTGTTGACTGATTTTATATCTCGATATCCGCCATTAGAGATACTTGATTCTCATACTATGCAGGTTTTGGACCATGAAACCGTGGAAGTACCCGACTCCTATATTCTTTATGCACTTTCATGTGTGGACAAGAATAAGTGTGGGGGAAACTTTTATCGGTTAATAGCTTCGTTTATGAATTTTATTACTAATATTTGTGTGAAGCTAGTGTTTTCAAAACAGGTGCTATGGGTGGATCCCCAACTTTTCCGATTATTGGTGTATGGGGAATGAATCTTACAAGAAGCAAGTCGGGCCGTCGACTTTAACACAAGCGCTAAGTGGGAGGCAACCCACCGGTTTTGTATCTCTTATCCTTTTGCTTTTTATTTTTGTTTCATTTATTTATTTTTTACTGTCTCATATCATATTTGCATCCCCATGTTTAATTTCATTAAGTCCGTATCTTAGAAGAGAATTATGACGAATACCTTTTCGTCAGAAAATTTCAGACTGCGCGTAGTTCAGTACAGAGACCATAACTATCAGACCGTTTATCCAAACACTGTGAAATTTTGACACTGTGTAGAAAACACGTAGGTGAACAACTTTTGTGAAATGGAGTTTTTCCAAATTCCTTACCAATTTGCACAGTTTTTGCGTTTTATCTGCTGTTACGTCGGAATTCAGAACTTTCGGTTTTACACATTGAGGACAATGTGAAGTTTAAGTGTGGGGGAGCATTTATATTTTTGAACTCCGAAATCTAGAAACTTGTGCCTTTAGGATGACACTATTAGTGGATGGAACCATTTTGAATGCAGGAGTTGAGGAACCAATTAACTAAAGAGGACGAACATAGCTCAGAAATCACAATTAACATGATAGTTGTTACCATATCTCGGAATATCACCATATCGCATTCTATATTTATTTTTCCATATTTATCTATTGTTCTCTAAGTGCTTTGGTGGGTCACTAAACATCGAGTTGTTATTTCTGCTAGGATGGAATAGAGTGATTGAGTTACTAGAAAAAAAAAATGAAAAAAAAAAAGGACCGACCAATTAGACCAAAACGGAATAAGAAAGACACTTGGAATAACAGTATATGTGAAACGTTGTCCCTGTCTCCGTCGCCTAAACAAGCGTGGAATGCAGGATCCAAGGCAACTATCATATACTTGTTGACAAGGAAGCATGCGCTTGGATCCAATTTGATCCAATCATGTTGTCTAAAAAAAAAAAAAGAGAAATTGGATCCAGTTTGATCCAATCATATAAAAAAAAAGAGAAGAAATTATTATTGTGTTGAATAAAGTCACTCTTGGTTCCCTTGTATATGCCAATTGATTTGATGTAGCATTCAGCACCAACAACTCAATCCAATAGGAATAGGTTCATCTTAGCAGTGACCTTCAGACAGATATGGGAAACATCGAACACTTGTGAATATTCGCCAACATCTACATCTTTATCCATCTTCTTTATCTTTTCATCGTGATTGTGGTTTGTTAGTTTCCGAGTATTGTGGCTTGTTCAACTATCTAACTAGAGTTTATTTACTAATAATTGAATTGAATTTGCAAGGTACCTCCTCCTGTAGTCATTTTGGATTCGTTCATTTATTTGTCACAATTAGACGGAGTTGGAAATATAGGTTTTGTAGGCAAACCTCTTGTAAACCTTCACGAGACTATAACTCGTCCACTAGGGACACCTAGGGGTTTAAAGGCTTGTTATTTATGCTAAAATTAACCGTAGCCTCGACGTCACGGAGTTGTTGTATTTTTATTTTGTTTGATTTGCTCGAGGACTAGCAAAGTCTAAGTGTGGGGGAATTTGATAGGTGTAGAATACACCGTATTTACTATCTAGTATTTATGCTTTCTTTGCTATTTTTCGTGTGAATTATGTATCTTATGTGTGAGTTTGAGTGTATTAGGTGCTTTGGAGTCGTTTGGAGCAAAAGAAGGAGAAATTAGCCATTTGGAGCGAAAAGGGCAAAAAGGTCATTTCACTGCGAACACTATCTGGAGCCCGGTACTGGTTAAGGGGCATCTCTTTGGAGGAATATTAAACAAAATCCAGTCAAGGTTAAGGGGTAGCCATTTGGATGTCCCTTATCATCTGAGCAGGTGTAGATAGCCTGGGGTGTTGAATAGTGGGGCGTTTAAATCCCACCCAAATCAATACAAACCTAAAATCGAGAGTTCTTCTCATTCTTACAGTCCACCTGAAATTGAGAACAAAAGAAAGAAAAGCAGCACAGCTGCTGAAATTCAGATCGAGAAACCGAGAAATTGAGAGTTGTAATAGTCGTTGTTGGTGATAATCAAGGGATAATGAAGCTCGTATGTTGGTGGTTGGATCTGCTTGAAGAATAGAGATGATGTTCAAAGCTTAATGGAGGATATGGTGAGATGGGATTTGAGTTCTCAGAAGAAATGGGTGGAGATAGGGTTCTGAATTAGGATTTGGGTTTGATCTTGGTTGAAGAACGAGAAGAATTCGAGCATAATTTGTTGTGAAATTAAAGATGGGTTCAAGGTGAATCTGTTGAGTTCCATGGGTTCTTGGTTTGAGTGAATGATGCTGGTGATTCTCATGCATCAGCTGAAGGATGGAGAGATGCAGTTATGAGGCTGTGGTGGTTTGAGCAGTAGTGTCGTGGTGCCTGTAATGGAGACGACAAAGGCTGGGTCGAGACAAAATCCGGTAACTTGATATCTGTTCGATGGCTGAAGTCGAGAGCTGGAGTTGAAGCTGGTAGCGTGCATGGCAGTGATCAGTTTGGTGTTGGAGAGTGACGGATTATGGTTCATTGCAGTCAGTGGGAGGCGGAATTCAACATAGTATTGGCAGAGGTTATAGAGGCAGGTGAGATGGTAGTGAAAGTGTTGCCGCTGCCGATGGTTGTTGGACTGGCTGAGAATACTCAAGCATGGTTGCAAATATGGAACTGAGCTGCAGAGAGTTGGTGCTGAGAGTGATCGATGATGAAGTTCAACATAAGGCATGCAGCTGCATTGAGATAATGAAGTTGAGAATATGCCATGAACTAAGTTGTGGGTGTTAACGGTAGAAGCATGGAGATGAACTGGTGGTCTGTGGTTGGCTAGCGAGATGATATGGAACTGCTGCGTAAGAGTGGAGCTATACCAGAAGGTTGAAGCAATACTCAAGTATGACTTTTGTGAAAGGTGTGGTCGATGGCTGTTTACTGAGCTGCTGTTGACATCCATTGGAAATGGCATGCATGGTTATTATGGAACTGACGGAAGGAGGAATTAATGGAGATGCTTCCACAGTGACGCTGTGATACTCGAGTTGGGGAATTGATAACGATGGTGACCGTGGATGTAAGTCCATGGTCATTTGGTTGGCTACAGAGCACTGACATAGAGAACTGAGCAGCAGATGAGGGATGCAGCTACGAAGAGAACGTGCTGGTGAGCTTGGCATTTACGTGCAGTGAATGATGAATGAAGGCTGATGCTGCTGTTGATGCCATTGGATGGCAGCGAGAATTGAACTGTAGCTACACAGGAGCAATGATGGGTCACTGCCGTTTGATATTGAGAGTAAGAGAAGCTGTTCCGGGATTGTGGAGAGAACATATGACGAGTACGGCCTTAGTCGAGAGTGGGGAGAAATGGGCTTCTCCCATACGCAAGCCAGTAATACATGGGTTGGGCTTCTACAGACGCAAGCAGCCTTAACTTCTTTGCTTGGGTTCATGCGATATTTTTCCTGCCAAGCCTTGGCCGTGGGAATTACAAGAGTTTTGGCAACCTACTTTGGTCCGGGATTTGATGCACGGGACACAATTCTAAGGAGGTGCACTTTCCTATTTTTGCTAGGTTTCCAAGTTTTCTTAAAGAAGAGATTACAAAACTCTATATATAGGGAATCCTAGGCATATCTTTATCTAATATTATTGATATATCTCTTCTACTTTGTTCTAGGGTTTTACAACATGATAGGTTTTCTTTTTATTCTTGTGATGAACTCCTTGAATATGAGTACTTAATTATCTTTTGGTTATGGAATAGTTGGATTTCACATAATATGATTCTTTGATTCAATATATTAGTTTTGTCTCATATTTATCGTTTGCAATTCTCTGAAAATATAGTTTTATGATTGATTGATTGTTTTGTCAAGATGCATATTGGTAGAACTTCTAATCACATCTATTGCTAGTTTAGGGTTTATTATACGTAAAAGTGATATTCCTTGAATACAAGTAGCATAACATGATTATAGTTTGTAGTGATATATTCTTATGATCATATGTGAATCGTAACCTTTGTTAAATTGAATTAGTGCGCTTTCCACGTTCAATTGCTTTGATTGGCCTGATTTCATAGAACTTAATGCATCTAGGGAATTAAACTTGATTAGTGCTTTTACACGTTAGGTTGTTCTCTTAGATAGAACTCATACTCGCATCTTTTAATGTGTTTGTTGATAGCAAAAGGAGATTTGCGGGATATTCTTGCGATCAAGGTATCCTAGGGCTTTTGATAAAAGTTGAGATTAAATATCAATTCTAGTTATTGTGAAAAGCATATTTGTGAATGAAAACGAAATCCTTAACCAATATTTCTTCTATCTTATTTGTTTGCTTATTTGTTTATTTGCTTTTAGTTTGTTTTACTTTCATAAAAATCAGAAAACCCCAGTATTTTATATAGGAAACCAAAACAACTTGACAACCTAGACCTCTCTGTGGGATCGATCCTTTCTTGCCCTTGCTATATTTATATTTTGAGTAGTAAGAAAGTGTAATTATTTTTGACGCTAACGACAGCGCATCAGAGCCTTTGCTTATTGGTACACAAGTCCTTCAACAATTTTTCATACTTGGGAACTTGCTTGATAGCATCAAGGAGTGGTATATTCACATGAATCTTCCTAAGAACGTCTAAAATCTCCTTTTCTAATTCCGCCTTCTTAGAACTTGCAAATCTGCGAGGAAAAGGTATAGGAGGAACATAAGTAGAAACCGGAGTTTTAGAGTTAGGAATTGGTACCTCGGGTGTTTGGGGAATTTCATCCCTCTTTTCTTCCAAAACCGGCTCCTTTGGAGCTTCCTCTTCACCCAAATCAGCAACTTCGGGTTGCACAAGTTGTGTACCACTTCTCAATGTAATTGCATTAACACCCTCTTTTGGGTTGATAGGTTGAGAAGGAAGTCTCCCACTATTTTGTGCCTTCAAATTGTTGATATCAACCTCCATGGAGCCTACTTGAGTCTGCAAATCTTTGATAGCACTCTTAGTTTCTTGTTGGCTCTCCTTGAACATGGTAGAAATACCTTGCATCATTGTATGTAAATTTGCATCGATATCGGAACCTTGAACCGATTGTTGTGGTTGCTGAAATTGTTGTTGTTGCGGTTGAAATTGTTGCTGTTGTTGTTGGAATTGTTGTTGTTGTTGTTGGAATTGTTGTTGTTGTGGTTGAAATCCACTCGAACGATTGAAGTTGGGTTGTTGGACCACACCTTGCTTGTTGGCATAGATGAAATTTGGATGATCTCTCCATCCCGGATTGTAGGTGTTGGAGTAGGGATCATACCTTCTTTTTTGGTTTGGAAAAACCGCACTAGCTTGCTCCATATCTTCACCATGTGAAGGTAAAATAACCGCAGCCATACTTTTCATCATATGCTCCATATTGTCCATCCTTTGATCACGGTGTGATGATGATGAATCACTAACTTCATGCACTTGCCTAACCATTGGTTCACCTCTTGTGTAGAATTGCTGCGAGTTTGCAGCCATGCTTTCAATCAACTCGGCAGCTTGGGCCACCATCTTGTTCACTAGAGCACCACCACCCGCTGCATCTAGAAGATATCCATCACTTGATTGAAGACCTTCGTAGAAGTATTGGATTATCATAGCGTCACTAACTTGATGGTGTGGACAGCTTGCAACCAATCTCTTATATCGCTCCCAACATTCATACAAAGATTCTCCCACATGTTGCTTTATTCCACAAATATCTTTGCGAATTTGAGTGGCCTTAGACGCAGGAAAATACCTCTCTAGAAAGAGTTTCTTCAAACCGTTCCATGTAGTGACACTCCCAGGTGGCAAACAATACAACCAATCCTTAGCGCTGTCCACCATAGAAAATGGAAAAACTTTCATCATTGCACCATCGACTTCGGTCTCCGCTGGAAGCATAGCCTTGACGATGGTATGGAACTCCATAAGATGCTTATTTGGGTCTTCATTCTCCATACCATGAAACTTTGGCAACTCTCTAAGCAACCCCGACTTGATCTCAAAAGTGGAGTTTGTTTGGATACACCATTGTTATGCATCAAGCCTATGAGAAGCCAAATCCTTGAGTGTACGGTTCGCATTGTCACCCATTGCTTCTTCCTCTTCAATTAGTGGTTATCCTACGAATGGAACCTCTTCTTCTTCTTCTAGTTGTAACTCTTTTTCCTCTTCTCGATGAAGAGCTTCGTGTTCTACTTCCAAGACTTGTTCTTCCGTTGTGTCTTGCCTTGGTTGAAGTATTGTGCCTCTTCGAGTAGCTATCCCGCACCTTTGATAATTCCAATCTTTGGAAGCCAGGGATTAGTACCTGAAAAACAATTCTCGCAAACAAGTGAGAAACAAGACAAGAAACGAAAAGCAAATATGAAAGCAGAAATTGTAAAAAGAAACTAAAAACTTAATAACAAGCCGTATGCCTCCCCGGCAACGGCGCCAAAATTTGATCGGTTGTCAGCCGACAAATATAATTTCACTTTCTTGCTTCACTAAAATAAAGTAGTATGCAATAAGAAAGAGTTCGTATCCACAGAGAGGCCTTTGTTGTTATGTAAATTTCCAGTTTCTTAGTAACCAAGGGGGATGTTGATTTTTTCAAAATAATAAAACTAAAAGGAAAACAAAGTAATAATAAAGATAATCAATAAGGAGAGTATATTGGTCACGGGATAGTTTCATTCACAAACTCGAATTTTCAACAATGACTAGAATTGAAATTTTAATCTCTCATTTACTAAAAGTCCTAGAATATCTTATCGCAAGAGTATTCCGCTAATTCCCTGATTTCATCACAACCAAATTAAAAGATGCATATGTGAATTCTTCCTAGAAAGCAACCTAAAGTGTAAAAGCACAATTAGATTTAACTCCCTAAAAGCAATAAGTTTTCTGGAATAAGACTAATCAAGGCAATCAAAATGTGTAAAAGCACTAATTCGATTTAACCCAAGTTATGATTCATATGTGAATAGTAGGATATATCACTACAAGCACTACCCACATTTATGCTACTCAAAATCAGGGATAAACAACGTTTTCGTATTGAAAACCCTAATATAGCTCTAGATATGAAAGCAAATCGGATTGATTCCGAACTCAACCAAACAAACAATCAAATCATAAATCAATATTAACAATGAATCATAAACAATAAACTTGAGACAAAACTAATTCATTGATTCAAAACTTATTTGTGAAATCCACTTATTATCCCATAACCAATAATAGGTATTTAGTTACTCATGATATTTTGATTCAACATAATTATTATCATAAATAAAATGAAGAACATAAAAATAAATGAAAGCAAACCCTAGGCGTAGTTTCGCAAAAAGCTCAAAAAGTAGAAGAATAATTATTTTTATAGTTGTAAAAACTTTTCCTTTTTGTAGCTTTTCATCTCTCCAAAATTAGGTCTCCAAAGCCCAAAGTCCATCCCCAAGAAGTCCACCAAGCCCAAGTGTGAGAGAAACCCATGTAGAAAATCTGTCCCCAAAGTGGTTGCCGGAAAACTGGGGTTTTGGCCGGAATTCTCGCCGGAATTCGGCGCGGTAAGTACCTCCGGTAACCGGAATAAGTTAACAATCACCGGTCGCAGTTCAGTCAACCGAGTCAGGTACCTGGTCATCTCATTCAGATCTGACTCAGTGCTAACTCAGCTAAATGGCTTTGGCCTTAGCCATTGCACATGCTTGCTCTTGCTGTCCAGCCATGATGGCTGGACATACTACAATTCCCGCAACATCAATTCCTTCCATTCCCTGTTTACACAACATACATTACCACCTGTTTCTAAGCATTCATCTATATTCATTCTGCAATTACCCAAACTGCACCTGCCACTTCATTCTTCAATTGCAGTACACAGCAACAACATCAACACAGCTTAAGTACATTTCCTATAATTCCCAGAACAACCCAATTTAAACCTTGCAAATCTCAGGCTCGACCATTCAGTTAACCTCATGCATTGAAACACAAACCACAAAACCCATTTGCAAATGCAACAATTACACCTCATCTATCCCCGGTATCTATTCCACCTCCAACTGCAGCTGCTAAACAAGTTCAACTGCATAATCACTGCCATCTCAGGCAATTCAGAACTCAAAATCCACAACAATTCGAACACTGGCAGCGACGACTAACTCTTAGCTTCAGATATCCATTAGTGACATTCTCTTTACTTCATTGCAGCCTCCATATTTCTGCAGCTGAACCTGTCCTAACATTCATCTAAGGACTGCATACACACCTGCAATACCAACTCCAGCTGCTGCGACTCCTTAGCCTGCAATCTTACAGCTTCAACTTCCTTGCTCCACCTGCAGTTCTCAGCTACAACTCCACCTGAACTCAGTTGCATCTATTTCAAGTCATAGCTAGCTAACCACTACTACAAAATCACTGCAGCAATACTCAGACTTCAATTCTTCTTAGCACCACCAATCAGTTCTGTAGCTAGACTGCACAACATCACATTCCTCCATCTAAGCTGCAGCTGCATAAACCATTGTCCCATAACCAATCTCAGTTCCATTTCCCTGCCACAGAAACTACACCCACCTGAAGCAACATTATTTAATCCTGGACTTCCAATGAACCATAATTCCCTGCCAATAAGCCAAGTCGATCTCCTCCATCTCCCTGATAACCTTCTTCCCAGCTAAAGCAACTGCGAGTTCCATCACCTCATAAAATCCATGGCAGCAAACTAACACCACCCTTTGTAGTAACAGCTCTTAGATGCATCTTCCATTCATTGCCAAGCTTCTAACTCAAGTCCCAGGCCTTTGCCAAACAACCACTGTAATGAGACCTGGAACCATTTCTACCAGCTGCACAAGGCCAAACAAGACTGCAGTTTCCTGGCCACTTTCTCCTTGCTGGCCTCAGCTTTTTAAATACACCACAAACCTTGTAAACAATCACAAGTCACAATTCCATTACAGCATCAATACAATGGACAGTAGCAACACTTCCTTTACGTTCTGCCAATTCCATCTTTATATTATTTGTAACTCCATGTGCAGCTTCAATAGCAACCAGTCCACCTTCACAGTAACATTAGCTCCTAGGCAATGGCATCAGCTTCTCCTCCTCCCGGCTCCATTTCTTCTCAAACTCGAGTTCCCTGCAAATCAAAACACAAACCCATAGTTCTATTTCTTCCAAGAACTGCAATTCTTCATCAATCTGCGCTATTCACCACAGCAACAGCTCAACTCCAGCAACACAGTTGGACATCTCATTAAGCTCATTCCTTGGCTGTTAACTCGTATTACCAGCTACATCTTCTTCAATTCGAACAATCCATCAAAACCCATTCATTAATAAAGCTCAAATCCCCTTTTCTTGAGTGATGTTTGTCCAACACTCATAAACTCGAGCTTCAGAAATAGTCCTTCTAGCGGACTAAATTCCTTCCAGATCCATCGAAACCCTTGACGCAGAGGCAAAGGAATTTACACTTCTTAGCTTCAGTCAAATTGCATCATCTCTTCTTCTCAATTTATTCATCTGATTTCAACCCTGAATTCCCTTATGAATCGAACTCGGACTCCATTTCCTGCTCATCTTCAACGGAAACGCCAACAAACCCAGAACCCCTCTCAATCTCTTCAATTCTTATTTTAATGGCTGCAGTTTTTTCGATTACACTATCAACTTCATTAACTGCCTAGATCAAAACCCCTTTGAATACTCTGAGTGTCTTGGTCGATCTCCATGGACGCCTTCTCTCAGTTTGTCCTCCCTGAGTTGTTCAACAACAAAAATATTCTCCTGATTTGACTATGGTACAAGCACCACCATCTTCTCCATTGAATCTCTCAGGAATCAGCAGCAGCGGCCGCCGTTATTTCTCTTTACTCTTTCTGAATTTCACTCATTTTCTGATAGACATAGCCGCACTTTTACTCTCTGGATTCACACACAAATGATTGAGGAGAAGAATTTCTCTCACTCTCAGGGTTTGGTAATGATAAAAATCACTACAGGCACCCAGACTCAGATGAGGGCCACCTAACTCATATATGACTTGTCAGTTTCGCAAAACTGCCAAGCTACTTCCTTTCTCAACACAACTGTCAGTCATGCAAAACTGACAGTTCATTCTTCCGCTCCTTTGCTGCGCAACCTTAGCCCGTTCCAAGTATAGGTCACATGTGAATTGACAACTTTTCCCTTTATGCTCCAAATGAACGCTTCCTTTCGCCTTCCACCAACAATAGCCGTCTTTTACTCCTCATACTCACTTCTTTCCTTCAATTCATTCATCACTAAAGTAGTCATGCTTTTCAGACAAAATTCGCATCACTAAAGCCGACAAACTTTTCAGATAGGGATGAAGAAATAAAAAGCAAATATGAGAAATAATCGCCTCCAATAACATTTGCACCTTTTGCCATGTTTCTTCTTCTTTTGCTCCAAACGACTCCAAAGTACCTAACAAACTCAAATTCAAACATAAGATACATATTTCACAAAATAAATAGCAAAGAAAGCATAAATACTCGATAATAAATAAGGTGTTTACAACACCTATCAGTAGTCATGCATGACTCAACATATCACCTGGTGGTAACTGTGTATCTATACTCATATAGAGTTTTGAGTGAAACTCTTGTTTGTCAATCATTGATGTTGTATCATCCTAGTGATTCTTTGGGCATTGATGGTTTGATGATCTTGTGCATTTTGAACTTATTACTTATGAAACCATTGTCATGTTTTCTGTTTGAGACATGTTATATTCCACTGTTGTTACTATTCTACTACAAGATTTGCAAATTTGATGAGAAAGTCTTCCCACCGTTTTGGGGAGGAAAGGATGTCGCCTGAAAAACGGCGTGAAGTATCCTGGTTTGGACAAAGATAAAACAGGATGTATCTCATCTTGATTTTTTCAGCAATGAAAGACATGCAGAAGATTTAATATCTTCAGGAATTGCAAATCAAGTTGCTTCATGAGAAGCTGTGAGTGTAGTAGCTAGTATGTCACATAAAACACACCTTCAGCGTGGATGACTAGTTGATTTAAAATATTATGCACCTCCTGAAAAGAAGAGCCAATCACAATCATTGAAAATAGTGCTCTTAAAGAGACTATTAGTGGAAGATCTAATTTCTCTGAATATAGTTATCTTAACAAGAGAATGTCTTTGCAAAGTCCGTGGAACCTCAAAATGAGAAGATTTCCTTAAGGCATGCATGAAATAGAGAAATTTGTGATCGTAATCCAATGATTGTTGATGATATAGTCAAAGTATCCACTGATACTGCCATAGATGATGCTGGTGTTGAACCACTCTCTATAAGAATGTCATCAAATGAATGATTGGTTAAACGGGAAATGAAATATTCAGGCAGAATAATAATTTCTCATAAAATTCATGGTTTTGATACTGCAACCAAAACACCCGATAATATGATCTACTCTTATCCACAGACAGGTGTTTGCAGTTTCGACACCCGATAATGTAACCCCTAGTGGCTACAGGTGGGTGTATGTGCATAGTGGGAAAAATAAAGTCAGCTAATGACACAAAGTCTTTTACAGGAACCTGAGATGGATTTCTTTGTAACATATTCCCTATTATGGATGCAGCTACCTCTTTGGTATTTGTCTGGCAGTCTTTTAAGGACTCAACATGCATCTAGTGGAAGTGGTCACTGCAAATCTGTATGATTAGATACAGACAACTATATACAAATTCCTGAAGGTTTTTACCTATCAGTAGAAATTACCACGTCATATCCATTCGCTCAATAAGGACGAAAGTGGTCAATCGTCTAAGTGAATGATTATATTATCCAGGAATATGTGAACCATCTTATGTGATCGTAAACTATGCATTTACTAGATTTGATGTATACAATATCTACTTTGTTGGAACTTCTGAAGAATTCTCCAAAGCACAAAAATGCTTAAAGCAGGAGTTCGAGATGAAACTCTCGGTAAAACAAGGTCTCAATCTGTTGGTTGAGCATTGTAAATGGAAGTCCATTAATTTCGTCAACCTTAAGGGTTTAGACATGTTTAAATGGACAAGCTGACATGTTTTCAGTCATTCAATCTCTTACAAGATTGATCGATTTGCATCTCAACAATAGAGATGTATCACTCTGTGGATTACACAAAGATGTGTAAATGGTATATTAGCTGAAATATGTTATAGATACCTGATATTGGGTTTGTAGTAAACATGTAAGTCTGGATATGCTCATCACCAATATCGATACATTGGTCCGAAGAAAGTCGCCCCTCATCTTCGTGGTACCATTAAGCTTGACCTTTTCCACAAAAGATCGCTGAATGTCTCCCACAGAGAAAAGATAATCAGACTTTTTAAGTTTTTGATTTTTGGCAGGTAGCTGATTGGTCTCCTAGTTAGACTCTGGTAGTAGAGGATACTTTTGATTCCTCCTACCGGTCACGGTTGTCCAGACGAAATCAGTGGAGAATAAATGGTTGTACTATCAGAAGACCATTAAGAAATTGCACAGAACAAAATCAGATTGGTTTTCTCAACTAAAAAAATATGGAGATGCTGAAGACTTCAAAGGGTGGTTCGGAACTCTAAGCAGTACTACCAGGCATAATGATCAACCAAGAAGGCTTCTCATTAGGGGGAGTAAAGCCATGGAAGACTATGGATATGGGCATATTGGACATTACGTCGTGTACTCTTTTTCCTTAGTCAAGGTTTTGTTCCACTAGGTTTTCCATGTAAAGGTTTTAATGAGGCATGCGAGTTCACTAACATACGCAGTTCACATTGTTGTACTCTTTTCCCTTCATCCTGGTTTTTGCCCTTTGGGTTTTTCCAGACAAGGTTTTAACGAGGCAACATCTGCGGATTTATCATAGTGCTGAGAACTCATATTTTTCTACGTTCAGGTTTTTTCCCTCTGGGTTTTCCTGACGAGGTTTTTAATGAGATAACAATCTTAAAAAGGTGATCACCATCTAATGAGATGCATATCCATAGAGGTTCTAGAGATGCGGCGCCCAGGTTTTGTCCTAACGCAAATTTAACGGAGGAAGTATTTACTGGCGTTCGGGTTTTGTCCCGAGTGGTTTTTCCTGAAGAGGCTTTGTCAAAGACAACATTTTGTGGCGGAAACCGCCCTTATTATAAGCTCAGGTTTTGTCCTAAATGGTTTTCCTGACGCAACTTTGACAGAAGAAGCATTTCATGGTAGTGACCAATCTCACTCCAAGCTCAGGTTTTTCCTAAATGGTTTTCCTGACACGGTTTTGGCAAGGGAGGGAAATTCGTGACGACCATCATCACTTTAAAGCTCCAAGAGTTGTACTATTTTTCCTTCGACCAGTTTTTATCCCAGTTGGATGTTTTTGGCAAGGTTTTAACGAGGCAACAATCTTAGAATGGTGGTCCAAGGGGAGTGTTATATAACACGCAACAATTGTGTGGCCCACCATTACATTATTCGAGCGGAATCCAGAGAATTCCTTCCACCTCTTTAACCGACATGGGATAAGAATCATCGGGCAATTACTTAGCCATTTAATATTATTAATATCCTAAACATTGCCACGTTGCTTCCTTGTACTACCCACTCACTTCTCCACTAGCTATAAATAGCATTTCTATCTCCACTTTGTTAAGGACTTGAAAAACAGCAATAAGACTTCACTACATTTCTCTCCATGTTTATTTGTTTCATACTTAATTTACCACTAGTATAATTCTTGCTTTTAACTAACTAATTAAGTGGTGATAACAACACTTCTTAAATATTCATTTTGAGAACCAAATGATTGACCTTTTCTCTCAACTCCAAGCTATGCTTTTCATAGTAAGCTTTGTGATGTGACTTGTTTCCACCTCCACCAATCTTCATGATCATATAAAATCCAGCATTTCTGGCATAACAAAAAACTATTTCAAACCAAATAATAGACAACCTAGAGCTTCTTTGAGTTCTTACCAAACAAATAAGAGACTCCATTCTATGTATTGTGGTTGGTTGTGCTTTGAAACTCGTGCGATCAACTCAGTGAATTTTTTTCGTTTTCTGAATCAATTTTTTCGAGATTATCTTCATTAATTCAAGTATTTACTGGATAAATCTCAATGATTGGTGGTATCTTTGGTTGTATGAATCAGTTTTAATTAGTTTAAAAGAAAGGAAGAGTCTCTAATTATGGGATCTGGAATGAAGATGGGTGATGGAGAGTTTAGTTTTTTTTCTACTACTCCAACAATGAATCGATTTGAAGATCAAAATCCGTATGTAGTTCCTTCATTATACATTCCGGATGAGGATATTGAGGAGAGTTTAGATGAATTGAAGTTTAGTCTAATTGGGAGATTGGATTTTGTTAATTTGAAGTTTGTTGTTGCTGAAGAATCTTTGAGAAGTCAATGGAAAACGTCAGGTAATTATAAGCTGATTCCTATTGGTAAAGTTTTTTTCATAATTAAATTAGATAATGAACTTGATATGAAGTATATTTGGAACGGATTTTGGAAAGTTAATTCTCAAATTCTTAAGTTGAGGTTATGGGAACCTGTTAGATATTCGGGTTGGACCCGAATATGGTCGCCCATATTGTATGTGGCAAGCCCGGTAGGGTTCCATATTCCTTAGGGTTTGGAACCTATATATAAACATCTCTAGCATATGTGTAAAAGGTTACGTGATTCCACCTATATCACACATAAGTTTACCATAAGAAAATTGGTAACTCTAACCCTAAAAAGAGAGTTACCCTTAATAAAAAAAGGTTTTAAGTTCTTAGCATGTGAATCAAGTTTGTGCTCATCTTAGAAGATTGTAGTACCTGTTGATCGTCGTGTTGAAACGTTGTTGTTGCATCTGCTGTTGTTTGTTCTTGCTAATCGGAGCTCAAGTTCAAGGTACGAACCGATACCCGCTTCCACTTAATCGTATAATCTCTGACATTGGTATCGTGATCTATTGGTTTGCTGCATTTTCATGCTTGATTTAACTTACTTTAGTAGCTTGAAAGTTGATGATAACATGATAATATCATGATTAGGGTTCTAGTTGTTTTTTTTTTTTGGGTTAAAAACCATTAATGGATGTATAAATATTTCGGATCTTGATAAAGGTGTTTTGTTTTCAAATATTTAATTTCGTATGTTCATTATTGATTCAAATGATCTCCTGGAAAGTTTTGTATCGTTTGAACGTGTGGTTTGAAATATATTGCAAAAACCCTAGTTTTATATCATGTTTGTGAGCAGTGGTTTGATGATTATTTTGATGTATATATGTAAATCCATGTTAATTAAAATTAATATATATAGATAGTGCTCTCTGAGAGCTTTCTTTTGACATATTATTTGCTTGAATCAGAGCACGTATGAGTGAGATATCGTCTCCCAAAGTTGGTCATGCGCGTCTGTACGCTGCTGGAATTTTAGAGGAGACGACGAACAGTAACCGAGTTTTACTGTTTATGAAGCGGCGAGTAAACTGTTCAAAATCGGCGAGTCAAATCGGTGGGTCAGCTCGCCGTCCAGTCCAGACCTGCGGTTCAGCCCGCAGTCCGGCCCGAGGGGCCAGATCGGCGGGTCAGTTCACGGTCCAGCCAGTTGGTTCAGGTTCGCGGTTCAGTTCAGGTTTAGGTTCGCGGTTCGGTTCTCTGTCCTGTCCTTCGGTTCGGTCCGGGTTATGTGTTTTTTCATTTTTTCTCTATCTTGTGGTTGTCGGATCAACTCCAATTTTGGTACCCTAAGGTTTTTCGACGCTCCGAATTCAATAAAACTATTTTTAGAACCTAATTAGATTCACATGATAGAGTTTCTTTGAAATTATAACATGTGAATGGTTTATGTTGTGATTGTCTAATTTCTTTAACATACAACATGTATGGTGTTGTATTAAGTTCATATCTTAATGAATTGTATGTATAGATAACATGTTGATTGATTAGATAATCATCTTGGTTTGATAACATGTTTGATTGAATTATTATTTTGATTGAATAACATGTTAAAACAATTGAGTGGGAGGTTATTTGGTTGAGTTTGTTTAATTCCCAAAAACCAATAACTTGCGCATATATATTAAATAGATGTAGATAATATTACTTGTGGCGCGAGAGATGATTAGGAGTTTAACGATTTTTCGATCTTGCGACTTGTAATGTTGTTTTGCTATTTATTTAGATTAATGCTGCAAAGTTTTTTTTTTTAATATGTGTATAGTGCCATAAGTTTCATATCCTTTATTTATTTCGCATTCTATGTTAGACTAAATGGCTTACAAGAACATCATTGCTGATTTGAACAAGGGTGAAAAACTTGATGGCGACAACTATAATATCTGGCACCGAAAGATCGTTTTTCTCTTGAACGATGATGGGCTGCAGGAAATAATTGAGCATGTGATGCCTCGGCCTGAGGAGGGGACAACGGTTCAACACCGTCGCAACCTCGAGGCTTACCAGGAATGGATTAAGAAGGATCGCAGTGATCGTCATATGATCCTGAGCTCAATGCATAATGATCTCATTGGGGAGTTTGAGAACCACCAGTTTGCTCATGACATGCTAGAGGCAGTCAGGCAGAAATTTGGAGTTACCTCTGTGTCTAAGTTGCACGCTTTAACTATGAAGTTTGACACTTGTCAAAAGAAGTCGAATGTTACAATGAAGCAACAGAGGACAATTTCGTTAATGATACGCGAACTTGAGGTTGCAGGTCATCACTTGATTGATGAACAACAGGTACAAGCTGTTATTCGTTCGTTACCTAACTCTTGGGAGCAGATGAAGCAAAACATGACACATAATGATAATGTCCGCACTTTTGAGGATATTTCTCGTCGTGTGGAACAAATTAGTCGAAGTCATTCCTCGGTGCTACTCGGTTAGGGAGCTTGGAGCGAGGAGCAATAAGTTCGGACTTGGAAATCGTCAAAACTCGGTCTAATACTCGGAATCTATTTATTAATAATTTATATATTGTTGCCCATACGTCATGATTTGTACTTAAAATTTTAAAACTATCATGTAATTAAGTGTGTAATATTAATATATTGAACGTATTTATCATGTATTTAGAGGTTTTTCTATTTTATAACTCTTATCTAAGGGTTACGAAAATTTTATTTTTCTGATTTTAGTGCATGCAAGGCCAACTCAGAAAAATTGTTAACTCGTTTTGCTCAAAAATCGGTCCAAATCGGCCGCCTTAATCGCTAAAAATCGGAAAGGCCTTGGAATCGGAAATCGCCTCGTTCATATATCCTATAGCGATTACTCGGCGAGTAATCGGCCTTGGAGAGTGATTTTGAATACACTGGTGTGGAACTAGAAGTCGAGCGCTTGGAAGCTGCTAAGACTGACAGTTCTGTTTTTGCTGTTGAATCTGCTTTGCATAAGACCAATGGGTCTAAGCGCAAGAGGGGTAAGGGTTCTTCTTCTAAGAATCCTCGTGATGGATCTGGGTCATCCACTACCAACGCTCCTAAGTGCAAAAGAGGCAAGCGTGCTAGTAAGAAAGATAAAGAAGAGATGAAATGCTTTAACTGTGATAACAAATGACACTTTGCTCGTGAATGCACTGAGCCAAAGAAGGTAATTTCTGAACCTATTCCTCGCTATGAATGTTTTGTTTCTAGTCAAGCATTAGTTGATCATTCTCCTCATTTGTGGGTTGTAGATTCGGGAGCAACCGACCATGTATCGAGGGACCGAGATGGGTTCCTATATTATCGTCGAGTTCCTGATGGGAGCATGAGAGTTTATATGGGGAACACAACTAGCATAGAAGTACTTGGCATCGGTACCTATATGCTAAATATGCGACAAGGGCGCACGATAATCCTCCATGATGTACTTTATGATCCAGATATTCGACGAAATTTAGTTTCAGTTAATAGTATGTTGCATATAGGCTTTAGTTTTCTTTTTGAGGGTAATTTTGTTAAGATTTGCTTGGCAACTGATTTTTATGGTTTTTGTTTTATGTCGGATGGTTTTATGGTTTTGGATATTGACAATTCTAGTTCTTTTGATGCTAATATATCTATTTCATTAGTTGCGTCTTCCTTAGATGTTAATGATGATTATGTGATTTGTCATGCTAGATTAGGTCATATAGGGCAAGAAATGATGACTAGGTTAGCTAGAGAAGGTCTTTTAGGCCCCATATCTAAAGTCTCCTTGCCTACCTGCGAACATTGTCTTGTAGGTAAATCCATTAGATAACCGTTTGGGACAGCCAAAAGGGCCTCCGAGCCTTTGCAATTAATTCATTATGATATATGTGGCCTAATGAATGTTAAGGCAAGACATGGAGCCTCTTATTTCATCACTTTCATAGATGAATTTATGCGGTATGGTCATATTTACTTGATATCCCACAAGTCAGAAGCATTGGACTGCTTTAGACGCTATGTATGCGAAGTGGAAAATCAACTAAATAAGAGCATTAAGGCTCTCAGAACTGACCGTGGATGCGAGTATTTATCTGACCTATTCAATGGGTATTGTGAGGAAAAAGGGATCCTAAGACAATTGACTATTCCTGGTACTCCGCAACAAAATGGTGTAGCAGAGAGAAGGAATCATACTTTGTTAAACATGGTTAGGTCAATGATGGCGCAAGCTCATCTTCCTATTTCTTTTTGGGGAGATGCATTACTGACTGCTGCCTATGTCCCTAATCGTGTGCCTTCGAAGTCAGTGCCTTCCACCTCATATGAATTATGGACTGGCAGAAAACCTGAATTAGGTAATTTGTGGCCATGGGGTTCAGCGGCTTATGTACACAACAATTCTCACTGGTATGGGAATCTGGTCCCTCGAGCGAAAAAGTGTATCTTTATTAGATATTCTGATCACTCGAAAGGTTATGTGTTCATTGGTGGGTATCCTGATGGAAGTGTAACTGAGATTGAGTCACGTGATGCAGATTTCCTAGAACATGATTTTCCTAGAATGGACGAGGTGGGGGGAGATCTTAGCCTCTTTGAGGTAAAAGAGTTAATGGAACACACACCAGTTCATCTAGTTGAGAATAACGAAGAAATTCCTCGTTCTCCTAGGGAAAGTGGGAGTGTTCCACCTGATAATGGATTAGCTCCATCAAATCAGGATCCCTAATCTCGGAGAAGTGAACGTGGAAAAGTACCTCGTTATCGTTTTCAGATTGAGGGGGAAAGTTTCATGGTTTGTTCACATGATGACGCAAAGCCTAAGAATTTTAAAGAGGCTATGTCATCTCCTAAAAGGGAAAAATGGATTATTGCACAGGAAGAAGAGATATAATCAATGAGGATAAATGGTGTGTGGCAATACGTTGACCTCCCAGAAGGGCGCAAGGCTATTGGAAACAAATGGGTTTTCAAAGTCAAACGCATGAGGATGGTTTAGATGAAAAATATAGGGCTCGCCTTATGGCGAAAGGTTACACCCAACAGGAGGGTGTTGACTACGAGGAAACTTTCTCCCATGTGGTGAGAATTGCCTCGATATGCCTTATGCTTTCTATTGTCGCACATATGGATTTGGAACTTCATCAAATGGACGTTAAAACTGCATTTATCAATGGAGAACTAGATGAGGAAATTTACATGGAGCACCCAGAGGGCTTCGTGATTAAAGGTCAAGAGCGCAAAGTTTGCAAGCTCCAAAAATCTATTTATGGCCTAAAACAATCATTTAGATAATGGTATTTAAAATTTGATTGAGCCATTGTTTCCAATGGGTTTACGATGATAGAGGAAAACCATTGTGTGTATGTTAAATGGTCCGATAAAGGTTTCATTATCTTGTCCTTATATGTTGATGATATCCTCAGAGCTGGAAGTAACATGGAAATTGTTGTCGCCACAAAATAGTGGTTTTCCTCAACTTTTGAGATGAAGGACATGGGAGAAGCAAGCTATGTGCTCGGGATTAAGATCCTTATAGATCGTTCAAAGAGACTTTTGGGTATGTCCCAAGAGACATACATTAAAAGGGTTCTTGAACGATTTCACATGAAATATTGCAAGTCCATAGACACACCAGTTTCTAAAGGTCAGAACTTAAGCCTTGATATGTGCCCTAATACCCCTGAAGAGAAAGACAGGATGTCTCGGGTACCCTATTTCAACACAATTGGGAGCCTGATGTATGCTATGATGTGTACTCGGCCTGACATATTCTATTCTATTGGATTAGTTAGTCGGTACCAGTCGAATCTTGGTTTTGAGCACTGGCAAGCGGTCAAGAGGATACTAAGGTATCTCAAAGGGATGAGCGATCTCATGCTATGCTATAAGGGTTCAGATCTACGTCTCAGTGGTTATTGTGATGCTAACTGGAATGGCGAAATGGGAGAGAAAAAATGCACATCAGGGTATGCTTTCTTGCTAAATGGCGGGGCCATCACATGGAGTAGTCAGAAACAGTCAATTGTCGCTATGTCTTCAATGGAATCTGAGTTTGTAGCTTGTCAAGCTTCATTACAAGAATCTAATTAGTTAAGGAGGTTCTTTGAGAGTTTTGAATTTGTCACTCATGCTACTGATGCGGTGAAAATTCACACTAATAGCACATCAATGATTGCTTATGCAAAAGACCCAAAGTACCATGGAAAGACTAAGCACATTGATAGGAGATGTTGTTTTATTAGAGCTGCTCTTGCGAAGAAAGAAATAGTTTTGGAGTACATGCATACAGAGTTGATGATAGTTGATCCCCTTACTAAACCTATACCAAGAGATGTTTTCATGTCTCATGTTAGGGCGTTAGGTTTATGTAGGTGGTAATGGATGTCTCTTTATTTATTTATTTATTTTTCTAAGACATGATGATCGTAGATGCATATGTTTTATGGATATTTATTAATAATCAATACAATTTGATAATGGTTCATTTTTATGATTGATTATTTACTTATGGGCATGGATATACACGCTGACATTGGTGCATAGAGAATGCATTATGTCGAAACTTGATTGATATGTCACTTGGTATGGACTGGCTTACTCACATAAGCAGTCACCTTTTGGCGCTAAGGAGAGCGAGCAAAGATGAGATGATGCATCGCCTTGGCAATACCAAGATGAGATATATATAGTGAAGATCGATGATGAATGTACCTATTGTTCATCATACCTTAAAGGATAGCCAAATAAGAAATCTCTTTCACGACGCTTGTTGAAAGCGAGCAGTTATAAATTTCGAATTAGGCGCAAGAGTTGCGACTAAGTCAAGATTTGTAGAGTGTAAGATTTTGTGACATATACTTGTTAGTCGAGTAAAATTCCACTCTAGCGCATTTTCATATTATGCGTGCTTGCGACCACTAAGGAGGTGCGAAAATCGTTCCCTGCTTTTATCACCATGTGAGTCCGTATGATAATTAGATTACACACAGGTAACCTTACGACTTTTGACTTTGTTATTAAGTAAAGATTCGATGATTGCTACTTTAGTATGTGTCATGTGGCCATGGATGATTCGGCTTAAAGGGTACATATCTGGAAAAAGAAGTTGATTCTGAAACTTCATGGCAATAGGGTGAAAGGAAGGTCATCAAACTCATGTATGTTTTTATATTCACAGTCGACGACTTGGGTTGCCTTGATGGAGTTGCAACACAAGTGTGAATGTATTTACAATAATCTAGCATGAGCGTTAGACTAGCTCTACGAGGGATCAGAGTAGTCTAGACCAATGAGATTTTGATGGACCTAGGATACTACGAGATACAAACATTTTTTTAAAGGGTTGATGTCTCTATGCTGACTCATATTGAGCTGCTAGTATGGAGCTCCCAAAATGCAGGTACCTCGATGGTCGCACGGGCTATTTACTAATATGAACTTTTTCTTTCTTCTGGTACAATCCACACAAACACTATGTGCGAGAGGGAGATGTTAGATATTCGGGTTGGAACCGAATATGGTCGCCCATATTGTATGTGGCAATCCCGTAGGGTTCCATATTCCTTAGGGTTTGGAACCTATATATAAAAATCTCTAGCATATGTGTAAAGGGTTACGTGATTCCACCTATATCACACATAAGTTTATAATAAAAAAAAGTGGTAACTCTAACCCTAAAAAGAGAGTTACCATTAATAAAAAAAGGTTTTAAGTTCTTAGCCTGTGAATCAAGTTTGTGCTCATCTTAGAAGATTGTAGTACCTGCTGATCGTTGTGTTGAAACGTTGTTGTTGCAGCTGTTATTGTTTGTTCTTGCTAATAGGATCTCAAGTTCAAGGTACGAACCGATACCCGCTTCCGCTTAATCATATAATCTCTGACAGAACCTAATTTCAATCCTGCTGCTCAAAAATAAACTACTGCTTTTGTCTGGGTAAATTTTCCTGGTTTGAGTATTGAGTACTGGAAAGAAAAGATACTAATATCTATGGGTGATGCTATTGGAAGAGCAATTAATGTGTATGAAATGAGTCTTAATAGGGAAGTGGGGTATTATGCAAGTGTTCTTGTAGAGGTATAATTAGCTAATACAGTCCTTCATCAGATTTTAGTAAAATCTAAGTATGGATGTTATGAACAAGAGGTACAAATTCCTAAGATTCCCAGTTTCTGTAGCCATTGTAAGGTGGTGGGGCATTTAGTTATTGAATTCAGAGCAAAAAATAAAGAAGTATCAAAGGAGGATGGTGAATGTTCAACTGTTGTCAAAAGGAAGGTTTGGAAACTTAAGGAAAAAAACAAAAAGGTATCTATTGGTTTTGACATATGCAATTCTCCTAATTCACAGAAATATCAGGAAGTTGAGACAGAATGTTTGAGTGAAGATGAAGTTGTGACTATTATTACCCCTACTTGTGAGCAAACTACTGAAAAAGCAATGGATGTTGGAAGTGGTAGTACTGGTCAGTTTCATGTACTTCAAAATTTAGAGAATGAAGAATTTCCTCCTTTGAGTGTAGTAAGTTGCTTGATGTTGCTTCTAGTAGTGCTTCTGTTATTAACAAGATTGTGGTAGAAAATGATAAAGAGCAGAGTGTTCATGAAGTGGTTAAAAAAGTTATAAAACCAAAGGCTATCAGTCTAATTACAACAAGGAATCCCAATGGTGGTAATTTAGTAAAAGAGAAAAAAGGGGTGAGAAGTCCTTCTACTTCTCAATCTCAATTATCTAAATGAGAGTTTTCTTCTTGAATGTCAGAGGCTTAAGGAGACCTAGAGCCAAAGACAAATTAAGAAGTTTAGTTAAGAATTTTAGTCCTACTTTAGTTTGGGTGGTGGATCCAAAAATAAAATGGAATTCTAAGGATAACAAGAGTTTAAAGTTAGCAGGTATGAATCGTAAACTTATACATAATTCAGCAAATGGTAACAAAGGAAATATTTGGTTGTTTTGGAGTGCTTCATTAACTGAACCTAAGGTAATATCAATTACTAAGAAAGTAATTATTTTTAATGTGGGAGGGGTTTTGGTGTCTGGTATTCATGCAGCTTCTTTGACTGTGGAAAGAAGAGAACTATGGGCTGAACTGATGAACATAAATGATATGGATTTACCATGGTTGTTAATTGGGGATTTTAATACTGTGTTGAGTGTGAATGAAAAAGTTGGTGGCAGAACTCCTTTAAGAATTGCAATGCAAGATTTTCATGAAGTGATTAATTTTTGTAATTTAATACAAGCTCCTAATTCAGGCCTTCAATACACATGGTGCAATAATAGAGCTGGAGGTAAAAGAATAGTGTGTACTTTAGACAGAGCTCTTTATAATGTAAAATGGATTGACAAGTATCCTGAATGGATTTATAAGGTGGGTGTAAGGAGTATATAAGATCACAGTCCTTTAATGGGTTCTTGTGTAGCAATTCTTAAACCTCAAAATATTCCTTTCAGAGTTCTCAAAGTGTGCTTGGAACATGAAGATTTTAAAAGAGTTATTCAAGAAGTGTGGAATGAAAATGTGAAGGGTAATCCTATTTTTGTATTTATGCAAAAGTTGAAGAAAATGAAAGTAACAATTAAGGAATGGAATTGGAGGGTTTTTGGGGATGTAAGACTCAAATTGACAGAAGATGAAAAAGAAGTCATCAATGCTGCTTTAATTTCTGACAAAGATCCAAGTAATATCTCACTTATGAACAATTTGGTGGTGGCAAGAGGGAAACATGAGCTTTTAATACAACAACAACAATCAATTCTGCATCAGAAGTCAAGAATAAACTGGTTGAAGAATGGTGGATCAAATACAAGATTTTTCCATACTACAATAAAGATAAGGCAAGCAGTAAATGCTATCACTGAACTGGAAGATGATGCTGGTGTCATAATTAATGATCAAGCCATAATTGCTAGTTATTTGGAGAATCACTTTAAGGACAAGTTCAAATTTAAGGATGTAAAATTTGAGGAAGGTATCTTTTATGTTATACCATAAGTAATTACTTCAGAAGACAACATAATGTTAGAGAGCATACCTTCAGATCAAGAAATCAAAAATGCATTTTTTACATTGAATGATGATAGTGCTCCTGGTCCAGATGGATTTCCAGGTTTTTTATACAGATATGCTTGGGAGATAATTGGTGATGGAGTTATAAAAGCAATACAATACTGCTGGAAGAAAGGTACAATCCCAAAAGGTTTAAACTCCAACTTTCTATTTCTTTTATCTAAAGTGAAGTGTGTTAGAAGACCAAATCAGTTTAGACCAATAGGCTTGAGCAATTTCTTTTTTAAAATATTTACTAAGATTTTGACAACAAGAATGTATGAGATGATGGGAAAACTTGTTTCAGAGCAACAAGATGCTTTCATTAAGAATATATGTATTCAAGAACAAATCGTTTTGGCTTCTGAAATGATTAATGAATTAGAGACCAAGAGAAGAGGAGGGAATGTTGGTTTAAAACTTGATATTACTCAAGCATATGACTCCTTGAGCTGAGAGTTTCTTTTTGAAGTTATGAAAAAGTTTGGTTTTTCTCAAAATTGCATTAATTGGATATTTCAACTTTTCACCTCAGCAAGAATATCAGTCTTAGTAAATGGAGGACCAGTTGGTTTTTTTGATGTCAGCAGGTGATTGAGACAGGGTGATCAATTACCACCAATACTTTTTGTAATTGTTGAGGATGTTTTAAGTAGAAATCTAAGCAAAATGGTGGAGGAAAAAGTGATTATGTCAATGGTAAACTATAGAGGTGTTCACCCAACACACATTCTATTTATAGATGATGTTTTTATTTTTTTGAATGGGCATAAAAGGAATTTAAAAAAAGTAATGAAGCTGCTCCAAGACTATCAATCTTCATATGGACAGATAATCAATCAGTTGAAGAGTAAGCTTTTTGTGTGTTGTGTTACTAATGCAAGACAACAACAGATTGCTTCTGAGCTACAGATGAATATCTCTCAACTACCTGATAAGTATTTAGGAGTTATTTTAAAAAGTGGAGTTGTAAAGTCAAGCACAGTTTGGGGAGTGGTTGAAATGATTCAAAGTGGATTAGCTAGGTGGGTTGGTAAAATGTTAGCTTTTAAAGATAGAATCACTTTAGTTAAATCTGTGCTTTGTAGTATACCTATATACAATATGGCAGTATATAAATGGCCTGTAGGAGTGGTAAAAATTTGTGAAAGACTAATAAGGAATTTTTTGTGGAAAGGGACCCAAATGAAAGAAAGAATGTTACTCTAAAATTGGAAGAGACTTGTGGACCAATGGAGGAAGTGTTGGATATTGGCTCGATTTTAGGAAACATCGGTGTGATTTTCTAAATCAGTTTTGACTGATTTTTAGAATTATGTTTAGACTTCTATCTACACAATGGTTTCCTATCTTAGCTAGTTTATATTTCCTAAATTAGAGTAAATCTTGGTTTCCTAATCGAAGTATTGTAAGCCTATAAATAAAGGAATAACCTTTAGGTTATAGGCATCTACATCATCTACATTAATCTTGTCTAAACCATTAGGTTGTAGACATCTCCTCACAAAGAAGAAATGTTATCTCTTCATTAGAAAGATGTAGATCCTCTCATAGCTTTAGGGCTGAGAGAGTTGGGAGAGAGTTGAAGGTGAGTTGAGAATGTGAAGAAGAAGAAGGGGTGTTAAGTGTCATGTGCATCGTGGATTCTCTAATATATGAATGAAGTGAATTTCTGCCCGTGGACGTAGGCACACTGCCGAACCACGTAAATCTCTATGTCTTATGTGTTTTATGTGCATTATCTTCCGTTGAATGTTTAGTTTCGTTTCTGATGTCAGGTCCTGTGAAGCCTTGAGGAACAATATGGACCTCTTGGTTCAACAAACTTGTATCAGAGCTTAGGTCTAGGTTCTTGAAATCTAGGGTTTGCTCGTTTGAATTAGGTCAGAAATGGTATGTGAAGATATCAAAGAAGATGTCAAATTTGAAGAAGAACACAAAGACGAGATGACTTGTTTTTGATATAAATTTGTGGTGGTAGATTCTTGACAATTTTGTAAACTGTGGTGAAGAATCGTGACAGTTAGAAAACTGTGGTGGAATATTGGTGGGAGTTTCGAAACTATGGTCAAAGGGTGCAACAGTTCTGTCTAGAAAGATGGTGCAAAGATTTTTTCGACATTCACCATGTGAATTTCTGAAATTGCTAAGAGGATGTTTGAAGAAAGACATACTTGTAGATTGAAGTAAAATCTTAGAGGAAGATGCATCTATAGGCAGTAAAGTTATGTCGATTTGAAGATCATAGTTATTTTGGATTTCAGAAACTCTTTGTGAAACCTCATGTGAAGAATTTTGGAGACAAGGTCGTTAGAATTGCATCAATTTGATGGGATTGATACACTTTTGAATTTAAAGTTACTTGAAGGGAGGATTTGACGTTGGTATTCTTGAAGCATAAACCCTATGTATTTTGCATAGCTTCAGGTAAGTAATTTCATAACCTTATTAACTAGCTTGATAAAGGTGTTTGGTTGTTTTTAATCTTTACCTCGCTTGTTTGAGACTTTGTGGACTATTTGGGAATACCTTGTTGGTTTTCCGTTTGAATGTGCTTGTTTTTCAAGGCTAGTTGCAAGGAAACAAGAGTGTTGTGTTTGAAGTACAAGTTTGAATGGTTTGTGCGTTGAAAGAGGTAAAGATGCAAAATTAAATTTTGTCATGATTCTTAGAATTGTTCGAAGTACCAAGGGGAATAATTGTGAATGTTACCGGTTGTCATTAGTTTGATCATGTTGTCCTTGACGTAGTCAAAGTAATTGAAGAATTTAAAACTCTAGTTTGCCTCAGTTGCATGGTGAAAAGAGGATTGCAGAAACCTATTAGGAGGTTTCATGTGAGAATTATCGATCATTTGAATGTCTTAGTGTTGTGAGAGCACTAGCGGAGGGTTGATGAATTCTGGTCGAAGAGTTTGATTTCACGAAGAAGTGCTTGAAATATGTAAGCATATTGCATTGTTGATGATCGATTGGAGAGAATCGGTAAATTGGATTTCCTAGATGAAGATATTGTGTGTGGTGAAGTTGTAGTTTATTGTTCTGTTTTGAAGAGAAGCGATTGAATATGAAGTTGACACAATTATTTGGCATATGCACCTTGGGCATATGATTGAAGAAGGGTTTGTTTGAGTGTGTTGAGTTTGAAGCTTACTTGTAAAGTAAGCTTATGAGCATTGGATTTCTGCAAACTTTTATTGTTTCCACAACAATGTAGGAGCAGATTTTTTTCGTACCGTTGAACACCGCAAATATGGTACATTTTGAATCATACAATTGGATGTTTGCAGGAACCTATTTTATTTACTGTTTTTTGAAAGAGGAGCTAGATGGTTTGTTACCTTTGTTGTTTTTGATGATATTTGGCGGAGAATGAAGGTGTTTACCTTTTGAAGTCCTCAAGTTAAAGAAGTGCAAGACCATGGTGTAAAAATAGATAGGCCGTGAAGATATGTTTCTGTTTTTTTGCAAGGAACAAGATATCACTGTGGCACTTCACAACTGTAAGGTACAACACTACATGTGAAGTATATAGTTAAGTGAAGGAATCACAAGCTATTTGAAGAATGCGGTATATGAATTAGATTGGATTGGATTGGATTGCCCTTTGTTGTAAGGAAAGGCATTAGAAAACAATGAATGAAGTTTCAAGTTCAGACGCGAACGTTGAAAAACGCGGATCTAGCAATATGTGGAAATTTCGAGTGTTTGAATGCTTTTATCATAGGCATTCTCTAGAGAATGATTTTATGACTTTTAAGAGTTGGAGTTTGAAGTTGTAGATATTAAGCATTTAGTTGAAGTACTTACGTGAACTTGAGAAGTTTGAAGTTGTTCGGTGTGTACCGAAGTTTGAATGTGAATTTGAAATCATTAGATCCATTTGACTCCGTGGAGTTTAAAGTTGTTTAAACGGTGGAGTATTGGAGAAGTTTTTTCAATGCAGTTGTAGTGATAAAAATATTGAAGAATGGAAATATATATTGTTGAATATGGAAGTAGAAGTGTTATATAGTGCACAATCTAATACGGTTGAAGACTAATTCATGCAGTTAAGGCATGATGTTGAAGAGCAATGAACCATGCAGTGTAGGATTTTGCGAACATTGTGTGAAGGTAGAGAAAGAATCAAGCTTGGAGTTGGAGTAAAAAGTTCTAGTTTTTTGAAGATATGAAAATATCATGAATATCACCACATATGGAATACTGGAATGTGTTCACACAAATGTTTTGGAACTTACAAATAATACATCTTTGTAAGGTATGAATCATTTCATCTTTTGAAGAAGACTTCGTAGGTATGGGGGGTACACCATACATTTGCATATGATGAAATATTGAACTCCGCATTGAAAGACGAAGTGTTGGAATTTGAAGAAGTATGATGGATAAAGAGCTCAAATTTGACAGTGAAGTGGTGAGTTAAAGTCAAAGACTATATCCTACGAGTTGAAGCAAATGTGCAAAGAATTGAATCTTGCAAGTTTGAAGAATATGTGCATGTGAAAATCTATGAAGTCGAAGACGCGTCAGGAATTCATAGATAACTGGAATTGCTGAGAAATCAACAAAGTTACGAAATAATTAGTGATGTTTAGGATTGGCCATCTTGAACTAAATCAATGACTTACGTTTGCAGCATTTTTAGGTGCATTAGTATGTTGGTGTTTTTTATTTAAGACACAGTTGTGGCCCTACTATGGGATCGAATTTGTGAAGCACATGTTGAAGCACATTGCATCCTTAAAAGGAATTTGAAGCACCGTTTGTTGTATTGGTGTCAGTCGACACATTTGAACCTTAGAAAAGGATTTTGGAAATTGTACCATTGCAGCATCTTGGGATGATTGGACAACTGAAACCCTTTGAGGGATTTAATCTTTAGATGATTGGCACCTACGGGTGAGTGAAGTATTGAAGTCCTTAAGTGGAATTAAAGCATCTACGGATGATTGGCACCTCCGAGTGATTGAAGGCAGTAGAATACGAAGGCGTGGAAGGTGAATGTTGAGATTTCATGCCAAGGGGGGGAAATCAGAAAATAGTGAAGTTGAAGTTGTCCTAAAAATCTTACCAAGGTGGAGAATTGTTGGATATTGACTCGATTTTAGGAAACATTAGTGTGATTTCCTAAATCAGTTTTGACTGATTTTTAGAATTATGTTTAGACTTCTATCTAAACAATGTTTTCCTATCTTATCTAGTTTATGTTTCCTAAATTAGAGTAAAGATTGGTTTCCTAATCGAAGTATTGTAAGCCTATAAATAAAGGCATAACCTTTAGGTTATAGGCATCTACATTAATCTTGTCTAAACCATTAGGTTGTAGATATCTCCTCACAAAGAAGAAAAGTTATCTCTTCATTAGCAAGATGTAGATCTTCTCATAGATTTAGGGATGAGAGAGTTGGGAGAGAGTTGAAGGTGAGTTGAGAATGTGAAGAAGAAGAAGGGGTGTTAAGTTTCATGTGCATCGTGGATTCTCTAATATATGAATGAAGTGAATTTCTGCCCGTGGATGTAGGCACACTTCCGAACCACGTAAACCTCTGTGTCTTATGTGTTTTATATGCATTAGCTTCCGTTGAATGTTTAGTTTCGTTTCTGATGCCAGATCCTGTGAAGCCTTGAGGAACAATATGGACCTCTTGTTTCAACATGAAGGAGGTTTAGAGATAAGGAGATTAGAAACTGTTAATAAAGCATTGTTAATGAAGTTAGTGTGGAAAATTCAAAATTCTGAAGCTGAGTGGGACAAATTTATGAGAGCTAAGTATACTACAACAACAGGAGAATGGATAACAAGTTATAAGAAATCATCAATATGGTCAGGATTAAAGTGGGTGAATGAGGAAGTAAAGCAGAACACTAGATGGATAGTGGGTACTGGGGTCTTAATTTCTGTATGGAATGATGCATGGATAAAAGATAAACCTTTGGTGGAACTTTTTGAGGAAGATGAATATATGCAACAAACTAAAGATATGAGAGTGGCTGACCTGATTGTCAATGGGGAATGGCTTATACCTTCCAGGCTACTGAAATACTTTCAAGTAGATGAACTGCCAATTATTTCAAGACAAAAAGATATTAAGGTATGGACAGGTACTATGACAGGAGAGTTTACAGTGTCATCAGCTGTGGAATTAATTAGAAAGAAGTATCAAAAAGTGAAATGGGTAAGGGATGTTTGGAATCCAGTTCTTCACCCTACAACAACAAGTAATGTATGGAAGATAGTGAGAGGAATATGTGATACTGATGAAAAAAGACAAAGCAAAGGTTTTAACTTAGCCTCAAAATGCTATTTGTGTGGTGAGAATATAGATAACCTTGAACATTTATTATGGCATTGTAATTTCAGTCAGCTGATATGGGAGTGGCTTGGGGGGATTTTCTTATTTTGCAATCCAAAAGGCTATGAAGATGTGGTGAATTACACAAAAAATAAGAGTGGAGCAGTAAAGGATATCTGGCTTCTAGAAACTTCCATTACAATGATGGAACTCTGGTTCTTAAGAAACATAATTTGTTTTGATGATGAAAAAGTGGACTTAACAAAGTTCAAAAGGAGAATAAAACAATAAACAAAGGATTGTGCAGTGAGAATAAAGAGCTACATATGGGACTGCAATTATGATTTTCAAGTATTTTCAAGTATTTTGAGATAAATAACCAACCAATAAAGCAACAAAGGATTGTGGAGGTCAGATTCCACTTACCTGCAATAAATCAATCTCTCATTTGCTGTAATGGGGCTTCAAGAGGAAACCCAGGTGCGGCTGGATATGGTTTTGTTTGCAGAGGAGGTCAAGGAGAGTGTGAATATGCTGAGGCAAGAGGAATTGGGATTGCAACTAACTTCATTGCTGAAGTTATGGATGTAATTGGTGCAGCAGAATGGGCTTGGTAGAATAACAAACTCAACATATGTATCAATTATAATTCTAAAGCAACAGTGAGTGCATTTATCTCAGGTAAACTGCCTTGGTTTGTTCAGGTTAGATGGAGAAGAATAAAGGAGGTATTACAACATATACAAATTGCACAAAGTTTGAGAGAAGTTAATTTTTCTGCTGATACAATGGCTAAGAAGGGAGCAGTTTTGAGGAGAGGAGAGAAACTATGTTATAGTTCAAGACCAAGTTTTTTAACAACTATGGAATGGCCTGATCAGGTTTACTATAGATTTTGTTAACTCATTCTCACTAGCTTGTTGCTGGGCTTTTTTCATTATTGGGATGTAGTGGTTTATATGTGGGCTTCAGTTTTTATTTGGTAGTTTTATGTTTTTCTTTCCTTGATTGTATTTTTGACGTGTATATTTTTCCATAATGAGTAATAAATTGGCAATTGATTGAGAAAAAAAAAAGTTCTTAGCAAACACAAATTTTTAAGTGACGCTATGTACTACTACGTAGATTCATATCCCCATCAACTTTATGTCATCAAATAACTAAATCAAATGCAAACCAAATATCCCCATGAATACCCTAAATGGAAGAAAAAAAATGGTTCAGTCCAAAAACCCCCTCAAATATACGGATTAGTCCACACCGATCCGACTAGGAACAGATTAGTCCAAAGTTAATTTGAAAATTTGTAAAGACGCTGCTATCCTTCGCACGCGTCTCATAAAGCACAAGTGCGGCAAATAAAATTGTTTTGTAACTGACGCATTTAATGTGGAAGAGACACGTTGGTTCAAAAAAAAAAACTGAAAAAAACCCGGAAATGTTAGTAATTCATTTAGAAGAAGAGAGAAGATAAAAAAAACTCAGAAAATAAAACCAAGAGAGAACTTTAACCTAAAATCCAAAATCGAAAATCCAAACCCTAAAGCTTCGAAATCAAACCTTAAATTTTCGAAGAATTGATGAATACAGTAGCAGTAACATAATGGTGATTGCTAAAAGACCAGTTGCAAAGAGAAAATCAACAGAAGAATCTACTGATACACCAGCAACAGTTCAAGAAGATTCTTCAAAATCACCACCACCGAAGACGAGATCAAAATCTGCAGCAATTTCAACATCAACTATGCAATAAGATTCTTCAGAAGCACCACCATATAAGAAGAAATTAAAATCTGCAGTAATTTCAATAACAACAGTTCAAGGAGATTCTTCAAAATCACCACCACCGAAGACGGGATCAAAATATGCAGCAATTTCAACAGCAACTGTGTAAGAAGATTCTTCAAAAGCACCACAACCTAAGAAGAAATCAAAATCTAAAGAAATTTCAACATCAACAGTTCAAGGAGATTCTTCAAAAGCACCACCACCTAAGAAGAAATCAAAATCTAAAGCAGTTTCAACAACAGTTGAAGGAGTTGGTTCAAAATTAAAAAAGGGTAATGCTACTTCAAACTCTTGTCCATCTATTATGTTTTACTAGTGTACATATCTGTACACAGGCATGCTATATCAGGTTTATGTGTTCTAATGTGTATGTTTTCAGACTGTTGTCCATCTCTTGTTGTTGGTGTGTAGAGATATGTACGCCAGCATGTTTGTTTGACAGTTTTATCCATTTCTTTGCAATTTTTATGTGGTTTGTTGTTGGTGTGTAGAGATATATACACCAGCATGATGTTTGAGGATTTGTTTGACAGTTTTGTCAATTTCTTTGCAATTTTTATGTGTTTTGTTGTGGGTATGTAGATATATGTACACCAGCATGCTGTTAGAGGCTTTATTTGACAGTTTTATCCATTTCTTTGCAATTTTTATGTGTTTTGTTGTGGGTGTGTAGAGATATATACACTAGCATGCTGTTGGAGGCTTTGTTTGACAATTTTATCCATTTATTTGCAATTTTTATGTGGTTTGTTGTTGGTGTGTAGAGATATATACACCATCATGCTGTTGCAGGCTTTGTTTAATAGTTCTATCTATTTCTTTGGAATTTTTATATGGTTTGTTGTTGGTGTGTAGAGATATATACACCAGCATGCTGTTGCAGTGATTTGTGTTTAGATTTCTTGTTCATGTGTGTATATTTCTAGACTCACATATTGTTGTATGTTTAGATTTTCTTATTTATGTTAAATTTAGATTTCTAGACTGTTGTGTTTTGGAACTGTTTTTTCATGACTTGTGGTACTAATGTACAGATCTGTACACCAACATGCTAGTTCATCTTCATATTGCCTGACTTGTGGTTTGAAACTGATTTCGTTAGATTTTTGTAAGAGTGTAATGAATTTTACACCTATATTGTTCTTATTTGATTAGTTCTCTGTTAAATACTTATGTATACATTGTTGTACACCTATGTGACTATTTTGTATTTATGAGTATAATGAATGTATTATTCTTCTTGGTTCATTTTTGTAGATACCAACAAACCTTATAAATCAAGTTTCCATGCGATCAGTGACTTTGTGAATACAAACCTTGAGGAAGATGAAAAAGAACGAGGAGGAAAAGTATGGTTTACCTATTGTAGATATCTTTGTCCACAAAAAAGCAGATCAGATAGATGGGAAAGATCCAACTAAAAAGAGAGATGATATATGGACTAGGAACCCAAACTCAATCTTGAAGATTGTGAGACAATATCGCCATGAAATTTGTCAAGAAGGGGGACATTATTTCATGTTTTATACTCCCAATAAGAAAAAGAAAGTGGCAGTAAAGAGTGAACCTGAGGATTTCTTTCTACTTTATGGGATTAAGATGGTGGCAAGGGAACTTGAAAAAGGAGAAGATGTAAAAACTGCAGCAGAAAAAAGATACGGTCCACTGATAAATAGATTTCCTCTTAGGAAACGAAATGAGCTGGGAAAAAAGGATATGGAGAAGGAAATCATACGTATCATGAAGCTAAAGCCAAAGTCACAATCGGAGATTCAAAGAAACGCTGAAGACTTAGTGGTGCTGTTTACTATGTACTTGTGTATCACTGTGTTTTTAACCCAGGAAAATTGAAGTATGATTAGCAAGAACTAGTATGCACACTTTTTTGAGTCTTTCCATAGGATGAACAAGACTTGCTGGACAGTTCATATACATGAGTATCTCATGGCGTGCATTAAGAAACATATCGATGCACCACTTAAAGTTAATGGTTGTGTGTATTATCTATTGGTGAGTTTACATGTGCACACAGTTATACAACTGATATATCCATTCACTATTTAAAATAATTCTGTTTATTGTGTTTGTTCCTTTGTATTACATTTCTAAGTATTCACATATTTGCTAATGCAACATTGGTTTGTTGAACACAACAAAAGCATAAAGCCAAGCAAAGAGGAAGGTATGCCAAGGCTTCTCAGGTGGATCATCAGCGATATCAGTAATACAATCGAGAAAGACCTGAATGACACCATGAAAAAGGTATCTCAAAAAACTTTCTCATGATAGTATATGTACATTGATATACACCTTTAATAAGGTGTACATGATTGTACATTGTTGATAGATTTTAATAAATTTGTCTTGTGTATACAACAATGTACACTATTAACACATGTGTAGAAAATTTTACACCTGTGATCAATGTTGATACTTTGGCATGTTTTTAGATGCAACCAGGATGGGTAAAGGCTTACACGGATGAAGAGTGATTGCTTTTGGATGAGTACCGGGGGCAGAAACAAGAAAATAGCATAGATGCAATAAAGGAAAATCTGTGCAAATCAGATATGCAAAGAAATGAGTTGGATGAGGAGCTTATTGAAGTTCAGGAGAGGCAAGAAAGGCTTCTTAATTTCATCGAAGAGAAAATCCAAAAAGTTATTGAAGTTGGTCTAATGAACTTGACAGAAAGAAAAGTGAATGATTTTCGTAATCACACTTTGGATGAAATCTTTAAATCTGTAAAAGAAATACGGCTTGAAACTGAGGAGGATGAGGAGATCGAGGAGGAAGAGGAGGAGGAGGAGGAGGATGATGACAAGGTTGAGGAGGATGGGAAGGAGAACAAGGAATATGAAGGGATTGAGAAGATTGATGAGTAGGAGGAGGATGACAAGGTTGAGGAGGATGGGAAGGTGAACAAGGAAGATGAGGGGATTGAGGAGGAGGAGGAGGATATGGAGGATCACAAGGAAGATGAGGAGATTGAGGAGGAGGAGGAGGAGGAACAGGGGAACAATGAAGATGGTGATATGCATGATGATAAGGATGATGATGACAAGGAGGGTAGAAAGGATGATGATGACAAGGAGGGTAACAAAGGTGGTGATATGCATGATTATAAAGATGATGATGATGAGTAGGGTGGCAAAGGTGGTGATATACATGATGATCACAATGACAAAAAGGGTGGTGATGACGAGCATGGAACTGAATCTGAAAAGAATGAAGTTTCGTCTGAAATTCCTGAAAAGCGAAGTTATAAAATCACTTTTATTAAATGTGGCAGTTATTTCTATTTTATGTGTGTAGATAGTTGTACACCAGTATGCTAAAACTCATACCTTTTCTCAAAACTTGCATCTTTTAGCACTCCTCAGTCAAATACAAATGAAGAGAAGGATGGAAAGGATTGAACAAGGAAAGGTGTTGAGTCTGGAACTGCTAAGAATCCTAGGTATGAAGAAAATGATCTCAGCTCGCATATCTTTTCATTTTCTGTATATGTGTACCAAGATGTACACCTTAGTGATTTCTTCTGTGTGTGTGTGTACAAAGATGTACACTTTTGTAGAACCTAACAAAAAAAATTCATTTTTTCAGAACTTCTCTACCAGAGACAACCGCATATCAAGAAGACCAGGATGATCTCAGCTCGCATATCTTTTCATTTTCTGTATATGTGTACAAAGATGTACACCTTAGTGATTTATTCTATGTGTGTGTGTACAAAGATGTACACTTTTGTAGAACCTAACAAAAAAATGCATTTTTTCAGAACTTCTCTACCAGAGACAACCGCATATCAAGAAGACCAGGATGCCACTCAAATAGCTGAAATTGATGAGGCTACAATAATTGCAGCTCAATCCATATCTCAGCTGGACCCTAAAGGCATATTTCCGGTACAAGAAGATGTGCATTTACTCACATAGGGAGAAGATCAACTGAATGATCCTTATGCATCAATTGAGGACCTTCTAGACAACTTGTCTGAAAGTTTTTTCATAAATCTTGAAAAAGGTTATTACAGAATGGCAGCATCTGACGTGAAGGAAAAGATGGCAAACGTGATCCACGATTGTCCAAGCTTTCAATTGTTGAGCCAAGAAGATCCAAAAGAAGAGTCTTCATAAGATGTAGGAGAAAGGGTCGTTGCTGAAGCAGTGCAGTTCATCCAACAACATGGAGATGCATGTTTTAGTAGTCAAGAAGTAGAAGAGCAGAAGACACCACCAACAAAGACAAGAGCTGGGAAGATGAGGGAAACAGAGATGATAAAGACAAAAACAGTTGGAAGGTTGTCCAAGACACCACCAAAGAGAGCTGCAAAGAAAAAAATTCCTCTTGATTTCACTGCCGAGGGTAAAACCAGACAAGTTAGGATGAAAGTAGATCAAAAAGGCAAGGGGATCCAAAAAGAGGTCGAAGAACCAGGTTATCCTGCACCAATAAAGAGAAAGGAAGATAAGTATCATCCTCTTCGCCCACTGCCAGATGTTCGTCAATTAGAACTATACCAAGCCATGGAACCAGGACCGGAAAAAAAAAGGATACAGAAATTCTTCGACTATGCAAGCCTGGGGTAAGTTCATAAAATAATACCTCGCACTATACGAATGATTGAATCTTATTGATTTGTTTTTATGTGCACCACTATGTACACCATGTTAACATTTCCTTTACGATTATGCAGCTCTGTATCTTGGGAACTAACAACGCTCGAAGATCCAAAAGTCATGGAAGAAATTCTGATTGTGGGAAAAGTACTTCGTGAATTGATGTTCAACAAGTATCTGGACCAAGAGGTACTGCAGTTCTATGTCCATCGACGTTGTAGAGCAATGGTCAGAGATAGCATTCGTCATCCAGATGATCAAAAGTACATGAGATGTGAAGTAATGAGTCCAACTTCATACGTAAGTTTCTCAAAAACAAATCAAAAATGTCATATATAGATACTTTAATGATGTGCACATACTAGTACACATGATTGGCATGGCGTGTTCTATGTGTTTGTAGATTTCTTTAGGTGTGGACATAGATGTATACCAGTATTCTATATGATTGACACATGCTCTATTAAGTATTTGCATAGATGCTTGATTTTTAGATTTTATTTAGGTATGTACATAGTTGTACACCTGTATCATTTTTCATGGATACATCTATGTCATACATCTGTTTAGAAGCCTAAAAAGTTTGATATGTGGTAGTATAGATGCTTCTTAGTTTTCTTGTCTAATTTAGGTGTACCTAATTCATTTTATTGACTGCAGTACTATGTGAAGAACAATATCATGAGCACTGTACAAAAGCTTGTGGTTGATTTCATACGGGACATGCCTGACAATCTGGAAGTTCTTGTAATCCCCGTCAATCACTCTACAGAAAAAATGGCAGTAGGAATTCACTGGTCGCTTCTGAAGTTTGATTTTGAAGCTGAAGAGTGGAAGTGGTACAACTCGTTGCAGTCAAATGAGGACTACAAAGAAGATGCACAGCAACTGGAAAATGTGGTGCAGGTGAAACTCAATAATAAGAGAGCTTTAAAGGGTGATCCACCTATAGAACCGCATGACATAAAAATCATGCAATGTCCTTCTCAAGGTATCAATCCGGAGTGCCTACTATACACTTGCTACTTTATGAAACGAAGTATGAAGAAGAGAAAGATTATTGAAAGAGATCAGCAGAGGGCCGGAAAAAAAATTCAAGGAATGAGAGCAACATTGGTGGCCAAGATGCTTAAAAAAGTCAGAGTGTTTGAAAAGGTGTGGGATATAACAACTGATGACTATCACAAGGAGTGGCGCTTGAGTAAACAGATGAATCCTCTGAGGAAGAAGATTTTATTTTAAGCTTCATTATACAAGATCACTTTCTGAATTGCTTCTAAACATTTTCTATCTTTTAGACAACTTTTCAAATTTTAGCTTTTATCACTTTGTTTATGACTTATCAACAACTTGAATTAATATTTTTATTAGTTTCAATATTGATGTTATTGATGTTACAAGTTTATGACTTATCACTACCATTGAAGTGTATATTACAGGTTTCGAAACTTTAAGGTGTACTTGATTGTGCACATTTACTGACAGAGCTGAAAATGTTTAGAAGGTGTACATAAAGGTACACATGTACTGACATATTTTCATACTTTATCAAAAGTATGAAAATTGAAGACATAAAAATATTACTAAATTTTTTATATCATGGAGAACTGAAAACATTAAAATTGAACATAGCAAAAGTAATTACTAATTATACAGATCTGAAAAACATAGAATATTACTAAATAAAATAGACTAGTAGCATCCATTGTACACTAAGGTGTACATAGTGGTACACATGTAAAAAGACAGGTAAGAAAAGCTGAAGTTCACAGGAAGGTGTACATAATGGTACACATGTCCTGGTACTAATTATCCACGCCAAAGAAAATTTAAAAAGACATTACCAAAAGTAAAGACCAAACACATAGAATCTTTTAAACAAATGAAACATAGAAAAAAGCATCAAATCATGGGGCAGGTAGCTCTGTTGTGGTGACCAAGGGTGAAGCACTTTGTGCACATCGTAAGCCTCTTTTTCTTCTCCCAAGTACCCTTGATACGTTGTGTTTTTCGTCTACCATGTGGAGGAACAGGAATAGGAACAATAATTCTATCACTAGGATCATAAGACTACAGATTGTCATAATTGGGGATTGGCAAGATGATCTCCTGGTATGTCCTGTTGTACCATTCAGTGGTGAAGTATGGCTCAACAAATGAATAAATGTCCTCCCTCGTAGCTTGAATGGAAGCACAAGCATGTGCACAAGGAAAACCATTTACTCCCCACCTGTGACACATACAAGTTTTTTGCAATAGATATACAGAATGAGACCGTGGAGACTTGACTTCATACAATCTTTCCATGGATTCAACAACAGTCTAAGTACGACCAATGTCGATGTTTTCATTTAGCATAGCCTCGTATACGGAAGTGAGCCTATTTTTGAAATTCTCAAGACCTTATACCCTTCTCTTAGAATTCATCTTCATAACCTTCAAACTAAGATAATAAAAACACAAAACATAGAATCAAAACATGATTTAGAAGAAATACAGATAAAACAAGTGTACAACAATACACACATTAAGGATATCCATGTGTACAACAATGTACACATAGTTGCAGAATCACAGATATAACATGTGTAAAAGTATGTACACATCAAGGAAATCCATGTGTTCAACAGTAAAAAGTAAACGAATGAAACACTAAACATTAAACTCACTGTATCACATCGAGAAGAGCAAAAGCAGGCAGCTTTTTGAACTCAAGAATCCAGTTATTGAATGACTCGGAAATAGATGAAGAATGAGCAGCATATATGCATACAGGGAAAAATTCATTTGCCCATTTCTCCTTTGGAATAGTCCTGATATAGTTAGCAATATGTCTACATCCAATTGCATGTATGCCCCGCAAAGCTTCTTCAAAGTTCGCTGGTGTGTAAGAATATGCAGCTTTGTAAAACAAATCAATAGCGGCCTTGTTATTCGCATCACATGATCCAATATGGAGATTGCACTTGATGTGGTAAAAGCAATAGCTGTGATATGAACCAGTAAATGCTCTGGGAATGCCTTGCAAAAGTCCTTCATGACGATCACTAAGGAAAACAATCTGACGATCATCGACCACTTGCTTAAGATTATCCAGAAACCAAAACCAATTGTCTTTGTTTTCAGTAGACACAATAGCAAAGGCATATGGGTAAAAACCATCATTTCTATTTACACATGTTGCATCCATCAAAGTACCCCTGAATCTACCAGTAAGGAAAGTGGCGTCCAAGTAAATCATGGGTCTGAGATACCTATATCTATGCTTGCAAGCACCGAAACAAAGGAAAATCCGCTAAAATCTTCCGGTTTCTTTATCAAATTCAAGCTTCACAAAGCTATCAGGATTAGTTTGCTCAATGTCTTTGACATACCAATTTAAATCGTTATACGAATTCTCATCGTCACCATACTGTTATTCAAACACAGCTTCTTTCCCTCTACGGGCATGGTGATACTTAATATTGGACCCATAAGTCTTCTTAAAAAGTGACATGATTTGTCTGGGTTTTAAAGTGGGATCACCCTGTATATTGTAAGCGATCAAATGCTTAACTAACTTGGTTGTCACCGCATGACTCTTCAACCTCAAACCTACACCACAGCTAAAAAAAACAAAAGCCGGAATAAGTAATGTGCACCATAATGTACACCTAATAAGATCTCAAAACCAACAGCACATAAGCAAAAAGAAAGCACAAACAAAGCAAGAATATGAAATTTACACCTAAAAAGCTGGAATAAGTAATGTGCCACCTAAAAAGCCGACAACAAGTAATGTGCACCACAATGTACACCTAAAACAAGTCTACATATTAAAGATTAAAAATAAATAACGTTGATCACAAAACATAAGAATAAGTAATGTGGACTAATATGAACACCACTAACCTGTGAGAATTAGAATCTTTTAGCACAAACCGAGAAATGTCACCATTCACAGGGCCAAAGTGAATCCTCCAACCACAACCATCTTCATCGCACTTTGCAGTAAAACGAGTCTTGTCATTTTTAAAAATAACAACCTTGTGACCAGTAGCCATCTTGTACTCACCAACAACAATCCTTACAGCTTCAACACCACCCATAAATTCTCTACCAATATTGTCAAAAATATAATTCCATTCATCGATAATGAGAGGCTTGGCCTTGTCCGCATCATGATCGACCATCCTTACAAGCTTAGGACTTTCACCAACACAAGAACGAGAAGTACTGGCACCATAACTAGTGCTACAACCATAATTAGAACGAGAAGTATGCTTCGGAATCACATCGGCATTCAAATAGACATCTTCATTATCAATAAGAATCATGAAACCAATTAAGATTTGCAGTTGTATATCACCTTGCAAAAAAAACTACTTGACCATTATCCATATAGATGAAACAGATACTCCCAGGAGACAAATACCTCCAGTGCTTGCATGCAAAATGCTTCAATTCTTCTACGGTTATTTTAGTATTAACAAGAAAAGCAGCAAAATGCTCACCATGATTCAAAACAACATTAATGAACTTCTCAGACCTGCTTGATACCCCTACATATTACAAAAGAAATGATAATAAACATTTGAAGCTTCAAACAACAATTTCATATAACCTCAAAGTAAACGGTGTACAGGAAAGTACACATTTAATTGAAGCCAAAAACATCAAGTAACAGTAAACCTAGAAAATACTCAATCAATTAATCTCCAGAATCCTACTGGAACACATAATTGAATAAATCATAAGCCTAGATCTAGTATCAGTTCGATTTCATATCATTCATCATAAAACTAAAAAAACATCATCAAAACAACAGTAAATAAAAATCGAATTGATCTAGTATTAACAGTAAATCATAATCATCACGAGAATCAAAAGCTAGTATATAACAAAATCGAATTGATCTAGTATTAACAATAGATCATACGGATTGATATCATCAACTCATAAACTCAGAAAAACTAAAAATCAGAAACAAAAACTGAAAATTAGATGTAACAGATGAAATACAACCAAAATAAAACTAACCTGAGCTTGAATTCTGCTCCATTAACAACCAAATCAAACCTAACCTCTATGAATCTGTTAAATCACCTCCGAATTCAAACCTATAACGATCGATCTCTCGATCTTTCGTGAATTTTCGATTTCAGAACAGTTTCGAATGTAACCTGAGTTGAAATATGATGAAGAAACGATGAAATCTTATCTGAAACGATCAAATCCCGTATGAAACTGTTAAATCGCCTCTCTGAAACTGTTTAATCACTGACCTGATACCTATTTTGAATTTGAGATAAAAAAAATCGATTTCAAAACATGCCTTATATATACGAAATCGCTTGAAGGGTAATTTTGGTATATCGAAAACTTGGAGACTCGGGAATCATACGTGAATTTGGACCAACTCGTCCAAGTTTGGACTAGACTGTAGCATTCGGATTTTTTTAGATTAGATTGTACTGAGCTTCAGATGAGTGGACTAAAGCGTCCAAAGCCCACAAACTTTGGGACTAAACGTCAATTTCTACTACCCTAAACAACCATAGATAGGCAAACGAAAAAAAATTAAGATTTGAAAAAAAAAAAAAAAAAACTTTAAGAACCTAAACATATGCCAAGATTTTTGTCTCCTAGAAAATATTAGAGCATCAATTGAGAAAAATAAAACCCAAACGAACAGATCGTAGAAAAACAAAACCCAAACGAATAGATCGAAGGAAAACAAAACCCAAACGAATAGATCGGAGAAAAACAAAACCCAAACGAATAGATCGGTAATAATTCAGTGAAAGTGAGGGATAAACAACAAAAGAAAAACAACCGATAGTCATTGAATAAATTCGAAATACTCAAAGAGTAGAAATTGCCTCTACCATATTCTGGGTGTATCCGGTTAATGTTAATTTTTATTTATTTTATTGATTTATGGAATTTATTTCTTGTCTATTCAGTATGTATTTATATATTTGTGGAAGTGATCATTAAGTACTTGGATGGAATTCATCCCCCAAATATTAACAGCTGATCCTATCTTTGTTTTTTGCCTAGATACTAACCCCTACAAATAATATAGTTGAGGTTAGCGATAAAAAAATTCTTCACGTTTATTTTGTTGTTATAACTTTTGAATCATCATTTGATGCAAGGACATATCTGAAAATTCTGTTTTATCCTCGAAAAATGTCAGATTTTCATTAAGTTTCATATCACTTGCATATAACATGATACGCTTCCTTTATCACTTCAAACCCTACTTTTCAAATCTGCATTGTGTATTTTATATTTCTGATTTGAAAAATTATCATTCCCCGGCTTGGTTTAGTAAAAGCTCTTGTATGTTGTAACTAAATGCAATATTCATTCTAGCATCTCTGGTTTTTACTTCTCTGATTTTTACTTTTAATTAGCATGTCTCTAGTAACAATATACACGGGGCTTCTAAATTTTCTACTTAATTAAATCTCCACTTTAAACACTCAGTGCCGTCTGTAAACAACAATGACGCATAATCATATTTCGAGTATTAACAAAAATCCGTTCAATTTTGTTATCGTGGTTTTAGGAACTATGATTGTAAAGCCATATATGGTCATATTTCTGCGTGCCAGGAGATCTTCAAAAAAAAATATATGTCAATGTATTTAAGGGAATTGCATCAGGTACTATTAGTGTTGGAATATGAAATGTGACTCACCTTTCCAACAACGCATAAATATGTTTTGGGTATTAACAAAGTTCATTCAATTTGTGTCATTCATTCAATTTTTCTATTGTGATTTTAGGAAATACGATGGTATATCAATCAATGATCATATTTCAGCATCCCAAGAGATATTCAAAAAAGAATATACCTGATTATAGTGAAAGGAATTGCATCAGGTAATATCTTCCATTAAATATACTCATTATCGTCTACAAAGAATGATGACGCGTAATTATGTATTGAGTATTAACAAAAATCCATCCAATTTTTCAATCTATGGTCAATCAATTTTTCTTTGAATAATCAACGATCTATAGTCATATGTTTTTATGTGAATACTCAGTATATGTCTGCAAAAGCTCACCTTGTTGCTAGGCTACCATCCAAAAGCTTTGTTTAAAATCTATTGAATTTTTTATTTGTAGTAAAATGAATTGTTTTCTTACTTGGAATAAAAATAAACAAGGAAGGATTTTAAATTTTAAAGGATTTCTTGCTTGATTTTGAGTATTAAAAAAAATCTATTCAATTTTGCTATGGTGTTATGAACTACGATAGTAAAGCCATTGATGGTCATATTTCTGCATCCCAAAAGGTATATAGAAAAGGATACATGTGAATACATTCAAAGGAATTGCATCAAGCAATATTAGTGTGAGAAATATAATTCACCTTTCCAACATAAATATAAAACTTTTTTAGAAAACCTTATCATCTAACCAAATCTGCATCAACCGTCTCTTATATTCAAAGTATAAGTCACATATTAGATTTTTTTTATCGCTTTTTAGTTCCATGTTTTACGACCTTGCAATAAGTTGAGGATATTTATCTGGAAAAAAATCGAAATCTTACACCGATACATCAAGTAAAAGTATGACTCTAAGTATTTTGTACAATTTACGTGTAAGTAAGCTATTACTTATGAATACTTACAATTCATTAAAATATTTTTAGTTTGGCCAAATAAGACGGAACACAAAAATACATAAAATTAAATAAGCATTTTTGAAAACAGATAAAAATAAAATGGAATAATGAAGACTTGGGAACTAAAACAAAAAATAGAGAAATTACTCGAAAAGAACCACTTTGATTTGTTTTTTTTTCCCCAAGTTTAAGAAGTTTCCCCGAACATAAACATTATATGTCATCGTCTCAGTCGTGAGATAGAAAACCTTTTTCAATCATGTTTTTTGACGTGTCAACCATCTTGACCACGTCATATGTCCTAATAACCCCTAAAGATGATGTCAATCCTCTTATATCTTCCTTTACATTCATTATGATTTTTTTCTCATCGTTACGTCGATGGTAAGTTGAATTTCAACCTTTATCCAAGAATTTATTATCGGTTCGCATCTTTAGATAACCTATAGTACATTCTTCTTTTTTCATAATGGGAGATTCAGAATCCCCGAATCCATATTATTCATGTACCATCATATTCTTAGTGTTAGAAAAAGAATTAGGACAATATTTTCATTTAAAAATTAGCATAAACAAACTTGTCTACCTATTCCACCATTATTATTATTTTGGACTAAGCAAGAATCACAAAAATTGCATATATGAGATAATTAAAACTTTTGGCATTCAATCGTGTACCCATACACAATAACTTTACCAAAGGAAAATCATGATGATATTCTTGGTGTTTGCACAAATCAACAATTTTACCAAGTTCAATGTGAATCTCTTCGTTCTTTATTACCATGGTATGTCATCTTCAAATTTTATTTTGAACTTGTTGCATCAAGGTTATTCGTCTTCGTCGTACTCTACCTTTTTATTGCATCTGCTGCATGCCAGGTAGTACCATTCTCTGTTCTCGACCAAGCCCAATACTATCGCATCGCAGGTAAATATATTACCATGACATTTCCTCGAAGTAGTGCACTCTTAGTTATGTTTTATCATAATGTCTTACCATTTTTATATTTTCATTGTATTATATCATGTCAGTTGCTTCCTAAACGGTCTTCCTATTTTCATTAGGATCATCTGGATGTGACGTGCCGGTCATCGTTACTCCGTTGTCCCAAGATTTAATCTTGTGCAAATTTGTGTTGTGGTTTTCGTAGTCAAAAAAGGATATATAATACGACTTTTTAATATGTGCACTTACTTTGTCTTGAATTCATTGACTTCTGGTACCTCCAGATTGATCAACACTCTAGAGGCCGTGGTAGTAGTCGATGCAGGTGCACCTGTTGCAAGGTATAATGGTCTGTTAGGTAGCAAAAAAAAATGCTATTGTCGGCACATGAATTTGTTTATTAGAAACGGACCACTAACCTCGAAACTCGCTTATAAACCTTCCAGTAATGACAACAATTATTGGAGTATTTGCGTGTTCCTCTACGATAACCTCTTCTCTGGATTTGCACCATTCACTCCATGGAGTGACCTTCATATCAACCCCATGTTTCAACAACAATATAAATTTTGATCCTTTAATAGAAATTACTTAGATACTTGTCTTTTCTGCAAAGACAATCTATGTTGAAGTAATTTTTCGTGGCATATTAACAGCTCATTAGGTTTCCCCAAATTACTCTTTAGGCTTCAATGATTTTATATACAGAGAATGCATAGGATGATTGAGAGATTCCGGGTCGGACAATATTATGAAGAATAAAGAAGGTTTATATGTCTATTAAAATTCCATCCTCTATTTTAGCTGCGTGATAATCTAGACTATGTTTTTTTTTTCGATCGGCAAATATAATATAGACTATCTTGGTGGGAAACATACAGTTAATCTCAAGTCCTTAGTTTTTTTTTATGAACGATCTTTCAAATTGCATGTATTTTTAAGCAGATATCCAAAAAACTTTTATTTCATTTGTTATAGTTTCTGGGTGACCTTTCAAATCATATTTACTTAGTTTGCATCTTCTATGACTATATCTCTCTTTTGAACCTCTTCAGACCAATTTTGACTATTGAATGCAACCATGAATGCAACCATGGTAGTACCTGAAACAGATTTTAATCTTCTAGTAGCATCTGCAATTAACAATGTTGTCAATTATATGTATCTTATATATTCTGAATGTAAAACACAATGATAGTTTGTCTCTTACTTAGATAGAATGTGGTGTCGTTCAATTTTTTAAATGCACTTTTTAAATGCACTTTTGAATTTGGGTTCAGGAAATCTCGGTTCCATGTCTAGTTGCTTCACTTTGGTGAAATTGTTAAACCACAGAACGTGTTTATAGTCAACAATTCGGAAGATTACTTTTGTGACAAAGAGATTAAACCTTTTGATGGAATACAAATTTTCTTCCACCAGATGGGTTTCGAATTCCTCTATTAGTACCTTTGGGCTTTCTGTGATTCAAATTCCTATATTAGTCCCTTTGGTACCTTTACATGCATCTGGGCTTTCTGTTATTCACAATAAACGTAGACATTAAATACAGTATATAATCCAGAAAGTATAATTCAAAAGATAGGCCCTGGACGTAGTGACGAACTTATAAGCCTCTACTGAACAACAATGATGAACTTATAAGCCTCTTACTGTAAGCTACTAACCCAAAGTAACTACATTAATTAACACTACTTAACTCTCTGCAGTATGACATTATAACCAATTTATGTCCCCAATCTACGACTTATTCACCTCAGCTATAATATTATAGCCTACTACTGCAACAAAACTCATGTACTGTAAAACCCACATGCAAATCAATTAGAACCGATGAATATATGATATAGTGACATTCATAGGAACCTGTAAGATATCTTGTATAAGAAAACATATAAGTCAACACAAAATTGGTCAATTAACCCAATAATGACAATTTCTGGGTGAAAAAGATATTAAAAATTTGATATTGTTTAAATGGACAAAAATGTAAAAATAGCCAGGATATAAACAGTTTCATCCTACCCATTTTCAAATACTTTTTGTTATTTTTAATTTGCATCAGGATGCATCCAGTTTCATCCTCGCTATTTTTTAAGTTTAAACCGGGATGAATCCAATTTCATCCTTGCTATTTTTTTGGGTGTCCATTTCACCCATACTAAATTTTACTCGTCCATTAGAACCATGTTTTAAAAATATTTGGACAAATGACCCATTTTCCGATAAATCAATACCTTGTAGCTAAAATTAGTGTGAACTATGAAAGCTTACAAATGAATACAAAATAAAAGATAAATGATATAATAACGCACCCAACACCTAGATACCTTGGAGTTGGAACTTAGTCATCTTAATCAAAGTCTGGTCAGTACTTTGGCTCAACAGTTATCAGATATGAGAAACTTTACATATGTAGCAGACATGGACCAAACTCCATTTACAGTAAGTTGAGTCCTAATATCAATAAATGACCTCTCAATGTATTTTTCCTCATCAACCTTCACTACGTCACCTTCATAACCTGACCATATAACACCTATAATTCAAAGTAACCAAGGGATTTAAATATCTGAGAAGGGGATTAGTAATTTATACATAATAAACGTGTAAATGCCGAAAAGGATTTAATCAAAGGAATCAGAAACAAAGAAAAAATAGGTCCACGATGAGCATTCTGGTTGAACCTTCTTTAGAAAGAAAACCATCCAAAGGTGACTCCATTTTCCATGACCTAATTTTACCATCTTAATGTCCACTTCGTATCATTTTAGTTAGCTAAAACATCAAAATCAGACCTAAAACATCAAAATCAAACCTACCAAGACATACAATCTTATCTTTGATGTAAGCAAATTTTTGGACTACTGCAAAAAAAACATTATAAAAGAGAGAATTGGATAGTATCCATAAGGCCGTTGGTGTACAAAAACAATTTATACACCACACGAAACAGACACATAACTGAGTGTTTACATCTTATCAAAGACTTAAATATACCTTATTCTAAGTTTATATCTCTTACCAAGACATATCCTGCAAGAGCAATCACTGCTCCTGAACTAAATCAAAACTCATCAGCTTCCATTGTTGAAGCCATTAGCACATCAACCCCACTTCTCTGTTATTATATGCGCTACAATTCCCATATCCATTGTACTTCCAAAACAAACAACAAAAATCGATCAGGTTATTACATAGTTGTTATGGATATTTATGAAGGTAATGTGAAGAATATTTATGGAGTGTCTGCGAAGAGTGCAGTAATAAGATAAATACTTCTTTATCGTATCACTGCCATGGTTGAGGCTTTACAGATTATTGTGATTTCCTTGGGCTTGAACCTGCCGGGAAACCTAATTCAGTTATCACAACATTATGTTTAACAAACCTAACTATGTAGGAGACGTTGCGGCACAAAGGAGTTAGCACATACCATTAACGGAGATCAAAAAATTAAGTGAACAGAAATGCAAGTGCATCATATAACTCACCAGCTCATGCACATAATCCATCCCTCAGACACCTTATCAACTGGTTTGTCATTCTTCTCCTAATGTCAAGGAGAATAAATTTTCCTAAATAACCTCTCTTCTCTATCATTGATGACCGTCTTTCGAAAACACTTTCTTACCGATGCTCATTTCAGATTTTAGAAGTTTCTACCTTCTGATTTTCTTTCCTCGAATTATCATGAATAAATACTCCATGGAAAGTGATATTAGGAGTTACAACATCTCTGGAATGGGAGTTTCACATTTCCATGAGAACACACATAGATCTAAATTAGAAAACCCGATAGATAAATATTTCAACATGAGGCTCTAAGAAGCGATGTAATAATGGAAACTCTAATGCACCGGGTAGTCATGCCCAGCCCTGAAGTTTCCATAATCACATTGTATCTTGATTCTCACACTCCAGTTCAGTCTCAATGAAACCTGAAATTCTATAGTCGCCTCACATCCTGATCCCAAACACAATGTGGCAATTGATTAACTTTCCATGGTAACTACTCACAACTCTAATGTCCATGAAAAATTAAGAAGTCGGGATTATCAGCAGTATCCAAGGTAAAATAACACCAACAAAAAATTAGTCATAGACTGCAACTGCGAACATGGAAACACGAAAATGATAAGAACATGAATCAAATCACATAAATCCAAATATATAAAAGTATCTTAGTGCCCGCCCGCCAAATATCAGGTGATATACACTAATAACATCCTTTACATTCACAGTATATGTATATCAAGGGGCGAAAGCAATATTCTTCCGAAGAACTGTCAAAAAAGACAGTTGAGAATCTCAGGAGTTCATAGAAATGAAAAAAATTAGACAACAATATGCATGGTGCTAAAGAAAAGGGTAAATCACCTGTAAAACCAATGATTCCAAATAAATAGTGAGTGCCTCAATGTTGAACTCCATCGACATTCCAAAATGTATTCCGAAAAAATCCCTCTGAAAGAAAATCAAAAGATTCCATAACATAGTTAGAAAGTGATAAAAGTGCAGGCCATAAGCTCTTAAAAAGTAACAAAAAAAATATATTGTTGAAAAAGGTGAACATGCCATAATAGCTGGGTCTACGGCACCACATTTCTCAAAGCGTCCACTCCACCACCATATTCAGGAGCGATGTAGCATACCATGCATCTAATAATTCAAGCCACTTTTATGATTAATCCACTTGCAAAACATCGACTAATACTTCCAAAAGATTTGATTTCCCCACTCAAGCCATCTAACCACAGATTAACACCCCTTATACTACTTCTACTCCAACCCGTTTTCTTCTTCTTTTTAATACCAGCATTCATACCTTTATCTATGCACCAATTATCTCCTTCTTCTTTACTTTATCTTCATCAAATGATGCTCAACATTTAACATGTCTATGTTGTCTCTTTTTATCTGGTTTACAATCAGCTTTACACATAGTAACCCAGTTACTATCAACTCTTTCTTTTTTTCTTAATTTTAATTCACATCCATTCCATAACATAATCATGGACATGTTCGGCATAAAGCTAAGACTTCAATCTTCATTATCATTATTATCATAATCGGTACCCTATTACATCTGTTTAGATCGAATCCAAACCTAAAAAACCCTTAAAAACAAACAAAATAAAATAAAAATCTAGGATTTTAACATGTTTACCTTCTTGTTCTTCTCCTTCATATTCAACTTTGCCTCCACAATTTTCCAGCAACAAAAAATATTAATCTATCATAGAAAGCCAATCAAATCAAAAAGACTTAAAAGTCTGTTCATTAGCTCGGTTTAGCAGAAGTCATAATAACTTAAATTTAGTTATTTCATGCTCAAGTAAAAAAAAAATTATAACCTTTGCGCATGCCATTTAACTATGGAATGGCAGGAACTGTGGTGAAGTTTCAAAATATCTACATAATAAAAATTACCTACTGGATGGTGTAATTCTTTTGCCTGCATCAATGAGCTAAGTCTAAATTGCACCTTCCACTTGCAATAAAAGTTTTTTGTATACTGCACCAAATCAGTATAGAGCACCTACAATTTGATCTAATTCATTGGGTAAATCAGAATCTGCATTGAAAGAGTGATATGGTATTCAGTTTTGCCAGAACATATAACAACAAAGTTTTGGACTCGCATACTATAAGACAATCCAAAAAGCATTAGACATGGAAATATATCAATCAACAAAGCTTTGGATATCGGTTTCCTGCAAGCTGTAAAGGTATTGCAATATTTAAGAAAAAGTACCTTACTGCATTTCATCCACAACAGGAAATATAGTTCTTAAATATAGTTCTTACTTACAAAAACTTCGGTAATGAAATCTTATCATCTTGGAAAAATAAAAGAAAGTGGAACTAATTCTACATAGAAACTGCAACTCACCAGTTTACCACATGGGCAGAAAATATTATAGCCTACATACACTGCCTAAGTCAATACATCATTTTTTATTCGCAGGTGAGGTTCCAAAAGCTTTTAAAGATTCACATTCAAGTATGCTCGGAAGAAATATAAAATAAAAAAACTTAAGCAACGTAGCAGCAAAATAAATTGTGTGATTCACAATACAGAGGATGGTTGTCAAGAACAATCCACTGTTATCTTTTGAACTCTATTCACTTATTATAGCAATTCTTTTAGGTTCCACAATTGAATTGGTTGGTAGATCTTTTGGATTGACTATGTTATAGCATTTGCCTCACCTATATGTTGGGTAATGCTTGAGATTGACAAAAAAAAAAAAAAAAAAAAAAACATCTTCATGCTCAAACCTCTGGGAAATCTATATCTTGCTGATCGATAGAAACTCTCAAAATGAGGAAGCAAGAAAGTGTACCTGATCTCATTCAAGGATGGTGTTGTTGCATATCTAGATTTGTTGATGCACTGTGAATATTAGGGATTGGAAAAAATAGAAGAAATTGAAATCAGTAACAAAAGAACAACTGCACCTGCAATCTTCTAGTCTTCTCAGCACCACCACCTGTTCCATATTGAACAACCAATTTAAAACACAAACACAAAATAAACTTAACATATAGTTAGGCTATCTCAGAAAAATCAATCTGAAATTATTTTGGTTGCAGAAAAGTCACGCCCAGAAAACTGTATTTATGCGATGTTATGCAGTTTGATTGGAATGTGATATGCTTTTTTTGTGTTTCCGGATTGAATTAACTAAAATTTGGCCGACTATGTATATTTCTGTGCAACCAATATGAGCTCCCGTTGGTACGGTCAAAATTGGCCTTTTTTTTTTCTTTCAATACAACACAATATATACTGTTGGATCACTTCAATACAGGACAACGTGTTCTGCAAATGACATACTGACAAAAAAAATTATATATTAATGGCCAGAAACATTGTATGAAGAATGTGACAATTTACAAAGAAATTTCAAATACAACAATTTATAATGAAATAATTTCAAAAATGATCATTAATTTTAGATACATATGATGTAATTCAGTATATCTACTTGCTCCGCTGCTTGTTGCCTTCTAGTAAGTAGTAACTCAACGTCAGTTCTGTTGCACTATTTACCAAAACTAGAGTATATATTTGCTTCACTGCAATGTTTACCAAAACTAGAGTACATATTTGCTTCACTGCTTAGAAATCGATTGCATATATGCGTCACTACTTACAAATTGAAGCAACCAATTAAAAGATAAGTTGTTTATAAAAAGCTTCAACTAAGAAAGAGTACAGAGATGTTGCAAAATTGAGGAGTCGGGTTACAATATGCTATCATAAGTAAAATATTTCGAATTAGCAGCAACTATCCTGGAGACTTTATTGATCAAGTAATACATGTGGAGAAGAGAAAAGTCATGGAGATTATTAGTCCTCAGTCAACGCCACCGCTACATAATTACTAGCTCCAACAAGAATATTTACATGATCAGAAGCAATCCCCAGTTCAAGGAGTCGCCTGGTCTCTTACTTCAGGTCCTCTCATATCAACATAATAAACAAGCATAAAAAACCGAAGTACATAATAATATGTAACTAACATCCAACTGTACATGTTGATATGTACAGATGGATACATACAATCATAAGTGAATTTTTCTGTCAGTTCGTACCAATATGTATTGTTTTTACACATTATTTTCCTTTTGTAAGGTAATGCATATGTAATTCAACAACACAAATAGGAATATTCTAACAATCTATTGGTTGCCAATTGCACCCCTGCATATCAACATTTGTTAATACTCCTAAAAAAGGTTTTACTATTCCAAATCAAATATGATGTTGAACGGTGTCCAAAACTAGGAAGAGACGACCACTGGTATTTGGTTTATTACGAGTTACATAATGTCTCCAATTATACCAACTACTGCACATAGTGATTTTTGCAATTTGAGATGTTCAAAAAATGAGAGAATGTTTAAAGGGAAAGAAATTTTACTTGATGGCCCCTCTAGCTCTATCTTCCAAGCCTTCCAAACTGATCCCAACCATGCAGACGTATTATAAAGAACTAAGGAACCCTGCACCAAAGCTGGTAACGCAACAAGAATGAACAATGCCAAGATAATATGTTCTGGATATCAATATGTAATGGGGGTTTACCTGTAGTACATAATAAGCGTAAAAAGGTTTACCTAGTACATATTTATTGCAGTGGTCATATATATACCCAGCAATACATGTTGATATGTACTAATTCAAGAACAAAGTACATCAACAATACATATATCAACTACAAACTAGGGTTTTTAGCAGTACATATCAACATGTACTGTAGGATCAACAAATCAACAAAAATAAAACTGAAAACATTACACATATTGGATTGTATTTTTAAAATTAGAAGCAATACCTTTTCTGGCAGAACTCCCAGGTTTCTTTGATGTTGGTTGAGTATCAACAAATTTCTTCTTCTTAGTTCTAGTGTCTTTCAAGTTCATTACAGGTATATGCTCCACCTCCCAAGTTGGAGTGGCAGGACTGCAATCCCGAACTCTATATTCTTCTAGCACCAATTTTCATTGCAATACTTCAACAATTCATAATCCAAAGCTTTGTCTATATTTACACTGATTTGGTAAAATCTGAAGATTATACACAGCAACACATGCAATTCACTGCAACACACGCCCAAAAAGTAAATAATAAACTTTGTCTGGCAAACTTTATATAGGAACTAATTTTTACAACAATTATGTATTGAAAGAAAAATAAATTCACCTAGTTTTTTGCAGTACATACAAATAAGTACTGACAGTTGACATTGTCAAAAACCATCATTACAGCCAAATATGTACTGTAGTTTTTATCAGTACAGTTGAATATGTACTGGCAGTTACAATGTTAAAAATCGATACCACCAAATATGTATTGGTGTTTACCTTCAACTCCATCATACTAATTTTAAGCTATAAAGGAAGTCTTTTTATCATGACTTACTGTTGAGGCCGACCCCTCTTAAAAACCTAGTCGTTGAGTCTTCTCAATGGAAATGCTTCTTCCGCAAATTTGTACCTGCATATAACATTACATGTCAAATTGATAATGTTAGATCATATACACAACACTAGTATACCACAAAATAGTAAGTAACACTACATATTGACAGGGAGGTTTTCACATAAAAGAGGTATTTACATGGTATATATCAATATGTACCAATATTTATTCAAGCATAAAAGAGGGTTCTATTAAATACATGTCAATATGTAATGGTAGATCATATATACACAACACTAATATATCTGACGCTACATATTGATATGTACTAATGCATACTCAAGCATAAAAGAGGGTTTACGCAGTACATGTCAACATGTACTCTTAGATCATACAAAAAACTCTAACCTAACTATCAGACAATACATATTGATATGTACTATTTCTTTTAAAAGTGAAATTAGAAGTAATTTTTATATCTGTACCTTTTTGGTAAAATTGTTTTCATCCCTTTTGTTAGTGAAGGAGTAATAACGTTTTGTCTTCATTTGTTGTTGTTTGTGAATCATAAAATCAGATCCAAAACGAATCTACATTAGAGCAACTACCTCAATCTCTTCTTCTACGATCTTTTCTTCTTGTTTTCACCATTTTTTTCCGTTTAGATCTGATTTTTCAATTGATTTTCTTATGTTTTGATTGATTAAGAAGATCAATTGAATATGGTGAGGTAGCAGAGAATGACAGGAAGTAATGAAGAGAAGTTTTTTAATGGAAGAAACATAAATAAGTCGTTTCTCTATTATCCGCACGTAAATTAAGAAGGGTACTCGGGTCTTTTTGCAAGACCGTAACTTTTTTTGGACCTCCGATTAATATTTTTTTTATGGATGGACCACAGATTAAATGGATCCGGGTTTTTGTTATGTACCTATGGGCTTCAAATATTTGGGCTTTAACTCTTCTCTAGTCATTACTACTTTACCTTCCTGTGGCCTGTTTCTTAAATTGTAAGGGGCTTAATTTTCCTTAGAGGGAATAAACGGATTAGGTTTGGGGATCAATGAGCATTAGTCGTTGGATCACCAATAGAGAGTAGAGAAGATATTTATGGTGAATGATTGTATCTGTATGAGGCTAATAAGAAAAATATTCATTGAGGCTCTATCCCTTGTGGAAGAGAAGGTTATTGTCTTTGTAGTGTAAAATCTCTAATCGATTCACTACATTTGGTATCAGACTCTTGATCATGTGTACCTGAATTATGACAGGGGGGAGGCGATCAACCATCGACAATAAAACAGGTTGTTGTTATTCAACAACAACACTCCGATCGATTATCAGTTTTGGAAAATAAACTTCAGGGTCTAAATTGTGAAATTAGTTCTCTTAAAGACACTATGGGGGTTCAATTTGTAGTTCTTTGTAAGCACTTGGGTATTCCTCCCACTACAGAGTCACCGGAGTCGAACGTAGTAGAAACTCATCAACCAATTCTTCGTCTCACTTCAGGTAACCTTCTTCGTCATCCTAAAATCGATTTTCCCCGTTTTGATGGTACCAATCCTCGAGGATGGATTAGGAAATGCGAACGATTCTTTCAGCTCAATTCTGTGGATAATTTGAAACGTGTTGATTTATCTTCCATTCACTTTGATAGTAAAGCTGATTCATGGTTCTTAGATTACCAAGAGGGTCACACAATTCTTGATTGGGATACCTTTGTTCATGATGTTTGTATTAGATTTGAAGATGTTGCTTATGATAATTATGTGGGTATCTTTAATAAACTATCTCAAACTTCCACGGTTGAGGAGTATTATGAACGTTATGAATCTCTCAAAGCTGTTATGAAAGCTAAGCATAAACACCTCTCTGAGGATTATTATACATTGAGTTTCATCAGTGGTCTTAAGGAGGAGATCCGTAATCCGATACAAATGTTCAAACCTTCCAGTGACACTGATGCCTTTTACCTTGCTATAATGCAGCAGGCTTCTGTCGAATTTCAGAGTAAACGCTATCGATACCCTAAACCATTTACTCCTTCCAATACCTTTTTCTCCCTCCCCTCTACTTTTAGACCACCCTTGTCACCTTTGACAACCATCCCTGCTGCCTCATTCCCTCCCTCTAAACCCTTTGTCACACCCCCCCCCCCCCCCAACACCTACTAGAGCCGACCCTCATATTCCCCCTATACGAAGATTGACACCAGCTTAGATGAAGGTAAGAAGGGATAAGGGATTATGTTATAATTGCGATGAAATGTATAAACAGGGACACATGTGCAAGACTCAGCAATTGTTCATGCTAGTTGCATCTGCTGAAGAATCTTCCCTCTCAGTAGAGGAGACTGAAGAGGATACTAGCTCACATACTCCCTCTACAGAGTCCCCCATGGAGATCTCCCTTCATGCCCTAACTGTCTTAGTGACGTAAAACACTATCTGAGTTCCAGGCAGGCTAAATCACCAAGATATTTTTGTACTGGTGGACACGGGCAGCACACACAGCTTTGTAGATGCTAGACTAGCTAAGAAGCTGCATCTCCACATTCAACCTACGGGTCATATGCTCGTCACTGTGGCTAATGGTGACACTATAAAAAGCTCAGGTGTCTATCCTCAATTGTCATGGTCCATGCAGAATTATGATTTTTGTGCTGACATCAGAGTTCTTCCCTTAGGAGGGTGCGACATGGTTCTCGGAGTTGATTGGTTAAAACAGCTGGGTGATGTGATTTTTAATCTAGCTGACCTTCGTCTGTCATTCTTCCATCAGGGACAACAGATTACCTTACAAGGGTGTTCATTTACACCTTCTTGCAGCATGATCAGTGGGTCTTCATTTCTCAAGTTTCTTAAAAGCAAGACACCAACATTAATTGGGCAGGTTTTTTCTCTCACAACAATTCATGTTGCTCCCACTCCTTCTGCTATTACTTCACTATTAGAAGATTATCAAGATGTGTTTACGGAGCCAAAATCTTTACCTCCTGCTAGAGCGTTGGATCACCGTATTCCTCCTAATCCAAACACATCACCTACTTCTCAAAGGCCTTATAGATGCCCCTATGTAAAGACAGCGGTGGTGGAAAAGCTTGTGCAGGAAATGTTATACACTGGAATTATTCAGCACAACAATAGTCCATTCGTTTCCCCCATTTTATTGGTCAAAAATAAGGATGGCTCATGGCGATTTTGTGTCGACTACCGACGGCTGAATGACGCTACTATCAAAGATAAGTTTCTCATTCCCTTAATTGATGAACTGCTTGATGAGTTAAATGGGAAGAAATTTTTTTCTAGAATTGATCTTAAGTCATGATACCATCAAATACGCATGCATTTATATGATATTTTTAAGACAGCCTTTCGTACACATCACGGCCATTATGAATTTAGGGTTATTCCCTTCGGCTTAACCAACGCCCCAGCGACCTTCCAAACCCTCATGAATCAGATTTTTCAACCTTTTCTTCGAAAGTTTATCATCGTTTTCTTTGATGACATGCTTATTTATAGTGATTCATTAGAAGAGCATGTATTTCATTTATCTCATACCTTGTCCTTGTTAAGACAACACTTTCTTTTTTCCAATTGGGACAAATGTTGCTTTGCTCAAACGCAATTAGCTTACTTGGGTCATCTTATTACTTCGGAAGGTGTTGCGGCATACCCCGACAAACTTGCAGCAATGGCAAACTGGCCACAACCCACTACATTGAAGCAGTTACGCGGCTTTCTTGGTTTAACGGGTTACTACGGAAGATTCATCAAGGCTTACGGAACTATCAGCAAACCATTGACTGATATGTTGAAGAAAGAATCCTTTCATTGGTCTCATGAGGCATTTCAAGCATTTACTTCACTTAAACAAGCTATGCTCTCTGCTCATGTTCTTGCGTTACCTGATTTTTCTTAGCCTTTTGTCCTAGAAAATGATGCATGTTCCAAGGGAATTGGAGCTGTCTTAATGCAACAAGGTAAACCCATTGCCTTCTACAGTAAAGGGTTAGGTCCTAAAGCACTTTCCTTGTCCACTTATGAAAAGGAACTATTGGTCATTGTCATGGAGGTTCAAAAGTGGAAACACTATCTTTCCCACATCCAATTCATCATCAATGTGGACCACCAGAGTTTGAAATTTCTTATGAAACAATGATTTACTTCAGTTCTGCAGCAAAAGTAGCTGATGAAGCTGCTTGGACTGGATTACGTCATTCGCTACAAGAAAGGCCTTGATAATAAGGCTGCAGATGCACTGTCAAGAATTCCTCACTGTACTGCTGAATGCATGGCCTTATCATTATCACAACCTCAGTGGGCCCAAGACATCATTCATAGCTACAGTGAAGACCCCTTAGCACAACAACTGATTGCTCAGCTGCTGATTCAACCTTCTCACAAGTCTTACTCGTACACTGCTGGGATACTCAGGTACAAAAACAGACTGTATATTGGTTCTAGTAATCTGGTAAGGGATAATATAACTCAATATGTTCATTACTCCGCTGTTGGTGGTCACTCCGGAATGTTAGGCACATACAATAGAGCTAAATCCTATTTCTATTGGCCTAAGATGAAAGCTGATATACTCCGGTTTGTATCTCATTGCCACATTTGTCAATGCAACAAAGGATAAAATACACCCCCTGCGGGTCTTCTTCAGCCTCTTATAATTCCAGAGTCCGCTTGGCAACACATAGCCATGGACTTCATAGAAGGCCTTCCATTGTCCAACAAGAAATCAGTGATTTTAGTCGTGGTTGATCGACTAACAAAATACAGTCATTTTATAGCTTTAACTCATCCATTCACTGTTATCTCTGTGGCGAAAGAATTTCCCCATCACATATTTAAGCTTCATGGCTTACCATCGTCTATCGTCTCGGATCGAGACAAGATATTTATCAGCCAGTTTTGGCAAGAGTTGTTCAAAGCCTTAGGTACTTCCTTACATATCAGCACCTCGTACCATCCACAGACCGACGGACAGACGTAACGTATGAATGCTTGTTTGGAGCAATATATCAGGTGCATGACAGGTACGACTCCTAGGCTCTGGTCCAATTGGTTGTCCTTAGACGAATGGTGGTTTAATACTAATTACCACACAAGTTTGTGAATGACACCATTTCAAGCCTTGTATGGCTATCAACCACCACATTTAGCATTCCCTCTACAGTCCACCACCTATGTGAAAGTGGTTCAAGACTACTTACAAGACAGAGATCACATGTTACAACTACTCCGCAAAGACTTATTGAAGGCACAAACAAGGATGAAGTTCTTCGCCGACAAGCACCGAACTGACAGAACCTTTGCTGTGGGTGATATGGTCTTCCTCAAATTGCAACCTTATCGGCAAACGTCTGTAGCTATCCGTAAGAATTTCAAACTATCTTCTAAATATTTTGGACCATTTCAGATTATGCAGAAGATCGATGTTGTTGCCTACAAGATGAAGATGCCAATTGGGTCACGCATACACCCAGTGTTCCACGTGTCTCAGCTCAAACAAAAAATTGTTCAGCACTACACTCCTTCCCCAACAATGCCACTAGTGGATCAGAACGGAGCTCTCTTGGTGGAACCTGCAACAGTTCTCGATACTCGCTTTACACTTCGAGATGGAAACTTTGTGCCTCAGGTGTTAATCCAATGGGTGAGTGCACCTCCAGAGGACTGGTAGGCTCGGAAAGATACCTACTATTGTATAAACTGCAAGTGCACAGTGTCGACAAGCAACACAGGGCAAGCACAGGTCGAACCACAGAGACTTGGAGAGTGTAGAAGTTGATTCTAAATCCTGATTCAGAGAGTAACCAAAAGGGGTTTGTTTTTGTCGATACGACGATATGATTTTCAAGTGACTGAAATAATAAAAGTAAAAGATGCAAATATCAAGATATGTAAACAATGATAATATGGATACTAGGGTATTCAAATCCACCAATAACCTATGATATGCATTCAACTTGTAATATTATTCTTGTCCTTATAGTAGATTCAAGTCTACCGTATAACTAAGGTGTTTCTCCAATGGATAATTTAATCACAACTAAAGTATTTCTCCAAAGCATTAATTGTCTAATTAAGCACAACTAATCTAAAGATCAATATTTGGTTAAGCATGAGTTGTAGCATAATCAACATAGAGATATTCTAACTACAATGGATACATGGCATACATTGTGAGAGCAAGATGTTGAAAAACTTGGATTAAATTATATCTTTAAACAATTCTAAACTTTCAAGAACAAGATACAAGATATGAATACATACCAATGAGATTAGGGCTTCATCTAAACCCTAGTAAATGAAACTAGAACATGAAGAACATTACAACAAAACTTAAATTTGATAAACTAACATGAACAAGCTATTCTTGGATGATTTTTCAACACAATAACCCTCTCTATTTATACACAAAAATTCTCTCTCACTTGGATTCGAATTTTGGCAATTATTTACTCAACAAAACATGTTTTCTCACTTGATGGATGTTTTGGAATACAATGGGGTGAGGTGGATGTTTTGGAATCCAATGGTGGTGAGGTGGATGTTTTGGAATCCAATGGGGTGAGGTGGATGTTTTGGAATCCAATGGTGGTGAGGTGGATGTTTTGGAATCCAATGGGGTGAGGTGGATGTTTTGGAATCCAATGGTGGTGAGGTGGAAATGGATTTGGGTCTTGGGTTTTGGATCATGGGTTTTGGATTATGGGTAGTTTAATCCCATGTATTGTAAACAGGTTGCCACTAATGCGCGAACGGGTTGCAACACTTCCAACTTTCTTCTCTTTTGTCTTCTCAATTCTTCCAAGCTTTATTTAGTACTTAAAAAACACAAAATTAATTAATACAAATATTTATTCTTGAAAATGGTAAAAATGCCGAATTTGGGATAATATATGACTTTGAAGCGCGAAAGATGAGTTAAGTGCCAATGAAAAGGTGTATGAATATGCAATATTTGGCACTCATCAAATACCCCCAAACCTGAATTTTACTTGTCCTCAAGTGAAACAGAAATCCAGAAATCCTAACTATACCATTGTCGCTGGTCTCTCGAATGCATTTAGCGTATGCACTAAGCCTTTAAACCCCTAGGTGTCCCTAGTGGACGAGTTGTAGTCTCGTGAGGGCCTACCAAAGATGTACCCACAAAACCTTCTCCAAATTCAGAGCATCCATAGAAATGCCTTCGTCTTCGGTCTTCAACTGTAGATGATGAACTTCGGAATTTCGTAGAACCTTGATAATTTGTGACCATTTTTTTTTTTTTTTTTAAAGACCCGCTACACAGCTGATCATCATTTTTTTTTTTTTTTTTTTTTTTTTGACCCGCTACGGTGATCATCGATACCAAACACAAGATCCGAGACAAAATAATTTTTTTAGGGACCCGCTACACAGCTGGTCATCATTTTTTTTTTTTAAGACCCGCTACACAGCTGGTCGTAGAAAACAACAACACAAAAATGCAAAAGACTACAAAGGATCCTACAAAAGACCCGCTACACAGCTGGTCATAGAAGAATGCAAAAGACTACAAAGGATCCTACAAAAGACCCGCTACACAGCTGGTCATAGAAAATAATAAAAACAAAAAAATGCAAGACCCGCTACACAGCTGGTCATAGAAAAGACTCACAATGCCATATGCAAATACTCCCCCAAACCTAAATCTAACATTGCCCTCAATGTTTCAAAATATGATAGAAACAACAACAAACCATGAGAACAAAACAGATTCAAAGGAAAGAGATTACCAGATGCCAAACCAAAGACAGTGGAGTATGTCTAAAGCAACCAGCAGGGAAGATATCTGTGGTATGTACAAGGGGTGAACTTTTCAGTCCACGTAGATCGGATCAGCAAGATGAGTTGTTTCAATCTCAGGTGGAATTGGTTCAAGGAACGGCTTCAGTCTCTGCCCATTGACCTTGAAGACATTCTTGGTTGTTACATCTTCTAGTTCTACAGCCCCATGGGGGAAAATTGTTCGCACCACGAACGGGCCTGTCCATTTAGAACGTAATTTTCCTGGAAAAAGGTGCAGTCGTGAGTTATACAATAGAACTTTCGGCCTGGAGTGAATGACTTGCGCAAAATCGTTTGTCATGGAACACCTTCATTCTTTGTTTGTACATTTTTGCATTATCATATGCATCATTTCTTAACTCTTCCAACTCATTGAGTTGAAGCTTCCTTTAGTGCCGACTTTATCTAGATCAAAGTTCGGTTTCTTTCTGCCCAATATGCACGATGTTCTAACTCTACAGGAGATGACAAGCTTTACCGTACACAAGTCTGTAAGGGGACATACCAATGGGGGTCTTGTATGCAGTTCTATAGGCCCATAAAGCATCATTCAATCTTAAAGACCAATCTTTTCTAGACGGGTTAACCGTCTTTTCTAGAATGTGCTTAATCTCCCTATTTGAAACCTCTACCGGGCCACTGGTCTGTGGATGATATGGGGTTGCGACTTTGTGAGTTATGCCATACTTGCGAACTAAAGACTCAAAAGGCCTATTGCGAGAAATGTGAACCACCGTCACTGATTATAGCTCTAGGGGTGCCAAATCGAGAAAAAATGTTTTCCTTTAAGAACGAAAGTACCACCTTGTGGTCATTAGTTTTGGTTGCGATTGCTTCTACCCACTTAGAAACATAGTCACGTGCAACAAGAATGTACAACTTTCCTTGAGTTAGGAAATGGTCCCATGAAGTCAATACCCCATACATCAAATAGCTCAACAATCAAAATGGGTTGTAGGGGCATCATGTTTCGTTTTGATATACCTCCCAATTTCTGGCACCGGTCACAAGAAATACAAAATTCATGGCTATCCTTAAACAATGTTGGCCAGTAAAACCACTCTGCAAGATCTTTGCAGCAGTTTTCTTTGCACTAAAGTGGCCTCCACATGCTTGATCATGACAAAAAGAGATGACATCCCTTTGTTCAGAGTTGGGGACACATTTCCTAATGATTTGGTCAGGGCAAGTATTTGAACAGATATGGGTCATCCCATAGGAAATGTTTCACTTCGGCCAAGAATTTAGACCGGTCTTGTTTAGACCAATGAAGTGGCATCCTACCTGTAGCAAGGTAGTTCACGATGTCGGCAAACCATGGCATTTCGAAACTAGCATCAGTTGTTCATCCTGGGAAAGATTCTCTAATAATCTCGATTCATCAGCAGACTCGACATTCAATCTAGATAAGTGATCAGCAACAACATTTCTCGACCTTTTTTATCTCGAATTTCGAGGTGGAACTCTTGTAACAAGAGTATCCATCGAATTAGACGAGCCTTGGCATCTTTTTAGATAAAAGATATCTTAATGCGGCATGGTCAAGTATAAATGATGATTTTAGATCCTACATCAAATAAGATCTAAACTTATCTAATGCGAACACAACATTAGCTAGCAGCTCTTTTTCGGTTGTTGAATAGTTCATTTGAGCCTCATTCAGTGTCTTACTAGCATAGTAGATCACATAGGGGTGTTTGTCGACTCTGACCTAAGACAGACTCCAACAGCAAAATCGGATCGTCACACATGATTTCAAATGGCAATTTCCAACTGGAGGTCGGACTATAGGGGCTGAAGTTAGAAGAGTTTTGAGCTCCTCCCAAGCATGCACACAAGTATTATCAAACACAAATGTAACATCTTTCTTGAGTAGATTACACAGTGGTCTTGAGATCTTCTTGAAATCTTTAATGAATCTACGGTAGAAACCAAAGCATGGCCTAAAAATGATCTAACCTCCCTCACAGAGCGAGGTTGAGGCAAGTGTTGAATGATATCAACCTTGGCTTTATCTACTTCTATGCCTTTTGCCGAGATGATATGCCCTAGAACAATGCCTGAGTCAACCATGAAATGACATTTTTCCCAATTCAAGATCAAATTCTTTTCTTTACACCGAATAAGCACACGAGTAAGATGATGCAAACATTCATCAAAAGAAGAGCCAAAGACAGAAAAATCATCCATGAAGATTTCAAGAAACTCATCTATCATGTCTGAAAATATGCTCATCATACATCTTTGAAAAGTAGCAGGTGCATTACACAACCCAAAAGGCATACGACGATAAGCAAATGTTCCATACGGACAAGTAAATGTGGTTTTATCTTTGATCTTCGGGTGCTATGTGAATTTGGTTGTAGCCTGAATAGCCATCTAAGAAACAATAGTACCTATGTCCCGACAACTTTTCTAGCATTTGATCAATGAAGGGCAGCGGAAAATGATCTTTCTTAGTTACTGTGTTCAATTTCCTATAGTCAATACAAACTCGCCACCCTGTAGTTACACGGGTGGGGACAAGCTCATTCTTCTCATTTTGAACTACAGTAATGCCAGACTTCTTGGGTACCACTTGAATGGGACTGACCCACTTGCTATCAGGAACTGGGTATATGATACCCGCATCAAGAAGCTTTATGATCTCACTCTTAACAACCTCTTTCATGTTAGGATTGAGACGCCTTTGCATCTCCCTAGATGGTTTGGCATTGTCCTCAAGGTTTATATGGTGCATGCAATCAGTGGGGCTTATGCCTTTAAGGTCCGAGATGGTCCATCCTAATGCTTCTTTATGCTCCTTAAGCACTTCTAAAAGTTTTATTTCCTGTTTTGTATCTAAGGCAGATGAAATGATTACAGGCAAAGTATTAGAAGGTCCCAAAAAAACATATTTAAGAGTATCAGGCAATGGTTTCAGTTCGAGCTTTGGTGGCTCAACAAGAGATGGAACAGACTTGGATTCCAAGAGTGGAAGTGGTTCCACTCTAGCTTTCCACTTAGAAGTGTCCATGAGTGGTGTGGATTCAAGCAAAGTATTCACTTCACTTATGTATTCATCATCAAACATATCTAGGTTGAAATTATTCAAACAAGCATCCAAAGGGTCAACAGACATGCTACTAGGTAGCGACTCCTGAATCAAACTTTCAATCATGTTGATTTCATGCACATCATTATCATCATCAAGATCTAAATGTTGTTGGCTAGCATTGAAAACATTCAACTCCACAGTCATATTACCAAATGACAACTTCAGCACTCCATTACGGCAGTTAATGATTGCATTGGACGTCGCTAAGAAAGGACGTCCCAAAATGACAGAATGTGACTGTCGGGTTTTGCACAAAGTTGAGTATCTAAAACGATGAAGTCCACAGGAAAGTAAAATTTATCAACCTTAATCAAAACATCTTCTACCACACCACGTGGCACTTTGACGGATCTGTCCGCCAATTGCGAGTTATAGGTGTTGCCTTCAACTCTCCAAGACCTAACTGCACATATCTTGAATATGGAAGTAAATTCACACTTGCCCCTAAGTCTAGCAACGCCTTCTTAACCGTATGGTCACCTATTTTGCATGTGATAGTTGGACTACCTGGGTCTTTAAACTTAGGTGGTGTGTTGCTTTGAATGATTGCACTCACTTGCTCGGTGAGAAAAGCACGCTTATGCACATGAAGCTTTCGCTTTTGTGTGCATAGATCCTTAAGGAATTTAGCATAAGCAGGACTTGCTTGATTGCATCAAGAAATGGGATGTTGATGTTAACTCGTTTGAACATTTCTAAAATCTCGTTGTACTGTGTACTCTCTTTTGTTGCACCAATCTTTGTGGGAATGGAGCAACGGGTACATGAGATGGTGTAGAGACATTAGAATTATGGGAATTCTTATGTTGCTCAGATTTGTTTTCAACAATAGGTGTTTTCTGTGGTATTTTATGCCTTTGGTGAGTCTGATGTAGACTCACTCGATCGTGGTACACCTACATTGTTTTCAACAACTTTACCACTACGAAGAGTGGTGACAGCATTTACTTGATTATTGGAGGCCTCATTTCGAGTTGAATTTTCTGCTTTGATATACATTTTTTGGATTTTGTTGGGGTTGACTAGGAAGTTTTCCTTTGTCTCTTTCATTCAATGCTTCACAAATTTGACCCATTTTAAGTTCTAGACTTGAAAAACGTTGGTCTGTGGTCTTTTGAAGATGTACCAAATTTTGGGTCAACAAACCGAAACTTTCTTGAGAAGCTAGGCTTTTTCTCTCAGGTACTTGAGAATGTGGTTGCACTTGGGGGTTTCTAGGATAAGGGTATCCTTGGTTATTATTTGATGTTCCCCCTTGCACATGCCCCTTAGACCATGAAAAGTTAGGGTGATTTCTCCACCCTGGGTTGTAGGTCTGAGAATATGGGTTGTTCTCTTGCCTTTGGTACAATACATTGGCTTCCTCAGTTTTAGACTCTTGAAATGCATGGAGGTCTGGACAAGTGTCCACTAGATGGTCTGAACCATGGCATGCAGCACAAGTGGCCATTTCAATTTGACTACGGAGAGTAGGGATATTAGTTTTTCCATTCTTTTCTAGCTCTAGCTTTTCTATTCTCCTGGCCAAGGATGCCATCTTTGCACTTCCTTCGAAGTCAGAGTCAATTCTATGAACATTGGATGCAAGGGTAATCCTATTTGGTTCATGGGGGGATTCCCACTGCTGAGTCTTTTCAGCGACTTCGATTAAGAAATCCCAAGACTCATCAGCAGTTTTTTTCAATAAATTGACCATTGCACATGGTCTCAACCGTAGTTCGGTTCTTGACATCTAAACCTTCATACAAAATTTGCACAAGTCTCCATTTTTCAAAACCATGGTGAGGACATTGGAGCAATAATTCATTGAATCTCTCTAAATATTTTGCCAAAGTTTCCTCCTCTAATTGCACAAAACTGTTCAGACTTTGACGAATTGTCGTAGTCTTATGGTTTGGGAAGAACTTTTTGAAGAACTCTTTCGTAAGAGCATCCCATGTATGAAATGACTGTGGCTGTTGAGCACACAGCCAAGTCTTGGCTTTGTCTATCAAAGAAAAAGGAAAAAGTTTCATTTTGAGGTGCTCATCCGTCATTTGGTTGATCCGAAGAGTCCCACAAATTTCCTCGAACTCTCTCACATGGTGGTAGGGATTTTCAGCTTCAACCCCTTTAAATTTAGGCAACATATTGAGGATACTTGCCTTTAGCTCAAATTGTCCATCAATAGCTGGTAAGACAATGCACGAGGACTGGGTTGTCCTCGTTGGGTACATGTAGTCCTTTAGACTACGGATGGGGTTCTTGGTTCTCCCATTGTTTCGGATGGGTTTGGACTGTCTGCTTCAGAACTATGTATTTCAATTAACTCTTCTTGACTTATTCTAACTAGTCGGCGTGTATGGTCTCTAAAAGACACAATCATAGCCTAGCTAGCACATCAAGCATGTTAACCATTCACCTAGAAGTCAAGTTCTATGCAATCACAAACAAGGATGACTCCACCACAAGTAAACCTACGATTTCTAGCAAACAAAAAGCATGATGGCTCCACTTAGATTGTTTTCTAGACCAGCTTCTAATCCTTCGAAAGGGAATTCGTTACAATCGAGCAACCCCTCTGGAATCAATCCGAGTTTAAGTAAATTGAATAGAGGCGAGGAAGCTGCTAGAGCTTTGATACCCAAGGCCTCACCAGTATTACAAAGGCAGCGCGATCACGCATTCAATTTCTGAAACCGTCATGAACTTCAAGTATGCTTAAAGAGTAACCAATATTTTTCAAAAGACTTTCCTACTAAGCTCGTTACCTTATAGGTCTTGTTCTATTCAAAATTTTAAAGCTTAGGTTCGCGTATGTATCGTTTTCCTAAGGCGGGCAAGAAGAGAACGGTGATGAAATCCGAACCCTTATCTTGTATGGCCAGTCCTTGCCCTTTACTAGGAAAATAAAGCAGCCGTATTCAATTCCTCAACATATATGCAAACGAAGGAATACAGTAACTCGCTAACAAGGGATTCGCGAGTGTTTCGACAAACTTACCCCGTTCCAGGACAGGGGATGAACCGTTGTTGTCGACTCGGGCCACGACTCCTATGTCATGAACGAACCCGAGGGGCCGAGGTGATATTGTAATCACCGTCCTTCTCTGCAAACAGTTGATATTTAATAATACCCTTCCGTAGGGTTTAAAAATAAAAAATAAAAAATAGAATGTCCAAGTCCAAAGTCCAAAATAAAGTGCAAAAGAAAAAGAAAATTACAAGAGTAAAGGAATCCTAATACAAACTAAAAATAAATAAAATAAACTCTCTTTTTTTTTTTTTTTTTTTTTTTTATTAAAATAAAAACTTCTTCCGCTTTCTTTCGCTTCCTTTCCTTCGCCTTTACAACAACTACTCAGCACTGTTGAGCTCAAAAGAGGTAGTTAGGGTTTCGAAGTTTTAAAGCAAAAGCAAAATAAAAAAAAACAAAAAAATAAGTGTAAAATCGACTGTGAATAGTAACAGTAACAGTGAACTATTGTCGCTTCTGATAAAGTGAACTACCGTTACTACTGATATAACAGTAAAGTGAGATGAAGAACACGAAGAACAAACGCTTCAGAACTGTCGTTTTGAAGAGCAAGAAGAACGACACAGATAATAACTGTCGTTGTTTAACAGTGACACAGTGAATAGCTGTTGTTGAATTGCGACAGTTTTATGCGGCATTTGATTCAGGCGGGCGTTTTTTTTTTTTTTTTTGGTGTTCCTGAATATGCTACGATAAAGTGACTTTGTGTACAGTGTTTTATCTACTGATAAAAATGCTACAGTTCCAGGAGACAACTTATGAACAGTGACAGGAGATGAAAAATGAACTACACCACTACCGAGTCCCCGGCAACGGCGCCAAAAACTTGGTAGGCTCGGAAAGATACCTACTATTGTATAAACTGCAAGTGCACAGTGTCGACAAGCAACACAGGGCAAGCACAGTCGAACCCAGAGACTTGGAGAGTGTAGAAGTTGATTCTAAATCTGATTCGAGAGTAACCAAAAGGGGTTTGTTTTTGTCGATCTGACGATATGATTTTCAAGTGACTGAAATAATAAAAGTAAAAGATGCAAATATCAAGATATGTAAACAATGATAATATGGATACTAGGGTATTCAAATCCACCAATAACCTATGATATGCATTCAACTTGTAATATTATTCTTGTCCTTATAGTAGATTCAAGTCTACCGTATAACTAAGGTGTTTCTCCAATGGATAATTTAATCACAACTAAAGTATTTCTCCAAAGCATTAATTGTCTAATTAAGCACAACTAATCTAAAGATCAATATTTGGTTAAGCATGAGTTGTAGCATAATCAACATAGAGATATTCTAACTACAATGGATACATGGCATACATTGTGAGAGCAAGATGTTGAAAAACTTGGATTAAATTATATCTTTAAACAATTCTAAACTTTCAAGAACAAGATACAAGATATGAATACATACCAATGAGATTAGGGCTTCATCTAAACCCTAGTAAATGAAACTAGAACATGAAGAACATTACAACAAAACTTAAATTTGATAAACTAACATGAACAAGCTATTCTTGGATGATTTTTCAACACAATAACCCTCTCTATTTATACACAAAAATTCTCTCTCACTTGGATTCGAATTTTGGCAATTATTTACTCAACAAAACATGTTTTCTCACTTGATGGATGTTTTGGAATACAATGGGGTGAGGTGGATGTTTTGGAATCCAATGGTGGTGAGGTGGATGTTTTGGAATCCAATGGGGTGAGGTGGATGTTTTGGAATCCAATGGTGGTGAGGTGGATGTTTTGGAATCCAATGGGGTGAGGTGGATGTTTTGGAATCCAATGGTGGTGAGGTGGAAATGGATTTGGGTCTTGGGTTTTGGATCATGGGTTTTGGATTATGGGTAGTTTAATCCCATGTATTGTAAACAGGTTGCCACTAATGCGCGAACGGGTTGTAACACTTCCAACTTTCTTCTCTTTTGTCTTCTCAATTCTTCCAAGCTTTATTTAGTACTTAAAAACACAAAATTAATTAATACAAATATTTATTCTTGAAAATGGTAAAAATGCCGAATTTGGGATAATATATGACTTTGAAGCGCGAAAGATGAGTTAAGTGCCAATGAAAAGGTGTATGAATATGCAATATTTGGCACTCATCAAGGACGCGACGTGGGAAGATATTAGTCACATTAAAGCTCAATTTCCACACTTTGTCCTTGAGGACAAGGACACTTAAAAGGGGTGGGCATTGTTATGTACCTATGGGCTTCAAATATTTAGGCTTTAACTCTTCTCTAGTCATTACTGCTTTACCTTCATGTGGCATGTTTCTTAAATTGTAAGGGGCTTTATTGTCCTTAGAGGAAATAAACGGATTAGGTTTGGGAATCAACGAGCATTAGTCGTTGGATCACCAATAGAGAGTAGAGAAGATATTTATGGTGAATGATTGTATCATCTGAGGCTAATAAGAAAAATATTCATTGAGGCTCTATCCCTTGTGGAAGAGAAGGTTATTGTCTTTATAGTGCCAAATCTCTAGTCGATTCACTACACTTTTCTGGACCAACTAAGAAATTTCTCGAATCGTTTTTAAGGTATATAACAACGATGGGTAATCCGTAATCGGGTGCCAATTATGGTAAGGTGATTACTATTGGTATGATCGGTAAACGCAGTCTATTGTCATACACACTCCGTTATTTACCCCACTCGAATAACATTATATTAGAGTCACCATCATCTTATTTTACTGATAGTTTGTGAAATCCATACAGGGAGCATAACTGCATGTATGGTGGCGATTTGTATATAGAGAATATAGGTGCAGCAATAGGGATAATTTACATCCGCACAGAATATATGGAAACACCAAGATTGAAAAGACAATACTGGAGAAGTAGAGATTATCAAAAGGAAATACACCAACATTGGAATCATGTGAACGGTGAATAAATCAGCAGAGACACACTTCCTGTCTTGGTTAGACCCACTATTTAATCCATAGATAAGTTGTATTAAGTCACCCAACCAAATATTGTAGAGTAAGTATTCGACAAAATGTTCCATCCAAAATAAACTTTTACTCTTGGAAACTCGGTGTCTATCAAGCTAGGTACATAAGAGACAAGCATCACTGCCTTTGAATCTTTGTTTGCCAAAATGGGCCTATATACTTTTACCTGAAACCTTGCTTGACATACTTCCTTACTTAAAGCTAGGGACCCTGAAAATACGGTATAGTATGGTTTGTCAATAGGGATCAGTCTGCAGTTCCTATTCATTTTACTGTATAGTTTTTGGTATGCATTTTATTACTGTGTTATTTTCAGTGGACTCCTTATTCACCTTCCGTACAGTTAAGAATATCGACGTACCAGCAAGCTGTACTCAATCGGGTCCGAATCTGAAAAGACCAACAAGCTTTTCTCGAAAGAGCAGTAAGAGTTTCGGGGCAATCGGTATTGCCCAATGAAATATGATGTTGAGGTTTCTACCAAGAGCCTAGAAAATATTTTTTTTGTTGCCGTAGTTGAACTGATCACAGGGCAAAAAATATTTGACTCATTGCCGCAAAGAGCATACTCTGTTTCAGTGGGTATTGACATATCTCTACCCCTCTTTAATTTCAGTGGGTATTGGCATATCTCTACCCCTCTTTAATTTCAGTGGGTATTGATTCTATTTCAACCAATTGTACCTTTTTGTTTATGTCTAATATGAAAAAGATGTTGTGTTTTTATATTTTGGATTGTGTTTTTTGCAGGCTGGGGGACGAATGCAGAAACCTCAAAAGTTCCCAGAAATGGCCAACCCACTACTGCAAGGCCATTATCCAGAACAAAGACTTCACAATTTCGAATGAAGGAAATGCTTACCATGAAAACAGAGTGAAGAGGGACCACCGGCCCAAGGTTCGTGGTGTTGAAATCAATGCACCCGAGCATCCTCATGGAGGACCAAACCACCTCCATATTGGTGGTGATCATGTCGGTACTGTTTTCCGTGATACACCTCCTTCAGTTGATCATCTCACAGAAGATCTAACCAATGGGGTATTGGTGGTGAATATGTTAGTATTGTTCGACGTGATGCACCTCATGTACAAAATTTGGTGGTGTTGATATTAATCCAGTTGCATGCTTCAAGGTTTTTGTTTCTCCCAGTTGAGCATCCTCGCGGAGGACCTAACCCCGGGGGAGTCCGACATATTGGCACTGAACGTCTTCCTGATACACTTTATAAATAATATAAAGCTTAAGTTCATAAATTTTCTGCTACGTCATATCGATAATGAAAAATTATAGTTAAATGCACACATTTACAGTGCATCAATGGGAAACATGAAATGGCCAAAATGGAATAGCTTATGATTAGCGAGAATGCGAGATACCTTAGAAGCAAAACATTTGACATAATAGCTCATGAGAATATTGTATCCATGGACCTGATAGAAATTTGCAGCTCTAAGACCCTTAATCATTTGACATGAGCGTTACATTCGTAAAGTGAGCGTTGATTGAAAATGCAAAACAATGGAATACCTAAAATTTGAAACACACAAATGAGAAGTAAGAAGAAACCCTTACGTTGAAGACATAGCTTCTTCTCATTATGATTACCCATAAAAGACAATCAAAATATTGACAAAAACAATAAGAAACAATAGGATAAAACCAAAAATTGAATATGCGATAATCTAGGAAATCTGTGTTCAAAGAAAATAAATATTACATTTTTGGATTCAAAAGCCTTTCGAAACCATTTGTAGACCTGGTATTGATCCAAAAGTTCTTCACAGTACTGCCTAGAAACAAAGAATAACCCAATGAACTGGAAATGCTTATGTGAATTGCAGAAATTTAGGGTAGCCCCACTACGATCTTTAGCGAAACACAAAATTTATATAAGAATGACTTTTTCAGTTTAGTTTATTCAAATATTTAGTGTTGTAATGAACTAATTGTTGGACGGTGCCTTGCTATTCTAGAAGGTGCCTCATTCTAGAACACGGGTTGTTGAGAATCCAATTTTGTTTGGAACTCTAATAACCATGTGAGAAAAAAATCTTGGTCTAGTTTGTAGGCGAAGAAAGTAGAACTCAATTTGGAGTTGGTCTAGTTTGGAGTTGGTCTAGTTTGTACGAGAACACAACCAACTCTCTCGTCCTCATGCTGGAAGTTACCGTCGTTCATGAGCTCAACTGCCAAACTCTTCCGTAGCTCCATGTATTTCGAACAAATGCTGTCATTGCCCTTCATATCCAACTAACGACCACCAATCCCTGCCATGCTTTTCTGCCAGAAAATTCCACTCACTGTTGTTGATGCAGTAACCAACATCTCCACCGATTCAACAACTCAACTCAACACACAGGATCGAACCCCATGTTTCCACTCCATATCCGAGCTTCTTGTACGACCAAGCTTCAGACCAACTACTAGTCTGTTGTGTAATAAATCTAGCACAGTCACGAGTATTGCACTGCTCAAATCATGTCATTATTTCTTCTCTTCATGTCCTTGTTCCAAAGTAACACCAACTTCCAGCTCTTTGTCTCGCTGTATGGCAGCAACAAATCGATGCCACCATTCCCATTACCAGCAGCTGCTTGAGATGATTAAGAAATGAGATGTAATGGAAGACCTGGACACATCTCCCATTTCTGTTTTCCACCCCTCAGTGGACCACACATTCTGTGAGAGTAAACAAAAGAATTGAGTTCCATGCAATGGTTTCCGCCATGATAATAAGTGCTGCTGGTATATAGAAATACCAGGCCAGCGTATTTGATCATTGTGGTTGCTGATACATGGAGATATTAGGCCAACCCCATTTCATCATTGTGGTTGCTGATACATGGAGATACCAGGCCAACCTCATTTTATTATTCTGGTTGCTGATACATGGAGATACCAGGCTAACCCGGCTGCTGATATATAGAAATACCAGGCCATCCCATTTCATTGTTGCTGATATATGGAGATACTAGTCCAGCTTAATAAGTGTTGCTGATATATACAAATACCAGGCCAGCATATTTGATCATTGGTTGCTGATACATGGAAATACCAGGCCAACCACATTTGCCATTTTCGTCGCAAACACCAATAAGTCTCACATTTTGTTGTTTATTCGTTGGATGATCGAATTCACTTGTACTTTCTACAAAAGCACTAAAATAGTATTAGTAACTAAAATATTGTATCCTAGATAATATAAATATGGGTATAAAATGTATCACTTACATGCTTATCACATGGTGATTGGGATTGGTAGTATTTGATTCAAGATGCATGATGGTATGGTTTGGGAGCTGAAGGAAGTAAGGTTTGTACCTGCTGTGAAGAAGAATCTGATTTCGCCCGGAACTTTGGAAGCTAAGGGCTACAAGTTAGTCGCTGAAAATGGCATTCTAAAGGTAATCTATGGGTCGTTGGTAATCATGAAGGGCACAAGGCATCATAACTTGTACTACTTAACTGGGAGTACAGTAACGGGAGATGTGTCTATTTCTGAACACATCGAAACTGCAGCTATGGAGACCACGAAGTTATGGCATATGCGGCTTTCACATCCATGTGACAAGTCGTTACATTCTTTATTTCGTCAAGATTTATTGAAAGGTGATATTGCCTGCAAATTAGAGTTTTGTGAACTTTGTGTGAAAGGCAAGAAGATAAGAACAAGCTTTGGCACAACAATCCACAACACTAGTGGAGTTCTTGATTATATTCACTCAGATGTTTGGGGTCCCTCCAAGAATGCATCATTGGGAGGGAAACATTGGTTCGTGTCTTTTATTGATGACTATTCTAGGCGCGTATGGGTGTACACCATGAGGCATAAGGATGAAGTCCTAGAAGTCTTTGTGAGGTGGAAAAAGGCAACTGAGACTCAAACTGGCAGAAAGATCAAGGTACTACGTTCGGAAAATGGTGGAGAGTACAAAAGTGATCCATTCTTGCAAGTATGTCAAGATGAGGGAATACAGAGGCACTTCACTGTTAAGAAGACACCGCAATAAAATGGGGTAGCTGAACGCATGAATCGTACTTTGCTGGAGAAGGTACTATGTATGTTATCTAATGTTGGATTAGGTAAAGCGTTTTTGGGCTGAGGAAGTTACATATGCGTGCTTCCTCATTAATAGGTTGCCATCAGCTGCGTTAGAAGGTAAAACTCTGATGGAGAAGTGGTATGGTAAACCATCTTATGATTATAACTCAATTCATATCTTTGGTTGCCCTGCTTGGTATCATGTTAGTGAAAAATCAATCTGAAATTATTTTGGTTGCAGAAAAGTCACGCCCAGAAAACTGTATTTCTGCGATGTTATGCAGTTTGATTGGAATGTGATATGCTTTTTTTATGTTTCCGGATTGAATTAAATAAAATATGTCAAAATAAATTTGGCCGACTATGTATATTTCTGTGCAACCAATATGTACTCCCGTTGGTACGGTCAAAATTGGCCTTTTTTTTTTCTTTCAATACAACATAATATATACTGTTGGATCACTTCAATACAGGACAACGTGTTCTGCAAATGACATACTGACAAAAAAAATTATATATTAATGGCCAGAAACATTGTATGAAGAATGTGACAATTTACAAAGAAATTTCAAATACAACAATTTATAATGAAATAATTTCAAAAATGATCATTAATTTTAGATACATATGATGTAATTCAGTATATCTACTTGCTCCGCTGCTTGTTGCCTTCTAGTAAGTAGTAACTCAACGTCAGTTCTGTTGCACTATTTACCAAAACTAGAGTATATATTTGCTTCACTGCAATGTTTACCAAAACTAGAGTACATATTTTCTTCACTGCTTAGAAATCGATTGCATATATGCGTCACTACTTACAAATTGAAGCAACCAATTAAAAGATAAGTTGTTTATAAAAAGCTTCAACTAAGAAAGAGTATAGAGATGTTGCAAAATTGAGGAGTCGGGTTACAATATGCTATCATAAGTAAAATATTTCGAATTAGCAGCAACTATCCTGGAGACTTTATTGATCAAGTAATACATGTGGAGAAGAGAAAAGTCATGGAGATTATTAGTCCTCAGTCAACGCCACCGCTACATAATTACTAGCTCCAACAAGAATATTTACATGATCAGAAGCAATCCCCAGTTCAAGGAGTCGCCTGGTCTCTTACTTCAGGTCCTCTCATATCAACATAATAAACAAGCATAAAAAAACGAAGTACATAATAATATGTAACTAACATCCAACTGTACATGTTGATATGTACAGATGGATACATATAGTCATAAGTGAATTTTTCTGTCAGTTCGTACCAATATGTATTGTTTTTACACATTATTTTCCTTTTGTAAGGTAATGCATATGTAATTCAACAACACAAATAGGAATATTCTAACAATTTATTGGTTGCCCAATTGCACCCCTGCATATCAACATTTGTTAATACTCCTAAAAAAGGTTTTACTATTCCAAATCAAATATGATGTTGAACGGTGTCCAAAACTAGGAAGAGACGACCACTGGTATTTGGTTTATTACGAGTTACATAATGTCTCCAATTATACCAACTACTGCACATAGTGATTTTTGCAATTTGAGATGTTCAAAAAATGAGAGAATGTTTAAAGGGAAAGAAATTTTACTTGATGGCCCCTCTAGCTCTATCTTCCAAGCCTTCCAAACTGATCCCAACCATGCAGACGTATTATAAAGAACTAAGGAACCCTGCACCAAAGCTGGTAACGCAACAAGAATGAACAATGCCAAGATAATATGTTCTGGATATCAATATGTAATGGGGGTTTACCTGTAGTACATAATAAGCGTAAAAAGGTTTACCTAGTACATATTTATTGCAGTGGTCATATATATACCCAGCAATACATGTTGATATGTACTAATTCAAGAACAAAGTACATCAACAATACATATATCAACTACAAACTAGGGTTTTTAGCAGTACATATCAACATGTACTGTAGGATCAACAAATCAACAAAAATAAAACTGAAAACATTACACATATTGGATTGTATTTTTAAAATTAGAAGCAATACCTTTTTTGGCAGAACTCCCAGGTTTCTTTGATGTTGGTTGAGTATCAACAAATTTCTTCTTCTTAGTTCTAGTGTATTTCAAGTTCATTACAGGTATATGCTCCACCTCCCAAGTTGGAGTGGCGGGCCTGCAATCCCGAACTCTATATTCTTCTAGCACCAATTTTCATTGCAATACTTCAACAATTCATAATCCAAAGCTTTGTCTATATTTACACTGATTTGGTAAAATCTGAAGATTATACACCGCAACACATGCAATTCACTGCAACACATGCCCAAAAAGTAAATAATAAACTTTGTCTGGCAAACTTTATATAGGAACTAATTTTTACAACAATTATGTATTGAAAGAAAAATAAATTCACCTAGTTTTTTGCAGTACATACAAATAAGTACTGACAGTTGACATTGTCAAAAACCATCATTACAGCCAAATATGTACTGTAGTTTTTATCAGTACAGTTGAATATGTACTGGCAGTTACAATGTTAAAAATCGATACCACCAAATATGTATTGGTGTTTACCTTCAACTCCATCATACTAATTTTAAGCTATAAAGGAAGTCTTTTTATCATGACTTACTGTTGAGGCCGACCCCTCTTAAAAACCTAGTCGTTGAGACTTCTCAATGGAAATGCTTCTTCCGCAAATTTGTACCTGCATATAACATTACATGTCAAATTGATAATGTTAGATCATATACACAACACTAGTATACCACAAAATAGTAAGTAACACTACATATTGACAGGGAGGTTTTCACATAAAAGAGGTATTTACATGGTATATATCAATATGTACCAATATTTATTCAAGCATAAAAGAGGGTTCTATTAAATACATGTCAATATGTAATGGTAGATCATATATACACAACACTAATATATCTGACGCTACATATTGATATGTACTAATGCATACTCAAGCATAAAAGAGGGTTTATGCAGTATATGTCAACATGTACTCTTAGATCATACAAAAAACTCTAACCTAACTATCAGACAATACATATTGATATGTACTATTTCTTTTAAAAGTGAAATTAGAAGTAATTTTTATATCTGTACCTTTTTGGTAAAATTGTTTTCATCCCTTTTGTTAGTGAAGGAGTAATAACGTTTTGTCTTCATTTGTTGTTGTTTGTGAATCATAAAATCAGATCCAAAACGAATCTACATTAGAGCAACTACCTCAATCTATTCTTCTACGATCTTTTCGTCTTGTTTTCACCATTTTTTTCCGTTTAGATTTGATTTTTCAATTGATTTTTTTATGTTTTGATTGATTAAGAAGATCAATTGAATATGGTGAGGTAGCAGAGAATGACAGGAAGTAATGAAGAGAAGTTTTTTAATGGAAGAAACATAAAGAAGTCGTTTCTCTATTATCCGCACGTAAATTAAGAAGGGTACTCGGGTCTTTTTGCAAGACCGTAACTTTTTTTGGACCTCCGATTAATATTTTTTTTATGGATGGACCACATATTAAATGGATCCGGGTTTTTGTTATGTACCTATGGGCTTCAAATATTTGGGCTTTAACTCTTCTTTAGTCATTACTACTTTACCTTCCTGTGGCCTGTTTCTTAAATTGTAAGGGGCTTAATTGTCCTTAGAGGGAATAAACGGATTAGGTTTGGGGATCAACGAGCATTAGTCGTTGGATCACCAATAGAGAGTAGAGAAGATATTTATGGTGAATGATTGTATCTGTATGAGGCTAATAAGAAAAATATTCATTGAGGCTCTATCCCTTGTGGAAGAGAAGGTTATTGTCTTCGTAGTGTAAAATCTCTAATCGATTCACTACATTTGGTATCAGACTCTTGATCATGTGTACCTGAATTATGACAGGGGGAGGCGATCAACCATCGACAATAAAACAGGTTGTTGTTATTCAACAACAACACTCCGATCGATTATCAGTTTTGGAAAATAAACTTCAGGGTCTAAATGGTGAAATTAGTTCTCTTAAAGACACTATGGGGGTTCAATTTGCAGTTCTTTGTAAGCACTTGGGTATTCCTCCCACTACAGAGTCACCGGAGTCGAACGTAGTAGAAACTCATCAACCAATTCTTCGTCTCACTTCAGGTAACCTTCTTCGTCATCCTAAAATCGATTTTCCCCGTTTTGATGGTACCAATCCTCGAGGATGGATTAGGAAATGCGAACGATTCTTTCAGCTCAATTCTGTGGATAATTTGAAACGTGTTGATTTATCTTCCATTCACTTTGATAGTAAAGCTGATTCATGGTTCTTAGATTACCAAGAGGGTCACACAATTCTTGATTGGGATACCTTTGTTCATGATGTTTGTATTAGATTTGAAGATGTTGCTTATGATAATTATGTGGGTATCTTTAATAAACTATCTCAAACTTCCACGGTTGAGGAGTATTATGAACGTTATGAATCTCTCAAAGTTTTTATGAAAGCTAAGCATAAACACCTCTCTGAGGATTATTATACATTGAGTTTCATCAGTGGTCTTAAGGAGGAGATCCGTAATCCGATACAAATGTTCAAACCTTCCAGTGACACTGATGCCTTTTACCTTGCTATAATGCAGCAGGCTTCTGTCGAATTTCAGAGTAAACGCTATCGATACCCTAAACCATTTACTCCTTCCAATACCTTTTTCTCCCTCCCCTATACTTTTAGACCACCCTTGTCACCTTTGACAACCATCCCTGCTGCCTCATTCCCTCCCTCTAAACCCTTTGTCACACCCCCCCAACACCTACTAGAGCCGACCCTCATATTCCCCCTATACGAATATTGACACCAGCTTAGATGAAGGTAAGAAGGGATAAGGGATTATGTTATAATTGCGATGAAATGTATAAACAGGGACACATGTGCAAGACTCAGCAATTGTTCATGCTAGTTGCATCTGCTGAAGAATCTTCCCTCTCAGTAGAGGAGACTGAAGAGGATACTAGCTCACATACTCCCTCTATAGAGTCCCCCATGGAGATCTCCCTTCATTCCCTAACTGGCTTAGTGACGTAAAACACTATCTGAGTTCCAGGCAGGCTAAATCACAAAGATATTTTGTACTGGTGGACACGGGCAGCACACACAGCTTTGTAGATGCTAGACTAGCTAAGAAGCTGCATCTCCACATTCAACCTACGGGTCATATGCTCGTCACTGTGGCTAATGGTGACACTATAAAAAAGCAGTGTGTCTATCCTCAATTGTCATGGTCCATGCAGAATTATGATTTTTGTGCTGACATCAGAGTTCTTCCCTTAGGAGGGTGCGACATGGTTCTCGGAGTTGATTGGTTAAAACAGCTGGGTGATGTGATTTTTAATCTAGATGACCTTCGTCTGTCATTCTTCCATCAGGGACAACAGATTACCTTACAAGGGTGTTCATCTACACCTTCTTGCAGCATGATCAGTGGGTCTTCATTTCTCAAGTTTCTTAAAAGCAAGACACCAACATTAATTAGGCAGGTTTTTTCTCTCACAACAATTCATGTTGCTCCCACTCCTTCTGCTATTACTTCAGTATTAGAAGATTATCAAGATGTGTTTACGGAGCCAAAATATTTACCTCCTGCCAGAGCGTTGGATCACCGTATTCCTCCTAATCCAAACACAGCACCTACTTCTCAAAGGCCTTATAGATGCCCCTATGTAAAGACAGCGGTGGTGGAAAAGCTTGTGCAGGAAATGTTAGACACTGGAATTATTCAGCACAACAATAGTCCATTCGTTTCCCCCATTTTATTGGTCAAAAATAAGGATGGCTCATGGCGATTTTGTGTCGACTACCGACGGCTGAATGACGCTACTATCAAAGATAAGTTTCTCACTCCCTTAATTGATGAACTGCTTGATGAGTTAAATGGGAAGAAATTTTTTTCTAGAATTGATCTTAAGTCATGATACCATCAAATACGCATTCATTTATATGATATTTTTAAGACAGCCTTTCGTACACATCACGGCCATTATGAATTTAGGGTTATTCCCTTCGGCTTAACCAACGCCCCAGCGACCTTCCAAGCCCTCATGAATCAGATTTTTCAACCTTTTCTTCGAAAGTTTATCATCGTTTTCTTTGATGACATGCTTATTTATAGTGATTCATTAGAAGAGCATGTATTGCATTTATCTCATACCTTGTCCTTGTTAAGACAACACTTTCTTTTTTCCAATTGGGACAAATGTTGCTTTGCTCAAACGCAATTAGCTTACTTGGGTCATCTTATTACTTCGGAAGGTGTTGCGGCATACCCCGACAAACTTGCAGCAATGGCAAACTGGCCACAACCCACTACATTGAAGCAGTTACGCGGCTTTCTTGGTTTAACGGGTTACTACGGAAGATTCATCAAGGCTTATGGAACTATCAGCAAACCATTGACTGATATGTTGAAGAAAGAATCCTTTCATTGGTCTCATGAGGCATTTCAAGCATTTACTTCACTTAAACAAGCTATGCTCTCTGCTCATGTTCTTGCGTTACCTGATTTTTCTTAGCCTTTTGTCCTAGAAAATGATGCATGTTCCAAGGGCATTGGAGCTGTCTTAATGAAACAAGGTAAACCCATTGCCTTCTACAGTAAAGGGTTAGGTCCTAAAGCACTTTCCTTGTCCACTTATGAAAAGGAACTATTGGTCATTGTCATGGAGGTTCAAAAGTGGAAACACTATCTTTCCCACATCCAATTCATCATCAATGTGGACCACCGAGTTTGAAATTTCTTATGAAACAATGATTTACTTGATTCTGCAGCAAAAGTAGCTGATGAAGTTGCTTGGACCTGGATTACGTCATTCGCTACAAGAAAGGCCTTGATAATAAGGTTGCAGATGACCTTGTCAAGAATTCCTCACTGTCTGCTTGAATGCATGGCCTTATCATTATCACAACCTCGGTGGGCCCAAGACATCATTCATAGCTACGGTGAAGACCCCTTAGCACAACAACCGATTGCTCATTTCTTGATTCAACCTTCTCACAAGTCTTACTCGTACACTGCTTGGGATACTCGGTACAAAAACAGACTGTATATTGGTTCTAGTAATCTGGTAAGGGATAATATAACTCAACTGTTCATTACTCCTGTTGGTGGTCACTCGGAATGTTAGGCACATACAATAGAGCTAAATCCTATTTCTATTGGCCTAAGATGAAAGCTGATATACTCCGGTTTGTATCTCATTGCCACATTTGTCAATGCAACAAAGGATAAAATACACCCCCTGCGGGTCTTCTTCAGCCTCTTATAATTCCAGAGTCCGCTTGGCAACACATAGCCATGGACTTCATAGAAGGCCTTCCATTGTCCAACAAGAAATCAGTGATTTTAGTCGTGGTTGATCGACTAACAAAATACAGTCATTTTATAGCTTTAACTCATCCATTCATGTTATCTCGTGGCGAAAGAATTTCCCCATCACATATTTAAGCTTCATGGCTTACCATCGTCTATCGTCTCGGATCGAGACAAGATATTTATCGGCCGATTTTGGCAAGAGTTGTTCAAAGCCTTAGGTACTTCCTTACATAAGCACCTCGTACCATCCACAGACCGAGCGGACGGACGTAACGTATGAATGCTTGTTTGGAGCAATATATCGGGTGCATGACAGTACGACTCCTAGGCTCTGGTCCAATTGGTTGTCCTTAGACGAATGGTGGTTTAATACTAATTACCACACAAGTTTGTGAATGACACCATTTCAAGCCTTGTATGGCTATCAACCACCACATTTAGCATTCCCTCTACAGTCCACCACCTATGTGAAAGTGGTTCAAGACTACTTACAAGACAGAGATCACATGTTACAACTACTCCGCAAAGACTTATTGAAGGCACAAACAAGGATGAAGTTCTTCGCCGACAAGCACCGAACTGACAGAACCTTTGCTGTGGGTGATATGGTCTTCCTCAAATTGCAACCTTATCGGCAAACATCTGTAGCTATCCGTAAGAATTTCAAACTATCTTCTAAATATTTTGGACCATTTCAGATTATGCAGAAGATCGATGTTGTTGCCTACAAGATGAAGATGCCAATTGGGTCACGCATACACCCAGTGTTCCACGTGTCTCAGCTCAAACAAAAAATTGTTCAGCACTACACTCCTTCCCCAACAATGCCACTAGTGGATCAGAACGGAGCTCTCTTGGTGGAACCTGCAACAGTTCTCGATACTCGCTTTACACTTCGAGATGGAAACTTTGTGCCTCAGGTGTTAATCCAATGGGTGAGTGCACCTCCAGAGGACGCGACGTGGGAAGATATTAGTCACATTAAAGCTCAATTTCCACACTTTGTCCTTGAGGACAAGGACACTTAAAAGGGGTGGGCATTGTTATGTACCTATGGGCTTCAAATATTTAGGCTTTAACTCTTCTCTAGTCATTACTGCTTTACCTTCATGTGGCATGTTTCTTAAATTGTAAGGGGCTTTATTGTCCTTAGAGGAAATAAACGGATTAGGTTTGGGAATCAACGAGCATTAGTCGTTGGATCACCAATAGAGAGTAGAGAAGATATTTATGGTGAATGATTGTATCTGTCTGAGGCTAATAAGAAAAATATTCATTGAGGCTCTATCCCTTGTGGAAGAGAAGGTTATTGTCTTTATAGTGCCAAATCTCTAGTCGATTCACTACACTTTTCTGGACCAACTAAGAAATTTCTCGAATCGTTTTTAAGGTATATAACAACGATGGGTAATCCGTAATCGGGTGCCAATTATGGTAATGTGATTACTATTGGTATGATCGGTAAACGCAGTCTATTGTCATACACACTCCGTTATTTACCCCACTCGAATAACATTATATTAGAGTCACCATCATCTTATTTTACTGATAGTTTGTGAAATCCATACAGGGAAGCATAACTGCATGTATGGTGGCGATTTGTATATAGAGAATATAGGTGCAGCAATAGGGATAATTTACATCCGCACAGAATATATGGAAACACCAAGATTGAAAAGACGGCTGGAGAAGTAGAGATTATCAAAAGGAAATACACCAACATTGGAATCATGTGAACGGTGAATAAATCAGCAGACAGAGACACACTTCCTGTCTTGGTTAGACCCACTATTTAATCCATAGATAAGTTGTATTAAGTCACCCAACCAAATATTGTAGAGTAAGTATTCGACAAAATGTTCCATCCAAAATAAACTTTTACTCTTGGAAACTCGGTGTCTATCAAGCTAGGTACATAAGAGACAAGCATCACTGCCTTTGAATCTTTGTTTGCCAAAATGGGCCTATATACTTTTACCTGAAACCTTGCTTGACATACTTCCTTACTTAAAGCTAGGGACCCTGAAAATACGGTATAGTATGGTTTGTCAATAGGGATCAGCCGCAGTTCCTATTCATTTTACTGTATAGTTTTTGGTATGCATTTTATTACTGTGTTATTTTCAGTGGACTCCTTATTCACCTTCCGTACATTTAAGAATATCGACGTACCAGCAAGCTGTGCTCAATCGGGTCCGAATCTGAAAAGACCAACAAGCTTTTCTCGAAAGAGCAGTAAGAGTTTCGGGGCAATCGGTATTGCCCAATGAAATATGATGTTGAGGTTTCTACCAAGAGCCTAGAAAATATTTTTTTTTGTTGCCGTAGTTGAACTGATCACAGGGCAAAAAATATTTGACTCATTGCCGCAAAGATCATACTCTGTTTCAGTGGGTATTGACATATCTCTACCCCTCTTTAATTTCAGTGGGTATTGGCATATCTCTACCCCTCTTTAATTTCAGTGGGTATTGATTCTATTTCAACCAATTGTACCTTTTTGTTTATGTCTAATATGAAAAAGATGTTGTGTTTTTATATTTTGGATTGTGTTTTTTGCAGGCTGGGGGACGAATGCAGAAACCTCAAAAGTTCCCAGAAATGGCCAACCCACTACTGCAAGGCCATTATCCAGAACAAAGACTTCACAATTTCGAATGAAGGAAATGCTTACCATGAAAACAGAGTGAAGAGGGACCACCGGCCCAAGGTTCGTGGTGTTGAAATCAATGCACCCGAGCATCCTCATGGAGGACCAAACCACCTCCATATTGGTGGTGATCATGTCGATACTGTTTTCCGTGATACACCTCCTTGATTGAGCATCTCTGAAGATCTAACTAATGGGGTATTGGTGGTGAATATGTTAGTATTGTTCGACGTGATGCACCTCATGTACAAAATTTGGTGGTGTTGATATTAATCCAGTTGCATGCTTCAAGGTTTTTGTTTCTCCGGTTGAGCATTGAGCATCCTCGGGGATGGAGGACCTAACACTTTATAAATAATATAAAGCTTAAGGAGTCATATAAAGCATAAGTTGTTGATGTTTTGCTGCCTTAGTTTTCTTAGATACGTCTTGACACCAAGAGGTCTTTGTGGGATACACTTTATAAATAATATAAAGATTAAGTTCATAAATTTTCTGCTACGTCATATCGATAATGAAAAATTATCAAGTTAAATGCACACATTTATCCCTTTTTATGAAAAATGTGCCTCATCAATGGGAAACATGAAATGGCCAAAATGGAATAGCTTATGATTAGCGAGTTAAATGCGAGATGAAACCTTATGATTAGAAGCAAAACATTTGACATAATAGCTCATGAGAATATTGTATCCATGGACGATAGAAATTTGCAGCTCTAAGACCCTTAATCATTTGACATGAGCGTTACATTAAGTAAAGTGAGCGTTGATTGAAAATGCAAAACAATGGAATACCTAAAATTTGAAACACACAAATGAGAAGTAAGAAGAAACCCTTACGTTGAAGACATAGCTTCTTCTCATTATGATTACCCATAAAAGACAATCAAAATATTGACAAAAACAATAAGAAACAGTAGGATAAAACCAAAAATTGAATATGCGATAATCTAGGAAATCTGTGTTCAAAGAAAATAAATATTACATTTTTGGATTCAAAAGCCTTTCGAAACCATTTGTAGACCTGGTATTGATCCAAAAGTTCTTCACAGTACTGCCTAGAAACAAAGAATAACCCAATGAACTGGAAATGCTTATGTGAATTGCAGAAATTTAGGGTAGCCCCACTACGATCTTTAGCGAAACACGAAATTTATATAAGAATGACTTTTTCAGTTTAGTTTATTCAAATATTTAGTGTTGTAATGAACTAATTGTTGGAAGGTGCCTTGCTATTCTAGAAGGTGCCTCATTCTAGAACATGGGTTGTTGAGAATCCAATTTTGTTTGGAACTCTAATAACCATGTGAGAAAAATCTTGGTCTAGTTTGTAGGCTAAGAAAGTAGAACTCAATTTGGAGTTGGTCTAGTTTGTACGAGAACACAACCAACTCTCTCGTCCTCATGCTGGAAGTTACCGTCGTTCATGAGCTCAACTGCCAAACTCTTCCGTAGATCCATGTATTTCGAACAAATGTTGTCATTGCCCTTCATATCCAACTAACGACCACCAATCCCTGCAATGATTTTCTGCCAGAAAATTCCACTCGCTGTTGTTGATGCAGTAACCAACATCTCCACCGATTCAACAACTCAACTCAACACACAGGATCGAACCCCATGTTTCCACTCCATATCCGAGCTTCTTGTACGACCAAGATTCAGACCAACTACTAGTCTGTTGTGTAATAAATCTAGCACAGTCACGAGTATTGCACTGCTCAAATCATGTCATTATTTCTTCTCTTCATGTCCTTGTTCCAAAGTAACACCAACTGCCAGCTCTTTGTCTCGCTGTATGGCAGCAACAAATCGATGCCACCATTCCCATTACCAGCAGCTGCTTGAGATGATTAAGAAATGAGATGTAATGGAAGACCTGGACACATCTCCCATTTCTGTTTTTCACCCCTCAGTGGACCACACATTCTGTGAGAGTAAACAAAAGAATTGAGTTCCATGCAATGGTTTCCGCCATGATAATAAGTGTTGCTGGTATATAGAAATACCAGGCCAGCGTATTTGATCATTTTGGTTGCTGATACATGGAGATACTAGGCCAACCCCATTTCATCATTGTGGTTGCTGATACATGGAGATACCAGGCCAACCTCATTTTATTATTCTGGTTGTTGATACATGGAGATACCAGGCTAACCCGGCTGCTGATATATAGAAATACCAGGCCATCCCATTTCATTGTTCTTTGATATATGGAGATAATAGTCACTTAATAAGTGTTGTTGATATATACAAATACCAGGCCAGCATATTTGATCATTGGTTGCTGATACATGGAAATACCAGGCCAACCACATTTGCCATTTTCGTCGCAAACACCAATAAGTCTCACATTTTGTTGTTTATTCGTTAGATGATCGAATTCACTTGTACTTTCTACAAAAGCACTAAAATAGTATTAGTAACTAAAATATTGTATCCTAGATAATATAAATATGGGTATAAAATGTAGCACTTACATGCTTATCACATGGTGATTGGGATTGGTAGTATTCGATTCAAGATGCATGATGGTATGGTTTGGGAGCTGAAGGAAGTAAGGTTTGTACCTGCTGTGAAGAAGAATCTGATTTCACCCGGAACTTTGGAAGCTAAGGGCTACAAGTTAGTCGCTGAAAATGGCATTCTAAAGGTAATCTATGGGTCGTTGGTAATCATGAAGGGCACAAGGCATCATAACTTGTACTACTTAACTGGGAGTACAGTAACGGGAGATGTGTCTATTTCTGAACACATCGAAGCTATGACTATGGAGACCACGAAGTTATGGCATATGCGGCTTTCACATCCATGTGACAAGTCGTTACATTCTTTATTTCGTCAAGATTTATTGAAAGGTGATATTGCCTGCAAATTAGAGTTTTGTGAACTTTGTGTGAAAGGCAAGAAGATAAGAACAAGCTTTGGCACAACAATCCACAACACTAGTGGAGTTCTTGATTATATTCACTCAGATGTTTGGGGTCCCTCCAAGAATGCATCATTGGGAGGGAAACATTGGTTTGTGTCTTTTATTGATGACTATTCTAGGCGCGTATGGGTGTACACCATGAGGCATAAGGATGAAGTCCTAGAAGTCTTTGTGAGGTGGAAAAAGGCAACTGAGACTCAAACTGGCAGAAAGATCAAGGTACTACGTTCGGAAAATGGTGGAGAGTACAAAAGTGATCCATTCTTGCAAGTATGTCAAGATGAGGGAATACAGAGGCACTTCACTGTTAAGAAGACACCGCAATAAAATGGGGTAGTGAACGCATGAATCGTACTTTCTTTGGAGAAGGTACTATGTATGTTATCTAATGTTGGATTAGGTAAAGCGTTTTTGGGCTGAGGCAGTTACATATGCGTGCTTCCTCATTAATAGGTTGCCATCAGCTGCGTTAGAAGGTAAAACTCTGATGGAGAAGTGGTATGGTAAACCATCTTATGATTATAACTCAATTCATATCTTTGGTTGCCCTGCTTGGTATCATGTTAGTGAAAACAAACTTGATAGCCGTGTTGTTAAAGGGATATTTATGAGTGTGAATAAAGGAGTTAAAGGGTTCAAAATTTGGAATCCAGTTGAGAAGAAGATAGTCATGAGTAGAGATGTTACATTTTATGAAGCATCTATGGTGAAGTCTTGGGGTTCTCAGCAGGTGGAGAACATAAGCACCAGTACCAGTGAGCCTTTGCAGCAGGTGGAGATTGATGCAACTCCACTAATTCTAGCTAATTCTGTATCTGTTACGAATATTTCCGAAGGCGTGGCATCTACAAGGGAGGAATATACTGAAGTTCCAAATGATAGTGACGATGTTAATGAAGAGGAACGTGAAGAAGTGGAAGATACAGAAGATATGGTCACTGAGACCATAGCAACCAGCAAACCGAGAAGATCAATCAGGAAACCTGGTTGGATGGATGATTTTATAGCTTATGCATTACCAGTTATTGAAGAAGACATTCCAAATACCTATTTTGAAGCTATGCACAGTATACATCGTCAAAAATGGGAAGCTGCTATGCAGGATGAGATGGAGTCTCTTTACAAGATTGGCACATGGGTTCTTACGAAGCTTCCGAACGGTAAGAAGGCCATTGTGTGCAAATGGGTATATACTAAGAAAGAAGGATCTCAGGTGAATCAAGTATGCTATAAGGCAAGGTTAGTTGCGAAAGGTTATGCCCAAAGAGAAGGGATTGACTACAATGAGGTGTTCTCTCCAGTTGTGAAACACTCATCAATCCGAATTTTGTTGGCCTTGGTAGCACAGTATGATTTAGACCTAGTTCAGCTAGATGTCAAGACGACGTTCTTACATGGTGATCTAGAATAGGAGATCTATATGACTCAGCCGAGTGGGTTCAAAGTTGCTGGAAAATAAGATTGTGTATGCAAGCTGAAAAAATCGTTGTATGGGCTGAAGCAGTCTCCAAGATAGTGGTACAAGCGATTTGATCAGTTTATGATTGGCCAAACATACACAAGAAGTCACTATGACAATCGTGTATACTTTAAGAAGCTACGTGATGGGTCTTTCATATATTTGCTCTTGTATGTCGATGATATGCTGATAGCATCGAATAAAAAGAAAAATATTGAAAATTTGAAGCAAAAATTGTCAACTGAGTTCGAGATGAAAGATCTAGGAGAAGCTAAGAAGATTCTTGGCATGGAGATTCAACATGACAGAGAGAAGGGTAAAGTTTGTTTGTCTCGGAAGGCATACTTGAAGAAAGTGTTACAGAAATTTGGTATTTTTGAAGGAACTAAATTTGTAAGTACTCCCCTTGGTCCTCATTTTAAGTTGAGTTCTGATATGTCTCCTACTAATGAAGAAGAGCATGAGTATATGGCCCAAGTCCCATATGCTAGTGTTGTTGGTAGATTGATGTATGCGATGGTATGTACAAGGCCGGATATTTCACATGCAGTAAGTATGATCAACCATTATATGCATAATCCTAGTAAATGACATTGGAAAGCTGTGAAATGGATTTTGAGGTATCTTTATGGTACTGTTGATGTTGGCTTGGAGTTTGTGAAGGAAGATAGGAACAATCAGCTATGTGTTGGTTATGTGGATTTTGACTATGCTGGTGATTTGGACAAAAGGCGTTCAACTACAGGGTATGTATTTACATTGGCTGGAGCAGTGGTTAGTTGGAGATCGATTTTGCAGTCTACTATGGCTCTCTCAACTACTGAAGTGGAGTATATGGAGGTGACAGAGGCATTTAAGGAGGCTATATGGTTACAAGGTTTGTTAGATAACTTGGGTGTTGTGCAGGAACAGCTGCCTGTGCATTGTGATAGTCTTAGTGCAATTTACTTGGCTAAGAATCAAGTTCATCATGCCAGAACCAAACATATAGATGTTCGATTTCACTTTGTTAGAGAAATTCTGGAATAAGAAGACATTCTACTTGTGAAGGTCGATACCAAAGACAATCCAGCTGATATGTTAACTAAAGTAGTATCCGGGGTCAAGTTTCGTCATTGCTCGAAATTGATCCACATTCTTCCGGTTTGGTGATACCCTTTAGGGTAGAGGTTCTTAGTAACCTGGTGGAGGCCTTCTAGCAAGGCCATTGAGTGAACTACGGTCGGTTTGATTCCTTGCAGAGGATACGTAGGCTGCCTATGGCGCAATCGACGTTGGAAGATGAAGGAGATTTCTTGTATTGATCGTCTCATGCATGAATGCATGATCCGAGGTGGAGAATTGTTGGACAGTGCCTTGCTATTCTAGAAGGTGCCTCATTCTAGAACATGGGTTGTTGAGAATCCAATTTTGTTTGGAACTCTAATAACCATGTGAGAAAAATCTTGGTCTAGTTTGTAGGCTAAGAAAGTAGAACTCAATTTGGAGTTGGTCTAGTTTGCAGGCTAAGGAAGTGGAACTCAATTTGGAGTTGGTCACTTGGAGGCTTAGCTAACTAGTATAAATAGGCCATTAGAGAAAGCAAATGAAAACACCAAAAAATTCTTCTTTCTCTCTTATAGTTAATATGTATTCTCCCTTGTGATAATATATGAATCTCTTCATTTTCCCAAGGATTCAACCTCGTTAAAATTCCCGTCTCTTTTCTTATTTAGTTTGTGTTCTTGGCAATATTTTGAGTACCGTTTGTAGCTTTGCAAAATCGCTTTCGCAAGGTTTTAGCGCAACACTAATCATAATTTATGAAACACATTGCTCACCTGATTAACACCTAGATAAATACTTGCGATGATGGCCATTAGATATCGAAAATTCTTGGTGAGCTCAAAGCAGCGGTCACTTATGAACTGTGATGTGAATTGGATTTATGTAATTTGAGAAAAATATACGCAAACCACCAACTGCTTAAGTAATACCCCAAATGTCTTAGTGCTAGATGCAAGCTCATATTCACGTTAAGGACCGCACTCTTATATAAATTAGCCACATACATGATACATCAGCGGCAATGCAAGCCTTGAATCACCTTTATAATGAGATTTTCTTTATTTCTTTTATTTTTTTCTTTTTTAATCTTACTAACATTGCACAATATAATCACGCATAGACTTTAGTGATTAAAATACCAGATCCGACCCCCTAATACAGTTATCCACTATAACATGTAAAAACCAAGTCCATGTGGTTTCAACTGGTAGGCATATAACTAAGATTAGTCATTAATGAATCTAAGATGGAAATGGAAAAATATTAAGAAGTCATATACTTACTTTGAATCCAAATTTCCATCAGTAGTCAATATATCATTCGTTTTCCTAGAAGACTCGCTAGGATAAGAAGAAAAAATCATAACCATCTTCATTACCCAAGCTATCTCTAGTAACAGAATCACCACCAATATCATCAACCGCACACGGTCCAGGACCATCAATTGTATTATGATCATGTAATGTGCTACCTGTGATCTTCTTACTTTTGCTTTGTGCTCTGTCGTAATTGGATTGAAAATGGAATACAATGAAATGAATGAATGGGAATTCTAGTGAGCAGTAAACCCAATTCCTCTCACTAAATAGAAGTTTAATCCTGAACGAAAACATGTAACACGAACAAATTAAACATCAATACAATACCTATTCCGTGTGAAAACAGAATGAAAGGGCAGTAGAACATTTAGCAGAACTTCAAGAAAATGAGTTCGAAACGAATGATCCCTAACGTGAATGAACAAATTCCAATCCATAAACAAATATAGCCCACACTTCCGCACAACAAATTTTTCATACCTGGAAACCAAAATTGCAATACCTTTAGAATAATACACAATGAAATCCCACACTCCATCAATAAAAAATCTGTAGACAATTACCATCGAAAACTTCATGGCCAGATAATATAGGTTTTTGAAGAAATGCATCTCTAGAAACAACACATATATCTCTAAATAGTTGAACGATCTTTTAACAATCCATTTAACACAATCATTTCCTTCTTGAGATGGTTCGTGAGTCGATTTGAAGCCAAATATATGATATTCGCGAGTCGATTTGAAGCCAAATATATGATAAACGATGATTTTACCGAGACTTCTTCTCGGAAGAGGATGACAACAAATAAAAAAGTTAGCATTCGGAGAAAGGAATTAACATTCATATGTTCATTCATGAGCCGAAAAAACAAAATTTGGGTGTTTCATTATCATGGGTGCATGGAGCATATGTTATATTAGGGGCTTTTCAATCAGTGAAAAGCATTTCCATGGTGCTGAATTTCTTTCCTCTTAGAAGAATTTTAAAAATAACCCTTCAAAGCAATCACCGTCAGTTCCAGAAACCCTAAGTAAAATCAAACTTTAAATGTAAGAGTTTGTATGGAAAAGTCAACAACTTACCCTAAGAAAATACGTCATTCATCTTTAATTCTAATCAAATTCAGTTTTTTCACTCTCATCCAACCCTAAATCAACTTCTTCCTTTATTAAACCCCATAAGAACACTCTTCATCTTCACCTTGATCTTAACTCAGATACAGATTATGGCTTCTTCTTTTTGGTTTCTACAACACTTGAAAACAAAACTTCAAATCAGTTCATTGACTGGGTTATACAAATAAGGAAGCGAGAAACAATTGGGAAGATCAACATGAGCATTTCCCAATTTTTCTTTATTCTCTCTATCGTGGTTGGAATCTTAAACGAAAGATGAATTTAAAGCACGCTTCAATTAGTGTTGTAGGATTCACCTTAGTCGTAGATTTATCTATTGAGTATGAAATCCTGACCGCTTGTTTCATTCATAAACTCATAATATACGCCACACGTGCGAGATGTAAGGGGTGGTCAGAGGAACCACGGCCCTTGATTTATATTTGTCTGGACAAATCCTGACCACCACTAACACATGCAAACTTAGCCTATCTTTGTTTTATACTAATTAATGATATATTTAATCTAACAACACAGTTTGAAGAAGTCCGTTTGTTCCTTGCACAGCCATTTACAGCTAAAGCGCATATTTTTCTGAATTGATATCCTTTGCTAAAAAATCAAAATAAGTTTGAATACTTCCCAGTTCATAGCTTCGAGTGAAATACATATGGTGTCAAGATGTAGAGTAGTTCCGTCAAGATAGATAGTTAAAGCATGATCGAATTTCAGATAACGAAAAATCTTTTAAGTTCACTGCATTTCAGGTGCATCCATATGAATTATACACATAGTTTTCCAATGTGAAGGTCACTGGAAAATATGCTTGCAACAACTAGTGTGGATGAGCCTCCAATACCAACACCGCTAATGGATGTGAAAACAATAAAATGAACTTTACTACATCACCCATAATACCCATAACTACAGCTTCTCAACATTACATCACTCATAATACCCATTACTACGGCTTCTCAACATTGAACAATAAAATTTTCATTAAAAAAACCCCTCAATTAGACCAAAATAGGCATCACATATCTAATTGAACAACTGAATACAAAAAATATTAAAGAAATCGGGAATCAACAAGAAAATGGAAAAAAAAGATCGAAAAGGAAGAAAAGTTAAATGAAATTCATCTGATAATGTACTTGAGAAAAAAAAATGATTTAACATCTTTAACATTGAGTATCGAGATGCTAAGAGGAAGAAATTGAAATTGGAGATAGAAAAATGAAAGTGGACAGAGTTTAGCACTTTGCCAATCAATTTAGCTCTTTCTCAATGAACATAGAAGATAACATAAAGAAAGTAGTCAAACTCTGGTGGACTGGCTAACACCCCAGAATATAACTGTGTGAAATCGGGTCATTCCCTAGTGATATTACATTTCCTCAGAGCATCTCTAATAGAAGGCGAAATATTTATTTTTTAGTGACATATAGGATTTTAGACCTTTAATTTAACTAAATCCATTTCCAACAGTAGGTCCTACAAATATGAGGGATGAAATACTAATTTTGAAGGTTTTGAAGAATGTCTCCGAAATGACCTCCATGTCATATAATACGAGGGATGAAATACCAATTTTGAAGGTTTTGAAGAATTTCTTATCTTGACCTCCAGAATGACTTCCATGTCATATAATATTTTTAATAATTAACTAGATTTTGTGCCCGTGCTACGCACCGGGTGGACCCCAAAACCATCCACCTTCATTTTATTTATTTTAATGATATTTTTTGGTGTGATGTGGCTTCGCTTCGTCCCTCGTGCATTATTGACATCGTGTCGGGTGCTTAGGATTTTTGACATCGTGTCGCATGCTTAGGATTTTTGATTTGTTGTGGCTCGACTTTGCCTCGCCCCCTATGTATGCTTAGGATTCTTGATTTGGTGTGGCTTGGCTTCGCCTCGCCCCTATATATTTTTGAATTGGTGTCGCGCAGCTTCGCCCCACCCCGTCTAGATGTATTTTTGATTTGGCATGGCTCGGCTTCGCCCTGTTGCTTTCAAAAACACCATCTATTCCTTAATTTCTCTACCAGAACCTTTAAACCCTAACCTAAATCACATCAATAAACTTATCCTTCATTTTTTCCTATGAAAAATGTGTAGCAGTGGGACAAATGTTGATGAAGGGTTGTTGTGTTAATGTCTTATCGAAGTTGTTACACTATGATGGACTTTTTTTTTTAAATGACAATACTACATTAAAAAAAAAATATTCTTTCTTTTTCATCAAAATCAAGTTCTAACATTTGCTTCCACTACCAAAAGGGTAACAATAAGAAAATCCACCAAAAGGGTAAAAGAAGTTCAACTGAAGATGCATTCCATCGTATTCATGTTTATCGACAACCACCACCTGTGACTTGTGAGGTTCCTAATGGTTCAGACTTCTTTTCCACTATATGAGAGTCTTCCACAGTTATACCATTTTGCGCTCCTTGTCTGGGAATACAACTGCAATTCTGAAAAAATTACACCAAGGCTTAAATGTCCTCGCCGGCAGTTGTAGCAGCATTTGTCTTGTTGTGCCCCTCAAAGACCTGTACAACATTAAAAAGGTTCAACTTTTCGTTCTGTACAAATAATTCTAAAAAAAGGGAAAAAAACGCTATCTTTAAATTATACAACCAAAGTTAGAAACCTAAATCCACCCACCAAAGGCTTTACCTATGAATATTGTTCTCATTCAACCATTTCCATGCAGAAGCAGCGGGAACCCTGTAGACTTACCATGGAAAACAAATGCAAAAACATGCACCATTGATTTCCAGCTGCTATAAGTTGCTTGCAAGACTCAATTCTAATTATTAATACTATAAATGTAAACAGTGAAATTAGATGTAAATGAACTGATTGAGCCAGCATAATACACACTACTATCACTATGCCCTAACATTGACAAAACTGGAAGGAACATAAATATCCAATTCACCTCAGTAGAACCATGACAAAAACAATAATGTTTCCATTAATTTAAATCAATGATCAATATTTAACTCAATGCAATCTAATTGAACAGAAGGCGAGCTCTGTTAGCTTTGTTCCTGTTATGGCCTTGGCCAGAAATTTAACGGAGAACACAATTCTACATGAATGACCATAATAGTAATTGAGAATGTCACCTTATCCAGTTCCAAACATACAAATAACTTATCCTGTCATCCTTCTTTTTCAAACTGATATTGGGTTAGTATTAATACATCTAATCACAAATGCTTCTAAAAGCAATAAATATTAGATGTATAAACACTACTCCAATCCGGTCAGGAATCATAACTAATGTTGCATCGAAAGACACCACTCCACTCGTTTCAGCCATTATGCTTATCAGTAGCAACAAACCTTTTACCCTCTACATAGATATCAAATCATGTCTTTCCTCTTATTTTCGGATATTTATAATGATGCTTTAAAATAGTTGCATGCAATAGTCCATGGTCAGACTGTACATCTTACTAAGCAATGTATAAAGATATAACACTTTAGTTTAGAGTCAAAATATTATCTTTACTAGTACTGATAGGGGTGTAGAATACATCCTATTTAATATCTATTGGTTATGCTTTCTTTGTTATTTTTCTTGTAAATTATGTATTTTATGCGTGTTTTGAGTTTTATAGCTACTTTGGAGTCATACGGAAGAAAAGAGGAAGAAGTCATTCAAATTGAGCCGAAAAGGGAAAAATTGTCATTTCCCAGGCTAACACTATCGGGAGACGACCCAAGGTTAAGGGGCAACTATGTTTTGGAGAAGTTAAAGGCAGCCAGCTCACGGTTAAGGGATAACATGTGTTGTGTTTGATAAAAGCACCAGGTTAGGCACTTATGGCACCTATATGCTAAGAAATTAGGGGATGTCATTGGACGGACCATGGTAATACCCATATCCGGACCCAACTCTTATACCCTAGCCCTAATCGAGAAGACATTCTTTTCCCAAATTATTAGTATCTGAAATTGAGAAATAAAAGCAGTTGTGTTGCTGTTGTCCGAGAAATTGAAAGGGAAATCAAAGAATAGAGAGCTGAGAGTTTTGGAGGATCGAAACAATGAGAAGAAGATGGGTCTGCTATTTGAGGTAACAGTGTTGCTGATGATTTTTCATGGAGAAGTGGTTGAGTTTGAATCCTTGAAGAATCAATCAATTGAAATGGGTTTCTGGAGATGAATTATAGCTGGGTTTTGTTCGAATCGATGATAGAAATCAAAGAAGATGGATCTGATAGCAAGATGGGTTTGTGGAAGAAGATAAATTGAACCAAGAGAAGGAGAGATCGATGTTGTTAGTAGGTCACTGAAACTGAATCGGAGATGGGTTCGATCTGAGTATGGTTAATCGTTGTTGTGGTGGATTGAGACAAGTTTAAAAGGGGATATGTGGGTTTTATTTGAAATCAATAGCAGATGAAAGAAACTCAGAGTTTATTGAGAATCAAAATATGGATGTTAGTTGTGGGTTAGATAGAACGGAGAGAAGAAGCTGTTGATAGTGAAATCGATGCAGCTGCAATTGTAGGAGAATAAAGAAGGTTAATGCTATGGTTTAATTAAGCTACAGGTCTGGCATTGCAGTTGAGCAGTTAGGAGATGATGTTGCCGAGAACATTCGGATAAGAGATGAAGAAATTGGGGTTTGATGGATGGTACTTCCGCTGCAACTGTGACAAATGATGGTGCTCAATGGAGTTGTTGCCGTGTGCATTGGATGATTTTCAAGGGTCTGAGTTTTATGACAGTTGAGAAGAAAATCTGGTGGTGCTGTGAGGTGTTCTTGAGTTGCAGATGAGAAAGCAGAGAGGGTTACTGCATGAATTGATTTACAGGGGAGCTTGAATGGGTTGTGAAAGAATGCTTAGATGTATGCCTAGGAATTGTGCAGGAAAAAAGACATTAGATCGGCCTGAATTTGGCCTGAGAAAGTCCTATAAACAGCAAGAACTCGGACGGATTTGTATTCTGGTGAGTTAACTCGGTTGTCGGCGATTCACCTCGGTCTGGCGATCCAACTCAGATGATTAAGACAGCTAACTCAAGCTGACTAAGACTTGAGCTGACTCCTCCTCTTGACCCCTTTGACTAATAAAGACCGTTATCTTTACCGTTACCTTTGACGGTTCAGTGACGGAATATTCCGTCGACGAGAAAGAACTTTCAGGTGGCTGGCGGTGACTTTCTGGCCGGATTCCGGTTGCACCAGTTTTCCGGTGACCAAAATTACATATTTCTATGTGAATTTTTCTCATGGGTGTGAAGACATGGATTTGGAAAGAGGAGATGGAAGATTTGAGAAAGGCTTGGATTTGGAAGTTGAGCTACAAAGGGAAAGGGATTCTATTCCTTAGAAGATTTGGAGAACATTGAAGCCTATAAATAGAGAAGTTCTCTATATAACTTCTACACCTTTTGCACACCTTTTACACACACAATACTTGTGTTTTTGCATTGTTTTTTTTTTCAAAATTCTTCTTTTAATTATTTGTGTGAACTTCAAAACTTCTCCTTTTAATTATTATTGTGTGAATTTCAAAAGCATGAGTAGCTAATTTTCTTATTGATTAAGGATGAATTCATAGTTCTTAACATATGATTTGAGTTTCGTTTTAAACCTACTTTGAGTTTTTCACATGATTATCGTTTGTTTTTTCTAATAAGAATGTTTATGATTGTTTGATAGGTCGTTTAGGATGCATACTAAATTGATTTGATCTAAAGCTAGTGAAAGTTAGGGGATAAGTAATCGTTTCTTGACTCTTTACACAAGCAGAAAACACGATACCTTGCGGAGGGATTCCGTGGAGCAATTGTGTGTGAAAAAAACGTTAGAAAGTGGACCTTGATCTAAGAGTCTAACTACTAATATCAACCTAATAAATTCATAAATATTAATGCATTTACTAAATTAATCTTGAGTGATCTACTACTAGGTGGTTTGGTAAATAGAATCCGGTAGTCGAGAACTTCCGTATCCGGTGATAAAAGGGATTTAGGGGTTAGAACTGATCTAGCTGCTATACCTATGGTTGGTGATAATCCGTGAATAATAAAAAGTGGAAAAGAACATAACTTGAATCATTGTTTTGCAACGAAGAAGGATTCCTTGATCTAACTTCTCCTATTGATTTCAACTTACACTTTTCATTGCTTTATTTACTTTCTTTTGCTTTTAAAATCTAAAACCAAAACCCCCCTTTTGTGACAATTTTACAACTAAAAATCTCTTGCTCCTCGTGGGAACGATCTTGACTACACTATATTACTTGTTAATTAGGTAGTAAAATATTAATTAATTTGTTGTGGTTACGACATGCATCTAATTTTGGCGTCGTTGCCGGGGAGCAGCGGGCGATTTTAGTTGCTTTATTTTTACTTTTTGCTTTATTCTTGCTTTGTTAAATTCTATTATCGTATCTAACTTAGTTTTTGAGAAAAAAAAATCCAGGTACCGGTTTTCCATGTATGGTGGACAAGAGCAAGCATATTACAACAATCAATACGGTTTTCAACCTCAACATTATGGCAACTTCCAACCATCCTTAGGACACAATCAAAACCAATATTTTGGCTATGATCAATTTCCTACCATGCATTATGGATATTCTCATACATATCAACAACCTTGTAATGGGTATGTAAGTCAAGCACCAATGTGGGATAAATCTACTTCTATTTGGCTTCATTCAAGTTATATGCAGATTATCAATGAATTGCAATACATGCGACAAATACTAGACCGTGATAGAAAGAATGTCGCACAAAACAATTTCTGCAACACTTTTTCTTACCCGAATCCGGATCGTAGTTATGATCATTCACCCATGGAAGAGTCATGGGAAAGAGAACCTATTGTAGACAATGGTGGTAAGTGTGTGAACGTCAGGAAACTTGCACAAAAATTATACAAGTTGGAAGATGATGGAGACTCGGAAGAGCTTGTCATAGAAATTAGTAGGACCATTCATATGGAACTTAAACGACGTCTGGATAAAGGTTATGAAACCGATGAAGATTCTTATTATGGTGAGTCTGAAAATAAAGATGATTGTGTTGAAAATGACCAACCTTTGGAGACTCTTGATGACGCTAGTGTAGATTACTCGATCCTTGATCTTAATAATGATCAATCACCTATTCAAAAGGTAGATCTTGAGGAAGATACATTTAGTGCTTGGAAAAAAATTCCTTAGGGAAAGATATGAGTCCGCGGAAGTGTATGAGCGTTGCAACAATGAGGAAGTTATTCCAACTCCTGATCATAATAACGATCCTTCGCCTATTAAAAGGGAGGAGATTGGGTGTGACTTACCTATTGTTGTAAACGTTGTAACACCCTCATAAGAAGATCTTACAATTTATACCGAGGAAGATTTTATGAGAGAAGAATGGCCCGATTCTGATGATGAGAATGTTGAAGAGATGATGCTCGATAATGAAACCGAATTGAATGATATTGTGGAAGACCCAATTGAACTTGCCAATGATTTGAATGATGCCAAGACTTTAGTTAAGGTAGAAAATGACGAAGAATGGTTGCAAGGTTTGATGGAGGACCATGATATGCAAGAGGTAAGTAATTCACTCGAACGTTTTAAGAATGAAGAAGATACCGTAATACAAGAAATTGTGCAAGGTTTGTCTAACCCTTTGCATATTGATTCTTTTCCTTTACCTCTTATTGGATTGAATGTATGTGCTTCGAAAGTATTTTTGGTTGATTTTGTTTCTAGATATCCACCATTGGAAACACTTGATGCTAACACCATGCAGGTTTGCCAAGAGGAAACCATGGAAGTTCCCAAATTTTATATTCTTTATACACTTCCGAGTGTGGACAGGAATAAGTATGGGGGAAATTTCTATCGGGCGATAATTTCACTATTGTTTTCTTGTGCTAATATTTGTATGGAGCTATTGTTTGCAAAACAGGTACTTTGGATGGATCCCTAAATTTTCAGTTTGTTAGTATATGGGGAATGAATCTTACAAGAAGCTAAGTCGGGCCGTCGACTTTAAAACAAGCGCTAAATGGGAGGCAACCCATATGTTTTGTATTTCTTAACCTTTTGCTTTTGCTATTTATTTTGTTATTTATTTTTCTTGTTCCATATCATATTAGGATTTCCCACCTTGACTTTACTTGGACGATTTAATTACATTGAGGAGAAATTTTTTTTTTGCATAAAACCTCCAACTTTTATAGATTTTAGAGTCACTAGCATACTTCTAGGTATGTTTACATAGAGAATTCTGACCGACATAACTGAACTTGGAAGTGTTAGAGAACTACGTTCGGATTTCTTGCTTGTTATATATTAAATAATGGATTTAATCATGCCGGTGATGCAAATTAGGAGCAGAGGAAATGCATTATTAGAGTTACTGATCAATCATTAGTGGAGACTACCCGTTTTTATATCATGTGAGGCACCGGCCAGAAATTCTTTCATTTGACTAAAAAGTTTTCTTTTGAGTGTGTGTCACCGTACGTTAATTCCGGGTAGAATGGTGAGCTACCCAACTTCACACCAATTTTCAGCACTATTTTTGATCTCTTGAGTGCTAATTTTTGTCAATCATGAGGGTGACGTCTATAGATGAAAGCCTCCTTCTTGTAGTTCGATTTGCAGTTAGCACCATTCTCTCTCTCAACAACAACGGGTCCATAGAAACACCATAATCATCAGCAAGGAGCTACATCAAAATCTACAAGGAAAGTTGAAGACGTTCAAGGTTTACAAGCAACGGAACAAGAAAAAGAGCAAATTTCATATCCAAGTAAAGCAACATACAATGAGCATAATTATACATACAAGTGGAAGACTTATTTACAAGAGAGAAGAAAAGTAAAAGATGAGAATTATTGAAGTTTATGATTTCGAGACAATACAAGTTGTGAAGAATCAAGCGGTAAAGTACTCTTCCCATGGCCATGGTTTGTTTTATTTTCACATTGTTTTGTATTAATTTTCATGATTAAAAAAAATTGAAAAAGAAAAAGAAAAAAATGAGACAAGAAAATTTTGTTATTTTGTTTTTATTTCTATTTATTTAATAAGCCGTGGGGGAGGAAAAATCTATAAGGAAGTTTCAAGCGAAAAGGATTTAAGGAAAATAGTTACAAATTGTCAAGGATCTACGAAATTCAAGAGTTTAGCATCAATAGTTGAAGCTGAAGACGAAGACTAAGAAGACAAGACGAGGAACGAAGACGTTTCTATTGGATGTCGTGAGAGTGGTGTTATCATAATTGGCAATCGGATGTGAAGGTAAGTAAGTAATCTCATCCTCGATAATAGTGGTTGATTTCCTTTCTTAGAGATCGTCAGAAAAAAGGTTTTTCAAAATGTTAAAAGATATGGGTTTTTAAAATATTTCGGAAGTTGTCCTTCCCACCATTCAACGTGTAGCAGGAATTATCTCTTCATCCTTACCTGGACACATGTGAGAACCATAAAAAACCGTCTTTTTGAGTGCAATTTCATAAAACCCTTTTTGGAGAGGCAGAAGTCGAGGCGAAATGCTTATTGATCGTTTCTAAAACACGCGTTCTCTCATTATGGTGTGGTTATTTCTCACTCAACATTTAAGAATATGTTCTTTAGTATTTCTAACTTCTTATTACTAGCATGCGGAAACTCTATGTCCTCATAGCTCTTTGGATGCTTGGGACGCTGGAACGCTTTGAAGTTGTAAGTTTTAGTTTGATTTGCTCGAGGACTAGCAAAGTCTAAGTGTGGGGGAATTTGATAGGGGTGTAGAATACATTCTATTTAATATCTATTGGTTATGCTTTCTTTGTTATTTTTCTTGTAAATTATGAATTTTATGCGTGTTTTGAGTTTTATAGCTACTTTGGAGTCATACGGAAGAAAAGAGGAAGAAGTCATTCAAATTGAGCCGAAAAGGGAAAACTGTCATTTCCCAGGCTAACACTATCGGGAGACGACCCAAGGTTAAGGGGCAACTCTGTTTTGGATAAGTTAAAGATAGCCAGCTCACGGTTAAGGGATAGCCTGTGTTGTGTTTGCTAAAAGCACCAGGACAGGCACTTATGGCACCTATATGCTAAGAAATTAGGGGATGTCATTAGACGGCCCATGGTAATACCCAGATCCGGACCCAACTCTTATACCCTAGCCCTAATCGAGAAGACATTCTTTTCCCAAATTTTTAGTATCTGAAATTGAGAAAGAAAAGCAGTTGTGCTGTTGTTTTCCTAGAAATTGAAAGGGAAATCAAAGAATAGAGAGCTGAGAGTTTTGGAGGATCGAAACAATGAGAATAAGATGGGTCTGTTGTTTGAGGTAACAGTGCTGCTGATGATTTTACATGGAGAATTGGTTGAGTTTGAATCCTTGAAGAATCAATCAATTGAAATGGGTTTCTGGAGATGAATTATAGCTGGGTTTTGTTCGAATCGATGATAGAAATCAAAGAAGATGGATCTGATATCAAGATGGGTTTGTGGAATAAGAGAAATTGAACCAAGAAAAGGAGAGATCGATGATGTTGGTAGGTCACTGAAACTGAATCGGAGATGGGTTCAATCTGAGTATGGTTAATCGTTGTTGTGGTGGATTGAGACAAGTTTAAAAGGGGATATGTGGGTTTTATTTGAAATCAATAGCAGATGAAAGAAATTGAGAGTTTATTGAGAATCAGAAGATGGATGTTAGCTGTGGGTTAGAGAGAACGAAGAGAAGAAGCTGTTGATAGTGAAATCGATGCAGCTGCAATTGTAGGAGAATAAAGAAGGTTGATGCTATGGTTTAATTGAGCTACAGGTCTGCCATTGCAGCTGAGCAGTTAGGAGATGATGCTGCCGAGAACATTCAGAGAAGAGATGATGAAATTGGGGTTTGATGGATGGTACTTCCGCTGCAACTATGACAAATGATGGTGCTCAATGGAGTTGTTGTCGTGTGCATTGGATGATTTTCAAGGGTCTGAGTTTTATGACAGTTGAGAAGAAAAGCTGGTGGTGCTGTGAGGTGTTCTTGAGTTGCAGATGAGAAAGCAGAGAGGGTTACTGCAGGAATTGATTTACAGGGGAGCTTGAATGGGTTGTGAAAGAATGCTTAGATGTATGCCTAGGAATTGTGCAGGAAAGAAGAAATTAGATTGGCCTGAATTTGGCCTGAGAAAGTCTTATAAACAGCAAGAACTCGGCCGGATTTGTATTCTGGTGAGTTAACTCGGTTGTCGGCGATTCACCCCGGTCCGGCGATCCAACTCAGATGATTAAGACAGCTAACTCGGGCTGACTAAGACTTGAGTTGACTCCTCCTCTTGACCCCTTTGACTAATAAAGACCGTTATCTTGACCGTTAACTTTGACGGTTCAGTGACGGAATATTCCGTCGACGGGAAAGAACTTTCAGGTGGCCGGCGGTGACTTTCTGGCCGGATTCCGGTTGCACCAGTTTTCCGGCGACCAAAATTACATATTTCTATGTGGATTTTTCTCATGGGTGTGAAGACTTGGATTTGGAAAGAGGAGATGGAAGATTTGAGAAAGACTTGGATTTAGAAGTTGAGCTACAAAGGGAAGGGGATTCTATTCCTTAAAAGATTTGGTGAACATTGAAGCCTATAAATAGAGAAGTTCTCTATATAACTTCTACACCTTTTGCACACCTTTTACACACACAATACTTGTGTTTTTGCATTGTTTTTTTTTTGTTTTTCAAAATTCTTCTTTTAATTATTTGTGTGAACTTCAAAACTTCTCCTTTTAATTATTATTGTGTGAATTTCAAAAGCATGAGTAGCTAATTTTCTTATTGATTGAGGATGAATTCCTAGTTCTTAACATATGATTTGAGTTTCGTTTTAAACCTACTTTGAGTTTTTCACATGATTATCGTTTGTTTTTGCTAATAAGAATGTTTATGATTGTTTGATAGGTCGTTTAGGATGCATACTAAATTGATTTGATCTAAAGCTAGTGAAAGTTAGGGGATAAGTAATCGTTTCTTGACTCTTTACACAAGTAGAAAACACGAGACCTTGCGAAGGGATTCCGTGGAGTAATTGTGTGTGAAAACAACGTTAGCAAGTGGACCTTGATATAAGAGTCTAACTACTAATATCAACCTAATAAATTCATAAATCTTAATGTGTTTACTAAATTACATCTTGAGTGATCTACTACTAGGTGGTTTGGTAAATAGAATCCGGTAGTCGAGAACTTCCGTATCCGGTGATACAAGGGATTTAGGGGTTAGCACTGATCTAGCTGCTATACCTACGGTTGGTGATAATCCGTGAATAATAAAAAGTGGAAAAGAACATAACTTGAATCATTGTTTTGCAACGAAGAAGGATTCCTTGATCTAACTTCTCCTATTGATTTCAACTTACACTTTTCATTGCTTTATTTACTTTCTTTTGCTTTTAAAATATAAAACAAAAACCCCCCTTTTGTGAAAATTTTACAACTAAAAATCTCTTGCTCCTCGTGGGAACGATCTTGACTACACTATATTACTTGTTAATTAGGTAGTAAAATATTAATTAATTTATTGTGGTTACGACACGCATCAAGTACACACTCAATTACCATATTATTATATCAATGTGATCTTCTTGTAGTAACTTCTATCTCGCGTTAGCTCTTAGACTTGCATCATTATCGATATATTATTCTACTCCTTTGTAGTGCCTAATTGTTAATTGGCTAACATCCTACGGAGTTTATTAAACTAAATATCCAACCTGATAAATTAAATGAGGAGAGATCATTTCTTGTCTAATTAAGTACTTCAACTTTCAAGTATATACATATAAAGCTTGAACATATTTCAGTATTATATACAGTATATAATGTGTACTTTCTGGACATCTTCAGAATTAGGGTAAAACTGATCAGAGTTATATTGATGGGTCTGCAAAACATCATTATATGGAAATAGTTAAATTTCAAATGAACCATAATACACATGACTATTAATATGAAAGAAGAGCAAGAAATCTTACCTACATGAATTCCTAATTCCCAGATTTAAGGATCAAGCTTATTAGCACATGTGAATCCTTTTCCATTAGCTGTAATGACTTGCTTTCCTTTCTTTGGTCAACCTAATTTACTATGCAAGGGTGGTTGGACTGCACAGACGAAAATAGTAATGGGGATTGGTCAGTGTATACAACTTTGATACAAAATATGTTTCCGCGTTCAACAACTGGCAGCAAGTTACCGAAACTTATATACAATATAGATATGGAAAAATATCTTCCAACATGCAAATGACAAATTAGTGGTGCACAAATAAAATGTTTATTTACTAGGTATCACCGGGGCCTTACGGCCCCGGCTCAACCTCTCTTTTTAGTTGAGTGTACAATATTTAAAAAAAAAATACAACTTAGTTAATGCATCGAAATACTCTAAAATTTTACAACTTACCCAACTATACAATAGATAACTTATATCAAACGGAAAAAATTATATTAAGAAGAATTTCGTCACAAATTGCAAGTGATAATAAAGATACTGGTTATTTATGAATAAAATTTTGTGATAGTGGTAAAGAACGACATCTCATATAACTAAAGAAAATGCTTGATCACTAAAAGATATGTTAATTTTATGAAATGATAGATATTTCGAGACTTTTGTCCCAAAATTCCTCTCGACTGAAACAAAGGGATGACTCCCACTTTCAACCTTTACCATCTTAATATGGACCATTGGATCGTCATCTGTGTTTTTTTTGGGAGGTTTTCGCGGTTTGTCATTACTTAATGCACATTTCTTACCCCCTTAGATGTCTCCTTGTATTTATCTTTGTTAGTAGTGGAATATTCCTTTCGCAACCTGGACCTAATAGAGAAAGAGAGCTCTACACGTAAACAATAATTCATATTTGGAAGAAAAAAAGAAGTGTTTTGGTACTAATCGCTGGCAATCCTACCGGTGTTCTGTATCAACATCTGAATCCTCTAAATTTCCTTCTAGCTTGTATAATTTTGGACTGTAAAATTTTCAGATTGGTTGTTTATATTGTACTCCCGGATTACCAATTTGAATACAAAGGTGTAACCCTTGATTTTTGTTGTGCCGCCCAGGTGTCTTTTCTCCATTATTAATCTGCATTTGCAAATAAATAATATGTTGAGTATGCGTTTAAAGTATATCTACCTATAATCAAGTTACTTATCCTATCTAATAAGTCGTTACCTCATTATATTGTTCCAGGTAATCTACATACTCTTTGTTCTCAACCAAGCCAAGTATTGTCGCATCGCATATGAATGTTTTATCCTGTCATTTGTTCTAATTGACATACATTTAGATAAGTTTAAATATAGAAGGTAAATAAAATCAACCAAATACATATTTATCATATTCTTACTGTATTGTATCATGTCAGTTGCTTCTTGTATACTATTTTTATACTCTTTTTATTATGTTATCTCGTGATTTATGCATGCACAAATTATTTTGCAGTTTTAGCACTTAATAAAAGTCGTATAGTCGATCTTTTATTATGCACACTTACTTTTTCTTGAATTTATTGACCTCTTCTATGCTTAAATTAATCGACATTGTAGATGCAGTGGTCGTAGCTAATTCAAGTGTACCTATTGAAACATGTAATTGTATGTCGGGTGAATTAATAAATGCTAATATCAGCACATGACGTGGTTATTTGGTAACATGCCACTAACCTCGAAACTCATTTACGAATGTTCTAGTAGTAATAACAATTATAGGAGTATTTGTGTGCTCATCTATGGCACCCTCTTCTACTGAGTTGCATTATTCCCACCGTAGTGTTACCTTCATATCAACTCCCATGTTTTAATAATGATATAAGATTAATCATCAATTGGTTAAGTTGTCCTAGTTTGTAATTTAGACACCTCCAAAGAAGTTAACTGCTCATGGTTCTCTTCATTCCCCGATATTCAACGTGATATAACTTTTAAATAAAAGTTACTTACTTTACATATTCGATTTTGGACCATCGAATGCCACTATAGTAATACCGGGAAATAAAATCAATCTCTTTATAGCATCTGCAAGTAACAATGCTATCAGTTATATGTATCTTATATATGCCATATGGAAAATTAAAAGGTAGTTTTGTACTTGCTAAGATAGAATGTGGTGTCGTTCACTTTTTTCGATGCACTTTGAAATCTATGAAATTAAATTAGTTTTCAAAAAATCCTGATTCGCCAATGTCTAGTTGCTTCACTTTGGTGAACTTTTTAAACTATAAAATATTTTTATAGTCAGCAACTCTGAAACTTCCCTTTTGAAGCAGAAAGATTAAACATTTCGATGGAATATATATTTTCTTTCCACCAACTGGCCTCAGATATTTCTATCAGGTCCTTTGGTACCTTCGCATGCATCTGGGTTTTGTGCGATTTCCAATAAGCATAATTGAGCATAAAAAAATAAATAGAGGAGAGATTCTTACCTTTTCATCAATAGAGGAGAGTTCCAGCGATACGCTTCCTTTGTATTCCAGTTTTGTGATTTCCAGATCTTTAAAATCCTTGTCTTGACAATTTTATGACGAACTTGGTATGGATCTTGGTCATAAAAAAAAGTATATATATATGCCATCTCTTGCCTGCACATAAAATAGTATACATAGATGTAATAAGTAATCTTCAAACAAAGAGTTAAAATATTATGAATACAACGCAAAAGAACGATCTCAAACTTTGGTTATTGATTTGAGTATTACATATAGGATTCGGTCTTTCAGAATAAATATTTGGGGACGTAACTTAAACAACCGAACTGTTCCGATTTATATTGTCGTCTTGAATTGATTACCGATTTTATTGTAGTGAAATGGATTCGATTAAATGAAATAAATTATGCAAATGAAACTTTATTATAATAGTTATAGATATTTAAACCACTGAATATTTCATTTTAGGAGTCCTTATTTCTCACATATTTTCTTCCGTATTTCAGTGTTAACGAAGCGTAATAAACCCTGATTATCATTTATCAATGTTATTGTTAACATCTAGCCTTCAAGATCATACATTGTAGGTCCATCTTTTCATAAGGAGAATTTTAGGAAAGTATGGAAAGAATATTTATTTAGCCGGATTAGTTGCATGTGTTAACAAAACGTAGTTATGAAATCAAAAATTTTATCTATATCACTAATAATAAAAATTTTCCTCATTGCGGTCATTTTTATCTTAAATTGCTAAGGGAAAATTTTATGTTGAAAGAATCCCATCCTCCAAATTTCACGGGACCTCACTATTTGGAGTACATTCTCGACGTGCAAGTCTAATAGTGAATATCTTCCAAAATGGCAAAAAGAAAAATAATGCGAAGCCACCCGGATTAATTCCAAACTCATGATTTTGATTTTTAAAGGGGGCCACTGACCACTCACGTGGTTAAGTTTCATTTCTCTTTTTATTTTTAAAATAGCTATTTTGGTCAACCGCTGAAAATCCAACACGTATATAGATCTTAATTCAAAACAATTGAAGTTGTCTTATTTCTACGCATTATTTCAGACGCAATTCCATCGCTCCCTTCACACCATCCCTTATTAGCGTTTTTAAATGCTTTCTGGATTGTCGTTAAACGCAGTCCCATCTCCCAAGCTCTATTCCACGAAAAGTCGAAAGATGGTTTGGAAAAGGGCGGAAAACACCCCTATCTGGAAGCTAGTGGACTTGACATAACACATTTTTTCAAAGCTTGGATTCCACCGGAAGTCTTTCCCTTGTTCAGTTTTTCCAAATATGCGATTTCCAAGGATAGGAATTTCCTTGGGACGTGGGATGCACTTTCAAATGCAAATGTGTTTTAATTTATCAACCATAAGCATCATGCAACCTTATCACCATAAGCATCTTGCCAAGGGCTCCTCCCGCAAGATTTTTTTTATCAACTCTACAATGTTTGAGACAAAATAAATTGCAACAGACGTTCCATGATTAATTTTGAATAGATAACTACATGCAAGCTAAAAAAAGTGAATATTAGATATAGTAAGATAAATTTATTGTAGTTGGTAGCCATATAGAGATGGTTAATTTTCAGGATTGTTAAGCAAAATTGGACCTACAAAGCAAGGTTTGAAAAACAGGTCACGGCTACTGAGCGTGACCGTTATAATGTGTTTTGACGGATGTGAGCACGTTTCAGAAAACAATCGCGTTATTTAGGAAAAAACGCGTTTTTTATACGTTATTTTAAAATAACGGGCATTATAACGGTTAAATAGAAAATGAAAAAGAATTATGGTTTGAATTTCCTATCGAACAGTTACAACGTACGTGAAAACAGTTATAACGGGTCTAATAACGTTGTCATAACGTTTTCTATATATTATTTTTTTATTTTTTATTTTTAAAATATTAGTTGTAATTTTTTAATTTTTAATTTAAAATATAAAGAATTATAAGAAAATATTTTTATATTCTTTTTTATTAAAAAACGGTTATAACTGACGTGAAAACGTGAAAAATGGTCTAAAAAACTGGTGTTAAAATGTTATTTAGAAGAAAAAAACAGAAATATCAATTTTAGAAAAACGGTTATAACGTGTGTGAAAACGGTTATAACGGGTCTAAATAACGCCATTTTTTCCTATTTATCGGTGTTATTTAGCCAAGCGTATCAGTGTGCCTCACGACAACGCTATGTAGGCGTGACCGTTATAACGGACGTTTTTCCGCAAAAAACGGTCGTTTTTCAAACCTTGCTACAAAGTCTTCAGTAGAAACAACAATTAACAAATGAACTCATTGATTATATTCAATTCCAATTTCATTACAACACCTCAAACCAAAGGATGGATACCTTACTCGTAGAGAACCACCATGAATTTCTTCTCTTTCAAGGCTAAAGTGTTTTGTTGGACAACGAAGGCCGTCGACTCGGCCTTCACCTATAAAACCTTCTTACTCATGTTTGGTAATGTGCCCACCATATTTCCCGAGGCATATCTTCTACCAATCCCTAATTCTGATGCCATCATCTTTATAGGAAGATTTTTCAGTAGTATCTCTACGACGTGTTTTTTTTTCTTCATATTAGCGACGCAATTCTCCAAAAAATGCATAACAATCAAGATGGTTTAGCTACATTCTCAGCCTCTCATTGGGACTCCAGATAATTCATGTAGTCAAAAGGAGATGCGTTGTTCTATTTACATCAACTAACATACCAAAAAGGAAGACAAAATTAGGATCCCACATACTTCATAATTGTTCACTCAACAATCAAAAAAGAAAAAAATAATAATCAAGTAGCCAATTGAAAAAATAATCAAAGCCAACCTAAGCCGACTATTGAAGCATCTACTTTTTAAACAACTTATAGGGCGTATGAATGGCTCTTCTGACATAAAAAATACTGCAACTCACAAATTGACATCAGCATCACATTTTGTTTATGCATGATTCGTCATTGGCACATTTCATTTGTGTGCTACATCTGGTTAATCCAAATATATGTAATTGGCATGCATATAAACCAACATTATATCTTTTTCTGACATTTAAAAGAGCTAAACATTCTTGCAAGGAACTAAGATAACTTTCAAATTAGTGATATCTATACAGACTTGAAAGAAAGAAAGAATAGAAGAGAAAACTCACTGATGACTGGAATATCACATCTTACCAAGCAAACAGTTATAGATGTTACACTCACTTCTGATCGAATATGTTAACATGGACTTAAATTTGCAGATACATTCACAATCAAGCTTACTTCACCAAACGAAAGGAGAAGTGTAGCACTATACCTCATTAAGCCATTAACACATATTGGCGGGACTGAGGCTTCTATCTAGAGCATGCTTCACACCTTTTCACACATCACTTCACATCCCACTATATAAGCGTGCCAGGCCCCTTCTGATATGTACATTAACAATTTTGAGGTGTTGCGGATTCAGTTACCTTCAAATGTTTGTCATGTTCCTGTGGTTGAAAACTTGGCATTTCATATTTCCACTGGATTTGAATAGAGGTGGCTGACAGCATCTGCAATAAACATGAATGTGGCATTGGTACAGACAGCAAACAACGAATACTTGAAGCATATCAGGATTATTAAAATAGTCTACCTCTCTCATATTCATTGAAGTTTAGGTACTTCAAGACTAAAGTAGAGCTTGGTAGCATTCACAGATGATGATGTGTACTTCCCTGCAAAAGTTAGAGTTCCTTGGATATTTGTACCAAGTTTTTCCTTCAAAAGATAAATAAAAGGCAAAGTCAAAAGCAAGCGATTACCTTACTATTTCTTCACAAAGGTCGAGTGAACCGCAACTACGGCAACTAATATTCACGCACTCTCCAACACTACAGTCCACAGGCAGCAAACAGTCTTCCAAGAGGGTGATTCTTTGTTATTTTTTAATTTTTTTAAGAGAGTGAAAATCGTTAGCAGTTTATACACATCTGAGCATTCTTTTATTTAGTTCCAAATAAATTTTTTATGGGGAAGACACCATGAAACCTGCCCTGCACATGGATTCATCCAAAATGACCCCACATTTTTCCGCATAAAATGATTGTAATTCATTTTTCAGCACAGTTGGGGTGCATTAAAAGATGAATTAAAGGATGTTTCAAATGTATAACAAAACTTACTATTTTATACCCATGCTGAAAATTGTAATACGAATTTTGCCTTACAAATCTAACGAAAACATTACATCGATTATCGCCTTAAAACTACGGTGCGTGCATTAGAAGTACCTCATATAGGTTCAGGTTAGGGAATCTAGTTATAACAGGAAACTGAAGATTTAGAAAATCTAGTTATACCTGGAAACTGAACATTTAGGAAACCACATAGATATCCCCATCGCGGATCTGCCCCGTTTCAGGATTCTTTTGATCTTTTCATAAGTTATAGCTACCACTTAGTGGTCTGTGTCTTCCTTAAGATGGCGAGCCATTTGCAATCTATGGGAGTCGAACCCACAACTACATGGTGAAAACCATGCGCTCTGCCATTTGAGCTAAGAAAGCGAATACAATGCAACGCCTCGTATCAAGGTAAAAGAAGTTGTTGTCTGGGTAGAGTAAATGCACCTATTGTAAAATGCCATTTGCTGATACCACACATAATGTTTCGGTTATTCACACCATGTTAGGACCATCCATCACGTTATCATGCCTGGCCTAAACTTGTTTGCATTAAATTCAGTATATATTTGGATGTGAGCATGTTTTGTGACGTAATCTAAACAATCCTTATGAGTTTTCCGATACGATAATCTAGCTGTCAAGAGGATTTAAGAAACTAAATGATAATCTACACAATTAAATTAATCTAAACATTGTTTCCCCTTTTGGTGGGGATACTAATTGTTAAGGTCCTTAACAATTTAATTGTGTAGCTTATCCCATGTACGATAAAAAATTATTTCATCTGGTCTGGTTTGAACTAATATCAAGTGATTGTTAAGGTAGAATGAATAATAACAGCAAAGCATATAGACCCGAACAAAATCAGCATTCCGAAACAGAAATCCCATCAACCGAACAACCCCTAATTAGTATTCCTTTATAAAATCAATTGCACCAATAATTATTAGTATATATGTGGTTATCCCATCTGGTCTTGTTTGAATTAGCATTGCTTACCAAGAACGAACAATAACAACAAACATGGAAAACTCACCTGCAGAACTGGTTCCGCTTGTTTTTAGTTCACAGCATCAATTGCCTGAGATCACGATCTACTGAAACACAAAATAGACTAATTCAACACGAATCAAATGTATGAAGAGTTATGTTAGAGTGTTCTAATTACATCCACAAATGCAGATGTAGATGGTGGTGGTGGGGGGGGGGGGGGGGTTGGGGAGAGTAACATGGGTTGGAGGATTTAAAACCCTAGAATTTGGAAAAAGGGACCTCGGTTAATTAATGATTACTTGTCATGACCCTTGTCAACTAAATTGATTGACTATTTAAACGCAATACGTAACATTTATACAAAATGGTAAATCTAATCATATATTATTCGGTCCATACTCATCAAGATTATATCCATGTTACTAGTGCCATTACATCCAGCTGCATCACTCATCACCACCTGCATCTTGGTAATCTGCAAGCCTGAGTCCTTAGGATATGGGAAACTCAAACATTGGAAAGTTTCATATAAAGAAGACTTAAAACTAATCAAATAGAAACAGATCAAATAAAGAAAGACTACCTACGTGTGAATATGAAAAATAGAGTTAACATTAAGTAGCCGAAAGACTACCACATATCCTGGTGGGATCACTTCCCTTGCTACTCTCCAACTCCAAAATAACACCCTCCGCCTTTTCCTGATATTAAAAAGAAAATCATGGTCTGCTGCTATGCTTGCTTCAACAAATGCTAATGTAAATTACATGACTTCAAATAGAGCATAAAAAGTAGAGGAGCGAAGACAAAAAGAACTGTACACACTAAAAATTTCTTTGAGTCATTACCTATCAAGCAAGGTTCACAGAGATTTTGGTCTGAATACTCTTGTGTTTCTAGTAATACTTTTACATGTCTTTCACATTTATCACCAATTTGTAAAACCAAAAACAAAAATTATTCAGTCAATCCACTTATCAAACTGTTTTTACATATATCAAACACAAAAAATTCACCATAAATCCAACCATAAACACATTTGATAAATTCGCAGTAAAATCCACTTTTCAATTTTTCATAAACCGATGGCATTAGTTAGGCTTTGCACGTGTATTCATCAGCTGTAGCATTACTTTTAGCTCTTACGTTAATCTCCGATTATCGCAAGATTGTCAAGTGCATAACTGGCATTTTTGTGGCTGTGGACTTTGTGTTTTGCAACAACGCCTCACCAAAACCTTTAGATGTACCAACTCATTCAGAGAAAATAGAGTGATTGTTGTGGAAAACCAACTATCCAACTCATACGATTCAAGTTCCTTCTAACCTAGCCCACCCTTATTCTTCTTGCTGAGTTATAACTGCTAGAGGTGGAATAAGAATACCCTGTCACTGATGAATTCATGAGTGTGCGAATAGATGTGAAGAATTATTTTTTATAACTAAAGGAATATGCAAATAGGTGGAATAAGAAAGTGCCCGGCATTTTGAGAATTCACCATAGCTTACCAGCACCGTGTTTCCTTCATTTAGTTAGCTTTTTCATCATTAAGAATCAGAAAGCTTAGTTGATCCTCGTCTACTACTGAAACCTCACAAATGCATGTAATATTTACCCATGCTCGTGCATTTTTAATACGTTATTTGTATTAACCCTAGAATTTGGAAAAAGGGACCTCGGTTAATTAATGATTACTTGTCATGACCCTTGTCAACTAAATTGATTGACTATTTAAACGCAATACGTAACATTTATACAAAATGGTAAATCTAATCATATATTATTCGGTCCATACTCATCAAGATTATATCCATGTTACTAGTGCCATTACATCCAGCTGCATCACTCATCACCACCTGCATCTTGGTAATCTGCAAGCCTGAGTCCTTAGGATATGGGAAACTCAAACATTGGAAAGTTTCATATAAAGAAGACTTAAAACTAATCAAATAGAAACAGATCAAATAAAGAAAGACTACCTACGTGTGAATATGAAAAATAGAGTTAACATTAAGTAGCCGAAAGACTACCACATATCCTGGTGGGATCACTTCCCTTGCTACTCTCCAACTCCAAAATAACACCCTCCGCCTTTTCCTGATATTAAAAAGAAAATCATGGTCTGCTGCTATGCTTGCTTCAACAAATGCTAATGTAAATTACATGACTTCAAATAGAGCATAAAAAGTAGAGGAGCGAAGACAAAAAGAACTGTACACACTAAAAATTTCTTTGAGTCATTACCTATCAAGCAAGGTTCACAGAGATTTTGGTCTGAATACTCTTGTGTTTCTAGTAATACTTTTACATGTCTTTCACATTTATCACCAATTTGTAAAACCAAAAACAAAAATTATTCAGTCAATCCACTTATCAAACTGTTTTTACATATATCAAACACAAAAAATTCACCATAAATCCAACCATAAACACATTTGATAAATTCGCAGTAAAATCCACTTTTCAATTTTTCATAAACCGATGGCATTAGTTAGGCTTTGCACGTGTATTCATCAGATGTAGCATTACTTTTAGCTCTTACGTTAATCTCCGATTATCGCAAGATTGTCAAGTGCATAACTGGCATTTTTGTGGCTGTGGACTTTGTGTTTTGCAACAACGCCTCACCAAAACCTTTAGATGTACCAACTCATTCAGAGAAAATAGAGTGATTGTTGTGGAAAACCAACTATCCAACTCATACGATTCAAGTTCCTTCTAACCTAGCCCACCCTTATTCTTCTTGCTGAGTTATAACTGCTAGAGGTGGAATAAGAATACCCTGTCACTGATGAATTCATGAGTGTGCGAATAGATGTGAAGAATTATTTTTTATAACTAAAGGAATATGCAAATAGGTGGAATAAGAAAGTGCCCGGCATTTTGAGAATTCACCATAGCTTACCAGCACCGTGTTTCCTTCATTTAGTTAGCTTTTTCATCATTAAGAATCAGAAAGCTTAGTTGATCCTCGTCTACTACTGAAACCTCACAAATGCATGTAATATTTACCCATGCTCGTGCATTTTTAATACGTTATTTGTAACCTCTGCCTTCGCACAGGTGCCTCTATATCAATGAAGGGTTTCAAAAATTCCAAACACGCCAAAATTAGAAAAGTTCTCAGTAATCCCAAGGACATAAAACTTGCAGTCTCAGTCACAGTATAAGACATTGAGTATTTTCATATCCCAATAAACATATATCAAGTCAAAGGAGGATAAACTAATATATTGTCATGGCTGAGTATTACCGTGAAAGTGAGGTCAATGACTGTTCAATATTGTATAGCCATTTCTCCAAATAGATGAGTATGCATCCTTCAAAAAACAAAACTACTAAAAATTGTTTCACCAAGAATGGGTAGACTCTCGAACAAATCTGAAATTTGTTGAAGTGACTGCCACTGGAACAATGATGTTTGACGAAGAGCACCGTCGCACCACCAACTACATAAAGAGAGAAAATAATTAACATTCTGGTATGCAGAAAGGATACGAAGCATGACGTTGGCTTACTTTTCTTTACCCAGAACTTGTAAGTTTCCACCAAATACGACACGTCTACCTCTTTATTATGTGAACTATCCCACACGCAAGGACTGCCAGTTGGGTTTCTTGGGGGAGCATTACAACGCCATTCTTTTTTTTACCTATCCCACTTGCTTTGTTGTGAACACCTAATACAAATAAACATAGAAAGAGCTATGAGTCTGAGAGAAAGTTGTGTAAAAGTATAAAATTGGCAGGATTCTGTGTTATTTTCTCAGACATGTGGAGAATATTTAACTAATACAGTATCTTTAGAACTTGCCTTTGGTATGCAGGGTAGCACCAAATTTTTGCTTCACCAGCTGTAGTATTAAGATTCGTTTACTGAGAATTCAAATTTATCTGCAGTATTACTGAGAATGTAAAAGGGCAATAAGATTCGTTTTAATTGATGTATTTGTAAATATTAAATCAAAAAGTTCAATTAAGCTTAATTAATGATGAGTCCAATATTGCCTTTGATAGCAAACTATACACTAAAAGTGAACAAACTACAATAGTTGCAAACAAAACTTAAACCCTAGTCTTGAAGTGAGACCGGGGGATTTGAGAGATATGTTTAGAAGTCCGGGCTCACCTTCCTGTTTTCTAAGAAGATGAAAGGTGCGGCGATGGGTTTCGGTGCTCGTGCCTCTTACCGATTTCAGCATAGAGAAAAGGATCAAAGTGAGAAGATGATTGTTCTCTGAAAAACCAAAACTGATATTAGAATACTGAAAACATCAACAACAATAATCAAAATCCAAATTAGATAATCAAAAATCTAGGGTTGAAAGAGGAAAAGGAATTAGAGGTAGAAAGTGAATCGATCAAAAAAGAAAACAACCTTTATATGAGATAGATGCGCATCCAACACCCAGTAACATTACCCCTGGTTTCTGGCGTGAATTTGAACAGAACAAAACCAAATCATTCACAGCCGTCCAAGTCAAATGAAATCCAGACGATAATGAAAAAAAAGAAAAGAATATATCATGGGTTAGAGTCCCCAGAGAACAGAGAGCTAAGAAACAAACCAAATCTAGGGTTTGTTTCTCCTGGGAGATTCAAAGGATCCATCCATATTCACTTTCACTAATGGTTTTCTTCAGAAATTGACTTAATTAAAATTCAACCTAAATTTTTTTTTAAAGGGGGAAAATTAGGGTTGAAATTTTAAAACCTTACAGACGATTTTCTTCTGTGTTTCTTTCGTCCAGTGAATGAGTCGCCATTGTTTAGAATTTGAGCTTGAACTATGGAGAGGAGAGGGGGAGGATCAAAAAAAGAAAAATACTCCCTCCGTCCTAGTTATGCTAAAATTGGGGATTTTTTTGTCCTAGAATACTTGCTATACTTCATATTTTTCCACCTTTTATCCTGATTTTCCCTTGACTTGGAATCATACCATAACATGGAGAACTGTGTATTTCAATTTTCAAGACACACTTTTAAATATTTTTCTCTATATATTTCCACTAATTTGAATTTTTCCAACTAAACAACAAAACCTAGACATCTAAAAACTAGGAACATTAAATACCAACCTAGGGTAATTGTGGAAAAATAACTATTCTCTCTGTGTTTCTTAATCTTTGTGCAAAATCCTATTTTGGCATCTAAACTAGGACGGAGGGAGTAAGTTTTATGTGAGTCGGATAGAAACATAATGGAACGCGGAATATCTGGCTGGTATATGATACCCCGAGCGGAACCCACCTCGTATTCTTTTGAGTTTTGGCCTACACCTCAGCGTTTAACATTATCATCAGCTTTTCCCAGCCGTCCAATAGAAAAACCAATCCGTAGCTTCCCGACCGCCAGATACGGGTCCCCGTTGAATGACGTCCGTCTGATATCTTTTGCTATCATGACACAAAGACCACCTTTTTTTATAAATGACTAGGTATCACCGGGGCCTTACGGCCCCGGCTCAACCTCCCATGTTAGCGTCAGTTTATATAATTTATTTATTTCTCACTCCAGGGTACTCATAATTATATAACATTAGTAAACACTTAATAATAGTAGTACTAATCGAATCATTCTGCATTTAGACACTCATTTCTAGCAAAAATAAAATAAAATCAATTACTTGATTTAATTTCATCAATACTCCAATAATTGTTATCATTACTGGAACGTTTGGAAGCGAGTTTCGAGGTTAGTGGTCCATTTATAATTAACCAAGACATGTGCCGACATTTATATTTTTTTGTTACCTAACAAACCATTATACCTTGCAACAGGTGCACTTGCATTGGCAACTACAAATGCCTCTAGAGTATTATTGATCAATTTGGAGGTATGAGTCAATGAATTCAAGAAGAAGCAAGTGCCCTGAACAAAAATTAGTACCATTTTTTTTTTACTGCTAAAATCACGACATAAATTTACACGGGCTCAGATCCGGGCACAACAGAGTCACAATGACCGGCACGCCACAACCGGATGATCCCGGTGAAAATAGGAAGACTATTCAGGAAGAAACTTAGTTTAATTTTAGAATGTAATGATGATAATGATGAGAGAACAACAAATGAGATGTCTTTTTTCTCTACCAAACATATTTTTAAATATAGAACAGAAGTGCTCAAATTGGGTCAACTCCATGAAAGATTAAAATGCTAGTAATTTACTTTGAAAGTACAGTATGTTAGTCTTTTACTTAACAAAAGACATGTACAACAACGTGATACTAAAGCATCCGTTTGGTTTTAAAAAATGGTATAAGCCTGCTCAATTTGGTAAACAATATTTTTTTAGCAGATAAGATTCTAATACGTTGTTACTTGTTTTTCTAATAATTTAGTTAAGTATATGTAACCAATTTGATTGCTTATAAATTTTCCGAACAGTTGAACGTTGATAACTTCTCTTGAACAACTATATCAACTTTGTAATGTTTAATGAAACTTCTAGAATTCATTCGTGTATCTACTAATAGTGATAACAATGTAAAACAATGTACATGTTTGGATTACACAATACCGGGACTTTTCTAAGAACCTCTTTATCTAGCTTGGGATTCCGTTTTGCACGAACAGCCAACGCTTGATTTGGGTCATAGACATACAGTTGTTGATATATTGGGTCATTACCCTCGTCTGGTAGTAAAGTCCCGGTATTGTGTCGAATTTCCCCATGAATTGCAAAGCCTCTTGGACCCTTCCCCTCCCTTCAAGACCCTCTTATCCAGTTTGCAACCAAGACTGGTATAAGCATTTGAAGCATTAAACTCTCGCATGTGATCCCTGTAATGTCTCGACTCAGCATCTTCTCCCTCAAGTAAATCCATAAGTTCATGTGGAGGCTCTAGCAGTGCAGGGAGTATGACTTTTCCTTTTCGGCAACATCTTGAAAATTTTGGATTCTTCTTGGTTGATTCACTCCTCTCATCAATCCAATGCAGTGCTCCACACGAAGAATATTCAATATCCATTTTACCAAGGTAATGGCGAACAGATAGACGGAAATCATATTTTGGGTTTTTAATTTTCTCTGTACCAACAACTTCATCGTCGTCCGAAAGACCACAGAATTCATCAGATCCATCTGATGCAAAATCTTCGTTAGCAACTGACCTGTACACGCCAACAAATAGACACATAGTTAGTGGTAACTAATAATTATGAAAAACATAAATTGGATTACCCAATTAATTAGAACTTGAACTCTAAAAACTGATGTTTCTCAATTGTATCAGTTCCACGGCTCAGGGATTATCCAATGATTATCCAGAATCCTGTGATTTTTGTAACTACATGACTGAAACCAACAACCTTTAAATAAACTTGCATTTTGTATCGCAGGTAACATTGATATCTTAAATTGTTATGCCATCTGTGGGAGTCGAACCCGCATCTACATCGCTATATCTGGTAATCATGTGCTCTACCAGTTGAGCTAAGATAACAGTTTGATTTCATACTTAATGGTACATACCTGCACTATGCCATCATGGATACATTCCAATGATGCAACTGTTATTATTCAGTATTTATAAGACCTAGCTTCAATAGTGGGAAACGAAAATTGTTGAAGGATCTCAATTGCAAATCCTTATTATTGCGAGTGATACACACAGGTATACCACTAATCTATACATAAGCACTGTGAAACCGAACATTAACCCTACAAGAATAAGATAAAACAACTAAGAAATGGAATCAAACAAAAAGAATAGGGAGTGGAAAAGAAGCAGTATACTATCAGGGTTGCGAGAAAGGGATTAGGTATTGTATATAAGACCGTAGGTGTCCCTACAATCAATAGCCATCATGCAGTCAATTATAATCACCTTATACATCTACCCTTCCAATTGATCTTAGTGTCTAAAGAGAAAAGGTATAAATCTTAGAAATAAGATATAGAATACAAACCATATACCCTGAAGTTCTTGGGCTAAACACTTCCATGGAGAGTGCTTGGGCTAAACACTTCCATGGAGAGTCTCTGCGGACAGTAAATATTAGAAAATCTCAAGAGATCGGTCATGAAGTTGTTCTACATGGGCAAACCAAAAAACTACTCAACATAAATAAACATTAAGATCATTCAAAAGGAAGTCGTCTCATATCTTTGATAGAAATAGTATTGATATCAGAACATTAATCCAGTTCCCTATTAGTGATATTTATAAACTCAATCCCCATTAATCAAGTTCACTAACAGAAGATATTAAGTTTATCTGTTGTCCAACACCTAATCTAGCTGAAAGATTCTTCATGTGCTGATTTATGTGCCTGCTCATATTAAAAACTAACCTGAATTTCTTGGTAATCACTCAAATTTCCTGCACAAACCACAACAGCCAGTAATTGCCCATGTATACAGCAGTTACTGAGAAACAAAATTTGTTTAATAAACCCTCGAGGATAAATCATTCAACACGTTCAACATGCTTACCCATCTTCGTGGTATCCGATACATCTTCAACTTGCAAAAAAGCTTCCAAAAAATCTTCTGTTCCAAATATTAATCAATCTGCAAATAAAGAATTCAATTACCTAAAAATTTGCAACAAAACTCATCGACAGAATTCAAACACAATCCAAAACTGTAGAAACTAACATATAATCATAAAACTCGTAGAAAGATAACTGACCTCTAGTTTGGGTTCAGAGATTGTTTCAGCACAATGATCTTCCAAAGATCTTTCTGGCCTTCAGGTCAGCATATAAAGGGCATCAAACCTAAATAAAAAATTGATGAGTCGATGGAGAACCGGAGCAGAACCTGAAAGAAGAGAGCATGAGAATAGGGATCCTAAGCTAAAATTCAACCAACTTGCAACTGAGCAACTAACCCGGCCAATGGAATCTGAATACATTATTGTAAACCTCTATTTTCAATTATACTCGCGAAGATTACAACTGGCAGTGATTTTAATCTGAAAGCAACAACTATTCAATCAAAAAATTTGAGTCAAATTCACATTCACGTTGCAGGAAGGTAATCAAGCATAAAAATTAAACATGCCTTCTTACAAAGATTGCATAGGGTATTACTCACCTCAAGATCCCTTGCTACAGAAAACCATCAGAAAATTTCTACAATGAGGTACAACTTGGAACGTGCATAGCTGTCTGAGACCAAGACCACCATTGACACCATCATCCTGTGCAACACCATTCATAAAACACAGACTCACGAAATTATTAATCTAAATCCAGTTTCTGAAAGCAGCTATTTTTCCAAAAGATAAGTTATAAGGGCCAAGGAACTGCATCAAGTCTACAGGATAGAAGGTGTTTAGTGTCTCAAGATGTCCAGTATCCAGAATATGATGAATTGCAGGTTTGAACATTTTTTTTATGGATATGCCAGAATATACAAATATATACATCTCCGGTCATCTCCTTCTGCTTACTTGTATTGGACATTTTTCTTGTAGCTCTAGTTAAATTTAAGAAATGTAAAATTCTTCCTGTAATAGCTGATGTAGAGTCTACTAAAATAACATGCCATGCCATCTGTGGGAGTCGAACCCACAACTACATAGTTGAGAACCATGTGCTCTACCATTTGAGCGAAGACAACAAATACCACAAACCTGTTTTTCTGCCAGGAAATGAGTGCAATGTTTTGAGATAAGCGTTGGTTCAGTTCCAAATAGAAGGCCAGACATCCTGCATATCAGATGGATGAGCCCCATTGCCCTGCAACAGAAATATCCCACGGCTAAGATTATATCGATGACCCTATAAGAGATCTCCCAAAGCAGAGGGCATAAACAGATGGATGTATAAATTCAAAGCAAGCTTTGGTTAAATCTAGACGAAAAATGTTCAATATCCTTTGAGTACATGATGATAGCCATTACATCTCTTTTATTGGCCAAAAATTTTGTTCTGAGTACTAAATTAGAGGCACGGTATCCTAACTGACATATTCTACTGTTCCTACTCAACGGACATACTACTTGTCTGAGTTAAACAAAATCATTGTGACATACATCATGCACAATGATCGAATTGGATATCGAGAACCCTAAGCATCCGTCTATGCTCATAAATAGCTGTCGTAGACTCGTATCAACATCTGAAACACCTAGCTAGCAGAAAATATTTTCTTAAAAACACTAATGTAGAATTTTTACCTTTTACCAATTTCCAGTGAAGAATTTTTCCATTTCATATTTTAATCAGAGTAGAATCTAATATAAAAAAGGGGAGAGGTAAAAAAAAAGGTTTACCTTTAGCCTAATTTAGTGTTTCTATTTTAAATCTTTATATGCGTCTTTCTATCTATGATATGGCTTGGAAGTACTCTTCGTGCATCATTATTTTATAGTTTATATAATATTTCAAATTGTTGAATGGCTTGGATTTCAAGAATTATTTTATTGCACGATATATGCAAATTCGTAATCTTTAACAGACTTCAGCGTAAAATTAGATGGATACACATGGGTATGATGACAGTCCAAATTTAAGGAGAATTCTCGCCCTTTCTTTTTGTTTTTCTTCGTTCTTCTTATAATTCTCTGGGGGATGGATGGACATAAAAGGCGAGAATACAAATATGTTGCAGGAGTCCATGTTAAGCTGGATCGATCGGTTGTTCTGCAAATATTTCAGAGTATGAATTGTACACGTCACATAATGAAAGGAGTGAAGATACGTGGATTTGTACACAAAAACATTCAAAATACCTGTGAGATGTTATTCCTTGAACTTCAAATAGACTTTCCTTTGGTGAGGTGTCTCAAATTCACTTTTTTTGTTCTTAAGGTTTCAAACTCTTCGATGGCCAATTGTTCTAACTAAATTCATCTGCAGCAGAATCAGATTCAAATACGGAATTTCACTAATGTATGATATTGTCTATGCCTAATACTATGAACTCAAAAGGTTTTTAATCCTTTAAACATTATTGGGTATACTAAAACTGATTGGAAAACTCGATTTCAGAAGTATAAAAAAGCTTACCTAGTGTTAATTTGACTGTGGAAACAATTCATCCTGAAAGGTTGTAGATTGTGTGGACGCGTAATAGAACCCCTAGGTCATTCTCCCCCTGAAGGACAAATTTAAAAAAGGTTCGAACGAAGAGATTCAGGAATATTAAAGGCACCAGCATGACATGAGAACAAAAGCTAATAACTACAATTTCTCCACCGCCGGGGCCTAATACCATTAAACATCTGTGAAATAGAAAGAACAAAAGCATTACTATTATCAACCCTAATACCGACATTCGTACCTTCATCTCTTTTTAATACCCCAATACTTTCTACTCCAACCCCTTTTATTCTTCTTTTTAATACCAACATTCATACCTTTATCTTTGCACCAATTATCTCATCCTCCTGACCACCACCAGTAGAATTCGCTTCCCTCCACCATTCTCTAGCAAGTTTAGATTTTTCCTTCTTCTTTACTTTAACATGTCTATGTTGTCTCTTTCTATCTGGTTTACAATCTTCTTTACACATATCTTTACCTGCGATAGTAACTATCAGCTCTTTCTTTATTTTTTAATTTTAATTCACATCCATTCTAGATTGAAAGGCAACAGGGAAAGAGAAAGTTGTAAGATAGAAAGAGTTCATTTGTAATCAAGAAATAGTTATACAGGAAACTCAAGGAACATGAATCATATTCATGTGAACTGGTCAGAAGGAGCATCCCATTATATTTTCTGCTTGTTGATATGAGTTCTCTAAATTTGATCAGTAATCAACTTTTTATGTACTGTTTTGTAACGCAGATATCCCATGAATATATTGATACTGGCTAAAAACTAAAAACACCAGATTTAATTGTGCCAGAAATTAAAATTGGATAGAATTAAGAAACCTTGAAAATCTCTACTTTCACATCAAAAAATTAACTCTTCACTTGAACTATTAATCTCTACCTGCACAAAAAAATACAACAAAAGGAAATGAGTATTTATCACCTTAGAGTCCGAAAAATATGTTCAGATTCAACACCAACCCTAAATCAAAGCAAACTTAAAACGAAATCCAAGACAAAGTTATAATAGAAGAGAGATTAAAAGAAATTGTGCATCTAATGCTCAGAGATGCACATACACAAAACAGAATAAGAAATGGAGATTTGTAGACACTGGAAAAACTCACCTATTTTAAAAAAGAAAATTAATGCAAGAGATAGATTAATATAAAAGCGATATAATTTGAATATGAAAATGAAGAAAAAAAAACACAAACCAACCTTTCTGGCGGAGAACGACCTTGTACGAATCACATGGTTTCTTGCGTACCATCCTCAGAAAAATTCGTCACAGCAACAACTCTCAGCAATCCACCGTTCAGCCGACTCTTAGCAATAATTTTGAAACCACGCAGGTTTAGATAAATCATCATACACAATATTTAGGAAACTGATAAGACAGCCGCTCCAAGAAAAATAAAGGCGTACAGAATAGAATTACCTTACATCACCCATCTAGTCCTTTCCAGTCAGCCATCAATGAACCACACAAGTTGCATAATACTATAGGATATGTAACACGACATATAGCCAATACATCGCTCTTCAATCCAATCTAATTTGAAAATTACACAAAAGCACCTTCACACAACAACATTCCTGATACAGCATCACCACCATACCCCATACCATCTCAAGAAAGCCTTGCAGGACATGAGGTTGTAGTATAAGAAAAAGTGTAACATCGGTGCTCCTTATCCCTCTCTGTCATAAACAACATAGCCAATACCAATCAGAGACCACACCTAAAAGAGAAAATCCAAAAACATTTGGAATGCAGATTAGCAAAGCAGATATCGACTCATAAACCTTCAATATGGATATGCTTCTCTGCACCAATTAAACCGAAGTAGTTACCGAACATAAAAACTAACCCTTTCATCACAATCACGGGTAAACACCGATATGATGATAAACCCAACAACCCAAGTATTCTAAACAGATGATAGTGTTAAATTCCTCTTTATACTAACAAAGAATTGGGCCACTGATATTCGGAAAGTTCCTATCCTATATCAGGTTGTAAAATAGTTTTACTACAAATGATATCGAAATCAACAAAACAAAACCCTCATCAAATCAACAATACTTAAATTCCTAGGCAAGAATCCAACTGAAATGCTTTTGTAGGCATAAGAAATCACTTCTTATGTAGAAAAACAACATCAATCAAAAATTAACTATTGATCCATTGGTCATTAATCAGCTGCAAGAAATACATACACCTCCATATTGGATACAACATGTGTTGAGAGATATATATGCAGTTAAGTTTAGTATGCTGCGGAGCTTAGAGCAATGGGATTGAAAATCAGCATAGCTGGAAAAACCAAAATCAGCAGGAATAGAGATTATACACATGTTTTAAAAATGAATAGAGATTACACAACACAAATTTTAATGAAACACAAAATTTATATTGTATCACAGCACAAACCGATCTGATATAGAGATTGTGCTGAGAGATATATATGCAGTTAAGTTTAGTATGCTGCGGATCTTAGAGCAATGGGATTGAAAATCAGCGTAGCTGGAAAAACCAAAATCAGCAGGAATAGAGATTATACACATGTTTTAAAAATGAATAGAGATTACACAACACAAATTTTAATGAAACACAAAATTTATATTGTGTCACAGCACAAACCGGTCTGATATAGAGATTGTGCTGAGAGATATATATGCAGTTAAGTTTAGTATGCTGCGGAACTTAGAGCAATGGGATTGAAAATCAGCATAGCTGGAAAAACCAAAATCAGCAGGAATAGAGATTATACACATGTTTTAAAAATGAATAGAGATTACACAACACAAATTTTAATGAAACACATAATTTATATTGTATCACAGCACAAACCCGGTCTGATATAGAGATAATTGGTCACTGTTTTTAACAGACACTTAAGCTAGGATTTATGCATCTAATTATCATCGCTTCCCAAAGCATCTTAGATTAAGTCTACATACACCATCCCTATCCGGGTAACAACAGTGACTTCCTCTATTAACTGTGAGATTGTATCCCATCCTCTTATAAAGTAATACAAACAACCTAAGACTTTTCCGAAATAATTAGAATTTGAAAATACAAACAACCTATTTAAAGATAATAATGATATCTGAAAAATGAATACATACCACCAAAAACAAATGGCCACATTAAATATTAATGAGGACTTAAGCGAAACACCATCAATGGCCTTAAATCGAAAGTAGTAATTCCCAAAACCTATTCAGTATACATAAAACTCAACCATAAATTCCTATACATGAGATTCATATAAACATAGAAGACTGAATTTCGGAGACAATGAATTTACCTGTTATTTTATATCTGGGTCGTTCATCATAACATCGAAACACAATGTGCCAAAAAGAATTTCAAATACATACTAAAACACCCATCGTTCAGATTACCACGAAGCAAAAATCAAAACAAAAACTAATTATCCAAAAATCAATCACAACCCGAAGCAAAAAGTTAAGGCCTAGGGTTTGTCTAAGAGACGACAAAAATATTAGAAGGAGAAGAGATTACCACGAATCAGGAATGAAATCTGACGAAACACCCATTGTTCAAATTACTCTCTCCACCTATAAAAATTACTCCCTTTACTTGCTTCTGTAATATCACCACCAACATTACTCCTTACCAATTGAAGCCAAACAACAAATACTGAGATTAAATTGAAGCTAAAAATTACGGAGCAAACCCTAAAATTTGAGTTTACTAACCAAGTTTTCATATTTCTTCTTATCCTTCACAGCTCTAATCTCCGCAGAAAAGATCCACTTCCTAAAAAAATACATCAAATTTATCATTAAAACTTGGTTTCACAAAATATACTACCCCTAATTTAAACCAAACACATAAAATCCCCAGATTCAGCATCAACCTAATAAATTTATCAAGTACCTACAAAACCACTTAACCTGAACCATCAACCTAATAAATTTATCAAGTAACTACAAAAATCTAAGTAAAGATCTCTGTCTTTTATGAAACTAAAAATCTCTTACAGTTATCCTTAAATGCAAGGTTCAAAGCCTAATACAAATTTTAAAGGTTGAAAATTTTTATCAAGTACCTTGAAAAATTCTAAAGACAGTTGAAGTTCAGTATCTCAAATTCTCTATCTTTAAGATGGTGTTTACCCTGAGAAGGTGCCAAATTTCTAAGTAATGCACACCAAAACATACATACCAATGGTTTCACAAAACATTAGGATGCCCTAACAACATAATCTGTTTTATTGATTAGTTAGGATACTGTAAGTCGTTATAGGGTTCACCTCTGAAGTAGGCATTTTTGTTCTCACATCTTCAATCAGCGAGAAGTCAATATCTGCTACTACAATACCAATTGAAAGTCATCTGCAACGTAACAAAAATATTAAATCAATTACGGGCTGATATACATATGAGTCTTATGACCCATTGAATTCGGTATACTTTTATATAACACCTATATTTAACCATAGTGAATATCCCTCAAGCAACTGAATGAGTTTAAGTCTCACCTGATATGCAAAGTTTGGGATAAAAGTCTCAACTGAATGAGATATATAAAAGTCTGGGATCCTTTACACCACCAACGTATTCATATTTTCCGCTCTCAGATGTTCCAGGATATATCATCCACGGGAAATGCAGTCAGACTATCTCTTTCTTCTTCATCTAAATTAACCCACCAAAGAGGTTCTTCTTCAATATCCATGACTTAATCGAAGTACTGAAGAAAGTAACAACACATTCAACTATAATATTTAATGCACCAATTTCAAATCAAGTACCCCGGAGATGCTATGATGATATCAATCAATAAAAATAACAAATCAATTTATTCAGAAGATTACCTGCCTTAATTCCATTAGTATTGTTCTTAAGTTATGGAATTGAGCCTCTCTTACTGGGGGTGGTTCCAATTCTTCACATGGAATTGAGCTTCTCTTACAGTTTAAGGTTCCAATTCTTCAGATGGGTATCATACATAAACCCTTGATAGGAAAATAAAAAATAGGTAGGAGGGACAGAAACCGTTAGAAAAGAAACCTCAGAGTACCAAAAAAAAAAAATCACCCAAAACCGTTAGAACACACCCAAACAAAAGCATTAGCAGCAGTAAAACAAACCTACCTATGATACTCTGTTTTACAGTAAAACCACTAATCGAATTACTCTATTGTAGGTGATGCCTATATATAAGAATACAAATCAGTAAATGTAAGCGAGTAATCTATAAAAAAGAAACCAACAATGTAGCTATATAGCAAATTCTATATACTAAAGGTCCAAAACTAACAACTTCAATGGATGTCCTTTGTGGAAAAAGGACATTAAAGCTGAAAATGACAAACTTCCTCATCTCTTACATTCCTCAGGACCCAAGTTCAAAATCTTCATGCCAAAAACACAACAAATTCATAAAATTTCCATTTTCCAAGATTTGACACTATACATGCCACTAATAAATCTTTATACATGGAAATCCATATCAACGACCACAATTTTCCTTCTAGCCCAGAACCAAAACCCCTCAAAGACCATTGGAATAATCCTATCGAAATTAAGCATCCATACAAAGCATAACAGACCCTCAAAGTTAAGTTCAAATTCGAGCAATAGTGCATCCGGTTTAAAAAAAAAAAAACTAAATCTAATTGATATAAAGTAGCAATAACAGTGTCAATTTCATAGTTACCACTAAAAAAATACACATACCTCAATAACAGAAGCAATTTTCCAGGTGCTTCTACATACTAATTCAGGTAATCTATTGTTAGTATAATAGGCAAAAATGTACGCCAAGCATATATCCTCTAATTAGCTGCACTGTTTGTCATAGTTCTTATGAATTTGTTTATGATACATGTATTATGTTTTTATTGAAATTATTAATAATTGCCATAAACTTCACTTTTTGAAAGAGTGATCCGCAACGGGTAGGACCAACCTTGTAATTTGAGAATCAAAACAACATCTGACTATCGAAAGAAGATATCCAAAGTTCATTATTGTCAGTAACTAAGTTCATAATGTTGTTTAGTTATATATGTGTAATTGAATAAACAAAACAAAGAGCACCTATATCTACAGTTGGGTAACTTCCTATGCATTACTTGAAGAATCACTAAAGCAACAGACCTCAACAACAACGTCGATGAAGTATTGTTTCCTACGGAACTCTCTGTCTATTTTATACGATCTCCATAAGCTGCAGGCACATGCTTATTGGCCATTGTAGCAATATTCGACTCCAATTGAACTCCAACTCACAAACGGTTATGACCTGAAATCACAGAAGCGAACCGAATATTTAGAGGTGAACAGCAAAAGATAACAATCATTCAAGAAGATGTGCAATTTTTTTATGAAGAATACTCTTTGGATTACAGGGTTGATGGCTGCAAAATCCAAACAAACATGGTTATGAGATTAGAGCAGGGTTATGAATCGAATCAGAAAAAGAGAAACAAAAAATTACAGGGTTTCTATATGTTTACATTTTTTATGATATCCTACATTTTTTCTGCTATCCCTCTTCGTCTTTCTTGTTCGACTTAGCCCCCTAAATCACAAAATCAAGCTGGAGCTGAAACCTAGAGAACACAGAAGCAGAGACAACCGAAAAAAAGGGAAAAAACAGACGCAAAAACTAATTAAGTTTTATATGCAAAGATATCCTTTGAAATTGAAATTAACAGATTCGTAAAAGGATATACCTTTTTGAAGAAAAATTGACATCAAAGGAAGTTCAGGAACCCATCTTGCTTCTTCTATTAGAAAAAGTAACTGGAAGAACCATCAATTCAATTTGATATTCCTGTTGGGAATAATTTGAAAGTTAATAGAGATCAGATTTTAATGAAACTTTAAACCTATAAGAAATCAAATTAAAACCAACAAAACAAAAAAGCATCTTCAATTCACCTAAAATTAATCTGAAAAGAATTAAACCCAAAATTAGTTCGGAAAGGAAATCTGCGTCAATTGTGGATTTTGTCGAATTGCAGTGATCGATGGTTGATGATGGTGGCGATGGATATGGTCCTGGATCTGAATCAAACTCGATCATTCTCCATAACTCTTCAATCCCGATCATCAAAAATAAAAACCCTAGAATTAATCTACCTTCTCATATCTATTCTTCAGAGAGACAAACATACACATTCGATAAGAATTGATGTTGTTGAGATTCAGTGAAGGAGATGAAGTGTTATGTTGTTGTTGTTTTTTGACAAAAGTGTTATGTTATTAATCTGAAAAGAATTAAAAACTTATCCGCGTTAGAATTTAGAAGAGAGAGACTTTAATATGATACGGATTTGCATCTAACGACCCGTGACCCATACCGTAACATAGCCTATCATTCTCAGCCGTTCAAGTCAAACGAAATCCAGACAATAAGGACCGTGAGATGACCTTTTTCGGTGAATCTTGTCCGTCTAATGACTCTCAAATCTCAGAGTCAAAGACCACCTTTTTTTATAACAATGATTTTTTGTAACATTGAAAGGAAGTTACTGCATATGATCAGCCTCAGCAATATCGAGTATGTAGGTAAGTAGTTAACACTCTTATCACCCGCTTTCAGTATTCCACTCTCACATATTGCAAATCGATTATTCAAGTGAAGGGACAATTAAAGTTATTGGATTTGTACCATAATTAGATAGGTATATCATAGTGTTTTTAGCCTTATAAGACATAACAAACAGTCATTGGAGAAGGTGTAAGAAGAGTCTGCATACCTAATTAAAGAAAAGGATCCATGGTGAAAATTTCGAGCCCGATTAATATGGTTTGAAAAACCAACTCACTCTCTCCCACGTACATGTTCATAAGTTCAGGGCCCTGTTTGTAATTTAGAACAACACAAACTACTAAAATATGTCAAATTATTAGGAACAACAAAAGGGAATACGGAGAAGGAGGGACCTTAATGTGTATAAAATTTTCTCAAGCCTCATTTTTTATAGCCTTGGCAATTAAAGTTTTACCACAACCAGGAGATCCATATATAACACCAAATTCCTACAAAATTGAAGCAGATGATAAATTTAAAATATTGTTGATATACCAAGGAGTTTAAGATTAAACTTGGGACAAAATCAAAATCTAAAGAGAATGCAAAATTGTATATATAATTTCATCAAACAATCAAAATATATTAAAACACAGAATTAAGACTAAAAATCCAAAATTGATGGTATAAACTAAATGATTTTACCCTTAACTAATATTACGATCAGGAGAAATGTTCTCCGCCTCTCTTAACAATCAACTAAACAGTGAGCTAACATCACAAAAAATATCACTGAATCACAAAAAAAAAAAACATCCAAAGAGAATAGGGGGATCCAAATGATTTTGCCAACCTTTTACAAAATAGATTAAATCTTCAAGCCACTGGAATTTCCACAAACAGGGTTACCAAATTTTCAATTGAAACCCCAAGTATTAAATTTAGGTTGGGTGTAAAATATGTACACCAAGATTTCAATTTAAGGTTTTTCTGTGTTGTTCGATTTAGGGACGTCGAAGAAATAAGAGAAAATGATTATTGATTTTGGGGTTTTCTTTATCCGATTTGGAGACGACGAAGAAAGAAGAGAAATTTTCAATTGAAACCCAAGTATTGAACTGATTACTGATTTTGGCATTTGAGTTTCTCTATTTGATTTTGGACGAAGAAGAAAGAAGAGAAAAGAGATAGGTTTTTGACAGAAATTAATTAGGTTTTTGATGGATGTATTGTCTACCTAACTGGCGTTAGTAACGTTCAGTTAAGTTTTCAGTGTAAATCAAGTGTAAGAAATTTATTAGCTGTAAACCACTACGTAAGTGTCGTATACCCACCTTTTGTTTAACGGTGTTACAAACGACCGGTTAAATACTGGGTGTAAACAGAGTGTTATCGAATTTTTAATGCCCCGACCAATAGAGTCCCGCCACTTGTCGTCTTCAGGATTGCTCTAGTTCAAAGTTTTTATCTAATTTAATTTGAGGGGGGTGTCACACTCACCGTGCGACGTGGTATCTCATATAACTTAGCATTTTAAAGGAGTGGAGATTAACATACAATTAAACGGTTAAGATTTCATCACATAAGGTTTTCTAAGGGTCAAACCTCTATACTATTGGAGATGGTTTATTAGTCATGGGGTCCTATATTTACTATATGTGTTAATCCTCCTAAATAAGAGTCTTAAAAAAAAATTCCACGTAAGATTTTAACACCCATTACTGGAGATGCTCTTACACTGATATCAAATCTAGATAAATGATTGTGCAGTCTCTTCAAAAATTCAATTGTGTCATTCCCAAATTTACCAAACGTGGACAAGGCTAAAGTACCAAACCCGTAACCTTGAGCTACACATTTCTATAATTACGTCCAAGATCCTGAAAATTAACAAATTAAGTAAATATATTATTCTTATGATGATCTAGTTAGACTAAACAAAAATACGATTTTCATAATAAATTTTTATTCTGCTTGCCAAATTTATTGATTGATCGACAACTATTAGCTTGTTATTTCCACTATTGATCGACCGACACTTGTTATTTCCATTATATTGTAGTGGAATAGCAGGGAAGGAGAGAGAGGCAGAATTCTATATTGATAATAGTTATTAGGGTTACATGGATATTGTATACTCTACATACATGAAGATGAGAAAACCAAAGGACTCCCATCTTGGACCGCACATCCATGGGCATGGGCCCTTTAACACTCCCCCTTGTGCGGTTCAACAACAAAACTTTATACATAGTGCTTCACATATAGTACTTTGAATGTAGTTCTTCAAATGTCATCCTCTCCTTGATGACTTGCGCCTAAATCAATTGCCTAGTTAAAACTTCGACAAGGAAAAACCTAGTGGGACAAAACCTTGGTACAGTTCTTCACATGTTGTCTCGTACTTTATATGTAGTTTATCACATGCAATACGATCTTCAAAGATCGATAAGTCTAAGTTAATTTCCTCGTTAAAACTTCGTCAGGAAAACCCAAAGGGACAAAACCTGAACTAAAGAAAAAGATTACAATAATAAGAAAACTCAGAACATAGTTGAACTCGAATGTGTTGCCTCATTAAAACCTTGACAAGGAAAACCCAGTGGAATAAAACCTTGACGAAGGGAAAAGAGTACAACATGACAGATGCAGGTAAAGGCGATCCGTTGCAGATGATCACTTTGCTCTGTTGAAGTTAACTAGTTGCTTCACAACTCTTAAGGCAGAAAATCCTCGTGGGAACATAGCCTTAGCTGGGAAGTTACATTCCCGGAGTTTGTTGTTGTCTCATTAAAAACATTTCCGAGCAACAAAACCCTGTGGTAAAAAGTAACCTCGGTGAAGGAAAAGAGCTCAACACACCATTAGATGCTCCCCCTGATGTCATACAATTTTCATTAGTCTAATGCAGTCAAAAGGAGTTTATCACACTGTACCTTGGTGACTTGAAAGCTTATAAGACCATGTTGTTGATCCTGGAAGTTACGTTGCTTAACAGACTATCGCGTTTCATTTCTTTGATACAGATATTTTCAGTAATATCTACGCGACCTTTATGTCTTCAATGTTCAACATACTTAATGTTTTTAGTGTTGTCTCGCTAAAAACCTTGTCAAGTAACAAAACCATTTGGGAAAAACTATTCTCGATCGAAGGGAAAAAGAGTACAACACAACTTCAATTTCGAAGTAAAATATGTCGACATCATATCCTTGGATCCTCCCCCTGATGTCGGCATCTCTCCTTGATTACTTTCAGAGTTGTTCCAGACAGTTCCTTTAGTCATGTACTTTTTGAAACTTAATATAAGTAATAATCTAGAAAATAATCTACCATATCTCATTCTAATTACATTCGTTGGAGAAGAAATTATTATTCCTTCATAATCAACAACTTTTGGATTGCACTTCATTAGCATTCCTTTTAATGTCTTTGTAGGGATAAAACAAATTTATGTCAATGATTACTTTTAAGTGCGTGATTACATTCACTATACCATTCCAATGATATTGCGTTGGCGCTGAACTATATCTAGCTAACAAGTTCCTTGAGTATGCAAAATTTTAAGTGAGTACATTATTATACTAAGTACAACAATGCGCCTATTGTACTTAGATATGGGAATTTCATCTCCCAACACATCTTCGTCATATTCCTTTGGACAAAATGGTTACTTACTTACATTTGAACCTCGACTAATCATGGGAGTGCTATCAGGATGCATGTCTTTGTTAAATTGCCTGACAATTTTAGATATATGCAAACCGGTGGAATAATATACCACAAGCTTAGTATTCGATCGAGGTTTCCCTAGATTTTTCATCTCAAATTCGGATTTTAAATAGCTTTTAAAGTCTCTTATTATATCAAGAGTACACATCATGTATGTAACATCAACATAAATAGCTACAATTCCAAATCAGGAACTTTCTTATGAATACGCAAGGAAAAATAACTTACTTGTCTATCCCCTCCAAATCAAATAGCCACTTAGGCGGGTATACCACATCCGCATGATTGCTTGAAACTATAAGTGAGCGTTCTATCTAACTGTAAACGCACTCTGTAGTTTAGAGTCATTTGATTTGGGAAACAAAAGTCTATCAAGTAATTTTGTAAATATCTTCTATCTCTTGATTCTTTTAGAGATACGTAACAACCACATACATATGTTGCATTTCAAGTCCTTTTGAAATTACCAAGCTAACTAAGTAGCAAAATGCTATAATGCTCATTACAACAAAGTAAACAATTCTAGGGCTTTGTGAGATACCTCGCGCCACAAAGAGAGTCTTTATACCATTACGACTTCATTATTCTCACTGTGCTTTGTGACAAATAATCATGAATGTTCACAGGCTTTACACTTGGTTGGTTAGCACTACCACACCAAATACCTATATATTTTTTAAAGAATCAAATTCTACCTGGATTGTGTAGGCCAAATATGCTCTTTATTGTTGATATTCAAACAATAAGAAGCATGGTTCGATCTCATCGTGCTCGATTTCCTTTAGCAACTGTATATGAAAATAATAATCATTAATATGCTCACACGATCTTTCCATTGACTCGTGTGTGTTCTCATAATCCACCTGGGATGTCATTGTTCTCTGGAATCGTTAAACTTCGGAGCGTCCTCCAGTATTGGTTCATGGACATAGTCAGAGACAGTCAAATGAGATGATTTCATTAATGATACAAATTAGGTTGTGCCTTACTCATATACTTCCTTTCTAGGTGAGCATTGATCAAACCTAGTGGCATCTCCATCTTCCTTTATGGAGCCACAGCCTTAACTACACTTCCACCAAGTGTAGTTGCAACACCTTAGTCTATGGTGTACCCCATACTGAGGATTTCTAACCTTTCAGGAATATTTTCAACTGGTATGTGTGATCTTGTCACTTTAGCGACATAAGTGTACATTATGAAAATCGATTATTCTTTGTCACTTCACATTTACATTTGTGGAGTACAATAATCAACATGATACATAGTAGGAACACACCATGACAATTCCTGTCGCTCCATTAGAAAATACTTTTTCTTATCTCCCCCTAATGACGGGAAGAATGTCTCATTAAAATGACAACCCGCAAATTTAGCGGTAAGAGATTTCCTGCCAAAAGTTTTAAAATGCGGATAATTGTTGGGAACTCATTTCCAACATAACTACTTAACAATTTTGAAGACCCATCATAGTACGATGTGCGGTTGTAATGGCACATATATAGTGTAACCAAAAATGCGTAAAAAACACGAATGTCAGGCTTAAATCCAGTTACTAACTAGTACGCATAAAAGGTTGACTAATATTGGGCTCTAAAAACAAATTAAGTAAGATGCGTGTAATATTGCATATCCCCAAAGCAATAAAAGATAGGTTGGTATGCATAACCTAATCCTTAGACACCATCTATAACCTTTGATGGTAGCCTCTGGGAGACCATTTGGTATAAGATTTTCTATATTGATCTTATTAAACATGCAATATTCATCAAGTCCTTTTCGATGTAAATTCTCTAGCATTAACAAGGGTGGTTAGCCTTTGCACTGTGCATTGTGTAATATGTGCTAAGAGTTTTCAAACACAAATTTCTTCGGAACTATAACTAGTCCAAAATGTCAAAACATTCACCAGATCCACCAGTCACTTTAATGGTCCGCAAACTGCATGAATATTTTTCTAAAGTTCACCTTGTTTTCTTTGTAATATGGAATTTTTACCATTTGCATCTTAGGATGGTCTCGATCCTGTTTTACTGAAGACTTTGTAAAAATGAGTGATATGCTTTCTTACCTAAAAGCATAATGGGAAAAGGGTTGTACATCTAGTAATCTAGAAAACACTTATTGAGAGATATGTCGTCACTTTGCATTCTGTCAATCTTTTTCCCATTTTCGTTCACTCAAATAAAGTGATATTTGTATGAGTTCTTTCAAAACAATCTTCATGTCACGACCAAAGTTTCTTTATGGTTATGCCCAAAGCCTGTATGAGTCAGTTTCCAACATTTCATCGCCGGAGTCAATATGATTCAATAATCTAAATGTTATAGCGAATTACATTGCACTAGATTGACTCATTAGTTTCTCTAAAATATATTTCCTTCCAAATATATATTTGAGACTATAAAAGATGCAATCAATTAAATTCTTATCATTTTGATGTTCCACATGATATCCATTTGCACGGGTTACTTGGGAATTTAACAAGGTGTGATTATCTCTTGGTACATCTAGAGATTTTGTTACGTCTTTGTTCTATCTTGAAAGAAAAATGAGCATTGCTGCGCTCGATAAGATAGTCAATTGGCGAGGAAAAGTTCTTGTTGACATTAAAGTTAGATGTGAAAATTGGTTGTTACTATGATACACATACACATTATATTATATATACCAACACCTATGACCAGGTGCATTTCCAACTCTTTTATTTATGATGAGAGCTAGAATTACATTTTAGCTTCATCCCATATTCTTTTGATACCTGTATTTTGGTGTCATTACTAATGGGGATTTTTTTTTTCCTCATGATATATATGTCCCTTTTCATATGCTTTATATGAGTCGGTACGTCTAACCCTCATTACTTCGGGGTTCTTTCCATTTTCAATTTCTCTAAATTTTGCTTAATTTGAGAATATTCATTATCTCAACAGGCTAAGAGAAATTCACTAAACATGTACTGGTTCGTTAGTATCATGGATGAAGTAGAGAAATGGAAATTTTCTGACTCATTTCACCTTTTGTGAGTTCTTCCAAAAAAATTGGAATACATGTGATTTTATTTCCAACGTATCTTTTGAAAATACTGACTCTTTAATAGTCGAGCAAATGAATCGATCACATCCCACAAAACATTCAAATTTAGGGAAAAATAACGGTGCTCAAGTATTTCTAAATTTCAAATGAATACATTGGAATAGAGTTGGTACAACCAATTGTACAAAATACACCATTCAACTATAGCCAATATCATTTTTAAGGAAACAAAATAACATTAAGACCAAAAATTCTTAATGTTCGAGATTAAGAGTCATAATTTAAGTTGACCGTTTTTTTACATACCAGCATAGAACTAACATGTTCTATAAAAAAATAAAAAAAATAAGCCAGCATGCCAAGTTAGTTACATACCTTAAGTAAGCCCTGGTTCCCACAGTATGAGTATAGCCAGAGCAACTTTAGTCACAGTCCAGAACCAAGCTGGAATGGAACAGGATGGGACAACCAGAACAGGATGGGACAACCAGAACAGGATGGGACAACCAGGATGTGCATCTAGTAATTTAGAAAACACTTATTGAGAGATATGTCGTCACTTTGCATTCTGTCAATCTTTTTCCCATTTTCGTTCACTCAAATAAAGTGATATTTGTATGAGTTCTTTCAAAACAATCTTCATGTCACGACCAAAGTTTCTTTATGGTTATGCCCAAAGCCTGTATGAGTCAGTTTCCAACATTTCATCGCCGGAGTCAATATGATTCAATAATCTAAATGTTATAGCGAATTACATTGCACTAGATTGACTCATTAGTTTCTCTAAAATATATTTCCTTCCAAATATATATTTGAGACTATAAAAGATGCAATCAATTAAATTCTTATCATTTTGATGTTCCACATGATATCCATTTGCACGGGTTACTTGGGAATTTAACAAGGTGTGATTATCTCTTGGTACATCTAGAGATTTTGTTACGTCTTTGTTCTATCTTGAAAGAAAAATGAGCATTGCTGCGCTCGATAAGATAGTCAATTGGCGAGGAAAAGTTCTTGTTGACATTAAAGTTAGATGTGAAAATTGGTTGTTACTATGATACACATACACATTATATTATATATACCAACACCTATGACCAGGTGCATTTCCAACTCTTTTATTTATGATGAGAGCTAGAATTACATTTTAGCTTCATCCCATATTCTTTTGATAACGTATTTTGGTGTCATTACTAATGGGGATTTTTTTTTTCCTCATGATATATATGTCCCTTTTCATATGCTTTATATGAGTCGGTACGTCTAACCCTCATTACTTCGGGGTTCTTTCCATTTTCAATTTCTCTAAATTTTGCTTAATTTGAGAATATTCATTATCTCAACAGGCTAAGAGAAATTCACTAAACATGTACTGGTTCGTTAGTATCATGGATGAAGTAGAGAAATGGAAATTTTCTGACTCATTTCACCTTTTGTGAGTTCTTCCAAAAAAATTGGAATACATGTGATTTTATTTCCAACGTATCTTTTGAAAATACTGACTCTTTAATAGTCGAGCAAATGAATCGATCACATCCCACAAAACATTCAAATTTAGGGAAAAATAACGGTGCTCAAGTATTTCTAAATTTCAAATGAATACATTGGAATAGAGTTGGTACAAACAATTGTACAAAATACACCATTCAACTATAGCCAATATCATTTTTAAGGAAACAAAATAACATTAAGACCAAAAATTCTTAATGTTCGAGATTAAGAGTCATAATTTAAGTTGACCGTTTTTTTACATACCAGCATAGAACTAACATGTTCTATAAAAAAATAAAAAAAATAAGCCAGCATGCCAAGTTAGTTACATACCTTAAGTAAGCCCTGGTTCCCACGGTATGAGTATAGCCAGAGCAACTTTAGTCACAGTCCAGAACCAAGCTGGAATGGAACAGGATGGGACAACCAGAACCAAGATGGAATGGAACAGGACAGAGTTCCAGGACAGGAATGGACCGATCTGGAACGGGACCGAGTTGGATCAGTGGAAGGGACCGAGTTAGATCGCTTGAAGGGTTCATATCTGAACACGATCATGTTCTTTTTCCCAGAAAACTTCGTTCCCCTATTTTTCCTTCGTTTTCCTCTTTACCAGGTCACATGCGAACGGATTCTTTTCCCAAGGGATTTCGTTCCTATTTTTCTATTTCCTCTTTACCCACATGATCGCAACCGACCTATGGAGCGAATCTAAATCGACCAACCCCTAATTACAGGGAGAAAATCTAAATCTAAAAACCCTAAATCCATTTCAACATATACTGGATGAGACGGTCGCTCTTTCACTTCCTTTCCCACAACAGACAGTAAAGGATGAAGATTGGGCGGGGATTTGATTCTCTTTCTCCTCAACAAACGCCTCCCACCGAACAGAAGAAATAGACAGAGATTTATAATAGGACAAATTAGTATACATAAATTTAATAGGACAAATTAGTACACAAATCAAATCAAATCAACCCCACCAAAACATATACTGCACAGTTTCAAAACAATTTTTAATTCATGATTAAATCAATTTTCAACCAGATTTAATAAACCCAATTAATTTAATTTAGATATGTCAATATCAAAATGGGGGAAGAGAAAAAAATAAAAAAGAGAAAATTGATCCAACTTATCCGATTTGACGATAACGATTCCATCGATACTAACGTAGTGTATTTGATAGCAACCAAAAGAAGAAAAAAAATCAAAATCCATTACCGCTGGGTTAAAGCTCGTGGTGATAACGTATTGTAGTGGAATAGCAGGTAAGGAGAGAGAGGCAAAAATTCTATATTAATAATGGTTATTAGGGTTACATGAATATTGTATACTCTACGTACGTGAAGAAGGAAAAACTAAAAAAACTCCCATCTTGGACCGCACATCCATGGACATGGGCCTTTTAACACATTATAAAATTTTGCCAGATTTCAATAACAGTCACACTTAGTGTCGGTGAACCGGGCCTGACCCGTTTTTCAAAGTCACACTCGGCGCGGTGAACTGGACCTGGCCCGTTTTTCAGGATTATAAAATTAATCCTCACCGTGCATATTAGGGCAAGCCAGGTCAAAGAAATCTAACGGGCGGTTATACATGTAGGCAGTCAGTAGGTTATAATTATGGAGGACCACCTCTCTATATATAACTTCTCTTGTTGGGAGATGCAGTGGCCTTGCATTATTTTCCTTATCTCTCCTGGAATCTTTTTGTGGTTCTTTAATCAATATTTCTCAAGGAGATCTATCAGTAGAGAAATGTGATCAAGGACCAAGAAGAGATTTTTATTCACGAGGGAAGATAGGGTTTTAATTGTGGATCTAACAAGCATGGATTTTTAACCAAGATCCGAACAGTGATTCTTAATCAGAAACCAAGCGGAGATGATCAAGTGTTTATGATATTCTTTTCAAAGAAGGTATATTTTTCGAAGGTATTATAATTATTTTATTCAATTTGGAAAATTTGGAATAACTATTTTATGATAATCTGAAGGTATTCTTTTCAGATGTACCCATGGATCTCCGCGGTAGCCGTAAAGCATCAGAAGCTCGTTGAACATAGAAGACTGACGGGTTACTTTACCGATTTTTTTTTTTGATATAATAGATCTGTATTTTTATCGAAGAATTTTTTTTTGATATGATAGATCTGTAGTTCGCATGTATTTTTTTAATATTTTTGGGTAATCACGTAATTATGTATAAGATAAAACCATGGATTAACTCCGCGATAGCCGTGAAGCACCGTCATTACTGTTTCCGTGTCCAAGTACCGTGTCCTGTAAGTCGCTCATGGAGACTTTTGACGAGTTACTATCAAAAAATTGATTATGAGGGATCTGTATTTATCTACATGTTCTCAAATATCTAGGGTTAATATTTTTTCCTAATCGCGTAATTATGTAAAAAATATTATTAACTCTGATGTAGCCGTGAAAGTAGCGTTGGTGGAACATTGGAAGTATTGGTACCTTGTTTGTTTGCGTCGCTCGGCGGACATAGAAGACGGGTTACTTCAGAAAATTGATATGATAGATCTGTGTTTCTCTACTTATTTCTTTTTCAATTTATGGATGCATCTAGTGATAATATATTTTTGGGCAATCACGTTATTTGGGTAATCGCGTGTCCTACTGAAATTGCAGTGTTGCGTGCGTGTATTGTGTCCATGTCGGTGCTTCTCGTGCGTATAGAAATAGCCGGGTTCTGAATAGTTATAAGGGGCAACCTATATTCATTTGTCCAATGGCTCTAATTGGCTTGGTAATTGGGCTTCCATTTAATTTGGTAATTGGGACCAAGACCATCCAACTAAAAATTCAACCAATAATCCGGTCGTTTGTCCAATGAATAAGCCCATCTAATTTGTTAATTAAGGCTTTTATTTTGTTTTAGGTTAGGCCCATCCAACCAAAAATGAGGTCCAGACATATTAGGGTTTATCTATTAGGGTATCTCTTTTGTGAACTTATATATATATATATATATATATATATATAAACAGCCTCCAGATTTGGTTTTCTTTTATTCTCCTTCTCCGTCTGTTCTTCAAGTCAGTCTATTCATGGAGAAAAATCAAGGAAAATCTGGGTCGTCAGAAAAGTTTGATACAGAGAAAGTTATTATTGAGGATTGCACCACCGAGGGTGAGCATGTCTGATGAAACCACTGATGAGGTAGTTTTTGCTGGTTTTTCTAGGTGTTGATTTTTATCTGTTGGTAGAATTGAAATAGTTTGTATGAAAGAGTTTTTGAAGAGATTAAAATTCAGATCTGGAATCAATGCATGTATTTTGTAGTTGTTAGGATTAGGTAGTTTTTGCTGGTGTTTTTCCTTTAATCTAGGTATTTGATTTGATTTGGATCTGATGGTAGAATTAAATAGTTTGTATGAAAGAGTTTTTGAAGAGATTAAAATCCAGATCTGGAATCAATACATCTATTTTTCATTCAGGTTGTTGTTGGTATGAAAAGAGTTTGAATCTTATACATGAAGTATGAAGTTCTTGTTTCTTATAATCATTCTCTGTGCACTTATTAGAATTCTTATTTTTATACCATGCTTCTATACAGAGTCTTCTATACTGAGTCAAAAGCCTACTCATGGTTCGAATGCTAATTTTTCTGGTTTTTTTCCTTGGATTCTATTATTTTGCATTTTTCTGGTATTTTGATTTGGATTTGATGGTAGAATTGACTATTATTTTTATTTTCTGGTATTTTGATTTGGATCTGATGGTAGAAATGAAATAGTATCTAGTTTTAGAATAGATTAAAACCCAGATCTGGAATCAATGCTTCTATTCAAGTTTAGTTTTTAGTATGAACAGAGTTTGGATCTTACTAAAATATTCCCTGTGCTCTTATTAGAGTTCTTATTGTTATATTCCATGTTCTACTCAGAGTCACAAGCCTGAATCGCCTGATCATGGTCTGAATACTAAGAAGATTTCTCTTGATTTGAATTTGAACGCTGATATGGCTTCACCAGCTGTGTCAGGGGCTTCGGGTTCTTTGACCAAGGTAATTAGCCATTTTTAATGAGCACATATATCTCACTTAGAATCGACTATTCCTTATAAATAGAGTTTCCATCTTACATGAAGTTCTTGTTTCTTCTAAACATTCCATGTGCTCTTATTAAAATTCTTATTGTTATATTCCATGCTTCTACACAGAGTTACATGCCTGCCCATGGGGTGAATACTAAGAAGTTTGCTCTGGATTTGAATGCTGATATGGCTTCACCAGCTGGTTCCCATTTTTTAATGAGCACGTATTATAATTGACTATTCCTTATGCATGTTGAATCACGGATGGAATGATATCAAAATCTGGAAACTCATGAACTTGCCAGACTATACCTTTTAAAACTCTGTGTAAGCTTGAGACATTGTAAGCATGCACATTGTTAATTGCTCTTTAAAGCATGAGCACATTGTTAATGATCTGGTCCTGTAGTTAAGAAACAACTTAATTTCGTTAATGATCTGGTCCTGTAGGTAAGAAACAAATTTTGCCTTTTAGCAATATGTTTTTGACAAGTGGTAGGCAAAAGTGCAATAATCTGGTTTTTTTTTGGTGCGTGTTTAGTTCGTTACGTGTTTAGTTCGTTACGTGTTAAGTATCATAAGAGTTAGGATCTTACATATGAAGTTCTTGTTTCTTATAATCATTTCCTGTGCACTAATTAAAACTTTTATGCCTCTACACACAGTCACAAGTCTGTTCTTGGTTTGAATACTGACAAATCTGCTATGGAGTTTCAAAAGGCTGTAGTTTCTTAGTTAATTAGAGAAATAATAGATCACCTTTTTTTATTGAGCACATATATCTCACTTTAACTTGTCCTGTAGGTAAGAAACAACATAATTTTGCCTTTTATATGTTTTATATGTTTTTGACGAGTGGTAGGCAAAAGTGCAATAATCTGTTTTTTGTGTGTTTAGTTCTTAACGTGTTCTTATTTTTTTGTAGCCTAGGAGATATATTCATGTTCGCAGGCACAGCTCACCAAGCAGCTTGCAACTACGTGCTTCTAAAGGTGCTTCTGAAGGTGTAGATGACACAAATTTGCAACTTGGCATGGCTATTGTAAGGAGTTTTTTTTTATAGAATTGCTGTTATTAACTTAAAAGTTATATACATACATATATATACTAAATATACTAATAAGGTGTTCTTTCTTCCATTGTGCAGAGCCTGTTTGCTGCTCCCAAGGAGAACAAGAGACAGTCAGGTCCGTTAATTGGTGATGGCTTGTCTTCTCGTGATGAAAACATTTCTTCGGTAAGCTTTCCACCCACTGCAAGTATTCTGCAAATCTCATTTGATTTTTTGTTGATTTGTTATTTACACATGACTTTCAGAACAGTAAACCACCACCAGCTTGGACCGATAGGCAAATGTATGTCCTTGTAACTGCTTACAAAATGTACCCTGGTGAGACCCAAATATGGGTCAGAGTAAAGAAAGAGCATGCAGCTTTATTTGCAACAAAAACAACTGGAGTGATGAGTAAGAAGTATGGTTCGATGAAAAGTTTAGGAATTGTTGATAAGATATTAAGTGGTGATTACTTTGGTGGAAGGGACTTGAGTAGAAGCGACGAGGAGGAACACCGCATCCCTATTTTGATCAACGTCCTTTATTTCCAATTTCTTCATTCACTGGTCCTGAGCGTTCATATCATATTCCTGAAACTCTGGGTAAGCCTTCTTTTCATATTCCTAAAAATGTGAATCCAGCTGCTGTACCCCTGTTGGCAGCTGTTCAAGGATTGCTTAATAAGGAATTTGAAAAGATGTGGACTGGTGTTGTTGACGTAATTGTCAACTATTTCAATGATAATATTACAACCGCGATGACCAGTTCGATGTATTAAGAGTGAACTAGTTTATGTCCTTACATTCTGAGTAGTTTTGTATTCAGTCTTTGAATCCGTACTTTTGTCTTTTTAGTTAGTACTTCGACTCTTGGGAAATTTGAAAGAACATGATATATACACTTGTTTGTTTTGCTATGCTTATCGTCTATATTTATAAAATGGCTATCAATCCTGCATTGCTTTGTTATGATATCATCACTTCTCAACTTCATTCTCAGTTTATGAGCTGTAATGCCCTATTGTTCTCAACTTCTTTCTCTCCGATATTCCCATTTCTATAAGAAGGATCTGATGTACAATGCCACTGTAGCTTATAGCGTGTGTTTTGAGAGTTCATTGTCAACTCCACGTTAAATGAAAACAACCCACACGGACATGACATTGCTTGTATTTGCAATCCCCTGACCGAAGGGTGGAGATGCGTTGAGAGATCGGACACTAAAATTGCCAATATTTGTTATGGACGCTAGTATAACATGCACGTGCGGTGCGCCTGCCTTTTCATTTCAAGACCTGCAATACACGTTGTGTGAACCAATTTTAACACTTTCGCCAATCGAAGCCATGAATACACTTCAATACAGTAGAACCTCCATATAAGAATACTCTATACAGGAATAAACTCCATATAAAAATAAAATAATTTGGTCCCAACTTGGCTTAATCTTCCCCCTTAAAGGCCTAGACAAATAAAGCTCTCACATTAAACGGTGGTGAAACACTCGCTTCCTATTGGCCTAGAAAGGCCTTTTCTAATGCAGAAGCTATGGTGAGGACACTTGGCATAACTCTATTGGTTGTAATAATTAATATTTAGTTACAATTTGGATACATTAAATACTTAATTATCCGTTAGTAACAGTGTTAAAAAAAAGTAGGTAGACAATACTTATGATAGAATTTAAACTTGAATTATTTAGTTACACCGTGTTTACACCTATACTTAACTGTACTTTAGTAAGGGTGACAAAACTCATGTCCAAACCGTTAAAAAAAAATAAAAATTAAACTCTTGAAAAGGAATTCCTGTAAAAAAAGGAAATCCTTAACGGAATTCGTTAACAAAAAAACAAAAAACAAAACGTGAAAAAAATTAAAAACTTGAAACTCTTAAAAAGGAATTCTTGTAAACCGGTTGAAATCCAGTTTGTTCCCAAAAAGGAATTTCTTTACATATATATGATAAAAGTCTAGCAATACAAGCTGCTTCCATCTTCTCGGTGAAATCCAAAAGTCTAGCATTGTCGTCTAACTTTGCTCTGTATAAAGATACATACATTAGTCGGCTCTTTGCAATTCAACTTTGTATCCCAATTTTATAAGATACAAAGAACTTTAAGATTAGACAAATGGAAGATAAATTAAATACCTGTGACCAAGACCTCTTGACCAAGCAAAGATTGAAGCTATGCTGTTTGTACTGGTTTCACCTCCTTTCTGGTGAACCCGGTAGTGACGTGTCACTGTGCCATGGGCTGCTTCAGCTTCAATGGTCTTTCCATCTGGGAATACCTACAAATCAACCAATAGCAACATAAATCCAAGAAATTCAGAGGTCAGACATATAGATGAGCACAACCACGGTGCTAACTGGTGCCCAACACACATACCAACACTGACGTCATCAGTCCAAGGGATCCGAAACCTGCAGAGAAGAAAAGATAAGTTAAATAACATTACAATACCCACTCATGCAGCTTTGGGTTTTGTATACAAATACTTCACAACAGAAGTGTACAAACCTTGGCTAAGAAATCACTCTGTACATCACCATCATAGTTCTTACATGCCCAGACGTAAACACCATCACTCTTAAGTGCATAGGCAACCATATCATCAATGAGACGGTGTTCGTAGCTTTATAACAATTTTATTAGTTCATGTCGAACTACAAGCATCTGAAAAATTGTGAATAATGACATGAACAACGATATCTCACCATATCCCAGCAGCTTCATACTTGGATTTCCATTGATCTTCGTACACTTCTTGGAAAATGTTCTTGAAACTATGGAGGAAATTAAGCATTAACAATACTAATCTACAAAACATATATTCTTTTCGATTGAATCAGTTAGAACCAATATTCCCCAAAATGAAAAAATTGAAGGAAATGAGTACCTTCCATCATATTTCTTTAAAATTGTGTTCTTTGTGTTAAGATAAAAAGGCCACTTCTTCTCATAAGCTATTGCCATCGAAGCCTCAGCAAACGAATGAATGGACTGTGATATAGGAGAAGACAAAGTTCAATGGGCTGTTTGTTACATACATACTAGATTGCAAATCAGGATTCATACAGTTCCACAGAAGATAGTTACAGAATCCAAACCTCATCGGTGTTATACATGGCCAAGGCTACTCCGCCAGCACCAGTGAAATTGTAAACCTCCGTTTTTGTTTGATCCTCTTTGCCTTCTGGTACTGCAAACATAAAAGAATCTTTCTTTAGCAAAGATGCTGCAAAAGAAAGTATATAAAGGAATTATAAATGACAAATAAACGTAAGTAAATAACATTCCTTTGTACAATGTTAGGATTGCCAAAAAGAGGGTCAAATAAACATGACTACTGAAATGTTTTTATGAACAAAAAACTGTACCAAAAACCAACTTGAGTTTGCCAGGTCCTTTGATAACTGCATCAGTTGCTCTGTACTGATCACCAAATGCATGCCTTCCAATGCATATAGGTTTAGTCCAACCTGAAGAAAAGATTTTAGTTAGTAATGTTCAATCACTACTGTTATTTGGAAATCACAAAGCATAATCAAGACATCCATATTTGGAACAAGTCTTGGGACATTTTTGCGATAATGGGCTCTCTGAATTTGCAGATAATGGGCTCTCTGAACACAGTCCCTGCAACAAGTATACATATCAATTAGTCATCATGAATCACCCAAAAAAAAGCAAAAAAACATGTTTACTAAACAAACACACAGCGGAGAAAACAGCTAAGAAATCAAATTTCACAATGTAAGAATGGATGGTTTTACCTTCTGTTAATGCTGGCATATTGATGCAAACAGGGAGAAGAGAGATAAGTTTTATTTCGTTCGGTTCAACACCCATCTCACACCTAATCTTAGAGTAAAGACTGAAACATTTCTTCACATCTCCTCTCTGCGCAAACACCCCAATCATGGAATTCCAAGATATTAATCCTTATCAGGAATTTCTTCAAACAAATTGAGTGCACTAAATCGATTTCCAATGAACCCATCACTGTAATTTCGATGTTTGAATACATAGTAACCAATCGATTGCCAATGAACCAATCACTATAATTTCCATGTTTGATCATCTGGAAGTGAAACTTATGAACATCTGAAACCGTTGAGCAGGAAGTTACAGTGAATGGTGGGAAAATCGGTGAATGGATCAAATTGCGGCCGTAAGTTAGACACTGCTGAGTTTGAATGGCGGTAGTGCAAAGATTTATCCTAAGAATATTGTAAAGAAATGCGGGTTGACGACCAAAGTAGTGGGAATTTCTGGAAATGCAAGACAACACACGAAGGAGGAGTAGCTCTTGATATCATCATCCATTTAAAATAAAATAATAAGAAAGAAAAGGAAATCTAAACAAGACTGTTAATGGGGGTACCATTTTAATAGGGGGTGTACCAACCAAAAGTTAGTAGATCGTAATTGATAGATTTGATAAGAGGTAAGAGTTAAGAGTATATAAAGAGAGCATTGAGTGAGCTGCACATCCTCAATTATAGATCTACGCACAAATTTATCGTTTCCAAGCTTTGATAGCATAATAACTGAACTTCAATGGATGTCAAAGGAAGGCGAATTCATGTCAGTGGTGAGGGTAAGTCAGGTATGGAAATATATTTGAAAATCATATATTCGTTTTATTTATATGTAATATAATCCAGGAAAAAGATTTGACATATATGTTTCAATGGTTGCGCAAACAGGAACTGATGGTAAAAAGAACCAAAAGAAAAAAAGATCTAATACCAATATGAACTGTGCTGACCCATACTCTATAGAAACCCTGAAGGAAGGAGTCTACATACATGAGATCAGGGTCAGAATCACATGGCTGTGGCACACGTTTAGCGAAACAAAATCAATATTGTGCGCGCAAAACATGATACTCATTGATAATAGCTTAAGTACAGCATAAAAGACTCAAATTAACTTTTAATATGCGTGTGCTGCAAATTTTTAATTCAATAGATTACAAATAAGTATGAATTATAAATTTTTGAAAATTCTAAATGCAGGGAAATCAAATCCATGCAAGTGTCATACCACGATATCTGCAGCAACACGGAGAACGACTAAAAGAACATTACACAATATCTATAAGAAACTTCGAAGTTTGCAGACATAGCGAATCCTATAGACCAATACAAGGAGAGATGCATCTTGACTTCACACAATCCACTTCTACAAAAAACTTCATGGACTTTAAATTTAAATACCCGCCATATAAATTCATGTATACACAAATACATGATCTCATTAGCACAAGGATCGCAAACGACATCAACATTGCAGGTAATATTACTATCTACTAGATAATAATATGCTTGACTTTTCTATCTACTTATTCTACTAACGACTGAAAATCTGGACCGGGTTTTGTAGATGTGAGGGGAAAATTCGTTTCACAGCAAAAGAACTATTACAAGTGCCACGGCTGGTGCAAATAAATGGTAATACAGGATGAAAAGGGCAACAAAACTACAGTAATCCTACCAAATTATTCAATTTATCGATTGGATGACCAGTTCAACATCAATGCAAAATGGGATGACATCGTGATCTTTACCTCTGTAAGGGTTACCGAAATGGAAGGTAAAACAATCAGAAAAACTATATCTCTAGATCCTTTTTTTTTTGAAGCATGGAATTTATTGAGAGAAACTAGTTTACAATTTGTCGTGGGTATATGATACCCATAGAGTCTGAGAATAAAATTTGAGAAATGAAAGATGGGATTGCCTGGTCCCAGATTTTAATTGATGAGTTTTCTATTTGACTTTCATCTGCCGCGTGGTTGGCCAAACCGTCGGCTGCCTGGTTTCCTTCTCTGTAGTTGTGTTGGATAGCCGCCTGTGGGATCCGTTGGAATCTCATTTTTATTTCTTCAATCATTTCCGCTATGTGCCAGGGAGGCGGGGTAGATGAGGTTATGAAACGCAAAAGGTTTTCAGAGTCGGTTTCAAATATAACTTTTGGCCATCGCCTGTCTTCTGCTGTTCTAGTATCTAAGAGCATCGCCCAGGTTTCCGCCGTTAAAGCAGTCGTAATTCCCAGTGGTTGAGCTAGAGCTAAAAGAGTTCGGGCATCTGAGTCCCTACAGATGAATCCTGCTCCAGCAAATCCTGGATGACCTCTGGCTGCTCCGTCTGTATTAATTTTAATCCAGTTGCTGTTCGGTATTGTCCATCCCACTAATATTGTGGTTAGCTCTCTATCTTTTATTGGGTGATTATATTTTGGTGTATCTCCTGGAAAACCGGTGGTGTGGAGTGAATGGCTCAAGTATTCTTGTTGCAGCTTTTGTGCCCAAGCTAGGATTTCTTCCGAAGTTGTTTGTTTTTGTTGGTATATTAATTCATTCCTAGCTAGCCATAAGGTCCAGAAAAGAAAACAGTAAGTGGAGATTATCCGAGTTGAAGCAGGTTGTTGAAGTATTTGGGAGATGGTTGTGTGTTGTGTTAAGGTGAAAGCTTGGGGAAGATTGGAGTTTGAAGAATTTGTAGATTGATTAAATAAGGTGGTCCAGGAGTTTGTTGCCATAGGACAGTGAATTAGAATGTGATTTGCTAGTTCTGGATCTATGCTACATCTTGGGTATACCTCTGTAAGGGTTTCATTTTACTGTTTCTGCCTATGAAGACTCGCTTTTTCTACAGCTCATTAGATTTTTATCAGTTTAGGTATCAAGTCATCTAACAATTAAGTGATAATGACCAAACATGCATAACTCAAGAATTTAAAATTTAATGTATTTGAGTTTCAATAATACGAAACATAAAAAATAAAACTTAGCAATCCATCTTCTAAGTTTTATAACTACCAAATTTAAAATATCAATAAAAACCATCTTAGTTCAAATCTAAGTCCAAATTTAAAATATCAATAAAAACCATCTTAGTTCAAATCTAAGTCCAATATTGCTATTCGTCATTGATGATCACCAACCACTTTTCCATAAACCTTTTTTTGTTGTCTTTTAATCTGAGTCACTATCGGATATGAAGATAACCCTTTGGCATATTTTTTCCTTCAAATTTCTTCTATTGTTGATTTCATTCGAGTCACTTGAAGTTTCATCGGATTCACTCTCTGATAGCTTCTGTTCTCCCTTTAAAAAATTAATTTTTAAAAGGGCTTATAATTAATGTGTACATGCGATTCGCACATACCAAACATTATCAGTACTAAAATTGAATGTCTGCTTAATGGTAAGGCATATTACAATCGGAAATTAAATTGAATGGTAAGGCAAAAAAAAATTAAAAAAAATTAAACCTTAATTCAATGATACGGGAAGGGGTAAAGCATCGTGCACACCAAAAAGAAATGCCCGGTGCGTAGCACGGGCACAAAATCTAGTCAATGTAAAAATTACCTCCATATAAGAATAACCTCTATATAAGAATATTTTTTTACGGTCCCAAGGGTATTCTTATATAGAGGTTCTACTGTACCACCAATTGTTTGGTGATTCCCAACAGAATCACATTCATGTTTCAACCAAATATTTCCAATGCATTCCCACAAACAGTCTATATGACCAGGCATACCCAAACCTGATATTGATAATATTTAATAGTACAAAACAGTTAAACAAAAACCAAAAGATAATATCCATAAGACATTTGCCGGTAAACATTCAATAGTCTATATACATAATTGATCCGAAGATGGGGCAGCTGATGGAATAAACACCATTTGACAAAACATCATTCTACAATTAGGCACCTCCAAATACTGCCCAGCGCTCATAAATAAATAAGTTCATTATCTAGGCATGACTTCTCCTTCTTTCTTTTTAGGACCATGACTTCTCACTCTTTCTTCTCCACTGTAGTAGACTGAGCGAAGGTGATTGAATAAATTATTAGCTGTCGACCATGTTCTTTTGTTAATTCCTCGGTTCTAAGTCAAGTCATGGGCCAAACACTATCAATAACAACAAATGAGAGTGACTACTTTTGTCTCCGAGCAGTGCTAGTTTCTTTACGAAGTTGAACTAAAATAGAAGCTCAAACTTTCTTGCAGATTTAATTAATTAGTTAGATAGATAACACACACAAACATAACAATCATTGCAGTATTCATCCTTCCACTTGTTCCTCTCAACTGATCTATCCACCACAATAACATTAACATTTGTTCTATCCCTTTATGATACTATGTTGGTTGCAGGTTAGGCAGAAAGTTGGGTTGTAGAAAGATGTCTACTTTTTTAATCATTAAAGATGTTAGAAAGATGCTCAAATGTACAGAGATTGAGAAACTCAAATGTGCAGAGATTATATGCATTGATCACTTACTTGTTGTACTGTTTTCCCATGGTCTTGTTGTCGAACCGGAACAGTGATAGGGAGTTGTTCCCTTGTTTCTGCTATGTTTCCACATTCATTTCTTGTTTTCCGGCTGCAATAAGCATTATGTCGTTTTTCAAGAAGTGCGTTCCTTTTCGACTTCGGTCATTGAATCTCTTATTAATGTATAGTGAACACGGCGCCGCTCTAAGTTGGCATTTCTTTGTTGTTGCTCGATTATTCTTGGACCACGACGCAGATCTCCGAAAGAGGATCTCTTTGTTGTTGGTCACTAATTCTTGGACTTCGACGCGGATAAAAACCTGGAACACTACCTTGCAGTGAATCCATCTACAAATATAAACCCAAAACCGATGACTCAAGTTTATACTGAAATTATTAAAGACAACATGTCAAGTTTTTGTAACTCAAAAACTGATGACTCAACCAAAATGACTCAATCTTACCAACTAACCAAACAGATGAGCAATTTTTCTATAAGCATACAAAAGGATACCATGTAATTCAAGCAATTCAATATGTCAGATACGAACTGGATGACTCAAATCTTAGCTATTCATTCAAAGTGGTTTAGAAAAAGTTACTGCATGCTACTAAACCAAATGTAAGTAAAACTGGTGCAAACAACAATATTAGCAGCATCATTTCCTGTTCAGCGTCTGAAATAACCAAACATCAACTTATGCCTTTGAGTGACTAAATTAGCTCTTTCTTAAATGGCCAAAAGTTATGATTTCACAACATTTATCTTTTCATAATATGCAGAAAGAGAAATCTTCGAATAGGCACAACTTGAAAGAAAAATTAGGAGGGAAATGACATTAATTGAAAGGGTTGTGAATCCATCCACGAATAGGACCGAATCAATAAGCAAAGATGACAACTTTGGTGCAGAAACTAAAATGGCAGTGAATCCATCCACGAATAAACCCAATAGTGAGTTAAATTCTTCATAACAAATAACAGAAGACTTCGAACGGAAAATTAGGGCAGAAACTAAAATGGCTTTTGTTAAGCATTTAGACAAACAGATAGCATTCAGAAACATAATCTCACAACAGAAACCTTAGATTATCATTGGGTACCCAAATCGAAGGCCTAATGAAATCAAAAGAACAAAACGAATCCTCATCAAAGAAATTAGGATAATGCCTTAGTTTTTTTTCTTCCCTAAACCCTTTCTTATTCTCACTGACCGAAAAGAAAATTCCTAGAAAAACCACAAAAAAAATGGGTACTGGGTACTTAAACTAACTCAAATCTAACTAATAATAAATCAGAATTCCAGAAATTCTTACCAAATAAGTACGATGTTGAGCTGATAATCAGAGAGGAAGAAGAACGGAATTTTAATGGAACAATCGAATTTGAATCCAAAATTGAGTAAGTACATCGTTGATTGATAATCAGAGAAAAAGAGGGAAGAAATTATGATGGAGTGACGATGTAGAAGTGAATTTTATTTTCTTCTCCATGATATGTGTCCGGTGATTTTGGTTTTTATCGAAGCTCTGCGTCTGGTAATTTTGGTTTGTGTCGAAGGTCTGCAGCAAAAACGTAAAAGAAAATGTATTTACGTTTCCTAAAAATAAAAGGGTATAATTGTCACTTCAGGTACAAACCAAAAAAAAAAAAACTTATTATAGGGGCGGCATGGTTTATTAGAGGGGCGGCATTCTAATAAGACAAAAAGGGTTACTACATGATCATTCAAGGTGTCTCTTATAAAAAAAAAACTTGAAATGACAAATCACCAGACGGTTGGAATTTTGCTCATAACCAACCATAAATCGAAGTTACGGTTCGTAAAAGATGAACTACCAACCGTAACTGGTTAAATTTGAAGAAAACCCAATCTTAAAACCAGTTACGGTTGGTAACTATATGCTCGATAACAACCGTAACTGAGTTACGGTTGGTAACTAAATGCTCGATACCGACCGTAACTGAGTTACGGTTTGTAAGCTAAAATGGTTACCAACCGTAACTGAAGAAAATTCACAGATATAAGAACACACGGTTGGTAATTGAACTATTACCAACCGTAACAACATCAAAATCTCCAAGCACTGTTCAGAATCGAGTTAAAATCAACCGTAACTCACATAAACCCAGAAATTTCAATTTCAATTTTCATCCAAAACCCTAATTTTTGATAGAAATTAAACTTAAATCGAACAAAATAAACCAAATCGTAACTAGGTTTTCAAAACATACCTCATATAAGTCATTAGATTACACTTGATTAATTTTTGAATCGTCGATTAATCAAAGACGATGAAATTTTGAGTTTTAATGGAGGTTACGGTTGATGGGAGGAGGAGAAGAGAAGAAGAAAGAAAACAAATTTTCAATTTAGCTTTGATTTAGGTTAAAAAATGGGGAGGGTAATCTAGTCAATTTACACCCCCTATTGGACATCCCCTAACCAACTAGAGGGACATTACTATCACACTTCCACCCCTCTAATAAACTATGTCGCCCCTATAAAAAAGGATCCGGTCGATAAAAGGGTCTTTTCTTTATATTAGTTATTATAGATAGATGGTGTCTTCGCGTATGGAGCCCTTCACTGGATGGATAAAAAAAGAACTCTATTATTGGGGCTCCAAGAGTCAAGCTTTTTTGGGGGCTATCTTGGGTCCCCAAATAGCAATTGGGTTACCCCCTATCCAATACTTATATAATGACTAAAGTACCCCATATGATTTTAGATAATAAAGTTGATTAACCTTATTAATCATGATTAGCAAATCAATTAAGACTAATTCCTCTCTTTAATTTAGATGAAATCAAAACAAACAAAAATCAGAGGGAAGAGAAGTAGAGGAAAAAAAATTGGGGATTTTTTTTTTTGGAAATGAGTGATTTAAGCAAGACTTTATGAAGATGATGACCATAATTTCATCATGATGAGGATGATGATCATAAAGAAAACCCAAAACTATTTTCTTCTCTTACTCTTTCTCATTCAAATATCATGATCAAAATTATGATCATCATAGAAAGAAAAAACTAAGAAAACCCACCATTTATTTCTGTTTTAAATGGTTAAAAAATCAAATTCGATGAATTTTGGATAAAAAGAAAATAGTTTCTGAAGATGTTTGCGGCTGGGAGTTCATAGATTCCCAACCGTGAATCAAGATTACGGCTGAGATAGTTTGTCGACCCAACCGATAGTCCATGTTTCGGCTTGGTTTTCCAACCGAAAGTTTTTTTCGATATTTGTTTTTGGTTTCCAGAACCAATTACGGCTGGGTTTTCCCAACCGAAAGATTTTCGATTTTTTTTTTCGTTTTCATAACCTAGCCGAAAGTGCGTTCACGGCTAGGGTAATTTGTCGACCCAACAGTAGAAACGAAAAACGGTTGGGAAATTATGGTGTTCCAAGCCGTATCTTTTATTCACGTCGGGGAAATAAAGAATTCCTAGCCGAAATAAATTTTCTGATTTTTTTGGTTTTCAGAATCAGTTACGGCTGGGTTTTCCCAGTCGTAATTGCAGTTTAGCCGTAACTTCAATTTCGGCTGGGTTTTCCCAGCCGTGTCTCTTCTTTCCCACACCCTTGAATACCTAGCTACAACAACAAGAGACCCCTAACTGATTCTGAAAACTCCAAAAAATCATAAAACTTATTTCGGTTGGGATAACCAAGCCGAAACATATACTTTCGGCTAGGAATCTAAGAACTCCCAGCCGTAACTATCTTCAGAAACTTTTTTTTTCACCCGAAATTCAGGGAATCATATATTTTAACCATTTAAAAGCAAAAATAAATTATGAGTTTTCTTAGTTTTTTGTTTTTATGATGATCACCATCCTTATATCTATGTTATGATAATAGTTTTGGGTTTTCTTTATGTTCATCGCTCTCATCGTGATGAATCTATGATCATCATCTTTTATCACAATTTATGATCGAGAAGAGAAGAATGGGGAGAAAATATTAGATTTAGTTTGTTTTTTAATCATGATGATCATGATTTGTAAATGAGAGGAGAAGGAGAAGATGATAAATTTATGATTTTTATTTTTTTTAATGAATAGTAACATTTAGGTAGGGGTGTTTTTGACTTTTTGATATATCTTGAGTCCCCTAACCATTTTTTACCTCCCCAAAGAAAAATAGCCCCCAAAATGGTCAAAGGACCAAGACCCTCGTAGTCTCAATAATAGGGTTCTAAAAAAAGGAGAAAGGCTGTTGGTTTGCGATTTGATAGAGGTGAAGTTCTGTGAAAAAATTTCACCACCTCATTTTCCACCAGCCACTAGATGGCCCTCATTATACGATGGGTTTTTTTTTTTTGGCGAGGTTTGAATTTGATGTTGCAGCATCAGTCATGATTAGATGCGCGAATATAACTCTAGGTTAATATCAAAGATCAAGAGTAGATTCAGTAGAATTGTGTGGGCTACGTCTAATCATTTGTATTTCTGCCGAGGAAATAAGATTCACGTATAAAAGCATTATCGTTGGAGTGCAAGAAGAACATACGGGTTGGAAATTTCCGAGTTACCGTTCTTGTTGGATTTGAGGAAAGAATTAGAGGCAGAGGTTTTATGTGCTTTGGATGGATCTCTCAAGTGGAGGTTTTAGCACATCCTGCAATTGGAGGGAGTGTGTGTCACTGCGGGTGGAGTTCAATTTCAGAGAATCTCTTCTTCGGACATGGCCAGATCTTAATGCCTATGATGGCTGATCAGGGAATAAATGCTAGGTTCTTGGCTGAGAAAGGACTTGGTTTCGAAGTTGAAAGGAACGAAGACGGTTCTTTTACCAGAGAAGCAGTGGCTAAGTCAATGAGGATCTTGATGGTAGAGCCAAAGGGGAAACAACTGCGACAAAAAGCAACTGAGCTGAGTAAAAACGTTTTCTCAAACCAAGATCTTCAAGGGCGTTACATGCACAAATTCATTTCTTCCTTGGGTCGGCTGCTAAGTAAAGAACAGTGACAATTGGCGAAATTGCTGGTTTCAGCGAAGGTTTTACGATGTTTCATGGCAGTGGTGATTATGGTGATGGTAGTGTAACAAGAAGTTGTTCTGATGTTTTTCTACTTGGTAGGGTAACTAGAGGTCCTATCATTTCCTAACAGGATTAAAATAAATGAAAATGTTTTAGGTGGATCTCTTTAACAGTTGTAGCTAGCTATGCGGAATGTGGAGTAACCAAAATTTCAAAGTATTGTAATGAATCATGGCCAACAAAATTCGGTTTGTTTGTATGCTTAAGGTAGTGTTATGAAAAAACTCCCTGTGATCTTTTTGGTTATTACAGAGCGTAGGCATTTATATTGCTTCTAACTTGATCAGACGACACAAACAAAAGAAAAGAAGAATTATCAAACTTTGCAGGCCAAGCCCCATTACGTACAGATTTCTGCCTCTCTTTTTAAGTTATAACAGCATTTGACTATATTCACCAACATGCACAGCAGGAACACTCCTTTATTTTATCACACTTATTATCAGGTTTCATATGGCAATGAAGCATAATAGAAGGCTTCTTCTTAATTCTTATACGGAGTATGTCGAAAAATAGTGTTGTGACTACTACATTACAGAAGCCGTTACTCATTCTAGCTGCTTATATGTCCACAATAAAAAATGTTTTGGTCTTACTAAGGACATGCAGCCGATACTTGAAGACCGATGCTAACAATTCAATCCCCCCAAGGATTAAGATTCTTCACCTATGTATAAAATGCCCTTAAAAAGAGTTTCCTCACAATAGCCTCAGCATTACTGATGGTTCATGAGGGTGTGAAACAGAGCCACTAAATGGCCATAGCTTTTTGACGAGTCTGCAACCTATGCTGCTGATGCTTCGTCATCTATTTATCAGGTTTGATTTCTCGAGATCTCACAAAACCCTGATGCAGTAAAAATAAGTTTTGCATTGGTCTAATTTGCTCTTTTAAGCACAGAGAAAGACAAATAGCAACAAAATGAGCTTATTTACCTATCAATAAGCTTCCTTCCATATTATCAGGAGAAAATGGTAAATACTCCACTGCTGAGAGGAAGATTTAATACTTGACATCGGCCCGGTTAACAGGCATACCTGTATGTGCCAACAAGAAACAAGTAAGAAAACTAGTCCCTGGGAATCCATGCAGGACACCAGCATACCAAATATGCCGGCATTTCATATATCTTATCCATGCGCCCAAGGTTTAAGACACCAGAAAGGCTTTCCTTTAATGTGAAGGAAAAGAAAGTTCTGTTCCAAAATTGGCTAGCATCAGTGTTTGAATTTTGGTATTCAAATTTCAAATCGATAACAAACTAGCTGCAGAATTGTTTTAACCTTCCTTATAAATGAATGAAGGGCTACCCACACTGGCCACCCATCAATACTCACATCTGGAGAATGATGTCACCAACAGTCCTAAGCTTCTGTCTGCAAGTTCTAAAAACAAGGTTATTTTAGGGAAGAAGACATGGTGTATGTAGGAATATAAATGTTCTAAACCAGACAATTAAATGGATGCTTCTCTTTTTTTTTCACTCTGAACATGACGGTTAAGATCCTATGCAGCTATGCAAATCAATAATATGGCCATGGAAGGTCCAACTTTGAAGCATAGTTTGGGGGGCAGCAACTGGGCACAGTTTATATTGAAAATAAAAAAACTAGGCTCCTTGAATTCAAAACATAATTAGCTGCAGATGGAATGACCATCATCTGAAGATGATATCCATGACCACAGAAGGTCCAGAACATGTGGAACTGCTCTCTGCAACCTCGATAGACAGCTTCATGTACCAAATTACTGCATTCGGAAAGTCCAGAAATCAGATAACATTACCAAGGTGGTAGGGTAGTAAAAGTGGTCCAAACATTTTAGACACAGTGACATACCCTGAATGGAGTTTCTGAAGAAGGCAGGAATATCTCTTGGTTGTTGTGTGACAACTTCATGGCCAACTCACCGTTGTATTTGGATATCCACAAAATGAAGATTGGGTTGTAGGATCGATTTTGGAATCAGCGAACCCTTCTCCTGCATCGTGTTACTTTTCGCGGTCAATGACAGTTGCCGAAAGCCAAAAAAACCTGTTCACGAGGAAAACATACAGCATGTCAGCAATAATTAGAATTAAATCTCCGTTACATGTAATTCTGACTCGTTTGCACTTATCTGCCTAATACATATCTTTTGATATGCTATGATAGAAGGTTTAAGTGAAAATACACCAAGACAATGACGTACGTGGTTATCAGATTTTAAAGTTCAATACTTCAATTCATCAAGGAATTGAATTAAGGAATAAGATGATTACTTAGATGTTTAAGTGCAAGGATGATTACAAGGTTTTTGTCCATCATTGGTACTTAAGGAATAAGATGATTCTGACAACAACAATCCACAAGTGTTGTTTAGATCTAATAATCGGAATTCGGAAGAAGAAAAAAAACACTGGGAGAAGAAGAAAAACACCAGAAAATAAATCTAATAATTGAAAGCAAAATAAGATATATCAGTTACAGAGAAAGTAACTTCGATGATCAAAATAAAATAAGCCTGGTGTTTAGTCTAATATTACAAAAAATATCAATTTCTCAGACCAACTTTAACGAAGATTCGAACCTACACTGAGAGAAGAAGAATACACCCTAATTTAAGAAAGTAATAGAAAAATATGTTTGATTAAGTAATTAAGATATCGTGGTAACCTATCATTCGCTCGAAACTCTTTCTGGCATAAAGAATATTCAACTTCTGATACAAGAAAACTTATTAGAGCTCTTAATCATTTGTACGATGGATATCATAGTCAGACTAATCAAGAGTGTGAAATGGAAAGAGTCCACATCAGAGCTGAGCGGTCCACAACCCTCATTCATGTGAGATAGAAGGATAAGCATATGCTTAGCATCCAGCAACTATAAACCCATGACCGAAACCTGTACCACGGAGAATGCTTAACCTAGTTTTGAGTAATGCTACCAATTCCCTCCACAACTTACCAAATGGAAACAAGCATGAGAGCTTTCCAGCACAAAAAAAAAACACACAAGTACTTGATTGCAGCCAACACACAGAAACAAATATCTTAAACTGAACAAGAAACTACACAAAGCTTTCTAAATTGTATTCTTCTTAATTTACAACAGAATTTGGTCATCCTGTACACACGTACTGGATAATCATTAGTTGCTAAACACCAGAAAACTACTAACTACACTGTGTGTATTCTTCTTCTTGTCAACTGTATTCTTCTTCTTTACATAGTCTTACACGTAAAGACTATGTTATCTAAGATGTAAATTCTGATAATCTACATACAGCACATTTTCATGTCACCAACTGAATAAAGGAATATCAAAATACTGAAGCTGATATACCTGCAACAGCTCAGGAGCTTCTAAATCATACTTGGTCACCACGCTACCTTGCACTTCATCCACTTTTTTGCTTGACTTCTTCAAAACCTTCTTAGGCATTTTCGGTTTTGGTTTCTTCCATTCTCCATCCTTGATGGATCAAACATGTACCACAGAGAACGATCCAATGTGGTTTTAAGTTAAGCTGCCAATTTCCTCCTCGATTCACCTAGTCGAAACAAGCATATGAGGAACTGGAATATAAGTAGTTCAGATAAATATTTGCTTATCTAATGTTTTCCATTGTTGCAAACATAGAGGCTAAGCATTAAGGAACTACCAATCCATGGACGAAATAGAGAACGCTCAAATGTAGCTTTAAGTTAGTCTGCTAAGTTCCTCATTTCACCAATTGGAAAGAAGCATAAAAAATTTCCAGCAAAGAAAAGATAAGTTGTCAAACAAGCACCTATCTCGATTCTCAGTATATAAAAGGTAAGTGACTGGTAAAGCCATATTGTCCATTTTGGAAAACATAAACAAAGGGGCCAAGTAAAGACTATGTAAACTCGTAAGTCCTAAATACTGAACAATGATATACCTTCAATAGCTCAGGAGCTTGCACATACTTGATCACAAACTTCTCCAAAAATGACTTCTGATTCATATGCAGTATATGTAGTAAAATTTGTTCCTTATCAGACCCTTGGAGATCAATATTTGGTAAATGGAACACGTCAGTATAATCCTCTTCTCCAAGCTAAAAAAAAGTTGATGGACACTTAGCAACAAGCCAAGCACTAAAACCCACTCGATTTACAAGATAATCCATTATAGACATGTTTTTCTTCACGGATAGCTTCATATGGATAGGATATGTTTCAAATGCATTGTAGAATGGTATTTGTTCAAATCTACAGGTTTAAACCCTAAGGCGTCGGAAAACAAAAAATGTGTATTTGGGTCAGTACCAACAATGTTCTTGATAAAATCGGAAAGAAAACAAATGATACGGTTTAAACTTCTTTCTAGAATGTGTGGGCTAGTAGATAATACCTTGCTAGTTCAAGTCTAGATATGAAATTGAAATAATCAAGTCTAGATGTAATTATTTGAATCAGATACCGAAGTCAATCACCATTGCTGCATGTAAGACTGGGGCGACAGTACCTATCATCATATTCAAATCCATACAAAATTGTTTGGCAACTTATAATCAAGTGAAACAACAAAAGAGAACACATTCAAAATTAAGGAAACTCTAAATAACATCATGAAATCAAAAACAAAAAAATGTTTTAGGAAAAAATTGATGGACACTTAGCAACAAGCCAAGCACTAAAACCCACTTGATTTACAAGATAATCCATTATAGACATGTTTTTCTTCACGGATAGCTTCATATGGATAGGATATGTTTCAAATGCATTGTAGAATGGTATTTGTTCAAATCTACAGGTTTAAACCCTAAGGCGTCGGAAAACAAAAAATGTGTATTTGGGACAGTACCAATGATACGGTTTAAACTTCTTTCTAGAATGTGTGGGCTAGTAGATAATACCTTGCTAGTTCAAGTCTAGATATGAAATTGAAATAATCAAGTCTAGATGTAATTATTTGAATCAGATACCGAAGTCAATCACCATTGCTGCATGTAAGACTGGGGCGACAGTACCTATCATCATATTCAAATCCATACAAAATTGTTTGGCAACTTATAATCAAGTGAAACAACAAAAGAGAACACATTCAAAATTAAGGAAACTCTAAATAACATCATGAAATCAAAAACAAAAAAATGTTTTAGGAAGAAGGACCTCGGTAGGCATTTTGTCATCTAACAAAAATCCTCATTGGAGGAATTTTTTTCAGGAAGATAACGCAGTATTTAAACATCACTGATCCTAAATCCTGATAACACCAAAAAGCTTACAGATTGAAAAAAATAATCCTTTTCATACAAAAATCACAAGGCCAAAAAGAAAGCAAAGACGCATCTCAGACTCATACTTCCCATTGGTTTTCTTCACTACGAAAATTCAAAGTGCAAGGATGATTACAAGGTTTTTGTCCATCATTGATGCTGTCTGTCTAACTCACTTGCCTTAAGGAATAAGGCGAATAAAACCGAGAAATAAATCACATAATTGAAAGAAAAAAAAATCAATTGCAGAGAAAGTAACTTCGATGTGATCAAAGTCTAGAAAAAATAAATAAATACCTAAAAGAAGAAGAGAGACATAGACACTGTAAACAAGAAAGTTGATTCACTGGGGTTTAACAGATCGACTGAGATAATCGAGTTTGAATTGAAAGATTTTGTGAGTTTGGAGACAGGGTTTACTGAACCCGACATTAGGGTTTTAGTATCTCACCTTACAGGTTTTGGGAGAACGACCAATGCGAGGAAGTGCTGACAAGAGGAGAGTAGATTTGTGTCTTTAATTTATGGTTCGGTACTCAGAACTCGCATATCCCCCGGTATCAATACATAGTCTTGGACTCTTGGTTGATAGATGGGCCTACAAATTAACATGTTTAAAGGTTGATAGATGGGCCTACAAATTAACATGTTTATAACTTTTGAAAGCGTGAGCATGGCGGTATGGACCGATTTTTACCTAATCCGCATCCAATCCAATATATTACGGATTTCAACTTTGGTATCCGCATCTAATCCAACATCAGACGGATGTGTATCCAATGGATGCACGGATGGACTTGGATGCGGATAATCCAATGAATTTATTTTAGTTAAAATTCGTAATAAAGAAAATAAAACCAATACAAATAACTCTTTATAAAACTTAAATATCCTATATATGTATACAAATATAGAAATGATATGTACAACACCCCAAGCAAACATCTTAAGAATTCCTAAATGATCCATAGTATTTTCTAGAACTATATAAATGCCCTTAATTTAACGGATATGGATGTCCGATGGATTTTCAAAGTTGCATCCGGGCCTGATCCACAATCCGTCGGATTTCAAAAATTCCTTCTGCATCCAACCTATTAACGAACAATCCGGACATTCATCTGTAAAAGAACAGTTGGTCCCGGTTAAATCCACGGATTACGAGCAAAATGCTCACCCCTACTTTTGATAGAGTTGAGTAGCATTTTCTTATTAAGATGATGAAAAAAAAAACAGGTTTATGTAATCCTTGAGTTGAGTTAATACTTCAGTGTATGAGCACCCCTTATTCTTGTGTTGTCCTTGTTAATGGATCCTCTTTAATTTTTTCAACTTTAGTAGAGGCCTTAAATAGGGCGACCTCCTGTCAATATACTTCTTCATGTTATGTATGTTTAGTCTCTCTATAATCAGAAGAGATGCTGAGAAAAAGAAAATGATTAATGGAGTTAAGTTCGTCAAAGATTGCCCAATTGTCTCTCATTTTAGTTTTGCAGATGATTGCTTCATCTTCACTAAAGCTGGAAAAAATGAGGGTAGAAATCTTTTAAAAATCCTTGATCTCTTTGATCAAGGGTCTGTCAACTCATAAATTACGAGAAAGGGGGGGGTTTTATGAGTAAAAATGTTCAAAATAAGAAAGCTAGGGAAATAGTAGATATCCTAAAAGTGGATCGAATAAAGTTGGATGATGAATGTTTAGGAGTTCCCCTCTTCACTCTTAGGTCCAAAATAAGATGCTTCGAATCTGTAATTGAAAACCAAAAAACTAGATTATGCTTCGAATTTGTAATTGAAAACCAAAAACTAGACTAACTTGGTGGATTAGTAAATTTATATCCTCGTCAGGAATGTGCTATGATAAAACATGCGTCAGATTCCTTGGCCATGGATTGTTTTACTATTCCTAAAACCATAGCTAAGAAAATGGAGATCCAAACAGTTCGTTTTCTGATACACAGCAGAGATAACAACATGGGGGTCTGCATAAAATGGGAAGGAGAACTAGGTTTCAAAAAAACATTGACATGTTAGCTTGCTTATCTTGGAGAACGATCATGAACTCACACCAACCTTAGTCTGAAATCTTCAGAGCTAAATACTTCCAAGAGTATCTCCTCTAAAAATATCTAAAGCTAATCTCAATAGTTCTTGGCTATGGAAAAGTTTATATATTGGTATCCAATTGGTTCAACTGGTAGGATTTCAGAACATAGGGGATGGAAAAGATGTACAACTTTGTTCTCACTACTGGATTCCTTTAAATATTCCCAAAACATTTGAAAACGCGGGGGTTTAACAACCACACCCAATATTTCGCTAGGCAATCTGTATGGACAACTCCAACACAATTCCAAGAAAGTCAACCAGACAGTTAGACTCAATCACGAAAAAGAATCTAAGAGTTATATCTCTATTTCTCAAATCAATCTTCAATCGAACAGAGAGGAATTTGTGAGCATGATTAATTATAAGAAATAACTTGGATGGTACCAAAAACTAATATCCAAGTGTCAATCAATTTCAATCAACAACCAAAGGTTGGATTTACTAATCGATTGATCTATACACAACCTGTGATATTTCAATTATATATAAAATATAATGCGGAAAAGAAATAACATAGACACCATAAAATTTGTTAACGAGGAAACCTCAAATGCATAAAAACCCCGGGACCTAGTCCAAATTGAACACCACATTGTATTAAGCCATTACAGACACTAGCCTATTACAAGATTAACTTCGGACTGGAATGTAGTTGAGCCCTAACCAATCTACCACTGATCAAGGTACAGTAACGTTCCTTACGCCTCTGAATCCCAGCTGAACTCTGCGCACTTGATTCCCTTAGCTAATCTCACCCATAACCAAGAGTTTCTACGACTCAAAGTCGAAGACTTATAAACCAATATGTCTCCCGCAGAAAAGTCTATTCAGATAGATAACTATGTCTCCCACAGAAATGCCTATGAAGTTTTGTTATGTATTATAATAAATCAAGGTGCACATGAACCAATTGATAATCCGGACGTATATTCCCGAAGAACAACCTAGAAACATCAATCACCTCACAATAACCTAACAATTAATATAGATGTCGAACATGTTACTATGGAATCACAAAGAATGGTACGAAGAGCTTTGTGATTACTTTTTATATCTTACCTATCGGAGATAAATCTCGGGCAAATCATAGAGAAGATAGTACTCAATATGATAGAAGAAGTAAGATAATAATACACAACTACAGAGAAAATAGTTGGATCTGGCTTCAGAATCCCAATGAAGTCTTTAAGTCATCAAACCTACATGGTTTTGGAAAAAACTTAAGGTTAAAGGAGAGTCCACTCTAGTCGCAACTAGTATCACACAGGAGGTGTGGGGATTATGTTTACCAGTTGCTAGAGTTCTCCCTTATATAGTTTTCAAATCAGGGTTCACTTATTTTGCTTATAAACAAAGCATTTAATATTCACCATTAAATGAAAACCTGATTTAAGATGCAAGCTAAGTTTTGCTTGAAACTAAATCAATGCTCTCCACCGTTGGATGGACTTAGCTTGTCACACACAAATAAATGTACTTCATTTAGATATGAGTAACCGTATCTAAACGTGTACACTTGGTTGGTTCAACAATAGTTAACCAAAATTAGCTATATGAACACTTTTATCTAATCCACATTCATCTAACACATCTAGATCAACTTATGAGGTCCAAAGATAATCAAAGGATCTTATTGTGCTCTTCATAGAGTTGTTCAATTCTTAAAATCACATAGAAGTATATATGATCCAATTGAAGCAAAATCGGATTGATTCATAAGCACAAGAATCAATTCATGAATATTAAACCACGGTTTGCAAAGATTGCATTCCTTATTATATAAGTGCATTTTTTCATGAGTATGTATACAGACTTTTATGATTTTAGAACGTGAACCACTCAAGTATGCGTACGGGTATGCATACTTGAGTTTCGTCCATTGATCTCGAACAACAGTACGCAAACGGGTACGCATACTATAGTTCAGGAGCTAACTCAGGAAAAACTGTTTGCGAATGGGTATGCATACTTGTTTCCCGGACTTTCACAGTTGAAACCGTACGCGAACGGGCATGCATACTTGGTTTCTGGACCCGAATCTTACCAACAAAGTTTGTACATTAAGTGCGCAGTTTGTACATACTTGGTTTCTGGACCCGAATCTTACCAACACAGTTTGTACATTAAGTGCGCAGTGATGTTTTCCAGAAAAGGTTTTAGATCTAAACTCCCATTTCAATCATTGAAACATTCTTAGAAGATGACAATAACTGTCTCACACAAACCAATAAGTCAATTTCCAAGTGATCGAATGATCAATATGAAACTTTTAGAGTCGACATCAAATGACTGTCTCACACAAATCATATAAGATGTTTCAAGGCAATTTTTACATGATCATCTTTTGACATAAAGTCAAGAAGGATGATGAATGTAGCTAAGACAGAAAGCTACCAACACATATTTCGAGAAATAGATAAGTGACATATACTCAGCGTGAAATATCAAATGTGTATGATATGAAAACTATATCATATACAACTTGTCTCAATATGAGATATGTAATCATAGAATAGACTTCTGAGTGATGGATAAGATTTAGTCTCCACATACCTTTTGTTGATGAAGTTCCTCCGAGTTCTTCAGTAGATCTTATTTCAGTTGTAAGCGCCGTGAAGTATAAAGCTCAACTACATTATCTATCCTAGTCCAAAATTCCTATTGGTAGACTAGAAATCAAAACTATAGTTTTGATCAACTAAACTTTACAAACAAGCTTGAGATAGCAACGCTTGCGAGTTCGACCGAGCAATGCTCTAACAACATTAAGTAAGACTGACATTGTTATTTTTATTAAGGTGAGTCATACCTTCAAGAGTGAGAATGAGGAATGTGAGAAAGCGGGGGTCTAACAACCACACCCAATATTTCGATTAGCAATCTGTATGGACAACTCTGAGTTATTTTCTAGAGAATCAACTAGACAGTTAGACTCGATCAATAGAAAATACTCGAGGAGTTATTATCTCAATCTCTCAATTTGATTTACTCAAACAAATACAATTCACGAGTCTTAATCAAGGAGAGATAACTTGGATGATACCTAAGACCAATATCCAAGCGTCAATCAATTTAAATCAACAACCAATAAGGTCGGATATTCTAATTGATTGAACAATGCACAACCTGTATTATTTCAATTATATAAAAATATAATGCGAAAAAAAAAATAACATAGACACCAGAATTTTTTTAACGAGGAAACAGAAAATGTAGAAAAACCCCGGGACCTAGTCCAGATTAAACATACACTGTATTAAGCCGCTGCAGACACTAGCCTACACCAAATTAACTTCGGTATGGACTGTAGTTGAACCCCAATCAATCTCACACTGATCCAAGGTACAGTTATGCTCCAACGCCTCTGATCCCAACAGAATACTCCGCACTTGATTCCCTTAGATGATCTCACCCATAACCAAGAGTTGCTACGACCCAAAGTCGAAGACTTTAATAAACAAATTTGTCTCACACAGAAAAGTCTACAAGATAGATAAATTCGTCTCTCACGAATAAACCTATGAGTTTTGTTCCATCTATTGATAAATAAAGGTGTATAGGAACCCATCAATAAAACCAGACTTATATTCCCGAAGAAGAACTCATTTTTATCAATAACCTCACAATAAACTTAATCAACGCAGCGAATAAGATTATTGAGGAATCACAAACGATGAGACGAAGATGTTTGTGATTACTTTTATATCTTGCCTATCGGAGATAGAAATCTCGTACAATAGAAACAGCAAGATCAGATCACACAAATACAAGAAAAGTAGTATTGATCTGGCTTCACAATCCTAATGAAGTCTTTAAGTCTTTGAAGAAGAAAACCAAAGGTTAAAGGAGAATCGACTCTAGCTTAGCAAACTAGTATCACACAGAATGTGTGGGGAGTAGGTTTCAAAGTTGCTAGAGTTCTCCCTTATATAGTCTTTCAAATCAGGGTTTGCAATCAATGTTAGCTTGGTAACAAAGCATTCAATATTCACCGTTAGATGAAAACCTGAGTAGATTCAAGCTAATATTTCTCAACCGTTAGATCGAAAACTTAGCTTGTCATACACACATGTACTTGACGATTTTGGGTTTATGTAACTGTACCCAAACATGTACAATAGTTGGTTCAATACTAGTTAACCAAATGGTTAGCCAAATGATAACTTCTATATCAACCATATTTTTCTTCACCATAACTAGTCCAAATGACTCAAATGAACTAGTTAGAGAGTTGTTCAATTGCTATGAGATCTCATGTACTACACAGGACATACTTGAAGCAAATACGATGTGATTCACTTGAATTGATTCATGAAATATAAAGCCACGGTTTGCAATAGCATTCCTTAGTTTATTAAGATAAGTTCACAAATATCGTTTTTAGACATAACCACTTAAGTTCGCGGACTGGGTTCGCGGAATCAAGTTAACCGGTTGGAGTTCACAAACTCCAGCAGAAATTATCGGGTTCGAGAACTTCCGTCAGTTCGCGGACTGAAACCGAGCTACAACTCCAGCTGAAATTCTCGGGTTCGAGAACTACACACGTTCGTGGACTGAGTTGGCTGCTCAAGTTTCGATTTCACTTGATCAACAAAGTTCGCAAACTTCGGTTTAAGTGCTAAGGATTTATACATATATGTGTTACCACAACAATGTTTATATCCCCAAATGGTTATATTGTCTAAATTCTCATTTCAATCATTGAAACATTCTCAGAGGGCGTTATATAGTTGTTATTCACAAACTATTTTTCCTCATAGCGATTTCCAAAATGATTGAAACGTAACATGACTTTCATCACTAGGTAAAGATGAACTTGGATAAAGCGAAAGCTTTACCAACACATATTTCGAGAAATATATAAGCAAGATATACTCAGCTCGAAATATCACATGTGTATATTCTTAGTCTATATAGTAATATGACTTTTGTCTCAAGATAGGAGATAGACTTTTGAGTGATAGATAAGTTCAAGTCTCCACATACCTTTTAGTCGATGAAGATCCACTGGTTCCTTGAGTAGTCCTTCGTCTTGTATGAAGATTGTCATGGAGTTCTTGAGCTCAACTATATTTTCTATCTTAGTCTGAGACCCTTAGCTATAGTAGACTAAAAATCGAGACTTTATAGTTTTGATCACTAACATTGACAAACATGCTTGAGATAACAACGCATGCGAGTTCGACCGAGCAATGCTCTAACAATCTCCCCCTTTGTCAATTTTAGTAGCAAAACTATAATACATATGAAATACAAAAAATATATAAATAAACTTTGTAGCTCCTATTCCACATGTCTAATATTCAACAATACTCGAAATCTTCGTCACTTCCAAGTAGTCCAATGATCCCAAAGGTTGTAAGTTTAGCATCATCGTCGTTGAAAATCCGTAGATATAACAATAAGAAAAGCATCGGTTCTCAATCATTGTTATACAATGTCATAGTATTATTACACAACGTCAAAGTCCAATTGCATCACAACTTCAATAACAATACAATGGTGATACTTCACTCCCCCTTAGTCAATACTCCATCTCACATGGAAACCACTCCCCCTTACATAATGATCCGAAAACCATATGTATTTGTAGTGTGAACTACATATTAATTCTCCCCCTTTTTGTCAATAAATTTGGGAAAGGTACAAGAACGGGATCCTAATGAAATTTTCGTAAGAAACATTTCATGACCAAAGGTAAATGTATATCATCTTATTTAGATGCAATCATAGAGCCGAAGCTAAATGCATTCATCAAGGTGTTTATATAGATGCAAGATAACCCCTGTATTATTCCACAGCCGCACTCCCCACAAATATTTGGCAATTAAGCACAAGTTCAAAAGAACTCTCCCCCATAAAATGTCATTCCAAAAGGAACAACAAGAGTGACTTAATTTCAAGATAAAAGAAGGATTTCTTTATACTCAACAAATTACATACAAGTATGAATTTAGAATCCAACAAGAAATATTCAATCAAATTAACCAAAGCAAACCAAGATTAATTTGACTAAATATGCTCAACGCAAGTAAACTTATGGAGACTTAATAAATCAATTAGATTAATCACAAGAAAACTCGCAAATAATCTATTGCCATACTCAACCAAACTAATTACAAAAGTAATCAATTTAATTGGCCACACTCGACATAAGAAAATTCTATGGAACAATAACTAAGTTAATCATGAATAACCAACCCAGTCAGGGAAATGCTCAAACATAAGAAAACTTATGGAGTGCTAGCTAAATAATCACACAAGATGATTGATTTAGTCCAAAATACTCGACGTAAAGTACCTTACAGAACACAACTAAGCTAATCACAAAAAATAGTCAACTTTGTTGTCTAGTGCTCAACATAAGTCACAATATGGAGTCTCACAGTAATACACACAAGATAGATCAGGGAAGATCGATTACTGCGGAATTCACAAGGATTCATTCTATGTTTCCATCACTATTTTCACAATGACACACAATCTACATATATAATCCTTGAATCACAAAAGATTTTAACCTATCTTATATCAATAATTGACAACATAGGCTTAACTTTTATGTTTGTCAAAAGTCTATTCATCCTTTTATCAATATTTGCATATCAATTCACGAACGACTTTACTTTTGACAAAATATGGGACAATCAAGTTCACCGACGTAAACACACGTATCCCATCAAAATATTGCAATATGTGAAATCAAAAGATTAATACTGCAACCATCATCTTCCAAACAAGTTTAGAATTTAAACAAATAAATCTAAAAAAAAAAAAAAGATGAAAACATTGGATATAGCTATGTGTAATCGCAATAATGGTTATTCCAAAACACTAGTTATTCTTCTAAACAAAAGAGAAAAAATAGAAGATTTACTAGACATATGGAAATCAGAGTTCATTAAGAACTTCATATCTTTCAATGAAACCATCAAAGAATGTATCACTGATCTCCTTTATTATTTTGACCATAGACACACCATGTTCGTGAGTTAGAACACTAACTTTACGATCAACCATCCGAGCAAGTTGTCTAGCTTTGGCACAGTCCATGATGAGCTTCTTTTGATTCCATATCAAAATATTCGGATTAGTAAGAATTTTGGTCTGACCATCAAGAAGTTGGTTTATTTGCAATTGAAGATTTGCAAACTCGACCTTTGAATCTTTCTGAAAACGAGTTAAATCCTTTACAGAATCATCAATACAGGAGTTATGATCCTTTATTTCAAGCATCTTCTTTAGAACCAGCTCCTGAATTGACTCACATTCCCGATTGCTTTCCTCCATATCAAGACACATAATTTCTTGAGTTCTTGCAGAGTTCTCCATATCAGTTTTAGGGAACAAAACACAATATATATAACAAGTATATATATGTTTGCAAACAAGGGTAGGAAAATCCAATTTCGCAAAACCTAATAGCTCACGTGAGGAGGATGCGACCGTTTGCGGACTGTTAATCACAAAAACCTAAACTGAAGTAATATACAATATACTTGAGTATTTCTCAATTATTTTCCTTGCATCTCTCAAGTTAGAAACAAGGAAATAAATACCTAAATCAGGTGATTGGGTGGAAACTGGTCCCACTGTGATCATTGAGAAAGGAGTTATATATTCATACAGTTCGATTTTTGTGCTTTTGTCCTTTCTTCGGTTGACTTTCATCCCTGAAGGATAATACATGGCGCCTTTAAAATATCCGTCAGATGACTTTCTCTGAGGACTAAGTCTAGGACCTCTTGCAATTCGTTCAAGAGAATTCGAATGGATAGGAACCCATTTTCTATACTTAGGTTTATCAGACATATCCTTATAAGTACAGGGAATGTTCTCATTAGTACCGCAAAAACTTTTTCCATAATATACTTTAGCCCTGTGATAACTTCTATAATAGAGATCACTCTTATGAGGTTTCTGATTTCTTGTGGGAATACGATTCACTACTTTAGTCAACCTACTATTTATTCCATTGACAGTGAAGAGAAGCAAATTATGAAGCTTAGAAATTTGTTTCCTTCTTGCAAAATAATGAATAGCATAGTGATTCTTTTTCCCATAAAAGGTACAGGTTCGGGGAGGAGAAGCAATGACTGGCACCTGTTTAAACTCCATAGCCATATGAGAATATTGCAAGTTATGTAAGCTTTTCTTGACACGGTCTTCTTATGGAGAATGCTTTGTCTTGTACAGAACATCACGAGAGTTAGTTTGTACAGAGGATTTTCTCCTTAAGATAGATTTTTCCTTTTCCAAGGATTTACACTGTTCATGGGCTAGAGTGAGAGATGCACATAGTTTCTTTTCTTCAGCACAAAGTCTATTGAAATATGATGAATAAGTCTCGAGAAAACATTTTTCTTTAATTGAGTCCTCTTTATCAATATGCTCAAGAGTACTAATCTTTTCATGTTGAAGAGTAGTTTCTTGAAGAAGTTTCTCAATATTCTTAGAGAAGGACTTTATGATGTTATAGAGATCACGTTCTCGATCAAGAGACTTTTTAAATTTATCAATGAGCTGATCATGATCATTAAAATCAATATATTCAGCTGTATGTTTTGAAATTCTGGTGATCTCCTTTTCAGCTTCTGCCAGAGTGTCACATGCCTCATGAGAGGAAAAAAATTCATTATCATATTGAACACTCTTTCTACCTCGGGATTAGGAAGAATAAACTAAGGAATAATACTTTGAGGTGTTTCCAAGACACTTGACATAATCAAAAGCTTTAGGAGACATTTTGGTATGCGCAACAGAGATTTTGTCCACAGACTCAAATTGCCACAAACACAGACTTGTAAGGTATTAAATATGTTTGCCTGCTCTGATACCAATTGAAAAAGTGGGGGGCTAACAACCACACCCAATATTTCGATTAACAATCTGTATGGACAACTCCGAGTTGTTTTCTAGAGAATCAACTAGACATCTAGACTCAATCAATAGAAAATACTCAAGGAGTTATTATCTCAATCTCTCAATTTGATTTACTCAAACAAATATAGTTCACGAGTCTTAATAAAAGAGAGATAACTTGGATGGTACCAAAGACCAATATCCAAGTACATCAATCAATTTAAATCAACAACCAATAAGGTCGGATATTCTAATTGATTGAACAACGCACAACACGTGTTATTTCAATTATATAAAAATACAAGGGCTTTTATGCCCGTGCATTAATGCACGGGCTAGTGTCATCATGGATGTTGTAATCCAATTTTTTCTCTACATGCAAGCGTGATGTGCTCCATGAGGATCTTAATTGGTCTCATGCTTCTTCTTCTTCAACTCCGTCTTCGCCCGCTACATTTCATCTTTGGTACTTAATTAATTATTGTTCTTCTAAAAGAGTTGGAAATCTCTGAGTTGTCTTCTGTAACTCATTTCTCTCTGCACCCCCATTAGCTACTACCTGCAATTGCATCCTTCATCGATATAGTATAGTTCGTATGTTCTTGTCTTGCATGTCATGAATGTTTTTTAGATCTGAGAGAACGAAAGATTTCTTCCTAAAGAATCACTTAACATCTCATTGAGAATATACGAAGTCAAGATAATTATATAATCTCAAAGAATGTGCACCTGTGGAGAATAACGAAGATGGTTATATAACTTATAAACTGAAAGAATTTTATTCCGTTTTCGCATGAAATTTATAGAGAATGCAGGAAATCTAAGCATTAAAGAGCCAGTAATTTAACTAAAAAGAAGCGAACAAATCGTACATTTGGAAAAAAAGATTGGATGAATAAAGGTCCCAAGTCCTCCCATGTACATCTCTAATTTACTGTTTATCTATGAATCAATTACTTCCTATTAACACAGATCACATAAACAATTAAAAGAATATCATTGCAAAAACTCAAAAATGACGAAATAGTGTTCCATGAACTAATTGCAAAAACAATTAAAATGACGAATCCAACAAAAGGAACCCAACAAATAAAACTCATGAACCGATATCTCGAGACGGGACTTCCTGTCTTAAGTTATCGTTTGTTATATCAATCAGAATAAAAGAAAAATCATGAATTCCATTAAACGAAGGTCAACAAATTTGGCTAATATGATGGTTGTTTACCTAATTTTGCATGAAAGAAGGTATACACTCTTTCTTCTTCAATGAAACTCCTTGCTCAATCCTATAAAAAAATCATTAACTGAAGTGAATTAGACATAAAAGATAATGGGATACACAATTTTGAACACCGCGTATGCCTAGGATAATCATTCTTTCTTTCAAGCAAAATCAGAGTAAGGTCAGTATTCAAATCCTTAAATCGAAAGTTAAAAGCGGAGATCTGAAGAATCACATTCGACAACCATCTTCCGTCTGTCATTGATTTCTTGAGTCGAGTCACTTCATTTACCCTGGTTGGTATTGATTCGCCAACTTAATTCTCTTGATCCATTGTCCAGCAGTAGTTTCGTTTCCCTCCTCGCTAGAGCTCACATTCGAGCATTTTCGCTTCTATCTCCTTCCTCATCACTTAGGGAATACTTGTACCATGACTTGTAGAACAAATGGCGAATAACTCCGTAGTATAAGTAGAATCATACATGGGATTGGATCTTTCTTCTTCGTTTCCTCCTTTGAGTTGCGGTAGAATTAAATTTTTTCTTTTCTTTTTATCTTTGCAACGGGTAATTCTGCATGATGTCGGGAATTCCAAAGAGATAGAAAAACGTACTAAACGCAACAAAGATTAAAAAAAAAAAGAGTTTTCCAAAAACGAATCTGATCAAAAAGACCTTAAATCCGAAGTTATTAACTCTCCGATAATTACCAAAGATGTATGTGGTTGAAAACGTCTCACTACTTTGAAAGGAGCCGGTCCATGAAAGTTTGAAGCAATGTTCTCCTTCACAAAATTCTCCTTGTCGTTTTGTTAATCAGAATCAAGATAAAGTGATAGGAAACCATGTAGAACTGAATTCTTACAGTTACTATTCTATAGTGGTAAAACAGAAAAATCTTTCTTTCTTTCTCTTCAAGTACATCCAAATTGGAAGAAAACCCTTGTCTATATTGCATCTTGAAGAGTCGTTCAATAGAAGATGACGAAGAGGAAGGGGTCGGAGAGGTATGTATTCAGTGGCGGAGCCAAAATTATTAAAGCATTGAAGAGTCGTGTCAGAACTGATAAAAAACAAAGAGTCTTGGCGGTAAACATTCTTTACATCCATCTTGTTATTAGGTAACAATCGTTCACCAAGAGACGTATCTATTCAGCCTAATCTGATTGTGTTCACCAAAAGACGTATCTATTCAGTCTAATCTGACTGTACATATGGGGTGTGACTTGGCATCTCACGTGGAGCTCTAGTTTTTCAATATTTCTGAAAATGAATATCCAGATGACACATGGGATTGAAGATTCTCCTTTATATAAGAAAGAATGATAATGCGGAAAATAAAAAACACAGACACCAGAATTATGTTAACGAGGAAACCACAAATGCAGAAAACCCCCTGGACCTAGTCCAGATTAAACATACACTATATAAGCCGATGCAGACACTAGCCTACTCCAAATTAACTTCGGTTTGGACTGTAATTTAACCCCAATCAATATCACATTGATCCAAGGTACAATTATGCTCCTACGCCCAAAACCAAGAGTTGTTATGACCCAAAGTCGTAGACTTTAATAAACAAATCTGTCTCACACAGAAAAGTCTACAAGATATATAAATTTGTCTCCCACGAATAAACCTATGAGTTTTGTTCCGTCTTTTGATAAATCAAGGTGAATAGGAACCAATAAATAAAACCATACTTATATTCCAGAAGAACATCTCAGTTTTATCAATCACCACACAATAAACTTAATCGACGCAACGAAGAAGATTATTGAGGAATCACAAACGATGAGACGAAGATGTTTGTGATTACTTTTATATCTTTCCTATCGGAGATAGAAATCTCAAGCCAATTATTACAATTGTACTCGTACAATAGAAATAGCAAAATCAGATCTCACAACTAAAAGAAAAGAAGTATCGGTCTGGTTTCACAATCCCAATGAAGTCTTTAAGTGGTTAACCTGGTTTTTGAAGAAGAAAACCAAAGGTTAAATGAGAATCGACTCTAGCTTAGCAAATTAGTGTCACACAAAATGTGTGGGGATTAGGTTTCCTAGTTGCTATAGTTCTCCCTTATATAGTCTTTCAAATCAGGGTTTGCAATCAATGTTAGCTTGGTAACAAAGCATTCAATATTCACCGTTAGATGAAAACCTGATTAAATTCAAGCTAATAATTTTCAACTGTTAGATCAAAAACTTAGCTTGTCATACACACATGTACTTGACGATTTTGGGTTTGTGTAACCATACCCAAACGTGTACAATAGTTGGTTCAATACTAGTTAACCAAAAGGTTAGCCAAATGATAACTTCCATATCAACCATATTCTTCTTCACCATAACTAGTCTTTTTTTTTTCTCCTGAATCACATGAATTTTATTAAAAATTAAGAAAAGGGAGTTACATCAAACTTGATACAATCAGAATCAAGAAATAAAACAGAAAAAGGACCAAAGCCCATAAAAGAAAATCCCACAAGAATTAGCTAAATCTATAGTACTTCACATATGGCATTTCAACTCTAATAAGAGAAGAATGTCTTCCTATGAAAATTAATCTTTCTCCGGCAGTCAAGGAAGCACCTTTTTTTGCTAATCCATCAGCAGAGAAATTCACTTCTCTGTAGCAATGAAGGTATCTGATAGTTGAGAGCTTATTAACATCTTTTTTCCATCTTCTCCTTAAGAACCATGGCACTTCCTTATGATTGAAAACATTCACCACAACTTTTGAATCAGAGACAATTATCACTTTCTGTTTTCCCCAATCAATTGCAAATTCCAAGGCATAAATAACATCATACAGTTCAGCAATAAAGTTAGATGCAATACATATGCCTCCTATTAGAGTACCTAGCACCTGACAGTCATGTTCTCTGACTATTACCCCAAAACCAGCACAACCAGTGTTTCCAAAGGAAGAGCCATCACAGAAAAACATAGTGAAACCCAACTGTGGAGGTAGCCAATAACATTCTATGATTCTTTGAAATTTGGAATTTCTAACCCCCAACTGAAACTTTTCAATTATATGCAGGTCATAATCCTGGTTCCATTTATTACCTGAAATCCTCAATCCACCTTCAGATATCAACTTCATAACTCTGCCCTTGAAGCTTTGCTTGTTTGGTTTTATTCTTCAAAAAACTTCTTATTTTTATGAAACCATAGTTCTTTGAGAATGATACAGACTGCAGTAATCCATACCTGCTTAATCAATGGGATTTTATTCTTTGTTTTCCTCCAAACATCAGTGAAGTCTTCAGGCTTATCAAATTGAAAAAAAAGAACATATCCACTTCCAAATTTCTACACTGAATTCACATTCCCATAGAAGATGATACATGTTGTCTTGAGCTTTCTCACAAATACTGCATCTAGAGACCATATCATACCCTTTCCTCACCATAACTTCATCATCCAGATATATTTCTTGAATAATTTTCCATACATTGCTTGCCACACTTGGATGAATGAAGTTATTCCAGATATATTTAGACCAGTACACATTACTTTCTTTGTGCCTCAATTTATTAACATCATCATGAACTAAGAATGATCCTTGCGAATTCCTCATCCAAATAAGCTCATCTTTCCCACCATCCACAACTGGCATATGTAGAGTTTTAAAAATATTTTCAAGTTCATTAGGCAATGACCACTCACCATTTACAATCAAGCTTGAGACCTTTAGCATAAGATTATCCTTGACAAAAGGAGTATAACCCACTTGATCAATAATAAGACAATTCCCAATCCAGGTATCAAACCATACTAAAATATCTTCACCATTACCTATGTTCCATCTTATATCCCCCTTAAGAGAATCCCATGCCCACTTTAAACCTGGCCACACTGAAGAGATTTTCCAGTTTGTATTCCACTGGCCAAACTTTTTATGATATTTGGCTTTGAAAAATAAAGCCCAGTCTTCCACTGACTTGTGAATCTTCCACATCATTTTCATAAGTAAGGCTTTGTTTATTGTATCTAATCTTTGAATTCCAATGCCACCTTCATTATAGGGGGTACACAATTTCTTCCAAGAAAATGAAGTATATTTCCTAACTTCTCCATCCCCAGACCAAATGAAGTTTCTTATTAACCTTTCACAAATTTTAATCACAGATGTGGGCCATTTGTAAACAACCATGTTATACATTGGCATGCTACAAATTATAGATTTAACCAACACCACTCTTTCTTGAAAAGAAAGTAATTTTCCCTTCCAAGTTGCTAAATTTTCCTGTATAATCTCCACCATTGGCCATACTGTACTGGTCTTAACCTTCCTTGCTAAGAGAATTACTCCAAGGTACTAATCAAGGAAATTACTCAACTCCATTTGCAAGATATCTTTAATCAAACTTTTCCTTTGATCTGAAGTTCCATCAACAAAAAGTTTACTTTTACTTTTGTTGATGTTTTGACCAGAACTTTGTTGATACTCCTCTAATAATTCCATAAGAGCAATAAGGCTTTTCTATTCTCCATTACAGAAGATAAAAACATCATCTGCAAAAAACAGATGAGTTGGATAAATATTCTGTCTTATAACCATTGGTTTGATCTTACCTTCTTTAACAATTTGAGTTAACCTCCTGCTCAGCACCTCCTCCATTAACACAAATAAGATTGGGGAGAGTGGATCTCCCTGCCTTAAGCCCCTTCCAACTGAAAAGAAACCACATGGTCCTCCATTGACCATGACAGAAATCTTAGCTTACTGAAACAGAATATGTAACCACTCACACCAATCCTCAGAAAAACCAAACTTCTGAAGCACTTGAAAAAGGAATTTCCAACTCACAGTATCATATGCCTGAGAGATATCAATTTTTAGGCCAACATTTCCACATCTTCTTTTCTTTTTCATCTCATTTACCATTTCAGAAGCCAGAAGAATTTTCTCTTGAATATTCCTTCCTTTTACATATGCTGCTTGCTGGGGTGAAATAAGCTTATGCATAAGAGTACTCATCCTGGTTGCAATTATTTTAGTAAAAATCTTGAAGTTGAAATTGCTAAGACCTATTGGTCTAAATTGATTAGGATTCCTTGCTCCTTCAACCTTAGGAAGTAAAACCAACAAATTTGAGTTAAGACCCTTTAGTATAAACCTCCTTTTCTAACAGAATTGAATGGCTTGGGTTAAATATTTTCCTATAATGTGCCAGCATTCCTTGTAGAACCATTCTGCAACACCATCAGGACCTGGGGAACTATTAGGATCCATGCTAAGAATTGTAGTTTTAATTTCTTCTTTATCTGGAATTTTATTGAGCATTTCTTGGTCCTCATTTGTAACAGTACAAGGAATAGATTCCAATAGTGATTCTTTAACTTCTAATTCTTGATACTTGAACTTGTTATCAAAATGTTGAACTAAGATGTCAGCTATTTTTTCTTGTTCAGTAATAACATTCCCATGACAATCTTCTAATTCAGATATCAAGTTTCTCCCATGCCTTATTTTGAGATTTGCGTGCAAGAAACCAATATTTGCTGCTCCTTCCTTAATCCATTTAATCCTTGCTTTATGTTTAAGAAAAGTACTAAGTTGTACCTCCTTGGAATTTAAGTTATTTTGGGAATTTACTAAATTGTTTAGTACTACGTCATCCAAAGGATTTTCATCAGATTGCAACATGGCTTCCTGCACTTTTTTTCAGCTTCTTTAATTTGAATATGCACATTTCCAAATACTTTCCAGTTCCAATCCTTAAGAATCTTCTTCAATAATTTTATTTTCTGTTGAAAAACAAAAGCTGGATCTCCATGAACAACACCAGACTAACACTCTTCAACTACTTCCAAAAAATTAGGATGAGACAACCACATATGTTGAAACTTCATTGGAACATTCTTTGGTTTAGGAATTTGTACACCACCACCCAACAGAGGAGAGTGGTCAGAGGCAATTCTTAGTCCTACTTTATAACTCCAGGAGGGATACTTTTGCAACCATAATTGATTGAAAAATGCTCTGTCTAAATTGAAGAGAATTCTTTTATTACCTTGATGACAATTGGACCAAGAAAAAGATAAGCCTGTCTTGGGAGATTGAATCAGTTCACTCTTATCTAAGCATGAAGTAAAATCCAACACTGACCTCATGTTGGGACTTTTGCCACCCTCTTTTTCATCTATGGAAATAATTGCATTAAAATCACCAATAACAAGCCAAGGCATTTGTTCCATTTCTGACCATAAATATCTTCTCTGAGAAGCTTTAACATGAGCATGGACACCAGAGATAAGAACACCACCAATTTCCACTGTAATCATTTGACTAGATAAAGAAATTACTATTAGAGCAGATAAATTTTGATTCCAAAATAACCAAATATTACCTTTTTTATTTGACATAGAGTTATGAATAACCATACTTTGCATACCAGGTAAATTTAGATTTTTACAAAAGGAAGGAGTACAACTTACTTTAGGTTAAGCAATCCACACTACAAAAGGGTTGAATTGATGAATGAGAGACTTTAACTTATCCTGGGACCTAGCTCTCCTTAGGCCCCTTAGGTTCCAATATATGACTCTCATTGTTTGGTTTGGAGGCTTTTGGTGCCACCTTTCCCTGGATTTTTCGTAAAGTTATACTTGACAGGATTCTGAACATTAACTGAACCTTGATTAGATGATTGTGACTGATTATTCTTTGATCTAGAAATCAAGTTCTCCTGCACTGAATTACTTGTATAAGTATTTGAGGATGGCTTTTGGATGACTCTGAACCATGAAGTATTTGGTACTTCCTTCTCTGAGACTGAACCATCTTGCCCATTAATGTATTTGACAACACTCTTATCTTCCAAATTTTCATTAACTATTTCCAAGATTTTAGTAGGATTAATACCTTCCATATTAACAATACTTTTAACTATATTTTCATCTTCCTGTTGTAGAGAACCAAACATCCCAGGTGTTACTTTAATAGAGTCTTGTGCCTTAGAAACTGAACTATATTCTTGAGATATTTGTGTAACTTGTGTTTCACAGAAACCACCTACACTGTGTAATGGAGAATTTTTATTGCAAATATAAAAACCACCTACCCTGTGCACTGGTAAGCTGGCTTCACTAGACTTAAATTCTTTACCATAAGGAGTCAAATGTGCAGTAGTTTTTGGTGTATTCTTATCTTCATAACCATTCTTGGCTTTACATTCACACAGAAGATGCCCTACTATCTTACAGTTATCACAAAAATTTGGTGGCTTAATCAATATAACATTCTGCATAAAACCCCCAAATTTAGACTTGATCCATATTTTGCTAGGAACTTTTTTTTTGCAAGATCGACATTTATCAACATTCTAGCATAATATCCATTTTCATAATTAAGAGTAGATTCATCAATCTTCACTGGCTCACCCAAAGCCCTTCCAATAGTAAACAATGTTTTCTCATCCTAATATTCCAAACTCAAACCTGAAAAATGAACCCAGATCATAGGAGAAGAGGTTCGGAAATATTCTGGTCGAAAATTTGGTATCCATTGTCTAATCCATAAAACTTGATCAAACACTTCCCATTTACCAATTTTAATCATATTTTGATCTTTCTCATTATCCAGTTTAATAGTGAAAAAACCCTTACCCATTGGAATTATTTTGCATTGCCCAACCAATTTCCATTGACTTTTAAGGTTGACAACACTACACCATTTTTCGGGATTAGCAACGGCTGCGTGCAGTTGCAAAAGGGACTTGCAACAGCAGCCAGCCGTTGCGAAACGTGGCGTTGCATTTATTTTTCAACAGCTCTTAAGCCATTGCTAAAAAATTTTCGCAACGGTTTTCGGTTCAGCCAACTGTTTTTTTCTGGACTTTGCAACGGTTTCGGCCGTTGCGAACAGGTTTAGCAACAGCTGGCTGTTGTTGCTATATTGTTGTCGCAACAGCTTTTAGCAGTTGCGAAATGGACAATTCGCAACTTCTCTATGGCAGTTGCGAAATTTAAAACCAAAAAAACTTAAAACGGCTAATCTTAGCCAGACCCGGTTTTATATTCTGGTTCTAAATTTAGTAACAGTTTTTGGCCGTTGCTAATTTTTTGCAACATAAAAAAAAGTCAAGTCAATTTGTCGTTGACCTAGTCAAGAGTTCCCTGCAACACATTCAGGCCAAATCCAGACCAAATACTACTGAGAGACACATTGAGTGCGCACTGAACAACAAAGTCTTCCATTTGAACAATATATTCAGGCCAATAACATATAATCAATACCCAATGAAGTTTAGTTTCTAAATTCTGGCCAAATACCAATGAGAGACGCATTGAATGCACACTGAACAATAAGGTCTTCCATTTGAACAAATATATTCAGGCCAATAACATACAATCAATACCCAATGAAGTTCAGTTTCTAAATAATGAGAAAATGATAACTTTCAAAAGACATTCTTAGGTTTCTGAAGAATGATATGAACAACCAAAAGACAAAAAATTTCAATATATTTCTCAAGTTCAGTTATGAGTTCACATATGAGTTAAAATTCTATAGAATGACAGAGATGATATAAGTTAGCATACATAGGTTCTAATTTTATGTTTTCAGTATAATAGATACCTGTCAGCAGGGAGTATGAATAGAATCACTCTATTGCATTATTGGTTATGCATCAAAAGAGTATTTATTTAAGAGTGCTGCATTATCACCATCTTTTGAGCACATCTTGTTCTACAAGACCTATGAGAAATATCTCTAAAGTGCTAGGAAGCTCGTAATATAATACCCTGTATATAAAGAGATGATATTATTAAACAAGAGAATGAATATAAATGATTGGTGATTCGCAAGGGGCCCAGGATTATAGACTGAAGCCGACAGTAAAGCATGCAATGATATTCTGCAACTATACATAAGACAATTGTGGGAAAGAATACAACCCGTAAAGACCCATAAATGAGCTTTGAAATTGTGAATACAAACTAGATTGATGTAAGGAACATCAAGTCAACAAGCAGTAACATCAGGTTTTGTTTGGGTGAAGACAATAATCTTCCCTTCTTTTTCATGTTCCTGCAAATCACGTACAACCCATCAGACAACAAATGAGTTGATATAAATAAAGCATATCAAACCAATCAGACAAATTAAAGATCACGAACTAACTTTCAAAAACACGGAACAAAAGAACAACATCCACATTAGTCCATAACATAGTGTTAGAAGTACTAACCAAATCTTATAAGATTAAATGAGGCGACATTCGAACAATATTTATAACTGTAAGTTTAGCCGTGCTTATGAAAAATTTAACAGTTCGCTGATCTACTGAACTTACAAGAATAATGAAGTCGTTATGCTGCATATATTCACGGCCTATCCCTCTATCCAAGGTATCTCCACATTCGCACTGAAAATCATTGATTCAATAAAACCAAGTTATGAGGAGATATGAAGCTATAGCCAGAAGTTTAATTCAGTACGCAAAGAATGTAACCTTCTTCAATAAAAAATCTTATGATGATGCCCTTGCCCTCTTCCATTCTTTTTAAAGCTGCACCAGCATAAATTGTGTTCAATACTTATATAAGTTGTAACAAGAAATAAAATATAAGAAGTGTTTGCATACATGCTCATAGCACCTAATAACATTCATGAATTATTTAATATTACCATCGAGTTCTTTCCTGCCTGAAAATCTTACGTTAAAATGACATTTCCAAAAGTCGTGCATGCTCAGGTGGTGACATAGGGTAAGGTTTTCATATTGGCAAAAGGATACTTAGGCATAATCAGTATATTAGAAAAACACAGAGGTGCAGTATCCTACCAGTTGGTATCCAAGCTTTACGAATTGCATTCAAATTGTTGTCTGACCAAACCTTGTAAGTATTCACTGTAATAGCTACCCAATATTTTCTTAGGTAAGCACCAGTTTTGGAAAACAAGTTTATGAAACAATAAGATTCCATCCCATTACCACCTACTTACCAATATTTTCTTAGGTAAGCACCAGTTTTCAGATCACACACAACAGCAGCACCAGTTCGCATTTCATATCATTTCAGTTGCAGCAACATTCTCACCACTGCATTCTTTAGCTCAACTTAGTTCAAGTCACACTCTTAGCAGTTCTAACCCCATTCCACCAATACCAGCACCATCTTCTATACAACCTCGGGCCTAATTCCATTAATGCATCATATGCAACTCAAGCAAGCCATCTAACCTACACTTCAAAGACACAGCACAACCAACACTAGTATCATCATCTCTTTCTTCCCCTGACCTAATACCACTATGACCACCAAAAACTGTCGTTTTAATACATGTCTTCTCTATTTTCCTTAGCAGCAACTGAATCCAAATTTGCAACCATTCAATCTCAAATTAACAACCACTGCACCACAACACTAGCACCTGCTTCTTCAGTTCTATTGAAATCAACAACTGCAATATCACCAATACCATTTCCCTGGCAACTCACCTCATTATAAGTCATCACCACCAGATCCACATCCATGTATTTAACCTGTTCATCACCATCATCTTCTTATCTAACATAAGCTCCATCTCAACTCCGGCTAGAGTTCAATACCACCACTGCTTTATAAGCATTCACCATTCAGTTGAGAGTCTTCTTAGAATTCCATCTGCACCATATGTTCACCTTTTATAGCAACAACATGCAACACATTATCAACAATTCCTTGTTAGTTCAAACACTTACTTTTCTGCAGCAACAACCACCACTACTAGACATTACATCATCACCTGAAACTCAACAACTACTAGTCTCAGTCCATGACCAACTGCAGCTGCATCAATTGATCACCAGAACCAATAATAACTCAGCACAAACAAATTACAGCTGCATCCCTATCATAACATTCATCTAACCCTATAATTTCACTGAATTCAACTCACCGGCAAGCATCCACTGTCTTCTTCTCATCTCAGTTATCCATCCTTCTTCAGTTCACTTTTCCTGGATGAAACAACAACATCAACACATGTTCTCAGCTGATAACCAAGCACTTATTAAAACACTCAACAATAAACCTAGCCCACCTCAAACTTCTTCCCTATAAAACATGAATTCACCACAAACCCATAATACCAGCTTGATTCTTCCTCCTTATCTCACCAGATTCAAACTTGTTTCCTCAATTTCTATCTAACCATTCCAACACAAACCCATATTAAACATCAACAACAACATCATGTTCTAAAATTTACACACATCACATAAAAAAAAAACTCCAAACCCAAAATTGAACCTTAATCAAAATTCAAAACCAAAACAAACCCACAACTCAAATCAAAATCAATACATAAAAAATATAAACCAATCGTCAGATTCATTAAAAATGCCAAAAAAATAAATAATCATGAACAACCTAATCAATCCTCAGATTTCGCTGAATCTAACACAAATTAAAACCAATAACATAAAATTCCAAGAATAAGTAAACATGATTTCATGGCGAATTACCTAAAACAATTAGAAATTGGAACATCATGATCTTCATCACGAATATCCCAAAATAATTGCAAACCCTAACTTCAAAATTGCAAACCCTAACTTTTCCTGTAGAAAATCAAGCACGAGGAATATTTAAGAGAAAATAGTGGTGGGTTTTCAAGAGAAGGATTGAAGAACAATATAATCAGGAAAAAGATTTCTCTAGGTTTAATGGTGGTAGGTTTTCAAGAGAAAGATTGAAGAAAAATGGGTTTCAGAGAAATTGTAAAGAAATTGGTTTATGTTTAGTGGTTTGCTCATGGTGGTAGTGATAGCAGAAGTGAGAGTCATGAATTGTTTTTTTTTTTTTGAAGCAGAGACTGAAATAGAGTGAAGGTGAGGGAGAACGAGAAAGATAGACGAGAGTGATAGAGGCGCAGTGTTATCTTCTTTCAGATAAATATAGGGTTGAGGTGAGATATTTGATCAAACCGTCCAAATATTTTAGAGCAAATCTTAACCGTAGAAAATAGTATTGCCATCCACTCAAACTCGTCACACATGTGGAAATCTAGTGTTACCTTGCACCCAAGCAGGAAGCACATGTGGAATGCTCAGCCGTTGCGAATTGCAACACGGCTCAAAATTTTGCAACTGCTGAGTGCAGTTACAAATTTCGCAACTGCAGCAAGCAGTTGCTAATATTTGAGCAGTTGCGAATTTAGTTGTGAATTCGCAACTGCATAAGAGCTGTTGCAAAATTCTGTTACTAATCTGAAAAAATGGTGTAGTGCAACTGCATCTGCAAATTTAATACGAGATAGATCTAGTCGACCTATAAGAGAGAATTTCCAAGCAACACAATGATCCTCAGTCTCGGAGACTAGATCAATCGATGGAGCTTCTTCATAGGAATTTTCTACATCCACAACTGAATCCATTATCAGATTTGAAATAGAACTAATGAAATACAAATAATTATTACCAATGGAAACTAACAACACAAATCATTAGAATCACCTGAAGTTTTTCACTTGAATTAATTCTTTTGTGATGCTGAATTAGAGAAGATCTAAGAATTTTTCTTACTGAGTTGATCGTCGATCCTCCAATATTCTTTTATGACTACGATTAAGGCAAGTAGTGATTGGGTTATCACCATAATTAGTCCAAGTGACTCAAATGAACTAGTTAGAGAGTTGTTCAATTGATATGAGATGTCATGTACTACACAAGACACGATTGAAGCAAAAACGATGTGATTCACTCGAATCGATTCATGAATTATAAAGCCACGGTTTGCAATAGCATTCCTTAGTTTATTAAGATAAGTTCACAAACATCGTTTTTAGACATAACCACTCAAGTTAACTGGTTGGAGTACACAAACTCCGACAGAAATTCTCGGGTTCGAGAACTTCTGTCAGTTTGCAGACTGAGTTCGCAGACTGAAACCGAGCTACAACTCCAGCAGAAATTCTCGGGTTCGAGAACTACGCAGGTTCGCAGACTGAGTTCACGGACTGAGTTGGCTGCTCAAGTTCCGGTTTCACTTGATCAACAAAGTTCGCAAACTTCGGTTCAAGTGCTAAGGATTTATACATATATGTGTTACCACAACAATGTTTATATCCCCCAATGGTTATATTGTCTAAAATCTCATTTCAATCATTGAAACATTCTCAAAGGGCGTTATATAGTTGTTATTCACAAACTATTTTTCGTCAGTGCGATTTCCAAAATGATTGAAACGTAACATGACTTTCATCACTAGGTAAAGATGAACTTGGCTAAAGTGAAAGCTTTACTAACACATATTTCGAGAAATAGATAAGCGAGATATACTCAGCTCAAAATATCACATGTGTATATTCTTAATCTATATAGTAATACGACTTTTGTCTCAAGATAGGAGATAGACTAGATAAACTTTTGAGTGATAGATAAGTTCAAGTCTCCACATACCTTTTAGTCAATGAAGATCCACTAGTTCCTTAAGTAGTCCTTCATATAGTATGAATATTGCCATGGAGTTCTTGAGCTCAACTACACTTTCTATCCTAGTCCGAGACCTTAGCTATAATATACTAGAAATCAAGACTTTATAGTTTTGATTACTAACATTGAAAAACATGATTGAGATAGTAATGCATGCGATGCAATTGTCTAACATAATGCAAAATGATCTTCATAAACCAGGTCATGCTTCCAACAGTCGCCGAAAATATTTTAAGTATAACTATTTCTAGAGCATAGCTCAGTTGAACCCACCAAGCGTTGGTTTGTCAAGTTTGGTTATCATATTTTAGTGAATCAAAACTCAATTAAAGAGTCGCTTAATTATGTATTAGAGACAACTTCGTATAGGTTAGGATAAAAAGATTAGGATTATGAGACATACGAGTATTACTCGAAGACTTAAAGAATGTGAATAAGTAAAGAAATACATCGACGACATCACCCTTCCTCTTGAGGTTAGTAATATTTTGACATGAATGGTTTCATTCCTAACATATCTTTCAAGTCGTGCTATATTGAAAAAATAAGTGCGAAGCTGTGAATGATTATACTCTAGTAGACATAGTATTAAAGAATTAGAATACGAAGTATAACTCTTATCTTTTGAACTTCATATATAAGACATTGACATAATCGTATGAATGTTATTGTGATTATGTGTATGGGTGAAGATTTCGTCCTATGAAACAATGTTTACATTCGTTTAAGGGAAGTACATTCATGAACTTGTTTTATGAATCGAAAGGGAAATCGCTAGGCTTATTGGTATTTTTATTAATTGCATATCTTTGGATTACCAATATGTGTGAGTTAGTAGAACCGATCATAATTTGTTATATATCTTGGTAAAACTAGTCACAATGCCTGACTTATGTATTGATATGACTTTTATTAGTGCAACTAATCCTAAGTAATCACCTAAGATGGTATGATCGATATTTGTAATTGGTGTGACCGATCCTAGTAATTGGTGTAACCGATCCTAGTAATTTGTGTAACCGATCCTAGTAATTAGTGTGACCGATCACAAAAGAATGTGCAATTGATCCTTGTAATTGGCGTAACCGGTCCTGGTAGTTGGTGTAACTGATCCTGGTAAATGGTGTAACCGATCACAAGTAATACCATGAGAATATGGTAACCCGTCCTGGTAATTAATGTAACCGATCCTGGTAACTGATGTAACCGATCCCGGGTGTGTTTGGTAGAAACGTAAACCCATAATTAGTGTTTGATATTTGATCAATCACATAGTTCTTGGAAATAAGATGAACCAGTTCTAAACTTGTTTGGAAGTGTGGTATAATCGGTTCCAATATTATAAATATGAAAAAGGATTTACAAAGAAATAAGATGTCGACATACTTTGAACATGTTCAATAACTCTTATCCTTTATTGTTCAAAGATATTCCTTAATAACTCAAATATATCACTGGCCGAAATAAGTTGAGAATCTTTTAATTAAGGTTGTTAATTTTATATGCTTTTAATTACCAGCAATTAAAATGCGTATCTCTGGAAAATAAAAATTGGTAATGTGGATTTACTAATTGGAGATTTTCTAGTAGGATTTCGGTTAATTTTGGATAGAGCATTTCCAGGAATTATGAAAACCGATTTTGGAAATATTTATATCTTAAGAATATTTCGGTTTTGTAAATTCCTTGTTTTTCAAACTTCCTTGGTCTATAAATACCAGAGTTTTCACTTCGAGCAAACTATCCTAAGAGCCAGCAAAATTACCTTATTGTTTTGTTACTGGGGATCCATCTACTCGGGGAGGAAAGTACCCTAATTAGGCGAAATCTCTTACGACCGCTCATTTAAAGACTTTTGTAGGATCAAGAAGCTCTATGATTACCGTTGGTGGGAAACTAGATAATTGTAGTATTATTAGTTTTCGATTTGATTTGATTTACTAACGGTTGTTGAACTTTGATTGCACCTAGTTTGTTTATTCTTGAGAATCTTCACTTCTAATATAAGATTCACTCAAACTAGATCGAAGTGTCGATGAGATCTTTAGAACTGTTTGTAGATCTAAATATGTCTTGTGATAATCCATTGTTAACAGACTCCGTTCTGTGCGTGATTGATCACAAGAGATTCAAGTTGTGGTGTGCAGGCTTTTATTGAAGATCTAAGAAGATTTGAAAACAAAAAAGATTTCTTATTGGTTTCATAATCTTTGGTATGCAATAAACTTGATCGGACGGGATCCAAATATAATCAGTTTATCTTGATAGACTTGATTGATTAGTTGCGTAGACCAGCATCAGTATTTAGTATCTTGGTAGATCCTATTATTGATTGCAAAATCTAAATACAATTACTTAGGTAGTTGTTGGATAGGTAGATCTAAACCCGACAAAGGAGTTTATTGGATTAAACAGAAGAGCCTTTGTCTAACTCATATCACTTTGTTTGAAGAGTGTTGTTACAGAACATATCTGTTGTTCCTATACTGTTTGTAATACGAACCAAAGGAATTATTCCAGTGCGTGCACTTATTGAATGTCAGAAGCGCAGGGATAATGAAGAAACAAGGTGAATTATAGGTTTAGTTGCCTGGTCTCAACTATACGAAGTTGGTGTGATTTTGTATAGCGGATTAATTTTAAGAGTATTCAATTCTGGACTAGGTCATGGGATTTTTATGCATTTGCGGTTTCCTCGTTAACAAAACCTTGATGTGTCTTTTACTTTTTTATTTCCGCAATTATAATTAGAAGTAAAATACACAAACATTAACTTTGTATTAATTGATAGTAATCATATAGAGTTTGGTTAGGTCCGAACCTATTATCAAGTAATCACACTTTGATTGTTGTAATGTCCCGATCTCATATCCATATACGATCACATAAAGTGTGAATACCGATTAGTATTGTCTCGACTCAGTCCATAGACAATTACTTTTGGTAAGAGGACTTATAGGTGGAAAAGTTTTAGATTTAGGTATATTTGGGTACCCTCGTCTTTTCAATTGGCATTTGAGCAGGCAAACACGGAAAGATCTAACTATCCGTGTTTGGTGCTATCCAACCTATAAGAATTAAATCGATGGATGATTTAGTTAACGTAAATCAAGATGAGAGATCATCTCTTGAGAGTGGCATCTTTTGTGAATCTACTGAACCATCTCATCCTTATAATATAGATTCTGATGAGTGGAAAACTTGTCTTGAAAAAAAACTTGATGAAATTTCTGAAGATGGTGACCCAGAAATCGATCAAGATGTTGAAGAAGATATGTCTGAATTTTCCTTATTACTAAGTGTTGTCTCTACAAAAAGACTAAATGCCTCAGATGTAATTGGTCTCCTTGCTCCTATTTGCAGAGAAAATTGTAACTAAGAAAAATATTTTCTGGATATCAAAATACTAGTTATCTTCTCAAAGACTGCAAAGAAAGCCTGAACTCAAAAATACTTGAGTTTGAGAATCTTAGCAGGAATCATTACTTGTTGAATAAGAAACTTGTTGAAACTTAAGAAGAAATTAATTCTCAACATCTAATGAGTGAGGAACATAATGAGTCAGTTTCTTTGAAGGAAAATTCTCTTGAGGACAAACTAGCCAATACTCGTGAAAAAATCAAGTCCTTAGAAGAAGAAGTGGCGAGGTTAAGAAGACTCAATGATAGCATAATCAATTTGTCTTCCATGTTGGAGGCAGAAAGAAATCATGGAGATAAACACGGATTAGGATATGATGGAATCTATTCTTCTTCAATCAACAAATAAGTTCATAAAGGCAGTATGCCCTTCCATTTCATAAGATCTACCTAAACTTATTGATTCTCTTGATTCCCCTAAGAGCTCAAGTGAGGTTCCAGCAAAAGACATACCTAAAAAAATTCATCATAAGGACAAGACAACTCGAAAAGGTAAGACTAAAAACTCGAAAAGGTAAGACTAAAACTTTTATTCCTTTCAATAAGCATTGTTATTATTGCAGAGATAAAGGTCATGTACAAAAGAATTGTAAAATTCGAAAGATGCAAGATTCTTTATCCTTTGTTTCAAGAGAACTGAGTAAAATTACTCCTAGAAAACCTTCAAATCACAGGTGTCTTACTCAGAGACAAAATAATTATTCACATGATTCAAATTCTTATCCGAAAAGAAACAATGATTTAAAGGCTAATACCTTTGTCAACATGAATATAAGATCTGATGCTTCCACTTGGAAAAATGCAATGTTGTAAGAGATGGAGAATTTTCATTCAAAATTTAGTTACTTGTGGATACCCAAGTCAGGAGTGAAATAAAAAAGGATTTCATCTAAAACAAGGTCTAAGAAAAACAATTCTTTTGTAATCTTAAATAAAAATGACTATGAATTTTAGACTCAAGAATGATCTAAGAACATCCAGTAATATCGATACACTTGTATCCTTCAATAATCTGCTACAAAGAAGAAAAAGGAAAAAGAATTTTCTTAAACATCAAGATAGATCTTGCTCCAAAAAACAATAGTGAGCCATCAAGTGTTCATTTCAACGACTAATCCGAAATCTCCCAAACTCGTGTCTCATTTGAATAAATGGGAAGTTCTTAAAAGAACATTGAAATTATGGAAAGTATAAAATTGTACTTGATCTATCTGGACCATGAATAACCTATCTTTAAAGTTTGGAATTATATTATAAATTAAGAGAATACTCTTGTATTAGGAATGTTCATGATAAAATTGTTAAAAAAAAAGGGAAAAATTGTTTTTGAATCGGTTTCTGAATGTGCATAGTATTATACAAAGAATACATGTTTAGGTATTCTGAAAAAGCGGGGTCTAACAACCTCACCTAATATTTTAATTTACAATCTATATGGACTAACTCCAATATACTTTTAAGAAAATCAACCAGACAGTCAGACTCAATCTTAATAAAAAATATATCAAAGAGTTATATCTCAATTTTTCGATTCAATCCCAACCCAAACAAATAGAAATATGTGAGTCTGATTGAATAAACGAGAGGTAAACTTGAACGGTACCAAAGACCAATGTTCAAGGATCAATCAATTTCAATTAACAACCAAAGGTTGAATTTACCAATTGATCGATTCAACGCACAACCTATGATATTTCAATTAAATAACAAAATATAATGCGGAAAAGAAATAACACAAACACCAGAAGTTTTGTTAACGAGGAAACCGTAAATGCAGAAAAACCCCAGGACCTAGTCCAGATTGAACTCCACACTGTATTAAGCCGCTACAGACACTAGCCTACTACAAACTAACTTCGTTATGGACTGTAGTTGAACCCTAATCAATCTCTTACTGATTCAAGGTATAGTTGCACTCCTTATGTCTCTGATCCCTACAGGATACTACACACTTGATTCCCTTAAATGAACTCAGCCACAACTAAGAGTTGCTACGACCCAAGGTCGAAGACTTTAATAAACAAATTTGTATCACACAGAAAAATATACAAGAATACATAAATTTGTCTCCCATAGAAATACCTACGAGTTTTGTTTCATCATTTGATAAATCAAGCGGTGAACAAAAACCAACCGATAACCTGGACTTATATTCCCGAAGAACAACCTAGAATTATCAATCAACTCACAAAATATTAATCGACTAGCGAAACAAGATATTGCAGAATCACAAACGATGAGACGAAGATGTTTGTGACTACGTTTCTACCTTGCCTATCGGAGAAGTTAATCTCAATCCAACCTTACGATTGCACTCAATCACGATAGAAACAACAATATCAGATCATGCAACTATAAGAAAATAGTTGGGTCTGGCTTCACAATCCCAATGAAGTATTTAAGTCGTTAACCTAAAGGGTCTCGGTAGAAACCTAAGGTTAAAGGTGAATCAACTCTAGCTTATACAACTAGTATCACACATGAGGTGTGGGGATTAGGTTTCCCAGTTGCTAGAGTTTTCCTTTATATAGTCTCCCAATCAGGGTTTGCAATCTAAGTTACCTTGGTAACAAAGCATTCAATATTCACCGTTAGATAAAACCTGATTAGATTCAAGCTAATATCTTTCAACGGTTAGATCGAACTTAGCTTGTTATGCACAATGAAATATACGTCATTTAGGTTTGAATAACCGTATCTAAACGTGTACACTTAGTTAGTTCAACAGTAGTTAACCAATGGTTAGCCAAATTTCATATCAAACTTATTCACCTTCACCATAACTAGTTCAAATGACTCAAAAGAACTAGTTCGAGAGTTGTTCAATTGCTTAGATCTTATAGAAGTATATAAGACACAATCGAAGCAAAATCGGTTTTGATTCACTCGAATGGATTCATGAACATTATAACCATGGTTTGCAAATTGCATTCCTTAATATATGGATGTTTTAGTTCATGAACAAAACCAATTTTAGAAAGTAACACACTTAAGTATGCATACGGGTATGCGTAGTTAAGGAACCGGATTTGAGTTTGTTTTGGTTTCCAAACTCATCAGAAATTCACGGACGTGAATTTTCTGCCAGTATGCATATGGGTACGCATACTTAGGTAACCAGATTGAGTTGGTTTTGATTTTCAAACTCAGCAAAAATTCACAGTCATGAGTACACATACTTACCCAGTCTCCATCAACCATTTAGTACACACACAAGTATGCATACATTTGGTTCCCGGTTTTGGACTTATACACTAATGCGTGAACACATTATATGCTTATATCCAAAGATGGTTACATGTTCTAAACTCTTTATTTCAATCATTGAAATATTCTTAGAGGATGTTGAATAGAGGTTATTCACACACTATTTTCATCAAAGAAATTTTCAAGATATTGAAATAATCAACATGACTTTCGTCACTTCAAAAGATTAACTTGGCCAAAGAAAAAGCTTACCAACACATATTTCGAGAAATAGATAAGCGAGATAAACTCGGCTCGAAATAGCAAATGTGCATAATCAAAGTCTATATAGCAATACGACTTTTGTCTCAAGATAAGAGATATAGTAGATAGACTTTTGAGTGATAGATAAGTTCAAGTCTCCATATACCTTTTTGTCGATGAAGATCCACCAGTTCCTTGAGTAGTTCTTCGTATTTGCATGATGAACTCCGTGGAGTATAGAGCTCAACTACACTTTCTATCCTAGTCAGAGACTTAGCTATAAGTAGACTAGAAATCAAGACTTATAGTTTTGGAAACTAAACTTGACAACAAGCTTGAGATAGCAACGCTTGTGAGTTCGACTGAGCAATTCTCTAACAATCTCCCTCTTTGTCAATTTTAGTGACAAAACTATCAATACATATGGAATACAAAATAAATAAACTTTGAAGCTTCTCTTCCACATGAATGATCACCTTGGTTCTTCAATATTATTCAAAATCTTCGTCACTTCCAAGTACTCCAATGATTCCAAAGATATTTAAATCATCATTACCGTTGTTGAAGATCCGTAGCCACAACAATGAGAAAACAAAAGCTCCCAATCATTGTTACACAGTGTCATAGTATTATTACACAGCATCAACAAAAGCTCCCAATCATTGTTACACAATGTCATAGTATTATGACACAACATCAAAGTTCAATTGTATCACAACTTTGACAACAATACTATGGTGGTGTGTATCACTCCTCCTTAGTCAATACTTCATCTCACATGAAAACCTGTGACAGACCGAAAAATTACACATTTTGCTCATTTCCCCGCAGGCCGTAACTTCCCCGATGTGCCACTCTGATGAAGCTACGATCCAGGCCTTTAAGCTAGGCAAATGCACTTTCAATTGCCCTTGCAAGCATGCTGGTGGAGCATGACGCTGCTAAGTTAGCTTCCACACCGTTCCAACTTACCCTTATTCCACAAATGGTTTATATTAAGAGGAGTCCATTTTGATGGGAAACGACCCAAAGATCAAGACATGTTGATCTATTGATCCACATGGTCACCAGAATTTAGCCAAATTCCATTGTTTAGGGCCTAAAAAGGCCGTTTTTGCCGTATTGATGAAGTTTTAGCTTTCTTAAGAAACCCTTTGCGGAACAAGGGTAAGTTGGAATTATGTGGAAGCTTAAATAGATGCATCATGCTCCACGAGCATGCTTACAAGGGCAAATAAACGTGTATTTTCCTAGCTTTAAGGATCGGATCGTAGCTTCATCATGGCGCATCGGAGAAGTTACGGCCTGTGGGGCAACGCGCTAAAGGCGTAATTTTCCGGTCCATCACAAAACCACTCCCCCTTACATAATGATCCGAAAACCATATATATTTGTAGTGTCAACTACACATTAATTCTTCCCCTTTTTGTCAATAAAATTTCCAAAGGTACGAAAATTAGTGGGATCCTAATTAAATTTCCGTAGAGACACTTCATGACCAAAAGAAACCACATATCAAACTTTTAGATGCAATCATATAGCCGAAACTAAATGTATTCATCAAGGAGTTTATAAAGATACAAGATAACCCCTATAATATTCCACGGACGCACTCCCCACAAAGATTTGGAAATTAAGCACAAGTTCAATTAAGTACTTTCCCCCATAAAATGTCATTCCCGAAAGAACAATAAGAGTGACCTTACTTTCACAAGAAAAGAAGGATTTCTTTGGACATTAACAAATCACATAAAAATATGAATTTGTATCCAAAATAATCAATTGAATTAACCACGAGTGAACCCATGATTAATTCAACTGGAATACTCAACCAAATTAACCACAAGAGAACCCATGATTAATCTAATTGAAAAATGCTCAACATAATAAAACTTACTGAGCCGCACAGTATACACATAAAAATATGGATCATGGAAGATCAATACTGCGGAATAAACAAATATTCATTCTATATTCCATCACTATTTTCACAATTACATATAATAGACTTAATCTTTGTAAACAAAAGATCATCATTTCTTCCATCAATATTTGCATAATGGCATAAAAGGCTTATCTTTTATTTGTCAAAAGTTCATTCACTCTTTTATTAATACATGCATATCGACATATGAAAGACTTAACTTTTGACCATGTATGGGACAATCATAGTTCGCGGACGCAAACCCACATATCCCATAACAAATTGCAATATACAATACCATAAAGGTTAATACTGCAAAATCATCTTCCAAACCAACTTTAGAATTTAAATAAATAAATCTAAAAACATTGAAGATGAAAACGTTGGACATAGCTATGTGTAATCACAATAATGACTATTCCAAATCCTAGTTATCCTTCTTTAAAACATAAGAATAAATTCTCATAAGAAGTTTTCCTGGATAAAATAAGAATCAAGTTTCTTTGATAACATCATACCTTTGAAAGGGTCCATCATAAAAGGTGTCACTGATATCCTTGATTCTTTTGATTGTAGAGACCCCATGTTAATGAGTGAGAACATTAAATTTTCGATCAACAATGTGGGAAAGATTCCTAGCCTTGACACAGTCCATGATTAGCTTCTTCTAATTCCTGATCGAGGTGTTTTGATTATCAAGAATTTTGGCTTGTCCATCAATAAGATGATTTATTTGCAGTTGAAGATTTGCAAACTTGACCTTAGTGTCATTCTTAAAAAGAATTAAATCCTTGACAGATTCTCTAATCCAGGAGTTGTACTTTTTCCTTTCCATCATCCTTTACAGGATAAGTTCTTGAACATAATCGTATCCTTTAGAGTCTTCTTCCATCTCAAGATTCACAACTTCTTGAGATCTTGAGGATTTTTCCATACTTTTTATTATTAGGAAAGGCAAAACAATATAAGATATACATGTTTTCAAATAAGGGAGTGACACCCTTGTTGTGGAAACCCTAAACTCCCAAGAGAGACCCGAACGTTCATGGACTGGTTGAAAATAACAGAACAGAAGGGATTCAACAAGAATAAAATACCTATATTTTCATATATCCCACATCATCATGACTCAATAATTAAAAAGTTAATCAGAGTATATGAGTGAGATACATAGCAACAAGGAGTAAAGTGACTCTACTTTCACATAAAAAAAACAGAATAGTCAAACACAATACAAATGGTAAACTACGGTATACTTGAGTATCTCTCAAAAGTCGTTCTTGCACCTCTCAATTTAGATACAAGAATAAACAGGCATACGATTACGCAGTCAAGTGGGATGTAATCCCACTATGAGTATTGAGAGATGAGTCGTAACTTCCATATGAGGGTTTGAACCTGGTATTCCTTACCTTCCTTCGGTTATTTTTTATTTCATAAGAATTCAATATAACCATGTCAGGTGACCTATCAGAAATATTTTTTTGAGGATTAAGCCTAGGACCTCTGGAAATTGGTTTTAGAAAATTAGAAGAAACATGTCTCCACCATCTAGGCTTAGACTTACCAGACTTATTCTCATAAATACCGGGAATGTGTTTTTTTGTGGTGTAAGAATTTGCACCATTCGGAGGAACACGATTCCAGTGGGGATTTCAAGATGAGTGACCATTGAAATCCATCTTATGAAAATACTATTTTTCTGCAGGGATGAAAACCATTGTAGTGGTCATTAGAGAGTTTACTCTGTCAACAATGGAGATATTTATATTTTGAAGATCATAAATCTGTTTCTTTCTAGCAAAACAATGATGAACATAGTGATTCATTTTCCCACATAAGGAACAAGTTTGTGGAAGAGAAATATTGGAAGGAACTTGTTTTGACTTCACATCCCTATTAGAAGCTTGCAAGTTATGAAAACATTTCTTGGCAGGAGCTTCCTTCAGGGAATATTTCTTCATGTACTGTAACTCTGTCTGAGAATTGGTGATCAGTACAGAGGAATTTCTTATTAAAACAGAGTTTTCCTTTTTCAAGGATTTGCACTATTCTTGGGCTAGAGTAAGGGAAGCACCAAGTTTCTATTTTTCAACACGAAGTCTGTTAAGATTAGATGAATACATCTCGATCAAACATTTTTCTCTAATTGAGTCTTCTTTGACAATATCCTCAAGAACGCTAATCTTTTCACGTTGTAGAGTAGTTTCTTGCATCAGTTTCTCGATATTGTTGTTAAAGAACTCAATGATACTACAGAGTTCTCGTTCTCGACCAAGATACTTTTCAAATTCATCTACAAGCTGAGCATGATTATGAAAATCAATAAACTCATTAGTTTTTTTTTGAGATTCTAGTGAGATCCATCTCAGCTTTTGACAAAGTGTCAAATGTCTCATTTGAGGAAAAGTTATCAGAGTCTGATAAAACAACCTTTCTACCTCGAGATTCGGAAGAATCAACTAAGGAGTTATCCTTTGAGGCAATCCCAAGACATTTGGCATAATAAAAAGCTTTAGATGACATTCTGATGTGCGTAACAAAAAGAGATGAACTTATTATCCACAGAGTCAGATCGCTACAAGCACATACTTATGAGGTCTTAAATGTGTTTGCCTGCTCTGATACAAATTGAAAAAGCGTGGGTCTAACAACCTCACCCAATATTTCATTTAGAAATCTGTATGGAATAACTTCAATATACTTTTAAGAGAATCAACTAGACAGTTAGACTCAATCTTAATAAAAAGTTGTTGATGGTGGTTTTTAGCTTAAGGTTAAATATGTAAAACCTTGCATCTGATGTGATGCCACTCTGTAAGTAAACGGAGCCACGAGTGTTAACCTCTCTACTGGCATATTTATTGAGCCACTCAATATACTTACATGAAATTTATCCAGACAGGCGCATGTAGCAACCATCCCAGATGTTCAGAAAATTTCGGCGCCTTGCGCCTAATATAAATTTCTTTGAATGCTTTATGTACTATGTTCCCAGGCTGAACCCTTAATGTTGATATGGCATGACAATTTATGTTCACTCGCAACAGAGTAGCACGAATTTCCAATTATCAAGGATAAGGTCTTTGCATAAGGTATTCAATCAGAAAGCATGATTCTCTCTGGAAATTAACTTAAAGAACTCTGTGTCAATACATAAGATTCAATCAATTACTTTTGCGCCTTGCGTAATATACCAGACCTTGCTTGTCAAAAGTAAGCCTAGGAAAACTAGGTAATTAATCCTCCATGGATTAGTAGGGGAAAAACCTTGCCCAAAACCAGAAAACAGGGAGCCGTAACAGCAAAGGGAGGCGTGGCCATGCCTTAAGCCAGCTGACGCCACTTTCTATTGACCAAGCCCCATCCTAAACCGGACACATTTCCCTTGACCAATCAAGTTGCTTTAAACTTGCCACACACACATAATTTTTGGCTGGTCCCATACTTTACGGCCCCATTTCCCATCGAACAATCGGCTTATTCTAAAGCACTAACACCAGAAGTGTAGCCGCACCCATGCTTGGCCGGCCCTCCCCTTCCTACCGACCAATCAGGTCAATTTAAATGTGCCACAAGCACTAGAGGTGTGGCAGCGCCTTATGTTTGGCCGCCCCCTTTTTCTTGACGAATCAAGTCGCTTTAAACTTGCCACCATACATTAAAGGCCAAACGCACCCTGCCGCACCACCATACTAACTGGCAAGCCAAATGCGCCCTGCCACAAACACACATCAAGCGGCATGCCAACATGCCACTCTGCCGCAGTAACATGCCAATGTGCCACAAATGGTGCCACCATGTGATAATCCGTTTTCCATTCGTGGTTAATGCCATAACGGACTCCAATTAGGATTTCATGATCGAAACAAGACTTTTTCTTTAGTAGCATTGGCCGAAACCCTAATTTTTGGTCATAGTCCACAACATGCCACTCTGCCGCAGTAACATGCCAATGTGCCACAAATGGCGCCACCACGTGCTAATCCGCTTTCCATTCGTGTCCAATGCCATAACGGACCCCAATTAGGATTTCATGATCGAAACAAGACTTTTGATTCAGTAGCATTGGACGAAACCCTAATTTTTGGTCATAGTCTACAACATGCCACGAGCCACTTTAGCCTTGGACACACTTCCAAGCCCTAACTTTGTCCACGGCGCCAAATCATAGCCTTGGACACGCCTCCAAGCCCTAACTTTGGCCACGGCGCCAAACCCTAGCCTTGGACACGCCGCCAAGCCCTAACTTTGGCCACGACGCCAAACCCTAGCCTTGGCCGTGCCTCCAAGCCCTAACTTTGGCCACGATGCCAAATCATAGCCTTGGCCACGCCGCCAAGCCCTAACTTTGGCCAAGGTGCCAAACTCTAGTCTTGGCCACGCCGTCAATCCCTAACTTTGGCCATGTCGCCTAATCATAGCCTTGGCCATGCCGCCAAGCCCTAACTTTGTCCACGACGCCAAACCCTAGCCTTGGCCACGACGCCAAACCCTAGACTTGGCCACGCTGCCAAACCCTAGCCTTGGCCACGCCACCAAACCCTAACTTTGGCCACAATGCCAAACCCTAGCCTTGGCCATGCCGCCATGCCCTAACTTTGGCCACTATGCCCAAATCCTAGTTTTGGCCATGCTACAACGCCTCAGGCGTGGCCACGCCACTGGCATACCGCTATGTCATGGCTACGCCAGGCGCCACTATGCCAATGACGCAACTTTGATATACAACAAGATGTGGCCATAATCAATGGTCATCCTTCCTCGTGAGATGCAATCTTAGCCATCCAAGTTCACAATCGAACTGACAGGCTTGTGGCAAGTTTCAGGCGACCAGCTGCCTAAATCTAGTAGCCATGGCTACCCCAGGCGTCACTTGCACCACCGTGCCACTGGCATGCACAAGCCATCCCAGCCATACCACATTGCGACTAGCGTACATCAAAACACCACTGCACCATTATCAGGCGCCAATAGAAGGTAGCCATAATCGACGGCTACCCTTCTTCACAAGATGTAATCTCGGCCGTCCGAGTTAGCTACCGAACTAATAGGCCTGTAGCAAGTTTTAGGCAACCATCCAAAACAAGCTTAATAGCATCACATGCTATTTTCCTACGGTAAGTCCCTTAACTTTGACTTGCCAAATGTAGCAAAGTGCTACATGTTTTCCACGAAAACACTCAAGAAATCAAACATGTCACAAACTTGGGGATGCTCATCAGGGTATTGGTATGGCGGTTTACAACGTGTGGCGTCGAATACGCCTGTTACAAGAAAGTTTCATGAAGCGGGACAATTAGTGGTGGTGAAAAATAACAGTGTAAACGAATTCATTTCCTTCATCATGGAAGCATAATATATGATGGTTACACGAATTCACTTCCTTCATCATGAAAGCATAATGTATGACGGTTACACGTTACTTTATTCTTCTACCACTCAATCGTTTCCACTTCCTACGAGACCAGGGTACTTTTAATATGACTTGTATAAATAGGCTTCACCTATTTCCACCAAAGAACAAGTTTTGGTCGGAGAACAATAAAATATCCAGAAATCACCTGGTAGCTTTCCATTCTGCTAGCCAGTTCTACTTTCTGTTACAAGTCATAAACAACCACCACCTTCAGAATCAACTATTATGGTCTCAATACTCTCTTCGCTTCTCTCCCTAAGACCAACCCTTCTCCTTCACTTTGTGACCGAAGCAAACCTGGAACGACCATTTCTTGGTTTAGGCCAGGATTGTATAGATTGATCTCTCAAATCAAAAGTACTCCCGTATAGTGCATTTTTTAGGTTCTAGACTCGTTTCTCATCCACACACAAAACTACAGAAACCGGCAGAAGCATTTTTCACCCATAAACAAAAAGTATATCAAAGAGTTATATCTCAATTTCTCTATTCAATCCTAACTCAAACAAATAGAAATATGCAAGTCTGATTGAATACAAGAGAAATAAACTTGAACGGTACCAAATACCAATGTTCAAGGATCAATCAACAACCAAAGGTTGGATTTACCAATTGATCGATTCAACGCACAACCTGTGATATTTCAATTATATAAAAAAATATAATGCGAAAAAGAAATAACACACACACCAGAAGTTTTGTTAACGAGGAAAACGCAAATGCAAAAAAAAACCCGGGACCTAGTCCAGATTGAACACCACACTGTATTAAACCGCTACAGACACTAGACTACTACAAACTAACTTCGGTCTTGACTGTAGTAGAACCCCAATCAATCTCACACCAATTCAAGGTACAGTTGCGCTCCTTACGTCTCTGATCCTAGTAGGATACTACACACTTGATTCCCTTAGCTAATCTCACCCATAACTAAGAGTTGATACGACCCAAAGTCGAAGACTTTAATAATCAAATTTGTATCACAGAAAAGTCTACAAGAATAGATAAATTTTTCTCTCATAGAAATACCTAAGAGTTTTGTTTCATAATTTGATAAATCAAAGTGAACAAGAACCAATCGATAACTCGGACTTATATTACCGAAAAACAGCCTAGAATTATCAACCACCTCACAATAATATTAATCGACTAGCGAAATAAGATATTATGCAATCACAAACGATGAGACGAAGATTTTTGTGACTACTTTTCTATCTTGCCTATCAGAGAATTTAATCTCAAGCCGATCTTACGATTGCACTCAATCACGATAGAAACAACAATATCAGATCACACAACTACAAAGAAAATAGTAGGGTCTGGCTTCACAATCCCAATGAAGTATTTAAGTCATTAACCTACAAGGTCTCGGTAGAAACCTAAGGTTGAAGGAGAATAGACTCTAGCTCATACAACTAGTATCACACGGGAGGAGTGGGGATTAGGTTTCCCATTTGCTAGAGTTCTCCTTAATATATTCTCCAAGTCAAGGTTTGCAATCTAAGTTACCTTGGTGACAAAGCATTCAATATTCACCGTTAGATGAAAACCTAATTAGATTCAAGCTAATATCTTTCAACCGTTAGATCGAACTTAGCTTGTTATGCACAATAAAATATACGTTATTTATGTTTGAGTAACCATACCTAAACGTGTACACTTAGTTGGTTCAATAGTAGTTAACAAATGGTTAGCCATATGAGCACTTTCATATCAACCTTATTCACCTTCACCATAACTAGTTCAAATGACTCAAAAGAACTAGTTCGAGAGTTGTTCAATTACTTAGATCTTATAGAAGTATAGAAGACACAATCTAAGCAAAATTGGTTTTGATTCACTCGAATCGATTCATGAACATTATAACCATGGTTTGCGAATTGCATTCCTTAATATATAAATATCTTAGTTCATGAACAAACCAATTTTAGAAAGTAACACACTTAAGTATGCGTACGGGTATGCGTAGTTAAGTAACCGGATTTGAGTTTGTTTTGGTTTCCAAATTCAGCAGAAATTCATGGATGTGAACTTTCCGCCAGTATGCATATGGGTACGCATACTTAGGTAACCGAATTGAGTTGGTTTTGATTTCCAAACTCAGCAAAAATTCACAGTCGTGAGTACGCATACTTACCCAGTCTCCATCAACTATTTAGTACACACACAAGTATGCATACATTTGGTTCCCGGTTTTGAACTTATACACTAATGCGCGAACACATTATATGATTATATCCAAAGATGGTTACATGTTCTAAACTCTTTATTTCAATCATTGAAATATTCTTAGAGGATGTTAAATAGAGGTTATTCACACACCATTTTTCATCAAAGGAATTTTTAAGATATTGAAATAATCAACATGAATTTTGTCACTTGTAAAGATGAACTTGGCCAAAGCGAAATCTTACCAACACATATTTCTAGAAATAGATAAGCGAGGTAAACTCGGCTCAAAATAGAAAATATGTATAATCGAAATCTATATAGCAATACAACTTTTGTCTCAAGATAGGAGATAGAGTAGATAAACTTTTGATTGATAGATAAGATCAGGTCTCCACATACCTTTTTGACGATGAAGATCCACCAGTTCCTTGAGTAGTTCTTCATATTTGCATGATGAACGCTGTGGAGTCTAGAGCTCAAATACACTTTCTATCCTAGTCCGAGACTTGGCTATAACTTGTTATGTATCTTGGTAAAACTAGTCACAATGCCTGACTTATATATTGTTATGACTTTTATTAGTGCAATCAATCCTAAGTAATCACCTAAGATGGTATGATTGATATTTGTAATTGGTGTGACCGATCCTAGTAATTGGTGTGTCCGACCACAAAATAATGTTTAATCGATCCTTGTAATTGGCGTAATCGGTCCTGGTAATTAGTGTAACTGATCTTGGTAACTGGTGTAACCGATCACAAGTAATACCATGAGAATATGGTAACCGGTCCAGGTAATTGATGTAACGATCCTGGTAACTGATGTAACCGGTCCCAGTAACCATATTAAGGTAGAACCGATCCTTGTGTTTGGTAGAACCATAAACCCGTAATTAGTGTTTGATATTTGATCATTCACATAATTCTTGGAAATCAGACGAACCAGTTCTAAACTTGTTTGAAAGTATGGTATAATTGGTTCCAAGAATGTAAATATGAAAAATAATTTACAAAGAAATAAGATGTCGTCATACTTTGAACATGTTCAGTAACTCTTATCTTTTATTGTTCAAAGATATTCTTTAATAACTCAAGGAGATCCCGGATCAAAATAAGTTGAGAGTATTTTAATTAAGGTTGTTAATTTTATATGCTTTTAATTACCATCAATTAAAATGCGTATCTCTGGAAAATAAAAATTGGTAATGTGCATTTACTAATTGAAGATTTTATAGTAGGATTTCGGTTAATTTTGGACAGAGCATTTCCAGGAATTATGAACCGATTTTGGAAATATTTCATGTCTTAAGAATATTTTCGGTTTCGGAAATTTCTTGGTGTCCAAACTTCCTTGGTCTATAAATACCCAAGTTTGCATTTAGATCAAACTATCCTAAGAGCTATAAAAACTACTTTTTTATGTTGTTACTGGTGGATCCTTCTATTCAGAAAGGAAAGTACCCTAATTAAGCAAAATCTCTTATGACCGCTCGTTTAAAGACTTCTGTGGGATCAAGAAGCTATACGAGTACCGTTGGTGGGAAACTAGTTAATTGCAGTATTATTAGTTTTCAATTTGATTTGATTGACTAATGTTGTTGAAATTTGATTGCACCTAGTTTGTTTATTCTTGAGAATCTTCTCTTCTGATATAAGATTCACTCAAACTAGATCGAATTGTCGACGGGATCTTTAGAACTGTTTGTAGATCTAAAGACGTCTTATGATAATCCATTGTTAACAGACTCCATTTTGTGCGTGATTTATCACAAGAGATTCAAGTTATGTTGTGCAGGTGTTCATTCAATATCTAAGAAGATTTGAAGACAAAGAAGATTTCTTATTGGTTTCATAATCTTTGGTGTGCACAAAACTTGATCGGCCGAGATCCAACTATAGTCGGTTTATCTTGATAGACTTGATTGATTAGTTGCGTAGATCGACATCAGTATTTGTATCTTGGTAGATCCTATTATTGATTGCAAAATCTAAACACAATTACTTAGGTAGTTGTTGGATAGCTATATCTAAACCCGACAAAGGTGTTTATTAGATTAAACAGAAGAGCATTTGTCTAACTTATATCACTTTGTTTGAAGAGAGTTGTTAACGAACATATTTGTTGTTCCTTTACTGTTTGGAATACGAACCAAAGGAATTGTTCCAAGTGCGTGCACTTATTGAATGTCGGAAGCGCATGGATACTGAATAAACTAGGTGAACTATAGGTTTAGTTGCTTGGTCTCAACTATGCGAAGTTGGTGTGATTTTTTTTATAGGTGAGATTGTTAGAGCATTGATCGGTCGAACTCGCATGCGTTGCTATCTCAAGCATGTTTGTCAATCTTAGTGATCAAAACTATAAAGTCTTGATTTCTAGTCTACTATAGCTAAGGTCTCAGACTAGGATATAAAGTTTAGTTGAGCTCAAGAACTCCATGGAGATCATCATACAAGACGAAGGACTACTCAAGGAACCAGTGGATCTTCATCGACTAAACTAGGGTTTCGAACAAACGCTTCACGAAATCATCATTCTAAGCAAGTTCAAACACTAGTAAATTTATGTTGATCCATCAATCAACGTTTGGATTAATTATACAATACTCGATAATCTACCAATATTTTAATTAATATTTTATTAGGTCACGTCACCAATAAACAATTTGTCGAATTGAGCAATACTTACTCAGTTGCTCGAATATTGATCCAGCTATCAATATTCAGTAATTTATCAGTAATTTGTCGAATTCAGCAATACTTGCTCAAACGCTCTAATCCAACTATTGATATTCAGTGATTTATCATTAATTCGTCGAATTGAGCAATACTTGCTCAGATACTCGAATATTGATCCAACTATCAATATTTAACTTGTCAATATTCGGTAACTCGCCAAATTGGGCAACTCGAATATTGATCTCAACTCAATATTCAACAACTCATTGAATTTACAATATTTGCTGAGACGAGCAATATTAACATTCATGAATCCCTCAGCATTCGTCAATCATGCTCGATTCAACAAAACCTAGACATGTTGTCTAATCAGTCAACAACTGACTAACTAAATACACGTCTGCCTTGTAGACTCCGCGATTCGTGAGACATCAATCACGTCACATGGGGGCATATCAACTAGGGTTTTGGCCTGGCGGCCTACGGCACGTGGATTCATCCACGATGAGAAATGTGAGTAAGTCGTGCAAACGGTTGAAGGAGTTAGCAAAGTAGTGGGTGGACGGTTAACCAAGTATCCGCACGACCTGAAATTGGTTTCACCACGATCTCCCACCTTCCCACTCTTTCACTCAAGAAACCGTCACGCTTAATGGGATCAATGTGTTCACCATCTTGAAAATATAAATAAGTCTTGGATTCACGATTGAGATATACGAAAAAACACGAAAAATAACACAGAAAATCCACGTGATATTGAACAGACAATCCATTGTCTAACCAAGAATCATCGTGTGAGCAACACTCTCTCAATCATTCGAACTTATTCATCACTTTCAGAAACCTTCAACACGTTCACAATTCTTGATCATCACTGATCCCACACAATTCTCAGCTCCCCTCCTACAGATCAACCCATCTCCCTCTTTGTGACCGAATTGATTCTGGAACGACCATTGACTTGGTTTAGGCCGGAGTCCTACAGATTGATCTCTCGAATCTAAGCACTCCCTTTGCAGTGCATCTGTGTGAGGTTGAGAAGTATGCCCGGTTGAGGAGTCTTGACAACACGTCTGTCTCTTCACTTCCCTAAAAAACCACCGAACCGTTTTTCCCCATCTACAAAAGGGGATACCAGTATTACTTGGGGGTGATACCAATCCATATAAGACAAATAAATGTTAACATATCCTGACCGTAGGATCGCTGAATTGGTATCACCCTGCTAATAAGTGGTATCCCCTTATAAATCATGCAAATTTTGGACACTTGTTTAGTTTAGGTAGTGTATATCATAAATGAAAAGGGATTGATCATTCGATCAAAAGTAGTAGTTACATTGCATGATTACATTATCAAAAGAGGAGACAAATCTGGATATATACGATGATAGGATAAAGAGTAAACCACTACTAGTACAACCGTTGCCACGGTGGAAGGGCCGACCGAAGAAGAATCCGATGATGGATTTTAAATTTGATATTGTTATTTATACTCGTTGCGTAGATTTTTTTATAACCTTTCCAACGAGATAAAATTTGTAAAATTCTAAGGCACGGATTTTTAGATATGTTATATTAAAGTTTGTTTTCCAATTATACCCCTTCAAGAGTAGGATACACAAAGAGTTATATTAATTGGACTAAAAGGGAGGGATAATCTTGTCTAGTGAAAAAGTAACCAAAAATAACCACATGGAAATCAAATCCAATCTTTTTATCAAAATTGTTAGGTTCATTTCACAAAAAAATGGCCATAAAAGGGACTCCCTCCCATCGGGTCCTCCGGTCGGTCCGCCTAATGAACTCACTAGCACGAGGATGAGATGGATACCTCTATAACCTATACCAAACACCGCCTAACGAAAGGATAGGATATGTTCATATGGAGTCACTCCACCATGCACTAAAACAAATTAAGCACCCTTAAACCAAACAGTTTTAGACACGAGTGTGAGAGTACCACTAACACTGTTGGGATAATAGCAATCGAGCAGTCCAAAAAATGTAGTTCCAAAAACAAGTCCATCCATCTAGTTATGCAATATCCAAAAAAACGAATAGTTTGTCCTTTAAATGACCACCTCACTTATTGGGGAACTGGTTAGATATTTACCTAAACTGGTAGGTACTGTAGAGGATCCCACACTAGCCTCAAGACGTCGGTCTCGAACTAGAAGGCTGAGTGCTTGAGCTTATTCATAACCTCATTGAGAAAACGTTTGATTGATGATGAAGAGAATCTCAATGCATGTAAAAGAAAATTTATTGGCTAACCTAAATCTCTCTTTTTTTTGTTTCGATTCGTCAAAAGGGCTTCGATGAAAAAAAATAGTTTCCCGGATCTCAATGATGTCTTTCCACCTCTGGTCTTTGATGATGAGATTTAATTGATTTTTAGATGAAATGGGGCTTTCTTAAGTGGTGTATCAACTGTGCGTGTGTTGGTCTTAATGGTATTGTTAGGATTTTTGAGCTAATGACGATGGTTGCCTGATTCGAAAAATATTTAATACATGTTTGGATACCCATCTCGAAATTGTTTTTCCATTTTCAAAAGAGGTTTTGTTATCTCGTGTATCCATGCACAAGATAAGAGTCAATCATTGACATTAAAAATAATAAAAAATAATAAAAAATTATGAGAGATAATGTGTTTTGCATTGGAGAAAGCAAATGTTTATGGGTTTTTTTGAATTTTTCTTTATAGAAGTGCAAACTTTAACTTCTCCGATACAAAATACAACATCTCTCATAATTTTTTATTGTTTTTATCATTTCCAATACCAATGATTAGTTGTTATCTTGTGCATGAGTGCACAAAATAACAAAACCCTTTCAAAAGTTAGAAATTTCATAACTTAGTTGGGAAACACAATAGCAAAATAGCTTTACTTTTAATTTCAGGAATCGACGACTGTTTTTGGAAAAGTTGAAACAAATATGCTTTTAATGGGAAATTATTTTGCTCTAGCAGCGTTTGCGGCCATTGGATGGAAGAAATGTGATGTCAGCAAAAGACAAAAAACATGCAATGACGTCACATTCAAAGGATCTAATGGTTAGAATCGCTGCTAGAACAAACTCGTTTCCCTTTTAATGTTCGATGAAAATGAAGTGTGGGCTATTTAAGTAGATATTGATAAAGGTACAGAAGGTCTAATCTAGTAAGTGCGATGTCAGCCTGCGATGAAGCATGCGTCCTAGGCTCCTAGCTGGCACATCTGACGCTGTCGTCTATGAACATCATGAATGCACCCGTCTTGATTTTTCTTGGTGCGTCCTAGTTAAATCAAGTCAAACATAGCCCACACATGCCTTTTCTATTTATAGCTCCTCCTCTTAGAACAACTGCAGTGGTGCGATCATAACCAAAGACCAAAGAGCAAATTTTTTTTTGAAAATTTGGGTTTAGTCCGTATTGCAACGCAGTGGGGGGAGTAAAATTTGGTCAGGCGCAACTTTAAGTTACGCCTGAATCAGGCGTAAGAGGAAGTTCCGCCCCATTTTCATCGGGCGTAACTTTGAGGTTACGCCTTAATTTTGTTTTAATGGGGCGTAACTTTGAAGTTACGCCTTAATTTTTTCTTATTTTTTTTTAACTTTGAGTTACGCCCCATTTTTTTATAGTGTCAGGCGGAGTTTTCTATTACGCATGTTCGGGCGTAACTTTAAATTACGCCCGACTAAAGACCAGAGTAAAGACTAAATATAGTCTGGGTTTTGGTTATAGTCTGGTCTTTGATCTTTACTCCTTCCCCACTGCGTCTGTTATTTGATCTTTACTCTGGGTTTTAGTCGCCCACTACGGATGCTCTTAGAGCAACTTCAGTCATACGAGCAAAACCAAAGACTAAAAAAAAATCAAAAAATTTGGTTTACTCCGTGCTGTGACACTACGGTGGAGGAGCAAAAATTTGGTCGGGCGCAATCAGAAAGTTCGCCCCATCAGGCGTAGTTTAAAACTACGCCCCATATTTTTATTTTTATTTTTTTTGTTATGGGGCGTAACTCAAAGTTACGCCCCAATTTTTTTTTTTTTTTGTGATGGGGCTTAACTTTGAATTACGCCCCATCAGGCGTAGTTTCAGACTACGCCCCATTTTTTTTGTTTTTTTTTAATACGGGCGTAACTCAAAGTTACGCCCCACCAGGCGTAATCTCCTCCTTGCACCCGACTAAAGACTTTGGTAAAGACCAAATATGGCCTGGGATTTGGTATTTGGTATGGTATTTGCTCTTTACTTGCTCCGTAGTGTCTGCTATTTCGATGGTATTTGCTCTTTACTCCCATGACTATGGTTGCTCTTAGAGCATATGCAGTGGTGCGACTAAAACTAAAGAGTAAAAAAAAAGATTAAATTTGGGTTTAGTCCGTTGAGTGACGCAGTGGGGGGCGAGTATATTTGGTGAAGCGTACGTATAATCTTCGCCTGGTTTCAGAGCGGTGATATAAAGTGCGCCCCGTTCAAGCGGTGGTAAAGATTACGCGCCTTGTGGCGCGGTTGTAAAGATTACGCCCGACACCAGGCGCACATAAAGTTAACGCCTGTAGGTGGAGCGTCGGTATAATCAAACGCCCGATGATGCGCACTTAAACTCAACGCCTGATGACATGCGTTTATATAATAAATGCCCCATGGGGCGTACATATAGTAACCGCGCCACACCATGAGTTTGTATAATCAACGCCCCATGGGGCGAATACTCCAGCTCCGCCTCAATCAGGCGATTGTATAAATCACGCCCAGCCACACACTTTCGTTGAACGTGTGTTTTTTTCACCCGGCCGAACACTAAACCTCCACGTATAGCCTATGTGTTGTATTTAACCCTAAAATTCTCCGTCGTCTTCTTTTGTTTTCTACCTCTTTCTTTCTACCCATCCAAATACAACTCTGCCTCACAGTGTCGAGCATGAAGAGAAAAAAAAATTACCAGCATAGTTGCCTACCTCAGCTTCTCCGTTACACAACATGTATGTTTGTCTTCATGTTTTATGTAGAATAATTAATTTTAGGTTTTAGTTTGTTAAAATTAGGTTATTTGATTTTGTTAATCTGTGGGTTATGGAAATCTTTTTAAATTTTGGTTTTTAATTTGTTTATGTTATGTTTATACACGGCTGTTGCCCAAATTCGTGGGTTTTATTAGTTTGCTATAATTTGGTTATAAAAATGTTTTTTTTTTAATTTAGAGAAACAGGTACATGATTTAATTTGTGGGTTATATGAATTTTAATGTGTGGGTATGTGAAAAATTGTGGTTTTGTTCAATTTGTTCAATTTGTGTGTTTATGTTTCAAAATTATGGTCAAGTCAATTTTGTGTGGTTATGATTGAAAATTGTGGTCCTGTCTATTTTGGGTAGTTATGTTTGGAAATTGTGCTTCTCTTAATTTTGTGTGTTACATATGTAGAAGAAGAGTTAATTTAAATGGGGTTAGAAGTAATTCACTTTGTAGTGATGGCATATGAAAATGAAATGTTGAAGTGATTAAATTGATTTGTTTTGAGATATTTTATTTTTGTTTGATATGTTGAAATACATCTGTTGAAGTGATTAAATTGGTTTGTTTTGAGGTATTTTATTTTTGTTTGATATGTTCAAATACATCTGTGAGGATTGAATTTGTGTTTGTGGGTTAATATAATTTGGAATTATTATAGTTTGTGTTAATGAGTGATATTATTTGGAATATAAATGGTGTTGGACTTATAAAATTTATTTATGAATAATGATGGCTGGTGATTTAATAATGAAATTGCATCTATCTTATGTGTGCATAGATGTGCACATATGTTGAACCGATTCACAGCGCGGTTCAATGGTCGCGTCAAGACGAACAAGAAATAGAAATGTGTAGCCGAAGTGGATTATAACTTAATCTCTACTGGTAAAATTAAGGAGGTTGATATTCCCCGGTTAGGGAGGTTTCCTATACTGCAAGATGATAAACCGCACACTACTACGGACATCACATTTACAGGGGAGCATAAATTGAAGTATCAACATCATGGAAGTTTGTCAAAGGTAATTCATCACTATCAAACTATTTCACAACACTGTCCTAGAGCTAAATATATTATCGAAAAAGAGGGATGGCAAAGTTTATTGAGCATACAATGTAGTGAAACCCAGCATTCGATGGTTGATTATATTGTTGAGCGGTTTTGGGATACACCAAACGATTTTCACTTCCCATTTGGTGAGATGGGATTCACCCCTAAATTGGCTCATGTTGACTGGACTGAGTATTGGTGATGGGATTGACGTTCCATACAATTATGAGAAGTACCAATTTGAATATGTTCGTGAGCATTTCTTTCCAGATATCCAAGATGTCACGACGTGTCCGAAAGCTTCGTCGTGGGTTTCAAATTCAATTATAATTAAATATTTAAGCTCCTATTTCTTAGAAGACAAGTTGGTTGCGGCTGAAAATGATAGCACCCTTGCTCATAGAGTAGCAATTGCCTTTTTCATGTGTGTGTTGGGACATTTTTTCTTTTCTAATGCAAAGACCTACATAGATGCTGGATGGTTAGCTGCTTTTGAAAATCTGGATATAGTGTCCACGTATGACTGGGGTGGTGCGGCTTTTTCGAAATTGTATGAGTCACTCCGTTTAGCTGGGAGGAGACAAAAGGCATTATGCGGTCCATTCCAAATCTTAGAGGTATTCTCTTTATCCAGTGATTTATTCCTTTCATTCTTTATTTTGTTGCGAAGTTATTTACTTGGCAAATTTTATTCATGGAGTAGTTTTGTGGGTATGAATACCTAGGCATATGTCGACCAGATATTTCACGCTCGAATGAAGAACAAATATCGCCTGTAGCTTCTAAATGGCCTGTATATTCTAAATGGAATGTACCGAAGAATACAAATTATATTTTCCGTTGTAGGGATTTACTAAGTAAGCTTACTGCTGAACAAGTTACATGACGCCCATGGGAATCATACGGAGAAGTCCTTGCATCTGATATGGGAAGCACGGCTGTGAGGCTATCAGACTCGAGATATATATTTTCTTACATGGGAATTGTGAGTTAATAATTAAATTTAATTTTGTTAATAAGAGGGATTATTTAGTAGATAACATATTTAATACATTGGTATTCCCTTTCCAATGGATGGTGATGTTGAATTGTTGCTTAAGCAAAACAAATACCGGGAATTTCCATGGATGCTGGGTAGTCTAGATTGCATGCACTGGAAATGGGATAAATTCCCGTCGGCAAAATCCGGGGCTTACACCGCGTATAAAGGGAGCGAAAGTATCGTCTTGGAGGCAGTGGTGTCGTATGATCTATGGTTTTGGCATGCCTTTTTTGGTATGCCCGGATCTAACAACGATATTAATGTTATGAATCGTTCATATGTTTTTCGAAGTCTTGTAATAGGAAAAGCACCACCAGTGAGCTACAAGGTAAATGGACATTCATATGATATGCCGTATTATCTAGGTGATGGCATCTACCCAGAGATTCCTGCTATTATAATGGCCATTAAACATCCAATCGGTAGGAAAAAGGTATTATTTACATCGATGCAAGAGGGTGCAAGAAAAGATGTAGAACATGGTATTGGTGTACTGCAACAATAATTTGGAATCATCAAACAACCTGCAAGAATGTGGAATCCGGATGTGCTTGCCTATATTATGAAAACCTGTATAATCTTACATAATATGATAGTCGAGGATGAGTGTCTACCAGGTGACTGGCCACATGTTTATGAACAACGAAGTAACCTAGCACCAGTTAATATATTAAGAGGCAATAGTGACGAGTTTTCCCAAATTAGAGTAGAGCAACGCCGACGTGCATTGCATAACAAAGATGCACATATTCGTTTGCGTGATGACTTGATAGAACATTTATGGTTAGAATATGGGAATTAATAATTATAGTTTGCATTTTCTTTGTATCTTAACTTTGGCTAATAATAAACGAATTGATTCATTACATGGTCAGAGTAGGATTGATTAGTATCCATTAATTTATTTTTATCCTATAAAAGAATTTAATATGATATTTTTTGTCTTTACCACACCAATCCCTTTTACAGCAACGAAATATTAAAAAACTCACTAAAGAAGAAGACGAGGGTATTGTGCAAGGATAGATCGTCCTTACAACAATTCCACTTTATTCAGGACATGAACATTTATACTACTAATAATCACTAATTAATTGAAATAATTTATTTTAATACTAATCCCCCTTTCTGTTAAGATTGGTTTATTCTGTTACGGACTATGTCCGCCCTGCGAAGTTGGAAGTACTCTTGTTGTACATCATCCAATTTTCCGAGATCCATCATAGTGATGCGAGATTCGTCGTCATCATTTTGCTTAGCTATTTTGGCCGCTTATTCTGCTTGTTTAGCTGCAAACTCGGATGCTCTTTGTTCCATCTTGAATTTTGATTGTTCTTGGTAATGAGTATTGAAATTTTGTTGTTCTTTAATAATTATTCCCATTAATTCCACCTGGGCATTGGATTTTTCTCTCCCTGTTTTTTTCAATCGTTTTGCTGCTTTTTTCCCAACTGACGGAGATATGTGTTCTCTATGTCTCCCTTATCCGTGTTGTTACTGGTCTCGTCTTGAATTGTTGTTTGCCGTCCATCCTCATCTACCTCGTTATTCTCATAACTGTCCAAATCGTGCGTCGTATCGAATACAAAAGTCGATCGCCGATTGTATTTAATATTTTCTATGACAATTGAGTAGCACTTCGTGCCTAATTTTTTTTTTTCCATCATTGCATTCCTTAAACCGCGTTTTAATTTCTTCAATCTGTTAATTTTTTTAAAAACACCTAAGTTCAGGTGCGTTTAAATATGAGAAAATAATTGTTCAAAATATAGAAGAATACTTACCCTCGTTTCCGGACCCCATCCGGTATGATATTCACCATCCACTTCTGCCTATTTTGCGGAAAACAGAGACACATCTTTACTTATTCCCTGATATCGTTTTTTCCATGAACTCCAAGTCCGCTCTGGAGCATTAGGTAAATGAACTTCAATATCATCCTTGATACGAGTCCACAACGCCTCCTCTAATTGATCAGTTCCAACACCCGGATCTTGAGCTATTGATAAATGAATTTTACACATCGTTACATCTTCAATTGTCGTAAAATTTGGACCTTGTGGTGCTCGTGCTGCTGCTGCTCGTCCTGCTCGTGGTGTCATTGTTAGCAAATCCTTGAAAAATTTGTAAATGATTTGAAAGTTGAAATAATAATGATTTTTCTTGTTCTTGTTCTGATAAATACTTTGAAGCAGTTGTGGGAAAATGTTGAATGAATTCATCTATATATACATGAGTAAATCTTCAAAATTACCAATGTTCCAAAATATCTTTCAAACCCAAGGTTCATAAATTTCCAACGGTCGATTTTTTTCAACGTTCGAAAATTACCAACGGTATAAAACTATGAAACTATAACAAACAACTTTCAGCTTCGAAAACAATTTTTTTTTTTTAATGGGGCATGAACTTTATCACCTCCTGGAAACAGGCGGGGACTTTATCTACGCTTGAATGAGGCGTAAACTATATAAACGCGAGCTAACATGCGTGAACTAAATCTCCGAGCGAATGACGCGTACCTTATATCTGCGCCTGATGACAGGAGTTAACTTCATCTACGCCCGATGGAGCGCAGATTTAACCAAAGCGCCACATGGGCGTACTTTATATCTACGCTTGATTGCCGGACGAAAACAATACCAACGCTTGATGTCAAGCGTAGACTATACAAACGCCCGCGGAGAAGCGAACATTATATAAACGCCCGACTAAATTTGGGTTTGGTCTTGATTGCGGACCAAATTTAGTCTGGAAATTTGGTATAGTCTGGTATTTGATCTTAGTCCGTCCCACTACGCCTCTATCTCTTCCCAAATTTTTGGTCTTGATCGCCCACTACGGTTGCTCTAAGATTCATTTCCCATTTACAAATGTTTCCCGACTGGTTTGCTGAGGGCGAGCTCATACCATTCATACCTAATTTTATTTAATTTTTGACCGATAAAGAAAAAAATGTATTAAAAACGGAAAGCAAAACCAAAAAGGAAGGAGCAACAAACCACCAACCGTTTTTCCTTTTTATAAGAAAATCAAGAGGATCGTACAAATTTTTGGTTGGTACCCTAGCAATAAGCTGGCCATCAACACCTTTTTGAATGACCACACCCAATCTATGAAAAAGTAAACTACCATGACCACTATTCGCATCGTTGTTGTTTAAGAAATTCTTCAGTCTCTTCATAAAAGTGATTGTATCTTCACCAAGCTCTCCCAGAGTTGTGAAAGCCAAGACACCAAAACCGTAACCATGAGCAACACACTTGTTTAAGTACTTATAACGCTTACGCAGAACTGCATTAGAGATATCTTGACCGGGTGTGAAAGAGCGAGCACAACCACTGTTGAAAGGAGAGACACCGATGACATCTAAGCACATATCTTGACCGTTCTCCCAACCGTAGACAAGGATATTAGCAGGCCTCAAAGCACATCCCTCGTTAGAAAGAACCCCAGAAAAACTTATTTCTGAACATGCATACCGGCCTTGTAACACATATCCGCAATAACATCACGAACAAGTCCATCCATCTAGTTATGCAATATCCAAAAACGTATAGTTGTCCTTTAAATGACCACCTCCCTTGTTTGGGAACTGGTCAGATATTTACCTAAACTGGTAGGTACTTTAGAGGATCCCACACTAGCCTCAAGACGTCGGTCTCGAACTAGAAGGCTGAGTGCTTGGGCTTATTCAAAACCTCATTGAGAAAACGTTTGATTGATGATAAAGATAATCTCAATACAGCATCAAATTCAAATGCATATAAAAGAAAATTTATTGGCTAGCCCAAATCTTTTTTTTTTTTTTTTTTTGATCCGTCAAAATGGATTCGATGAAAAAAACTGTTCCCCGGATCTCAATGATGTCTTTCCATCTGCGGTCTTAGATGGAAGTGGCTTAGGGCTTTCTTAAGTGGTGTATCAACTGGCGTATTGTAAGGATTTTTGAGATAATGGCGGTAGTTTTTTGGCCTGTTTAGATAATATTTATACCATGTTTGGATACATCTTGAGGTTACTTTTACACTTCAAAGTTTTTTTGTTTTGTTTTTTGATAAGGCACTCGAAAGTTTAAAAGTCATAAATTAATCGGACGATCAAGATGATTTTTAAATATATTTTTTTCTTAAAAAAATGTTATGAAGTAAAATAATTTTACTTTTGCTTTCCGAGATTGACTTCTTTGTCCTAAATAATAGAAATAATTATGCGTCTGGATCCAAACATGCTACTTGAAACAATGAAAATGAAAGTGGGCTATATTGGTGAGGGTGTCAGCGTAGGCTACTTAGCTATTGAACTTTCTAGCTAGTCATTAACATTATGATTTTGTGTTTGAAAATATAGCACAAAACATTAATGATTGAATATAATGGATACAGGAATGAACAGGGGCGGAGCCAATAAATATTGTTTGGGAGTATAAATGTATGCGGCCTAAGGTCGCCCAAATTTTTTGGACGTTTTTGTTATTAGATTTTCGATATTCGTCGTATATCATCACTAAATTTGATACCCATAGGCAAATTTTAATACCAATCACATCTATCACTACCTTCTGTGAGACATTTTGTTAGACTTGTGTTTGTAAATTTATATTTTAGGCTTATATTACTTCATTTTGTTTAAACCTAAGGGGGGACAAATCTTAAAAACACCTAAAAACCAAAGGCTAATTATATGATTTTGGGATTTTAGGGAGGACAACTGTCCTCCCTAGTACTAAGGTGGCTCCGCCCCTGGGAATGAAGAATTCCAAGCCAACATGTATATCCACATTTTAGCCTAAACACACCCATGCACTCCAGTTAGTAGAATCACTGACTTAATTTCAAGTATTTGTTTCCATTCGTTTACTTAGTTTGTAATGAGATAAAAACTGCAGCTCAAAGGTGTTATTATTATCTCCATTAACTCAAGTGGATTAAATAGATTTTATATCATACAATCAATCTTGTTAGAGAATCACCCGATCAAAGTACTACAGAAGCTCAATAGTCCTTATATCGGCAGATATTTGTAATGTCGGTTGTTACTGGCTCATGTTAGTTAGTTAGTGCACGTTAGTTACTACAACTGTAATGTGAGATGTATTCTGCTATAAAAACAAGAGCAGTGAATGGTCATTGTAAGAAACAAAGAATTCAATCAATGAAACTCTGAGCAATTGTCTAGCGACACATAATCTCTCACATGGTATCATATATCTTCATTCTCCATTAATGGCTACTTCAAAATTAAATTCAACTCATATCTCACTAACCTTTAAACCTCCATCAAAACTATCAACTACTAATTACATTCTATGGAAATCACAGATCGTACCTCTGTTACGCAGTTATGAATTTTTCATGGATCTCTGCAATATCCAGTGAAATATATTCGTTCAGATCCAGCAACATCAACAACACCAGCTGCTTAACATGACTATGTCTCAAATCCTGAGTATCTATATTGGACTAATCAAGATCAAGATATCTTATCATGGCTCTTTTCTGCTTGTACTGAAGAAATTCATTCTCAGGTTGTTGACTGTACTTATTTTCATGAAGTTTGGACTCGATTGGAGAACAATTACAACGCTACATCTAGATCTCGTCTTATGCAATTAAAAACTGATTTGATCTAACTCAAGAAAGGCTCATATTCAATGCATACTTACTTCAACAAAGCTAGATCGATTGCCTATCAATTATCTCAGATTGATCGTCCATTGTCTGATGAGGATCTTGTGTTTCATATCCTGCAAGGCTTACCTCCAGAATATAATGCTTTCAAGACATATGTTAATACTCAACAACTGAAGAATTTGAATCCGATTACTTCCTCAGATCTTCTAGGCATTCTCTTGTCTGAAGAAACTCGTGTCATTGCTGAATCACACGTTGATCTCACCACTTCTTCTGCTAATGTTGCTCATCCAACTCAATTTCATTATAATTCAAGTTCCCCATCATTTGAAACTTCTCCTATGAGCAATGGTTCGGGTAACTTTTCACCTAATTACTCTATTTCAAATTTGTCGCCTAATTTCTATCGTGGTGGTGCTAGAAATACTCGATCCAATTTTTCTAGAGGAGGTTATAATTCTGCCAGAGGAGGTCGATTTAATTCAAGTGGTATATCAACTTTTGGAGGTCGTTCAAATTTTGGTGGTAGATTTAATAATGGAGGTCGTTCAAATGGAATATTTGGTAGAGGTTCCTCAAATTTCTTTCCACCAGTGAAAAATGATTATTATGTGGAGTGTCAACTTTTTCGCAAGCCTGGTCATCAGTCTAATGAATGTAGACATAGATACTCTAGCATTGATTTTTCTGCAGCTCAAGCTTATAGTGCTTCTTATGATGATGGTTATTCTGAGTATGATGACTTTTGGATCTCTGAACCTGAGGCATTTGCAGTTTATAATGACAATTCTGCATCACCTTCTACACATTGGGTGCTAGACTTTGTTGTTATTCACCATATCACTTCAGATTTGTCCAATTTAAATCTTTATTCAGAATATCAAGGCTCAGACCAAGTTAAAGTTGGGAATGGATCAGGTTTGCTTATAACTCATATTGGCTCTTCTGTTTTTCATTCTAATGATACTACATTGGCTCTTTCAAATGTGCTTCATGTTCCTAGTATCACTAAGAATTTGTTATCAGTACTTCAATTTGCAAAGGATAATAACTGCTATTTTTGCTTTTATCCTGATAATTTATGTATCAAGGATTTTGTAATACCCCGATATTCGGCAGTGGTTAGCCGAATGGAATATAAGTAATGATTTGTCCTTTCCTATCACCGAGGCCTTTTCAGCACAATTGGCTTCAGAGTTGACAGAAAACTCTGCAGTTAAGCGTGCTCGGGCGGGAGTAATCCAGGGATGGGTGACCATCCGGGAAGTTTCTGCTGGATTACCGCAGCGATGCCCGTTGAAAAACCCACACTGCCAGATAACCGCAGTGGCTAAGTGGGGACAGTATCGGTGAAGGTACGGGTCATTAAAAATGGTATCAGAGCCGACGAAGGTTCACCTGCCAAGGGTGGGAAGGTACGCTGGCGGGATTGGTCCAGGTGCCTCTCATGAGGGGCAGGGAACGTCGGAGATCTGGGCTTGTATATATATTCCGGAGTCGAGGACTACTCCAATTTAAGGTGGTGATATTGTAATACCTCGATATTCGGCAGTGGTTAGCCGAATGGAATATAAGTAATGATTTGTCCTTTCCTATCACCGAGGCCTTTTCAGCACAATTGGCTCCAGAGTTGGCAGAAAACTCTGCAGTTAAGCGTGCTCGGGCGGGAGTAATCCAGGGATGGGTGACCATCCGGGAAGTTTCTGCTGGATTACCGCAACGATGCCCGTTGAAAACCCTACACTGCCGGATAACCGCAGTGGCTAAGTGGGGACAGTATCGGTGAAGGGACGGGTCATTACATATTTGGTGGCCACTCACAAAGAGCTTCTTACTAGACCTATTAAGAATGGACTTTATGATCTTCAGTTTCCTATTACACCTCTCAAGCAAGCTTTCTCAACTTCCTCAAGTTGCACAAGAAGCTAGGACATCCAGCATTCAAGACCCTTAAGCATGTATTAGCCTCAGTTAATACTATTATAGATGACCATCTTACTAACTTTATTTATAGTGATTGTCAAATAGAAAAAATTCATGCTCTACCTTTCCCTTCTGTATCTCAAAATAATGTTCATGGTCCTTTGGATCTTTCATACAGATGTATGGGTCTCCCAAATTTGCTCAGTGAATGGATTTAAGTACTATGTTTCTTTCATTGACTCATTTAATAGGTTCAATTGGCTTTATCTACTTTATTACAAATCTGAAGTGTTACCTACTTTCATTAAATTCAAAACTTATGTTGAGAAACAATTTAATACTTCTATTAAAATGGTACAATCTGACTGGGGAGGAGAATACATAAATATGTATACTTATCTAGACTCTTGTGGTATTGGTCATAGAGTTTCATGCCCACATGCTCATCAACAAAATGGGAAGGGAGAGAGAAAACATGGACATATTGTTGAGACTGGTCTTGCTCTTCTTTCTCATGCTCCTCTTCTACTTTCTTATTGGTCTTATACTTTTGAGACAACAAATTTTTTGATCAATAGACTGCCTACATCTACACTGCATCAACAATCTCCTTTCGAAACTTTGTATCATCTACATCCAGATTATAATTTTCTCAAGATCTTTGGTTGTGCCTGATATCCTTGTTTAAGGTCTTTCAATGCATACAAATTGGAGCCAAGGTCAGTTAAGTACATCTTTTTGTGTTACAGTGCTATGCATAAGGGTTATAGATGTTTTTATCCATTAACAAATAAGATCATTATATCTATACATGTTGTTTTTGCTGAGCATGAATTTCCATATTCTTATTTCTTTGGTGCTTCTTCATCCATGTCTAGTTCCACTCAAGATGCTACTTTATCTACAATGTCAGTTTCTCCAATCATTTCTAATGATCCTGATCCTTCATCTGAAATGTCATTGCCTTCATCTGCTTCTACAACTAATGATCAAAGTACTACAGAAGTAACTTCTACATCTTCTTTGGCTCCACCTGTTCAAAATGCTCATTCAATGAAAACAATAGGTAAAAGTGGAATCACTAAGCCTAGATTTTTTACAGCTGATGTTCAAACTGTTAATGAAGACATTACAGTCCCTACTTCTTTTATTGTGGATAACAAAATTCCAGCTTGGAGACTTTCTATGTGTGATGAAATTAATTCTTTGTTACAAAATGGCATATGGATTCTTGTTCCTTATGATCCTTCTATGAATATTATAGGTTGCAAATGGGTTTTCAGAGTTAAAAGAAAATCAGATGGTTGCATTGAAAGATTAAAAGAAAGATTGGTTTCCAAAGGTTATACTCAGGTTGAAGGAATTTATTTTCAAGAGACCTTTAGTCCTGTTGTTAATCCAACTATAGTTAGAATGATGCTCTCCATTTGTCTCTACAAAGGATGGACTATAATGCAATTGGATGTTAAGAATGCTTTCTTACATGGATATCTTTCTGAGGATGTATACATGTGTCAACCTCCAGGTTTTCAAGATAAGGAATTTCCCAATCATGTTTGTAATCTTAAGAGGTCATTGTATATCTTAAAGAAAGCCCTTATGGCATGGTTTGACAGGTTAAGTCAAATTATGTTACAATCTAATTTTATTGCTTCTAAGACAGATACTTTACTGTTCTTCAAAGTTACTGCCAATACAGCTTTATATGTACTGATCTATGTAGATGATATATTGGTAACTAGTAGTTCTCCTCCAGCTATTGCTTCTCTCATTCAAATTTTGAGCTCTGAATTTGCCATTAAGGACTTGGGAGATCTACATTTCTTTCTTGGTATTTAAGATACACATAATGCCAATGGTGTTCATCTCTCTCAGGAACAATATGTGAGTAATCTTCTTCAGAAAACCAAAATGGATACTTGTCAGCCTTGTGCAACTTCTATATCCACTACAGTTTTTGATTCGAAGTCTCCACCTTTAGAGAATCCTGCAGTCTACAGAAGTACAATAGGAGCTTTGCAGTATGTTACTATTACATGACCTGACATAGCTTATGCTGTGAATAAAGTCTGTCAGTTTCTGTCTTCTCCTACTGAGGCTCACTGGTCTGGAGTTAAAAGAATCTTGCGCTATTTAAAGGGTACTCTGTCTTATGGACTTCAATTTAATAAATCTCATAGCTTGCAACTTCAAGCATTCTCTGATACAAATTGGGCTAGTGATCCCATTGACAGAAGATAAACAAGTGGAATGACAATCTATATGGGTCCTAATCTAATATATTGGTGTTCACGCAAACAGAAAACTGTCTCTAAGTCTAGTACATAAGCTGAATAGCATGCAGTTGCTGATGCTATATCTGAGCTGTTATGGGTACAATCCTTGATGACTGAACTGCATTTCTCTTCTCCTAGAGTTTCAGTTCTCTGGTGTGACAATTTAGGAGCTACATATCTCACTGCAAACCCAAATTTTCATAGGATGAAACATATAGAAATTGCTTTTCATTTTGTTAGAGAGTTGGTTTCTAGTAAGTAATTGTCTGTCAGATATATCAGTACTCATGATCAACTGGAAGACATTTTGACCAAAGGTTTATCTACTGCAAAGTTTTCTTTGTTTAGATCCAATCTCAGTGTCTCTCCAAAGACCCTGGGGGGGGGGCATTTACGAAGTTCAAAAGATAAACGCTATACTTCATAACTAAACATTCTTTCTTAACATTTTGATCATAATAAAATGACCAAGTCTAATACTAGAGTATAAAATGTTACCTCGCATGTTATGTTTTCAATCTTAAACGACAGGAATGAGAACAAGTCAAGTCAGTATCACTAACCTCAAGTGGAAGTATGATGTCTTCATTGTAGTCGATACGTCTTCACGATCTTCAGGTCTTCAAGGTAATACTTGTATATCTCAATATTTCTAGACTTTCTAGTCCAACCTAAACGAAGTTGACTCTTGTACATTTAATCAAGCGACTCTAATTGAGTTTTGATACTTGGTGGGCTCAACCGAGCAACACTCTAACATCTATGCAATAACAGAATCCAAGAATTGTACAGTTCAACATTGTGCTGAGAGTATCTCTAATGGAGGGAGTTGGAACCTTGGCTTGTCAAGAAGACTGTATCAACACCAAATAAATGAGTTTTGTTCTATATTGTCTCCGATTGAAGAAAAGGTGCTAAGCAACACTACTGAAGACTCCCTTTCTTGGTCGTTTGACAAAAATGAACTTTTTTCAGTAAGGTCGATGACACTCTTGGTTTGAATAAAAACATGAGATGACTGTTAAGATATCCCGTATCTTGAGTATATTGTTGTTATCTTGTAGTTATTGTTTTGTTATTCTGTTTCCTTTATTAGCGTTTTGTTATTCGATGACTCTAAATCTTAGTGTTTGGTCTAGATCTTCATCACACAAAGTAGGGTTTTTTCCTTATGGCAGGTATATCACAAAAAGATGGAAACCATGGACACCCTTCGTAAGAAAGGAACTTTGATAGTCAATGGTTGTCTACTGTGCTGCAAGATAGAAGAAACTTCTTATCAATTACTGTTCATTGTTCGACAGTCTCGTAGATATGGAACTACTTCATATCTTATATGAAAATAAAGCGGGTGATGACGAATTGCATGAATTTAATCATCAAATGTGCGAAGGTAAAACACTTATCTTCAACGGGTCAAGTATCGTGGTAACTACTTTCCGCGGCCATCATTTGGACAATAGGGAAGAGTAGGAATGATTTGATTTTTAATGCGGTCAATTTCGAAACGCAACAAGTATATTTATGTAATGCATAGTTTCACTTTTAAAATGACCACCCCTATCGGGGAACTCGTTAGATATTTATTGGGGTCATTTGTTTGCTTTGTATTCTCTCTCGATACATTTTTAAATTTGCCGATGAAAACAAAGAAGGGAATTTGTTTGCAGCCATTTAAAAGGTTTTTGAACTCAATTCTTTCCAAAGAAAATGAACAAACTTTCCTAAACAGATTAGGTAACCCTGCTCACAGCTCCGCCACTTCACTGGATGAACAATCGCCTTAATGATTAATCACATGTCTAGTCACTTTCAAACAAGCTTGGTAAAGGGGCTTCATGAAATGGTAGAGGGGCGTCAAGTGTGATAGCAATGTCCCTCTTATTGGTTAGGGGGTGTCCTATATGGGTGTAGATTGACTAGATTACCCTTTCACCTTAAATTAACCAAAATCAAATCAATTTTTTTTAATTAACCAAAATCAAATCAATTAACCAAAATCAAATCAGTTTTTTTTTTCATCTTCTTCTTCATCTTCTCTTCTCCTCCATCAACCCTAACTTCCATTAAAACCGAAAATGTCATCGTCTTCGATTAATCGGCGATTTGAAAAATGTTTGGAAAAACCCAGTTAGGGTTTAGTTTATCGTGTTGGATTTAAGTTAATTTTGTATCAAAAATTAGGGTTTTGAATGAAAATTGAAATTGAAATTTCGGGTTTATGCTAGTTACGGTTGGTAATAACTCAAATACGAACCGAATCGTTGATTGGGTTGATGTTACGGTTGGTTTAAACTCAAATACCAACCGTAAGTTCTTAGTTTTGAGAATATGTTCATTACGGTTTGAAACTCAATTAAACTAACCAACCGTAAATTATCCTCGAAGATTAACAACTTATCAAATAGTTATGTACGGTTCAAAAGTTAAGATGACTTACCAACCGTAGGTTAGTTACTATTGGTTTTTATTCATTAGTTACCAATCAGTAGGTTAGTTACTGATTGGTTTCTATTCATTAGTTACCAACCGTAGGTTAGTTACTGATTAGTAACGAGCTCCATTCCAACTAGTATGTTCTCCTCGAAATTTTGGGTTTTCCCAAAATTGAACCAGGTCTGATTGGTAATTGATACATTACGCATCGTAATATATAATTTACGGTTGGTACCGAGCTCAATTCCAACCGTATGTTCTTCCGAAATTTTAAAAAATTTGATTTGTTACGTACTTTTGAAGTATACCTAGTCATTTTCAATCTTTGGGTTTTTCACTTTGTTGGTTAATTTCTTCAATTGGTTGAGGTTGACCTTCACAAATATCACAAAAGTTTCTTTTTCTTCTCTAATTTTTTTTATAACCTATTTTAGAGTTATGAATCATATGATAAGTGAAAATTAATTATCAACATTAATCTTGATTATCAACACTAATCTTGATTATCATTACTAATCTTGATTATCAACAATAAGGGCTAATTAGTCATTTCCAGATTTTATTTGATAAGGGACACTTGAAAATTACTTGTAATGACCTTTTTGTCTTATTAGGGTGTCGCCCCTCTACCATTATGTGACGCCCCTTTACCAAGCTTGCTTTCAAAACCATAACCAAAAGCCAAGAGAGAAACAAATCTATATATGTACCGGAAAATGGGTCATTTTTCTAAATATTTTAAAACATGGTTTAAATGGACGAGTAAAAATTAGTATGAGTGAAATGGACAGAAAAAAATTTAGCAAGGATGAAACTGGATTCATCCAGACTTAAACTTAAAAGATAGCGAGGATGAAACTGGATGCATCCTGATGTAAATTAAAAATAAGAAAAATTATTTGAAAATGGGTAGGGTGAAACTGATTACATCCTGACTATTTTTATATTTTTGTCCATTTAAACGGTATCAAAATCTAGATTTCTTTTTTACTCAGAAATTATTGATTTTAATCTTTTTAACTAATTTTGGGTGTACATGCCGACATAAAAATGGAGGCTGCAGTGCAGTCTATAATAGTCAGCGTTACATGCCTTTTGTACACTTGTTTACAATGACAGCAGTCTTTGTAAGCTACCCTCGGGCCTCGAATGTAGCGCAACTTTTGTACACGTAGTGTTATTGTGTTATCGAAAGAGGAGGCAATTCTGGATATGATGATAGGATAAAGAGTAAACCAATATGAACTGAATCGTCCATCGTTAGCCCGATGACGCGATCTATAGCTTTACACATAAAGATAGGATATGTACAAACCAACAATTTTGTCCATACACAGTGACTTAAATTAACGGCTCACAATAAGAGACAGCTTTTCTGGTTTTTGTCGTCTGTTTTCTTCTATTTTTCCTCCACGTCGTCGACACGTGAGACCCATGTCAGCAGCGGTTTTGAGCTGGTTTCATTTCTCGGTCTGTAAAAAAATTATTGTAAGGCAATTTAGGCACCACACAATTTCTTCCTTAAACTAAATAGTTATAGACATAGATCAGATATTTACCTAAACTAGTAGGTACTTCGGCGGATCCCATATTAGCCTCAAGACGCAGGTGCGGAGCCAGAACTTTGTTGTTCGGAGGGCAAATATAGGCAATGACTAATAATAACATTGGTATACTATGGCGGCCGTAGGCTGCCCGAAATTTTGTAGTGCTTCTTTCAAATGTTTGCTACATAACATACATTTAAGATACTGCAAATGCTTTGAAATTTGACGCAATCACTTATATTATCTAGGTATGTTACGATAATTTGTTAAAATTTGGGGGACAATTATGCAAAATCCATAATTTCCAAGCCTAATTTGGCAACTTCTAAAATTCTAGGGAGGACAACTATCCTTCCTTGTCCCCATTCATTTCCGCCCCTGTCAAGATGTCGGTCTCTAACTAGAAAAGTGAGAGCTTGGGCTTATTCAAAACCTCACTGAGAAAACGTTGATTGATGATAAGAAAATATATTGGCTAGTCGTTTTTTTTTCTTTCAGTTTAATTGATTTTTAGTTGGTCTTAGCAGAGGTATTCTAAGGATTTTTGAGCTAATGAGTAATGATAAGATTTGGTTTCATGGCATGTTTGGATACCCATCTCGAAATTACTTTACGATATCTGAAAGTTCAAAAATTATTTCAACTCAAATTCACATTCACACATCTAGTCTTCTTTACTCTTCTTCTCTGAGCTTAAAAAAATTCTTCAACTTCAACAAATTTTTCAATTCTTGAACATATGTCGGCTCTTGTTAGTTCGGCGCGCTCCATATACTAAAGAAGAAGATGAATCTATTTGCAGAAACTATGTTTTTTATTTACTCATCTTGCTTCAGCAAACTATCCATGGGTGAATTTATGGGCGGTTATTCACGGCGGGTTCTGCAGTGACACTCGTAATCCGATTTGTCGTGTTATATGCAACATAGAAAATCGTTTTCATACAATTAAGAAAGAAGTAAGTGAGTTTGTAGCTTTAACCATACAAGCCAATCGATATAGACTGAGAGGTGAAACTGATGCTGAGATGGTAACAAGATCTTTGGCTGAATGGCGAAGATGGAAAAATGTGGCCATTCCTTTCGAAAAATGTTTCGAAATCCTTAAGGTGTTGAACAATTTCAACCCCTTCTTTTTAGTTGTTGTTCCACCTAGTACTTCTCATTAGTGAAGCTAATGTAGTCCGCCGTAATTCAGTGAAGCTAATGTAAAATGCTTCATTTTAAACATATGTAATTTCATTTAATTCAGACAGTCATACTTTTGAAACTAAAATTACAAATGTAGCAGAATTAAAAATTACAATCTCTATAACGTCGCCCATATCTAGCTCTCCCATTGTTATCTTCTGGATTCATGAATTCTCCAAGACCTGGGATATCCCCACTTGTCAACATATTAAATAAATTTACATAAGGAGATAAAGCTAGTTGGAAAGCACTCGGTCCTCCAAGGAAAGCACTCGATCCTCCAAGCATATAAGATGTTTGTTGTTGTTGTTGTGGTGGTGTAAAATTGTAGCAATCTGTTTGAGGGTGAAAACGGTTTCTGCTGATTTTGGTAATTTCGCGTGAGTGGGTAAGAAACGAGTCTAAACCCTAAACAATGTACTGCACGGGAGTACTTTATATTCGAGAGATCAATCTGTATAAATCTGGCCTAAACCAAGAAATGGCCGTTCCAGACTTGCTTCGGTCACAAAGTGAAGGAAAAGGGTTGGTTTTGGGGAGGGAAGCGAAGAGAGTGTTGAGACCAGAATAGTTGACTCTGGAAGAGTAGTTGTTTGACTTGTATCAGAAAGTGAAAGCTAACAGATGGGAAAGCTAATAAGTGATATCTGAGTGTTGCATGCTCCTTCCCAAAACTTGTTGTTTGGTGGAAATAGGTAAGACCTATTTATACAAGTCGAAGTGAAACGTACTCTAGTCTCGTAAGAAATATAAACGGATGAGTAAATGGGAGGAGGTGGTAACTGGTAACACCTGGAATTGATGTTCCATAATGAAGGAAAGCGTTTCACCATTACTTCCTGTATTTACTAACCGCCTCATTCTTATGACACTGTCTTGTAACGGGCGTAGTGTACGCCGCACGCTGTAAACCACCAAACCAATACCCTAATGAGCATCCCCCAGTTTGTGACATGTGTTGATGTCTCGAGTGTTTTCTTGGAATATATGTAGCATGTTGTTGTTGTTTGAAAAGTTGAGCTTGGGAGACTTGCCGGATCGGTGGTGACCTTCGATGGTTGAGATTTTGCATCTTGAGAGGAAAGGTAGTCGTTGATTGTCGCAACCTTCTGCTTGGAATCCAGTGGCACGGAGACGTGGCCGGCATGGCCTTGGAATGCTTTTAGGTACGGTCAAGTTAGGATTTTGGCATAGTTCGGGCACATCCAAAATTAGGGTTTGAAACCGTGGCCAAAGAATTGGTACCGTAGCCAAGTTGGTGTCATGACCAAAAGTTGCCATAAGTTTGGTGGCAAACTTGTATGGCTGAGATCTTCATCTCAGGCGGAAGGTTAGCCGTTGATTGTGGTTACCTTTCGTTGGTATCCAGTGGCGTGGTCGGCATGCTCGTGCATATTTTAGGCGTGGCAAAAATTAGGGTTTGGTACAAACCGTGCAGTTTTGGCATTGGGACAGAAGTTGCCACGTGTTAGCTGGCAACCTTGGACGGCTAAGATATGCATCTCAGATGGATGGGTGGCCGTTGGAAGCGTGCGGCTTGGAAGGGAAGCGCTTGCGGTTTGGAAGGGAGACGTTAACATCGTGCGTCTTGGAATGGAAGCGCTTGCGTCTTGGAAGGGATTCGCTTGCGGCTTTGTCTAATTTAAGATTTGACATGCCGAAACCCTAATCATCGCTCTTTACTAGAATAGCCGTGGAATTCCCTTACGGACTCGGATTTTGACGGTCCACCCCTCCATTCCAATTGGAAAAGAATTCCTTATCTCCATGTGCGTGAATATTTAGGCTTTGAGCTCGTTTAGGGGGTGAAAACATCCCGACAGTAAAACTTATGAAGAATTCATGAGGGATGGAGACATGGCCAAAGTTAGGTTTTGGTGGAACAATCCAAAGAATTTGGCGTTGTGGCCAAAAAGTCGCCACAAGTCTTTTAGTTCGGTGGTGGACTTGGAAGGTTGAGATCTGCATCTCAGATGGATGGGTATCTATTGATTATTGCAACCCTTTATTTTGGCAGCTAGCGTCGTGCATGGCTTTGGCATGTGTTAGGCGCGACCAAGCTAGGATTTTGGCGTAGTTTAGGCGCAGCCAAAATTAGGGTTTGGCATTGGGCCAAAGGTTAGCTGGCGACCTTGGACGGTTAAGATCTGCATCTCAGGTGGAAGGGTGGCCGTTGATTATTGCAACCCTTTATTTTGGAAGCCAACGTTGTGCATGGCAAGTTGGGACGGCTGGCATGGTCGGCATGCCTCGACGAGGATACATGGCTGGCACACATGCCTTGGAACGAAGACATGGCTGGCATGGTTTTCCATTGGCACGGTGATGCAGCTGGCATGGTTGGCATACCTTGGCATGAAGATGTGGATGGCATGGTTGGCATGCCTTAGCGCGAAGATGTGGCTGGCATGGTTTTCCATTGGCACGGTGGTGCGGCTGGCATGGTTGGCATGCGTTGGCGCGGAGTGGCTGTCATGGTTTTCCATTGGCACGGTGGTGCGGCTGGCATAGTTGGCATGCCTTGGCGCGAAGACGTGGCTGACATAGTTTTCCATTGACACAGTGGTGCGGATAGCATGGTTGGCATGCCTTGGTGTGGAGATGTGGCTGGCATGGTTTTCCATTGGCACGGTGGGGCGGCTGGCATGCCTTGGCGCGGAGACGTGGCTGACATGGTTTTTCATTGGCATGGTGGTGTAAGAATTTAGGGTTTGGTATATACGAATGTGATGTCGGTCAATACTAAGGGTTCTCCCGTGGAACATGACACATGTACAATAAAAAAGGTACCTCTGTAATTCTTACGTAGGTATGCTGATGGATTCAATAAATGCGCTAGTGGTCGTAGTGGTGTCATGTCAGATGTACGGTTTTACGATTTTATCCCTAAGCTAAAAACCACAATAAATATTAAATCCCCGGCTTAGCTTGGAACATGAGCATTGTTGCGAGGTAAGCATAAGATGGTAACAGGAAAGGACAAAATCGAAATGACAAGGCGTGAAAAGATGGTCAAGAAGACCTGGATAACCTTTTTCGAGAGGTAAGGAAAGTTCGTGATTCTCGTGTTGGCGGCCTTGCATGGATTCTACTTATGGTGTTGCTGGCTAGACCGTGAAGTGGTGAGATGTAGACTGTCAGCTTGGCTTGGTCACGCGTCATATTTGCTGGGCTAGGGAACACGGAGGTGCTGGCTTAGCAAGTTGTTGGCGTTGCTCGGCTCGGAATAGGAGCCGTAGGTTTTGTGCGGCTTGTAATGGAGCCGCAGACATTGTATTGGCTTGGAATGGATCCGCTAACGTAGTATTAGCTTGGGACATGGCCGCTAGCGTAAACTCGGCGCGGGTGTTGGCATGGCGTGGTTTGGGCATTGGCATGGTGTGGGCGCTGACTGTTGATACCGTGAAGCTTGCCATTGCGGGCCTGGTTGCCTTTTCCCATGCTATCTCGAATAATAAATCCTTTCCTTATTTAAATTCCAAAGTGTCACACCCTGGTGTTTCTTTTGTTTACCTTTCATTAGGGTTTTGGCGAGAGGCTTCGTTTGAGGCTAATTTTCCGTCCGTTATGTAGTCACATTTTGTCTACTCGGCCTCCATTTCTCTTTCTTCCTTTAGGGTTTCCGCAGTATTTATGCCAGTGACACTGCATCGTCTTTCCCATTTCAAGATAAAAGTTTCCTCTTGTTGAGCCCATATCATGTCAATTAGAAGTAAATCATCCTCGAGCAAGCTAAATTCTTTAGTCAAGCGCATGAGGCCTGGCTCTTGCAATAATTCCCCTACCCGGATCATCCGAGTCAAGAAGATTATACTTGTATGCTTCCATTGGTCAATAAATGTTTCATTATTTGCTGACGAGTGACAAAAGTTTTTTTTTCTGTGCAGAGATATCCTGTCGGAGCATGCGTCACCATCCTTGATGAGGATGACTTGGTTACCCCCCCTCCCTCCGAGCCCGATCCTGCCAACCGCTGCAGATCTGGAAAACGCCCATTTAGGAATTTCTTATCATGAGTATCCAAATGCAGGTTTGTCGTTCGGAATCCACATGAAGTGTTTATCTTCTAAATACCAGAACATTGGTGGGTTTCTGGTGCGGAAAGAATTCATGACTCTTTACACCAAGATATGGAAGAGATATGGCCACATCGCCACCAGGAGTGTGGTGCAATATTGCTCGTATGCCTTGGTTTCCACAGTGAATTGTCTCTTGCCTATGGTCATTTAAATGGAAAGTATGTCCATCAATGCCGCCGTGGAATCAACTATTCAAAAGTGGGAGAACATGGTGTCTACCTGTGAATCCCTGAAGTTTAACGTGAGTTGGTTGCGGCATCGTCTCGATATTGTGAAGGTCGACAGAGCCTGTATTCTTGCTAATGTGGTCCCTGCTGCAAAGGATATTTTGGAAGAGGATAAATCTCTAGCCATGGAGTCACATAAGGTGGAGGAGTCAATCCGGAACTTGAAGAGTAGAACTGAAAGGTATCAAAACCGGTTGAATATGATGATTTCTAGGAACTACAATTTGTTGGATGGGCTTTTCTGAGTTTTGTAGTCGCGAGATGTTTGGTTTCTTTCTGGGTCTCGAGCATGTAGGTTAAAGGATAATCGACTCTAGCTTAGTAAACTAGTATCACACAGAATGTGTGGGAATTAGTTTTCCCAGTTGCTAGAGTTCTCCCTTATATAGTCTTTCAAATCAGGGTTTGCAATCAATTTTAGCTTAGTAACAAAGCATTCAATATTCACCGTTAGATGAAAACCTGATTAGATACAAGCTAATATTTATTAACCGTTAGATCGAAAACATAGCTTGTTATACACACATGTACTGCACGTTTGTAGGCTTGTGAAAACGGTACCCAAACTTGTACATTAGTTGGTTCAACACTAGTTAAACAAATGGTTAGCCAAATGATAACTTTCATATCAACCATATTCTTCTTTACCATAACTAATCCAAATGACTCAAATGAACTAGTTATAGAGTTGTTCAATTGCTTGAGTGATAGATAAGTTCAAGTCTCCACATACCTTTTAGTCGATGAAGATACACTGGTTCCTTGAGTAGTCCTTCGTCTTGTATGATGATCGCCATGGAGTTCTTGAGCTCAACTACACTTTCTATCCTAGTCCGAGACCTTAGCTATAGTAGACTAGAAATCAAAGACTTTATAGTTTTGATCACTAATATTGACAAACATGCTTGAGATAGCAACGCATGCGAGTTCGACCGAGCGATGCTCTAACAATCTCCCCCTTTGTCAATTTTAGTGGCAAAACTATTAATACATATGGAATACAAAAAATATATAAATAAACTTTGTAGCTCTTATTCTACATGTCGTCTAATCTTCAACAATACTCGAAATCTTCGTCACTTCCAAGTAATCCAATGATCCCAAAGGTTGTAAGTTTAGCACCATCGTTGTTGAAAATCCATAGCTATAACAATAAGAAAACAAGAGTCCTCAATCATTGTTATACAATGTCATAGTATCATTACACAACGTCAAAGTCCAATTGCATCACAACTTTAACAATAATACTATGGTGATACTTCACTCCTCCTTAGTCAATACTCCATCTCACATGGAAACCACTCCCCCTTGCATAATGATCCGAAAACCATATGTATTTGTAGTGTGAACTACATATTAATTCTCCCCCTTTTTGTCAATAAAATTGGCAAAGGTACAAGAACATGATCCTAATGAAATTTCCGTAAGAGACATTTCATGACCAAAGGTAAATGTATATCATCTTGTTTAGATGCAATCATAAAGCCGAAGCTAAATGCATTCATCAAGGAGTTCATAAATATACAAGATAACCCCTCTAATATTCCATAGCCGCACTCCCCACAAAGATTTGGCAATTACGCTCAAGTTCAAAAGAACTCTCCCCCATAAAATGTTATTCCCAAGGGAACAACAAGAGCGACCTAATTTCAAAAGAAAAGAAGGATTTTGAACAAAACACACTACAGAAAATCAATCTATGTGAATCAAACACAAACATGGCGGAAACCTACTGGAGTACCAACTTAATTGCCCAAAAGATTCGAGATAAGCATAGGGGCAAGGAGTTACGAAAATGGCTAATGAACTGAAACAACACCAATAGATTGTCGTAAGTGCTGAAAAGTGGCAGTATCTAATGGGTTGGTGAGGATGTCAGCCAATTGTTGTTCGGAAGGCACAAATTCCATATTGATGATACCATTCTCATAAATATCTCGAATAAAATGGTACCTTATGTCAATGTGCTTTGTTCTTGAGTGCTCAACGGGATTCTCAGTAATTCGAATCGTACTAGAGTTATCACAAAAGATCCTTATTATTCCAGTATCAACTCCATAGTCAGCCAGCATTTGTTTCATCCATAGAAGTTGAGTGCAACATGACCCAGCAGCAATGTACTCTGCTTCGCATGTAGACAAGGATTGTGAATTTTGTTTTTTGCTATGTCAAGCAACAATATTCAGTCCTACACAGTAGAACCCCCCATGATGTACTTTTTCTGTCTTCTACACATCCTGCCCAATCAGCATCAGAATAAGCAGAAAGGTCAGTGTTAGTATCAAAAGTGTAGGATAGACCATACCCGACAGTGTGATTGACATATCGTATGATCCTTTTTGCAGCTGCAAGATGAGATTCCTTTGGATCATCCTGAAATCTAGCACAACAACCAACACTAAAAGAAATATCATGTCTAGTAGTTTTTAGATATAAAAGGCTTCTAATAATAGATCGATACAATTTTTGATCTACTTTTACTCCTTTTTCATCTCTATGTAGTTTACCGTAGTAGGCATAGGTGTCAATTTTGGAGAAGACTTATCCAAGCCGAATCTTGTCATAAGATCCCTTGCATACTTTTCTTGGGATAAGTAAATTCCATCCTTATGTTGTTGAATTTGCAATCCTATAAAGAATTTTAATTCACCAACATTGCTCATTTCAAATTCTCTAGCAAGTGAAACTTGAAAATCCTTTGCTAGCTTCTCAGAAGTTGATCCATAGATGATATCATCTACATAGACTTGAGAAATAACAACATTTTTCCCACTCCATTTGGTAAACAAGGTTTTATCAGCTCCGCCTATTGAAAAACCTTTCCTAATTAGAGAAGTGGTAAGTTTTTCAAACCAGGCTCTCGGTGATTGTTTTAACCCATATAATTCCTTTTTGATTTTGAGAACATGATCTTGGAAATCACGGTTTTCAAACCCTTTAGGTTGAGCAATATAAACTTCTTCCTTTAAGATTCCGTTTAGGAACGCGGATTGAACATCCATTTGGAAAAACTTAACCTTGAGGAAACAAGCATAAGCTAATAAGAGTCTAATGGACTCAAGGCGTGCCACATGTGCAAAGGTTTCATCAAAGTCGATACCTTCAATTTATGAGTATCCTTGAGCGACAAGTCTGGCTTTATTTCTGACAATAGTGCCAAATTCATCAGACTTGTTCTTGAATATCCATTTTGTACCAACAATATTAACATTGGAGGGACAAGGAACAAGTTTCCATACATCTTATATTTGAAATTGATTTAACTCTTCATGCATTGCATTCACCCATGGGGGGTCGTTAAGAGCTTCATCAATATTTTTTGGTTTTACAAGAGATAGATAACAACCAAAATTATAAATATTTTGAAGTTGTCCTCTTGTTTTAGCTGTAGAATATCTTCATCCAATAATATTGTTTGGATCATGATTCCTTTGAACCCAGAGGTGTCGTAGAGGGACACGTTCTTGTTTTTCAGGAGTGGCTTGATCAGAGTTCTTCTCCTCGTCACTAGAAATATCAGAATCAGTAATAGTTGGGATAAATTCAACTGATTCAAGTATTTTTTTGACTTTCTCAATTGTCTCTTATGGAGGAAATTCAGCAGGAGAATTGTCATGATGAAAATTACTAATATCATCGATGATAAAATTAGCAGATTCCATCATGACTTGGGTTTTGAGATTGAATACTCGGAAACCATGACTATCAGAAGCATAGACAAGGAAAATACCTTCATCACTTTTGGTGTCAAACTTCCCTCTCTGTTCTCGATCTTTCAAAATGTATCACTTACTACCAAACACTCTAATATAGTGCAAGTTGGGTATTCTACCATACCACAACTCATAAGGAGTGTTGAGGGTTTTTGACCTTAAATAGACACGGTTGATCAAATAACATGTTGTGAAAACAGCTTGTCCCCAAAACCTTAAAGGTAGGTTTTTGTTATGGAGCATTAACCTGGCCATTTCCTGAATATTCTTGTTCTTTATCTCGGCGACTCCATTAGCTTGAGGAGTAATAGGTGGAGAATATTGTTGAATAATTCCCAGTTTGTCACAAAATTCAAACACCTTAGTGTCCTTGAATTCAGTTCCACGATCGCTCCTAATTTTCTTTAGTTTGCGACCTTGTTCGTTCTGGATTCTACTAACAATAATCTTGAATTCTCCAAGGGTTTCATTCTTATGAGATATAAATGCAACCCAAGTGAATCTGGTGTAGTCATCTACCATAACCAAAGCATACTTCTTACCAACAACAGTAGGTTGTTGAATTGGTCTGAAGAGATCCATATGAATTACATCAAGTGGAGATTTAGTGAGAATATCTCGCGATGATTTATGGTGAACTTTTATTTGTTTACCCTTTTGACAGACACCACATAAACCTTCAATCTTTACATTGATTTTGGGAACGCCTCTTACAAGTTCTTTGTTGATGATCTTAGTTAGAAGGCGATAATTGATGTGACCAAAACGTTCATGCCAAAGATGTGTAGATTCCACCTTAGTCAAATTGCAACAATTGATGAACTAAGTATCAAGTAGATACCAGTTATTTTTGCCACGAGTTTCTTGAAAAATTACTTTCCCAGTTTTGTCTACAATGTCACATCCATTTGCATTGAAGACAACTCGATGGCCTTTGTCACAAATTTGACTAACAGAAAGAAGATTTGCAGTCATACCTTTTACGTAGACTATATCATGGATTTCAGGTACGCCAGGTAATTTGATCGTTCCCTTCTTGCTTATGTAGTAACATCTCCCATCTCTGAATGTTACTGGTTAGCCTTCATAGTCATCTGAAGAAACAAACCAAGTGAGGTCACTTGTCATGTGTCTGCTACATCCACTGTTGAGAAACCATTGAAAGAGAGATGTTGATTTTAAAGCAAAGGATCCCATACTATTTGTACTATTCTGTTTAGAATTTCCCAATAGTGTTGTATGTCTTTTCAGTGACGCGGAGAGTTTTTTAGTTCTCTTATGAAGATTACTTGAAACTCTTAATCTCTTTTTAAAAGACACACACTTATGTTGAAAGTGATTTGAAGAATCACAAAACAAACATGGTCCAACACCTTTTAGTTTCGCAGAACTGTTCTGAGTCATATCAAGTTTCACAATATTTAATCGTTGTTTATCAGCTGATGTGTGACCTTTCTTCAAGGATAAACTACTAGAATCTCTCATATCCTTTAATGGATTTATGACTGGTTTCAAATCCTTAAGAAATTAAATTTCTACAATGAGATCAGAATTGATCCGGATTTGTTCATCCAACCTTTTCTGGGAAATTGCCAGTTGTTTATAGGTGAAAATAGCTTCCGCCGATTTCGGTAAATTCGGTAGGTGAGTGAGAAACTGGTTTAAACCCTAAACAAATGTGCTGCACGTTGAGCACTTTTAGGTTCGAGAGATCAATCTGTACAAGTCCAGCCTAAACCAAGAAATGGTCGTTCCAGACTTGCTTCGATCACAAAGAGGAGGAGAATGGGTTGGCTTTGGGGAGGGAAGCAAGGAGAGTGTGAGACCATAATAGTTTATTCTGGAAGAGCAATTGGGTTTCTACAACTTGTTTTCAGAAAAGTAGGAGATCTCGTGAGGGGAGCTAGAAGGTAAGTATTCTGAGTGTTCTCATGTCCAAATGAACTTGTTGTCGAATGGAAATAGGTGAGACCTATTTATACAAGTTGTAGTAGAAACGTACTCTGGTCTCATTAAGGAGTGAGGAGTAAATGGGAGGAGGTGGTAACCGTATGCATGGATTTGATGTCTCATAAAGTGGCTAACGCATGAAATTGATTTTCATGAAACTGTTAACGTTATGGAATTGATGTTCATAAAGTTTGTTAACTCACGGCTTTATGTCCCATGAACGTTTCCCAAATAACTCCCATATTTACTAGGCGCCTCACCCTTATGACACCTCCTTATGAGGGGCGTAGTGTACGCCGCACGTTGTAGACCACCAAACCAATACCCAAAGAGAATCCCCCTGTTTGTGTTGATGTCTCAAATGTTTTTGGAAAACATGTAAAACGATGTTGTGGCTTTGCAAGTCGATATTGGGGAACTTTCTAGCCAGGTGACCTTTGACAGTCGAGATGTTGCATCTTGAGAGGAGGGAAAACCGTTGATAGTTACACGCCTTTGTTTTGGTAGCCGTGTAGTGAGGTCCAACAGGGTGGCACGGCTAGGGTGTGTTTAGACTTGGCGTGAGGAGCCAAGGGTTTTCCATGGGCGCATGGGCTAGCTGGATGACTAGTCTAAGGTCGTGAGGGGACTAGGTGAAGGAAACCGTTGACGACCAAGACCTATTTATGGTTTCGGGTCATTAAGGTAAATGGGAGGGGACGTATGCATGGATTTGATTTTAGACGGACATGATTTGCTCGTTATGGAATTGATGTTGAAAAGGTTAAACCGTTGATGGGCCTCACCCTTGGCTTCAATTTGGTAGACCACCAAACCAATACCCAAAGAGCATGTTGATGTCTCAAAAGGAAAAAGTATGGTGGCGCGGCATGAGGGGCCATGGAGATGAGAGGAGGGGTTGATAGTTACACGCTTTGTTTTGGCTAGTGAGGTCCAACGTGACCAAGCTAGGGATAAAGTCATGAGGAGACTTTTTACGACCAAGCTATGGATTTTCTAAGGTCGTGAGGGGACTTTTAGACGGGATTGAAGGATTGAAGGGAAACCGCGGATGGGCGCATGACTTCAATTTGGTAGCATGGGGAAGGCGTTGGGATGAGGGGCCATGGAGATGGCGCGGCTATGGTGGCGTGACCAAGCTAGGGATAAAATGAGGAGAGGGGCCGGGATGAAGAGGCATGGGCCGCGTTGGGAAGGCCAGTATGGTGGCTGAGATTGGCTAGATTGGCTAGGTACGTGACCAAGATAGGGCTAAAGTCATGAAAAGACTTTATACAGCCAGGATTTTCTCCTGGGATTGAGGGGCAACCGTTGATGGGCGCCTGGCTTCAATTTGGTAGCCACATGGGGAAGGCAAGTATGGTGGCGCGGCATGACGGGTCATGGCGATGGCGCGGCTAGCTTGGCTAGGTACGTGGCCAAGCTAGGGATAAAGTCATGAGGAGACTTTTTACGGCCATGATTTGATCCTGGGATTGAAGGGCAACCGGGGATGGGCACTTGGCTTCAATTTGGTAGTCGCATGGGGAAGGCCAGTATGGTGGCGCGGCATGAGGGGCCATGGAGAGGCATGGCGCGGATAGCTTGGCTAGGTACGTGACCAAGCTAGGGCTAAAGTCATAAGGAGACTTTATACGGCCAGGATTTGCTCATGGGATTGAAGGGCAACCGTTGATGGGCTCCTGGCTTCAATTTGGTTTAGAAACCCTAATTGGTTCCCTTCACTAGAACCGCTACAGAATTCAAGTACGGACTCGGATTTTGATGGTCCGCCTCTCAAATAAATCGGAAAAGAATTTCCTATCTCCTTTCGTGAGGAGATTTAGGTTTTGAACTCGTTCGGGAGGACAAAACAGCCTGAAAGAAAAACTCAGGAAGATTTCATGAGGGACGGCGGCATGGCATGCCTTGGCGTAGCATGGCGTGGTTTGGAATATGGGGCCAAAGGTTTTCCATGGGTGCATGGCGTGGCTAGGGCCAAGGCATGGTGCGACTAGCTCAGGCTAGGTATGGCTGGCATGATTTTCCATTGGCACACGAGACATGGCTAGCATGGCTAGGGCCATGGCATGGTGCGGTTGGCATGATTTTCCATTGGTACGCGGGGGCTAGCATGGCTAGGGCCATGGCATGGTGTGGATGGCATGATTTGCCATTGGTACATGAGACGTGTCTAGCATGGATAGGGACATGGATGGTCCATTACGATTGTGATTGGCATGGTTGCAAGTGGGCTAGGCATGGAATGATGGCGCGTCTAGCATAGTTGCATGGACAAGTCGGCATGTTGGAACACGAGATGCGGATAGCATAGATAGGGACATGGTATTACGGTGCTGCAAGTGATGCATAATTAGCCAGTTAATAGTTCCGGTATCTTTGTATAGATTGTCAAGTGTCAAGAATGGCATAACCCTACAGGGCCAATGAAGCGCAAGAGTGGCGCTACATTGTAAAGATATTTGGATAAGGAATGAAGCTTATTGGTCGACACAATGAAGCTTCATTGAAGGAAGGCAAGACAAGACCAAAGTGACAGATGCAACATGCGATGTTGGCATTAAGGCATATCCGTGGAATTGAGTTGGCCCAAACTCAAGGATGATGCAAGAGTTTAGAATAGATAAAGAGTTGGTCTATGGCATTAGTTTAAGGCTGGCCAAAGCTTGAACAATGCAAACAAGTTGGCAATGCAAGAGTTGCATTGTTATTAGCAAGCTAATTGGCGAAGTGAAGCATATGTGACGCATGAGTAACTAGAGTGAGCTTAAGGAGTTGGCCTTGACAAGTAAAGCCTAAAGAGTGTCAGTGCATTAGCTTAGAGTAATAAAAATGCAGGGCCAAGAGGGCTGAACGTTGGCGCAAGACAGAATCCATTATGGCACAACAAGTGGTGCAATACGGCTCAAGTGACTGTTACGAGTTGGTTACGAACTTCATAAGCATGCCAATGAAGTGAGACAAGATAGAACGGTTATAAAGAGAGTTTATAACCATGTGGAAGGTTCATAACCACCTAGAACAGATATTGCATCTGTTGGCTTGACAACACAAAAGGTGGCGGTTGAAAAGCAAGCTGGTGGTTATAGAAACTACCTGATGGGACAGATGGATGTCCCATGCGTGTGTCACGGTTATGAACGGTTTGTCCAAGAAAATATACTATATAAATAGTCCTAAGGCATGGGAAATTCGGTATCTAGCATGTGTGAGAGTTAGCCTAACATATGTGAGAGTGAAGTTTGCATATGTGAGTGAATATGAGAGTTTTTGTAAGACTTAGACTTGGTTCAAGGAGTGAACAAGTCTGTGTAAGTCCCCAAGTGGGCAAGCTTTGTATTTCTTCCCTTTGATGCAATAAAAGAAGTTGATTGTGTCATGTTCTAAGTGTTCTTGGTTGGCTGATTGTTGTTGGTAAAGTATGGCATGAATTGGGTGCATTATGGGGTGCATTTGATGAGTTTAGAGAAGTGAAAGATGGCTGTCAAGACTTCCGCTGTTAACCTGAAGTGTTGGCTGTTTGCAAAGGTGCAAACTTATAAGGCTGAAGTGCAAGTGGGTGAAGCTTTATTCACAGAACCATTGTGCTGTCGGGTTACACTTTCGCAGAAAATTCCTAGGGCGTTTGAAGGTGTGACAATTCGGGTATCAGAGCTGTGTTTGGTGCACAGTTCAAGTGTATTTGTTGGATAATACACTAGTGATTCTTTCCCTCTAAAGCTATTTTCATGTGAGCAAGTGAGTGGCGTATTATTTTCAGAATATTTCATTAGAAATGAGTTCTAATGGCATGATGATCGACAAAGAACTATCGGGTACGTTTGATCAACTTGAGGAGTTTGGAAATCTTGGTGATTTGGCCATAGACATGGGATGTGATAGCCTTGTAAATCCTCTTGTTTCTGAAGATAAGGGCAGGCTAGACCTACTTGAAGGAAGAACATCAGATTAGTTTAAAGAATTTGATGAAAGGGTAGGTGCAGTCGAGGACAAGGTGTCTGATGCAACCTTGTTAAATTGTGAAACCAATGCTAAAGTGACTGAATTGAAGGTGCAATTCAGTGACATAAAGACCATACTAATAAGCCATGTGAAGAAAATATCTGAGGAAGTGACAAGCATTCGCGGGTTAATCAGTAACGACATGTTTTTAGGAGGAAACGTGCATGGATAAAGCTCAAATTGAGTCTCCGAGCCAAGAATTTACGCAGGTTCCAGAAATGCTAGAGAAATCGAGAATTTCTTGTATGACGTTGAGACATACTTTGAGGCGAATGGAACTATGGAAGAACAAAAAGTAACTCTCGCAGGCAATTACCTTGGTGGTGATGCAAAGGTTTGGTGGAGAACTATGCTGCAAGAAGATGAAGCGGATGGTTATGCCAATCCTATGTCATGGGATGACATGAAAGAGGGACTGAGATGTCAGTTCTGGCCAAGCAATGGTGCTTGGTATGCAAGAGAAAGTTTACGTAGGCTGAAAATGACGAGTACACCACAGGCCTATGCTAAAATCTTCCTTGCATTGGTACAAGAAGTACGTGGCATGAGTGAAGAAGATCAGATGTTCCAATTTCTGTATGGCGCAAGTTCAAGTGTGATTGCTGAACTTAAGAAGCGCAAAATCCAGAGTATCCATATGGCTATTCCAGCGGTAAGAGGGCTTACTAGTTGCACAACGACTGAAGATGTGCAAAGCTGTGAAGGTGAATCCAAAAGGAAGGAAAAATCTGTAGGCAGTAAGCGCAAGCATGAACCGAAGGAAGATGAATTATTCCCTTCAGCCCGGAAATATAGGGGATGTTTCATTTTCAAAGGTTTACACTTCGCTAGAAGTTGTCCACTCAAAGCACAACTTAATGTATCCGTTGGGAATTACTATGGGGGTCATTCTAGCAAGACTCATGGAGGCCGAAGTGATGGTTCAAGGAAGAGACCACGCAGCGAAGTTGTCGCTCACTCCGACAAAGAAAGAAACTAAGCTAAGAACAAGAGTAAGTGTTGTTGTCTCCATTGGCGACACTTTGATGCCAAAACGAGAGTGTTTTTGTCCTTGTTCTATGTAGCTTTAGTTGTTGGTTGTTGCAAACTCTGTGTGTAGAGTTTGGTTGTACAGACTTTTATTTGAGTCTTCAAGTTTGTATATACTTTGTTTTGGTGTAAGCAAGTTGCTTTGTTAATGAAGTTTTAGCTTTTCAAAAGAGATCAGTTGATGATCAATCATGTAATGGTACATGGTCTTGTTGTGTAAGAGTAGTAATGAACGAGGGTGTTTTCGTTTATAAAGTCTTTCCTCTTTATTTACGATGTAAAACTAGTTCATGGGGAGATGATGCAAGTAGCATACTTAGCCTAACGTATGCAATAGCAAGACAAGTTGAAAGCTAATAAGCAAAGCATAGGACAGGGGTCCTAGTTGACATAAAAATGATGTTGCTGTTTGGGGATTTCAAAATGGCATGACGGCAGATGGGTAGCGACAGTGCAAGCAATGCAGCAAGTAAGAAATCATTTTACCAACAAGCATGAGTTGGGTAGAACTCATGGCCTTAGATAAAGACACACACACTTTCCAAGCAATTAGCAATGCAGTTCAAAGAAGTATTTGGAGACCTATTGGCTTTGAAGGCATAGCATATGGACAGCTAAAGGGTTAGCTAATGATATGTCCAAAGAGATAGTTAGTCACAGTTTTAAATGGGATGTGCAACTCAATAGTTTTGTTGCATGGAAGTTAAGCAAAGAAAACTCACCACTCCAGTTCGGGTATGCAAAATGGCATAAGTATAGAGTTTATACTTTGTGGCCACATTCATAGAAATGAGTTCTTGAATGTTGTTTGCATAATCAGAGTTTGGTGAGGCATGAAGTGTTGAATTCGGGTGTCTAATGCAAATAGAACCCTTATTCACTTTGGGAGGTACTTAATGAGGAGCGTGAAGAACAACAGTTCAACGGCGGGTCGTCGACAAAACTGATTGAAAATGAAGCCAAGTCGTTTATAAGTCCTTGTCACGTTGAGTGGAGGCAAAGTTAGAAAGCGATGGAAATGATCATGGTGATCAGATTGAGAAAAATCATTCAGTGCGTACACTTAGGCGCAAATGATTCATGCGAAATTCAAGTATAATTCAGGGAATTGGCAAGAAGAATTTCCAAGTTGCATTTGGGTGTTGATATACGGTTGTAGAGGGAGTTGGAACGTATGCGCAACGTGAAAACAACAGTACAAGTCAGTAGGATCAATATCAAAGCAGTAAATCTAAGTGGTGGCATGTGGTACTAGGCATAAAGTTTTGGCAGGAAGGAATGCTAAATAAGTTTGTTGAATTCTGAGTGGCTCAGAAGTGTACAAGGCCGAAGAACAAGTATGTTGAGTATACTTGGTTGCGTTCAACGAGGGCGTTGAACGAATTAGGTGGGGGAGGTCTATTACGGTGCTGCAAGTGACGCATAATGATGGCGCGTCACGTAGTTGCAGGCCAAGTCAGTGTTCCGCCGTAATGGCGTATTACGAAGCCATAATAGCGGTATACTGTATAGACTGTCAAGTGTCAAGAATGGCATAACCCTACAGGGCTAATGAAGTGCAAGAGTGGCGCTACATTGTAAAGATATTTGGCTAATAAATGAAGCTTATTGGACGACACAATGAAGCTTCATTGAAGGAAGGCAAGACAAGGCCAAAGTGACAGATGCAACATGCGATGTTGGCATTAAGCCATATCCGTGGAATTGAGTTTGCCCAAACTCAAGGATGATGCAAGAGTGTAGAATAGATCAATATTTGTTCTATGGCATTAGTTTAAGGCTGGCCAAAGCTTGAACAATGCAAACAAGTTGGCAATGCAAGAGTTTCATTGCTATTGTCAAGCTAATTGGCGAAGTGAAGCATATGTGACGCATGAGTAACTAGAGTGAGCTTAAGGAGTTGGCCTTGACAAGTAAATCCTAAAGAGTGTCCGTGCATTAGCTTAAAGTAATAAAAATGCAGGGCCAAGAGGGCTGAACGTTGGCGCAAGACAGAATCCAGTATGGCACAAAAAGTGGTGCAATACGGCTCAAGTGACGATTACGAGTTGGTTACGAACTTCATAAGCATGTAAATGAAGTGAGACAAGATAGAACGGTTATAAAGAGAGTTTATAACCATGTGGAAGGTTCATAACCACCTATAAAAGATGTGGCATCTGTTGGCTTGACAACACAAAAGGTGGCGGTTGAAAAGCAAGCTGGCGGTTATAGAAACTACCTGATGGGACAGATGGCTGTCCCATGCGTGTGTAACGGTTATGCACGGTTTGGCCAAGCAAAGCTACTATATAAATAGTCTTAAGGCATGGAAAATTCGGTAGCTAGCCTATGTGAGAGTTATCCTAACATATGTGAGAGTGAAGTTTGCATATGTGAGTGAATATGAGAGTTTTTGTAAGACTTAGACTTGGTTCAAGGAGTGAACAAGTCTGTGTAAGTCCCCAAGTGGGAAAGTTTTGTATTTCTTCCCTTTGATGTAATAAAAGAAGTTGATTATGTCATGTTCTAAGTGTTCTTGGTTGGATGATTGTTGTTGGTAAAGTATGGCATGAATTAGGTGCATTATGGGGTGCATTTGATGAGTTTAGAGAAGTGAAAGAAGGCTGTTAAGACTTCCGTTGTTAACCTGAAGTGTTGGCTGTTTGCAAAGGTGCAAACTTATAAGGCTGAAGTGCAAGTGGGTGAAGCTTTATTCACAGAACCATTGTGCTGTCGGGTTACACTTTCGCAGAAAATTCCTAGGGCATTTGAAGGTGAGACACATGGCACGGTGCGATTGGCATGGCGCGGCTATCTTGGGCTAGGCGTGGCTAGCATGATTTGAAATTGGCATGCGGGGTGCGGCTAGAATGTTTGGCATACTTTGGCGCGGTAGGGTGTGGCTGGCATGATTTTCCATTGGCACACGAGATGCGGCTAGCATAGCTAGGGCCATGGCACGGTGTGATTGGAATGGCGCGGCTAGCTTGGGATAGGCGTGGCTGGCATGATTTTCCATTGGCACGCGGGGTGATTAGGGTTTGGTTTGCCGTAACCCTAATTTGATAAAATATACCCTGGTAATTATTAGGGACATATTAACAACTTTTATTAATGCGCCTAGTAAATGCTTGTTTTAAATGTCTGCTAGGGTTTAGCATTTTACGATTTTAATCCTAAAATAAAAACCACAATCAACATTAAGTCCCCTGCTTAGCTCGGAACAGGTTCCTTGTTGCGGGGTAAGCATATGATGGTGACACACAACGTAAATCATTGCGAAGATGGTCAGGAGAGTCCTACTAACCTTTTAAGTGGTAAAGCGAGTTTTGTCTTTCCATGTTGGTAGTCACGGAAAGGAGGCGTTATCTTGGAGGGAGGAGCAGATGGATGGCTAGGACCGAAAGGGCCGAGATGTGGCATGGATTTGACCACGACAATGGTATGGTGGAGCTTGCAAGGGTGGATAAGTGCGGTGGGGCTGTGGTGATGAAGCGAGGGCCAGGGCCGTGGAAAGGTGGTGCGCGGTTTGGACCATGGCAAGGCGAGGCGTGGTCTGGAACGATGCGGCTTTAGCATGGTGCCACGACAATGGTGTGGTCAGTCCTGGGGCATGGGGATTGATCTTTGCGGGACCAGTTTTCTCTTTCCCTTCCTTGGCTCAAAATTGGAAATCCTTTCCTTGTTCGAACTCCCAAGTATCACGCCCATAAAAAGATGGCCGGCCTCTCCATTTGATTCACGCCTTTATTGTTTCTTCTCTGGCTGCTTGGTAGCGGTGAAGTGGACGAGAAAAATAGGTACGTCTTCCAGTACTTCCTCTTTGGATTGTTCTTGTGGGACCTATTTCCTTTCTTCGGGCGTGGCTTTAACATGGGATTCTTTCCTTATTCAAAAATATTTTTCTTGAGGTAGGTAGCATCTGCAATCCTTTCATCTGGTAGCTTTGCAAAAATCCCGGTATGATTGGGTGTCTTCAGGGATAGGCTTTGGAACGCGAGGCGGAGCTACTAGCTTGGTCATGGCATGAAGGGGACCCATTAGCACTGATGGGCATGGAACGGTTGAGGGCCACTCTGTAAAGCGCTTGACAGGGCATGACGCTGGTAAGGGAAGCGCCTTGGAAAGGAAACACTTGCAAGGGAAGTGCTCGTGGTTTAGGGCTTGACACGCCGAAACCCTAATTAGCGCCCTTTTACTAAAATCGTTGTAGAATCCACGTACATACTCGGATTTCGATAGTCCGCCCCTTTATCGTACAAGAAACAGAATTTTGTATCTCCCTTACGCAGGAATATTCATGTTTCGAGCTTGCTTAGGAGGTGAAAACAGCCTTCTTCTATTTTCTGTTGCTCGTCCGGATCATACTTTTTTCTGCAGTGTCTCTCCATTAGATTCCAGAATTTACCAAACTCCATTGCATTCTTGGGACGGATGGATGCGGTTGCGTTGTCAGTCCATCCTTGATTTTAGGTTGTTCAGTGCCTGGACCCGCTGATCGTGATGACAATATGTTGTGGATGCTCAAATGGTCGAAATCTCCCGGAACCACTAGACGAATAGATGAGTTGGGAGATGTTTTGTTACCAACGTTCTGCTATCAAGTCTTCAAGGACTTTGTTCCAAGAAACATGCATTAAACCACCTTCTTAGTCTTGGACTACCGTATGGACTGGGATATGGTGAGCAGTCCCCAGTTATATTTCTGTTAGATCTGATGGCACGGCCGAACATGCGAATATATCTCTGTGGCATGCTTTTGGAGTCTCCGATGCACATGTATGGCTTCATGTTGAGAAATTCTTGAGTCTCGTAAAACGTCGACAGTAATGATATTGAAATCAGAAATAACCTGGTTTATGGAGGTGAAGGCGCCCCGTGCTGGTAGTCCCCATGTGTAGCCTACTTTCATTGAATTTCCCTGAATCCACGTCCATGAGACTCGATACAAGCTTATTGTACTTCTCTGGATGTGACGCTGGGGATGCTCAGAATATCACATGGATGAAACACTCTGGATAGTAAAGTGGTAAAAATGAGGGAGTTATGTTGTTTATCGTGGCTCCCTCTGTTTCTTCAAGGAAATGTTTCGTTCGCGTCTCTGGAGTTTTCTCGTGAGTCTTTGATGGTCGTTGGTATGGACTGCAATGAGCAGTTCCTAGTCGCATTTTCTTTAGTTTCTGAAGTTATTTTTCCTCTGAGAAGGCTTGGGATCCTCTGCGGCCTTGTAAAATTTTGAAGGCGTCTTCTAAACAGAGAGGTGATAATACTCTTATGCTGCACCCTTGAAGAGCAGGTGACCTTGTTGTGGTTGTGGCCTTTTGCTTGACTATGTCTCATGAGCCTTGACAGTGAAGGGATTCCGTGTATACCCTCAGTCCCCAAGTATGGTTTACATGATTCCATCTTGTATGGTCAGTAGGTTGACCATGATAAAGACATCACCATCGTGCGTTCATACTGCTGATTTTGCTACTTCTTTCACGTGGAACCCAGAACATGGAGGAGTATGGGTTACCTTTGTAGTAATTATTGATGTGGTGAAGCTCTAGCTGATATCAACAAATAAGCGGTAATAGTTCTTGGTAGTAGATGTAACCAGAAGAGACTGTATTATCGCGGTAACAAAGTAGGTTGGATAGAATTGTATGGGCACCCATGGAAGTAAAATGATTAGCTGGATGCGCAAGCGAGCAAAACTATCCATGGTCACGAGTTTTGGCGGGATGGACCAAAGGGTTGCCATGACTACGAAGATTGGATGGATGCGACCATGATCCTTGACATGGAGAGTGTGGTGGCATGACCCTTTGCAGGAAGGAGTGGTGTTGAAGCAAACATTGAAGAGGAGCCACTGCTGGAGAATGTTGAGAAGACGCCTTGAAATTCTCAAAGACTTGGTGGTTACTATGTTAAAGTCGGAGGCTACATCACGTTCTATCAAAATCGACATCCCTCAAGTGTACATAGGATAGAAGTCCCCTGTTTCATCTATCAATCGTGCTTTTCAGGAGATATTGGGGTTTGAAAACGGCTTCCCTAGCTAAAACGCCTGCTTTCCACAGATGTTTCATCATAGACTGTACGACTTAGTGGGCCAAGTTCCCATCATGCAGGTGCTGACGGGAAGAGGGTCTCCGTGAACTCAAGTGGGTTGCTGATTTTTTTTTCCTCTATTTTGGAGAAGTCATTCCTCATCTTTACGTGTGATGAAATTGGATTGCCGATCCCCTTCTACTGGGAATTCAAGAGCAACGCGAGCCTCTTCATCTTTAAATGTACGTCCTGCTGAAGTGTCTGATAAGTTCATATTTCACATATATTTGGTATCAATTCCATGCTAGTATTTGTTGGTTTTATTGCAAATTATTGTATATTACGTTTGTTTTATCTTATTTGTGTTTTATTGGGTGAATAATCTAAAAAGAAGTGAATTTGCGCTTAATTGTGCAATAAAAGAAGCTAGCTACAAGTGAAGAAGGGCCAAAGACCAAGAGAAACTCGTTCAAACCCAAGATTTCTTTCTATCACGTTGAAGAGGAAGAAAATACAAAGTCAATGGTGAAAGAACGGAGTCATTCGGAGTTTGTATGAAGAAGTTATGAGCAAAACAAGAACTCAGAAGACGTTAAGGGGTGACCACTTTTCATCTTCCCCTTATCAGCACCAATACATTAATTAGTGGACTGATTTGGATAAATGATTATGTGAAAGGGATAAATGATTAATGTGAAAGGGAGAAATGATTAGAGAAATGAATAGAAGAAATGAAAAAAGAGAAGAGGAGTGTTCGTTGCGTGCAAATATTTGATGGGGTCCATAACTCAAGTAATCAAAGAAAGAAAAGAATTAAAGTGGTGACATTATTATGATTTTTGTCTAATATTGTGGAAAGTGCAAAGTTGTGGGTCGAATTAATTTGCATGCGAGACATCTAGCTTTTCCTTTCGTGTGTGGTAGGTGGATGAAGAAGAAAAAGCCTGTAAAATTTGTATGGCAAGGAAATAGAAAGGCAGCTAGGATTTTTACATTACGGGGTTGTGGATCATTAGAGGGATTCAGAGCCTATAAATATCCTCCAACAACTTCTTACGCTTCTCATTATTCAACGTCTCCTTCTTCCTTTAATTTTTCTTTTTGTTGCGAGAGAAGAGAGAAACAAAGTGGGGACTCCTGGGTTTCACTCTAGGGTTTTATCTTTAGCTTTTATTTTAATTCCTTCTTCTTTATTTATTTGTTAGTACTTTTAATTATGAGTAGCTAAATTTCTATCTAGGATTAGAGAGGAAATCCTACTATGTGTGCTAATATGTTTTGATTATTTTCTATAACAATTCTCTTGGTCCTTATTCCTGATTGGTAACGATAATTATTTTATTCATGTGTCCTATGATGCTTGATAATTGATTTATATATTCTATGTTAGAGACTAGCATTTAAGAGTGAAGAAGATTGTTAATTCTTTGAGAAAAATAATTGCTTGAAAAGATTTATTTTCCGAGACGTATTATTTGTCCTAAATCGTCTTGAGTAATTTTTTTTTTTTGATTGGTAAAGAATGTTATGTTAATGTTAGTTTGTTAGTGTTTGAGCGGAGACTCGAACCGCTGACCTCTTGTTTGAGAGTCAGACTCCTGGCCAACTGGGCTAACACCAGATGGTTTCGTCTTGAGTAATTTTGGGAGAGTGTTATAGGGAATAGTTACAATCATTTAGTATGTGTAGTAGTGATGGAATCTTGACATCCTAGTCTCCTTTAATTGAATACAAAAATCATTTTAAGTTTTTCCATAATTTTATAAGTTTAATAAAAATCACCATCTTTTTGTCTAAAAACCGAATCTTTAAAAAAGTCTGAGAATCGAATCCATGTACTTATTACTTGTAAAACTACATCAGTTTTTGGCGCCGTCAACGCAGACTTGCCCTTTAGGTTAGGTTAGGTTAGGTTAGGTTAGGTTAGGTTAGGTTAGTTTTTTTTTTTATTTTCCTTGATTTTACTTGGGTATTTTTCTTATTCTTTTTCTTTATTGTGCAGGTAATATTTTATATTTATTGTGGAATTGCCTACCAAAAGAGGTAAGTAACAAAACCCAATTTTTTTATTTTATTTCCTTTTCTATATAATTTTTTCTTTAAAAAAAAACTTGCACACACTAATTGCTTCACTAGTATTATTGCTTGTGTATGCGACGTTGGAAACGGGTAGAAGATAGACTTGTAGAAAATGACCTTTTTAATTTGAGTCTGACCCGTTACACGGATTTAGGTGGTAATTCTATTTTTACCGAAATGGTTAATGAAAATGATGAGGGTGAAGTCCTTCCAACCAAAACCCTTAGGGACCGTTTAAACCCGTCTAGAGTGACACGTGAACCTGGGGTTGTTTTACCGGCCACTACCGTGAAGTTTGATATTAAACCTGGGAAATTTGGCATGTTACGTAAGTTTAGGGGAATAGAGAATGAGAACCCGTATACCCATATCCGTGACTTTGAGATGATTTGTGACACCATGAGTTATCTGAATGTCACCAAAGACGATGTTAGATTGCGTTTGTTTCCGTTTTCCCTAGAAGAGAGAGCCAGTGAGTGGTATCATATCATTCCTTCCAAAACAATCACTACCTGGGATGGACTTGTAGAGGTTTTCGTTAAGAAATTCTACCCACACCATAAGACTGCTGCTGTTCGACAGTCTATCCAAACCTTTAAGCAGAAATTAGGTGAACAACTACACGATTAGGTAGAAAGGTTTAATGAATTGTTATACCAATGCCCACATCACGGCATTGATAAAGCTCACATGGCCCAAATTTTATATGAGGGCCTTGATAGTGAAACCAGAATGCAGGTAGAAACAATGAGTGGTGGAGAATTTACCCATCACGACCCAGATGAATGTTTTGACGAGTTGGTCGAGTTAGATGAAAAGACTCGTTAATGGGCTTCAATGAGGGAGCCCAAAATAACTAGGAACTATGGGTGAGCATTTGGCCCGTAATCCGTGGATTTAACCGGGACCAACTGTTCATTTGCGGATGGATGCCCAGACCATTCGTTAATGGGTTGGATGCGGATGGAATTTTTAAAATCCAACGGATAATGGATCGGGCCCGGATGCAACCTTGAAAATCCGTTGGACATCCATATCCGTTAAATTAATGGCATTTATCTAGTTCTAGAAAATACTATGAATCATTTAGGAATTTTTAAGATGTTTGCTTGGGGTGTTGTACATGGCATTTTTATATTTGTATACATATATAGGATATGCAGGTTTTATAAGGAGTCATTTGTGTTAGCTTTATTTTCTTTACTATAAATTTTAACTAAAACAAATCCATTGGATTATCCGCATCCAATCCGTCCATCCGTGCATCCATTGGATGCAAATCCGTTGGATATGGATTGGATGCAGATGCTAAATTTGAAATCCGTAGTGTAATGGATTGGATGCGGATGAGGCAAAAACTGGTCCATACCGGCCCATGCTCACCCCTACTAGGAACCCTATCCATAGGGTCAATAGAGTTGATAATGGGTCTGACATCCTTAGGCGTCTAGAGGACTTAGAGATGAACCAAGGGTCCAACCAGACTATGAGCTGTAATAGTGAGCCCAGAACATATCCATGTACCATTTGTGGTGATCAAAGTCATATTGGACTTCAGTGCCCTCTGTTTTACCCAACGGAAACTACTCGTGACAAGGTTAGTGTCCTACATGGTGGTATGAACTCTAAATATGAGGGTCGACCCAAGTTTGACCCATACTCTAATACCTATAACCCTGGTTGGACACATAACCCGAATTTCTCGTGGTCTAAAGGTAACCATCAAGGTGGCCTATCTAGCAACTCACCACCCGGTTTTTCTCGGAACCAAGCTCAAGTTCAAGAACCGAGCCCAGTTGATAAAAAGGTGTCATCTCTAGAGGAAAGTCTAAAACTCTTTATTGACAGTAGTGTGATAAACCATGCCGAGACTACCCAAAATGTTAACCATTTAGGTCAGAAGCTCGATGACTTTGTCCTGACGAGTCAGCGTAACCAAAAAAACATTGACCGGGCTATTGCCAACCTAGAGACTCAAATAAGTCAACTTTCGAACCAGTTAAATGATAGAGAGAATGGGACATTTCCTAGTCAAACGATTCCAAATCCGAAAGGATTTAACCAGGTTAATATATCGGGTAGTTATAGGCATAATGAACATGTCAAAGAAGTTGTCACCCTTAGGAGTGGTAAAACTCTAGAGAACTCGGTAAAATCACCTAAGGACAAAAGTCCAGATGAAAAAGAGACAGAGGTTGACCAAACTTCGTCTAAAGACCTTAATGGGCCTGAGTGTGCTAAGAGTCCAAGTGAGGAAGATATCCATGAGAGAGTGTACATACCACCTGCACCATTTCCTCAAAGACTCGCTAAGAAAAAGCCTAGTACATATGCTGAAATCTTAGACATCTTTAAGCAAGTTAAGATTAACCTGCCTTTGTTATATGCAATTAAACATGTACCCGCTATGGCCAAGTTCCTAAAAGAGATGTGCACTGTCAAGAGAGATGCGAGTGTCCTTAAAAAGGCCTTTTTGACCCAACAAGTTAGTTCCATAATCTCACAAAAGTACCTAGTCAAATTTAAAGATCATGGTTGTCCTACTGTCACATGTGTCATAGGTAAACAAACGATAGACAATGCTCTATTAGATCTTGGGGCTAGTGTGAATCTTTTACCTTTCTCGGTTTATGAATAACTTGGACTAGGAGATATGAAGCCAACTAGGATAACACTACAATTAGCCGATATGTCAGTCAAAATCCCACGTGGAATTATTGAAGACGTTTTGGTTCAGGTAGAAAACTTTATTTATCATGTTGACTTCGTGATTTTAGACACTCAACCCATCTCTAGTCAAGATATTAATATCCCAATCATCCTAGGTCGTCCGTTTCTAGCCACTGCAAATGCAGTCATACATTGTCAAACTGGCCTAGTAGAATTTTCCTTTGGGAATCAGAAAATCTCAGTAAACGTTTTTAAGGTGTTACAAGCCCCACCGGATCCTGAACCCTATGACTCTATATGCATGATTGATTCTCTAGTTGAGAATACCTATACCACTAATAGTGTTAGCGATCCTTTAGAGGCGTGCTTGGCCCACTTTGGAGCCTACTATGATGAGGATAGTCATTTTGAAGAAGTTAATGCGTTGTTAGACTCTGCGCCAGTAATGAATTATGGAAAATGGCAGCGTAAATCAGAACCTCTTCCGCCGACCATAGATAAACCACTCCCATCATCAGTTAAGGCTCCCACCCTTGAATTAAAGCCTCTACCAGATACACTGCAATATGTATTTCTTTGTAATGAGAAAACTCATCATGTCATAATTGCCTCTGACTTAGAGACCGACCAGGAAAGTAGACTAGTTAGTGTTCTTCGTGAGCATAAAACTGCAATAGGGTGGACTATAACAGATTTGAAAGGAATTAGTCCTGCTGATTGTATGCCCCACATCTACTTAGAAGAAGGTTCCAAAACTTCAAGAGAAATGCAGAGACGTTTAAATCCTAATATGAAGGAAGTTGTTCGCACTGAGGTGCTTAAGTTATTAGATGCGGGTATCATATACCCCATATCTGATAGTAAATGGGTCAGCCCTGTCCAGGTTGTCCTAAAGAAGTCTGGGATTACGGTAGTTGCGAATGAGAATAATGAATTGATACCTACCCGTGTTACTACACAGGTGGAGAGTTTGTATAGATTACCGTAAGATGAACTCAACAACTTGGAAAGACCACTTTCCTTTACTATTCATCGACCAGATGTTAGAAAGATTACAGGGCCACATCCATTATTGTTTCCTAGATGGTTATTTTGGTTATAACCAAATACCTATAGCCCTGGAGGACCAAGAGAAAACAACCTTCACATGTCCATTTGGTACTTTTGCTTACAGGCGTATGCCTTTTGGGTTGTGTAATGCACCCGCAACATTCCAAGTTGCATGCTAAGTATCTTTTCGGACATGTTTGAGCAATTTCTCGAGGTCTTTATGGACGATTTTCCGGTTTTTGGATCCTCTTTCGATGAATGTTTGCACCACCTTACACTAGTTCTAGAACATTTAAAAAAAAAGAACTTAGTCCTTAATTGGGAAAAGTGTCATTTTATGGTTAAATCTGGAATAGTTTTAGGACATGTGGTGTCCTCTAAGGGAATAGAAGTTGATAAATCCAAGGTTGACTTAATTTCCAAATTAAGACCACCTAAGAATGTAACCGATGTTAGATCTTTCCTTGGACTTGCTGGATTTTACCGTCGTTTCATCAAAGACTTTAGCAAGATTCCTTTACCTCTATCGCACCTACTTGCTAAATATATTTCCTTTGTATTTGATGAAGCATGTGTTCAAGCTTTTGAGAAGCTTAAATTATTGTTGACTTCTGCCCCTATTATCCAACCACCCGATTGGAACATCCCATTTGAACTCATGTGTGATGTGTCTGATTATGCGGTTGGTGCTGTCCTTGGATAAAGGCATGTTAAAGCACCTAGTGTGATTTATTATGCTAGTAAGACCCTAAACGATACCTAGTTTAACTACACAACCACTGAGAAAGAAATATTAGCCATCATTTTTGCTTTGGAGAAATTTAGATCATATCTTCTAAGGTCTAGGGTCATTGTCTATTCTGATCATGCCGCACTCAAGTATCTCCTTTCAAAGAAAGACTCTAAACCACGACTGATTAGATGGGTATTGCTATTCCAAGAATTTACTCTAGATATTCGTGATAAGAAAGGGTATGAAAATGTAGTAGCTGACCATTTATCCCGTATCCTTGATGAGACTGGAGATGATGAGAGGCCGATCCATGACACATTCCCTGATGAACAGTTATTATTCATCTCTAAGTTACCCTGGTTTGCTGACATTGTCAATTATTCGGTAACTGGTCAAATGCCCGACCATTGGTCTAAACAGGATAGAGCTAAATTCTTGTCTGAGGTTAAATACTTTTTCTGGGATGATCCATAATTATTCAAGTACTGCCCTGATCATATCATCCGTCGTTGTATCCCTGACAACGACATATTCAGTGTTCTGACTTTTTGTCATTCTGGAGCTTGTGGGGGTAACTTTAGTTCTAAGAAAACAACTTCTAAGGTTCTACAATCTGGACTTTTTTGGCCAACTCTGTCCAAGGACTCCCACCTATTTTTTCAAAGTTGTGAAAGATGTCAGAAGTTAGGGAAGTTGACCCGAAGAAATATGATGCCACTTAATCCAATACTAATAATAGAAATATTTGATGTGTGGGGTATAGATTTTATGGGCCCTTTTGTTAATTCCTATGGCAACTTTTACATCTTATTAGCTGTTGACTATGTGTCTATGTGGGTTGAAGCAATAACTACCAAGACAAACGATCGCCATGTTGTGATCAAGTTTGTTAGAGACAATATTTTCTCTCGATTTGGTATGCCTAGAGCAATCATTAGTGATGGAGGATCCCATTTTTGTAACCGGTCTTTCAAGACGCTCATGAAGAAATACTCCATTACCCATAAGGTTTCTACACCTTACCACCCACAAACTTGTGGACAAGTAGAAGTGTCTAACATGAAGATCAAACAAATTTTAGAGAAGACCGTAAACACTACCCGAAAGGATTGGTCTTTCCGCTTAATAGAAGCATTATGGGCATACCGAACCGCTTTTAAAACTCCACTTGGGATGTCTCTGTATAGACTTGTCTTTGGTAAAGCCTGCCATTTGCCTGTAAAATTAGAACATCGAGCTTATTGGGCCATTAAAAGGCTAAACTTTGACCTACTTATTGCTGGTGATAACCGTAGACTTCAGCTCAATGAGTTGGAAGAAATTCGTAATGATTCTTACCAAAATGCGAAAATTTACAAGGAGAAAACCAAAGTTTTTCACGACAAATCGATTCTTCGAAGGTCGTTTACATCAGGCCAGAAAGTTCTCTTGTATAATTCTCGCCTTCACCTTTTTCCTGGTAAGCTGAGATCTCGCTGGACTGGCCCATTCTATGTCAAGACCGTGTATCCGCACGGTACTATTGAAGTTAGGAACCATGATACTGGAGAGACTTTTAAAGTCAACGGTCAGCGATTGAAACCATTTATCGAATTGACCAACCCAGAAGTGGAAAATACAAATTTACAGGATCCCGTTTATCACGATTAATTTTCTGCAAGTACAGTCATGTCTAGCTGAAGACGTTAAACTAAGCGCTAAATGGGAGGCAACCCATAGGTTTTGTATTTTCTATCCCTTTGTTTTTAGTTTTTTTTTTCTTTTGCATATCATATTAGGATTTCCCACCTTGATTTTACTTAGGACGAGTCAATTACATTGAGGAAAATGTAAAGTTTAAGTGTTGGGGAGTGTTTGGATCTTTTGCATATAGAGTTTTTAGCCTTTTTGAGTCAAAATTCAAAAAAAAAAAACTTCTTTATATATTTGAATAAAACCTCAAACTTATGGAGATTTTAGAGTCACTAGCATACTTCTAGGTATGTTTACATAGAGAATTATGACCGACATAACTGAACTTGGAAGTGTTAGGGAACTACATTCGGATTTTCCTACGAATTGGAGTGTTGAATAATGGAGTTAATCATGCCGGTGATGCAAATTAGGAGCATAGAGAAATGCATTATTAGAGTTGCTGATCAATCATTAGTGGAGACTACCTATTTTCAAATCAACATAGGCACCAGACCTTCAATTATTTGTAGTTGACTAAAAAGCTGTTATTTTTGAGTGTGTATCACCGTACATAAATTCCGGGTAGAATGGTGAGCTACCCAACTTCACACCATTTTCAGCACTATTTTTGATCTCTTGAGTGCTAATTTTGTCAATCATGAGGGTGACGTCTATAGATGAAAACCTCCTTATTGTAGTTTGATTTGCAGTTAGCACCATTCTCTCTCGCCAACAACAGGTCCATAGAAACACCATCATCATCGACAAATGGAGCGACATCAAAATCTACAAGGAAATTTGAAGACGTTTAAGGTTTATAAGCAACAATACAAGGAAGAGAAAATTTTATATCTAAGTATGAAGACTTATTTACAAGAGCAGAGAAAACCAAAAGATGAGAGTTATTGAAGTTTATGATACAAGACATTACAAGTTGTGAAAATTAAAGTGGTAAAGTACTTCTTTCATGGCCATGTTAATTTAATTTTTATTAGTAGTTGCAATCTTAATTTAAAAAAAAAAAAAAATTGCATCAATAAAGCCATGTGGAAGAGAAATCTATAAAGAAGTTTCAAGCAACAAGGAAATAGAGGAAAAGAGTCACAAATTGTGAAAGTTTTATGAAGTTCAAGGGTTATCATCAACAGTTGAAACCGAAGACGAAGACCAAGAAGACGAGCTGAAGACTACGTTTCTATTAGATGCTGTGAGAGTGGTGTTATCATCATTGTAATCAGATGTGAAGGTGGTAAGTAGTCTCATCCTTGCTATAGTGGTTGATTTTCTTTCTTAGAGATCATCAGAAAAAGTCTTTTATTTCCCACGATTTTGTGGGGTCTCCAGAAATAATTCGGAAGGTTTCCTTCCCACCATTCAACGTGTGTATGAGTTCTTTCTTCATTCCTACCTGCACACATGTGAGACCCATAAAAAAGCTGTCTTATTGAGTGAAATTATCATAAAATCCTTTTAAGTGAGGCAGAAGTCGAGGCGAAATGCTTATTGGTCGCTCTCAAACACGCGTTCTCTCATTATGGTGTGATTATTTCTCACTCAAAATTTAAGAATGAGAATATGTTCTTTGGTATTTTTAACTTCTTATTACTGGCATGCAGAAACTTTATGCCCTTATAACTCTTTGGATGCTTGGGACGCTGGAACACTTTGAAGTTGGAGTAGGTTTTGTGGGTATACCTCTCGTAAGCCCTCCCGAGACTATAACTCGTCCATTAGGGCCACCTAGGGGTTTAAAGGCTTATTGCATACGCTAAATGCAATCGTGATGCCTACGATAGTGAGTTAGGATTTTATTTTTGCTCGAGGACTAGCAAAATCCAAATTTGGGGGAATTTGATAAGTGCATATTTCAAATAAATTTGGTATCAATTCCATGCTAGTATTTGTTGGTTTTCTTGCAAATTATTGTATATTATGTTTGTTTTCTCTTATTTATGTTTTATTAGGTGAATAATCTAAAAAGAAGTGAATTTGCGCTTAATTGTGCAATAAAAGAAGCTAGCTACAAGTGAAGAAGTGCCAAATACCAAGAGAAAATCGTTCAAACCCAAGAGTTCTTGCTATCACGTTGAAGAGGAAGAAAATACAAAGTCAACGATGAAAGAACGGAGTCATTCGGAGTTCGTATGAAGAAGTTATGAGCAAAATAAGAACTCAGAAGACGTTAAGGGGCGACCACTTTTCATCTTCCCCTTATTAGCACCAAGACATTAATTAGTGGACTGACTTGGATAAATGATTATGTGAAAGGGATAAATGATTAATGTGAAACGTAGAAATGAATAGAAGAAATGAAAAAAGAGAAGATGAGTGTTCGTTGCATGCAAAAATCTGATGGGGTCCGTAGCTCAAGTAATCAAAGAAAGAAAAGAATTAAAGTGGTGACATTATTATGATTTTTGTCTAATATTGTGGAAAGTGAAAAGTTGTGGGTCGAATTAATTTGCATGCGAGACATCTAGCTTTTCCTTTCGCGTGTGGTAGGTGGATGAAGAAGAAAAAGCCTGTCAAATTTGTACGCCAAGGAAACAGAAAGGCAGCTAGGATTTTCACATTACGGGGTTGTGGATCATTAGATGGATTCAGAGCCTATAAATATCCTCCAACAACTTCTTACGCTTCTCATTATTCTACCTCTCCTTCTTCCTTTAATTCTTCTTTTCGTTGCGAGAGAAGAGAGAAACAGAGTGGGGACTCCTGGGTTTCACTTTGGGCTTTTATCTTTAGCTTTTATTTTAATTCCTTCTTCTTTATTTATTTGTTAGTACTTTTAATTATGAGTAGCTAAATTTCTATCTAGGATTAGAGAGGAAATCCTACTATGTGTGCTAATATGTTTTGATTATTTTCTATAAAAAATTTTCTTGGTCCTTATTCTTGATTCGTAACGATAATGATTTTCTTCATGTTTCCTATGATGCTTGATAATTGATCTATATATTCTATGTTAGAGACTAGCATTTAAGAGTGAAGAAGATTGTTAATTCTTTAAGAAAAATAATTGCTTGAAAAGATTTATTTTCCGAGACGTATTATTTGTCCTAAATCGTCTTGAGTAATTTTGGGAGAGTGTTATAGGGAATAGTTACAATCATTTAGTATGTGTAGTAGTGATGTAATATTGACATCCTAGTCTCCTTTAATTGAATACAAAAATCATTTTAAGTTTTTCCATAATTTTATAAGTTTAATAAAAATCACCATCTTTTTATCTAAAAACCGAATCTTTAAAAAAGTCCGAGAATCGAATCCCTGTACTTACCACTTGTAAAACTACATCAGTGTCTTTTGTCTTTTAATCAAATAAATAGTGGTAAAAGGAGGCCGACTTCTTCCGGCTCTTCCAGTAACTTGCCCTGGTGACGGTTGGAGCTGCCATGCTTGAAGAACCGTTGGGGTGGCGAAAGCGGCTCTGGTTCTGGTGATCGTAAGTGTATCGTGCAGATATGACATGTTTTTGATCACAAAGTGCTGGATCCATGGCGTTGTTTCGAAGGGCGAGGATGGTGCTGGAAGGGCACAAGATGTTAGCGCTGGGAGGATGCAAACTCTTAGCGCAGAGTGTTGTATTGCGGATGACATGCGTGTGCGGCATGTGCGTCTGGTAAGCATGTATGGTAAGCGCGTTTGGGAAGCGTGTCTAGAAAGTGCCTCTGGTAGGTACGTCTAGGAATCACGTATGGGAAGCGCCTCTGGTAGGTACGTCTGGGAAGCGCGTCTGGTAAGCGAGTCTAGTAAGCGCGTCTAGTTAGCACTGGATCAGCTTGGAATGGGCACTGGCTTGGCGTGGACGCTGCCTTTGGACTTTGGTACGGCGTGGACCGTTGGCTGGGCATGGCATGGACCATTGGCTTGGCACAGTTCTTGCTTGACATGAGGCTAGCTTGGCATGGCGCGAACTTGTTATTGCGGGCCCAGTTGCCTCTTCCCATACGTAGCTCAAACAGAAATCCTTTGTTATTCAAATTTCAAAAGTGTTATGCTTATGAAAGGGGTTGGCTCCCCTTTTTACCTCGTATCTTTGTTATCACGTCCTGGTGTTAGCGGTAGCGTGATAGTGATAAAGTGGGCAAGCATATTCCAGCTATGTACTCCAGCGTTTCTCTTTCAAAACTTTTTTTTTGTTGTCTTGTTCTGGTGCAAACCATATCCATAGGTATGCCTTTCCATAAATCTGTAGAAATATTTTATTCTGGACTGGTGTAAACGCTAGCCATGGGTATGCCTTTCATAGACTTGTGGAAATACTTCCTCATAAACAGTTCTTCGAATGTTGTCGTAGTAACGTCTCTTAATAGTGGGAGGTATTCATTGTTGTGTAGAGTAAGAACGTACGGGTAGGTGACCTCTTTTTTTTTGAAAGGCAAACAAAGTGTATGGTTTATGGTTTTTTGATTTCCTGGTTTTCTTGGGTTAATAGATAAATGCTACCTTGACGGTTTTGGAATTTTTGAATGAGATGTTTAGAATTGAATTGTTTAGGATTATTTTTTATTGTGATTGAAAGTGACATGGTCATCCCAGAAAAACCATGGAACCATGTGTTGGTAGGTGACATGGGGTAAACTATGCATCTTGTCTTGAAAACTTGAAATAGAAAACCACGTATCTCGTCTAGGTAAGACTTACTTAACCTTCCAGGTGTAAGACCTAGTTTATGGGAAACACCTCCATGGGAAGTCCCCATTCGTTACTGAACCTTCTAACAACGATCCATTGACCCTTGGGCGGATCTTGTCTACTTATATCCCTTGGGCAGTCCCCAGTCATCCCTTGTCGTGTCATGACTGATAATCAAGCCGACGGGTAACTGAGTCAGAGTTAGTCGCATTCCCCTACCATCTCGATTCCTGGGTCGAAAAACGAGATCGACAGTCAAAAATTGACATTGTGATCGATAGATCAATCCTCCCGCTGCGGTCGCCAATTGTTTATAGGTGAAAATAGCTTCTGCCGATTTCGGTAAATTCGGTAGGTCAGTGAGAAACTGTTTTAAACCCTAAACAAATGTGCTGCATGTTGAGCACTTTTAGGTTCGAGAAATCAATCTGTACAAGTCCGGCCTAAACCAAGAAATGACCGTTCCAGACTTGCTTCGATCACAAAGAGGAGGAGAATGGGTTGGTTTTGGGGAGGGAAGCAAGGAGAGTGTGAGACCAGAATAGTTTATTCTGGAAGAGCAATTGGGTTTCTACAACTTGTTTTCAGAAAAGTACGAGAGCTCATGAGGGAAGCTAGCAGGTAAGTATTCTGAGTGTTCTCCAGTCCGAATGAACTTGTTGTCGAATTGAAATAGGTGAGACCTATTTATACAAGTTGTAGTAGAAACGTACTCTGGTCTCATTAAGGAGTGAGGAGTAAATGTGAGGATGTGGTAACCATATGCATGTATTTGATGTCTCATAAAGTGGCTAACGCATGAATTGATTTTCATGAAACTGTTAACGTTTTTGAATTGATGTCCATAAAGTTTGTTAACTCACGGCTTTATGTCCCATGAACGTTTCCCACATAACTCCCATATTTACTAGGCTCCTCACCCTTATGACACCTCCATATGAGGGGCATAGTGTACTCCGCACGCTATAGACCTCCAAACCAATACCCAAAGAGAATCCCCCTATTTGTGTTAATGTCTCAAATGTTTTTGGAAAACATGTAAAACGTTGTTGTCGCTTGGAAAGTCGAGCTTGGGGAACTTGCTATCCAGGTGACCTTCGACGGTCGAGATGTTGCATATTGATAGGAGGGGAAACCGTTGATCGTTGCACGCCTTTGTTTTAGTAGCCGTGTAGTGAGGTCCAACAGGGTGGCACGGCTAGGGTGTATTTAGACTTGGCATGAGGAGCCAAGGGTTTTCCATGGGCGCATGGCATGACTAGCCTGGACTAGGTGCGCGACCAAGATATGGTTTCGGGTCTAAGGTCATGAGGGGACTTTTAGACGGCCATGATTTTCTCCTGGGATTGAAGAGAAACCATTGATGGGCGCCTGGCTTCAATTTGGTAGCCGCATGGGGAAGGACAGTATGGTGGCGCGGCATGAGGGGATATGGCGATGGAGCGGCTAGCTTGTATAGGTACGTGATCAAGCTAGGGATAAAGTCACGAGGAGACTTTTTACGGCCAGGATTTGCTCCTGGGATTGAAGGGAAACCGTGGATGGGCGCCTGGCTTCAATTTGGTAGCCGCATGGGGAAGGCCAGTATGGTGGCGCGGAATGAGGGGCCATTGCGCGGCTAGATTGGCTAGGCATGTGACCAAGCTAGGGCTAAAGTCATGAGGAGACTTTATACGGCCAGGATTTTCTCCTGGGATTGAAGGGTAACCGTTAATGGGGACCTGGCTTCAATTTGGTTTAGAAACCCTAATTGGATCCCTTCACTAGAACCACTACAGAATTCTAGTACGGACTCGGATTTTGATGGTCCTCCCCTCAAATCAACCGGAAAAGAATTTCCTATCTCCTTTGGAAGGAGGATTTAGGTTTTGAACTTGTTCGTGAGGGAAAAACATCCTGAAAGAAAAACTCAGGAAGATTTCATGAGGGACGGCGGCATGGCTAGGCTACCATGGCATGCCTTGGCGTAGCATGGCGTGGTTTGGCATATGGGGCCAAAGGTTTTCCATGGGTGCATGGCGTGGCTAGGGCCAAGGCATGGCGCGACTAGCTAAGGCTAGTTGTGGCTGGCATGATTTGCCATTGGTACATGAGACGTGTCTAGCATGGCTAGGGCCATGGTATTACAGTGCTGCAAGTGTCGCATAATGATGGCGCGTCACGGAGTTGCAGGACAAGTCAGTGTTCCGCCGTAATGGCGCATTACGAAGCCATAATAGCGGTATACTGTATAGACTGTCAAGTGTCAAGAATGGCATAACCCTACATGGCCAATGAAGCGCAAGAGTGGCGCTAAATTTTAAAGATATTTGGCTAAGGAATGAAGCTTATTGGCCGACACAATGAAGCTTCATTGAGGGAAGGCAAGACAAGGCCAAAGTGACAAATGCAACATGCGATATTGGCATTAAGGCATATCTGTGAAGTTGAGTTGGCCCAAACTCAAGGATGATGCAAGTAGAGTGAAATAGACTAAAAGTTAGTCTATGGCATTGGTTCAAGGCTATCCAAAGCTTGAATAATGCAAACAAGTTGGTAATGCAAGAGTTGCATTGCTGTTGTCAAGCTAATTGGCGTAGTAAAGCATATATGACACACGAGTAACTATAGTGGGCTTAAGGAGTTGGCCTCGACAAGTAAAGATTAAAGAGTGTTCGTGCATGAGTTTGGAAGAATAAACATGCAGGGCCGAGATGGATGAACGTTGGAGAGTGGCGAAATACAGTATGCCAGAACAAGTGGCGCAATACGGCTCAAGTGACGGTTACAAGTTGGTTACGAGCTTCACAAGCATGCCAATGACGCGTGATGAAGAGGAGAGATTATAAAGGAGTTTATAATCGTGGGAGAGGAGTTTTAACTGCCAAGAGAACAGGTGTTGGACGATTGGCGCAAGTTAAAGGAGAACTGGCCAGTTGGCATAGTAGTTGGCAGTTATAAAACTGCTCCCTGAGACAGATGGCTGTCTCTAGCGTGTGTAACTATTATGCACGGTTTGGCCAAGCAAAGCTGCTATATAAATAGTCCTAAGGCATGGGAAATTCGGTAGCCTAGCCTGTGTGAGAGTAATCTAACATATGTGATAGTGTAGATTGCATATGTGAGTGAGTAGGAGAGTTTTTGTAAGACTTAGACTTGGTTCAAGGAGTGAACAAGTCTGTTTAAGTCCCCAAGTGGGCAAGTTTTATATTTCTTCCCTTTGATGCAATAAAAGAAGTTGATTGTGTCATGTTCTAAGTGTTCTTGGTTGGTTGATTGTTGTTAGCAAAGTATGGCAAAGATTAGATGCATTATGGGGGTGCATTTGATGAGTTTAAGTTGAAGAGAAAGAAGATTAAAGACTTCCGTTGTTGAATTGTTGAGTTGGCTGTTTGCATTGGTGCAAACTTATAAGGCTGAAGTACAAGTGGGTGAAGCTTTATTCACAGAACCATTGTGCTGCTGGGTTACACTTTCGCAGAAAATTTCTGGGGTGTTTGAAGGTGTGACAATTCGGGTATCAGATCTGTGTTTGGTGCATAATTCAAGTGTGTTTGTTGGATAATACACTAAGACTTCTTTATCTCTTAAGCTATTTTCCTATGAGCAAGTAAGTGGCGCATTATTTTCAGAATATTGCATTAGAAATGAGTTCTAATGGCATGATGATCGACGAAGAACTACCGGGTACGTTTGATCAGCTTAAGGAATATGGCAGTAATCTTGATGATTTTTTCATAGACATGGGCTATGATAGCCTTGTAAATCCTCTTGTTTCTGAAGATAAGGGCAGGCTAGACCTACTTGAAGGAAGGACATCATATTGGTTTAAAGAATTTGACGAAAGGGTAGGTGCAGTCGAGGACAAGGTGTATGATGCAACCTTGTTGAATTACGAAACCAATGCTGAAGTGACTGAATTGAAGGTGCAATTCAGTGACATAAAGACCATACTAATAAGCCATGCAAAACAAATGTCTGAGGAAGTGGCTGGCATTCGCGGGTTAATCAGTAACGGCATGTTTTTAGGAGGAAACGTGCTGGAGAAAGATCAAGTCGAGTCTCCGAGCCAAGAATTTACGTTGGTTCCAGAAATGCTAGGGAAATTGAGAATTTCTTGTATGACATTGAGGCATACTTTGAGGCGAATGGAACTGGGTAAGGACAAAAAGTAACTCTCGCAGGCAATTACCTTGGTGGTGATGCAAAGGTTTGGTGGAGAACTATGCTGCAAGAAGATGAAGCTGCTGGTTATACCAATCCAATTTCATGGGATGACATGAAAGAGGGACTGAGATGTCAGTTCTGGCAGAGAAATGGTGCTTGGTATGCAAGAGAAAGTTTACGTAGGCTGAAAATAACGAGTACACCACAGGCCTATGCTGAAAACTTCCTTGCATTGGTGTAAGAAGTGCGTGGCATGAGTGAAGAAGATCAGATGTTCCAATTTATGGCTGGCGCAAGTTCAAGTGTGATTGCTGAACTTAAGAAGCGCAAAATCCAGAGTATCCAGATGGATATTCAAGTGGTAAGAGGACTTACTAGCTGCACAACGACTGAAGATGTGCAAAGCTGTGAAGGTGAAGCCAAAAAGAAGGAGAAATCTGTAGGCAGCAAGCGCAAGCATGAACCGAAGGAGGATGAATTATTCCCTTCAGCCCGGAAGTATAGGGGATGTTTCATCTGCAAAGGTTTGCATTTCGAAAGAAGCTGTCCACTCAAAGCACAACTTAATGTATCAGTTGGGAATGACTATGGGGGTCACTCTAGCAAGACTCGTGAAGGCCGAAGTGAAGGTTCAAGGAAGAGACCACGCAGCGAAGTCGTTGCTCACTTCGACAAAGTAAGAAACTAAGCTAAGAACAAGAGTAAGTGTTGTTGTCTCCATTGGCGACACTTTAATGCCAAAACAAGAGTGTTTGTGGCCTTGTTTTATATATCTTTAGTTGTTGGTTGTTGCAAACTCTGTGTGTAGAGTTTGGTTGTACAGACTTTTATTTGAGTCTTCAAGTTTGTATATACTTTGCTTTGGTGTAAGCAAGTTGCTTTGTTAATGAAGTTTTAGCTTTTCAAAAGAGATCAAGTGGATGATCAAACATGTAATGGTACATGGTCTTGTTATGTAAGAGAAGTAATGAACAAGGGTGTTTTCGTTTATAAAGCCTTGCCTCTTTATTTACGATGTAAAGCTAGTTCATGGGAAGATGCTGCAAGTAGCATACTTATCCTAACGTATGCAATAGCAAGACAATTTGAAAGCTAATAAGCAAAGCATAGGACAAGGGTCCTAGTTGGTGGAAAAGTGATGTTGTTGTTTGGGAATTGCAGAATATCACGACGGTAGATGGGAAGTGACGGTACAAGCAATGCAGCAAGTAAGAAATCATTTTATCAGTAAGCATGAGTTGGGTAGAACTCATGGCCTTAGAGAAGACACACACACTTTCCAGGCAATTAGCAATGCAGTTCAAAGAAGTATTTGGAGACATATTGGCTTTGAAGGCGTATCATATGGACGGCTAAAGGGTTAGCTGATGATATGTCCAAATAGATAGTTAGTCACAGTTTTAAATGGGCTGTGCAACTCAATAGTTTTGTTGCATGGAAGTTAAGCAAAGAAAACTCACCATTCCAGTTCGAGTGTGCAAGATGGCATAAGGATAGAGTTTATACTAGATGGACACATTTAGAGAAATGAGTTCTTGAATGTTTCTTGCATAATCATAGTTTGGCGAGGCATGAAGTGTGGAATTCGGGTGTCTAATGCAAACAAAACCCCTATTCACTTTATGACGTGCTTAATGAAGAGCGCGGAGAACAACAGTTCAACGGAAAGTTCCTAACAAAATTAATTGAAAATGAAGCCAAGTCGTTTATAAGTCCTTATCACATTGAGTGAGATGCAAGAGGCAAAGTCGGGAAACGATGGCAATGATCATGATGATCAAATCAAGAAGAATCACTCAGTGCATACACTTAGGCCCAAATGATTCAAGGCGAAATTCAGGCCAAAATTTGGAGGAGTTAGCTAAGAAGAATTTCAGATTTGCATTTGGATATTGATGCATGATTTGAGTAGTAGCGTAAGCGTAGTGCACGACGACGAGAAGTGACTCAAGTATATGAGATCAATGGCAAAGTATTAAAGCTAAGTGTTGGTATGTGGTACTAAACATAAAGTTTTGGCAAGAAGGGTGACCAAACAAGTTTGCTGAATTCTGAGAGTGGCTCAGAAGTGTACAAACGCCGAAAAATAAGTATATTGGGTATACTTGGTTGCGTTCAACGAGGGCGTTGAACGAATTAGGTGGGGGAGGTCTATTACAGTGCTTCAAGTGTCGCATAATGATGGCGCATCACGGAGTTGCAGGCCAAGTCAGTGTTCCGACGTAATGGCGCATTATGAAGCCATAATAGCGGTATACTGTATAGTTTGTCAAGTGTCAAGAATGGCATAACCCTACAGGGCCAATGAAGCGCAAGAGTGGCGCTACATTGTAAAGATATTTGTTTAAGGAATGAAGCTTATTGGCCGACACAATGAAGCTTCATTTAGGGAAGGCAAGACAAGGCCAAAGTAACAAATGCAACATGCGATGTTGGCATTAAGGCATATCCATGAAGTTGAGTTGTCCCAAACTCAAGGATGATGCAAGTAGAGTGAAATAGACTAGGAGTTAGTCTATGGCATTAGTTCAAGGCTAGCCAAATCTTGAATAATGCAAACAAGTTGGTAATGCAAGAGTTGTATTTCTGTTGTCAATCTAATTGGCGTAGTAAAGAATATATGACACACGAGTAACTAGAGTGGGCTTAAGGAGTTGGCCTCGACAAGTAAAGCTTAAACAGTGTTCGTGCATGAGTTTGGAAGAATAAACATGCAGAGCCGAGATGGATGAACGTTGGAGAGTGGCGGAATCCAGTGTGCCATCACAAGTGGCCCAATACGGCTCAAGTGACGGTTACAAGTTGGTTACGAGCTTCACAAGCATGCCAATGATGCGTGATGAAGAGGAGCGGTTATAAAGGAGTTTATAATCATGGGAGAAGAGTTTTAACTGCCAAGAGAACAGGTGTTGGACGATTGGCGCAAGTTAAAGGAGAACTGTCCAGTTAGCATAGTAGTTGGCGGTTATAAAACTGCTCCCTGAGACAGATGGATGTCTCTAGCGTGTGTAACGGTTATGCACGGTTTGGCCAAGCAAAGCTGCTGTATAAATAGTCATAAGGCATGGTAAATTCGGTAGCCTAGCCTGTGTGAGAGTAAGCTAACATATGTGATAGTGTAGATTGCATATGTGAGTGAGTAGGAGAGTTTTTGTAAGACTTAGACTTGGTTCAAGGAGTGAACAAGTCTGTTTAAGTCCCCAAGTGGGCAAGTTTTGTATTTCTTCCATTTGATGCAATAAAAGAAGTTGATTGTGTCATGTTCTAAGTGTTCTTGTTTGGATGATTGTTGTTAGCAAAGTATGGCAAAGATTAGATGCATTATGGGGTGCATTTGATGAGTTTAAGTTGAAGAGAAAGAAGATTAAAGACTTCCGTTGTTGAATTGTTGAGTTGGATGTTTGCATTGGTGCAAACTTATAAGGCTGAAATACAAGTGGGTGAAGCTTTATTCACAGAACCATTGTGCTGCCGGGTTACACTTTCGCAGAAATTTTCTGGGGTGTTTGAAGGTGTGACACATGGCATGGTGCGATTGGAATGGTGCGGCTGGCATGATTTGCCATTGGTACGCGGGGTGCGGCTAGCATAGCTAGGACCATGGCACGGTGCGATTGGCATGGCGCGGCTAGCTTGGGTTAGGCGTGGCTGGCATGATTTTCCATTGGCACGCGGGGTGCGGCTAGCATGGTTGGCATGCTTTGGCGCGGTAGGGTGTGGCTGGCATGATTTTCCATTGGCACACGAGATGCGGCTAGCATATCTAGGGACATGGCACGGTGCGATTGGCATGGCGCGGCTAGCTTGGGCTAGGCGTGGCTGGCATGATTCACCATTGGCACGCGGGGTGCGGCTAGCATGGTTAGCATGCTTTGGCGCGGTAGGGTGTGGATGGCATGATTTTCCATTGGCACACGAGATGCGGCTAGCATAGCTAGGGCCATGGCACGGTGCGATTTTCATGGCGCGTCTAGCTTGGGCGAGGCGTGGCTGGCATGATTTTCCATTGGCACGCGGGGTGCGGCTAGCATGTTTGGCATGCTTTGGCACGACAGGGTATGACTGGCATGATTTTCCATTGGCACACGAGATGCGGGTAGCATAGCTAGGGCCATGGCACAATGCGATTGGCATGGCGCGGCTATCTTGTGCTAGGCGTGGATGGCATGATTTGCCATTGGCACGCGGGGTGATTAGGGTTTGGTTTGCCATAACCCTAATTTGAGAAAATATACCCTGGTAATTATTAGGGACATATTAACAGCTTTTATTAATGCGCCTAGTAAATGCTTGTTTTAAATGTCTGCTAGGGTTTAACGTTTTACGATTTTTAACCCTAAACTAAAAACCACCATCAATGCCAGTTTATCAGAACTTTTTCTACGATTAATTTTTAGTCCTGGTGAAGCATTATAAGAGACTTTATCGTCCATAGAGTCAGATCGCTACAAACACAGACTTCTAAGGTCTTGAACGTGTTTTCTTGCTCTGATACCAATTGAAAAAGTAGGGGTCTAACAACCACACCCAATATTTCGATTAACAATATGTATGGACAACTCCGAATTACTTTCTAGATAATCAACTAGGCAGTCAGACTCAATCAATAGAAAATATCTCAAGGAGTTATTATCTCAATCTCTCAATTTGATTTCCTCAAGCAAATACAATCTACGAGTTTTAATCAAAGAGAGATAACTTGGATGGTACCAAAGACCAATATCCATGTGTCAATCAATTCAAATCAACAACCAATAAGGTCGGATATTCTAATTGATTGAACAACGCACAACCTGTATTATCTTAATTATATAACAAATATAATGCGGAAAACAAATAACACAGACACCAGAATTTTGTTAACGAGGAAACCGCAAATGCATAAAAACCCCGGGACCTAGTCCAGATTAAACATACACTGTATTAAGCCGCTACATACACTAGACTACTCCAAGGTAACTTCGGTCTGGACTGTAGTTGAACCCCGGCCAATCTCACACTAATCCAAGGTACAGTTATGCTCATACGCCTCTGATCCAAACATGATACTATGCACTTGATTCCCTTAGATGATCTCACCCACAACCAAGAGTTGCTACAACCCAAAGTCGAAGACTTTAATAAACAAATCTGTCTCACACAGAAAAGTCTACAAGGATAGATAAATTTGTCTCCCACAAATAAACCTATGAGTTTTTTTTTCTATCTTTTGATAAATCAAGGTGAACATGAACCAATTGATAAAACCATACTTATATTCCCGAAGAACAGCTCAGCTTTATCAATCACCTCACAATAAACTTAATCGACGCAGCGAATAATATTATTGAGGAATCACAAATGATGAGACGAAGTGTTTGTGACTACTTTTATATATTGCCTATCGGAGATAGAAATCTCAAGCCAATTATTACAATTGTACTCGTATGATAGAAACAACAAGATAAGATCACATAACTACGATAAAAGTAGTATCGTTCTGGCTTCACAATCCCAATGAAGTCTTTAAGTCGTTAACCTAGTTTTAGAAGAAGAAAACCAAAGGTTAAAGGAGAATCGACTCTAGCTTAGCAAACTAGTATCACACAAAATGTGTGGGGATTAGGTTTCCCAGTTGCTAGAGTTCTCCCTTATATAGTCTTTCAAATCAGGGTTTGCAATCAATGTTAGCTTAGTAACAAAGTATTCAATATTCACCGTTAGATGAAAACCTGATTAGATACAATCTAATATTCATCAACTGTTAGATCGAAAACATATCTTATTATACACACATGTATTGCACGTTTGTAGGCTTGTGAAAACCATACCCAAACTTGGACATTAGTTGGTTCAACACTAGTTAACCAAATGGTTATCCAAATGATAACTTTCATATCAACCATATTCTTCTTCACCTGGAACCTCACCTTTAACTGGACTGGTCCTACTGATAGATTCAGGTTGATATACTCGTACGTGCTAGTTTGGTTGCCTTCGAAATCGGTCATCGTAGTGGACTGTCGCACGACTTCGTTTGGCCGTACCCTGGCCGTTCTGAGTGTCCTGAGGGTAACGAAGTTGGAGGATGCTCCTGTGTCGATAAGAGCCCTTTTGAATTCCATATCTTTGATATGGGTCGTGACGTGTAGGGCCCGGTTACGTCTTTCTTCTGCCATCATGTGGTAATCTGGCTTATTTTCGATTACTTGAAACCTCACCTTTGACTGGACTTGTCCTACTGATAGATTCAGGTTGATGTACTCGTACGTGATGGTTTGGTTTCCTTCGAAATCGGTCATCGAAGTGGACTGTCGCACAACTTCGTTTCGCCGTACCCTGGCCATTTTGAGTGTCCTGAGGGTAACGATGTTGGAGGATGCTCCTGTGTCAATAAGATCCCTTTTTAATTCCACATATTTGATACGGGTCGTGACGTGTAGGGCCCGGTTATGTCCTTCTCCTGCCATCATGTCGTTGTCAGTAAAGGTGACATTGTTGATGGACATCTCCGGCATTCTTGAAGTTTCTAAACACAAAGGAACCAGGGATGTGTTTAATGATATTCGATTTATGGCAGTGAACGTCTCCATTCGTTGATCCTTTAAAATATGTAAGAGTTCACATAAACTTTCCACCAATAAGGCAGCTTCCTGGCCTACTGGTTTCTGATTGGTAGTGAAGTTGTTAACTTGGGAGTAATTGTATGGGACGCTAGTCCCTAGTCCCAGAGTTTCCGGGGCAGGTGGGTCATTCAACTCTGATGTTAAGATGATAAGGAAGTCGAGTATGATGTTAATCGCCCCTTTCATCAGATCCATATTCTTGGTGTGGATCTCCTAAACCCGCGCCAAGTCGATCAGCCTTGGAACTTCTCCATCAATTGCGTTGTTGGATGCTCCGTTGGGAGAAAAAGCATTGCTGTTTGCCTAAGTGGAGCTTGGGGGCACGAATTTAGCCCTAAACACGACCATCTTCCTGAGTTGGAGTTAAAAAGCGTAATCTGAAATTTGTATTGCAACTGAGATATTAATCACCCACGGTGGTCGCTAATTGTTTGAGGGTGAAAACGGTTTCTGCTGATTTCGAAAATTTTACGTGAGTAGGTGAGAAACGAGTCTAAACCCTAAACAATATACTGCACGGGAGTACTTTAGATTCGAGAGATCAATTTGTACAAATCTGGCCTAAACCAAGAAATGGTTGTTCCAGACTTGCTTTGGTCACAAAGTGAAGGAGAAGGGTTGGTTTTGGAGGGAAGCGAAGAGAGTGTTGAGACCAGAATAGTTAATTCTGGAAGAGTAGTTGTTTTACTTGTATCAAAAAGTGAAAGCTAACATATGGGAAATATAACAAGTGATTTCTGAGTGTTGTATGCTCCTGACCAAAACTTGTTGTTTGGTGGTAATATGTAAGACCTATTTATACAAGTCGAAGTGAAATGTACTCTGGTCTCGTAAGAAATAGAAATGGATGAGTAAATGGGAGGAGGTGGTGACGATAACGCCTGGAATTGATGTTCCATAATGAAGGAAAGCGGTTCACCACTACTCCTTGTATTTACTAACAGCCTCATTCTTATGGCATTGTCTTATAACGGGCGTAGTGTACGCCGCACGCTGTAAAACGCCAAACCAATACCCTAATGAGCGTCCCCCAGTTTGTGACATGTGTTTATGTCTCGAGTGTTTTCGTGGAAAACATGTAGCATGTTGATGTTGTTTGGAAAGTTTATATTGGGAGACTTGTCGGATCAGTGGTGACCTTCGATGGTCGAGATTTTACATCTTGAGAGGAAAGCTAGCCATTGATTGTCGCAACCTTCCGCTTGGAAGCCAGTGGCATGGAGACGTGGCCGGCATGGCCTTGGCATGATTTTAGGTACGGTCAAGTTAGGATTTTTCCATAGTTCGGGCACGGCCAAAATTAGGGTTTGGCACCGTGGACAAAGAATTGGCACCGTAGCCAAGTTGGTGTCATGACCAAAAGTTGCCACAAGTTTGGTGGCAAACTTGTACGACTAGGATCTGCATCTCAGGAGGAAGGTTAGCCGTTGATTGTGGTTACTTTCCGTTGGTAGCCAGTGGCGTGGTCGACATGCTCGTGCATATTTTAGGCGTGCAAAAATTAGGGTTTGGTACAAACCGTGCAATTTTGGCATTGGTCCAGAAGTTGCCACACATTAGCTAGCGACCTTGGACGGCTAAGATCTGCATATCAGATGGAAGGGTGGTCGTTGGCAGTGTGCGGCTTGGAAGGGAGCCGTTGACAGCATGTGGCTTGGAAGGGAAGCGCTTGCGGCTTGGAATGGATTCGCTTGCGGCTTTGTCTAATTTAGGGTTTGCCATGACGAAACCCTAATTAGCGCTCTTTACTAGAATCGCCGTATAATTCTCGTATGGACTCGTATTTTGACTATCCACCCCTCCATTCCGACCGGAAAAGAATTCTCTATCTACCTACGCGGGAATATTTAGGTTTTGAGCTCGTTTAGGGGGGTAAAACAAACCGACAGTGAAACTCAGAAAGAATTCATGATGGATGGCGGTATGGCTAAAGTCAGGTTTTGGTGGCACAAGCCAAAGAATTTGGCATTGTGGCCAAAAAGTCGCCACAAGTCTTTTAGTTTGGTGGTGGACTTGGACAGTTGAGATCTGCATCTCAGATGGAAGGGTAGCCGCTGATTATTGCAACCCTTCGTTTTGGTAGTCAACGTCGTGCATGGCTTTGGCATGTGTTAGGCACGACCAAGCTAGGATTTTCGCGTAGTTTAGGCGCGACCAAAATTAGGGTTTGGCATTGGGACAAAGGTTAGCTGGCGACCTTGGACGGTTAAGATCTGCATCTTAGGTGGAAGGGTGGTCGTTGATTATTGCAATCCTTCATTTTGGAAGCCAGCGTTGTGCATGGAAAGTTGGGACGGCTGGCATGGTCGGCATGCCTCGGCGAGGAGATGCGACTGGCACGGGATGCCATTTGCACATGTGGCATGGTTTTCATTCCTTGGCGCGGAGACGTGGCTGGCATGGTTTGCCATTGGCACGGTGGTGTAAGAATTTAGGGTTTGGAATATACGAAGGTGATGTCGGTCAATACTAAGGGTTCTTGATAGGTGTCTAAAACACCCTAATATTTATTTGTAGTTTATGCTTTCTTTGCTAAGTTTTCTTCTAATTTATGTATTTTATGTTTGCTTTTGGGTATTTAGGTACTTTGGAGTCATTTGGAACAAAAGAAGAAACGGGGCAAAAGTTTCATTTCAAGTGCAATTGCTGTTGGAGGCGGATTATTTCTCATTATTTGCTTCTATTTCTTAATTCTTGTCTAAAAAGCATGTCAGCTTTAGTGATGCAAATTATGTCTGAAAAGCATGGCATCTTTAGTGATGAAGAGAAATTAGAGAGAAAAAGTAGATCTGAGAAGTGAGAGATGGATGTTGTTGGTGGAAGAATTCGAAAAAGGATAAAAGCATTATTTCCTGAACAACTAATAATGGGAGCGGAGCGGAGCAGATCCGAGCCAAGCCAGCGATAGGAGACAACTGTTGCAGCTTAGTCTAGAGAAGCAACGAAAAGACATTCTTAGTGTATATTATCTAATGAGTGGGTGACTAGAATTATCCTGGGTGTCACTTATCTACTTCACAGGGGAGGATATATCCACTTACATATTCCTACAGAAAACTTACAATTCAGAGAGCAATTTTTTTCTCTCATCATTACCAGTTTTTGTCCTATGGTGGCACCACAACTGCTGAAATCCGAGAATTAAATGGAAATCGAATATGAATCATAGAGAGGAGTTGTTATCACTGTTGTTACTTATCGAGAGCTTATGAGGAATCATTCGATGGGTTTGCGATCGATCTAGAGTAGGGTTTGCTGCCACAGATCGACAAAAAGAGGAAGAACTGAAGACGGATCTGGTTTTACTGCGTTCGATTTTGAGATGGAAATTTAAGGTCCCGGATATGATTGGAGAGATGGTGGTGAACTGTTGATAAAGATTAAATTAGAAATTAGAGATTTGAGCAGATGGGTTCAGTTCAGAAGGAGATAATGAATGGGTTTTGTGTGAATTAGGTATTGAGATTGAAGAACTTGAACATGAAGATGATACTGCAGACGATGAGCTGATGGTGGTCATATAGTTGCTTATATCAACAGAAGATGAACTGGAGCTGCAGGGATGGATGGAAATTGCAGGAACAATTATGGTTGAATGATGTTGTATTGGTGATAAAATGTGTTGAGGCAGTGATGATGAGTGAATAAGGAACCACAGATGGAAGAAATGTTGGTTTGAACAAAAATGGAACGCATTATGGATCTGTGAGGTGATGGGGGGATTTAGTGATGTCTGGCAGTGACAGGTGAAAAGCTGGTGAAGTAATTTCACACTCAGGTGAAGAAATGAGTGATTAAAATCAATGCAGGAAAGGTGTAGAAATGGCCTGGAATCGGCTGGGGGAATGTCAGAGAAAGGCCAGAACTCGGGCATTCCTTCCTGGTGAGTTGACTCGCATGTCCCGATTTAACTAAGAGAAGGACTTTGGCTTATTTTACTGGGCTTGGCTAATGTATGGCGAGACACTTAATTTGGAATCGGGCAGAATTGAAAAGAGATATAAAAAGGGTTTGAGAACACCACAATGGGGAATCTTATGCTTCTACTTTTGTTCTAGGGTTTGCAACATGATAGGTTTTCTCTTCCTTCTTGTTATGAACTCCTATGACATGAGTACTTAATTTTATTATTGGTCATGGACTAGTTAGATTTTACAAAGCATGTTTCTTGGTCAATAAATTAGTTTTGTCTCACAATTATCGATTATGATTCACTAGAAATATCGCATGTATGATTGATTGTTAGTTTCGTCAAGTTGCAAATTGGTAGAACTCATAATCATATCTATTGCTAGTTTAGGGTTTATTATACGTAAGCGTGATACACCTTGAGTACAAGTAGCATAATTGTGAATATTGCTTGTAGTGATACATCATAGTAGTCAAAAGTGAGTCATAAACTTTGCTAAATTGGATTAGTGCGTTTTCCACGTTCGGTTGCTTTGATTGGCCTAATTTCATAGAACTTAATGCATCTAGGGATTTAAACTTGATTAGTGCTTTCACACGTTAGGTTGTTCTCTTAGATAGAATTCATATTCGCATCTTTTAATGTGTTTGTTGATGACAAGAGGAAATTAGCGGGATATTCTTGCGATCAAGATATTCTAGGGACATTGATAAAATAGAGATTAAATATCAATTCTAGTTATTAAGAAAAGAGCATGCATGTCCGTGAATGAAAACGAATTCCTTAACCAATATCTCTTCTACTTAATTTATTTGTTTATTTGCTTTTAGTTTATTTTACTTTATTAAAAATCAGAAAATTTCCCCCTTGTTACTTTTAGGAAACCGAAACATATTGACAACCTAGTCCTCTCTGTGGGAACGATCCTTTCTTGCCCTTGATATAATTTATATTTTGAGTAGTAAGAAAGTGTAATTTATTTTTGACGCCTACGACAACAATCAGTTCTCCAGAGGAACATGACACATGTATAATATAAAAAAAGGTACCCCGGTAATTCTTACGTAGGCATGTTGATTGATTCAATAAATGCGTTAGTGGTCATAGTGACGTCATGTCAGATGTACGGTTTTATGATTTTAAATCTAAGCTAAAAACCACCATCAACACAATCATTTGGGTTGTAGTGCAAGAATGGTGATAAAATTCGCCTAGGATCTAGCCGAAATACTTGAGGTTGAGATACATGTACAGTTTGTGGTGAAATATTGTGTCATACATATGGTGAAGAACTATGTCGTACTTGTGTTTCTCCCACCATTGTATCATCACTATCATGCAATGATCTGTTGCTCCTGTTAGAATCGGTAGACGGTGAATGCCCATCATTATTTACCGTTGGACTGATTCCAAGCATTGTGCTCTTGTGTCATTTCCGACACACATTCAAGTGTATAGCCCGCATTTTCCGATTCACCCAATATAAATCGTTCAGTTGGTTCTGCAACTTTTTGTCACCTGCATCTATATTGTAATAAGGATAATCACGTTCAGTAGCTTGGAAAAAAATGGGGATCGTGGTTGGCTCACCTTGTGAAGTAATACTTGGCATCTCCCAATGAATTTCGGGCATATTTGACGAAGATGATAAAGAACTTGCACCCGTGGTGGGGTAAGTCATAAAGCATGGCTCTTTTGAAGGTGGTTGTCTAAGAACGATATTTGCATCATGGGATAAGCATGATAACCCTGGGAAATCAAAACCATAAATGTGCATGTTCAGTATCCCAATTACAGGCTTCGCAATCGACTTGTTCCAGTTGACATACTGCGCTTCATCAATATCCCTCTTTGTATTTAGTTTATACCTCTACCAATTGGTTCTTCTTAGCCGATCAAAATTTGATCCAGAGGTTTGCATCTGTTGTGGAGGGTTAATTGCAATTGCATATATACCTTGCATTTTGTACTGTCGTCTTTCTCCCAGGTACCAAACCCCTCTTTCTGTTTATGGAGTGGCTATGCAGAGAATAATCAAAATACGTTGTCCAACATTAGCACCATACTAAGGAAAATCAATGTAAGGGTGAAAAACTACGTTGTTGTGGATTCGAGTCATCTGTTGAAACCTCTGAACAAAACTGGAAGCCGAGACGTCACTACCAGTATCCTTCGCCCAGTTGCTCCAGACGTACATGTCCAAGATTTTAAATCTATAAGTATCGTCTTTAAGGATTGGTTTACCAGCACGGAAGTAGGTATACCACCAATACTGCAAATTACTCCATAATTTTAGTATTTTGACTTAATCTACATTTGTTCATAAAAATTATTTAAATTTAAAAATAATAATTTTGATATTTCCCTCTATGATTCCCCAGAAACCATTGAAATTAGGCATACCCATGGACGCTTGATCCAGCCCACAGTACTATTATGCTAAAATTGCAGATCCCCAGTTGCAATCTGGTGCTTTGTCAATGTCTTTTAACGCTTGAAGCCAACCAACACGAGCAACATAAGTTGAGTTTGGAAAGAATGTCTGACCCAGTACTCATAAGATAAACACCCTTTCGATTTCAGGATAGTCATCTACATCTTTTGGGTTTATGGGTTGGATAAGGAAAGACTTCAACGCTGAATATTTAATCCCACCTCCTTTCAATTCTTTATTATCATCACGTATTTCTGATTCCATAAACAAGGGAAAAAGAATCTCCCATTTACTATTTGATATCCATTCATCTTGGTTGAATGGTACCGGTTCTCCCACTCCACTTGGGATCCCACAAATAAAATACAAATCAAGGGGCGTAATTTCTATGACAAGACAAGAATAATATCAACTATGATTAATTCTTTTGATTATTTAATATTTATTTAAAAAATATAATTTAAGTTAAGTTAAACAAGCTTACCAATTTCAAAATCCATAAAATGAAATGTGTGCGTCGTCAGTCACCACCTTTCTACCACTTTTTTCGTAATTCAGTTGTTGTTTCTTCTAGGCTTCACACTATAAAGCGCACGTCAAGGATATCTATCAACCCTTTCTCGGACTTGAGGGGGTAGAACTTCATAAACAACCTTTAAGTCTGAAAATACACCTCTCATTCTAAAATAATCCTCAGACCGATCTTGATGCCCCGACACATGACCTTGGACTAATGATGGAGCAGCAACGACACTCGGCGAAGAAAAATCTGCTTCCCAATTTTGAGAAAGTCTACACCTGTAGGAGGCCGCAGTGCAGGTTCATTTCTTCGATCTCTTCTCTTCTTTATAGTACTCGCCGCTTTTTTTAATAAGTTGCTCATATTGTATCAGAAATCTTTGGTTTACAAGAGTTTCAGAAGAAGGAACTGGATGTAGTGTGACTGAAAATGAATTCAATTCAAAGAATTTATAGTTTTGAAAATAATACCGTTGAAAATATGAGCGTTGGATAATCGACCGTTGGAGATTTTGTGTCTAACACCCGCGTGGGAACTTCCAACACCAACGTTTTTGTCGTCAACTCCCGCGTTGAAACCACACACGCTAGCAGATGTCCCATGTTCTGGCACTTGATTATCAGTCGTGCACTGCTTTACCATAGTGGAAAAACCTGTTTGGCTATTGCCATAGGAATTGCCTTTATTAAGTAGATATATTGACAAGATACATAAGGGAATATAATCTAGTAAGTGCGATGTCAGCCTGCGATGACACATGTGTCCTAGGCTCCTAGCTGGTACATTTGACACCGCCGTCCATGGACATCATGATCGAATAGGGCTTGATTTTCTTGGTGCGTCCTAGCTAAAATCAAGCCAAACATATCGCAGAGATGCTTTTTTTCTATTTATAGCTTTTACTTTATTTTTTTCCAGGGACAAAATTCATTTTCGATTTACAAATGTTTCCAAGCTAATACTATATACAAATGTTTCTTCGCTAAGAAAAATAATGTCCCATGGACCCATGGTTCTTGGCTAACAATCCTTTTGTCGCTAATTAGTTTCTCTTTGGGCACCAAAAACCCGAAAACTCAAGGCGCGTTGATATATTCCTTCCTTAACATAAAAGTACGTTTTGCGTACTTGATGGCTTTTTTGGCTATTTTCAATCCCTCCCCTGTTAACCGGGCTATTTTCGGTTGGTTACATTTTATCTGACTTGATGGTTTTTTGGCTTCTTAGAGGAGTTACTTTGAATCAAATTTCTTTTCATTGGGACACTGTTATTCACATGTAATGTATGTGATTAATTTTGTTCTAATCTTGTAAATATTTTTTCGCTTTAATATAACCTTTTTTCTTTAAAAAAAAAAAAATTATTTCCCCACACCAGTAAAATTTTGAAATGATTTATGTCTCAAACTATACAACGCATATTCGTAAACTTTATATCATTGAAAAATATTTTAAAACACCTATGTAACAAGTATAAACATGGCTATTATATTATACATGTTGCTTACTTTTTTGGAATATCCCATTATTTGATGATAGAAGTTATATATTTTGGGATAAAATTTAAAACTAAATTAGTCATCTATTTAGGGACTGAGAGAATATAAAATTTGGTGTTTTGTACTTATGCTCAAGGTTCATGTGTCAGCATCTAATAGGAAAAGGATCAACTCTCTTAGGGAGCTTTCCGGTCTATGGATTTCTGATAGAGAACAAATCTATTCTCTTTTTGTCAATCATTTTACTCAGATAAGTATCTCCCAAATCAATAATTATGATATTGATCTTTCAAACATAATTGATCCCTGCATCTCGGAAGAAGAAAATGTCTCTCTATGTGAAATCCCTTCAAAGAAGAAATATGGGCTACTATCCCAAATATGAATCAATGGGGAGCGCCGAGGCCTAACGGATTTCAACCCGGTTTTTCTAAAGCGAACTGGGAAACTTTGGGCAAAGATATTATTTTCTCAATTCAAGATTTTTTTAGAGCCGGGATCTAAAACACAGGAATTCAATCATTCCTTCATTACCCTAATCCCGAAAACAACCACCCCGAAAATCCCGGCAAATTTTCGACCAATAAGCTTAAGCAATACTACTTATAAGATAATTTCTAAGATTTTAGAGAACAGGCTAAAACCTATCCTTAACAAGTTAATTTCCCCCAACTAATCAACTTTTCTTCCGAGAAGACAAATTACAGATAACATTATAATAGCTCATGAACTTCTTCATTCAATGAGAATTTCCAAACCTAAGAAGGGTTATCTAGCTCTTAAACTAGATCTTTCTAAAACTTTCGATAGAGTAGAGTGGGGCTTCATTAATAAAGATCTCTTATCGCTTGGTTTCAGTTATTCATGGGTTAACCTAATTATGCAATGTATTTCAACCACATCTTTTTACATTCTCCTTAATGGCTCCCCGGGCCCGACTTTCAAAAATTTGAGAGGTTCAAGACAAGGAGATCCACTCTCCCCTTATCTATTCCTAATCTGCATGGAAATTCTATCCAGACTTCTAGAAAATGCAATTACGAAAACAAAAACTCTCTGGTCTTAAAATCAATAAAGGCGCCCCAAATATTTCTCACATGTTCTTCGCAGATGATTGCTTTCTATGCACAAAAGTTGATTTAGGAGAAGCAAAAAGATTATTAGATATTCTATCTGCTTTTAGTGACATAACGGGTCAAATGATCAACCTTCAAAAATTGGGGATTTATTTTAGCCGCAGGATTCATCCGAGACATGGAAAAATAATTGCAAGAATACTTAAAGTCTAATTGATGACAAAAAAGCGAAGAGTACCTGGGGACTCTTCTATTTTTTGATAAAAACATAAAAGAGAGTTTTGAACATCTTCTACAAAGGTATTATTCTACTCTCCTAGGTTGGAAATCGAAGCTTCTATCTCAGTAAGGGTGGACAGTGCTAATAAAATCTATTCTTTAATCTTACCCTACTTATCGAATGCAAGTTCTGGTTCTACCAAAAGAGACATTACACCAACTGGATAAAATTCAACGAACCTTTTGGTGGAATAAAGATGGAGCTAAAAGACATGGTGTTTTATAAAAGCTTCGTCCGGTATTTGCAAACCCATATCTCGAGGGGGGATAGGAATTAAAAAACCACACCAATTCAATTTAGCGCTTCTTACCAAATTGGCTAGTAGACTAATCTCCGAACCAGATTAATTATGGGTCAAACTTCTAAAATTCAAATATTTTCCAAACTCGAATCCTTTAAAGGTCTCTAAAACTTCCAACCTCTCCTCGGTTTGGACTAGTATCTAAAAATGCCTGAATCTTATTAAAGATAACTTTGTTTGGCAAATTAAAAATGGGGAGTTGGCTAAATTTTGGGAAGACAGATGGATCCCTAATGAAGATATAATTCAAAAATCAGTCGACAAAGTGGACCAATTACCTAAGCTAGTAAAAGAGCTAATTATTCTAGAAAATACTTGGGATATTGAAAAATTAGATGAATTCTTCACTTCATACACTAAGGAAACAATACTTGCAATCTCGACTCAAAACAGAGATAAAGATAAGATCAAATGGAGTTATCTGTAGTGAACTCACTATAATTTATCAGGTTGGTTAGGGTAAGTTGTCTTCAAGTGAAAGAATGAAGAGAAAAACCAGAATGAAGAGAGGTTATTAGCAAGAAAAATAGAAGAAGCATTAGCAGAAAGGGAGGTCGAGGGAAGAAGATGAAGGTTAGAGTTTCAGAGAGAAAAGAATGAGTGGAGGAAAATGAGTTTTATTACACAATAATTCACTTCCTTTACAACCACAAGAAATGGACAATATAAGCTAGCAAAAACATTCGTGTCATGCATGTGAATGTGGATCAAGGAAAACATCTAAGGATAAGGGCTACCACCCAGACACTCTAATGTTTAAGACAAGCTAAGGTTCATGACAACTGCCTACTGCTTCAAAGGATCCTTGACCTCAAGGATCATCTTAGGAAAGTTCTGCTTCATAACAGCTGTATCCTCCCAAGTAGCATCCTCAGCAGTGGAATGAGACTAATGTACCAGCACTTGAGCTACTGTTTGTTTGTTCTTCTTCACCAGCCTGAAACTCAGTATGTGCAGTGGAGAAATCTTTATGCACCCTTCTCCATCCAAAGTTGGCAAAACAGTTTGAGGTATAACAGTTTGTCCTACCCTGAGCTTGAGCTGAGATACATGAAAGACAGGGTGAATTCTAGAAGATGCTAGCAATTGAAGTTTGTAAGCCACTTATCCAATCTTGGCTATGATCTGATATGGTCCACAAAATTTTGCAGCTAACTTGAGGTTGCTCCTTAACTGCAATGAAGATTGTCTGTAAGGTTGGAGCCTACGATAAACCCAATCCTCCACTTGAAATTGTCTCTCAATTCTCTTCTTATCAGCTTATTGTTTTATTCTATGTTGTGCTTCTTCCAAAGTGGACTTGAGAAGGATATTCATAGCTTGTCTTTGTTGTAAGTAATCATCCACTTTAGCATTAATAGTAGGAGAATAAGAAATCAACCCATACTGTGGTGGTGAGTAACCATAAAGGGCTTGAAATGGTGTTAAATGCAAGCTAGTATGATAAGTGGAATTGAACCACCATTCTGCCAAAGACAACTAACTGACCCATTTAGTTGGCATGTAACTGGTCATGCATCTAAAATAAGACTCCAAGCATGCATTAACTCTCTCAGTCTGTCCATCTGTTTTAGGATGATAAGCTGTGCTAAAATGAAGAGAAGTACCCAGCTTCTTAAATAATTCTTGCCAAAAACTACTCAAGAACACACTGTCTCTATCAGATACAATAGTTTGAGGAAGACCATGGAGCTTATAAATGTGATCAAGGAACATCTTGGAGACAGATTGAGATGTATAAGGGTGACTCATAGCAATAAAATGGCAATATTTTGTTAATATGTCTACTATAACCATGATAACTTCCCTTCCTTCATATTTTGGCAATCCAGAAATGAAATCCATACTGATGTGTTGCCATGCTTGACTTGGAATTGGCAATGGTTATAATAATCCTCTAGGTTGTGTATTAAAACCTTTGTGTTGTTGACAAATATCACATTCTGCCACAAACTGAAAGATATCCTTCTTCATATTGCTCCATCAAAAAGAAAGATTTAGCTCTCTGATAACTTGCTTGAGTACCAGAATGACCTCCAATGGATGAAGAATGAACATCAATCATAATTTGCTTTCTTAACTTACCAGAAGATCCCACATAATTCCTTCCCTTAAACTTTAGTAATCCTTGAGAGTGAGAATAATGAAGTACACTATTTGTAAAAATAAGAAGCTTTTGTATAGTCACCTTAGCATGATCATCTCCTTCATAACTATAAATTACCTCAGTTAACCATGTTGGTTGAACTTCAGAGATAGCATGACAGGTTGAAGTATCTTGGACATGAACTCTAGACAAAGCATCTGATACTCTATTCTCTACTCCTTTTTTGTAAACTAATCATACTCATAACCAAGTAATTTGGACAACCATTTCTGCTGAAGTATGGAATGTAGTCTTTGCTCCATGAAGAATTTAATGCTTTGGTGATTTGTATATATTGTGATTTATTTCCTAGCAGGTAAGATATCCATATAGTAACTGCCAATACTATAGCTAGCAACTATTTTTCGTAGGTTGAGTAAGCTAAGAATCGGATACCCATACTCTTACTGAGATAAGATTTTGGTTGCTTGCTTTGCATGAGAACTACCCCCACTCCTATATCAGAAGAATCTGTCTCTAATTCAAAGGGCTTTGAAAAGTTAGGTAATGCTAGCATGGAGTTACTGCCATATCCTTCTTAAGCTTTTCAAATGCTGATTGAGCTGCAGAGTTCCATTGGAAGTTATTCTGTTTAAGTAGCTCAGTTAATGGCTTACTAATCAAACCATAGTGCTGCACAAACTTTCAATAATATCCTGTCAATCCAAGAAACCCTCTCAAAGCTTTGATGTTACTTGGAGTTGGCCATTGAAGCATGCACTCAATTTTGGATGAATCATCTACAACTCCTTGTGTGCTAATAATATGCCCCAAATATTCTACTTGTGACTGTCCAAAAGAACACTTGCTCATCTTACCAAAGAGTGAATGCTCTTGTAGGAGGAATAAATTTGTTCTAAGATGTTGTAAATGAGTATCCATATCAGAACTGTAGATGAGAATATCATCAAAGAATACTAAGATAAACTTTCTTAAATGTGGCTTAAACACATCATTCATGAGAGCCTGAAAAGAAGCTGGAGCATTGGTTAAGCCAAAAGGCATTACCAATAATTCAAAGTGCCCTTAGTGAGTTCTGAAAGAAGATTTATGAATATCAGTAGGATGAACTCTAATTTGGTGATAGCCAGCCCTAAAATCAATCTTGCTGAAAACCTTGGCTCCTTTGAGTTCATCTAATAACTCCTCTATAATGGGAATTGGATACTTATCTTTGACAGTAATATCATTCAATTTCTTGTAATCCACACAAAACCTCCAGCTGCCATCCTTATTCTTGACAAGTATTATGGGAGAATAAAATGGACGGTGGCTTGGATGAATGACTCCTGCAGATAACATTTCTTCCACCAATTTCTCTACCACTTCTTTTTGGATATAAGGAATTTTGTATGGCCTTTCATTTGGTGGTGAAGATAGAGGTTTAAGTGGAATATGATGGTCATGGTTTCTTTGAGGTGGCAGGGAGGTGGGTTCCTTGAAGGTTTGAGGATATTCATTGAGTAATTCAGAAATTTGAGGAGAAACAGGAGAATCCTCATGAATAGCTTATATTGAGTAAAAATGTCCCACCATGCCATGTTTATTCTTCTTGAGGAGTTTATGTAAAGCTGAGATAGAAATCTGTGTCAGCTTTGTTGTGTCCTTTGTACCTTGTATAACTACTTGTTAACCTTCCTTGGTAAATGTAACTGATAATTGTTGAAGTCAAAGATTATGGGACTAACTTCTTTCATCCAATCTACTCCAAAGACCATATCACAACCTCCTAGTTTGAGTAATCTCAAATCATACTGAAAATAGTAACCTTGCATTTGCCAGTTAAATGCAGGGCACTTAGCATCACTGACTAGCTTATTACCATCTGTTACAGCAACATGTAGATCCATAGTTGGTTCTATATATACCTTACACAATTTAGAAGCCTCAGGGTCTAAGAAACTATGTGTACTTCCACTATCAATGAGTATAGTCAATTTTATTTTCTTACAAAGGCCTTGAATCTTAATGGTGTTATGATAAATATCACATGACAGGGCATGAACAGAAATCTCCACTCCCTTATCAGATTCTGGAGATTGAACTGTCTTAGATGGAGATTCTTCAGAAGAAAATTGTGCATCCTCCTCTTCTGCAACTAGCATGTATATTTGTTGTTTAACACACTTATGTCCGGAAGAGAAAACTCCATGACAGTTATAACACAATCCCTTGTCCCTTATAGATTTCATCTCATCATATGTTAATCTTCTAATGGGTGGATTTGATGATTTAGAATTGGATGAGTTATTTGTGGAGGTTCTTGGTAATCTTGGACTAGTAACAGAAGGATAGAAACTCTTGTTGGTATTGAAGTTTTGGATATAAGGAGAGGGGCTTTTGATTGTGTTTTTATTTTTCTTGGAAGAAATATCCAATAATGCCTCTTGCATTCTGGCCAAATAAATGGCATGAGCTAAATTCCTTGGAGAAAACATTAATACATGCATACGCAATTCTTCCTTGAGACCACTTATAAAACTAGAAGTAAAGTATTCTTTTGTCAGATGTCGATTCTTAGCTAGCATTAGTGCCTTGAGTTCTTCAAACAATTCTTGATAATCTAACACAGTTCCTACTTGGGATAACTTGTTAAATTCACCAACAATATCATCATGTCCTAACTCCTGAAATCTGTTACTCACAGCTAAGACGAATTCCTCCCATGTAACATCAGATTGATAATCTTGATACCAAACATCAGCCCTTCCTTCTAGATATAAGGAAGCTAGGTGAACCTTTTGATCCTATCCCACAGTGTGTATGAGGAAGTATTTTTTACATTTTCGAATCCAGGACCTAGGATTAGAGCCATCAAATTTTGGAAACTCTACCTTAGGTTTAGAATGATGATAATGATTTTCATGAGTATGTGTATGGGAATTATTTGTTTGACTATGAGAATCATTAAACTCACCATTTCTTGGTATTTGATTTATGACAGGACGAGCTCCTAAAATTCCATTGGAACCTTCTGGTGGTGGCACATTCCCCGTAGGCATTCTTACTTGTTCATCCATGCACTCTCTAAACACCTCACGGATGGATTGAATATACCTTATGGATGGTTGCTCATGATTCAGATCCACTTTCTTGAGTAGATCGGCGTGCTTGAGAGCTAACTCATCTTGTCTCTGACTATACTCTTTCTGTGATTTAGAGAGTTCGTCAATCTTTCTGTTAATTTCATCGATTGCCGCTTTGTTTTCCATGGAAGCAGTCTGAGAATCGACTGCTCTGATACCACTTGTAGTGAATTCACTATAATTGCTCAGGTTGGCCAGGGTAAGTTCTCTTCAAGTGAAAGAATGAAGAGCAAAAACAGAATAAAGAGAGGTTATTAGCAAGAAAAGAAGAATAAGCAGTAGCAGAAAGGGAGGTCGAGGGAAGAAGATGAAGGTTAGAGTTTCAGAGAGAAAAGAATGAGTGGGGGAAAAAGAGTCTCATTACACAATAATTCACTGCCTTTACAACCACAATAAATGGACAATATAAGCTAGCCAAAACATTCACGTCATACATGTGAATGTGGCTCAAGGCAGACAACTAAGGATAAGGGCTACCACCCAGACACTCTAATGTTTAAGACAAGCTAAGGTTCGTGACATTATCACTATTCATGAGCTTTTTAGGTGAAAAATATCTATAAATTTCTTATATATCAAGATCAAGAAAATGACATCATGGATAACTTTTCGTGGAAGAAATTATGGAAAACTAAAGCAATTATAAGAAATAAATTATTCAGTTGGAAATTAGTTCAAAAATCTTTACCAACGTCAAGTAGACTAGCAACGCATATGTCTAACATCTCAGTGGACTGTTAGATGTGTAACTCCCAAGTTCAAGAAAATGATCGACATCTTTTCTGGTTATGCCCCTTTGCGAGATCTATTTGGTTTGGATTATCTCAAATTCATATTAACAACTCGCCTTTCACAGTCTCAATAAGTTAACTGGGTCAAAAATTGGATAGAGGATCCGAATACTTCTCAAATATCGGATAAAATTGCTACCATACTCTGGTTCATCTGGAAGCATAGATGCTCGGTAGTTTTTGAAAGAAAAGATCCTAACCTATTAATATTGATAGAGCAGATAAATAAGTTTTTATACTCAGCCTCTGCCATTACGATTTTGAGAAATACTACTTATAGAAACGTAAAATCACCAACTTCGAATTGGGCATCCTTAAACACGAATTGGATAATTTTTATAGATGCAGCTTACAAGAAAAAAGATTTAACAATAGGTTATTCGTTTATCTTACTTTCAGTTGATCAAGAGGAATTTATGCATATTGAAGTGGGTTCAGATAAAGCATTGACATCATCTCACGCAAAAGAAAACATTATGTTTAAGCTACGTATTGGTTAAGAGATAATATTATATCTGATATTTCGATTGTCACAGAGTGCAAAAGTATTGCTGACTTCATTAATAAGAAGTGTAAAAAAATATCTTGGGAAGCTGAAAACACAACTAAAGAAATCGAGAATATCCTGGACACTCTTCCTCAAGTTAAGGTAAGACACATAAGCATAATTCGACAACGGATACTTTAGCGAAGGAAGCAAGAATAAAGAGTCTTCAACATTTATTCTTGTGCATTAAGAGAGAAAAAAATTAGTAAATCAAATGTATTGTCTAATATTTTCGTAAAAAAATGGCACTATAAACTTATTGTACTATATTTCTTAATTTATAAAATTAAATTTTTCATCAAAAATAAATAAATAGAAGCACTTGTGCTCGGAAATTTTGAAAGTCATCAAACCCCAAAGTAGGACTTTCATAGGGTATGCATTTTCGCATCCCACGTGCAATAATTTCCTTGATAAAAAATCCCTGGAACATGTACCCCTAAACTCAAATTAACAATTATCCTGTACATTACATATTTTTTCATTTTCAGAATTTTGTTTTTTGGCAATCAAACGTATATTCAGACTAAAATGGTGATTAGATGTTAATGATATGAAAAATATTATTATCATTTTTGATCGATAAAGATATACTCATTCTGTTTTCAGAAAAAACTTACAGGCTAAAAAAAATAATAATGGTACTAACTCTTTTTTCTATAAACTGGGAGATTATATTTTGTGTATATAGAGACCCACAAGAAGTAGGAGGAAAATACATAAGTTCAATCCTTGAAAAGAAGACTAACATTCAGCAAGAAGTACATATACACTTCAAGTACTTCCTAATCAAATACTACTGGATGTGTAAATGTCATGCCACAACTGATCAGTCAACTTCTAACACCAGAACCAAGTCTTGCCGCCAATACACAGTCAACAACCACCATATGCAATTCTTCAGCTGAGTCCTAGTCTCCAGTATTCATATTTGTTGTTACAATCCTGTAATCTCGTTCTTATTGTTTAGGTTAGATTGAGTACTTCTTTCTACCTATGTATGTACTCATATACATACATAATTAATCAAATCACAGTCTACACACAATTTGTGAGACTTTAACTTTAACTCTATCTAGATTTAGTTTTAAGAAAAACATAGGGATCAAATGCCAATGACGCACATTGCATTATGTAATAAAGCATCATTAGATGTCTGGCATTTCCGGCTAGGACATCCTAGCTTAGAACGTTATAAATTTCTATGTAAAAGTTTTGATTACATTAATTCTAGTCTTTCACTTTTTTTGTGATGTTTGTCCTCTGGAAAAACACAGTCGTTTATCATTTAATAAAAAATCCATTTCCTCTACACACTGTTTTGAATTAATCCATTGTGATATTTTGGGACCATTCTCAACCCCTTCTCTTACTGGTGCACGTTATTTCTTAACCATTGTGGATGACTTATCCAGGTGCACTTGGGTTTATCTTATGCATACCAAAAGTGAAACCTTTAAGTTTATTAAATTTTTCACTGTTTTTGTCGCTACCCAATATTCACGACATATTACGTGTATTTCTACAGATAATTCTATACATTATTTACCAATACTGCAACGAGTCCAGTCTGACAATGGGACTGAGTTTCTATCTCGTGAAATACAAATATGGTTCGCTGAAAAAGGTATTCATCATCAACGCAGTTGTGTATCTACTCCTAAGCAAAATAGAGTGGTAGAGCGTAAGCATCGTCACTTACTTAATGTGGCTAGAGCATTACGATTTCAGGAAAATTTGCCTATCACTTACTGGGGTGAGTGCATCTTAATAGAAACTTATTTAATTAATAAGATGCCAACTCCAATCCTTTCACACAAAACTCCACATGAAGTTCTATTAGGACAGTCACCAAATTATCGCAACTTAAGAGTTTTTGGTTGCTTGTGTTATGCTCGAAACACAAATATTTCTTCTAAATTCGATCCCATGGAAATTCCTGCATTTTTATTGGTTATCCAAATAATCACAAAGGCTATATTGCTTTCTATTTAAGGATGCTAACATTCCTAGCAATGAGTTTTTGTATTATCCTTCACAGGAAGAAGTCTATTATGATGAACCTTCGGATTTGTTACTTGTTATAAATCTCCTACTCCCCTAGAAACTGCAAGGCATGATCATCCTGCCACAGCTGAGCTCTCTAACGCTGAAACTTCACCATTAGCACATACATAGCTTACATCCAACCCAGACGTTCCATTATCTTCTCATGACGTCAGTTATGCAACTGAAGTCCCAATTTCCACTATTCAAGTAAGTCATACAGCTCCAGTTGATCATACTCTACCTATTCGGAGATCTTATAGAGAATTCCATCACCCATCTCATCTCAAGGATTACATTTGTTCAGTTAAACAATGTACATCCAACTCTCCATATCCCCTTACGAATTATATTTCTTTTGATAAATTCACTCCTCAGCATCATGCGGTTTTATCATCTGTTATCACTAACGATGAACCTCGCACTTTTACAGAGGCTATAAAACTTCCTGTCTGGCGTGATGCCATAGTGACAGAGTATATGGCTTTACAAGACAATGCTACTTTCACCGTTACTCATCCTCCTCCTGGCAAAACAACCATTGGCTGTAAATGGGTAGTTAAAATCAATTATCGCCCGAATGGTACAATTGAACGTCATAAAGCTTGTCTTGTTGCTAAAGGATATACACAACAAGAAGGAATTGATTATCATGACACTTTTGCTCCTGTTGCGAAAATAGTTTAAGTTCGTGTCTTACTATCTATTGCTGCCATTAATAATTGGCCTCTTCATCAATTGGATGTTAATAATGCTTTTTTGCAAGGTGATTTTAAGAAGAAATTTATATGAAACTTCCTCCAGGTTTTCAGAAAAAGTGAGATAACCGTGTTTACAGATTAAACAAGTCCTTATATGGACTGAATCAAACCTCTCATCAATGGTTTGCTAAATTTTCTGCAGCCTTACTAAATGAAGGTTTTGTTCAATCCCGTGCTGACTATTCACTTTTAATTTTTCATTCAGGTGAGATATCCATTTATGTTTTAGTTTATGTCGATGATATTATTATTACAGGTAATAATGACTCGGCTATTCAAGAACTAAAACACAAACTGGATTCAAAAATTTCACTAAAAAATCTTGGTTGTTTACAGTATTTTCTGGGCATTGAGGTTTCTCGTTCTCCGAAAGGTATTTTTCTTTGCCAAAGAAAATATATTTTTTATATTGTTCAAGACTCTGGTCTTTTAGGTGCTAAGGTTTCTCCTTCCCCTATGGAACAACACCTTAAGCTTCTTCCAACTTCAGGCGCTCCTCTCCCTGATCCTAGTGTTTAACGTCGCCTAATTGGACGTTTACTTTGTCTTCAGATGACTCGTCTTGATATCACCTACTCAGTTAATTATCTTAGTAAATTCATGCAGCAACCTTGCTCAGGTCATTTGGATGTTGCCCATCATGTAGTTTGATATCTTAAAGGAACTGTATCTCATGGCATTTTTCTTTCTGTAAATAGTTCACTTTCCCTTGATGGATATACTAATTCTGATTGGGCAGGCTGTCCAACTACTCGACGCTCCACAATAGGATATTTCACAATGCTAGGGAACAATCCTATTTCTGCGAAGTTTGAGAAACAACCAACGATTTCCTTATCTTTTGCTGAGGCAGAATACCGAGCTCTAGCAAGGTTAACTTATGAACTTCAATGGTTGCATTATTTGTTTAATGATCTTCGTGTTCATATTCTGAAACCCATTCCAGTCTATTGTGACGATCAGGCTGCTATTCACATCTCTAAAAATCCAGTTTTTCATGAACGAACTAAGCATATTGAAATTGATTGTTATTTTGTTCGAGAAAAACTAATATCTGGACTTATTAAACCAACTCATATCCCATCTGCCGCACAACTAGCTGATCTATTTACCAAGCCAATGGGAATGGATCAATTTAAACGTCTTGTCAGCAAGTTGGGCGTTCGGCCTCAAGATCCTCCCGCTCCAACTTGAGGGGGTATTGGACGTGTAAATGTCATGCCATAGCTGAGCAGTCAACTGCTAACACCAGAACCAAGTCTTGCCGCAAATACACAGTCAACAACCACCAGATGCAAGTCTTCAGCTGAATCCTAGTCTCCAGTATTTATATTTGTTGTAACAAAGATATAACAAGAAGAAACAATTTTGTAATCTCGTTCTTATTGTTTAGGTTAGATTGAATACTTCTTTCCACCTCTGTACGTACTCATATAAAAACGTAATGAATCAAATCACAGTCTACACACAATTTGTGAGACTTTAACTCTATCTAGATTTAGTTTTAAGAAATACGATCATTCAATAAAAAAGAAAAAAAAAATCAGTAAGAGACTAAGAGATGCTTGTAAGAAAAAGACATGTTACTCGAATCTTCGTTTGAAACAAATTCGCGCATATAAATCCCTTCGTGACTGAAATCAAAATGTTACTCAGTTGCTGCGTTGAATGTTGAATGTTGGCTAGTAAAATAATCATTTAGGAGGCAGAAAATGGAATCTAGAATTGCCCGTTAAGGCGAAGATAGAATAATTGAAAGTTGTTTTTTCGGGTATTAGAAATCCAGTTGTAGATTCATAGCGTAATCGCATGCGTCACTCGGCTAGCCTGAGCTTTTAACTCACGGCTTTGATTGCTTCCCTTAAATTGAAAGTCTTCTTCTGTCTCCTTTCATCATTTCATTATAATTTTGTAGAATTAATTCTTAAATATATTTTCAAGGAATAATTAGAGTTAGTACTTTCTATCAAAAAATAAAATAAAATTAGAGTTAGTACTAGACACACGTCGAAACCATATTTATATAGCTAAAAATAATAATAATTTAATTATTTACGTTATCTTGTATGTCATTTTCATGTCAGTCCAACCTCTACGCTAGCTACTAGCAAGTCCTCGTATGCACACTAACACAAAATCCCAGAATGGCAAATGCAAGATTCTTTTGGATGGAATTAGATACTGTGCAGCCTCTTACTACTTGATCAGTTTATACCTCCCTCCCAGTTGTTGTTCAAGTTGTAAACTAGGATCATGCCGGGCTGCTGCTCTATTTTCTGTCACGTCCAAAAAGAATAATTATCCGCCGTGGTACTTATTTAGTTGGTATGGACGATTATCACCACAAAAGTTTCATTTTCACCAAATGTTTTTTTACTCTTAGTTTTAAGAAATCTAAACCCAACTATTTTTTTTAGTTTGCATTTAATCCCATATTGCACGGACGATCTGTTTTTTTTTTCGGGACACGTTTGTAGATATGTGTTTTCGTGCAGGGTTACCGGCTAGAAAAGAAGTCGAACTGGGTTTCTTGGCAGAGGAGGTGCTCTTCGTCCGGCTGATGTTTTAGTCCTTAACTGGGAAAACGGGTGTGACAAGTGTTTAGATGTCACCGGCGTATCACCATTCACCGGTGAGGGGTGCACACATTTCGGCTTGAGGTAGCTCTGGATAAAGCAGTGAAACGCAAGCATAAGAAATATTTGGAAAAATGCGTAGCACAAGGTTACAACTTCGGCACTTTAGCTTTTACTACTTTTGGTGAACTTTGCAACGAAACCATGGATTTCTTGACAATGCTTAATAATCACTTATCTAGATTTGATGTTAATGCTAAGAAATGTAACTATTTCTTCACTAGAATTTGACTCTATGGCAAACACGTTAAAGACCTCACAAGTCATAATGGAATTTTCAAAATGTTATCATTGATGATCTAAGTAATTTCGTCATGATGACTCTCCTGCTGAATTGCCTCCAACTTAGACAATTGAGAAAGTCTAAGAAATTCCAGAATCAGTAGAAGTTGTTCCAACGGTTATTGATCCTGATGTTTCTAGTAATGAGGAGAAAATCCCTAGTCATACTATTCATGTTGAACAAGATCGTGCTCCTCCGCGGCACCTATGGGTTCAAAGGAATCATATGATACTAACAAAATTATTGGGGAAAAATATTACACTGCTAAGACGAGAGGACAACTCCAAAATATTTGCAATTTTAGGTGTTATATATGGAAAGTAGAATCAAAAAATATTGATGAAGCACTTAGCGATCCCTTTTGGATGAATACAATGCATGAAGAGTTAAATCAATTCCAAATATAAGATGTATGGGAGCTTATACCTTGTCCCCCAAATATCAATATTCTTGGTACCAAATGAATATTCAAGAACAAGTCTGATGAATTTGGCACCATTTTCAGAAACAAAGCCATACTTGTCGCTTAAGGATATTCACAGATTGAAGGTATTGACTTCGATGAAACCTTTGCTCTTTTGGCACTCCTTGAGTCCATTCGTTTGTTATTAGCTCATGCTTGTTTTCTTAAGGTTAAGCAGTTTCAAATGGACATAAAATCCGCCTTCCTAAATGAAAATTTAAAGGAAGAGGTCTATGTTGCTCAAACTAATGGATTTAAAAATCCTAATTTCTTAGATCATGGCCTTAAACTCAATAAGGCATTATATGGGTTAAAACAAACATCTCGTGCCTGGTTCGAAAAACTAACTACTTTTCTCCTTAGAAAATGTTTTTTGAGAGGGGAGCTGATAAAACTTTGTTTACCAAATGGAGTGGGAAAAATATTGTTATTGCTCAAGTTTATGTAGATGATATCATCTATGGATCAACATCTGAGAAACTTGCAAAATATTTTCAAATTCCTCTTGGAAAAGAGTTTGAAATGAGCAATGTTGGTGAATTGAAATTCTTTTTGGGTTTACAAATTCAACAACACAAGGATAGAATTTTCTTATCTCAAGAAAAATATGCAAGGGATCTTGTTACAAGGTTCGGTCTTGATAAGTCAACTCCAAAACTGACTCATATGCCCACCACTGATAAACTACATCGAGATGAGAAAGGTGTAAATGTTGATCAAAAAATCTATCGATTTATCACTGAAATCCTTTTATATCTACATTTACTAGATAAAATATTGCTTTTAGTGTTAGTTGGTGTGCTAGGTTTCAGGCCAATCCAAAGGAATCTCATCTTGCAGTTGCAAAAAGAATCATGCGATACATCAAACACACTATATGGTATGGTCTATCTTATACTTTTGATACTAACACTAATCTTACTACCTATTCAGATGTTGATTGGTAAGGATGCATGGAAGACAGAAAGAGTACACCAAGGGGTTTCTACTATGTAGTATTGAATCTTGTAGCTTGTCATAGCAAGAAAGAAAGCTCTCTTTCTACATGTAAAGCAGAATATATTGTTGCAGGCTCATGTTGTACTCAACTTCTATGGATGAAACAAGTGCTTTCCGATTATGGAATTGACACTGGAATAATGATGATATTTTGTGATAACTCGAGCGCGATTCACATCACTGAGAATCATGATGAGCACTCAAGAACTAAGCACATTGATATAAGATATCATTTCATTCGAGATCTCTATGATAATGGTATCCTCAATATGGAATTTGTTCCTTCCGAAAAATAATTGACTGATATTCTCACCAACCCATTATATACTGCCACGCTTCAATACTTACGGTAGTCTATTGGTGTTGTTCTGGTTCATTAGCTCTTCAACCTTCTTGCCAACTTATTCGATTTTGTGGGCAATTAAGTTTGGTATTCCAGTATAGAGTTGCTTCAATTCCGCATTTGTTTCTAGTAGTTGAATTTCTGTTAAGTATCATAAGTTTAAAATAAAATCCTTCTTTTCTTGTGAAAGTAAAGAAGAAAAGACATTTGTTTCGATCTTGTTGTTCTTTCGGGAATGACATTTTATGGGGGAGAGTTCTTAATTGAACTTGTACTTAATTGCCAAATCTTTGTGGGGAGTGCGGTTGTGGAATATTGTAGGAGTTTTCTTGTATCTTTATAAACTCTTTGATGAATACACTAGTTTCAACTATGTGAAATCATTGAAACAAAGTTAATATGTTCTCTTTTGGTCATGAAGTATCTCTATGGAAATTTCATTAGGATCCCACTAGTTTTCATACCTTTGCCAATTTTTATTGAAAAAATATGGAGAATTAATATGCAGTTCACACTACAAATACATATGGTTTACGGATCATTATGTAAGGGGGAGTGGTTTTCATGTGAGATGAAGTATTGACTAAGGGGGAGTGATACATATCACCATAGTATTGTTGTCAAAGTTGTGATACAATTGGACTTTGATGATGTGTAATAATCCTACGACACTGTATAACTATGATTGCGAGATACTGCATTCTCATTGTTATAGCTACGGATCTTCATCAACTATGATGCTGAGTTGAACACCTTTAGAATCATGGAGTACTTGGAAGTGACGAAGGTTTCGAGTAATGTTGAAGAACCAAGGGATCAAACATTTGGATTGAGATCTACAAAGTTTATTTATTTTGTATTCCATATGTATTGATAGTTTTGTCACTAAAATTGACAAAGGGGGAGATTGTAATCATTGCTCAGTCGAACTCGCAAGCGTTGCTATCTCAAGCTTGTTTGTCAAGTTTAGTTACCAAAACTATAAGTCTTTATTTCTAGTCTACTTATAGCTAAGTCTTGGATTAGGATAGAAAGTGTAGTTGAGCATTAGACTTCAAGATGTTCATTGATTGAAGACGAAGAAAAACTAAGGGGATCTTGTGGAACTTCATCAACAAAAGGTATGTGGAGACTTGAACTCATATATCACTCAAAATTTTATTTACTCTATCTCCTATTTGAGACAAAAGTCGTATATCTATATAGACTTCAATTATACACATTTGATATTTCGAGCTCAGTTTAACTCGCTTATATATTTCTCAAAATATGTGTTGGTAAGCTTTAGCTTTAACCAAGTTTATCTTATATTCTTGAAGAAAGTCAAAAGATGATCATGTGAAAATCGCCTGGTAATATCTTACATGATTTATGTGAGACAGTCATTTGATGTAGACTCGGAATGTTTCGTATTAATCATTCAATCACTTGAAAATTGCTTTGAAGCTAATAATTTGTGTGAAACATCTATTGTCGTCTTCCGAGAATGTTTCAATGGTTGAAATGAAACTTTAGTACAATTGGATTTAAGCACAGTATGCGTACATTCATATGCGTAATCCAAGTTCGGGAACCATGTTATGCATACACGTATGCGTACTATTTGGTTTTGTCAAGGTCCGGGAACCAAGTACGCATACCGGTACACGTACTGGTGATAGGTTCAAGTTCTAGGACTTTAACTGAGTTTATGGTATGCGTACCAGTTCGCGTACTGGCGAACCCGAACTTAGTCCGACCATTTAGGTATGCGTACCGGTTTGCATACTTGAGTGGGTTATGTTCTAAAATCGGTTTGTTCATGAACTGATACATTTATATAATAAGGAATGCAATCTTTTGCAAACCGTGGCTATAATGTTCATGACTTGATTCGAGTGAAATCGATTTTGTTTCAATTGTGTCTTATATACTTATGTGAGAATATAAACAATTGAAAAACTCTAGAACTAGTTTTATTTGAGTCATTTGAAATAGTTATGGTTAAGATGAATAAGGTTGATATGAAAGTGTTTGTATGGCTAACTTCGGTTAACTATTGTTGAGCCAACAAAGGTGCACACATTTAGGTACGGTTACTCATATCTAAATGAAGTCACTTTTTATTTGTGTATAACAAGCTAAGTTCGATCTAACGGTTGAAATATATTAGCTTGAGTCTAATCAGGTTTTCATCTAATGGTGAATATTTGATGCTTTGTTACCAAGGTAACATTGATTGCAAACCCTGATACAAAGATTATATAAAGGAGAGCTCTAGCAACTGGGAAACCTAATCCCCATACCTCCTGTGTGATACTAGTTGCAACTAGAGTCGATTCTCCTTTAACCTAAGGTTTTTCACGAAACCTTGTAGGTTTACAACTTGAAGAATTCACTGGGATTGTGAAGCCAGACCCAACTATTTTCTCTGTAGTTGCGTGTTCTGATCTTGATGTTTTCTATCGTGATTGAGTATTATCTTCTCTAAGATTTTCTCGAGATTTATTCTCCGATAGGCAAGATAAAAAATAGTCACAAACATCTTCGTCTCATCGTTTGTGATTTCACAATACCTTGTTTCGTTACCATACGATTAAGATTATTGTGAGGTGATTGATATTTCTAGGTTGTTCTTCAGGAATATAAGTCTGGTATATTAATTGGTTATTATTCACCTTGATTTATCAAAAGACAGAACAAAAATCATAGGTCTATCTATACAGTAGACTTTTCTGTGTGAGACCAATTGGTTTATCAAGTCTTCCACTTTGGGTCGTAGCAACTCTTAGATGTGGGTGAGATCAGCTAAGGGAATCAAGTGCGTAGAGTTCTGCTGGGATTCAGATACGTAAGGAGCATAACTATACCTTGATCAATGTGGGATTGGTTAGGGCTCAACTACATTCCAGTCCCAAGTTAACTTGGACTAGGCTAGTTTTTGTAGCGGCTTTATACAGTGTGGTGTTCAAATCTGGACTAGGTCCCGGGATTTTTCTGCATATGCGGTTTCCTCGTTAACACAATTTCTGGTGTCTGTGTTATTTTTTTTTTGCATTATATTTGTTTATATAATTGAAATATCACAGGTTGTGAGTAAGTTCAATCAATTGGGAATCCAACCATTGGTTGTTGATTGAATTGATAGACACTTGGATATTGGTTTTTGATACCATCCAAGTTGTTTTTTATATTAATCAGGCTCACAGATTTCTATCTGTTTGATTTGTTGATTACATTAAGAAATCGAGAAATAACTCTTTGATGCACTTTTCTTAAGATTGAGTCTGACTGTCTAGTTGATTCTCTTAAAAGTATATTGGAGTTAGTCCATACAGATTGCTAAGCGAAATATTGGGTATGGTTGTTAGACCCCCTCTTTTTCACAACTTACCCCATCTTGCATGGAAATAATGTTGCAATTAGACAGTCACCCCGTAATTAGATGATATGAGGTGTCAGACCACTAATGCTGCAACTCATTGCATCTGCCTACGTACCCATCTCTGTAACTTGACGGAATCAAGCATGGACCGTAATTCATCAACGCCGTGGACAAGCAACTAAATCCAACTCATGTTTCAAGGCAAAATCCAAGCAAAGCCTAGTCAGTATAGACGAAAGGGTCCTATGCAAATGATGCGCAAGAGTGTCCAACATTATCCCATCCTTCGGAATGCATCGTTGTGGCATGAGGACATGTTTTTGCATCATATATGCTTAATCGACTAAGCTTTTGAAGCTTATTAGTGCATTTTCCCTTAATGCACCTTCAAGTAACACCCCTTCCCTATATATGTCTTATTTACATTTTTAGAAATGGAAAAAAAAGGGAGATGATAGATATGTATTATTAAGTCCACCAGCTGTCGCAACAACAAGGTTCAAAAATAGTACCACAGTTTTCCAAATTTCAATTCTGGATGATACCCAACTTGAGTATTGCACAACTATGGTGCAATATCGTTCTTGGCCAGCCTCCCACTGACATGATGCACCATTATGGTGCAATTTATGTTCTGGAACAACATGCCTAAACACGCAACACAAGTTTGAGATGAAAAGCTCCATCTCATTCGGTGACGCATATTTGAGCACGCGTCATGCTAAAAGTGCAGATGTTACAGAATTAGAATCGGAAGTCATGCATTAATTTTCGTAATTATTTGTATATTAGAGTATTTTGTGAGCTATGAGAAAACGTTGAGAGGTGATGGAGTGGAATTGCACTGATACAAAGTAGTTTGGACACTAGCACATAAATCCAACTAGGGCACGCAAATCACTGTATCTGTATGCCTTTAGCCATGTTTAGTTTTACATCCAAACCATGGATTACTTCGGCATGTCCTTCAATAGCTTATGACTGAGTTAAAATTGAGAGACTATACGAAGATTTTTTCAGTTGAGGTAGTTTAAATGACTTTTTGTCTGGACTTTTTCTTTTAAATAAGTGATTCTAGACAAACCACTAACCAAACCCATGAATAAAACTGAAAACTCCTTCGAGATGAAAGGCTAGCCTCACACGAATATCGATCTACTAGAAAAAAAAAAAACAAGTTATATGAAATTTAAGAAAAGTTTGCGCTGTGGAGAAGAATAATAGTTGAGAAATTTGGAGGAGATATTGAGGCCTTATTTCCTAATCAGTCTAGCAGAACAATAGGAAGGAGTCTATGGATGGGCATTTTAAAGGCAGAGCATTTCACTAAAGACGGTACTTCTTTGATTCTAAGGAATTGTGCGGGTATTTACTTTTGGAATGACATTTGGGTGGGTGAGCAGACTCTAAGGCAGAGTTTCCCATCGTTATTCAAAATCTCTAAATGTAAAAGGGTGACTGTAAAGGAAATGCTTTCATCCCAAGGTGCATGGAATTTCCAGTTTGTAAGGGCACTAAATGACCGGGAATTGCAAGATGTTATTCTTTTGTTGCAGGTTATAGGGGACCCTAATGAGTTACTGGATGCTGGTGGTGATGTGAGGCAATGGAGATATGGAGATAAAAAGGAGTTTTCGGTTGCTTCTGCTTACTCGGCTTTAGAAACGGAAGGTTTTCTCTCTTTCCCAGACAAACAATTATGGAATCCGAACGTTCCGTTGAAGGTTTCGTTCTTGGTTTGGACATTATGCTATAACGGTGCTCCGACACTAGATCAGCTTATTAAGGAGGGTTTGGTTCAGGATGAAAGTTGTTTGTTTTGTGGTGTTAATGAGGAAACTAATACTCATCTGTTCTTACATTGCAAAACAACTTTTGATGTTTTGACATATTTTCTGAAGAGTTTTGGAATCAAATGGGTCTTTGCAAGTGATGTTAAAAGTACATTGTGGGAATGGAGTAACAAGAAGAGTAAGGAGAGAATCAAGCGTCTTTGGGGGTTTTTGCCGTTCGCTATTTGGTGGAGTATATGGGGAGAAAGAAACAACATACTCTATAAGAATGTGACTAGAAGCTTAAAACAGATAATTATGGAAGTAAAGATTTTGCTTTACAATTGGACAAGAGACACGAATATTTTTGAGGGTTTTGATTTATCCACTATTATCTGTAATTGGGATGCTGTAACTTATATATCTGTGTAACCGTTTTGGTTCTTTTTCACTGCTTTAATGAATTCGAACCGTTTTTATTAAATTTGCTCTCAAATGTCAAAAAAAATAAAAAATAAGAATGAGTAGTTCCGATTCGAGCATATCGTCCACCTAAATTATCCTAAAACGTCCCATTCATATGGAATATGACTTGCCTTCCACATTCATTTTCAGAAAAAAAATGATGAGTCGGACCTTCTGTTGAGATCAGGGTAACAATTTGACGTCATTAATGACGTTTTTTCTACCTTCGCTGTAAAACAAATAAGTCAACCATTTTTATGATGATGTTACATGATTAATTACTTTATTCCCATACACAGACGCATGTCTAACTAGTTCATCTTCAAGTACTTAAAAAGGGACATCTCGGAATATATTTATTATTTTTCCATCAAGGATTATATTTATAGATTTTATTGTTTTTCCAAATATGCCAACCATATACGACTAGCTACATGATGCTCATGTATATATAAATAGTATACTCTCACCCCTTCAAATTTAATCTTTTTATATAAAAATGCAGTTGAAGAACACGTATAAACACTATTAATAGAAATAATTCTGACACTAATTGAGAGTACTTAGTGATCAGAACCTACTATCTACTATATATATGTAGATGTCCATTACATCTTCTTCCCCAGAAAGCCAAAACACACAACTAGCTCTCTATAGCTAGAAGAAATCGATCTTACACAATGGAGGATGATGATAATAATAAGGTGGTTGATAATGTTGGAAAAGCAGGGATTAAAGAGAAGAAGATTAAAACAGGATCCATTGGAACAATATTTATGCATGCAGATGGTATAGATATATGTTTAATGGTTGTTGGTTTTCTTGGAGCTGTTGGTGATGGATTTGGTACACCAGTCATGTTATACATAACTAGTAAAATTATGAATAATCTTGGCTCTGTTGGTCCTTCTGATATTAATGATCCTAATCAAGTCTTTCTTAAAAATATCACCAAGGTAGTACTAATTAATTAACTAACTTCTTAATTTAATTTAATTAATTAGTGTTCTTACTAATTTTGATCAATTTTCATTTCAGAATTCAATTGGTCTTTTATACCTTGCCGTTGCCAATTGGTTTGTTTGTTTCTTGGGTAAGTTTCTTATTTATTTCTTCTTCTCATTTTTTGATAAATAATTTTGCTTAAAATTTAATCATCTTGTTTATGAAACTGCATGACAGAGGGATATTGCTGGTCAAGAACAGGAGAAAGACAAGCAACAAGAATGAGAGCAAGATATCTAAAAGCAGTTCTCAGACAAGATGTTGGTTATTTTGATCTACAAGTATCAAGCACTTCAGAAGTCGTCACTAGTGTCTCCAATGATTGTCTTGTAATCCAAGATGTTCTCAGCGAGAAGGTACTCTTCAACTACTCTTTTTTATAATTCAAAATACACTATCATATTCAGGCACGTACCAGGGGAGAAGTTACCTAGCCAGGCGGCCGCCTAGTACTACTATAGTATTTAGTTCGATAAAATAAGTAATATCTAATGGTTGCAATATTTTTATATTAGGTACCAAATTTCTTGATGAATGTGGCAATGTTCACTGGATGTTACTTGGCAGCGTTTTTGCTAATGTGGAGACTGGCACTAGTAGGATTTCCTTTTGTTTTACTCTTAGTGATACCAGGCTTGGTGTATGGGAAGATATTATTAGGATTAACAAGAAAGATTAGAGAGGAATATAATAAAGCTGGTACACTGGTGGAACAGGCTATCTCTTCGATTAGAACTGTTTATTCATTTGTTGGTGAGCAGAAAACAATGGATGAATTTTCAGAGGCACTCAATGGGTCAGTAAAATTGGGGTTGAAACAAGGTTTAGCTAAAGGTGTTGCAATTGGTAGTAATGGTGTTAGTTTTGCAGTTTGGGCTTTTATGTCTTGGTATGGTAGTAAATTGGTTATGTACCATGGTGGTGAAGGTGGTACTGTTTTTGCTGTTGGTGCTGCAATTGCCATTGGAGGACTGTAAGTACTCTCAAATCTCTCGTCGTGAAGGGGTGTTTTATTAATCGAGAAATAATTTGGTGCTTGCGAACAATGATGTTTTTTTTTTTTTGACTAATTTGTGGTCTTTTTTTGAATAAAATAGGTCCCTAGGAGCTGGTCTACCAAATTTGAAGTACTTCTTTGAAGCAGTATCAGCAAGTGAAAGAATGATGGAAGTAATAAAAAGAGTACCAGAAATAGATTCAGATAATATGGGAGGTGAAGTTTTGGAAACAGTTTCGGGAGACGTCGAATTCAAGAATGTGAAATTTGCATACCCATCTAGAAAGGAGACCTTAATCTTTCAAGATTTCTGTCTAACAGTTCCTGCTGGGAAAACTGTTGCTTTAGTAGGAGGCAGTGGTTCAGGAAAATCTACTGTAATTGCTTTGTTAGAAAGGTTTTATGATCCTCTTGGTGGCGAAATTTTACTTGATGGTTTCCCCATTGATAAACTTCAACTTAAATGGTTAAGATCTCAAATGGGGTTGGTTAGTCAAGAACCAGCTTTGTTCGCCACAACGATTACGGAGAATATACTTTTCGGGAAAGAAGATGCTACTATGGATGAAGTCATTGCTGCTTCAAAGGCTGCAAATGCTCACAACTTCATCTCTCAGTTGCCAAAAGGATATGATACTCAGGTTAGTTCACATTTCTTGCAAGGACTGTGCATAAATATGGATTCCTACCCAGCGTGCCTCTATGCGCCCTATTCAGGGCCCTGGCAGATGTGGCCTTGCTAAATAGGGCGCATAGAGGCACGCTAAAAGGCATTTATTTTATGATGCATTTTTGGTTTATAAATTAGCTTTTTTATCAATAAAATTGGTGCTGACGAATTTTGAACTCAGGTCACCGGTAATCAAATACCCAGTGATTTTATCACTGTATTACAGTAACACAGGCATAAATTACTAATTTTTCTTCTTTGTTATTATGGAAATAGGTTGGGGAAAGAGGGGTGCAAATGTCTGGAGGACAAAAACAAAGGATTGCAATAGCAAGAGCTATAATAAAATCCCCCAAAATTCTCTTGTTAGATGAGGCAACCAGCGCGCTAGACTCTGAATCTGAGAGAGTTGTGCAAGAAGCGCTGGATAAAGCAGCACTCGGTCGAACCACGATAGTAATTGCGCATCGCCTCTCTACGATACATAATGCAGACATTATAGCTGTTGTGCAAAATGGAAAAATTGCTGAAACCGGGTCGCATTATGAGTTAATCGAAGACGAGAATGGTTTATACACTTCACTTGTTAGGCTTCAACAGACAGAAGAAGCTACAACAGAAGATAGACAAAGAAGCTCACAATCATCATCACACATTACAAACAAGGATAGTGGTAATGTTGGCTACAGCAGTAGCAGCAGAAGAAGAAGCAGCTCTTCCAATAGAGTAAGTCGGTCTAATTCCGCTGATGCAGATAACGACCGCGGCGAAGATTATGAGATAAAAGAACGAAATGAACGCGAGTTTTCCGTACCATCATTTAAGAGATTATTGCTGTTGAATTTACCAGAGTGGAGACAAGGGATTGTCGGGTTAACCAGTGCGGTGTTATTCGGTGCTGTTCAGCCTGTTTACGCGTTCGTCATGGGGAGTATGATTTCGGTTTATTTTCTGACTGATTTCAATGAGATTAAGTCAAAAACAAGGATTTACGCTTTGTTCTTCGTCGCATTGTCCATTTTCTCGTTGATTATTAATATATGTCAGCATTATAGTTTTGCTGCCATGGGCGAGTACCTAACAAAGAGGATCCGAGAGAGAATGTTGTCCAAAATTCTTACTTTTGAAGTTAGTTGGTTTGATCAAGACGAAAACTCTAGTGGCGCTATTTGCTCCAGACTTGCCAAGGATGCTAGTGTGGTAAGTTTTTTTTTTTTTTTTTTTTTTTGTTAAAAATTTGGTGCAGACGAGTTTCGAACTCAATTTCTAAGCTTAGACGCTTTGTAATGGTTTTTGCAGGTGAGATCATTAGTTGGTGATCGGATGGCACTTCTAGTGCAAGCTTTCTCTGCTGTTATCATTGCCTGCACAATGGGTTTAGTCATTGCATGGAAATTAGCTATTGTGATGATTGCTGTCCAACCACTGATCATTGTATGCTTCTACTTGCGCCGCGTCCTACTAAAAGCCATGTCTGGAAAAGCAATCAAGTCACAAGATGAAAGCAGCAAACTCGCGGGAGAAGCTGTTTCCAATCTCCGCACTGTCACTGCATTCTCATCCCAATCTCGAATTCTCGAAATGTTCGATCGAGCACAAGATGGTCCAAGAAGAGAAAGCATTCGGCAGTCTTGGTTCGCCGGAATTGGCCTGGGTACATCTATGGCACTAATGACTTGCACTTGGGCACTGGATTTTTGGTACGGTGGGAAACTAGTCTCGGGGGGTGATATTTCAGCCAAAGCTCTTTTCCAGACCTTTTTTATCTTAATCAGTACAGGCAGGGTCATAGCTGATGCTGGCAGTATGACAACTGACATTGCTAAAGGATCTGACGCTGTAGGATCCGTATTCGCAGTGCTTGACCGTTACACACAAATCGAGCCTGAAGACCCAGAGGGTAACCAACCGGAGAATTTATCCGGGCATGTAGAGATCCGAGATGTTCATTTTGCTTACCCTGCAAGACCAGATGTTATGATTTTCAAGGGGTTCTGTATCAATATTGAAGCGGGAAAATCAACTGCATTAGTAGGCCAAAGTGGTTCCGGAAAATCAACAATCATCGGGTTAATCGAAAGATTCTACGACCCGCTAAAAGGATCGGTAAGAATAGATGGCCGAGACATAAGAACATATCATCTCAGATGTTTAAGGAAGTACATTGCACTGGTAAGTCAAGAGCCAACTCTATTTGGAGGTACGATCAGGGAAAACATCACATACGGATCGTCAGGTAAAGTCGAGGAAACGGAGATTGTAGAAGCGGCACGAGCTGCGAATGCACACGATTTCATTGCAGGATTACAAGATGGGTATGACACATGGTGTGGAGACAGAGGACTACAACTATCTGGAGGACAAAAGCAAAGGATTGCAATAGCCCGAGCTATACTCAAAAATCCTGCAGTGTTGCTGCTAGATGAAGCTACAAGCGCACTTGATAGTCAGTCAGAGAAAGTTGTGCAAGATGCACTGGAAAGAGTAATGGTTGGTCGGACGAGTGTTGTTGTGGCTCATCGATTAAGTACCATTCAGAATTGTGATCAAATTGCTGTGTTGGAGAAGGGTACTGTGGTAGAACAAGGGACACACTCTTTTCTTTTAAGCAAGGGTGAAAATGGGGCTTATTTTGCTCTTGTTAATCTACAACGAACCAAATAGGAATAAATAAACAAGCAGTGTAATATATGTTTTCATCTATTTGATTCTCCTTTTCTGTACTCCCTCTGCTTCAGAAAATATCATTTTTCCTGAAAGTGAGGTAGTTTTTTATGACACCGGCAGCCATAGCCCAACTTTATAGCTAAGCTTTACTTAGGTGTTCAACTAGACAATATTTCGATTGACAATCTTCCTTATTGAACCCAATTCAGAAAAGATCACATGTTATACGTACCTAGAGATCTTTTATTCTGTACAACTGCTTCTTAGGCTAATAATCACTGTCACCCCTTTCAATATCCTCACTTGATCTACTTCTTTCACCATACTCCAGTATTTCCGTATTTATTTCTCCTAACGCATTTAGACTAACCAATGTGTTCTTATGACGAAATGCTTCAAAATTCAAGTGGCCACAATTCAGAAGCATTTTGGAAGGGGTATATTAATTATATGTCCCTACTTTTAAGTCCCTATAAATATATCCTTATGCAACAATAAATATGTCCCTCCTTTTTTATAACCTTATCCATTTAATATTAGATTACCTTAATACCCTCACTCACATAATATTTTTCTTTATTTCAAAATACAACAAATTTCTTCCTCTACCACTTCACCACCACCACCAACATAACTACCATTCCACCACCACCACCGTTCAACAACCATCACCTACCAACCGCCACCACCACCAATATTCCACCACCACTCCTTCACCACCACCATTACACCACCACTATTCCTCCTCCACCACTAGTCTGTTGCCGCCACCACCACAAGTTCGTCGTCGCCGCCACCACCGTCACCGCCACCACCACCATCGCCGCCGCCACTGGTTCAAATATTTTTGTATCAACAACAATAGTTGATCCAAATAAAAATAGAACCAACAATAGAAGTTTATCTAGTTTATCCAAGAAAAAAGGATCAATAGTAGAAGTTGATCCAATTTTAGTGGATCAACAATCGAAGTTGATCCATGTAAAATTGGATCAATAATGATAGTTGATCCATGTAAAATGGAATGAACTTGGCGTGAGGCGAACACGCATCATCTGACATGGAGTCAGTCATGCTACCATTGCACCACAAGTTCAACATTGGAACAAATTTACATGATTTAAACTACAAAACATGAGTTCAAAGGATCAACAACAGTAGTTGATCCAAAATATATGGATCAACAACTATAGTTGATCCAATATCACTGCCTGCTTCAACCCAGATAACCACCATATTTCATTACTTGTAGCTTCATAAACACCAACAGCTCCAAGACCATCTTCAAAACCAATCTCAGTTGAATTAACAATGGATGTTTATCCATTTCAGTTGGATCAACAGTGGATGTTTATCCATTGCAGTTGGATCAACAACCATAGTTGATCCAATATCACTGCCTGCTTCAACCCAGATAACCCCCAAATTTCATTCAGCAACATGCTTCAATATCTGTAACAACAACTCATACCAACAATACCACCAACTCATACAATAAAAGCCACCACTATCACCTGCAGTGCAACAAACATCCAGCACACCACCGCTATAACAACACCTTCCACCACTACCACCACCACAAAAACAACAACAACAATACCAAAATGTTTCTATCACCACCACCACCACAATAGTATAACAAACCATGTTGAATCACAAATCAAGAGCTCAATTTAAAATTGAAATAAAAAAAAGAAACCATGTTGAATCAACACCAAAAAATCAAACCAAAGATCAAATTTAGGCTACTACTTAGAATAACAGTAAGAGATCAAACTTATCTTCATAAACACCAGCAGCTTCAAGATCAGCTTTCATCCATTTCTTTCACGGCAGCAGATCCATCTCCCTTCTTAATCACTCGAAATAAATCACTGCAACCTAAGAACAACTCATATCATATAGCTTCAATTTTAGCGCAATATTGTTTTTGAATCTTCCAATTAGCAAAACCCAGCCTTTGATTTCATCTACAAACCATGAAAATCATCATTCACCATAACCTACACGATTCAAACAGCACCAGTTCCCGTAATCTCTGAGATCGACATCAACATTTCTATTTCTCGATCTGTTCTCTCTTCCTGTGGCTTAATCTTCACAGAAATCCCATCTCAGCTTTGTTGCTTTGTCTCTCAACATCTTCTCGATCACTAATTCAATCACAGAACTCTCTATCTCTCAAATCTTAAATCGAGATCAAACTCACCGGATCTGAACCTTTAACTCGTGATCCACTGGAAACTATCAAATCGAGATACAAAATCAAATTAATCTTTGTATCTAGTTTGAAATCATTTGAAATCGAAAGCATAATCGTAATAGACAGATTTCTAGAGACTGGCAGTATCATCTAATGGCTGAAGATCGTCGGTGGCTGCTCGTGTTGGCTATGGTGGTGGCGTCGATGGAGATCGTGGTGGTGGTGAGAGACGATGGAGATGATGGTGGTGAGAGCGTTGATTTTTTTTTCCTTCGTTGTTAAAGATTAATAATTGAAGAAGAAGGAAATAAGAGAGGGAGGTTAAAAAAGGAATTATAATAATTATGTTTTTAAAAGTATTTTCAATTATGCCATCATGGACATTTATAAAGTATGTTAGGGATATTTGTGAAGACCCATCAAAAGGAGGGACAATAATTCAATTACCACTTTTGGAAGACGAGGCTTTTGGATTGTAATGATATATATTTATCCTATTTCCACCATAGCATAGAAGCCCACCAGTCTTTGTAAATGCGAATGGTTCGTATCCAACAAGATTAAACTGTTTAATCCACTGGCCATAAGTAGCACATATTTTTTTTTGATAGTTTCCTTATTCTATGATAGTTTCCACTGTTTCCATAAGTAGCACATAAAAAATCACCCACTGGCCCCAACCTTAAACGATTACCAGGTCGTGGCAAAAAATGTGGCGAGGGAAATTGACTGAACTTTTTATCTGCCAGATTGAAGGAAACAATGTTTTGTTTTATGTCCAACCAATGAACGGCTCCATTTGCAACCACACCGGGGAAATAATATCTAATAAAATGGTCTAATTTTCCAACATTTCTCCATCCTTTACCACTTCCTAGAGTGTAAACCTCAGCAACATGTGCATGTTTGTTTGGTAATTGGTATATCCTAACAACTTTGTAAACCTCTCTTTCTCTTTCATCCCTTTTTCTCCTCAACGAAAAACCCTTCTCCGGCTCCCTTTCTTCTACTCAGATTGGCTCCAAATGGAGCGGATCTGGGCAGATTTCTTTTCTTTTTTGCTTTCTTAGATTGTATCTTTACTTCTGTAGTAGTTTTCTTGTTTTATGTATTTCTAGTTCCATTTTTGTTTAAGTTTAGTCTGGATATAGTTTCTCCATTGAGTTTTAGCTTCTACGGCTTTTCTCTTGGGGACTTCACTAGTTCTTCTATGTTTGTTTGGTGTGTTAGGGGTGTTATAATAAAGGTGATTTGCAGCAACCTTTTTTCCCACGACGACTTTTTTCGGCAGGTGCAAGACTTTGTTGAATCTCAAGATCCTGTTTCTTCATGGATGGAAAAAGGCTGTGATGTTTTCGGTGATATTCATCTCCGTCGTTTTCCTGAAGGAGTCTGTAGGCTACCAAGTAGAGTTTATGAATCTTTGTTTATTGTGATCTTTCCATTAAAATTGACGTTTTGGGTTGTTAGTTTGGATCTAATAATGGTATGTTTAAAGAACGGTGACGATCTTCCTCGGAGGAATTGGTACCCTAACTTTGAGAAGGATTTTGCAGGCGAGTCGAAAGCTTCTGGTGAGTTTCCCGACAACCTGTGGAAATTTTGCATCATTGTTGACCTTTTAATGGAGGAAGTTTTTATCAGATCGGTTAGAAAAAACTTTTACCGAGTTGTGGATCATGATTCATCGATCCAAACTCACCCGTACGTATGCGGGATGTTACTGTTAGTGTTCATTTTGGTGTTGTTGTTACTGATTGATAACCTGATCACTTTTAATGGATTTTGGTTACGGAAAGGCTACAAGATTCGGGTTCGCATGGATTCTAGATGTTGGAACAGAATCTCGCAACAAATGTATGTCCCAGCGAAGTCTTAACAAAGTGTATGCGAAGATCATCGCAGACTATTGTAATAATGACGTAACAAGTGACATCAGCCTAATCACGAGAAAAGCGTGAAGATCCTGCGAGATTTAAGAGCATTGCGAGGAAAATCCTTGTAAGCTTGCGAGAATTACGCAGGCAAGATCCGAAAATAAAGTTTATCTTAGCTGTCATCCACTATGTAATATCTTATATAAGGGACCAAGCAGATTTGAGAAAGGAGAGATCTTTTTGGGAGTTTGGAGAGAACAAATAGGGGAGAGAAATTACTACACCAAAACAGCCGATTTGGGACGTATATACGCGTTGTAATTAATTTCAACAATGTATATATCCGTTGGGAATAGGGCGTAGAAAATTTATGTGCAATGCGAAAATACGTTGGGAAAATTAATTAGTGCAACGCAAAAAAACGTTGGTCATTTTGTTTACCAACGTTTTAGGAGCAACGGATGTTTTAATTTGTGCAACGGTTACAATAATTTAAGCAACGTATTAATTTAATTTGAGCAACACTTATATACGTTGCAAACCAATTTACAGGTAAAATAAAATAAAATAAAAAATTCATTCCGACGATAATTCCCGGTAAAAAAATCCGATGATAATTCCGGCAGATTTCTGCACCTTCATATACCATTGTAGATCAATTAAAAGACCCATTTTTTCATATGAACATATGTGGTTGGTCATCACAATCCATCAAGTTATACTCACATCAATCCATCAAGTTATACTTACATCAGATAATAACTTATTCTCAATCCATTCGACTAAAGAAGGAAAAACAAATTGGAATCAAGTTCCTAGTAAGCTACCATATCACAATTAGAGTTGCTGCTAAGTTATTTTTTTTTTTTTTTTGAAAAAGATTAATATGCAAATCATCAGTTATTATTTATATGCAAATAGAGATATGGCATAAGTGAAGTTTACCTCGTCGCTTGATAACCCAGGAGCTCGTGCAAGGCAGTTTTCCTTAACAACATGTAATTTGCAGGGACAAAACCAAGCACCCATATCAAAATTTCTGTGAACATCAGTCATTGGTGTAGACCTGTTCACGAACATCAGCATTTCCAGAGCTAAGAAGTTGCGTAAGATTTGGAACAACACTGCAAACCTCCCAAAACATCAGTCCAATTGCCTGCTATACACAGGAATGAGGGATTACATTTTCAAAGATACATATAGAAAAACAGTGAAAAGTAGAGAACCCTTACCAGTAAAAATGATAGAAAATCAATGTCAAGAACTGGTAGCAAAATGATCACAGTCCAACTGCCTGCTAGCACTTCGGTATAGTCTGATCAAATAGCAGCCACATTAGACTTGAAACATCACAACGATACATAGAAAAATAGTGAAAGGTAGAGAACCCTTACCAGTATGAATGATAGAAAATCAATGTCAAGAACAGGAGTATGCCAACCTTCTCCCTCTTCCTTTATCCGGGCTTGGGACCGGCAACGCATTCGCATTGGCGGAGTTAAAATATTTGGCATTACAATGAACAAGAAACAATATATATATATGATAAACTCCAAAAAACAAATAAAGACAAAGTAGACAGATGCATAGTCTGTCTAATCTTCCTACAGCAAAAAAAAACAACCAAAAAAGAAGTCCGCATGATTCGCCGTTATATTAAGCAATCCTAAAAAGTTTCACTATTTGCAGGCTGCATCCTATCCTCGCTCCATTTTACCCAAGTAGGCAGTGGTAGCTGTTTTAAGAAGAAATAGCCATCTCCTTGAGGGGCATCCCAAAGAACTGCACCTTGGTCATACACTTCCTCGACATAGACCTTCTTCTCAGTCGGCTTCAGCTTCCGACAATGTAAGATTTCACCCTGGTGAATAGTTCCTAATGCAACAACTTCACTGTTATTGTTTAGTAGCTATACTTTCCCAGATATAACCCAAGCAGAAGCAATTTCCTCGTTATCCAGGACACGGTGACTTCCACCAACATGATTAGTATTTGAACCTTTCTCTGGGCTAGGAGTGACTCTTATAGTAGGATTGGAGGAACTAGATGGTGCAGACACATTAGGCTTCATCAAGTGCAAGAGAGCCTGTCAACAAATATCATATTAGAACTATCACAGATTTGAAGGTGTACTAAACTTATTTACAACTGCACGACAAGTCAGAATTCAACACTTACGTCAACTTTACTGCTCAGCGACCCGAGTTGGCCACCCAAAATACTAACATCAGTTTCAATTTTGTTGAATTTCTGCTCGTTTTGGGAGTCTCTATTTTGAAGAGCAGAAATAGCGACTGCTGCCATCTGAGCTTGCTTCTTGGATGTACGGGATGAGTGGCCACGAATACAATCTTTTCGATTTGCTCCAAACACATCTTCTAGTGGCTCTGAAATTAAACAACTGTTGCCACCACTTGATCCTACTTGTTTATACTTCTCTTTGGCTTCCATTACTTTCTTCTGTAATTTCATAATAGAAACTTGGTGGTTAGCTAAGAGTATGCATCAGTGAAATAAGTGCCGTTATTCAATTTCTGAAGTATACTTACATGTGCCTCTTCTGCACTAGGATGCACAGTCCCATCCTTACGTTGGTGTCCAAACAACCACTTGTCTGTGGTGCCTTCAGGTACTTGTAAAATGCCCGACTCGTCCTGGAAAAGAGGTTTATTATATTAAAACTGCACTTCTGTCATTATTACAACCATTAGTTATTAAATTAAGAGAGAGTAGAGTTACCAGTTACCAGTTTATATTTCTTGTTATTGTAAGAGCATCTCCCAAGTGTATGGAGGATCGTGGATTGTGCTCTGGATTGTGCATTGACATTATTCTTTGCTATTACCTCAGGTTGCTTTTCATAGTCAACAAAATCATGCCAAATATTTGGATTCATCCCAGCTGGAACTTCATCTCTTGCAGCTTCCCAGAGTTCTGGGGTGAGTTGACGGCGTTGGGGAACTTCAGACTCTTCCTCCGGTACAACAGACCCATCCTCAGATAATGAAGGCCTCTTCTTGGATCTTTTCCTTTTTCCTCTGACCAGATCCCTTAAGTCAGACTTAAAACTCCAGTACAATGGTGGAAACCCAGTTTCTATAATAGGGCGGCAATGCTTTGGGTCTAAAGGCAATTCAAACTCACCCTGAGATATATAGGTTTACGTGGATAAACATTAATGAAGGTACAAATGCATTTCTGAACAATTCAAAAAATAATAGAAATTACCATCAAAGCTTTCCAAACATCATCTTTGAAATTAACCGGCACGAGCCTCCACTCAGGATGGTTAACTGGGACATGAATTCTGATTAGCTATCCAGCCCTAGTTTTGAATTTCTGAGCATACTCTCCCACATGCTCGAAATTTATGTCAAGGTCGAGGAGAATCTTTGGCTTTCCTGAAGAAGAGCTGGACATATTTTGCTGTGATGTCGTACCATTAGTTTTGCTTTGAGATTGTGCCATTAACCTGCAAAATAGACGAGTTAGTAATTCATACACATGGTCAGTTAATCATGATAGTAGACATTGAAAATCACATAACAGCACGCAATCATTTCAGACCCAATAAAATCACAATAATAACACAAATCAAAGCTAATTATCATAATAGAATAAGGTTCAAATTACAAACAACCCGTGACCGCAATATTTAACTACGACGTGATACTAGCAAGGATTTCAAATGGGGTTCATCTTCGAGTATCGACTGAAATTCTACCAATGCAGGCTTCAATAAGTCATCTGCTTGTCTAGTAACCTTCCTTGGAGAGAGAATTACAACAGACCATTCAGGGTCCTTCAAATCTGTCGAGTAAAACACTTGTGAAGCCTCAAAATCAAGTATCGCAGGTTCATCAAAGTAACTACTTGAACTTATGAAATTATTCAAGTTTACCAGTACCAAGTTGGAATCAGGACACATTTTACACCCGCGACTCTTCTTCTCAACTTTCACCCAGTTGAAATAGAACACGACCTCTGTAAACTCTGTGAAGTCAAGCTCCAATATTTGTTTAACCACACCATACCACTTAGTCACACCATCGACGAGGTTTTTATCTTTACTACTTGCCCTGTATGTTGTAGTTGCTTCCATGCAAATGGCACTATCTTGTGTGACACGATCATGTTCTAGTTCATAGGATTTGGAAGCGAAGGTATGGCCATTGACCCTGTACTTGTTATATTCCTTCACTCCAACAGGCCCTTTTACGTAACGCCACAATTTGGAGTTCATTTTGCGCTCTTTCACCAACTAAATCATTACAAAACTTGTCAGTCACAAATAAAACAAAGAAAACTGACTAGCCGAATATGAAAAACATTTAAATCTCACCATAATTACCTTATTATACAACCATTTTATGAAATCTGTTTGTTGTTGTACTTCGTTTCTCATGATCTCAACCCCATTTGTATCAACCATTTTCTCATCACAGTATTCACTGGTAAAACAGTATTACATGTAAGAATAGTATCACAAACTGCAAAAGAAAAGTATTCATAAAGAATCAATATAAAAGGTAATCACGCGTAGTAATCTGCGAGACCTTCTACTTCACGACGAAACATCACTCATCTAATTATCTGTATAATTTGTACATCAGTTAGAATCACTTTCTTATCTCCATATCCCTGAGGGCCTTCATCACTGTACTCAGAATCGGCATCCAAGAACGCTTCACGTGTAGCTTTGTGATTTCCATCCTTTGAGTTGTTTCCCACGTGTTCCATTGCATGCACCACACCTTCAGATATAAGCTGATTTTCTTTAATCGAACCTTCCACGTAACGCTTGTTGCTTGGAATGTTCTTGTAAAGCTTCATCGCCCTGCGTAACACAAACTTGAAGTTTAGATCCCCTTAAGTTATACATGAAACTATTTAGTTACTGCACTGTTTATAGATTATAGTGTCGATTAACAATAACTAAGTTAAAAACTTGGTTCAGTTCATGATCCAGTATCAAAATACTTTAAGGTGCTTACCTTTCAAATCGATACATCCATCGGAATCTAACTGGTCCACAAGTTAGAGCTTCATCAGCAAGATGCACCACCAGATGGATGCTGATAACAAAAAAAGAAGGCAAAAAATAATTTTCCAGAACACATAATGCCTCGGCAACCATGTATTTCGCCTGTTGAAGTTCACTTTTGATAAGAACTTTTGAGCAGAGTATTCTAAAGAACAAACTGATCTGTTGAATAGACCTCCTAAGGTCTGGGTAGCGAGGGAAAGCATGTTGTAGCAGAACTGGCAGCAAATATTCCATAATCATATGAAATTCATGCGACTTCAAATAATGCAGGCCGGGAGGTTGAATAGTGACATTGTTTCCAATATTTGAGGAAAATCCGGTCGGAAACTTCATGTCTTTCAATATCTTCAAAAAGTCATTTCTTTCCTTCTTGCTCAAAATATAAGGCGCGTCAGGTACGATGTCTTTACCAGTTTCAGGATCTTCAGAAATCCATTGACCCCTCTGAATATTCAGAGCCTCCATATCTTTCCTAGCATACACACTATCTTTCGATTTCTTCTTTAAATCAAGAAAAGCATCTTCAAGATGTTCAGTAACATTTTTCTCAACGTGCATTACATCAATACAATGACGATATTCATTATAAACCTATGTTGGAATATCCAACAGCCTCGACCTTTTGTAAAATGCTTTAGTTGGTGAATCAATATCATCGCATTCAACTTCATAAAAATCTCACTTTCTCTTCTTACCGTCTTTGGAAAGCTTACCAGGAATATAATGAACATGACTAGTCTTCACCATTATTTCTTGTCCGGTTAATCGAACTGGTGCAAATCCCTTCTCTTTTGTTTGGAGTCCCATATACTTGCCTGAACTGAAAAGAAAAAACTAAAATTCTCACTACCAATGCAATTCCTTTTCAATTTAACAGTCAAAATTAGATCTTTTCTTTTAATGGAATCTAGTAACACATCATACATAAGGGACACAATCAATAGTTTAAGAGGGAAGCAAAAAAAAAAAAAAAAAAATCTTATTGCAACACAGTATGATATAGAATAACTAGATTGGCCTTTGCATAAGCAACTTTAGTTCCCACAAAAATGAATCGTATTGTTGCAGCTGCATCAATTGTTATGAAGAAATCAAGAAAAACCAGCACCATGGCTTGTGATTCCATATGGCAAATGTACGAGCCAAGCTACATACAATATTTGTGAACCCAATAACAAAATGCATACCAGAATTGAATACAAAAACTTTTAAGCAGAAAACATGTCATCAAAATTGATTGAATAAATTGTCTTTTATATTCAATAAAATAGAATACCTGAAAGGATGATTTGTCTTCAGAAATCTTCGGAAATTTCTGTACGCAATCTTGCGGGAGTGAGGTAACCAATTACTTTCTGTCTCATCTGCACAACCAGGACACGCTTTGTAACCATGAACAACACAGCCAGAAATATTTCCATATGCAGGTAAATCATGAATACCCCACATAAGAATTGCTCTCAACTTGAATGCCTCTTTTAAACGCATATCATATGCATCAACACCCTCCCAAAGTTTTTTCAGGTCCTCTATTAATACTTGTAGAAAAACACAAATATCTTGTCCCGGTGCTTTAGGCCCTAGTATCAATAGCGACATGATCTGAAACTCTGCCTTCATACATAGTGATGGTGGCAAATTATACATTACCAATATAACTGGCCAGCAACTATAACCGGTAGACTGGATGCCGCGAGGATTAAACCCATCAGTTGAGATGCCAAGCCACACATTACGCGCTTCACTTGAAAACTCAGGCCACCTTTCCTTCGTGTTCTGCCACTACACAGAGTCTATTGGATGACGCATATAATCGTAAGACGCTTCTGCTCTATCATGCCACGTCATGTCTTCAGAGATCCATGATACAGTATAAAACTTATTAAGTCTTTCGTCAAACGGAAAATGCCGCAAAACTTTCTATGGCTCTTTTTTTGGCCTTGAACTTCCATCTTTCCCCACTTTAACTTTGTACCTGGATGCTCCACAAGTCGGACATTCTTTTGCATTCTCAAGGTATTTCCGAAATAACATACAATGGTTGACACAACAATGTATATTTTCAGCCTTCATTCCCAGATCTCTCAACATCTTCTTCATTATTAGGTATTTTTCAGGAAAGGTATTGCCCTCTGGAAACCATTTTCTAAGCAAGCCCAAGAGGTAAGTTACACTATTACCTGACCAACCAAAAGTCTTCTTTACATGATGCAACTCTACTATGACAGAAAACGTTGTATGACCATTCTCACATGAAGGATATATCTTATCCTCTACTAACTTCTTATACTTGTCGTGCTTCTTACCTAAGATAGGATCCTGAATAAAGGGATGTTCAGAAGCACCTACATCGACATGCTCGTTCAATCCTTCAAATACCCCAAATTCATTTTCAACGAAATCACCCAACCTGCACCCTTCATCTCCACTGTCCCCTGCTACATGTTCCTCTACATGCTTCACTGAAGTTTCTTCTTGAACCAATTGCTCTACATTTGCGGCAAGTACCTTTGATACTGGTATCGGATTCTCTCCATGTAGTGACCAATTTACATATGTAACTAGCATGCCATTCACTTTTAAATCATGCCTCACTAGTTCAAACTTCTTAGATTTTGCATTACGACAGACGCGACAAGGACAGGGACAAGTTTCTGAGTCTCTAGTTCTGTTCTTATATGCAAAGGCAATAAAAGTATCTATTCTTGTTCTATACTCATGACTAAACCTATCTTCAAACATCCAGATTTTCTCATTCTGTTTAGACATTCTACAATAATGCACACGAACCAGATTATAAAACAGTTGCACTACTTCTAGCCTATAATTCACAAGAAAAATAAAAACTCAAACTTTTGAAGTGACTAGCAAAGTGAATTCTACACTAACTGAAATCAAACTATATTCCAAGCAAACCGAATTCATAACCATTCATAACCAGAAATAAAATTTTAAGCAAACTAAGAGAAAGACTACACAAAATACGCAAGACGCGGAAGTACAGAATGATAGAAGTACAAACAAGCAGCAAACCTCTCTTTGCAATGAACATCTTTCGCGCACAACACGTTAATACCTAAGTAAGCAAACCAATAATAAGAAATTAAGAAGTTGAACATTCAGATATATGAGAAACAAAAACAATAGAATCTGACCAAAAGCTAAACAGATTACCCGACCTTTCAAGTCCTTAGAACTGCAATTGTACTCTACAAAAAACTGCGCTAAAACAAAAATTAACCTTACTTTAGAATTTGTCATGATCTGACAACAACATATATAACAACAATGATTCAAATTACTCGATGTAAATTTGTCATGATCTGACAACAACATATATAATAGAGCAGAATACATTAGTAGGATACATTAACACATAGCCCATTGCTTTGTCAAGTGTTTACGAATCATTAAAAAGGTAGTCATGCTTAGACAACAACAACATCTAGATGAATAAACTCTTAAACTTCTCCACACACATAAAAATTGAATTATAAAGGTACCCATGCTTCAAAAATAGCTGAATAAACTCCTAAAGTAACAACAGATGACTCAAAGTCCACCACAAATACACAAACCCGACTCTGTATGCAAATCATTCACTTCTATAGGAGTTTTGAAATCAAAACAACTTTAACATGCCATTAAACTGAAAACTAAACAAACTCATGCCTTCAAGTTTACCAAAACCTATACACGAAGTAAGTCTCCAACTTCACAGAGTTAACTCAAACAATTTTCCAAACAAAACTGACAAAATCAAAATTAAAAAACATTAGTAGCAGATAATGGCTTATACCTGATGATAATCAACTATTAGATGAACTGATTTCTGATTTGAGTAACAAATTTGATTTTCTAGGTTTAGTTTTTTTTTTAAGATTTAGAGAATAGATCGAGATTTCTGGGTTTTGGTTGAGGTTTTAATTTCAAGGATCGATTCAGAGAATAGATCTAGGTTTTAATCTATGGCGCATGTGATTCTGAAAGCAGATTTCATTTTGAGAAGAAGGGTTTCCTCTGAAGAAAAAATTCTCTGAAAAACGAGAGAGAGAGAGAGAGAGGAAAAAAAATAAGGCAGAAATAAACAAGCTATGGAATAAATGTGTCTGAGGAAGAAAAAATTGTAATAAATTTGTCTGAAAAAATTTTGTGAAACATTTTGGGAAGTTAATGTGTGGGATTAGAGGGAAAAATGAGGGGGAATTTTTTTTGTTGATTCAAGTTTGGGAGGGAGAAGAATTTTGGTGAAAAAAATGAGAGGGAATAATTTGGGGAATTAGTTTTAAGATTTTCTAAAATAAAAAGAAATATAAATCTGATATTATAAATAAATACTACTAAAATCCCTTGTAAATGTATGATATCACATAAATGCCATCAATATATAACGTTTGTAAACGTTGAAATAATATATAAAAACGTTGCTCCATTAAGTTAATATGCTAAATTATTATTGCTGATTTTGCCCAACGTATTTTCGGGTGTGCAACGTATATTGACGCTGCAAATAGTGCAGCGTCAATATACGTTGCACACTCAGGAAATTAATATGTTGTAAAATCCATGATTTGGTGTAGTGTTAAAGTCTAGAGAAATTTTGATTTCTTTGTATTCCTATTATTCTTTTAAAATTCTTCTGAGAAATTAATAAATTTTTCGTAATTGTTCTTGAAATTTGAGTGGATCTTTGTGTAATCTTAATAGGATGTAGTTATAGGAAATCCTGCAACTACATATTGGCGCTAGAAACAGGGAGATCTAAGAAAAATTTTGATGGGTGTGAAGATTGTTGAAAAGATAGTAAGAAGAAATACAAGAATTGTTGGAAGAAAGAGAAAGGAAGTTGGGGAATCTTCCAGGATAGGAGCAAGAAACAATAGAGAGGAACGAGTTCAATCCCCAATTCAGCGGGAACCAGTACAAGGTGGAAACATTGATTATGATAGAGTCAGTGTACACACTTGGCGGACAGACTCAACAGAGGAAGTTGAAGAAACGCAGCAATTGAGCCGACTAGAGAGGGAAAGAGAAGTAGAAGGAGGAATGATGGAGATGAGGAGAATGAAACACTAGAGGCGTTAAGACAACGATTATTTGAACAAAGAAGATTAGAGGAAGAAGAACGTGCAAATTTAACATGAAAAAATCATGAATTGAGAATGGAAAATATAAGGCTACAAAACAAAAGGTCAAGGAGTACCACAAGATCATATTCAAGACAAATTAGAAGAGAAACAAGATGAAGTTCACCTGCGGGGGATATTGCTGAGGATATTCAAGAAGATATACAGAATCCTGGTGAAGGACATCGTGAAGAAAGAGTAATATCATAAGATCGTTACGTTCAACATGGCGAAAATTACCATAATGAGAAAAACAATAGAAATCAGAGGAATGAACAACGTCGTGAACTAGATAATCAAGGTGGAGAAAGAAACCGGGAGGAAGGAAGGAGGATATTATATGGGAGAGAAGTGCAAAGAAATCAACAAGAAATTGAAGATGAAATTGAGAGACGTAATGTCGCACAAACACGTATAGCTTGTGAAAGATAACGAATAAGGATGAGGGCGAAAGCTGAAGAACGATAATTTCAGGAGGCTATACGCCAAAACAATCATGATAACCTAGAGAGAAGGCATGAACGTCACCACAACAATAATAACATGGATGAAGAAGTTGATAGAGCACAAGAAAGGGTTAAAAGGCAGGAAAGAGAAATAGTGAGGAATGAAAAAGGTCGCAGAAGAGAAAATGAGAGATGCAATCATGTGCGAACATAAGAGATGAATGAAAGAGAAAATCGTAGGGGAAGACAAGAAGGGGATGATGAAGAGGAAACACAAGACTTCGCAAGAAAAAATAGGCATGAGCGCAGGAGAAGAGAAGCAGGGTTAAAGAGACCAATGGACCAAGAATCCGCTATGAATGAACAAATTCTAAGGGAATTGGCAGAGATGAGAGGGATGCTTAACAACATAATAGAATGAGGCAGGAGACAATTGGATGAAGCAATAGAAGAAGTTGCGAAGACACCATTTATATAAGAAGTACAATTGAGGGGAATACCACCAAAGTGTAATCTTCCTGCGTTAACTAGCATCTTCAATGGAACAACTTGCGTAGTCCAACGTATCAAAGCCTACGTGAGATGCATGTTATAATGGGAAAACCATGATGTTGTGTTGTGCAAATACTTTGTATCAAGCTTGACGGGAGAAGCGTTAAAGTGGTTTGAAGTACTACCAAATAATACCATAGCATCTTTCAATCACTTAAAAACAGTGTTCTTAGGAGCTTACATAAGTAACAACTCATCGCGTTCGGGCATTGAAGATGTATTTGGATTGAAACAAATAGTCGTCGAAAGTTTGAAGAATTTAACTATGAGATGGAAGACAATGTGTAGCAATATGGCTGGACGTGTGGATGAAAGATACCTTATTTGTCATTTATTAATGCAATGTTCGCAACAAATTTACTGTATGTTCAAATTTTTAAAATTAAGAATACTATCACAATGACTGAGTTGCGAGAGTATCAAAAGGAATACATTGCTCTTGAGGAAAAGCAAAGTGAGATGGAATCATATACAGTCACAAACACAAGTTCAAATGTAGTGAATGCAAGCTTACTACCCAAGTTAGCAAATGCAGTGGCGAGCACTTCGCATGAACAACAGGGAAAGATGATGGTTGAAAGTCAACATAAGTTAGTAGCAATGGGAAGTCATGATCAAGAAGAACTTGAAAGAGAAAGAAGGTTCTATAGTCGTAACGGAAATAAGAAGATTCAAATACTTGACCATCCTCAAGAAACTTATGGAGGTTAGAAGCCCAATTATCAGAGGGGACAGGGAAATAACAGGGTAGTATGGGAAGAAATAATAATGCATCCTCTAAATTCCAGTGTGGAGAAGATATAGGAATCCATAATCTTTATGGAAAACATCCCAGCACCTTGGAACATGGGGAATGAGCCACCCTCGACCCATAGAAGTCATGAATTCTTCTCATATCACCACTTTCATGGACATACGACAAATGATTGTAGAAATGTAAAGAGAATTATTCTTAGAATGATAGATCAAGGCAAGTTGAACCATTTTATGATAATATAACCACAACCTCTACCGCCACCACCATAAGTTCGCAGATTAAACACCGCAATCTAATTGAAGTAGGAGCGAAAGTAAAGAACCTCTTTTGTCATTATATTGTGCATTCGAACAAAATAGTTGAAGACTTTCATGATAATGTTTTGAGCAGAGTTTTCGCAAGAGATGTTGATGGTAAAGAAATTATGAACATTGCGAAGGTTTCTCCACTAAAAGAATAGTAGAAGCAACCTATTTACTTTACAGCAGATTATATTCCTAAAGGTGGAGAAATGCATGATAATCCTTTGGTGGTAAAGCTAGAGATCAACTCGAAACCTAATGATAATAAAGATGATGAAGTTGAGGATTCGTGGGCGATCAATAGAATATTGATTTATACTGGAAGTTCTGTAGATATTCTATTTTATCATACTTACAAGACTATGGGAGGAAAGGACGAGGACTTGATACCCTCGACTTACAAGATCTATGGTTTTAATGGTACTGCGAACAAAGCTAAGGGATATATTGCTATGCGAATTCCTTTGAAGGGGTTCTCTTCAGAAATTTTATTCTGTGTTGTTGATGTGGATTCACCGTATAATGCCCTAATTGGCCGACCCTGGTTACATGGAATTCTGGGAGTAGCATCAACCTTCCACCAATGCATCAAGTTTCCTCATCCTAGCGGTGTTGGAATCATAAGATGAGATTGAGTTGAGGGGAGAAAGTGTCATGAAATTGATGTAGAAAAATGCGAAGAAAAAGCAACTAAGAAAAATAATTGGAAGCATAATATAAGAGAAAACCAAAGAAGAGAAAGATTGATGATAGATGCAGTAGAATGTGGAGGAGAAGATAATGCTGCGAAAGCCATGTCTATTGAAAATAAGAACCAGCGAGTACTTCGCAAAGGAGATATGGTGTTACGTCTACAACCAACTTATCAAAGGAATGGCGAAGATGAGAAGTATCTGAAAAAGTATGATGTAAGTGGTAGTTACAGCATAGAGCAAGAAAAGTGTACTCTACGAAACAAGATCATCAATAGTGTGCGAGAACCAAAAGAGGCAAAAGAACAAGGTAACAAAGGTAAGAAACTTAAACTGTGAAATGAGATAGAGAAGTTGATGAAATTGAGAATAAAAAATGAAAAATATCTTTTATTGGTTAAAGAAAACAAAAATGAGAAATTATAGAAATGAGAATGAAAACATGCAATAATTTCACAAAAATTATATTTATCAAAATAGAATGTAGACATGCGATAATTTCGCAGAAATTATGACTTTAACAAAAGAAAATCAAAGATAAAAAGACAGAGGCACCCAACTTTGGCATACACCCTAGTTCGCGAATAAAATTTCGCAAGAGGCAAATGTAAGACCTAAAGTGCGTCATTGAAGGGGAGAACCTATTGCATGGCTCAGGGAAAGGTTACACCGCCCCCAGAACCTGAGTCATGGAGATTTGGGGTCAATAAAGCCCATCCAGGAGAGGCGCCATGGATTTTCAACCTAAGCTTATGAATTGGGTTGGACGACTAAGGTGAGAAGGTCTCTCCTAAGGAGTGCAGAACTCGATCAAGGAACCGAGGTACACGGTTGATACAAGAGTGCCTGGGGGGTTTGGAGCGTACCTGGCCATTCTTGGCAAGTCTTGGAAAGTCTTGGCTATGATGCACTCAGTCCGAAGAAAACCCCACTTAGGGTGCAGTCTCATAACCATGAGCCATATTGACGAAGGGATAAGAGACTGCGAAAACAAATGGTTATTGTTAACACTAGATGGGAGGAGCCAACCTTGTATGGTAGAGGTACGCCTCCTTGAAGGGGAAACCAGGGGGATGATAAGGACGGAACCCTCCATTAGGGAGCTGATAAGTGTCAAAGACGCAAATGTCATGAGGCTTCTTACTCACAGGAGTATTAAGGCTTGTCATATTTGTGCAACAATCCTGCAGAGGCAATAATACCAGAGAAAAGATAAGACGAGATCAATGGGTCAGTGCACAAAAATGTACAGACGTCCTGCGATTTCGTCACAAGACGGTAATGTCACGGGGCTATATGTTCGCAAGAATGTATAGGCATGTCATATTGTCACATGAAAAATATCCTGTCGAGGCAATAATACAAGAAAAAGTTAAGGCAAGATCAATGGGTCATTACATGAAAGTGTAAAGACGTCCTGCGATTTTGTCGCAAAGATAAGGGGTGGAAAAATAAGACCTTTAACTATGAAGGCAAAATAAGACCACGTAAGAGAATAATAATGATTAAAATCTTGGAAAATTCCAAGATATATTTTATAACATGTATGATAGCGAAATTGTACAGGTAAATGATAACACTACTGCGAAGTTGGCGCACATACATGCAATACAATATTGTAACTGTAAGTATGAGGTAACATACCTATTAATTAAGAAAGGACATGCTTAATCTTTCATTTGAAAACAAATAACAGAGGAAAGTATGGGAATGCTTAACAGAGGAAAGTGTTATTTGCTTCCACTTGACAAATTTACGCATAAATTGAAAATTACATATGGATTATTATTGCGAAAAAGAGCAGCTTTTCTAACACATGCAGGTAAAACAAGAGAAATAGAGCTTATATTGAGAGACTTTGGAAGTCAAAGGATTTCGCAACAATAGATTTACATATATATCAAAAAATAAAATAACAGATATACAAGTATTGCGAAAAAGGGAAAAGTTAATGAAGAAGAGAAAAACTATTTCTTGCGTGATTCTTCCCCTCCTTCATCAGTTTCTTCTTCTTCTCTTTCCTCTTATTTATCTTCTTATTCTCTCTCAGTTTCTTCCTCCATTTCTTCTTACGTGATTCTTCCCCTCCTTCATCAGTTTCTTCTTCTTCTCTTTCCTCTTCTTTATCTTCTTCTTCTCTCTCAGCTTCTTCCTTCATTTCTTCTTCATTCTTAATGAAGGGGATACATTCTCTAGGATTTCCTTTGGGAGACAAGGATATGAATAACGAGGAATGTTGTTATCATCGCAGACCTTCATAATAATTTGATTGCGAAAGTGAAGAACGTCATTCTCAAAGTTAGCGACAGTTAGCTTCAATTGATTCTTGAGCCTGCGACATTTATCATTGCGAACAGAGAAGTCTTTCGCCAGTTGTGCCTTTGCTTCTTCAAGATCTTTATTTTTAGTCTCCAGCTCTTCAATCCTCCTGCGAAATTCCCTCTCAGAATCTGCGAACGTATAATAGCAAATTAACAACTTGATTGAAGATAATGGGAAAGAACAGTTAATAAAGAAGCGAAGTTAACAACCTTCTCTGTCAGAAATTATATCTCTAACCAAGGCCGAGTGATCAACTTGAAGGCTAACATTTACACCTAAGTTGTTTCTGGCATCATCTAAAACTTTCGCAGCCCAAGAAAAATCATCATCACTATTTATGAGGAGACGGGAGCGAACTTGATTCTCTCTTTCTATAAGAATTGCATTTTCGCGGTTAACTTCATCTCGCTCAAGTTTGGTTTCAAGAAGGACTTTATGGAATTTTTCTAAAGCTTGAGCACCATGATTAGCGATGCGGTCTTTATCATCTATAAGATTATTAATTTTGGTTCTTAACTTATTAATTTCATCTTTAAAATCAAGATAAAGACGCTTAAAATTGTTAGCGGATTTCAAGATGGATCTATGGTCAATCTCTAAAATATGAAATTTAAATCTGAGTTCATTTAAGGAAAGAGATTTTATTTTGTCATTTGTAAAGTTGTTTAAAGAAGTGTTAAGATGCTCGAGAAGGGTATCATCATCCATAGAATTGGGAAAGGAGCGAAGAGTCGTGGCTTCATCAGAAAGACCATAAATGTCTGCAAAATGGTTAATCAAATAAGGGAAAACGAGGGGGGGGGGGGGAATGAGTAAAGGGAGGGAAGGAAAATTGCATACCATAAAGTTGTTCATTCGCCTTCTGAAGACTAGATATTTTATTTTTTTGAGTGGAGGTGTCAATTTCCAATTGTTTGTTCTTCTTGCGAAGGTCAACAACTTCAACTTCTAATTCTTCGTTCTTCTTGCGAAGTTGGAGGTTCTTCTTCTCAAAATTTGCATACCTCTTCGCTAGATCATAAGCAACTGCGTAGGAAGCTTTTCCAGTTTGCGAAAGAATATAGAAATTGTCAAACCAAACAACAACTTCGAATTGTAATTATAAAGAAGTAGAGATATGAAGGTTTACCAAGATATTAAGTGAGTTTAGGAAGCTTGGAGTCACAGATCTAGAAATCCCGCGAAGAGATTCATTATCATCTAAAAGGGGGGCATCACAGATCTTCGCCATAGCCCGGCAGGTGTTGGCTAAAGGAACGTTGTCTACTCCTTGTAGAGAATCAGAGAATATGCTGGACAATTGCGCCATGGGTGACTTAGCTGAAGAACCTTCCATTGCGAAAGAAGTCTCATCATCATCATCTTCCGTGCTTTCATCTGAAGAGGAAGGGGAGCGAACTTTTCGCTTCTTAGATAAATTCTCGGAAGAATGTGAAATGACAGACTTATCCTTGCGAAGAGTACCCTTAGTCTTGCCTTTAGTTTTTACGATCTTTACGGGCTCATCAGTTTCTTCTTCAACAATTCCAACATCAACCTTCGTACACGGATAAAGATAAGAAACAATGGCAACAATATATTGTTAAAAATAATAAAAAATAGTATTTCTTATTTCATCCGTGATCGAACGCAGTGCTGATAAGACGCTGGCTTTCTTAGTTTTGTTGTAGCTTTTTCTCAACTTTGCAATCTAAAAATTTCGCAAGAATTAGAAGAAAATGGAGTAAGGATATATGGAAGATTATAAGTTGAGCGAAATTTGAAAACATACCTCTGCCTTTTTTTCGGGCCAATTGAATACCCATAGTTGATATGTAGCGAGATTTTCGGGAAAAGCATGAGGACCAACGATATAAGGTCGCTTCAGAATCAATGGAAAGACGCACCATTTATCATCTTTATATTGATGTGGGGTATTATTCTTACCAGAATGCCAGTCAATGTCTTGCATAAGTATTTTGTCACTGGCAACATTTTCTTTCTTCTTCAAGCGAACACCCTAGCGAGTATTCTCCTTCTTCATGGTGATAATTTCATAATTTTCAAAGAAGCTCTCCACAGTATATTTCCCAGGGATGATCTCTAGGTCAGTAAATTTAGGATCTCTAACTTCGCGGGGATACAGAGATCCCAAACCTTCACCCCGACGGGTGAACTCAAGCATAAGGCGAATACAATCTCCACTCAATTGATAGATGGCCTGCGAAAAATTCGCATGAGCAATGATCTCGTAAAAAAGAGGGAGATCAGGGTTTTAAAGAGGTATGGGCCGAGATACCAGCGAGAAGCTGACCAAGTGAGATTATGATTTCTTCACTGTTACATTGATAATCATAAAATAATTTAGCAGAAAGAATGGATTTAGAACTCTGATTAGGGATGGTGGATAATGTAAGACCTCTGTTTTTGAAATCTTTTTGAATTTCTTCAAAAGAATTTTTATATCTACGACCACTTGGAGGCATCTTTGAGTATGGGAATGAGAAGGAACTAAAAAATTGTAGTAGCAGAAGCGGAACTTACGGAAGAACAGTGAAGAAAATTTGCAGAGAAAGTGAAGAGAGTGAAAAGGAAAAACAGGAAAGATTAAGAAGGATATAGAGAAAGAAAATCTCGAAACGATAAACTCATTAATGCGAAGAATGGCGTGAACGGTTGAGAAGTGGTGGTTATAAGAGACGTGTCAAGAAGTAAATGGTTGAAGAGACACGTGTAGTTCATTCTCCGTAAATTACGGAATCATATCAGTATAGGAGAAGAGGGAAGGATGAGCAGTTGCGGCATTTTGAAGTAGAAATTCTCATATCATTCTCTTCTTCGTAGGAAAGACATGAGAAGAGGCAAGATGTAGGAACGGAATCTCGCAACAAATGTATGTCCCAGCGAAGTCTTAACCAAGTGTATGCAAAGATCATTGCATACTATTGTAAGAATGACGTAACAAGTAACGTCAGCCTAATCACGAGAAAAGTGTGAAGATCCTGCGAGATTTAAGATCATTGCGAGGAAAATCCTTGTAAGCTTGCGAGAATTACGCAGGCAAGATCCGAAAATAAAGGTTATCTTAGCTGTCATCCACTATGTAATATCCTATATAAAGGACCAAGCAGATTTGAGAAAGGAGAGATATTTTTGGGAGTTTGGAGAGAACAAATAAGGGAAAGAAAGTCTAGAGCAATTCTGATTTCTTTGTATTCCTATTATTCTTGTAAAATTCTTCTGGGAAATTAATAAAATTTTGGTAATTGTTCTTGAAATTTGAGTGGATCTTTGTGTAATCTTAATAGGGTGTAGTTGTAGGAAATCCTGCAACTACACTAGCTACAAGACTCTAGTTCGATGGGATTCTGGTTACGAGAATGGCTTGTTTGAAAATTACCATGTGTTAAGATATGTATGTTTGTTCATGTTTGCTATGTAACTTTCGGGGTTCATCCCTGTTTATTCATTAAAAAGAAAAAATCTATAGATTAGTTGAAGGATTGTGGCCAAATCCACACATCATAAAAAAAAAAAAAAATCTTTCAAGTCTATGAAGCATAACATATTCTCTAGTGACGGGATTACAGATATAAGCAGGTTGATAGTAGATCCAGTCATGACCGCATGCATTGAAACAAACAAAACCATTAGCAGAACCAAGAACATATTGACCTGTAATTATAGTCGGAGGTTTAAAATAGGCCCTTGCTTTTCTAATAAAGGTGTCAGAAATCTCATCGTATTCGGTGTAATGTAAACTTTCATTCTTGAAAATAATAAATCCCAACCTACCAGAATCAGCAGCAGCATTAAGACGATTTAAGTGAAGCTGAGAGAAGGATGGATGACAAACAAGATTTCTCCATGGTTTGGATACCAGTTTGCAGTCAATAACCGATTCAGTTGGTAAACGAGATAATATATCTGACATGATCTCTACTGGAAGATCATTAAACTTGCCCATTGGCAAAAAGAAATTTACAAAAGAAAGAGTAGTTAGGGTTTGGAGATTTGTTTTTAGTCGACAAACAAGTGCAACTCTAGTCCACAAAGTAGCTTACACGTGTAGATTGTAATAACATGTATGTTTTCATCCATTTATATATTTTGCTAAATGTGGTAAATGAGCTAAATGTGCCGGAATTCTTCTCGTTATATAGACTCATAATAGAGCGGCATAGCGGGCAAGTACCAACCTTGTTGAACCAAGGTATCAAACATCTAGAGTGAAATGCATGTTCGCACCATATCCTGAGAACATCGCTGCCCTTAAAGAATTCATCCAAACATATTGCGCAAGTCTGTCCACGCAAATGATCGAAATCATCTGTGAACACCATACTCCCATGTACTGCACTGAATAGTAAAGCTCCTTTTGGTAGAAGGGTGGCACCATAAGGATTATCCTCCCTTATAATGCAACTCTTACCGCAAACTCTTAACGAATGCTCCGCTTCAGAATCATCGTCCAGATCAAATACACATACAGTAGTGATATGTGTAAGAATGACTACAAATTTCGGCTTAGTTTCAATAAGGTCTGCTGCAATTCTTTTACAATATGATGATACTTGGCGTTTAAAGAAATTCACAAACCTGGCTCCAGAGCGTTTGTTTTTGCTGACGTGCGGAGATAAAAGAGAGTTGGCATCACAATGGCGGAAGACATCCTTGGCAAGTAGATCGTCAAAGTCGATCTGAAACAATCTCCAGGATGATAGATATTTCCTAAGTGGTCCGGCTTGAGACGGAGATGCAATATGAAGGTGGTATAGAAGTAAACCACTCCTTGTGCGATAAACCCGCTTCGTTCTAACTTGAACCTCAACGAAAACTCTAGTAACGGTGCAAGGATATTCCACCTCTCCTTTGGTTAGATGTCGAATAGGATCCTCGTAATCCATACAAGGATACAAGAGTCCCGAGAATGGCATCGTTACTTTTGATAGCGATGAACTCGAGTTCAGAACTCTCTACACCAAATTTTCTATGAATTAAGAGAAAAGTAATGCGACCAACTTGTTTACAACATAACAGGCGTATGTTTAGAATTATTGCTCCAAAAGAAACCACTTTTATTTTGGGAAACTCTGCCTGGAATTGCTATGGCGACTCAAAATAAAGTTACCGTCCGGTAACCCAAATGTGGGTTTATTTTTTACTAATTTCACCCTTAGTGAGTTGTGCTGCATCTCTTTTTCTCTTTTCATAGTAAATGCAAAGACTGATTATTTAACAGAGTTATCTTTCTGAATGAAGAAGGTTTTAATAAACCTTGGGAGGAGTGATATCCCAGGTTTGACAGACTAAAAAATTCTGCACACTTAGCAAGAGCAGCAGCAGCTTCATTATATGACCTTACAACATGAACACATTTGACTCCTCTAATTACTTCAAGTTTCCTAATTATGTCCGCAAGGAGGTTATGGTCTCGACATTTAGAAAAAGCAAATTAGAGGTTACAGCCTCTATGACAGACTTGCAATCTCCTTCCACCATCATATTGGTGGTAGCTTTATTCTTGATCATCCAGTTTGCAGCTTCAAGCAATGCCAGAGTTTCAGCTTGAGCAGCATCTCTAGCTCTCATAAACTTCACCATTGCCCCGAAATAAGATCCTGCAGGATCATTAATAATTAGGCCAATACTAGCAATTTTTGTATTCGTATCAAAATCAGCATCAAAATTAATTTTCCTCCAATTTTGAGAAGGGGAGACCAATTATGTTTTCCTAAATCCTTTCCTTTAGACCTGCAAGCATTGTTAGAATCTGCAACAATTATGTTATACTTTATGCAGAACAGTTTTAAGCATTCTACAATGGATTTAGGTTTGACTGTTTTGTTTTCAAAAACTTTCAAACACCTATGCTTCAATATCTGCCATATTATACAGTGGCTAAAAGGATACTAGGAGCTGGTCTACCAAATTTGAAGTACTTCTATGAAGCAGTATCAGCAGGAGAAAGGATTTTGGAATGGCGGAATACATCCTTGGCAAGTAGATCAGAAACAGTAACCATGATAATAGAAATTCGCTAGTTCCTAATGTTCTTATTCTCTGCCAGGAGTGTTATGGGACAGACAGACACCAACCAAACCACTGAATAACTGATATCTCCAACAAGAGTATGCTCTTACAAACAACTAGATTTGAGAAAGAGAAAAATATTTACCATCACAGCTGTGCCGGCCAAGCTGCAGCTGCTGCGGAATATTCAGAGGCACCTCATGCCACTCATGAGAATATCTCTAACTGAAGGCAAAACCGGGAGCCCGTTTGGTGAAGCATCAAGCCATTTGAATACGCTCCGATTGTCAAGCACACTGATAAGGGTGCCAACTGGAAAACAAGTCAACTACAAGACAACAGGCATCAGAAGAAGGAAAAAAAAAACTAATTTTTTTCCATTTAAACTTGCACATAGATTATAAACCACCTGTCTGAACTCCGACGTAATTGAGGTTGAAGAGGGAGTTTTGGAAGAAACGCCATTACCTGTCAGAAAACATTTTGACCACACGACATTATATTGAAAACACACTTGTCTTTCAGTTATGAAATTGAACAAAGAGTCAAAGACCGTGTAATATAAATGACTCGGAGAAAGCTGAAGAGCATAGATTCCATACTACATGGCTCAACCTCCTAAGATTCATCGTGTGAAGAGGGAGGACAGATATTCTGTTCACTAGTAGATTTTGTTAATTTTCTTTATCTTTATTATAGAGGTCAGGTTTTTACCCCTCTCAATTCCTGTTTTCATTTCCTTTGATCAATAAACTACCTCTCTGTAGGTTTCCTTTGATCAATAAATGGCATGCTTTATATTCATGATAATGTAGTGTATGGAAATGACAACATAATAGTCACATAAACCTATCCAAAATGACATAAAACTTGGTGAATTTTATTAGGAGAGTGCAAAGCCCAACCTTTGAGAACTCCATATGTCAAGACTTGCTCAGCATATTTGGTATCATTATTAAGCAATAAGAAGATAGTAGTTTAGGTTTCATTAGAGAAAAATGCTTTGTTTACAACTAGAAAAGAGACTGCTCCTAATAAGTCGTGTCTATCATGTCTCTAGTGCAAAAGGTTATGTTTGTTTGGCATTTCAACCATGTAGGAAAATAGGTACTAAGGCAGGATAAAATTATAGAAGACTTCTGGAGTTCATAACCACACCTGAGGCATTACTTCAGCTTCAACAACTGAAACATAACTTGATATAGCTCGGATACATTATAGAGAAGCTTCTGAAGGGAGCCGATCCCAAGTTTCGTCACTTCAGCTGTGAATGGCCTGATAAAATGATTAAAATCAAAAGTGAAAGGGTATTCAAAGAGTAGGAAAATGAAAGTTATTTAGAATCTGTTTGAGGACAGCATAACTTATGAATGCAACGCATATATCCACTTCATTAAGGAAATGGACTCCTCACTTCGACGAGCTTCATGTAAAGAATTTTTACTGTCACTTCATTACCCAGGACTAATGCAGTAATGCTGCATCTACCAAGACATCTCTGACACAGCTGGCAATATCTGAGCTTCCATTAGCGTCTCAAAAGTGGAGACCAAGTTTAACCAAATAATTAATATGAATAACGTGGGTGTAATATTTTCAGAATAAACAATGATGTTATATCTGTATTTTTGTAGCAGGAATACATCAAAAATAATATTAATCATACGAGTAAGGAATCATATTCCAGTAAGCTACTGAACCTCTTTAGCCTAGATCAATATATATTCCCCGACCCGTGCATAAGCTAAGTTTTGAACTTAGTCAGACTTGGTAATGCAGCTAAAAGTAGATAACAAAACAGCCTTTGCACAATTACTAAAGTTACATTGTAGGAAAATTCTAGCATCAAACATGCCGTTCCTCTGATTCCTAGAACATGAAGATCCCATTACTACTAACTACAAACATATAGATGAATGTCAGATAACATTCACAGTGTGAGTATTACCAACTATTACCATATCTAGTTTGCTTAAATTCCCTGCGGTCCTTTCTTGAAATGTGTTCAAAGTTATGAGGATACTGAACCCTGAAGCTAACCTGTTCATGAGATACTTGGAACTCTCAATCTTTAAGAATAACAGAAAACCAAGCAATTTGATAATATACATCAGGAAAGTGGCGTTCAACTTGTAAGTCAGCTGCTAGATGTCAAAGTGTGGAACAGAGTGGAAATGCGGAATCACAGCAGATACAGATATGGCCTGGAATCTCTGAATTGAACCAGAACACACGGTACCAACAATACGTAATGTTCAGATCACATAGGGATGCCATTCTACTGACCCTAAATAAACTGGGTGATCTAAATAGGAACTGTCTCATCAACTGAACCATTGTAGTATAATTTTTGTGCCTCTCTATTATCATACTTTTCCTGTAACAAAAGAAACTCAAGAAGTACAAGCGAGACAAGCGAACTTAACCATATTAAGTACCTTCGAGGAATCCTTAAGCTGCTCCCTGAGATTCATAACTTGTGGTCACAAGTGATTGGATCAAGGGCATGTGAGCCGCTGCACCACCAGAGCCTCAAGCCGATGTGTAGTTTATCAATTCAGAGATGACTGCAGTAACAACAACAGCAAACAAAAAACTATAGGAATATGTTACCCAGGCAGAAGCACATAACAAATGCTTAGTCAACATCCATATCAAACTATGTGAAACGTTTGCTTGCAGTCTCAAGTTGATCGATAAGCATATGTGATAATATGCAACAAAATTGACTAATTTTCTTTTTACAGCTGTAGATTATTTTTCATCATTTTACCCGTGAAAAAGAAAACCATGGACTCACACATTAGTCGTTTCAGAATAAGAAGAGTGGCCATCACTATATTTATTGATTGGAAAAAAGGGACTCTGCATAAAGAGAAAGATTGGCACAATGCATGTTCCATAGACACGTAAACAAAGTAACAAACTGATTTATTCAAAAAGATCTTTCTCTAAAATACAGGTGGTAAAATCAACTTCCCACTGACCAACTCAGGAATTTGAAGGTATCAGTACCACGTCTTACATTCTCCACATTGTAATACATGATGACATAGAAAAAGGAGGTAAGAGTAACTGACAAAGATAACTAACGTGTTTAGTAGACATTAAACAAAAGCTGCATCAAGCATGAACTCTTATAATTCAGTTAAAAGTGAACTCCATAGATATATACCAATACATATATCATAAACATGAAATTAAATATACGATCACACCATTTTTTTGTGTTACTTATTTGGGCTAATGTGTCTTCAGTCATACCCTTATATTCTTCCACCACGTAAGTACCAGAGTTCAAAGAAACTAAGCTTTCAAAATAAGTGTCGGCATTCCAGAATGGAACATTGTCGATTTTCAGTTCTCTAGCACTTCCATGTTTTGGGTCATACAAAACTAGAATATCACCACTTAGGAGCAGAATCTCGTAGTTCTTAAAAGATCGCACAAGCCTAAAATATTTGTGTTCATTGATAATACTCTCATGGGCGATGACATGACGCTTAGTCCAAGATTCTCGAACTCCATAATCCAGCATCTCCCATACTTCAAAATAATTCTCACAGCCATTAACATTTGAGCTGAAAAGTAAGCAAAGGCACCCTTGCAACACACCTAGACACATATCCTTATTCATCTCCGGCATTTCTCTTGGTAGTTGCATTTCTTTGAAATTCTCATCACTGATATCCAAAGAGAGTAATAAAAAGTTGTGATGTCCTAACGCTAACCAATGAAGGTTTCCATTAACAAGTACCCCAGAAATATGCATATCACTAAACCAATAAGGTATGGTTTTCTCAGTTTCCCATAAATTTGATGCTAAAGAATAGATTTGGACTAGAGTAGTATCCTTGCTTCCAGGAGCTTTTACACCTATTGCCAACTTGTAATCATCAGTCTTGTGATCATAACCCAAACCATGTACGCAAACATTGTTTCTAGTAAATCCAATTGGTGAATCAGGTAATTCTTTATATTCTCCTGTGGCTGGGTTCCAAAGGCACAATACATCCCTATTATAACCACCGTCAACAAGCAACCATATCCATATGCAAATGAGACCATTACATGAACTTAAGAATCCAACACAATGATGTGGGTGATCCACTTTAATAACATCATTTTTAATTTCACACACAGGTGATGATGGTAATGAATCATAACCTATGGAGTAAAGATCACAACTTCTTTCAAGCATGAGAATAGGGTTATTTTTCTGAATAGCAATATGGGTTTTAACGAAACCAGAGGTTGAGATTAGGGCATACCAATTTTTGCAAACACACTTACAAGCTAATAAGGATTTCACTGGTAATCTTGAGAGGATTTCATAGCGTATCTCTTCTGGAATGCTTGACATTACTGATCTTCTTCTTCTACCACCAAATTTCCATACAAAATGCCTATAAGCCATTTGTATTTTTGTTTTTGCCCTGATTAAGCTCATCTTGAGCTTCTTTTTCAGCAAATCTGGAGAACTCGGAACTCTCAATACATAAAATGTTCAAAACCGAATGCCCTTGTGTGACGAGTTCAGATCGACGAAGAAGAAAAAACCTAGGGTTTTGAAGCAACAGTTGTAGTCACACTAATTCTTTTTTGGAGTAGAGATTTCAAGTGAAGACTGCTGAAACCCTTCAATGATTATTACTTTTATAATTCAACATTTCAACTTCATTTGTAATTTTTTTTTTTTTTTCTTTTTTTTTGGAGCTAGGATGAATCCCAGCTAAATAATGAGCAGCTCTGTTACTTTCCTTGTAACAGTGACTAATCTTCACAGGTGTGAAATAATCAAGCAGTTTTATAACTCTTCTCCAAACATGTACAACCTCCCAGGGAGGCTTTGGATTAGCACTCTTTAGCAGCAGGCAGGTAGAAATAGAATCAGTGCAAAGATGAATGCTTTTAGCTTCAATCTCAATTCCAAGTTTCAACCCCAGCTCCACACCCTGCATTTCATGAACCTCAACAGATATAGGGTAGCTTCCACCAGTAGCAGTAATAAGATGATTACCAAGAGAATCTCTAATAATAGCTCCAAAACCAGCACCAGCATCAGATTGAGAGCCATCTGTATTGATCATGACATCATATCCAGTTGGGGCTAGCCAAGCACATAAAATTGGTTGTTTTAAAATGAAATCACAGTTAACTCTCCATCTCTCCATGAATAACCTATTTGCAGCCGAATCTGCATCTCTCAAATGGTGAGCACTCAGTTTAAGCCAAACTTCTTGGACAATAATGTAGCTCACTGTTTCCACAGAGTTATATTTAGACTCAAAGATCCTGGAATTTCTTTCCCACCATATATTATATATAAAACTATTAAAAACCATCTTTTTAATCAAAGTAACACAGGAAGTACCTTTAAAATGATCAATACACCATTGTACTTCCTCATGCCAGGTATTGCAGAGATCTCTATGGTATCCCATTTTCAAAAGTAAACCTCTCCAAATTTGGTTGGCAAAAACACAATCATGAAACAAGTGAGCTTCATTTTCTTCTGTAGCATCACAGAATAAGCAAGAAGAAGAAGTAATAAGGTTCCATTTGAGGAGTTTATCCCTAGTCTTCAACCTTCCATGTAAGGATACCCAAGTAATAAAAGAATGTCTAGGGATATGGAGTTTAAACCATACCAGAGTACTCCAGTTAACTGTCACATGAGTGCCCATAAGAGATTTATAAGTTTCTTTCACCAAAAATTCTCCAGATTTACCAGCAGACCACACCATCTTGTCCTTGTCAGCAGGAGATAATTCAGCAGTAGCTACTTGAGATAAAACAGCTGCAGTAGCAGGGTCTGAGGAAGATGGTAGAGCCCAATCACCATTATGAACAAAATTTGAAACCTTGCAGTCTTGATTTGGAAAGAGGTCTTGGATAATAGAAGGTTCAATCCAAGAAGTTAATATGCCCTTAGGATGCCATTGGTCATGTAAGAAATTTGTATTTTCACCATCACCTAGAATTGTTGTAACCATATTTCTAGCAATTTGTCTCTGATCCAGCACCCTTCTCCAGCACCAAGAAGAATCAGAGGGAATATCCATAGACCAAAAGTTTTTAGTTTTAATCAAATTCATCTTGATCCAATCAGTCCAGATGAATTCTTTCCCAGAGACAAGTTCCCATGGGTGTTTCAAATTAGCTGACAAGTTGTTAACTTCAATATCCCTTACCCCTAACCCTCCCTCAATATAAGGAAGACAAACAGTAGACCAACTAATGGGGCAATGTTTCTTTCCTAGATCACAACCATCCCATAAAAATCTCTTGAAGATACTAGTGATTTCCTTAATAACTCTTTTAGGGAGTATAAAACAAGACAACCAAAAGAATACCATCCCAGATAAGACATGTTTAATCAAAGTCAGTCTACCAGTGAAAGCTAAGTGTTTAGATTTCCAAGATTGAACTCTAGCTTTTATAGTGGCAATCAAAATTTGGCAATCATAATAAGATAACCTAGTGGAAAGGAGGGGAAGACCCAAATACCTTACTGGCAGCTTTCCCTCTTGGCAGCCCAACATAAGAAGAATACTTTGAAGGACACCAGCACTAACTGCAGAAGAGAATAAAGAAGTTTTTTTGTTTGTTCATTTGCAGACCAGAGCAATCACTAAATTCCAGAATACCTCTTTTTAGGTTAGTAGCAGCATTTAAGACACCTTTAAAAAATACAAGGACATCATCTGCAAAGCAAAGATGAGTCAATCTAGTTAATTTACACCTTGGATGAAATCCATAACCACCATTGTCAACTTTTTTTTGGAGAATAATACTAAGTAGATCCATCACCATGACAAATAAGTAAGGAGATAATGGGCAGCCTTGCCTTAAGCCTCTACTTGCTCCAAAATAGCCATAAGGGGATCCATTAATAAGAATAGAGTATTTAGGAGAAGTAATACAAATCTTGATCCAACCAATAAAAATGTCAGGAAATCCCATCTTCTTTAAAGTAACAAGAATAGCCTTCCAGCTCACAGTATCATAAGCTTTTTTAAGGTCAATCTTCATAGTACATCTTGGAGTTCCATTTGGCCTATGATAATTCCTAACTATTTCATGAGCAACTAAGATGTTATCTTAAATAGATCTACCTACTATGAAAGCATATTGACAAGGATGTATAAGTTGTTTCAGTAAAAGCTTCATTCTGAAAGATATTATCTTAGTGATACATTTATAAACAACTCCACAACAAGCTATAGGCCTATAATCCATTATACTATTAGGAGCATCATTTTTAGCAACAAGAGTGATGAAGGTGCTATTTACCTCTTTAAGGAGTTTAGAACTCTTGAAAACATTTTTGATAGCTGCAAAAAAATCATCACCAATTATAGCCCAGCAGAATTTAAAGAAATGACTGGAGAACCCATCTGGCCCTGGTGCTTTCCCAGACCCAATAGAAGCAAGAGCTGTAATTATTTAATCTCTAGAAATATGCCTAATAAGGGAAATTTTATCAGCCTCATCTACAACTTTATCAAACTTAAGGTCTTCAATTAACTGAGCATTAGCTTCTTCTCTACCCTCTTCATCATAAAGATTAGAAAAGAAATCAATACATTCATCAGCTATCTCTTTGTCATCCACCAAAGGTACACCATTCCTAGAATTAAGAGTGAGAATGTTATTCCTTGACCTCCTTTCTTTAAGATAATTATGAAAGAAATGAGTGTTGGAGTCACCCAAGTCTAGCCACTGAACTCTGGACTTTTGTTTCTTCATTGATTCTTCATATCTAGCAATCTTAGCATAATGTTGAACTGCTTTCTTCTCTTTCCTGGCCAACTCAGGACACAGAGGAGAAGTTTGAACTTGTTGTTGCACCAAAGTCATCTCTTTCTTAGCTTCCATAACCTGCTCAGATATATTTTTGAAACTTGATCTTTTCCAATCAATAATAGCAGTCTTGGCCTTTCTGAGTTATTTAGTCATAAAAATAAACATGGGGTTACCCCTAACCTTGACATCCTAAACCTTTCTAATCAAATCTAGAAAATCAGGCTCCTCAGTCATATAATTAAAGAAACGAAAAGGAGGAGGGCCATGTTTCATTTTCTCAAATATAGAGGCTACCCCAGGTGAATGGTCAGAAATACCAGGAGGGAGGAAATCAGCTTTAGAATCTACAAACTGGTCAATCCACTCCATATTAACCATGATCCTATCAAGTTTAGAGTCAATTCTAGTATCACCCTGCTTATTAAACCATGTATAAAAACATCCAGAGTAAGCTAAGTCCATGAGATGAGCCTCCTGCACACAATTACTCAAGTCAGTATAATGATGTGGCCTAATCTCAGCTGCTCCAGTTTTTCAGTAGGAGACATTATAGAATTAAAATCTCCTAAAATTATCCAAGGTCTTGAGTTATAAAGGCTAAAGTTACACAAATCTGCCCATAAAGAACGCCGAAGACCAATATCATTATTACCATAAACAAAAGTATCCACAAAAGAAAACCCCTTCACAGTATCCACTAGAATGAAAATACATTGAGCAGCAGAATAAAGAACAGTAATCTTGGCCACACAATGATCCCAACCAATCCAGATTCTACCAGAGCTATCATTATTATAATTATCTAAAAACTGCCAGGAGGGCATTATTGTGCGTCTTATTCTACTAGCACTTATCTCTTGAACATGGGTTTCAACAACACCAATTATTGAGATATTATTAGATCTAATCAAAGAACTTACTTCTACTTGTTTAAGAGGGTCATTAAGCCCCCTTATGTTCCAGGCTGCAATTTCAAACATTATTAATTTGGGTAAGATTGGGTTTCTTACCTCTACCAAACTTTTTCAGGTCTGAGCTCTTGGATGACAATGCTTGCTTAGAAGGCCCTGTATCATTCTTAATAAAATGGGCTCTAACACCTCCTGCTTGATCAACAAGAGAATTCTCAGAATTAGTATCCTTCGGAGTCTCCCCCACAGTATTCTTTGGTTGCTGAAGAAGTACATTGAGGTCTTGCTCAACTAGAACCTCAAACATGTTGATAGTTTCAATCATACCACCACCACCTGACTTAGCAGAAGTAGAAGCATCTCCTTTGTTTTTCAGCACAGGAAAGGAATGCTCAATACCCTCCATTTGACAATTCAAGTTAGAAGTAGAGTCCTGCACAAAAGATTTAACTCCCTCATTTTATATATTGTCTCTATTCATTTTAGAGCCTTTAACCACCCATCCTTCCTTATCAGGTACATTCTTCTTTATTGGAGCTACAAAAGTCTTTTGAACAAGCTGAATTACCTTCTTACAACCAATAGAGGAATGGTTAAATGTCTTACAATGAGTACACATTGGAGGTTTCCATGGGTACTCAACATCAACTTCAAAAGCTAATTTCCCATCCAGATACACAGGGATAGAGCTAGGAAAATCACATGAGGTATCAATTTCAACACAAACTCGAGCATAGCTCATTCTAGTTCTATTCAGGGTCTGTTTATCAAGCATAATTGGAACACCAACACAGCTAGAAATACTGCTCAATCCCTTAGTATTCCACATATACAAAGGAACTTTACGAATATTCATCCAAATTGGAATAGTACGTAATTCTTCTAGGTCTTTCTCAAGACTTATACTCCAAGGGCGAACAACAAAAAGTTTACTAGAAATATAGAATGATCCCCTCTCCAAAACATCAATTCGATCTTCTTCAAGAGCAAAATCAAATACAAAGATAGAATCACATGTAATGTCATATTGAACTCACCCTTAAGCTTACATTCTTTATCAACAGCATACTTCACCGCCATATACGCATACCTCTTTCCCACGAATGCTCCAACCACCAGATCTTGACATTTCTTAATATCATCAGCAAAATCAACCAAGGAATGAGAAATAGCTTTCTTCCCGTTCACAATAGCAGGATTTCTGAATTTCAATTCAGCCTCTTGAGGTTGGGCTTTCTTCTCAGAGAAAAAATCCGACCAAGTTATAGATCCAAATTTTAGCGAATCATCAGAATGACCATCAGAACCAACATCTTTACCAGATATGGGTGTACCAGAAGAAACTCCTGAAGGATAACCCTCTGCAATGTCGGAGATACCTTGCAGAGGTCGAGAACCACCAGAAGCTAACACCATTCCGCCGTCAGAGGCGGAGAAAGCAGCAGAACCACCAAAGAAAAGACCCTAAAAAATCGCCTCAAAATCGCACCTCCACATACTTTCTCGCTCCTCACGTGTATTAGGGATTGGGAGTTGGGTTTTTTTTTTTTTTGCATAACTTTTACTTTTACACTTCGTTTACTTCTGGATAGAGGCATCTTGTAATTTGAGGTCCAACATAAATGGATGTCACTTTTGATAAGCGGTAAACCAGTAGTTCCGAGCCTAGTTAGCAATTCGGAATTCGGAAAACTACGGAACGGCAAACGTACGAGTATTATTCGGATTTGTAGAACCGGTCAAGAATTCGGTCAACGGTTCGTGGTTCGTCAATAGTTCGAAACGGAATACATACGTGTATCATTCGTACAAAATTCAGCCCACATATATATAGTAAATAAGTAAATATTTACAATCTAATAGACATAATTTCCTATATTTATGGATTATATGACGAAAAATAACATTTTAACATAAGTATATAAGGGAAATAAATTAATTTTATAAATAAAATACATTTTAACATTTCATTTTGTAGTGGGGAACCATAATTTCTCTGTTGAAATACATTATCTCTATAATTCATAAACAATAGACAATAAAAAATGCATGGAACAACGGTTTGGTTTCTAAACTACCAAACATGAGTCTTGAGTTCCACTCCCCAGCGTTTAGTTTTTGTAAAAAAGATTGGGGTGTAATAAAAATTAGTTGGGCGGAATCAACGACCGTGACAGGTGGACGAATTTTCCAAGCGAACAATTCGGTAATTCGTATAATGCGCGGATTATTAGGCAGCTCCATAATATCCGCGAACCTAGGTCGGAGTTGGAGTGGGACGGACGTATAATTTTGTCCCGATCAAGACGGAAAGATTCGCGTATAATTCGCGAACAGAACGGCGAATTGCTAACTAGGGTTCCGAGTTCGAAACCCTTTGCCGATCCAAATCCTTTTTGCTAAAATTCCAGAAAACTAGACAGTGAGAACAATGGTCCATATCTAATTTGATTGTTTGCTTGTCCACATGGAAGGGCAAACTTAATTTCTCACTATAATTCCTATGAAATTTGCTTCCACTATGGACTCAACACATATGAAAAGCGGGTGGCCAAACTGGTTTGTTCAATGCGAACCAACATGAGACGCGCGTATCATTTCAAACCTCGCGGGCGTACAAAATTCGTCGACGGGTGAAGCAAAACCATACGCTAGCGGCTAAACATCAAACGCCGGCTACATCTGAATGGCTAGAAATCCTAATCATCCCATTGGCGAGAACTTTTGAACTCTATAAATACTCCTCCCTTCATCTCTAAATACCCATATTCTACACCTCTAGTCTCTCTACTCTTCTTTGAGCTTAAAAAAAATAAACTCTTCGCTTTAAAAAATAATTTTCCGAAAGATGTCTCGACCCTTGTTAGTTCTGTGAGAGCATTTCTCGGTTGAACTCACAAGTGTTTCTATCTCAAGCTTGTCGTCAAATTTAATTGTCAAAATTTTATCTTGATTTCTGGTCCATAATTAGTTAAGTCTCGGACTAGGATAGAAATGTAGTTGATAAATAGTGGATCACGGCAATTATCATTGCGTTCTACCGTTTGAAGGCGAAGATCAACCGAAGCTTTTGGAGAACTTCATCAACAAAAGGTAAGTGAAGACTGAACCACCTATATCTCAAGTTATATTCATTTTTCTATCATTTGAGACGATATTGTATCACTAATTAGACTATTTTGCATAGACAAGAATTTTGAGTCAATTTTATCTTGATAATTAGTTCTCGAAATATAATGACTAAGCTTAATGAACATTTGTTCATAATTGATGAATTTCGGTGAAAGACAATATATTTTTCGGAATCAAAATCATGATTCAAGTTTTATCATTCGTAAATAGTCTGGAACAGTGATATGTGTCATTGATTTTATTCAGAAATATTTTGAATCGATTTAGAGATAAATATAGAATTACTATAGATTTGGATACAAGACAGTGTTATCAGTCTTACAAACTGAGAAAATTTTTATATGTCTGAACCTGTATTACATGTACTCGTACACGTAGCAGAGTAGCTATATATCGACTTACAGATTTGTGGTACGCATATTCTTATGTATATCATATGAAAATCTGTTTAACTCGTGAACCGAATCGGTATGCATACTTGTATGCAAACCATTTTTGAACTGTGGTTACGGGACTGGGATTAGTTTCCAAATCGGTACACAAACTAAGCCAATTCTGTGTTTCTGAACTCGGTTGTGTTTCCAAACCCGTATGCAAATCGATTTAGTTCTATGAACTCCGGAATCGGTGACAGTCTTAAGGTTTCCAAACCAGTACGCAAACTTAAAAAGTTATGTTAAGATTGGGGTACCAAAGCCCAACTCTCATGTCATGAATGAAAGTACACAAGTGAGCATATAAATAACCTAGAAATAATTTACCATGGGGAAGAGTTTTACCACCAGCAAGAGAAACAACTAGAGGTTTCAGCAGACCTCCGGGAGAATCCTCAAATATGTCTCTAGAAATCCAAAGTACGAGAAATGCAGCAATACATAAATGGTGATAACCAGCAAGACCATCGATGCTTCTGCTACCATTCCACCAATTCTCAACCCAAGCAAAATAATTTATCTTATCAGATCGGGTTTTCTGCAATTCATTTATCTTATTACAAGTAAGTAAAGAGACATCTTTCTTCTCTTGATTAGACAATTGTGGAATACTACCAACAACTGACAACTGCAATAAAACAACTATATCCTCTAAGGTAATAGTCAGTTCACCCCGAGAGAATACAACGGTATTTTAAAAGATGAGGTTACCCAAATACACCGCAATCTTTAAATTATCCACTTATATATAAGTCCTCTTACCAAAAGTGATTGTCTATGGACAAAGTCGAGACAATACTACAAATAGGTATTCACACTTTGTGTGATCGACTATGGATACGAGATCGAGATAATACAATAATCAAAGTGTGATTACTTAAAAATAGGTTTGGACTTAACCAAACTATATAGGATCACTATCAAGTAATACGGAGTTAACGTTTGTGTAGTTTACTTTAAATTATAATAACAACGATTATAATTGTGGAAAATAAAAGTAAATGACACGGCAATATTTTGTTAACGAGGAAACCACAAATTAAAAAAACTCCAGGACCTAGTCCAGAATTGAATACTCTCGGAATTAAGCAGTTATACAAAATCTAAACCAAAACTTCGTATAGTTGAGACCAAGCAACTAACCCTAGTTCACTTAATTTCTTCAGTATCCCTGCGCTTCTGACATTCAATAAGTGCACGCACTGGAAAAATTCATTTGGATCGTATTACAAACAGTAAAGGAACAACAAATCTATTTGGTAACAACTCTCTTGATTCTTTTAGATGAAGATATCTCAAGTCATATGAAAAGGCTCTTCTGTTTAATCTAATAAACTCCTTTGCCTAATTAGATCAATTTATCCAACAACTACCGAAGTAGCAGAGTTTAGATTTGCAATCAATCAATATCGATTTTAATAAGAAACTATAAGGTGATGTCGATCTCACGCAACTAATTAATCGAATAAATTCGATTCTAGTTGGATCCCAGCCAATCAAGGTTTGTGCATACCCAAAGATATATAAACCAAATAAAAAATCTTATTTGTCTTCAAATCATCTTTAATATTCAATTAAACCTGCAAAACACCACTTGAATCTCTTGTGATCAATCACACACAGAACGGAGCCTGTTAACAATGAATTATCACAAGATGTCTTTAGATCTACAAACAGTTCTAAAGATCTCTTCGACGCTTCGATCTAGTTTGAGTGAATCTTATATCAAATGAGAAGATTCTCAAGAATAAACAAACTAGTTGCAATCAAAGTTCAACAGCCGTTAGTTAATCAAATCAATCAAAAACTAAAATAAACTGCAATTATATTGTTTCCCACCAACGGTACTCGTAGAGCTTCTTGATCCCACATAAGTCTTTAAACGAGCGGTCATAAGAGATTTCGCCTAATTAGGGTACTTTCCTCTCCGGATAGACGGCTCCACCAGAAATAACAAAAAGATGAAGTTTTCCTGGCTCTTAGGATAGTTTGCTAGAAATACAAACTTGGGTATTTATAGACCAAGGATGTTAGGACACCAAGGATTTTTAAAACTGAATATTCTCAAGATATGCAATAAATTCCCAAATCAATTTCCATAATTCATGAAAATGATTTGTCCAATATTTTCTGAAATCTCTCAATAGTAAATCTCTAATTAGTAAATGCACATTACTAATTTTTATTCTCTAGAGATATGCATTTAATTATTGGCAATTAAAGCATATAAAACTAACAACCTAAATTAAAAGATTCTTAATTTATTTCGGACCGGGATCTCCTTGAGTAATTAAGGAATATCTTTGAACAATAAAAGATAAGAGTTATTGTTCGTGTTCAAAGTATGTTGACATCTTTTCTTTGTAAATCCTCTTTCATATTTACAATATTGGAATCTATTATACCACACTTCCAAACAAGTTTAGAATTGGTTCATCTGTATTCCAAGACAACTATGTGATTGATCAAATATCAAATCATTAATCATGGGTTTACGATTCTACCAAACACAAGGATCGGTTCTACCTAAATATGGTTTGCTTGTGATCGAACACACAAGTTACCAGGACCGGTTACATCAGTTACCAGGATTGGTTACGTCAATTACCAGGACCGGTTACCATATACTTATGGTATTACTTGTGATCAGTTACACAAGTCACTAGGATTGGTTACACCAATTACCAGGATCGGTTACACCAATTACTAGGACCGGTTGCACCAATTACAAGGATCGGTTACACAATTCTTTTATGATCGGTCACACCAATTACTAGGATCGGTCACACCAATTACAAATATCGATCATACCATCTCAGGTGATTACTTAGGATCGGTGTTAGAGCATAGCTCGGTTGAACCCACCAAGCGTGGGTATGTCAAGTTTGGCTGTCATATTTTAGTGAATCAAAACTAATCTAAGATTCGCTTGATTATGTACTAGAGACAACTTCGTATAGGTTAGACTAGAAATTCTAGGATTATGAGACATACAAGTATTACTCGAAGACTTGAATAATGTGAAGAAGTAACAAGCTACAATGACGACATCATCCTTCCTCTTGAGGTTAGTAATATTTGACTTGAACTGTTTCATTCCTAACATATCTTTCAAGTCGTGATATATTGAAAACATAAATTCGAAGCTGTGAATGATTATACTCTAGTAGTAAGACATGATCATATGATCATAGTGTTAAGGAATTAGGATACGAAGTATAACGCTCATTTTTTGAACTTCGTATATATGACATCGACATAATTGTATGAATGCTATTGTCATTATGTGTATTGGTAAAGGTGAAGGTGAAGATTTCATCCTAGGAAATAATGTTACATTTGTTTAAAGGAAGTGCATTCATGAACTTGTTTTATGAATCGAAAGGGAAATCGTTAGGATTATTGGTATTGTTTTTCATTGCATATCTTTGGATTACCAATATGTGTGAGTTAGTAGAACCAATCATAACTTATTATACATCTTGGTATAACTAATCACAGTTCCTGACTTATGTATTGGTATGACTTTTATTAGTATAACCGATCCTAAGTAATCACCTGAGATGGTATGATCGATATTTGTAATTGGTGTGACTGATCCTAGTAATTGGTGTGACCGGTCACAAAAGAGTTGTGTAATCGATCCTTGTAATTGGTGTAACCGGTCCTAGTAATTGGTGTAATCGATCCTGGTAATTGGTGTAACCGATCCTAGTGACGTGTCTAACCGATCACAAGTAATACCATGAGTATATGGTAACCGATCCTGGTGATTGATGTAACCGATCCTGGTAACTGATGTAACCGGTCCTAGTAACCATATTGAGGTAGAACCGATCCATGTGTTTGGTAGAACCGTAAACCCATGATTAGTGAATTGATATTTGATCAATCACATAGTTGTCTTGTAATACAGATGAACCAATTCTAAACTTGTTTGGAAGTGTAGTATAATCGAATCCAAGATTGTAAATATGAAAGAGAATTTACAAAGAAAAGATGTCAACATACTTTAAACATGATCAGTAACTCTTATCTTTTATTGTTCAAAGATATTCCTTAATAACTCAAGGAGATCCCGGTCTGAAATAAATTAAGAATCTTTTAATTAAGGTTGTTAGTTTTATATGCTTTAATTACCAGTAATTAAATGCATATCTCTAGAAAATAAAAATTGGTAATGTGCAATTACTAATTGGAGATTTTTTATTGAGAGATTTCGTAAAATATTAGACAAATCATATCCAGGAATTATGAAAACCGATTTGGGCATTTATTGCATCTTGAGAATATTCGGTCTTGGAAATTCCTTGGTGTCCAAACATCCTTGGTCTATAAATACCCAAGTTTGCATTTTTAGCAAACTATCCTAAGAGCCAGGCAAACTTTATCTTTTTGTTGTTTCCAGTGAAGCCGTCTATCCGAAGAGGAAAGTACCCTAATTAGGCGAAATCTCTTACGACCGCCCATTTAAAGACTTATGTGGGATCAAGAAGCTCTACGAGTACCGTTGGTGGGAAACTAGATAATTGTAGTTTATTTTATTTTTCAATAGATTTGATTGACTAACGGTTGTTGAACTTTGATTGCACCTAGTTTGTTTATTCTTGAGAATCTTCTCTTCTGATATAAGATTCACTCAAACTAGATTGAAGTATCAACATGATCTTTAGAATTGTTTGTAGATCTAAAGACATATTATGATAATCCATTGTTAACAGACTCCATTTTGTGCATGATTGATCACAAGATATTCAAGTGGTGTTGTGCAGGTATTTATTGAAGATTAAAGAAGATTTGAAGACAAAGAAGATTTCTTATTCGGTTTATATATCTTTGGGTGTGCACAAACCTTAATTCGCTGGGATCTAACTAGAATCGGATTTATTCGATTGGTTAGTTGTGTAAGATCGGCATCACCTTATAGTTTCTTGTTTGAATCTATATTGATTGATTTCAAATCTAAACTTTGCTGCTTCGGTAGTTGTTGGATAGATTAATTTGACCAGGCAAAGGAGTTTATTTGTTAAACAGAAGAGCCTTTGCATATGACTTGAGATATCTTCATCTGAAAGAATCAAGATAGTTGTTAGCAAACAGATTTGTTGTTTCTTCACTGTTTGGAATACGATCCAAAGGAATTGTTTCAGTGCGTGCACTTATTGAATGTCAGAAGCACATGGATATTGAACAAACTAGGTGAACTGGGTTTAGTTGCTTCGTCTCAACTATACGAAGTCGGTTTAGATTTTGTATAGCGGCTAAATTCTGAGAGTATTCAATTATGGACTAGGTCCCGTGGTTTTTATGCATTTTCGGTATCCTCGTTAACAAAATCTTGATGTGTCATTTACTTTTCTTTTCCGCAATTATAATTGTTGTTATTATAATTTAAAGTAAATTACACAAACGTTAGCTTTGTACTACTTGATAGTGATCCTATAGAGTTTGGTTAAGTCCGAACCTATTATCAAGTAATCACATTTTGATTGTTATATTGTCTCGATCTTGTATCCATAAACGATCGCACAAAGTGTGAATATTGACTTATAGGTGGATAATTTAAAGATTGTGGTGTATTTGGGTACCCTCGTCTTTTCAATTGGTACAAGAGCGGGCAAACACGAAAAGATCTAAAAATCTGTGTTTGGTGCGATCCAACCTATAAGAATTTAATCTATGTCTGATTCAGTTAACGTTATGCAAGAGTATGAATACTCAGATGTTGAAGATGTTACTACTTCGTCAACCCATGATCCAGGAGTTACGAAAACATCTGAGTCTATCTCTGATGGAAAAGAAGATTCTGATAAAGAGTTGGTAAAACTCCCAATAAGATCTATGTCTATGGTAGGACTAAAAACCTACAATATTAAACCGCAAGTATACGGTGTCTACAATGTAAAACACGGCACGTACGAATCGATCCCACATGGACTTGGCTGGTGCAAAGTTAAAACTAGAAGAAAACTAAACTGATTTGTAATAAAAAGGTGTTTGATGATAAGACAAGGAGATAGATTGCTAAACAGAACTATGAAACTATAAACGAAACAGAGATAAAGATGCAGAGAGAGCAGAAAACAATCAAGTGGGAAGCACTAGGGCAATTGAATCCACCACTTAACCTCTACTATAAATTTAGCTACATAAATTGTTTTTTTCTCTTATAACGGATCAGCAGTGAAGATACGAGTCTTTCGCCTTTCCAAAGGGGTTTCACAGATGGATAGTTTAACGTCAACTAAAGCATTAATACCTAGTATTAGATATCTTCTTACAGCACAAATAATCAAAGATTAAGGATATCAATTAAACATAAGTTGATGCAACAATATACATGTGTTCTAACAACCTAGGATACATGATATACTAGGTGAAAGTAGTACATTGCAGCTCAAAAGTTAAACATATCTTAACTCAGTAAAGCATAACAAGAACAATATCGAAAACATGAATCATCTAGTAGTAAGTTAAGGGCTTCATCTATGCCCTAGATAAGAATTTAGAACATAGTGAGAACAAGATACAAATAGATTTCAAATATAGATAAAGCCATTGAAGTCATTGAACTCTTATACTTTTTCAACTGTTTTCTCAAGAGTACTCAGAACATAAGAAACTATTTTCAATACTTCCAACCTCACTCCCCTACTTCCCCCTCTTACACAACATAACCCCCCTTTTATACACAGATTTCTAACCCAATTTTCAATCTCTATTTTCCACAGAAACAATAATAATATTTTGGGGGTTTTGTTCTTGAAACTCACCACTAATGTTTTGAATTCAGACCTACTGCCAATTGCTTTAACATCACAGCCACCCTATTTATGTTAATTGCACACTATTGATGCTGATGTTTGCAGAGAGTGACAAAATCAAATCCCTAGCTCATCAATTTCGTCGCTTTTGATCACCAAACAGCTTACTTATTCTTTTGGAAGTCAAAAACTAGGGCTAGGTTGAATCGAGTACAAAGATAAGCATAGAAAATAAGCAAGTGGACTGATAGAGGAAAGATGGTGATGGAGGTATGGGTTTGATAGATTTGACATGTTGAGAAAATTGTGGAGACACAAGGTCGACTGAAATTTTGGGGAAGAAGAACACATCAGCAGAGGGACAATTTTGTTTCTTGTGATGAGATCGGGTTTTGGGAAAGGAATTAGATTGGGTATTCAGGTGTGAAGCATGAAGACATTGCTTTGGTATTCAATATGGACCTTGGGCTTGAGTTAATTTCCATGTATATGAGTTTTGCATTTCGGCCCATTGATGCATTTCATGACTAGAGATTTATTCTTCTTGAGCTTCTCTTCTACTAGTAGGTCCATTAGCAACATGGCATTGTAGCTCCACTTCCTTCACATTCCATGCTCAGATCATTCTTTTCATTCCCCTAGTATTAAAAAACAAGAATCAGGACAATTGCCACACATTTTACTTAAAACGAACAAGAACTACAAAATACATAACTTGGCATAAATACAAGCAATTAGTGCAACAAAGTACCATAAACCCCAACAAAATGATAAGAAAGTATGCAATATTAGGTGCCCATCAAATACCCCCAAACCATCCTTTTACTCGTCCTCGAGTAAAACACAAAACTAAATGAAAAGTCCTACTTACGCCACTGGAGCTGGACAAAATATACCCAAAAAGTTCTTAGGACAAAATATAAGCTCAGATTCCATGAAGTGTGACATGTGCAATTCAGTTTTAGCTCACAGCAATTGGATATGTCAATCTAGCTTTTAAGGAACAATTCTAGCACTGAAACAACTAAATACATGTGATAAGAGTGTAAAGTGTATCTACACATGTTTAGAATGATCAGAAGTTATGACTGCCAATCGCTAAGAGATATTTTTTAAGCTAAGAACTGAATTTAAAGCCAAGCTAGATGTCCAGCTTTACGAGAATTGTGAATGTTCACCTAAGAGTTGGTGATATTTCAGCTTACCCGCATTGTACATCGATGGCTGCACCTCCTTGCATATTACAAGACCATTTACAACACATTTACATTGACTACTCTCATTTAAAGTAAGAGAGACACTTTAACATTTTTACTGAAATAGAACACAACAGACAATATGTACTTTTTTTATTTTTTTTTATATCAACTGAATTTTCTTTTATTTCTGAATTTTTTTGATTTTCTTTCTCAACTGATTTTTCACTGATTTTGGAGTAATGAAAGATACAAATACAACAAACTTTACAAAAATAGAAAAACAGATTACATGACACTTTTTAGCAAGAGGCAACCCTTTTCGATGCACCCGGTCAAATTCAATGGTTGCTTTTCTTAACGCATCCTCCACCTTCTATCCCAGCCAACCAAAGAACAAGCTAGTCAAGTCTCATTCAGTATTCTAGATGATTGGCAGCCTACTTAACCGATAAAACACCTGCCTGAGGTCGTACATGCATTGGTAGATCATGCATGTGCAAGTTTCTTATCAACATGTGAATTATGCTAGAATTAGGGGTGCCTTATCATCTAGACTAAGAATCCTAAGATATTATATTATGCACAGGTATCACATATCAAGGTAAATGAGCTCTATTTTTCATTTTTCGTTTTTCTTTCTAAGATGCTATCCATTCACAAGATTCAAACATACAAAACCGCTACAAAGCTCATGTGATATCTACTTGTACCACCAAACCTATGTTAAACAGTGTTCTCAATGTTTCTAAGGATTCACAAATTATAACATACCATGAAGTTCATAAAGATAAAGAAAGGTTAGAGAGTACCAGGTCCAAAAAGATGTTGCCAAACCACATACAGTAGAGTAGCAAGGTAGATATCACACACAAACAGAGATTATATACAACAAACACTAATTAGAAAACTGAAACCAAAAGAAAGCAAAGGCCAGAAAATGGAATTCTTAACCTGGTGTATGTACAAGGGGTGAACCATTCAGTCCACATAGATAGGATCTTGCAGATCAGTTGTCTCAATTTCAGGTGGAATTGGTTCTAGGAACGACTTCAGTCTCTGCCCATTGACCTTGAAGACGTTCTTAGATGCTACGTCTTCGAGTTCTACAGCTCCATGAGGGAATATTATTCGCACCAAGAACAAGCCTGTCCATCTAGAACGCAATTTACCTGGAAAAAGGTGCAAACGTGAGTTGTACAATAAAACTTTCTGTCCAGGCGTGAATGACTTGCGCAAAATGCGCTTGTCATGGAACACCTTCATTCTATCTTTGTACATCTTTGCACTGTCATAAGCATCATTCCTCAGTTCTTCCAACTCGTTGAGCTGAAGTTTCCGTTGAGTACCTGCCTTATCAAGATAAAAGTTAAGCTTTTTGATAGCTCAATATGCTCGATGTTCAACAGGTAAATGGCAAGGCTTTCCATACACAAGCCGGTAAGGGTACATGCCAATAGAGGCTTTATATGATGTTCTATAAGCCCATAAAGCATCATTCAATCTCAAAGACCAATCTTTTCTATACGGGTTAACAGTCTTTTCTAGAATGTGCTTAATCTCCCTATTTGAAACCTCTACTTGGCCACTGGTCTGTGGATGGTACGGGGTTGCAACCTTATGAGTTATGCCATACTTGCGAACTAATGACTCAAAAGACCAATTGCAAAAGTATGAACCACCGTCACTGATTATAGCTCTAGGGGTGCCAAAACGAGAAAATATGTATTCTTTTAAGAAGAAAAAATACCACCTTGTGGTCATTTGTTTTGGTTGTGATTGCTTCTACCCACTTAGAAACATAATCAACTGCGACAAGAATATACAATTTACCTTCAGAATTAGGAAATGGTCCCATGAAGTTAATTCCCCAAACATCAAACAGTTCAACAATCAAAATAGGGTGCAATGGCATCATGTTTCTCTTGGAAATACTTCCTAGTTTATGACAACGTTCACAAGCAATACAATAAGCATGGCAATCTTTAAACAACGATGGCCAATAAAACCCACTCTACAAGACCTTTGCAGTAGTTTTCTTGGCACTGAAATGGCCTCCACGTGCTTGGTCATGACAAAAAGATATCACATCTTTTTGTTCGTTGTTAGGGACACATTTCCTAATGATTTGGTCCGGGCAGTACTTAAACAGGTATAGGTCATCCCAAAAGAAGTATTTAACTTCAGCCAAGAACTTAGAATGGTCTTGTCTAGACCAATGCAAAGGCATTCTTCCCGTGGCAAGATAATTCACAATGTCAGCAAACCAAGGAAACTCAGACACTAACATTAATTTTTCATCAGGAAATGACTCTTTAATATGCACGGATTCATCACTAGACTCAACATTTAATCTAGACAAGTGATCAGCAACCACATTTTCAGATCCTTTCTTATCTCGAATTTCAAGATCAAATTCCTGTAATAACAATATTCATCGGATAAGACGAGCTTTAGCATCCTTCTTAGAAAGAAGGAATTTCAGAGCAGCATGATCAGTATATATGATGACCTTAGACCCTATCAAGTATGACCTAAACTTGTACAATGCAAAAACAACAACAAGTAATTCCTTCTCAGTAGTTGAGTAGTTAAGTTGAGCATCATTAAGAGTCTTGCTAGCATAGTATATCACATATGGAAGTCTATCAACGCGCTATCCTAAAACAACACTAACAGCAAAATTAGATGCGTCACACATGATTTCAAATGGAAATTTACAGTCAGGTGGTTGGACTATAGGGGCTGAAGTTAGAAGAGTTTTGAGCTCCTCCCAAGGACGCACACAAGCATCATCAAACACAAATACAACATCTTTACCAAGTAGATTACACAGTGGTCTAGAGATTTTACTGAAGTCTTTAATGAATCTACGGTAGAAACCAGCATCGCCTAGAAATGATCTAACCTCCATCACAGAGAGAGGTTGCGGCAAGTGTTGGATGAGATCAACTTTATCTTTATCTACTTCTATGCCTTTTTTAGAGATGATGTGTCCTAGAACTATGCCTAAGTTCACCATAAAATGACACTTTTCCCAATTCAAAACCAAATCTTTTTCTTTACATCTAAACAGCACACGAGTGAGATGGTTCAAACATTCATCAAAATAAGATCCAAACACAGAGAAATCATCCATAAAGATCTCAAGGAAATTATCTATCATGTCAGAAAAAATGCTCATCATACAACGTTGAAATGTGGCGGGTGCATTACACAACCCAAATAGCATACGACGATAAGCAAACGTTACAAAAGGACATGTAAATGTGGTCTTTTCCTAATCTTCAGGTGCAATATGAATTTAATTGTAACTAGAAAAACCATCCAAGAAACAATAGTAATTATGCCTAGACAACCGTTCTAACATTTGGTCTATGAAAGGGAGAGGGAAGTGATCTTTTCTTGTAATTGCATTCAACTTTTTATAATCAATGCAAACTCGCCACCCTGTGGTTACGCGAGTAGGGACTAATTCATCTTTATCATTTTGAACTACAGTAACTCCTAACTTTTTCGGCATAACCTGAATGGGACTAACCCATTTGCTATCTGAAATTGGGTATATGATACCCGCATCAAGTAATTTTAGAATCTCAACCTTAACAACCTCTTTTATGTTAGGATTTATTCTCTTTTGCATCTCCCTAGATGGTTTAGCAATTTTTTCAAGATTTATGTGATGCATGCAAACAGTGGGACTTATGCCTTTAATGTCTGAAATGGTCCATCCTAATGCTTCTTTATGCTTCTTAAGTACTTCTAAAAGCTTTCTCTCATGTTCTATATATAAGGAAGATGAAATGATTATATGCAAAGTATTAGAAGGTCCCAAAAATGCATATTTAAGAGTATCAGGAAATGCTTTCAGTTAGAGCTTTGGTGGCTCAACAAGAGACGGGACAGACTTGGATTCCAAGAGAGGAAGTGGTTTCACTCTAGATTTCCACTTAGTCGTGTCCATGAGGGGTGCAGATTTGAGCAAAGAATTCACTTCACTTATGTATTCATCATCAAACAGATCCAAGTTAAAATTATTCAAACAAGCATCCAAAGGATCAACAAACATGTTACTAGATAACGAATCCTGAACCAAACTTTCTATCATGTTGATTTCATGCACATCATTATCATCATCAAGATCTAAATGTTGTTGGATAGTATTAAAAAATATTCAACTCCACAGTCATGTTACCAAATTACAACTTCAACACTCCATTACGACAATTAATAATTGCATTGGACGTCGCCAAGAAAGGACGTCCTAAAATAACAGGAATGTGACAGTCTGGGTTCTGCACAGGCTGAGTATATAAAACAATGAAGTCCACATGAAAATATAAATTATCAACCTTGATTAGAACATCTTCTACCACACCACGTGGCCCTTTGACGGATATGTCCGCCAATTGCAGAGTTATAGGTGTTGCTTTCAACTCTCCAAGACCTAACTGCACATATACCGAATATGGCAGTAGGTTCACACTAGCCCCTAAGTCTAGTAACGCCTTATTGACTGTATGGTCACCTATCTTGCATGTGATTGTTGGACAACCTGGATCTCTAAACTTAGGTGGGGTCTTATTTGAATGATGGAACTTACCTGTTCAGCGATAAAGGCGCGCTTGTGCACATTAAGCTTTCGCTTTTGTGTGCACAAATCTTTTTGAAGAACTTAGCATAAGCAGGGATCTGCTTAATTGCTTCGAGAAATGGAATGTTAATATTGACTCGCTTGAACAATTCCAATATCTCATCATATTGCGTACCTTTCTTTTGTCTCTCTAACCTTTGAGGAAAAAGAGCTACAGGCACATTTGATGGCATAGAAACATTAACATCATCAGATTTTTTAGATCTAGGTACATGCTCAGATTGATTTTTAATAACCGGTGTATCATGCAATTGTGACTTAGACGCAGACTCACTCATTTTAGGCATGCTTACATTGTTATCAATTATTTTACCACTACGAAGTGTAGTAACAGCGTTTGCATGTGAATACTCATTGCTAGTAGAAGTACATGCCTGAAATGCACCCTTAGGATTTTGTTGAGGATGACTTGGGAGTTTACCCTTTTCCCTCTCATTTAGTGCATCGCAAATTTGACCCATCTTCAGTTCTAGACTTATAAAACGTTGGTCAGTCGACTTCTGATTTTGCAGAAGATTTTGGGTCAACAGAGCGACACTTTCTTCAATTCTATACAATTTCTTTTCAAAAGGGTGATGTGTGTACGACTACATCTGGGGGTTTCTAGGGTGTGCATACCCTTATGTGTTTCCTGTTGTACCCCCTTGTACAGGGCCCTTGGACCATGAAAATTTAGGGTGGTTCCTCCACCCTGGGTTGTAGGTCTGTGAATAAGGGTTATGTTCTTGATTTTGATACAAAAACTGGGCATGTTCAAGTCTAGATTCTTGAAATGCAAGTATTTCAGGGCAACTGTCCACTAGATGGTCAGAACTATTGCATGTAGCACAAACATAAACATAAACTTGGTTACAAGAAGTAGAAGCGGCAGATTTTATATTTTTTTCCAGTTCTAAAGCCTCAAATCTCCTAGCTATAGATGCAATTTTCGCATTACCCTTAAAGTCAGACTCAATCATATGAATACTACCTCTGGTGGTCGACTTTCTAGGTTCTCTAACAAACTCCCATTGCTGAGTTTTCTCGGAAACTTCATGTAAAAAGGTCCACGACTCGTCGGCACTTTTGTCAATAAATAAACCATTGCACATCGCCTCAACAGTTATTCGGGTGGCAACATCTAGACCTTCATACAAAATTGCACAAGTCTCCATTTTTCAAAACCATGGTGAGGACACTGAAGCAGTAAGTCATTGAACCACTCTAGGTATTTAGCTAAGGTCTCACCCTCTAATTGCACAAAGCTATTCAGACTTTGATGAATTGTCGCAGTTTTGTGATTTGGAAAGAACTTTTTGAAAAATTCTTTCGTTAGATCATTCCATGTCCTAATTGACTGTGGCTGCAGGGCATATAGCCAAGACTTAGCCTTTTCCTTCAAATACAAAGGAAATAATCTCAATTTCAGGGACTCTTCCGGCATTTGAGTGAAACGCAGAGTCCCACAAATCTCTTCAAACTCTCTCACATGGTGGTATGGGTTTTCAGCTTCAACCCCTCGAAACACAGGGAGCATATGTATCGTGCTCGCTTTTAATTCAAACTGACCAGCAGTTTCCGGTAAAACAATGCAAGAGGGCTGGCTTGCCCTTGTGGGGTACATATAGTCCTTGAGACTGCGGGGTGGGATTACCTCGTCACCCATTGTCTCAAGTTGGTCAGGTCTTTCTTCGTTAGAAACAGGGATTTCAACTACGTCCTCTCGATGAATTCTAACTAGACAATTGTTCTGGTCTCGAAAAGTCACAATCATATCCTAACAGACATACCATTCAACATGTTAAACACCCAGTTAACTGAACAAATCACGATTCAGGGAGATAATGATTTAAAAAGATGAATGCACACAGACATAATGTTATGAAAAAATCACAGAATAACAACTTCAGGGTGCAAAGATACTACTCAAATATCACAGAATGCAGGTATCATACACAAAGATGTTATATGTTGCAGGGGTTTGAAAGTGGATAGTAGTAGTTCAAGATAAGAGTAGATCAGTTTGCATGCAAGATGGTGTATCATTTAAGATAAGAATATTAAAGTTGAGGCACGATACCGCCAGTATAAGACCGGGTTTAGGCACAACCAATAGGTTGTCTCGCTCTTCTTTCTTCTCTTCCTTGTAGTTCGCAGCAGAATTGCAGGTACCTGATCACTCAAAAGAGAATTTCAGTACAGAGAATTGCGCAGGGAAAGCAAAATCAGGGAAATATCAATGTTGTTTAAAAATTGTTTGCGCAGGGTTTACAGCAAAACTGAAATTTTGAAGCTATTCAACTGAACTGTTAGCCAGGAAAGATTAAGCTTAACAGCAGCTGCACAGTTACAGTGGAACAAGCACAGATTTTCTAAACAAAACTTATGCTAACATAGATGATAATAATATGAAAATGCAGGTAAACGAAATGCAAAAACTGAAAATTTAAAACAGCAGCTAATTTTTAACAAGTATATACAGCCTACAGAAAATACTAAAGAGGTGAGATGGAATGTATATATTCAGATGGTTTTAGCTATGGTGCAGGCTATTATGAGATGCAAAAAGAAAAGTTACATCTAAAGTGTCACAGAGCCAAGTTACAGCTATAGGTTTTCTGACCCGAATCTAAGTTCTGCTATCGCAATAGAAGGAACAATGGCTTCACGACTTTTAACACTACTCAGAAACAATATAATACAGCATATGAAAATTGCAGGGTGTAGCTAAGATGATAAAAATATAAATACGTATTTATACATGACAATAATACTTATATAGTTATGGCTGAGACTACAAGGGTAAGATGCAAATGTGGAGATATGTTACAGCTGCAGAATAGGATGAGATGCAAACCAACTATCAATCTACAGACTATAAATGGTAGAAAAGCTTCTAATCCTAACTGAGATAATATGCAGGACAAACAGGGGTGCAATTGAACAGAGTGATTGAAGTTAAGCTACAACTAACTGAATGCAGATCATATAAACAAATGGGCTATACCACTGAGATGTAATTAACACTAAGTTACACTAGAAATGGCAGAGAAATAGAAATTCCAGAGTTACAACACTAAAAGCTACATCATACAATGATAGGCAGTTTAACTAGACCAATATGCAAGATTTATGGACATATGGAATAACTTATCAATAAAGTTATAGGTGCTACTAAGTTATAACAATGATAACGATAAAACAGTTTGAAACAAGATGCAATTGATTAGCATGAAACTAAAAATCAAAAACAACAGTTTAAACTACAAAAACAGCTACAGAATGTTATTAGTTTTACAAACTAAAGGTACGGACTCCACTAACTGACTTAACTTGCTAAAACAGCAAAGAAATTTACAAGGAGATATTTGAACTAATATGCAAATATTGATATTACAAGAATGCTATGAATGCAAACAACTAAGACTACTTTGAAAGTGATACAGCTAACTGAAACAAAATGCATAAATGCAATGAAACTGAGAATGAAAATTGAGGTGCAGATTAGACTAAAAGTCACACAAATTAAGCTAGAAAAACTAGAGCTAAGTTATAACTATAAGAGAATGATGCAAGATGACTAAAGGCTTCAGCTAGATACAAAATTTACAGCTAAGATATTACTAATCTACAGATGAATAAAAGCTACAAAATCTAAGTTATAACAAACTATGTTCAACAGCAAAGTGACAAGTACAATGAACTATAAACTGAATGTAAGATAAACAATGATGCAACCTATTCAAATGAAAGTGGTTGAAATTCAAACTTTTAGCTACTATTACAGAGCTAAGATGATATTAAGTTACAACATGAGATGCACTGAACTGAAACGACAAAAAGAATTAAAAAAAAAAATGCAGGCACAACTAATATTCACAGGGCTAAGTACGACTTGCACTAGGATAATAATGTTACAAATGTATGACTAGGTCTGTTACAGATCAAAAGAAGAGGATGAAAGTAACTGAGATATACCAAAATGTATGCAAGCAACCTTAGTGAAAAGTGACAAATGCAACAGATGAAATAGCTCTCAATAGAACAAATGCAAGGTTTATAATCACAAATGGATTGGCCAAACCATGAACAACAGCAATGCCAAAGAGCTATAGAGTGCAAAGACTGATCAACTTAGTGTAGAAATAGAGAAAAAGATAGATGAAAAATTGTTATTATTTCCATAGGAGAGCCTCCTCTTTTATACACATAGGAAACCTCTACACTTAGGTTTCCTAAAATATCTCTAACATTTAGGGAAACCTCTACATTTAGGTTTCCTAAAATATCTCTAACATAGGAAACCTCTACACCTAGGTTTCCTAAAATATCTCTAACACTAAACATTATGACATATGCATGACTCATTCATGACTCATTCCAACACTTAGTTATACTAAAAATTACTGAAACTACATAGAATTTAAACTACTATATACAATACTAAACTAAAAATCAGAAAAGTAAAATTTTTAGATCAACTACACTGCCACCAAGTCCCCGGCAGCGGCGCCAAAAACTTGGTAGGACTAGAAACCTACAATATTAAACTGCAAGTATACGGTGTCTACAATGTAAAACACGGCACGTACGGATCGTTCCCACAGGGACTTGGCTGGTGCAAAGTTAAAACTAGAAGAAAACTAAACTGATTTGTAATAAAAAGGTGTTTGATGATAAGACAAGGAGATTGATTGCTAAACAGAACTTTGAAACTATAAACGAAACAGAGATAAAGATGCAGAGAGCAGAAAACAATCAACTGGGAAGCACTAGGGCAATTGAATCCACCACTTAACCTATACTAGAAATTTAGCTATAGAAATTGTTCTTTTCCCTTATAACGGATCAGCGGTGAAGATATGGATAGTTTAACGTTAACTAAAGTATTAATCCCTAGTATTAGATGTCTTCTTACAGCACAAATAATCAAAGATTAAGGATATCAATTAAACATAAGTTGATGCAACAATACACAGGTGTTCTAACAACCTTGGATACATGATATACTAGGTGAAAGTAGTACATTGCAGCTCAAAAGTTAAACATCTCTTAACTCAGTAAAGCATAACAAGAACAATATCCAAAATATGAATCATCTAGTAGTAATTTAAGGGCTTCATCTATGCCCTAGCTAAGAGTTTAGAACATAGTGAGAACAAGAGACAAATAGAATTCAAATATAGATAAAGCCATTGAAGTCATTGAACTCTTATACTTTTTCAACTGTTTTCTCAAAAGTACTCAGCACACAAGAAACTTTTTTCAATACTTCCAACTTCACTCCCCTGCTTCCCCCTCTTACACAACATAACCCCCCTTTTATACACAGATTTCTAACCCAATTTTCAATCCCTATTTTCCACAAAAATAATATAATATTTGGGGGTTTTGTTCTTCAAACTCACCACTGATGTTTTGAATTCAGACCTACTGCCAATTGCTTTAACATCACAACCACCCTATTTAGGTTAATTGCGTGCTGATGCTGCTGATGTTTGTAGAGAGTGACAAAATTAAATCCCTGGCTCATCAATTTCGTCGCTTTTGATCACCAAACAGCTTACCTATTCTCATGGAAGTCAAAACCTAGGGCTAGGTTGAATCGAGTACAAAGATAAGCATAAAAAATAAGCAAGTGGACTGATAGAGGAGAGATGGTGATGGAGGTATGGGTTTGATAGATTTGACATGTTGAGAAAATTGGGGAGACACAAAAGGGGTCGACTGAAATTTTTGGGAAGAAGAACACAGCATCAGAGGGACAATTTTGTTTCTTGTGATGAGATCGGGTTTTGGGAAAGGAATTAGAATGGGTATTCAGGTGTGAAGCATGAAGACATTGCTTTGGTATTCAATATGAACCTTGGGATTGAGTTAATTTCCATGTATTTGAGTTTTGCATTTCGGCCCATTGATGCATTTCATGACTAGAGATTTCTTCTTCTTGAGCTTCTCTTCTACTAATAGGTCCATTAGCTTCACAAACAGGGCATTGTATCTCCACTTCCTTCACATTCCATGCTCAGATCATTCTTTTCATTCCCCTAGTATTACAAAACAAGAATCAGTACAATTGCCACACATTTTACTTGAAACAAACAAGAACTACAAAATACATAACTTGGCATAAATACAAGCAATTAGTACAACAAAGTACAACAAAGTACCATAAACCCCAACAAAATGATAAGAAAGTATGCAATATTAGGTTCCCATCTGTCTACATGGATGTTAATATTAAAGACAAAATATAATCTTCTTAAGCATGAGATCGGAGAAAAATACATTCAACTAAATATTCAAGCCAAAGAGAATATGGATCTCATTATCAAATTAGAAGCTCTTGGCAAATCTCTTACTCAAGATCAAGAGACTCATCCTATGACTCTGACTAATGATTCTGTTATAATTTCTTCTGATGAAGATACCAAAAGTCCTTGTTCGACTTTTAGAAATTGTGATAACAAAACTGGTTTGATTACATCTGAAACAGATCATGATGATGGTAGTCTACCTAACTACATCAAGTCAGAAGAGAATGAGAAACCATTTTCTACATCTACTGATAATCAAGGGAAATCTTGTCCAAAGGAAACTTTGAACTGATTTCATGAAAAAAATCTTAAGGAATACAACCTTCAGTCACTTGACAGGAAACTTATACTTCTTCAAAATACAGTGGTAAAAGTATTGAAAGAAGTTTCTTGTCTTAAAAAACTAATAGATCATTCCTCAGTAGAAAGGCAAAATATACCCCAATCCACTAAAGTCTACTCGAAAGAAGGTGTAAGAGTTGATAATAGCTTATGGAAAAAAGTTCATCCCCACTCATGTTGAAACAGTCCTTGTTTACATGAAGAACGATTCCATAAGAAAGGGAAAAGGAGAATCTGAAAAAGTGGGGGTACAACAACTTCACTCAATAATTCTCTTAGCAATCTGTATGGACTTACTCCAATATACTTTTAAGAGAATCAACTAGACAGTCAGACTCAATCTTAATAAAAAGTATATCAAATAGTTATATATCAATTTCTTGATTCAATCCTTACTCAATCAAATATAAATCTGCGAGTCTAATTGAATACAAGAGAAATTAACTTGAATGGTACAAAAGACCAATGTTAAAGTATCAATCAATTTCAATCAACAACCAAAGGTCGGATTTCCCAATTGATTGATTCAACGCACAACCTGTGATATTTCAGTTATATGACAAAGAGAATCTGAAATAACACAGACATCAGAAGTTTGTTAACGAGGAAACCGCAAACCAAGAAAAACCCCGAGACCGAGTCCAGATTGAACACACATTGTATTAAGCCGCTACAGAAGCTAGCCTACTACAAACTAACTTTGGTTTGGACTGTAGTTGAACCCCAATCAATCTCACACTGATGCAAGGTATTGTTGCGCTCCTTACATCTCTGATCCCAGCAGGATACTATGCACTTGATTCCCTTAGATGATCTCACCCACAACTAAGAATTGCTACGACCCAAAGTCGACGACTTTAACAAACAAATTTGTATCACACAGAAAAGTCTACAAGAATAGATAAATCTGTCTCCCACAGAAATACTTACAAGTTTTTGTTTCGTCTTTTGATAAATCATGGTGCACATGAACCAATTGATAACCCGGACTTATATTCCTGGAGAACAACCTAGAATTATCAATCACCTCACAATAATCTTAATCGACTAGCGAAACAATATATTGTGGAATCACAAACGATGAGACGAAGATGTTTGTGATTACTTTTCTATCTTGCCTATGGGAGAAATTAATCTCGAACCAATTTGAAAATTGTACTCAATACGATAGGAACAACAAGATCAAATCACGCAACTACAGAGAAAATAGTTGGGTTTGGCTTCACAATCCCAATGAAGTCTTCAAGTCATTAACCTACAGGGTCTCAGTAGAAACCTAAGATTAAAGGAGAATCGACTCTAGCTTATACAACTAGTATCATACATGAGGTATGCGGATTACCTTTCCCAGTTGCTAGAGTTCTCCTTTATATAGTCTCCAAATCAGGTTTTGCAATCTAAGTTACCTTGGTAACAAAGCATTCAATATTCACCGTTAGATGAAAACCTGATTAGATTCAAGCTAATATCTTTCAACCGTTAGATCGAACTTAGCTTGTTATACACAAATGAAATATATGTCATTTAGGTTTGTATAACCATACCTAAATGTGGACAAGTCGTTGGTTCAATAGTAGTTAACCAAATGGTTAGCCATATGAGCACTTTCATATCAACCTTAATAATCTTCACCATAACTAGTCCAAATGACTCAAATGAACTACTTCAAGAGTTGTTCAATTGCCTAGATCTTATAGAAGTAAACAAGACACAATCGAAGCAAAATCGGTTTTGATTCACTCGAATCGATTCATGAACTTTATAGCCACGGTTTGCAAACATGCATTCCTTAGTTTATATATATTTAATTTCATGAATAAATCAATTTTAGAAAGTAACAAACATAAGTATTTGTATGGGTATGCGTACTTAAGTAACCAAAGTTAAGTTTTTTTTGGTTTCCAAACTCAGCAGAAATTCACGGACGTGAACTTTTCGCCAGTATGCGTACAAGTACGCATACTTAGGTAACCGGATTGAGTTGGTTTTGATTTCCAAACCCAGTAGAAATTCACGGACGTGAACTTCCACCAGTATGCGTATGGGTACGCATACTTACCCAGTCTCCATTAACCATTTAGTACACATACAAATATGCATATATTTGGTTCCCGGTTTTGGACTTATACACTAATGCGCGAACACATTATATGCTTATATCCAATGATGGTTACATGTTCTAAACTCTTTATTTCAATCATTGAAACATTCTTAGAGGATATTAAATAGAGGTTATTCACACACTAATTTTCATCAAAGCAATTTTCAAGATATTGAAATAATCAACATGACCTTCGTCACTTGTAAAGATGAACTTCGCCAAAGCGAAAGTTTACCAACACATATTTCGAGAAAAAGATAAGCGAGATAAACTCGGCTCGAAATAGAAAATGTGTATAATTGAAGTCTATATAGTAATACGAGTTTTGTCTCAAGATAGTAGATAGAGTAGATAGACTTTTTGTGTGATAGACAAGTTCAAGTGTCTGCATACCTTTTAGTCGATGAAGTTCCACCAGTTCCTTGAGTAGTTCTTCATTTTTGTATGATGAATGCCTTGGATTCTAGAGCTCAACTACACATTCTATCCTAGTCTAAGACTTAGATATAAGTAGACTAGAATCAATACTTATAGTTTTGGCAACTAAACTTGACAACAAGCTTGAGATAGCAACGCTTGCGAGTTCGACCGAGCAGTGCTCTAACAATCTCCCCTTTTGTCAATTTTAGTAACAAAACTATCAATACATATGGATTACAAAAAATAAACTTTGCATCTTCTCTTCCACATGCATGATCTCTTTGGTTCTTCAACATTACCTTAAATATTCGTCACTTCCAAGTACTCCCATGATTCCAAAGGTTGTAAGTTCATCATCATCGTTGTTGAAAATCCGTAGCCATAACAATGTGAAAACAAAAGCTCTCGATCATTGTTACACAGTGTCGTAGTACTATTACATAGCATCAAAGTTCAATTGTATTACAACTTTGACAACAATACTATAGTGATATGTATCACTCCCCCTTAGTCAATACTCCATCTCACATGGAAACCACTCCCCCTTGTATAATGATCCGAAAACCATATGTATTTGTAGTGTGAATTGCACATTAATTCTCCCCCTTTTTGTCAATAAAATTGGCAAATGTACGAAAACTAGTGGGATCCTAATGAAATTTCTTTAGAGACATTTCATGACCAAAAGAAAGCACATAGCAACTTTTTTGATGCAATTATATAGTCGAAACTAAATGCATTCATCAAGGAGTTTATAAAGATACAAGATAACCCTACAATATTCCACAGTCGCACTCCCCACAAAGATTAGGCAATAAAGCACAAGTTCAAATAAGAACTCTCCCCCATAGAATGTCATTCCCTAAAGAACAACAAGAGCGACCTTACTTTTAAGAGAAAATAAGGATTTCTTTGGACACCAACAAATCATATAAGAATATGAATTTGTATCCAAAATACTCAATTGAATTAACCACAAGTGAACCCATGACTAATTCAACCGGAATACTCAACTAAACTAACCACAAGAGAACCCGTGATTAATATAATTGGAAAATGCTCAACATAAGAAAACTTACGGAGCCGTACAATATATACATAAAAAAATATAGATCAGGGAAGATCAATACTACGGAATAACAAAGTTTCATTCTATCTTCCATCACTATTTGCATAATGACATATAATAGACTTAATCTTTGTAAACAAAAGCTCATCCTTTCTTCCATGAATATTTGCATAATGACATAAAAGGCTTATCTTTTGTTTTTGTCAAAAGTTCATTCATTCTTTTATCAATACTTGCATATCGACGTATGAAAGACTTAACTTTTGACAACGTATGGGACAATCATAGTTCACGGATGCAAACACACATATCCCATAACAAATTATAATATATAAAACCATTAATATTAATACTGCAAAATCATCTTCCAAAAAAACTTTAGAATTTAAACAAATAAATATAAAAATATTGAAGATGAAAATCATTAGACATAGCTATGTGTAATCACAATAATAGCTATTCCAAACTCTAGTTATTCTTCTTAAAAACACAAGAATAAAATTCTCATAAGAAGCTTCCTAGAAATTGAGACCTTCGAAAAAATATTTATCATCCCCGAACTCCTTGTCGTCAACAGCCATAGGAACATATGGTTCGTGAAGAAATGAGTCAATTCCAACAAACCTTCTAGGTTGAAGATGTCAAACCAGGGCCTTCTGAATCTCTAGAGTTCTCAAAACACAAGCCTTTATTTGTTGAATCTCATTTCTTGTATCCTTCAACTCTTCAAGAACATCAGAAAACTTCTGAGAATTTGAAGGAACAGCCCTTGGCTTCCTCACATTCCTTCTTTTTCTTTTCAAAGTTGGAGGTAACGGAGATCTATCTTTTTCCTTCGTGATTGATGGCTTAACAATCATATTAACATATTTTCCTTCAGAAGACATGATGCTTGGAGTATCCATATGAGAGGAAATCATAACTTAAGTCTCAATAAGCAGTCTTAAGATAAAAAGAGTTTCAGGAAGGAAAAAGGAATGTAGGGTTACGGAACCTTTATACACTTCAAAGGATTCACGTACGCACAACTCTTACCCTATAAAATATAGAATTGTCAATTTTGACCCTCTTTTATTGATTAAACAGGAAAGTCCTTTCCAATATCAATTAGATATGAAAAGCTACATGAATTCCAGACTTTACAATGCTCTTAGAGCAAAAATAAAAGAAAGACAAAAGAACAACTAAAGAGTTTTCTTTTCTTAAAGCTTGAGGTGTGCAAAATCTTGTCTCTTTTAATCAGGAACATGAGACAAGATGCATTAACCAACACCATTTAAGTTGTGCTGGGATGAACAATAATCTGTCCATCATATCCCTTTTGATTGGAATTCATAGAACCTTATTTATCATAGTTTTTAGACCATAACTTTCTCTCAAATGGTCTTGTCTTATCCTTGGAAACTAACTTCTTTGACGAAGATAAAATCTTACATACCTCTGCAGTCTTTTGAACATTTTTGAGCTTGTTTGCTAATCAATTTTCTCTTCGTTGAAGTTTGTTGAAATGTCTTAATTTGTGTTTGTACTTGTAACACTTTGATAGCTCATGACCCTTTAGCGAACAATATGAGCATGTCAACCTGGAATATGATTCAGGTATCTAAGATGTGCAAGATGCTAGACATAAGGTAGAACCTGAAAAATTAAACAAAGAGTTTCCAACGGAGAGGTCAATTTTTTCTTCCAGACCGGTTGAGTTTTCTTCTGAAAGAATATCAAGATTGATGTATGTATTACTACAATTATCAAAATATATTTTCACAAAGAAGTGGAAAACTTGACTTTTCGTCTTCATTGGAATCATAGTTATCAGACATTTCATCAAGAGTTGCCGCAAAGCCTTTGTTTCCAGTGTATTTCTTTCGATTTGGACACTCATTTCTAAAATGACCAAAACCTTTACACTTAAAGCACTGTGGTATATCCTCGTCATCAACCTCGTCAGCATCCCTATTTTAAAGAGGAATACCATTGTGAGGTTTAACTGACGATCTGGGTTTGTCTCTGGATAACCTTTACTTCTCTTCAATAAAAGATCTCTAAACTGTCTTGTGATCAATGAGACTGACTTTTCAAGATCTTCATCTGATGAATCGGTCCCAGAAAGATCATCTTCAGAGATGCAAACATTTACTTTTCTCAAGTAATTTAGTGTTCTTCTGTGCATTAAAAGAAACATCCTTCCAAGATTTGGATGTATGCTCATGATCAAAGATCTTTAACTTCCCAACCAGAGTGTTTCTGGAAAGAGCATCAAGGTTATTTCCTTCAACGATGGCATGCTTCTTAGAATCATATCTAGATGGCAGCGATCTGAGAATTTTCATCACAATGTCCTTTTCATGAACGGTCTTACCCAATGCAAAGGATGCATTAACAATTTCAGACACTTTGTGATTTAACTCATCAAATGAATCTTCATCTGCCATATGAAGGTTTTCCCAATCAGAATTTAGGTATTGAATCATGGCTTCCTTTTCACTAGTATTCCCCTCAAATACGGTTTCTAAGATATCCCAAGCATCTTTAGACCGAGTGCACGTAGTCACATGGTGTTGAAGATCTGGGGTAATGGCATGTATGATGGCATTCAAACCGTCGGAATTTTGCTCTGCATCAAGTATCTCAGAAGCGTCATATGCACCAATATCTTTCGATACGGTTTCATCTCCTACTGCCTCAACGAGAGCATTGGTCGGTTGTCAGTCGAGCAAAAATAATTTCACTTTCTTACTTAACTAAAATAAAAGTAGTATGCGATAAGAAAGAGTTCGTATCCACGGAGAGGCTTTTGTTGTTATGCAAATTTCAGTTTCTTAGTAACCAATAGGGGGGATTTTGATTTTTCAAAGCAATAAAAATAAATTGAAAGCAATAAAATATTAAAATAATCAATAAGGAGAAGATATTGGTCACGGGATAGTTTCATTCACAAACTTGAATTCTCTACAATGACTAGAACTGGTAATTTAGTCTCTCATTTACTAAAAGTCCTAGGATACCTTGATCGCAAGTGTATCCCGCTAATTCCCTGATTTCATCACAACCACATTAAAAGATGCATATGTGAATTCTTCCTAGAAAGCAACCTAAAGTGTAAAAGCACAATTAGATTTAACTCCCTAAAAGCAATAAGTTATATGGAATAAGACTAATCAAGGCAATCAAAATGTGTAAAAGCACTAATTCAATTTAACCAAGGTTATGATTCATTTGTGACTAGTAGGATATATCACTACAAGCACTACCCACAATTATGCTACTTAGAATCAGGGATAAACAACTTTTTCGTATTGAAAACCGTAATATAGCTTTAGAAATGAATGCAAATCGGATTGATTCCGGACTCAACCAAACAAACAATTAATCAAATCATATACAAAATAAACCATGAATCATAAACAATAAATTACTGAGAAAAAACTAATTCATTGAATCAAATCTTATTTGTGCAATCCGCTTTATCCCATAACCAATATTAATTGTTTATCTACTCATAGCGTTTGGGTTCATTATAATCATAATCAATAATAAAAATGAAATGAAGAAAAATAAATGAAAGCAAACCCTAGTCGCTGCTCTCCTCCAAAACTCCAGTAGAAAAATATATCTCCCAAAAAGAATAGAAACTTTTCCCTTTTATAGTTTTTCAACTTTCCAAAATTAGGTCTTCAAAGCCCAAAGTCCAATAACAAGAAGTCCACCAAGCTCATGTGTGTGAAATACTCATGTGAAAATTTTGTCCCAAAAACTACTCGCCGGAAAACTGGTGCAATGGATGGGAGTTCGTCGGAATCCAGCCAGAAAAGTATCTCAGGTGACCGGAAAAGTCCACCCGATCACCGGTCATACAAGTTAAATTGGGTCAACTCAGTCAGGGTCTGAGTCTTGTCTAACTCACTTGGCTGATTGAGCTGATTTGTCTTGGCATAAGCCATTGCACATGCCTGAGCTGTTCTATTGCATCATGATTACACTTCACCAGTACAGTCCAGCCATGATGGTTGTGCCATTCTGCAATCATTGCGAATCTACCATCTTGCTCAGCCATTCAGTAACAAGCACTATGGCCTGAAATTTCAAAGCTTCTTCTCTAACTAACAATAGAAACTACTGGTCATCTTGCATTCCAGTTAATAATATGTAGCATCACCGGCATCAGTGACAGTCATCACTTCTTCCTGGCTTCAAACAAACCATAAATTCCATAGCTGCTATCTTACTCCACTGCATAAACCATCTCAGCTGCTTTACTTCTTAGTGCAACTGCAATTGTAACTCCAAGCCATACATTCCCTGCAAAGTCTGAGTCCCATACATTCATTCAAGCTCCATAACCATTTCCTTGAATTCAATCACTTGCAATTTACTCATTCATCACCAGAACCATTTCCTTGAAGTCACCAGTGTCTTGCAGTTTCACTACCAGATTCATCTCAAAGCCAATGCACTTTTGTAGCTTCTTGACCCTGCAATTTCATCTTAGACATACATTCGACTGCCATCACCATCAACCACATTGCTTCCAGCATAATGTAACCCCGTCAGAATAACACAACAGTTCATGTCTCTGAATTCAACACAATATGTTCTTGTTGCAGCCTGCACAATTATCAATTCATGCCTCTGCCATTCTCCAACTCCATTGCACCATTGTTAACATCACCACCAACTCAGCTGCAAGGTAAACTACAGCCAACCCCAGAAATCACATACTCTCCATAATCATTTGAATCATATCAATTTCCTGTGCAACCCTTACCAGGACTCAAGGAAACTTCAATTCCACATAAACCCAACTAAAATCAATCAACAAACTCCCCTTTCATCACCATTTTCACTTCAGTATCAGCACTAACACACCATCTTCTCCATGAGTTCAACCCCTTGTTCTTCCTAACCTTCATTCCCATTCACTGTTCCATAAAGAACAACAGAAACCTAATTTAATCTTCTCATCATCACCAACTGACTCATACTCTTCTCTCAAATTCTCTGTATTAACAACACCCATCTTTTAATTTCACCAAATTTATCTCAAACCCACCAAATTCTGCTCAAAACCACCACCAACTCCAGATTGTCTGCTCTGCACTGCTTTGAATAACCTTCTCAAACCCTATAATCCACCATCTTAGCTTGAATTTCACTTCTCAACTTCAGATTAATAGCAAATTCATCTCCTACCACCTCAATCATCAAACCCATATATTCTTTGAAAACCCTAACTTTTTTGTCTCTCTTTGTTTCAATTTCTTCGATCTATCAACCAACAGCTGAATTTCTCGGTTTCATTTCCATTACTAACTTCATCTATGTCTTAGTTTCATCTCCTTCTTAGTCTCAGCAAATCCTCATTTTCAATAGCAACAAACCATCCCTTCAAACTCGATCTGCTTTCTCTCTAGTGCCATGAACAGCGGCAGCCATTTTTCTTCCCTCTCTCGATTTCAGACCACATAATGAAAAGTGAAAATAAACACTTCTCTTAATTATAGGGCTTCTGTAGGAATTGAGAATGGATATGGCCACCCAAGTGACAAAGATAAGGGGTACTATCTCATACATTGCTTGTCGGTCCCAGATAACCGACAGCCTAGTTCTCTGTTCAACTATCAGTTATGAAAAACTGACAGTTCATTATCCACCTCTTCCTTGCGCAACCTAGTCTGCTCAAAGTATGACCCATCTGTGAATCAACCTTTTTGGACTTTTACGCTCCAAATAGACGTTTTCTCCGTCTTTTGCTCTGAATGACTCCAAAGTACCTGATAAACTCAAAAGTATACATAAGATACAAAATTTACAAGAAAACTCGCAAAGAAAGCATAAACAATAGATAAATATCAAAGTGTTTACAACACCTATCAAGCATCATAGCAACTAACTATATAAACCCATGATTGAAAATCACGTGCTTGAAGAAAGGCACGCATAGCAATTTTCCACCATAAGTAATTTGAGGCATCGAAGACTAGTGGTACATTTATAGAGATAACATTTTTGTCCATGGAGTCAGATTGCTACAAACACAGACATATAATGTCTTAAACGTGTTTTCCTGCTCTGATAACAATTGGAAAAGTAGGGGTACAAGAACCTCACCCAATAATTCACTTATCAATATGTATGGACTAACTCTATTATACTTTAAGAGAATCAACTAGACATCCAGAATCAATCTTAATAAAAAGTATATCAAAGAGTTATATCTCGATTTCTCGATTCAATCCTTACTCAAGCAAATAGAAATATGCGAGTCTAATTGAATACGAGAGAAATTAACTTGAACGGTACCAAAGACCAATATTCAAGTATCAATCAATTTCAATCAACAACCAAAGGTCAGATTTCCCAATTGATTGAGTCAACGCACAACCTGTGATATTTCAATTATATAACAAAATATAATGAGAAAAAGAAATAACACAAACACGAGAAGTTTTGTTAACGAGGAAACCGCAAATGCAGAAAAACCCCAGGACCTAGTCCAGATTGAACACACACTATATTAAGCTGCTACAGACACTAGCCTACAACAAACTAACTTCAGTCTGGACTGTAGTTGAACCCCAATCAATCTCACACTGATCCAAGTTACAATTGCGCTCCTTACATCTCTGATCCTAGCAAGATACTACGCACTTGATTCCCTTAGTTGATCTCACCCACAACTAAGAGTTGCTACGACCCAAAGTCGAAAACTTTAATAAAAAAATGTGTATCACACAGAAAAGTCTACAAGAATAGATAAATCGGTCTCCCACAGAAATACTTACAAGTTTTTGTTTCATCTTTTGATAAATCAAGGTGAACATGAACCAATCGATAACCCGGACTTATATTCCCGAAGAACAGCCTAGAATTATCAATCACCTCACAATAATCTTAATCGACTAGCGAAACAAGATATTGTGGAATCACAAACGATAAGACGAATATGTTTGTGATTACTTTTCTATCTTGCCTATGGGAGAAATTAATCTCGAACCAATTTTAGAATTGTACTCAATACGATAGGAACAGCAAGATCAGGTCACACAACTACATAATAAATAGTTGGGTCTGACTTCACAATCCCAATGAAGTCTTCAAGTCGTTAACCTACATGGTCTCGGTAGAAACCTAAGGTTAAAGGATAATCGACTCTAGCTTATACAACTAGTATCATACAGGAGGTACGGGGATTACCTTTCCCAGTTGCTAGAGTTCTCCTTTATATAGTCTCCAAATCAGGATTTGCAATCTAAGTTACCTTGGTAACAAAGCATTCAATATTCACCGTTAGATGAAAACCTGATTAGATTCAAGCTAATATCTTTCAACCATTAGATCAAACTTAGCTTGTTATACACAAATGAAATATATGTCATTTAGGTTTGTATAACCATACCTAAACATGTACAAGTCATTGGTTCAACAGTAGTTAACCAAATGGTTAGCCATATGAGCACTTTCATATCAACCTTATTCATCTTCACCATAACTAGTCCAAATGACTCAAATGAACCAGTTCAAGAGTTTTTCAATTGCTTAGAAATTATAGAAGTATACAAGACACAATCGAAGCAAAATCGGTTTTGATTCAGTCGAATTGATTCATGAACTTTATATCCACGGTTTGCAAATATGCATTCCTTAGTTCATATATATTTAAGTTCACTAATAAACCAATTTTAGAAAGTAGTACACTTAATTATGTGTACGGGTATGCATACTTAAGTAACCGGATTTGAGTTTGTTTTGGTTTCCAAACTCAGCAGAAATTCACGGACGTGAACTTTCCGCCAGTATGCATACTGGGTACGCATACTTACCCAGTCTCCATCAACCATTTAGTACACACACAAATATGCATACATTTGGTTCCCGGATTTGGACTTATACACTAATGCGCAAACACATTATATGCTTATATCCAATGATGGTTACATGTTCTAAACTCTTTATTTCAATCATTGAAACATTCTTAGAGGATGTTAAATAGAGTTTATTCACACACTATCTTTCATCAAAGCAATTTTCAAGATATTAAAACAATCAACATGACTTTCGTCACTTGTAAAGATGAACTTGGACAAAGCGAAAGTTTACCAACATGTATTTCGAGAAAAATATAAGCGAGATAAACTCGGCTTGAAATAGAAAATGTGTATAATCGAAGTCTATATAGCAATACGACTTTTGTCTCAAGATAGGAGTTAGAGTAGATAGACTTTTTGAGTGATAGATAAGTTCAAGTCTCCACATACCTTTTAGTCGATGAAGTTCCACCAGTTCCTTGAGCAGTTCTTCGTCTTTGTATGATGAACGTCGTGGAGTCTAGAGCTCAACTATACTTTTTATCCTAGTCCAAGACTTAGCTAGAAGTAGACTAAAAATCAAGACTTATAGTTTTGGAAACTAAACTTGACAACAAGCTTGAGATACCAACGCTTGCGAGTTCGACCGAACAGTGCTCTAACAGAATCTCTGCCAAAGGAAACAATCAAGAATTTCCGATAATTGTTTCAAATAATCATACTGATGTGCATAATAAGGAAATCCTTATAATACGAAATCTTATGAAAATCTCACTGACAGAATTAAGAGAGATTTATCTATCTCTGAAAATTCTCACATCGGTAATGTTTGTCCACATGATCATGCCGCTAGATCAAGGAAGGATCATCTTCTTGGGAGATAATACTTTGGGAAGAAATTTCCAAAAAAACATGAACTATGTTTCTGATACTCGATGTAAGCAAGAAAAGTCTTACTCCAATGCAAACTAGTTGTATGGAGACTGTGCACTCTAATCCTAGTTCGTGCTCATAACTTTTAGGATGAGAAGCACATAAAACAAGAGCACATTTTTCTAATTTATGTTTTGTATCAGAAAATTATGTGACAATCTCTGGATAACTACGAATCCAAATTTTGTCTAAAATTTGGACATGTTTACCATGATCCAAAAATAGGTTTTATTTGAAATTTTCGAATTTTAATAAACCTTCCAGCATGAGAAGTTCATACAAAGGAAACAAAATATATTATGTGTATATTTTCGGAATTTCCCAAGTATTTTCGGTCCGAAAAATGTCTCTTCTTAAGAGAAACTGAAAAAGCGGGGGTCTAACAACCTCACCCAATATTTCGATTAGAAATCTGTATGGATAACTCCGAGTTGTTTTCTATAGAATCAATTAGACTCAATCAATAGAAACTACTCAAGGAGTTATTATCTCAATCTCTCGATTTGATTTACTCAAGCAAATATGATTCGCGAGTCTAATCAAAGAGAGATAACTTGGATGGTACCAAAGACCAATATCCAAGTGTCAATCGATTTAAATCAACAACCAATAAGGTCGGATATTCTAATCGATTGAACAACACACAACCTGTATTATTTTAATTATATAAAAAATAAATATAATGCGGAAAAAAAATAACACAGACACCAGAATTTTGTTAACGAGGAAACCGCAAATGCAGAAAACCCCGGGACCTAGTCCAGATTAAACATACACTGTATTAAGCCGCTACAGACACTAGCCTACTCCAAATTAACTTTGGTTTGGACTGTAGTTGAACCCAAATCAATCTCACACTGATCCAAGGTACAGTTATGCTCCTACGCCTCGGATCCTAGCAGGATACTGCGCACTTGATTCCCTTAGCTGATCTCACCCACAACCAAGAGTTGCTACGACCCAAAGTCGAAGACTTTAGCAAACAAATATGTCTTACACAGAAAAGTCTACAAGATAGATAAATTCGCCTCCCACGAATAAACCTATGAGTTTTGTTCCATCTTTTGATAAATCAAGGTGAACATGAACCAATCAATAAAACCAGACTTATATTCCCGAAGAACAACTCAGTTTTATCAACCACCTCACAATAGTCTTAATCGACGCAACGAAAAAAGATATTGTGGAATCACAAACGATGAGACGAAGATGTTTGTGATTACTTTTATATCTTGCCTATCGGAGATGGAAATCTCAATCCAATTATTACAATTGTACTTGTACAGCAAGATCATATCACACAACTACAAGAAAAGTAGTATCGATCTGGCTTCACAATCCCAATGAAGTCTTTAAGTCGTTAACATGGTTTTAGAAGAAGAAAATCAAAGGTTAAAGGAGAATCGACTCTAGCTTAGCAAACTAGTATCACACAGAATGTGTGGGAATTAGGTTTCCCAGTTGCTAGAGTTCTCCCTTATATAGTCTTTAAAATTAGGGTTTGCAATCAATGTTAGCTTAGTAACAAAGCATTCAATATTCACCGTTAGATGAAAACCTGATTAGATACAAGCTAATATTTCTCAACCGTTAGATCGAAAACTTAGCTTTCCATACACACATGTACTTGACGATTTTGGGTTTGTGTAATCGTACCCAAACGTGTACAATAGTTGGTTCAATATTAGTCAACCAAATGGTTAGCCAAATGATAACTTTCATATCAACCATATTCTTCTTCACCATAACTAGTCCGAATGACTCAAATGAACTAGTTAGAGAGTTATTCAATTTCTCTGAGATCTTATGTACTACACAAGACACAATTGAAGCAAAAATGATGTGATTCACTCGAATCAATTCATGAACTATAAAGCCACGGTTTTCAATGGCATTCCTTAGATAATTTAAATAAGTTCACGAACATCGTTTTTAGACATAACCACTCAAGTTCGCGGACTCAAGTTAACCGGTTGGAGTTGACAAACTCCAGCAGAAATTCTCGGGTCCGAGAACTTCCGTCAGTTCGTGGACTGAACCGAACTATAACTCTAACAGAAATTCTCGGGTTCGAGAACTACGCAGTTCGCAGACTGAGTTCGCGGACTGGGTTGACTGCTCAAGTTCTGGTTCTTTACTTGATCAACAAAGTTCACAAACTTGGGTTCAAGGGCATAAGGACTTATACATATATTTGTTACCACAACAATGTTTATATCCCCTAGTGGTTATATTGTCTAAACTCTCATTTTAATCATTGAAACATTCTCAGAGGACGTCATATAGTTTTTATTCACGAACTAGTTTTCATCAGAGTAATTTCCAAAGTGATTGAAACATAACTAGGCAAAGATGAACTTGGCTAAAGCGAAAGCTTTACCAACACACATTTGTAGAAATAGATAAGTAAGATATACTCAGCTCGAAATGTCACATGTGTATATTCTTAGTCTATATAGTAATACGACTTTTGTTTCAAGATAGGAGATAGATTAAATAGACATTTGAGTGATAGATAAGTTCAAGTCTCCACATACCTTTTAGTCGATGAATATCCACTGGTTCATTGATTAGTCCTTCGTCTTGTATGATGATTTCCATGGAGTTCTTGAGCTCAACTACACTTTCTATCCTAGTCTGAGACCTTAGATATAGTAGACTAGAAATCAAGACTTTATAGTTTTGATCACTAACATTGACAAACATACTTGATATAGCAATGCATATGAGTTCGACTGAGCAATGCTCTAACAATCTCCCCCTTTGTCAATTTTAGTGGCAAAACTATTAATACATATGGAATACGAAAAATATATAAATAAACTTTGTAGCTCCTATTCCACATGTCTAATCTTCAACAATACTCAAAATCTTCGTCACTTCCAAGTAGTCCAATGATCCCAAAGGTTGTAAGTTTAGCATCATCGTTGTTGAAAATCCGTAGCTATAACAATGAGAAAAGCATTGGTTGTCAATCATTGTTATACAGTGTCGTAGTATTATTACACAACGTTAAAGTCCAATTGCATCACAACTTTAACAACAATACTATAGTGATACTTCACTCCCCCATAGTCAATACTCCATCTCACATGGAAACCACTCCCCCTTACATAATGATCCAAAAACCATATGTATTTGTAGTGTGAACTACATATTAATTCTCCCCCTTTTTGTCAATAAAATTGTCAAAGGTACAAGAACGGGATCCTAATGAAATTTCCGTAAGAGACGTTTCATGACCAAAGGTAAATATATATCATCTTGTTTAGATTCAATCATAAAGTCGAAACTAAATGCATTCATCTAGGAGTTTATAATGACGCAAGATAACCCCTCTAATATTCCACAGCCACACTCCCCACAAAGATTTGGAAATTAAGCACAAGTTCAATATAACTCTACCCCATAAAATGTCATTCCCTAAGGAACAACAAGAGCGACCTTAATTTCAAAAAGAAAGGAAGGATTTCTCTAGACTCAACAAATTACATACAAGTATGAATTTGGGATCCAACAAGAAATATTCAATCAAATTAACCAAAGCGAACCAAGATTAGTTTGACTAAATATGCTCAACACAAGTAAACTTATGGAGACTTAAAAAATAATAATTAGATTGATTACAAGAAAACCTGCAAATAATCTAATTGTCGTACTCAACCAAATACAAGAGTAATCAATTCCATTGGCCACACTCGACATAAGAAAATCTATGGAGCAATGACTAAGTTAATCATAAAAATAACCATCCTAGTCAATCATGCTCAACATGAGAAGAACTTACGGAGTGATAACTAAATAACCATACTACATGATTGATTTAGTTCATTTGGGCTTAACATAAGAGATCATGGAACCCCGACTAAGATTATCATAAGACATGACAACCTTAGCCGTACATGTACTCAATATAAGAAAACTTATGGAATACAAACTAAATAACCACATAAGTTGATTAATTTAGTTCTTAATGCTCAACATATAGCATCTCATGGAACAACCAATCATGCCAATAAGGAATCGACTTAGTTGTATCGTGATCAACATAAGATACACAATGGAGACTCACAGTAATACAAAAAAGATAGATCAGGGAAGCTCAATTACTGTGGAATTCACAAGGATTCATTCTTTGTTTCCATCACCATTTGCACAATGACACACAATAGACATAATCCTTGAATCACAAAAGATTTTAACCTATCTTACATCAATAATTGACAATATAGGCTTAACTTCTGTGTTTGTCAAAAGTCTATTCATCCTTTTATCAATATTTGCATATCAATTCATGAACGACTTTACTTTTTACAAAATATGGGACAACCAAGTTCACGGACGTAAACAAACATATCCCATCAAAATATTGCAATATATAAAACCATAAAGATTAATACTGCAACCATCATCTTCCAAACAAACTTAGAATTTTTAAACCAAAAAATCTAAAAACAAGAAGATGAAAATATTGGATATAGTTATGTGTAATCACAGTAATGGATATTCCAAAACACAAGTTATTCTTCTAAATAAAAGAGAAATAATAGAAGATTTAATAGATATGAAGAAATCAGAGTTCATTAAGAACTTCGTATCTTTCAATGAAACCATCAAAGAATGTATCGATGATTTCCTTTATTCTCTTGACCGTAGACACACCATGTTCGTGAGTTAGAACACTAACTTTGCGATCAACCACCCGAGCAAGCTGTCTAGATTTGGCACAGTCCATGATAAGCTTCTTTTGATTCCGTATCAGAATGTTCTGATTAGCAAGAATTCTAGCATGACCATCTAGAAGTTGGTTTATTTTCAATTGAAGATTTGCAAACTCGACCCTTGAATTGTTCTAAAAACGAGTTAAATCCTTGACATAATCATCAATCCAGGAGTTGTGACCTTTTCTTTTAAGCATCTTCTTTAGAACCAGCTCATGAATGGACTTACGTTCCTGATTGTCTTCCTCCATATCAAGATGCACAATCTCTTGAGATTTTGCAAAATTCTCCATAGAGTTCTAGGTCAGGGATAACACAATATAGACAAGGTATATATGCGTTCGTCAACGAGAGTACAAAAAAACTCTGGTTTTGAAAACCCTAGAGATATACAAGAGGAGGATGCAGACGTTTATGGATTACCAATAAAAAGACTCAAACAAAAATAATATACAACATACTTGAGTATTCCCAATTATTTTCTTTACACCTCTCAAGTTAGAAACAAAGAAAGAAATACCTGGAATCAGGTAGTTGAGTGGAAGTGAATTCCACTATGATCATCGGGAAAGAGGTTGTATATATATCATCTGACAGTTTGATCTTTATTTTTTTCGCCTTTATCCGGTTGGTATTCATCCCTGAAGGATAAAACATGGCTTTTTTATCAAATCCATCAGATGGATTTCTCTGAGGACTAAGTCTGGGACCTCTTGCAACTGGTTCAAGAGGATCAGAATAGATATGCATCCATTTTCCTGACTTAGATTTACCAGAAATATTCTTATAAGTACAGGGAATGCTTTCCTTAGCAATACAAGAACTTATGCCAGAATGCACTTGAGCCCTGTGATGATTTCTAGAATAGAGATCATTCTTATAAGGTTTCTGATTTCTTGTGGGCAGACGATTCACTGCGTTAGTCGACTGACTATTTGTTCCATTGACAGTGAAGAGAAGAAAATTATGAAGATTAGAAATTTGTTTCCGCCTTGCAAAACAATGGATAGCATAGTGATTCTGTTTCCTTCAAAAAGTACAGGTTCGCGGAGGAGAAGCAATGACTGGCACCTGTTTAAACTCCATAGACATATGAGAAGATTGCAAGTTATGTAAACTTTTCTTGACACAATCTTCTTCTGGAGAATACTTTGTCTTGTACAGAACATCACGAGTGTTAGTTTGTACAACGGATTTTCTCCTTAAGACAGAGTTTTCTTTTTCCAAGGATTTACACTGTTCATGGGCTAGAGTAAGAGATGCACATAGTTTCTCTTTTTCAGCACGAAGTCTGTTGAGATATGATGAATGAATCTCGAGCAAACGTTTTTCTCTAATTGAGTCCTTTTTAATAATATCCCCAAGAGTACTAATATTTTCATGTTGAAGAGTAGTTTCTTGAAGAAGTTTCTCAATATTCTTAGAGAAGGACTTGATGATATTATAGAGATCACGTTCTCGATCAAGAGACTTTTCAAATTCATCAATGAGCTGATCATGATTATTAAAATCAATATCTTCAGTTGTATGTTTTGAAATTCTGGTGAGCTCCTTTTCAGCTTCTGCCAAAATGTCACATGCCTCATGAGGGGAAGAAATATCTTTATCAAATTGAACATTCTTTATACCTCGGAATTCGGAAGAATCTTCTAAGGAGTAATCCTTTGAGGTGTTTCTAAGACACTTGACATCATCAAAATCTTTAGGAGACATTTTAGTATATGCAACAGAGATTTTTGTCCACAGACTCAGATTGCCACAAACACATACTTGTAAGGTCTTAAACGTGTTTGCCTGCTTTGATACCAATTTAAAAAGCGGGGGTCTAACAACCTCACCCAATATTTGGATTAGCAATCTGTATGGACAACTCCGAGTTGTTTTCTAGAGAATAAACTAGACTCAATCAATAGAAAATACTCAAGGAGTTATTATCTCAATCTCTCAATTTGATTTACTCAAGAAAATATGATTCGCGAGTCTAATCAAAGAGAGATAACTTGGATGGTTCCGACGACCAATATCCAAGTGTCAATCGATTTAAATCAACAACCAATAAGGTTAGATATGCTAATCGATTGAACAACGCACAACCTGTATTATTTCAATTATATAAAAATATAATGCGGAAAATAAATAACACAGACACCAGAATTTTGTTAACGAGGAAACCGCAAATGCAGAAAAAACCCGGGACCTAGTCCAGATTAAACATACACTGTATTAAACTGCTACAGACACTAGCCTACTCCAAATTAACTTCGGCATGGACTGTAGTTGAACCCCAATCAATCTCACACTGATCTAAGGTACAGTTATGCTCCGACGCCTCTGATTCCAGCAGGATACTGCACACTTGATTCCCTTAGCTAATCTCACCTACAACCAAGAGTTGATACGACCCAAAGTCGAAGACTTTAGAAAACAAATATGTCTCACACATAAAAGTCTACAAGATAGATAAATTCGCTTCCCACGAATAAACCTATGAGTTTTGTTCCGTCTTTTGATAAATCAAGGTGAACATGAACCAATCAATAAAACCAGACTTATATTTCCGAAGAACATCTCAGTTTTATCAATCACCTCACAATAGTCTTAATCGACGCAGCGAAAAAAGGTATTGTGGAATCACAAACGATGAGACGAAGATGTTTGTGATTACTTTTATATCTTGCCTATCAGAGATAAAAAATATAAAGCCAATTATTACAATTGTACTCATACGATAGAAACAGCAAGATCATATCACACAACTACAAGAAAAGTAGTATCGATCTGGCTTCACAATCCCAATGAAGTCTTTAAGTCGTTAACCTAGTTTTATAAGAAGAAAACCAAAGATTAAAGGAGAATCGACTCTATCTTATCAAACAAGTATCACACAGAATGTGTGGGGATTAGGTTTCCCAGTTGCTAGAGTTCTCCCTTATATAGTCTTTTAAATCAAGGTTTGCAATCAATGTTAGCTTAGTAACAAAGCATTCAATATTCACCGTTATATGAAAACCTGATTAGATACAAGCTAATGTTTCTCAACCGTTAGATTGAAAACTTAGCTTTCCATACACACATGTACTTGAAGATTTTGGGTTTGTGTAACCGTACCCAAACGCGTACAATAGTTGGTTCAATATTAGTCAACCAAATGGTTAGCCAAATGATAACTTTCATATCAACCATATTCTTCTTCACCATAACTAGTATAAATGACTCAAATGAACTAGTTAGAGAGTTGTTTAATTGCTATGAGATCTTATGTACTACACAACACACAATTGAAAAAAAAACGATGTGATTCACTCGAATCAATTCATGAACTATTGTAGATGGCGAAAAATGATTTGCTGGTTTTACGAAATTGAGGAGACGAACGTATGGAGGAGACTCCTTGAACCGAGTGAAATGTTCAACCTTACACAGATGCACCACTGCAAAGGGGGTGCTTTGAATTCGAGAGATCAATTTGTAGTACTCCGGCCTAAACCAAGACAATGGCCGTTCCAAAGTAAATTCGGTCACAAGAGAGGATGGGTTGATCTGTAGGAGGGAAGCTAAGAAATGTGTGGAATCAATGGTAATCAAATATTGTAGGTGTGTTGTGAATTCTGGATAAGATAAGTTCTGAATGATTGAAATTGCTCAGTTGATAGTAATTTCTCAATTGATGAGTTGTTGATCTCGTATTGTCAGTGAGACGTGAGATTCTTGTTATTTTCTTCGTTGTTGTTTCAATCATGATTCAGAGACTTATTTATATTGCTGGAATCATAGACACCATGATCCCATGAAGTGTGACAGTTTATGGAATCAAAGAGGACTTGTTGATTTTCCATCCACTACTTTGTTAACTCCTTCAACTGATTGCACGACTTGCTCACATTCCATCGTGTGTTTGAACACACATGTTGTATACTGCCAGACCAAAACCCTAGTTGATATCCCCCAAGTGACACGATTAACGTCTCGCGTGATCTTGGAGTCTGCAGGGAAGACGTGTATTTAGTTAGTCAGTTGCTGACTTCATGGGACGATGAGTCCACGTATTTGTTGAGTTAGACATGAAATGTTCTGAGACTTATAAATTGAACGTGTCTATTGAGAAAGAGGTATAATCTTTACGTTGAGATGAGAAAGTATGACTCATTCGATGGATTGTTGAATATTAATAGCTGGACCAATATTCCCTGATTTGAGCAAGTATTGCTCGTCTGATGAATTGTTGGTAGCGTGATCAAAATAAGTATTAATTAGGATACTGGTAGTTGAACCAAGCATAATTAATAAAATATTGATCATGAGATCGTCGTAAAGTTATTAGTATTCGAGTATGGAATTATGATCCTTGGACTCAGAAACCCTAATTTGATCAATTGATGGTTAATTGGAATGTTGACCATGGAATGATGGAGGGACCGACTATATGGGATCGTGGATCAACCTTGTAGTTTCCATATGCTTGCATGAGAAAATACCAAGACCTCTTGAAGAATTGGCGAAGAGATGATCAAATGCTAGTTTAATCATTAAATAATGCTTGTCCGAGCCTTAGGTGATGAAACCTAATTAATTATGAAGAGGTAAGGGACCAACCAAGGGGTCATAAAACCGGCCCCGGGTGGTTATGGGATCGAATAACGATCACTCCGTCAAATTCTGGAATTATTCGAAGAGTTTTGGACCCAATACGTGCAATTGCGCAAATTAGGTCAAATCATGAAAATATATGGGACCGGCTCATTGCGAGCCGAAAGGCCAACCCTGGTTAGTTAAGGTGACATGCTTTCATCATTGAGACGTTCATGTCTTAGTCCTGAGAATTTTGATATTTTCTGGTGCGCGTTTGAGCGACCATTTGAGAAAATATGACAAAATTAGGGTTTTGCTGAAACTAGGAAAACTTCATGACATGAAGGAAAATAATTATGAAATAAGGGAATGATGAAGCATGGGACCGCCAAGGATAAGTCATGGCCGACCGGCCAGTGACCACGGTCTCGTGATGGTTTTTCCTTATTTTTTTATGAATTTATGAAAATATCATGAAATTAAGGAATTTGTTGAAATTAAGGAGTTTTCCTTGAAGTGAAGGAGTTTCCATTGGATCAAGGAAGCAAATAATATTAAAATAATAAAACATGGGCGTGTGGGACCTGCTAGGGCATGGCTGGCTGGCTTGGGCCCAGTCCCACGGGTTTCCCTATTTTTTTTTAATGTATTTTATATATTTTTTCCATGATTTGAAGGAGTTTTCCTAATTTGAAAGAAATACCATGAAATCAAGGAGTTTCATGGGATGAAGGAAACCTTAATAATAATAATAAAAAAATAAAGGGACGTGTGGGATCGCATAGGGCATGGCCGGCCGGCTGGGGTCCGGTTCCACGAGTTTCCCTACTTTTATATTATTTTTCATGCATTTTTGAAAAATACCATGAGATGAAGGAATTTTCATGAAACTAGGGAAATAATAATAAAATAATAAGGAACCACAAGGCATGGGGCCGGACGGGATCAAGGCATGGCCGGTTGGCCAATGATCATGGCCCCATAATGTTTTCCCTAATTTTATATTATTTCCTCCATGCGAGGGAAGCACCATGAAATTGAGGAATTTCCTCAAAACGAAGGATATTTGTTCAAATGAAAGGATTTTCATCAGATCAAGGAAAATAATAAAAATGTAATAAAATATAAAACTGGCGTGGGATTGGCCATGGCATGGTCGGCCGGTCAGTGGCCCATGATCCCAGCGCCTTGGTCAATATTTTGATTATTTATTATTATTTTTCTATTTTACATAGGTTCATCGTTTCGTCATATTTTGAAATACTCGTTCGTGCGGTGATTTTTATTGCATCATCGTTGAATACACTTGCACATTTTGAGATAGGGCTTACTCAGAGGTAGCTTTGATGCCCGTGCGTTGAATATTTATTACTAACCCAATGGATTTCTGCTGGGAAGAACCATGGTTTGCAGTAATGAAATATCTGCGAAAATATTTGAATGTTTTCGGAAATTCTATGGATGAATCCAAAAATTTAGAAATAATTAACTTATGGATCTATACTAGCAGAGCAAGCTGTCTAGGAGCATTAAATATTCTGATATGAGCTTGATTTAGCTTCATATCCTTTATATAGTCAAGGTAAACTCGTTTTTTGTATCCTAAAGATGTTATCGCTCTATACTAGCAGAGCAAGCTGTCTAGGAGCCGTCCATCTTGTGATACTATATAGAAATAATTACCGAAGTGTTTAGTATTCATGAGGTATGCTGTTGTCTAGCTGTGAGACTACATATCTACATGTACTATGAGAGAAGGTATTCTCAGTCAGAGGATTCAATGAGAGACCCGTGTCTCAATACTCACGTCTGATTACTGGATCAGAGGTTCGTATAATTATGGGTTTACGATTTTAGCCTTTGTCGAAAATCCACTATCTACGTTAAGTCCCCTGCTTAGTGAGGAAAGCCGTGTTCCCCAGTCAGCATTGAATGGTGATTTTCCGGTCATAAACAATATAAGTAATTGAACTTAGTCGTAAGTTAAGATGTTACCGGATTTCGATAGTACAAGCATACCATGACTTGAATGAAGATCCCAGTGGCATGATAGAGTGTCTTTTGGTGGACATAAATTGGTGTTGAACCGCTGATTTGGACGACGGGACCTTAGTCATTTAAGATTCGCGGGCCGGGCCCAAAAAATAAATCCTTATTTTAGGAATAGATGCTCGTTTGTTCGTTAGTTTAAGGAACAAACAAAATAGACCTGAGTCTAATGATATAAAATTTTGTCTATGATCTTTCACGAAAACCAAAATTGTATCTTTGTGAGATTTCAAAAAATGGAATAAACTCCCGTTCCAAAGGTGAATGCTCGTACGAGAGAAAAGTTTTTTTTTTTTTTAAAAGACGTGCGTCTGTTAATAAATTTTTTGTCTATGAGCTTTCATGAATTTTTTTATTTTTGATATGTGAGCGTTCACAAAATTTTGAAAATATACTCTCGCTTCAAGGACAGATGCTCATGTGAGGGAGCAAAATATATAGATATATTTTTAAATTTTAGTGAGTTTCACGTTAAATATATGTATTTTGTAAAATCAATGTTTTGATTTTGAACAACTGTTGAAAGTAGACAATTATACATGGTAAAATAATGTATGTATGTGAGTTTTCACAATTATAGAATGGACGTCTGTCCAATTTTTAAAAAATCAGTGGATGTTCACTCAGTAAAATTTTACATGGGTTGTTCACGGTTTCATGAAAATCAATTTATGATTTTTGAGCAATTACTGAAAGGAAGCAATTGTATACATGACGAAATAATGTATGTATAAGTTTGGTGATATTATAGTGTATGCACACATGTAGAAAATCAGCGAATGTTCACATGAAAGGCTATGTGAATTATTCATAGTTTCATGAAAAGTCAGGTGTTGAGTTTAAATAATGAATTTTGCTCGTCTTGGAAAGTTTGAAGAGGCGAGCAAGTTTTTTCGAGGTTTTTATGTTATTATCACTAAGTTCGTGAAACATAAATAGGCAAGAGTTGAGAGTTACCATTTTTGTAGACGCTGATGTGAGCATCCTAATTGCATAATTCATTGTTTTGTCGAATCCTGCGCTTTGTATGAATGATGTGCTGAAATAGACACTTTGCAAGAATGACTGACTCCAAGGATGATACTTCCAAAGATGGTGTTTTCAGAGATGACATCTCTACGGGTGAAACTTTAAGAAATGGTACTCCTGGGACCTCTGAGTGATGGTGACAGATCCTTCATACTGAGTTGTACTTCTGTTTATTCCATTAGATTTACCATAGGATGATCGTATAGTGAAATCCCGGATAAATGTAGATCCCAAGGACTACAGGATGTTAGCAAATGACGTGCAATCCCCATCAGTTTCTTTGGTGAGTTGTTAGCACTCCTTGTGTCATGAATTTTCCCTGCCCGTGCAATTAGGATCACGATACCAAGGTTTGTTACTTCTTTTAGACTTTTTCTCCATCGATTGACAGCCTTCAACTTGTTCTCGGGCAAACAATCCAACACTGATGAAGAAGTCGATGTAAGCACCTCTTTCGTGCAGGCGATCGTGACATCTCCTTGAATGAAATAATAATTATTATTGTTGATGAGTCCAGGAAGAAATCATTGTAGATAAGCAACATGTTAATGAAGCGCACTCTTCTTTGGGGCATGGGAATATGGAGAATTCCAGACATCCCGAACCAAATGGAGATAGCGGCGTTATCAATGGAGATTCCGGGATTGTCGAGCCAGAAAATTTCAAACTTCTGCCTTTAATAGAAACACATTAGAATCTTCGTACGAAGTCGGATTTTCGCGGTCTACCCATGTATCCTTATGCCCAGGAAGTTTCCAAGCTTTATCAAAGAATACTTTTAAGTTTTTAGAACGTTTAGGGGTCGAAATCGATGAAACAGTAAACTTCCAGGGGACCTTCAGAAAATTTTCAGGTGGCATGTGGTCCAATATTTTGGCCACAACTCTTCGCTTGTTTCTCCAATTGCCGTGAATTTTGGATATATTGTAGAGGACATCCATACGAAGAGAATTATATAAGACACATCCCTATATTATTCACCAGTTTCTCCCAGCTCGCCTCTTTATGCATGACAGTGAAATATCATCTCAAACGAGCTTGTTGCAAGACACTCTTGTCGTGTCTTTGGACCATTCGCTTGTGTATTGAATGGTTGGTGAAGGATTTTGATGTCATTGATTCATTTGAGGTCAGGAACCCTTGATTGACATATGAGCATGGTGGTGCTTGCAGTGCTTGTCAGTAGTAGAAGCATTACTTCTGAAACCCTGGTCACGGGACCATAGCTGAGGCTGCTCTCGAGATGGGATGATGTAATGACCATGGTCTCATTTATCAGTGGTAGAATTACTTTTATGATGAATAATTAACACATGAGAGTCTGGTGCCATGAGTATTGGACTGTGAAACTGATCATCATGATCAGTGGACCGTCAGTCCCCAGTATTTTTTAAATCTCTCCTTTTCGTTTTCTCTTCTTCTTGTAAGACTTAGATAGAGGACCCGGGTGGAAAATTTATGTAAAGATCCAGGTGGTAGAAGTTGGAGGTACCTTGATGAAGGACTTATCGAAAATACCCGGTGGACATCGATCGACTGTAGAGGTTATGAGTCCCATCCACGAATTTCTGCTTGCATGTTGTATGCTCTGGAAGTTGTAGGAACCTCACACCACGTCGTAATTCAATACTTGACCCCAACTTTTGAAGCTAAGAGACTGAGTTATTACATGATAGAAGAATCACTCAATTTGGAGTTGTAGAGGTCCGCCAATTAAGTGTGCACATTTGTAATCCCGTATAAATTTTTCAAGTTTCGTAGACCTGACGGTAAAGGCGATATCTTTCAGCTCGTATGTCTGATTAATGTGTCCTTTTGGTACGTTGCAGAAGAGACGCAGACAAACATATTTATTTAAGGAATCATTGTCCTATTGTTAAGGTTTTGCAAACCCATGACCCGAAGTGTGTTGTATATCATTTGTAGAGGTGATGAGAACATCTTGTAGAAGGCTTTGGATTATGCCCACCAGTCGTGACAGCTTTGGGAAGACCTTCATGTGAGCATGTTATCAGGTCTACACATCTTGATATGAATCATTGGTTCTTAGAGAAATCTGCTTCATGTGTAACACTTCAGAGAATGATTAGTTGATGAAGCCATGAGGATGTTGCTTCTGAGACCGTCGTTGGTGCCGAGACTATGAATGATCACGCTATAGAGATCCTTGTCGATACTGAGATCACGGATGGTGTTCCTCTAGAGATTATTATTGATACTGATACCATGGTTGAAGTTTCTCCAAAGGCCTAAAAGGCTAGAACCATGATTATAGATATAATCTTTGCTCATTTATTCAGTGAGCCTTTTACATTCACGAACTAGTTGATGAATTGAGCGACGCTAAGATGAAAGTATACTGAGAGTTAAACCTGAATGCTCCTGAAAGCATAACTTTACTAGGAACTGGCTTTGTCAGTGAATCAATGTTGTTGCGGTAGATAGTATCAGTAGTTTTCATAATGGAAGTGATTGGCGAAGAGAGAAAGTTCTTTAATCATGCAGGGGCTTGTGATGTAGAGAAATCCCGTTGATGAAGTTTCGTAGAATCACCTCAGGTTGCCCAGTGTATGTTGAAGGATTTAATGTCATCCATGTATAAATGATGTTGCATCTGCTTCAGATGTCTTATCATGGGATAATAAAGACTTATCGATTATAGTTTAGCAACACTTTGATCGTGCTGGTGTTGAATCAATGTGTCATCATCTAGATATTTGTGTTGGAGTTATACTCTTTGATTGGGAGTATAATTTGATGGATTCTCAGATGCTTGAGCATTGAAGAGTATACTCCTTAAACATCAAATGCCTTAGGGGTTTGATTATCTCGTCCCTGAAGTTTCTTATGTTGATTCAACATCCCTTTCGTTGTGGTAGTGGGATTCGACACTTGTGCAGACATCAGAGCCTTCTGATTTTATGGAACACATGGAATTGCAGGAGAAACTCCCAAAGTATTTTTCTCCATGTTTGGACATCATCTCAGTAATAAATATTTCAGTGCTTGATTCGGAGAAACATCAGATTCAACCACTTGGTAAAATACTAATGCGGTGAAGCTACCATTCATAACATCTTGTAAAGTTGCTAGCATAATTAAGTCCCCATGCTAGGATAACATGTGAGGAAATAAATGACATAAACATGGAATGAGACTTGCCTAAATGTGGAACCTCTTGATGAATGTCTATGCATCTTTTTGCAGGTTATTGCTTCAACCTCGTCAAAGTTTGAAATTCCTCAAAGTACTCTGATGATGGAATGTCCGTCAAACCTTCTGGATCAGAACTTTATTCGTTGTAGAGATGTGTAACCAAAGGCGCTTTGTAAGTATCCATATTTTCAGCGTGGATCCATGCTCATATGAAGGACATGTCATATCCTGGATCTTCCTGATTATGCAAAACTTGGTTTCTTTCCAGGTTAGACTTATGTTCACTTTGAGAGTGATGTAGCCATGAGTATTTTCGAGCGCTCCTTCAAGGTCTCTGATTGAGATGGGATCATGAGTATCTTCTTGTCGAGTGATGCCTACAGCTTTAGGGGTTTTAAGTGGAATGATGTTGATGGCAGTGCCAGCGTCGATCAACGTTCTTCCAAAATCGTTTCTTCTAAGATTGACTATGGTAGGCAGTCCCCAGTTGTACATATCTTGGTCTGTGGTTGGAGACACAAGAAGTATTCCCGGAATGGATTTCTTGACATGATGTGGTTCAATGCTGTGAACATGTCTCTCCTTTGTGCCTTCGGAAGATAGAGCAATTATACAGATTTACTCGAGAAATGATTGAACTGCTTCTTTGAATTCAAAGAGTGCAAGGTTCTGACTGGAGAGGATTCTTGTGTACTCCTGGGATTTTCAATTTCTTCTTTTGTTGGCTCTCTCCTGATGAATGACAATTTAATCGCACCATCTTGAACCCAAACTTCCAGTAACTCGATCACTCCTTCATGAGAAAAGAGAAGTTTAAGTCTGTCCGATCATTTCCCGTTCGATGCCGGGTCGAGATTTGTGCAAGATTAGTTATCCTTCCGTGATGCTTTTGTAGGATGAAATGTTGGATGTTGCATGTTTGAGCAGAAGCTTTCCTTTTTCCTCCTTGAGCAACAACGTTCATGGAAGGTTGGACATTGTACTGTTTGTTGATCAGGCGTCGGCTTCTCCGAGGTTCCTCGACCTTGTAGACTTTGCTCAGTAAAACAGGTGTAATAGTCGTTGATCATTTGGCTGCTTCATGAAGTTATGAGAAAGTGTGGAACCAGAGGTTTTTCAGTGAGGCTCTGTAGACCAGTATCATTCTGTTGATGCAAAAGTCTACAAGTTGCTGTTATGTGACGTTTGGGTCGTGGCAGTCCAAGGCTTGAACTGTGAACCATTTCACATAATCATCAGGATGTTCGATGCTCCTTTGAAATATCCTTCCTAGATCAGAAATAGTGATTTTATCTTACACGAAGAAGTATTTTCTGTAGAAAGCATTAATCATTTCTCTCCAATCGGTGATACTTCCCGATGCGATGTTGTTGTACCATGTGTATGCTCTGCCTGTCACAGACTTTGAAAATTCCTTCAGACGGACGACATGGTGTGCTCGTGTTCGCCTTTGGAAGAGGAATCCTATGTATGGAAGCAGGATATGAAGGTGATGAAGATGGACAGATGATGCCTTGTCTTTTCCTCGATCCTCAAAAAGTGCTCCAGGTCTTCACGAGTGATGAAACTTGCGGGTTCCATTGCTGGAGAGTCATCTGCAGCTTTGCGGAATTCTTTATCATGTACAACATAGATTGGAGAGATTTCAGGATCGGAAGTTGAAGATGTTTCTTTAGCTTTTACTTTCTCACGTTGAGGCTGAGTTCGTTCAGACGCAAGTTTGTCTGTGAGAGTTTTGAGATAAGCACACAACTCTTTCTGTGCTGCAGCTACGTCAGTCTGAACCTTCATGAGATCAACTATGGAAGGCTGATTTCCTATGGTTTCTTCAAGAGATCAACCGAAGAGTGGATTGTTGATGGCGCCAGTGCCGTCACTTACAGGGGTGATCACTGGAGCATCAGTGCTTGAAAGAGTGGCGTTAGCGGTGCCACTAGAGCTTGAGATATTAGGATCGGGTTTGAACCCGAATTGGCAGACCTAAGACCGACCATCTTTGGGAGAATTGAGATTGTAACCGAGAGAATGATCTCCCAATGTGGTCGCCAATCTGTAGATGAGGAAAAACGATTTGCTGGTTTTACGAAATTGAGGAGACGACCGTACGGAGGAGACTCCTTGAACCGAGCAAAATGTTCAACCTCACACAGATGCACCGCTGCAAAGGGGGTGCTTTGAATTCGAGAGATCAATCTATAGTACTCCGGCCTAAACCAAGACAATGGCCGTTCCATAGTAAATTCGGTCACAAGAGAGGATGGGTTGATCTGTATGAGGGAAGCTAAGAAATGTGTGGAATCAATGGTAATCAAAGATTGTAGGTGTGTTGTGAATTCTGAATAAGATAAGTTCTAAATGATTTAAATTGCTCAGTTGAGAGTAATTGCTTAATTGATGAGTTGTTGATCTCGTATTGTCAGTGAGACGTGAGATTCTTGTTATTCTCTTCATTGTTGTTTCAATCATGATTCAGATACTTATTTATATTGTTGGAATTGTAGACACCATGATCCCATGAAGTGCGACAGTTTATGGAATCAAAGAGTGGGGAAGTGGAAATCGTTTTTAAAACCAGTTGCTCATCGTGCGGAGACTTGGTTGATTTTTCATCCACTACTTTATTAACTCCTTTAACTGATTGCACGACTTGCTCACATTCCATCGTGTGTTTGAACACACGTGCCGTAGACCGCCAGACCAAAACCCTAGTTGATATCCCCCAAGTGACACGATTGACGTCTCATGTGATCGTGGAGTCTGCAGGGCAGACGTGTATTTAGTTAGTCAGTTGCTGACTTCATGGGACGATGAGTCCACGTATTTGTTGAGTTAGACATGAAATGTTCTGAGACTCATAAATTGAACGTGTCTATTGAGACAGAGGTATAATCTTTACGTTGAGATGAGAAAGTATGGCTCATTCGATGGATTGTTGAATATTAATAGCTGGACCAATATTCCCTGATTTGAGCAAGTATTGCTCGTATGAGCAAATATTGCTCGTCTGATGAATTATTGGTAGTGTGATCAAAATAAGTATTAATTAGGATGATAATATACCAATGAGAATAGCGTATATTGCCTGTAAAAAGCATGTAATCATTGAGTTAATACCACCAAAGGAACATATTCAGCACTCATAACACTAATTAAATGCAAAATTGCAGGTCATAATTACCAAGCCATACATAAGAAACATAGGACTAACAACATTTTCGATTCATTTTAACTACATAACTAATAGCATTTGCACTCGTGACTTTAACCTTTTAAGCAATTTTTAATCAAACTTAACTGAATCTAATATGATTGAGGTATAATTTAAGTTGAGATCGAGAATTGAAAGTAAGTCAGACTTAAAACCATGTTACGGGTAATAGAGATTAACATTCTCTGAATTCTTAAAATTGATTTTCGATATGAACCCTAGAAAATTTTGTTGTAAATTGTTTTTCAGAATTCTTTTCTCAACAGAAAGATTAATTAGCTCATAATAAATCTAATTCTGACCACGAATCAGAAAGTAAAATCGAGATCAAATCGAAGTTTAGTTTTTTCAAAACCTTGAAATCAAGTTTTGAGAAGTTTCAATAAATCTGATGAAAAATAATCAAAAAGAAAAAGAAAAAAAACTGCTAGTTACTACTATACTCAATACCCATCTGACAAAAGATTATAGATGTTATCTCTAAAACCCTAAAACCCAAATTGAAAAAAAAACACAAAAACAAATAAAAAACAAAACCCATCCAAATTGAAAAAACAAAAACAGAATGCAAATAAAAGCCTAGATTATAGCAAACCAACCTCACGAAACATTGAAACAATAATCGATTCAATAGATCTCAAGATTCATAAACAAGCATAATTAATAAAATATTGGTAGTTGAACCAAGCATAATTAATAAAATACTGATCATGAGATCGGCGTAAAGTTATTAGTATTCAAGTCTGGAATTATGATCCTTGGACTCAGAAACCCTAATTTGATCAATTGATGATCAGTTGATGGTTAATTGGAAAATTGACCATAAAATGATGGAGGGACCGACTATATGGGACCGTGGATCAACCATGTAGTGTCCATATGCTCGCGTGAGAAAATACCATGACCTCTTGAAGAATTGGTGAAGAGATGATCAAATGCTAGTTTAATCATTAAATAATGCTCGTCCGAGCCTTAGGTGATGAAACCTAATTAATTATGAAGAGGTAAGGGACCGACCAAGGGGTCATGAAACCGGCCCAAGGTGGTCACGGGATCGAATGACGATCACTCCGTCAAATTCTGAAATTATTCGAAGAGTTTTGGACCCAATACGTGCAATTGCGCAAATTAGGTCAAATCATGAAAATACATGGGACCGGCTCATTACGAGCCGAAAGACCAACCCTGGTCGGTTAAGGTGACATGCTTTCATCGTTGATACGTCTGTGTCTTAGTCCTGAGAATTTTTATATTTTCTGGTGCGCGTTTGAGCGACCATTTGAGAAAATATGACAAATTTAGGGTTTTGTTGTAACTAGGAAAACTTCATGACATGAAGGAAAATAATTATGAAATAAGGGAATGATGAAGCGTGGGACCGCCAAGGACAAGGCATAGCTGACTGGAAAGTGACCACGGTCCCGTGATGCATTTTCCTTATTTTTATTATTTTTTATGAATTTATGAAAATATTATGAAATTAAGGAATTTGTTGAAATTAAGGAGTTTTCCTTGAAGTGAAGGAGTTTCCATTGGATCAAGGAAGCAAATAATATTAAAATAATAAAACACGGGCGTGTGGGACCGGCTAGGGCATGGCCCGGTCCCACGGGTTTCCCTAATTTTTTATGTATTTATTATATTTTTTCCATGATTTGAAGGAGCTTTCCTAATTTGAGAGAAATACCATGAAATCAAGGAGTTTCATGGGATGAAGGAAACCTTAATAATAATAATAAAATAAAGGGATGTGTGGGGCTTCCTAGGGCATGGCCGGCCGGCTGGAGCCCGGTCCCATAAGTTTCCCTACTTTTATATTATTTTTCATGCATTTTTGAAAAATACCATGAGATGAAGGAATTTTCATGAAACTAGGGAAATAATAATAAAATAATAAGGAACCACAAGGCGTGGGGACGGTCGGGATCAAGGCATGGTCGGTTGGCCAATGATCACGGCCCCACAATGTTTTTGCTAATTTTATATTATTTCCTCCGTGCGAGGGAAGAACCATGAAATTGAGGAATTTCCTCAAAACGAAGGATATTTGTTCAAATGAAAGGATTTTCATCATATCAAGGAAAAAAATAAAAAGTAATAAAATATAAAACTGTCGTGGGATTGGCCATGGCACGGTTGGCCGGTCAGTGGCCAATGCTCCCAGCGCCTTGGTCAATATTTTGATTATTTATTATTTTTTTCTATTTTGCATAGGTTCATCGTTTCGTCGTATTTTGAAATACTCGTTCGTGCGGTGATTGTTAATGCATCATCGTTGAATACACTTGCACCTTTTGAGACAGGGCTTACTCAGAGGTAGTTCTGATGCCCGTGCGTTGAATATTTATTACTAACCCAATGGATTTCTGCTGGGAAGAACCATGGTTTGCAATAATGAAATATCTGCGAAAATATTTGAATATTTTCGGAAATTTTTTGGATGAATCCAAGAGTTTAGGAATAATTAACTTATGGCTCTATACTAGCAGAGCAAGTTGTCTAGGAGCATTAACTATTCCGATATGAGCTTGCTTTAGCTTCATATCCTCTATATAGTCAGGGTAAACTCGTTGTTTGTATCCTGAAGACGTTATCGCTCTATACTAGCAGAGCAAGCTGTCTAGGAGCCGTCCATCTTGTGATACTATATAGAAATAATTACCGAAGTGTTCAGTATTCATGAGGTATGATGTTGTCTAGCCGGGAGACTACATATCTACATGTACTCTAAGAGAAAGTATTCTCGGTCACAGGATTCGATGAGAGACCCGTGTCTCAATACTCACATCTGATTGTTGGATCAGAGGTTCGTATAATTATGGGTTTACGATTTTATCCTTTGTCGAAAATCCACCATCTACAACTATAAAGCCACGGTTTGCAATAGCATTCCTTAGATAATTTAAATAAGTTCACGAACATCGTTTTTAGACATAACCACTCAAGTTCGCGGACTGGGTTCGCGGACTCAAGTTAACCCGTTGGAGTTCACAAACTCCAACAGAAATTCTTGGGTTCGAGGACTTCCGTCAGTTCACGGACTGAGTTCGCGGACTGAAACCGAGCTACAACTCCAGCAGAAATTCTCGGGTTCGAGAACTACGCACGTTCACAGACTGGGTTGAATGCTCAAGTTCCGGTTATTCACTTGATCAACAAAGTTCGCAAACTTCGGTTCAAGTGCATAAGGACTTATACATATATGTGTTACCACAACAATATTTATATCCCCTAGTGGTTATATTGTCTAAACTCTCATTTCAATCATTGAAACATTCTCAGAGGACGTCATATAGTTGTTATTCACGAACTAGTTTTCATCAGAGCAATTTCCAAAGTGATTGAAACATAATTAGGCAAATAAGCTTTACCAACACACATTTCGAGAAATAGATAAGCGAGATATACTCATCTCGAAATGTCACATATGTATATTCTTAGTCTATATAGTAATACGACTTTTGTCTCAAGATAGGAAATAGAGTAGATATACTTTTGAGTGATAGATAAGTTCAAGTCTCCACATACCTTTTAGTCGATGAAGATCCACTGGTTCCTTGAGTAGTCCTTCGTCTTGTATGATGATTTCCATGGAGTTCTTGAGCTCAAATACACTTTCTATCGTAGTCTGAGACCTTAGCTATAGTAGACTAAAAATAAAGACTTTATAGTTTTGATCACTAACATTGACAAACATACTTGATATAACAATGCATGCGAGTTCGACCGAGCAATGCTCTAACAGAAATAATCTCTTGCTTGTATTAAAAAACCCTGATTAATCCTTATTTAAATACCTAAGCATGCCTCCAAAAACTTGCAGTGTTACAAAAGTCAATAAGGAGAAAACTCATAAGGTTAAGGATTGTCAAGGAATCAATACATAAAGGAAGAATAAAATCATATCAAAAATCATGTCTGATTATGATTCTGATAGTCCTGTTGGATCCCAAGATGAGTCATGTCTGTTGGCTTACAACCTTCAAGATCCAACAAAAACCAAGTGGATATGTTATGATAGTATGATTGACTATATCCAAGGTTTTGAAGAACTAAGAACCAACCTCATAATGACGATCTGTCATTAAGATTGGCTCAAGGATAGGATTGAGGAAACAAAAGTTGATCTTGTTAATATGAAGGTTCAAGTTGAAAAGTTTGAGAAGCAGGAAGTGGTTGCAGACAAGTCCCCGAGACATGTTTGAAGAGTTTGAATACTGAAAAAACTTCAGTGAACAATAAGAGCACCACTAGGGATTAAGTTATATATTGTATACTTAATTCAAGAAAAAAAAGATATCAGTTTTTGATTTATTTCAATTATTGTATAAGGTCTATTTCTGAATAAAACTATCTATTATTAATGAATAAAATTATTAGTTTATAATTTTTCTTGTAATAGTTTTTCCGATTACATAGCATGTGCTTGAATGCTTTATATTATTGCTATGTGTTTATGGGATGTTTGATTTCGGTTTTCATAACCTTAATATTCGATCTCATATGATGTAAACCCTTATAGTTTGTGTAGCTTTTTGATTTAGCGGGATTAAGTTCTATCCCATGTTGGTAGGCTTTATCAAAGGATCATAAGGTGTTCCTATTGAAACTCATATGTAAAAAGTCACAATGTGTTGAATCAATTTATGTTTACATGAGTTATATTTAGCATAATCATTTGTGTTTCGGGTTTTCAACTTTTTATATTGGCACGCATTAGTTAAAACCGATTCAACCTTTCTCTGGTAAAGGTTGCTTTTGTTGTTGTTTTTTTGTTCTTGCGAGAGGATGACAACACAATGGCGGAGAGTTCTAACTTGAACTTGCGCTTAATGATATATATTTCTAGGGATAAGAGGATGCAGAATCTGAGGTAATGAATTTGTTAGTTAATCGTTTTCATGTTTAAGAAAAGCCTGATTTTATTGCATATATTTTTCTTTTGCTTAACAAAATTTTGGTACAATTGATGTTTATTCCATTATGTGTGTATGGATGTGTGTGTGTGTGATTCAATTGTTTCCCGTTAAGAAAAACTATGTCAATTTATTTGGCTTATTGTTTGGTATCTTCTTTATTATTTGATATCAAGAATTTTTGGCTTAACGAAATTTCGGTGCAATTGTGGTGCTATAACGTCTATGTTTGTTTCAATTGCTTCCGCTTAAGAGAAATAATTATGCAAGTCAATTTACTTGGTTTGTATGTATTGTTTATGGTTTAACAAAATATGGGATCATTTGTTTAGTCCAATTCGATTCCGGATAAGAAAAACTAAGTTAATTTTGATCTTAGTTAGACTTATCAAATTGAAGGATTCAGTTATTCAAGTCTAATAGAATGCCTTGACAGGAAATACTAGTTAAATAACCTAGTACTCGTCTTGTCTAAAGTGAAAGGTCTAAGTTATTGTCTGAATAATTAGTACTTGATGAGAAAAATAGAGTTATTTTTGTGCTTTATTTTGGTCTTATCGAAATAAGCGATTGTATGAGTATAATCGGTTTAGCAAGAGAACTAAGTTTCTTAGTCAATTTTTTAAACTATTATGGAAAATTGCTTTGGGAAATTGTTTCCTTGATAACATATTAAAACTAAATTACTTGTAGTTACGGTTTTGATATTGGTTATCTAAAATGGTATGTGAAACATTCGTGCTTATAACTCTTATAGGTTGTACAAGTCTTTTAGATTTATAAGATCCTTTCAGTTTGACTTTATTGGGTTATTTGGTTTTTGGTACTCATATTTTGACCAAAACCTGGGTTTGGTCTAACATTTGTCCGGCCTTTGCGTTTGGTCTAAAAACCAACGTTGACCGGCGTTGACTAAGTTAGATATTAACTTATGTTTAGAAATTAATTAAATAAAAAATAAAAAGAATTGAATTTTTAGGGGAGTTTACCATCTTATCCTTCACTTTCCTAGAAACACCCATTACCCTAACCCTAACTCTTTCTCTTCTTCACATCTGTGATATCTTCTTCCGCGGCTTCCGCCCCGCCTCCATTGTCTGTTGATGTGAGAAGAGATTGATGACAGTCGTTCTTGAGTTCAATAGTAAATCGAGAAGACATGGATGAGTGATTTGAATATGCATTCAAGATTTTGAGAAGATGATAATGGAGATTAGGTTTCCTGAAATTGATTGAAGAATGAGTCGATTTGCTGGTGATAGGTGAAGAAATTAGGGTATGGTTTTGAATAGGAAAGGAAGAAGCTGAGGTTGTTTCTGAATTTGAAATGGATTTGAGGTTTATGTCGAGAATCAAATTGAAGATGTTCATGGGTATGATGTTGTATTTGACGGTTTGAGATAGAGAAGATGATGCCAATTTCAAACCCATACTGCCAATTTCATTCAACATTCAATCTCTTAATCTTCAAACTCTAAACCCAATCATAATCTCACAAATCCAACAACAGAACATACCCAAATCCACTTCGAATTTGACTCCAAGCTAACCCATTCTTCCCTGACTTGCAGCAGCTTATCTGATTTTCCTCATCGTTCACCCAATTTCGAACCAAATCCAGACAACCCTAAATCATCAATTGCTCCAATTTCTCCCACAATTTTTGCTTCAAACACACCTGTTGTAATTTCAATTCAGTCACCTTAGAACCCCATCTCCGCCTTGAATTCATCTAACTCTCGGCTCACAGTATACAACCACATCTCGTCAAATATAGCAGTCGCATTAGTGAAATGAGAAAAGGAAAGTGAGAAAGAAGACTGCTTTCTTCTCGACCTAGATTTAGGGTATGAATATATTTATACAGTGAATTTCCAAATCGTGTAGGAAATGAAGAACAGGTAGCTCTCTATACTATCCTAATTCCTGAATCTGTTTTGCACCCCTCGCTTCGCTCTCCGACTCCACACAGATTATTTCTGTTTCAAATTGATGCGTATTGGATTTGAATTCGTATATACTTCCTACGTCATTTAAATGAGAACTTGGTGTTAAATAAACTTCACCATCGCCAAACCGAAATCTCATTACCAGAGACTAATAGAAATATAGCTTAAGGGTATGCTTGTAATTTCATTTCACAATTTAATTTTATATGATTTATTAATAATCTATAAACAGAAGTTAGTATCTAACTAGGTCAACGCCGGTCAACATTGGTCTTTAGACCAAACACAAAGGCTGGACAAATGTTAGACCAAACCCTGGTTTTGGTCAAAATCTAAGTACCAAAAACCAAATAACCCGACTTTATTTGCTCGAACCTTAGTCATTTTGTGACAAAAAGGGGGAGAAATATATGGAGTAAACAAGTGATTTGTGATCACTAAGGAAAGGACAATTGTGCTTAAACGTTATATCTAACGAAGGAATAAAGCATTGACTAAGGGGGAGAAACATATCATATTGCTATTGTAGTTATCTTGACTACAAACGGGGAATAACAAAGATGTTTGGATTGAAAATCTACCTATCTTGCCTTTAGGGGGAGTATTTTGTTATTCAAATGTCAACAACGACATTTATGGATTGAATATATGCGGGTTATTGTGTTGTTAAAACTTGGAATCAACCGTATGTGTAATGAATTCTTGTAATTTGTTTATCCATATGTATTAAGAGTTTTGTCACTAAAATTGACAAAGGAGGAGATTGTTAGAGCATAGATCGGTTGAACCCACCAAGCGTTGGTATGTTAAGTTTGGTTGTCATATTTTAGCGAATCAAAACTCATCTAAGAGTCACTTGATTATGCACTAGAGACAACTTCGTATAGGTTAGACTAGAAAGTCTAGGATTATGAGACATACAAGTATTACTCGAAAACTTGAAGAATGTGAAGAAGTAACAAGCTACAACGACGACATCATCCTTCCTCTTGAGGTTAGTAATATTTGACTTGAACAGTTTCATTCCTAACGTATTTTTCAAGTCGTGTTATATTCAAAACATAACTGCGAAGCTATGAATGATTATACTATAGTAGTAAGACATGATCGTATAATCATAATGTTAAGTTGAGAATTATGAGCATATTGACATAGTTTCAAAGAGGATGCTCTTTTGGGAAGTCAAGTTGTATTTTGATGAGCATATTGCTTATCATGGATATTGACATTTTCCCTTTTACTTTCTTGACGATCTTCATAAGAAACAAAAGGGTTAGTCAAATGAGAATCAGCAAGAGAAAAGTACGAGATACCTGAAACTGCCGCCTTCCTTGCCTTCTTAATGTTGTGTTTGAGTCTATTTATACTTGTCCTGAGCTCCAAGATATGATTATTGATGTGAATGTATTCTGGAAAAGATATTTTAGATTCAAGACTTTCTTCAGTGAGAGGCATGGAGTATGAACTTTTCTTCTTCCCACGATGATTGTTTTTCTTCATAGAGTAATTTGAAGAATCAGTTTTCCATATGACATTCTTCCCTTTACAATTGTAAACATATTTTGTGTCATATTTACAATCAAGAATTGGCTCATCACAACACTTTTTTTGATTGCAGACAAGACTTTTTACTCTAGAAAAATGAGAAGCAGGTTTGATTACTCCTTTAGACATCCATACAAGAATATTATGAAGTTTTATTCCGTAGTCGAAAACGACATCTCCTTTCAAGGTGACATTTGTTCCCGCGATAATAACAGTTGCAGGGAATATTTTTTACTGTTCTCATATGAGATTTTTTCGAAGGTGGACACTATTTGTTCATATGAATATCAGCTGCTAAAGGAAGTTTTTCACTTTTGATGTTAGTGAAATTTTCACTTAGGAACTTGTCATTAGCACAGACAAAATTGATCTTACTAGTGCTTGGAGCGTCTATTCCTTTATATACCAGACCACGTGTATCACAATGTTCTTTACATGCTCCCAACATAGTGGATAATTTTGTAGAGCTAGCATTGAATATTTTCATATTATCTTCCGGTGATTTGACCTTATCAAGAGCAGCAGCAAGATCATCCTCCAATTTTTTTCTCTGGCGAGAAAGGTGATTTCTCTGTCGTTAAAACATTTTTGTTGAGAGTCATATCTTGCTTCAGTTTCTGCAAGTCTTTCTTTTAACACAAAGAGATTTCGACGAACATTATCACATTCAGAATTTTCTGAACGCACATTTTCTTCACGATCTTTAAGAAGAGATTGTAAGAGTTTGTGACCACAATCATATCCCTTAAAGAGTTTTCTCAATTTCATATTTTCTTGACATAGAGGCTTTAGATATTCAACCAAGAAATCTGTTGAATTCTTTTTCTTTATGAGATGGTCGAAAAGCTTGATATATTATGAGACTTCCTCATCAACATCTTGTCCCCCTTCTGAATCACTTTCATCCGAAATATCATCTAACTGTTCATCTAGAAGTTTTTCCCAGTTGAGCTCAGTTTCAGTCGATAGAGAAGATGTGAGAGATTTCTCAAGAGATTCAAGACTTTGAACCAAATCAGAGTGTTTTTGAACTGGTGTTGCATTGTTAGAGATAACACTACTTTCCATAGAGTTAGATTGCTTACAAACCCATACATATGGGGTCTTAAACGTGTTTGTCTGCTCTGATACCAATTGAAAAAGCGGGGGTACAACAACCACAACCAATATATTTCGCTTAGCAATATGTATGGACAAACTCCAATATAATTTTAAGAGAATTAACTATACAGCTAGACTCAATCTTAATAAAAGTATATCAAAGTGTTATATCTTTGTTTCACAATGTAATCAGCAAATCAAATAGATAGAAATCCGCGAGCCTGATTATTATGTGAAGCAACTTGAACGGTACCAAAGACCAATGTTCAAGTGTCAATCAATTTAAATCAACAACCAAAGGTTGAATTATCTAATTGATTGAACTACGCATAACCTATGATATTTCAATCATATAAACAAATATAATGCGGAAAATAAATAACACAGACACCAGAACTTTTGTTAATGAAGGAAATCGCAAATGCAAAAAACCCGGTCGCTAGTCCAGATTTGAACACCACATTGTATTAAGCCGCTACAGACACTAGCTTACTTCAAGTTAACTTCGGACTGGATGTAGTTGAGCCCTAACCAATCACGCACTGAGAAAGTTACAGTTGTGCTCCTTACGTCTCTTAATTCCAGCAGGACTCTACGCACTTGATTCCCTTAGCTGATCTCACCCACAAATAAGAGTTGCTACGACCCAAAGTCGAAGATTTGATAAACCAATCTGTCTCACACAGAAAAGTTTATTGAATAGATAAATCTGCCTCCCACAGATAAACATATGAGTTTTGTTCCGTATTTTGATAAATCAAGGTGAACAGGAACCAATTGATATACCGGACTTATATACCCGAAGAACAACCTAAAAATATCAATCACCTCACAATAATATTAATCGTATGGTAGCGAAACAAGATATTGTGGAATCACAAACGACGAGACGAAGATATTTGTGACTACTTTTTATCTTGCCTATCGGAGATCATATCTCGAGCAAATCTTAGAGAAGATAGTACTCAATCACGATAGAAAACAGCAATATCAGAACACCCAACTACATAGAAAATAGTTGGGTCTGGATTCATAATCCCAATGAATTCGTCAAGTCGTTAACCTACAGGGTTTCGTGAAAAACCTAAGGTTAAAGGAGAATCGACTCTAGTCACAACTAGTATCACACAAGAGGTGTGGAGATTAGGTTTCCCAGTTGCTAGAGTTCTCCTATATATAGTCTTCAAATCAGGGTTTGCAATCAATATTACCTTGGTAACAAAGCATTCAATATTCACCGTTAGATGAAAACCTGATTAGACTCGAGCTAATATATTTCAACCGTTAGATTGAACTTAGCTTGTTACACACAAATGAAAAGTGACTTCATTTAGATATGAGTAACCGTACCTAAACGTGTGCACTTTTGTTGGCTCAACAATAGTTAACCAAAGTTAGCCATATGAACCTTTTCATATCAACCATATTTATCTTAACCATAACTAGTTCAAATGGAACTAGTTCTAGAGTTCTTCAATTGTTTATATTCTCATAGAAGTATACAAGACACAATTGAATCAAAATTTATTTTGATTCACTCGAGTCAAGTCATGAACATTATAGCCATGGTTTGCAAAAGATTGCATTCCTTATATATAAATGTATTAGTTCATGAAAAAACCAATTTTAGAACATAATCCACTCAAGTATGCAAACTAGTACACGTGCCTAGGTGGTCGGACTAAGTCTGGGTTCGCCAGTATGCGTACCGGTATGTGTACTGAATTCCCGGACCTTGATTAAACCAAACAGCATGCATACGGGTATGCATACCATGGTTCCTGGACTTGGATTACACATATGCAAGTAAGCATACTGTGCTTATATCCAATTGTTCTAAACTCTCATTTGAACCATTGAAACATTCTCGGAAGATGACAATAGATGTCTCACACAGACTATTAGATTCAAAGCAATTTTCAAGTGATTGAATGATCCATATGAAATATTCTGAGTCTACATCAAATGACTGCCTCACACAAATCATGTAAGATGTTACCAGGCGATTTTCGGATGATCATCTTTTGACTTTCGTCAAGAATATAAGATGAACTTGGTTAAAGCGAAAGATGGCCAACACATATTTCGAGAAATATTTAAGCGAGTTAAACTCAGCTCAAAATATCAAATGTGTATAATTGAAGTCTATATAGCTATACGACTTTTGTCTCAAAATATGAGATAAAGTAGATAGACTTTTGAGTGATAGATGAGTTCAAGTCTCCACATACCTTTTGTTGATAAAGTTCCAGAATCTCCCCTTAGCAGTTCTTCGTCTTCAATCGATGAACGTCGTGAAGTCTAATGCTCAACTTCACTTTTTATCCTAATCCCAGACTTATATATAAGTAGACTAGAAATCAATACTTATAGTTTTGGCAACTAAACTTGACAACAGGTTTGAGATAATAACGCTTGCAAGTTCGACCGAGCACTGCTCTAATAACATTAACACATTCATATGATCAAATGAGTCTAGTGTTAATTATAAAACTGATCAAACAAAAATTACTTCATAGAAATAATTTAATCGCAATTGAATCATCATAGACATAGTTTGTAAATGTACAAGGTACAATTACTTGATTCGTTCGTGAATTGGCTGAGTCACAGTATGCGTACCGGTTTGCAAACTTATATGCAATTACCAAGTTCCAGAGTATACAGAACTTCTCAGTTCATAAACCGGTTTGCAAACTTATGCAATTACTGAGTTCATGACTCTACAAAACTTTTCAGTTCTCGTACCGGTTTGCAAACTTTGAACCAACTCAAAGTTCTGGAGTCTACAGAACTTTGTAGTTCACGTACCAATTTGCAAACTTAAGACCTTTGCCGGTTCTGGAGTTCGCAAAACATTCAGATTTTGTGCCGATTTGGGTACTAAACTGGTTCTAGAACATAGAACAATTTTGGCTCGCATACCGGTTTGATTATTTTAACCCGGTTCCCTTACCACAGTTCTGCAATTGTTTGTATACGAATATACAAAACTATCTGGGTCACGTAACAAATAGATTTTCCCATGATGTACATACAAATATGCATATCACACAAATCTGAAAGTCAATACATAGCTACTCCGCTACGTGTACGAAAACATGTAATACGGCTTCAGACATATAACAGTTTTCTCAGTTTGTAAGACTGATAATAACATTTTGTCTTGTATTCAGAATATAGTAGTTTTATATTTCTCTAAACCAATTCGAAATATTCCTGAATAAATATCAATGACACATATAACTGTTCCAGGCTATTTTCGAATGATAAACTTGATCAAGAATTGGTTTTGAACAATAAATTGTTCATTAACAAATGTTCATTAAGCTTAGTCATTATATTTCGAGAAAGTCGTATACTAAATAATTAGTTCTCGACTCGAAATTCTTGTCTATGCAAGCTAGTCTAATTAGTTATGTGACAATCGTATCAAATATAGAATGGTGAATATAACTTGAGAAATAGGTGGTTCAGTCTTTACTTACCTTTTGTCGATGAAGTTCTCCAAAAGTTTCGGTTGATCTTCGCCTTCAAATGGTATAACGCAAATGATGACTGGGTCGTTTCTCAACTCCACTATCCTAGACCGAGACTTAACTAATTGTAGACTATAAATCAAGATATAGTTTTGACAACTAAATTTAACAACAATCTTGATATAACAACACTTGTGAGTTCGAACGAGCAATGCTCTAACAATATGCTCACTGCTTTGCCTACTTATGATGAAGTTAGGGATAAATTTTTTTAGATGAATCCATGTGTTAGAGCATTCCTCGGTCGAACTCACAAGCGTTGCTATATCAAGCTTGTTTGTCAAGTTTAGTTGATCAAAACTATAAGTCTTGATTTCTAGTCTACTTATAGCTATTTCTCAGATTAGGATAGAATGTGTAGTTGAGTTTAGACTTCACGGTATTTATCGATTGAAGACGAAGATATACTGAGGAGATCTTGGAGGAACTTCAAATACAAAGGTATGTGGAGACTAAAACTTATGTATCACTCAGAAGTCTATTATATATATATATATATTATTTTTTTATTCTAAAAGAAATTTTATTACTTAACCTTGAAGGGTTACAGATAAGTTGTCCTCCTGTAGCACATTGGATATAAAGTTAGGGGGATTTAACATCCAAGTGCATGATTATTTAAAAACTCTAGCATGTTTAGCCATTTTTTCGGCTACTTTATTACATTTCCTATTAATAAACTTGCAGGTCCATAATGGATTACTTCTTAGCATAAGTTAGATGTCTAAGACCAAATATTGGTTCTCCCAAGCGACTTTATGGTGATCTCCATTCACAGCTTCAGCTACAACTTGTGTATCGATTTCAAAGCATGCTTGCTGCAATCCTTATTCTTGAGCCCAAATCATAGCTTATAGCAGACCACCACATTCCGCTTGATCTGCATTCACATAGTTAACTGCATAGGCGCATATCCCCCATCCAAATGATCCGGCAAAATTATGAACAATTAATCCCATGCCTATATGATGAATATTGTGCAGTTTTTTTATAAGATACATCACAACAAATAGAAACATATGGGGCATTAGGCAGTTTCCAGTGTGTTGTTTTGTCCCTGTTTTGTTGTACTTTGGTTGCTTTCTTTAGTCTCAAACTCATAGCTTTCCCTGTCCCCAAGTTTAGAACATGTGCACATTTTATTACTCATACTAGATTGGGTCTTATGTCTATTATATTATATATCTTCTAATGAGACTAAGTCGTATATCTATATAGACTTTTATGTTATACACATTTGATATTTCGAGCTGAGTTTATCTCGCTTATATATTTCTGGAAATATGTGTTGGAATGTTTTTTCTTTAGCTACGTTCATCATTATTCTTGACGAGTTCAGTTGGAAACAATTTATTTTTTTGAAACAATTTATTTTTTGGAAACCAAATAATAAGTCAAAATATGATCATGTGAAAATTGCCTTGAAACATCTTACATAATTTGTGTGAGACAATCATTTGATGTCGACTCAGAAAGTTTCGAATTGATTATTCGGTCACTTGAAAATTACTTATAAGCAAATAGTTTGTGTGAGACAGCTATTGTCGTCTTCTAAGGATGCTTCAATGATTCAAATGAGAGTTTAGAACAAAAATCTTTGTTTGGATACATCACAGTATGTGTACCTAGTATACAAATTGTTTTGGTATGCTTCGGGTCCGAAAACCTTGTTTGCATACCAGTAAGCGAACGATTTTAATTATTAAAGTCCGGGAACCAAGTTTGCATACCAGTATGCGAACATTTCTACCTGAGTTAGGTTCGGGATGGCTGTCTGCGTACCCATTTGCAAACGGCTGTACAAGACCAAAGTCCGGAACTATAATTTTCGTACCAATTTGCAAACTTAGTGGTTAAAGTTCTTGAAAAAGTGGGGGTACAATAACCACACCCAATATCTCGTTCGACAATCTGTATGGACTAACTCCAATATAATTCTGAGAGCACCAACTAATAAAGCGAGCTCAACCAAGAAATATATCAAAGAGTTATATCTAAATTTCTTAATACAATCCGCTATCAAACAGATAGAAATATGTGAACCCGATTGATGTGAGAAATAACTTGAACTTTACCAAAGACCAATGTTCAAGTGTCAATCATTTTTAATCAACAACCAAAGGTCGGATTCACCAATTGATTGAATTATGTACAACTTGTGATATTTCAATTATATAAATAAATATAGTACAAAAAATAAATAACACAGACACTAGAAGTTTTGTTAACGAGGAAATCGCAAATGCAGAAAAACCTCCGGACCTAGTCCAGATTTGAACACCACACTGTATTAAGCCGCTACAGACTCTATCCTACTACAAGTTAACTTCGGACTTGTATGTAGTTGAGCCTTAACTAATCTCACACTTATCAAGGTACAGTCGCGTTTCTTACATATCTGATCCGAGTAGGACTCTACGCACTTGATTCCCATAGCTGATCTCACCCACAACTAAGAGTTGTGACGACCCAAAGTCGGAGACTTGATAAACAAATCTGTCACCCACGGAAAAGTCAATTTTGATAGATAAGTCTGTCTTCCATAGAAATAACTATGAAGTTTTTGTTTCGTCTTTTGATAAATCAAGGTGAGCAGGAACCAATTGATAATCCGGTTTTATATTCCCGAAGAACAGCCTAGAAATATCAATCACCTCACAATAACTTAACTATATGGTAGTAGAACAAGTTATTTCGGAATCACAAAGAATGAGACGAATAGATTTGTGATTACTTTTTGTATCTTACCTGTAGGAGATAAGTCTCGAGCAAATCTTAGAGAAGATAATACTCAATACGTTAGAACAAGTAAGATCAGAACACGCAACTACAGAGAAAATAGTTGGGTCTGGCTTCAGAATCCCAATGAAGTCTTTAAGTCGTTAACCTATAATGGTTTTAGGAAAGCATAGGTTAAAGAAGAATCGACGCTAGTCGCAACTAGTATCACAGAGGAGGTATGGGGATTAGATTTCCTAGTTGCTAAAGTTATCCCTTATATAGTCTTCAAATCAGGGTTTGATAACTTTGTGACAAAGCAATCAATATTCACCGTTAGATGAAACCTGATTTAAGATTCAAGTTAATATATTTCCACCGTTAGATGGTTTTAGATTGTTACACACAAATGAAATATACCTTGTTTTAGATATGGGTAATTGTACCTAAACGTGTATATTAAGTTGGCTTAATAATAGTTAACCGAAGCTAGACATATGAACACTTTTGTGTTTACCATGTTCATCTAAATACTTCTAGATCAAATGATACTAAAAGGAATATAATTGTGTTACTTATAGAGTTGTTCAATTGTTTATATTCTCATAGAAGTATACAAGACATAATTAAAGCAAAATCGAATTGATTCAAAAGAATCGGTTCATGAACATTTAGACACGGTTTTCAAAGATTGCATTACTTAATATATAAATGTATTTGTTCATGAGTATGAAAACATATTTAACCGATTTTAGAACTTAACCACATAAGTTTGCGTAAACGGGTACGCAAACTTAAGTTTTGGACTTTGGTCACGTCCGACAGTTCGTAAACTGGTACGCATACTGCTATTTATAGGTAAAAACTGTTTCTGCTGGTTTTGGTTAATTTAGGTGTGCGGATGAGAAACGAGTCTAAACCTAAAACAAATGCACTGCATGGGAGTACTTTAGATTTGAGAGATCAATCTGTACAATCCTGGACTAAACCAAGAAATGGTCGTTCCAGTCTTACTTCGGTCACAAAGTGAAGGAGAAAGATTGATCTTGGGGGGGAAGCGAAGAAGGTGTTGAGACCAGAATGGTCAATTCTGAAGGTGTGGCTATTTTTTAACTTGTATCAGAATTTGGAACTGGGTTGTGGGATGTAAACTATCAGTTCTTTAGTATTTTTCTGGATACCATGTTGTTGTTCTAACCAAAACTTGTTATTTTGTTGAAAATAGGTAAAACCTATTTATACAAGTCATATTGAACGCACCCTGATTTCATAGAAAGTAGGAGTGATGGAAAAGTGGGGTCATGTGTAAATGCCATAAACCACGTTCCCACTTTGAAGGGAACTGGTTAGTTTACACCCACTACTTCTTTCCACCGCTAACTGCCCTACTTTCCGACACTTTCTTATAATGGGCGTGCTGCACTCCGCACGCTGTAAACCGCCAGACTAATACCCTGATGAGCATCCCCCAGTTTGTGATATGTTTGATGTCTCGAGTGTTTTTGTGGAAAACGTGTAACATATTGCTATGTGTGGCAAGTCAAAGTCAGAAGACTTTCCATAGGAAAATAACATGTGATGCTATTTAGGCTTGCCTTGGCTGGTCGCCTATGACTTGCTATAGGACTGTCAATTCGGTGAAGAATTTGGACGGCTGAGATTGTAACTCATGAGAAAGGGTGGTCATTGATTATGGCCACATTCTGTTGGCATCTTTTAATAGCATAGTGGAACCATTGGCACATGTCAGTGACATGGTGGCATGGAAAAAGCTAGGATTTGGCGCCGCAGCCAAAGCTAGGGCTTGAAGCCATGACCAAGGCTATAATTTGGCGTCGTGGACAAAATTAGGGCTTGGAGGCATGACCAAGCTAGGATTTGGCGTCGTGGCCGAAATTAGGGTTTGGCGGCATGGCCAAGGCTAGAATTTGGCGCCGTGGCCAAAATTAGGGCTTGGCGGCATGGCCAAGCTAAGATTTGGTGACATGGCCAAAATTAGGGTTTGGCGGCATGGTGACGTTTTTTTGTGCAAACAGAGCCATGGACACGCCAAAGTAATTATGAGAGAGCCATAACACAGGGATGGCCACATGAAAAAGGGCGGCTATGAGTGGCCATAGCATGGAGCCACTTTTCGGGTTTCCTGAGTTCCACATGGCCCGTGGCATGTTGTGGGGCCAAAGTGGCATACTTTGGCCCACAACTGGAAATTAAGGTTTTGACTAATGCCACTAAAGCAAAGTCGTGTTTCTAATTTAGAAAACCCTAATTGAAGACTGTTATGGCGTTGGCCACGAACAAAAGGTGGGTTAGCACGTAGGCGCGCTATTTTTGGCACGTTGGCACATTTGACATTTTTGGCATGCCAATTAGCACATTGGCGCAGCATGGCATGTTCGCCATGCCACTAGCACGCCGGATCAGAATAACATGTTTGGAATGCCATTAGCGTGTTGGTGCGGGTTTTGGAAATCCAATTGGCTTTGTGACCATCTGGAGCCATTTGCCTTTTTTAACACTGTAGCAGGTTTAGAGCGACCTGATTGGTTAATAGAAAGAGGGGCAGGACAAGCATGGGAGTGGCCACACTTCCACCGAACTTAGCGGATTTCAAGCGACATGATTGGTCGACAGGAAACAAGGGTCGGTCGGGCAACATGAGTGTGGCCACTTGAAAGTGGGGCTGGCTGGCCTATGGCATGGCCACACCTCCCTTTATTTCTAATCCTATTCTGCAGCTCCTTTTATTTGCTTTCTGATTTTGGGTAGGATTTTGCACCTACTAATCCATGGAGGATTAATTTCATAGTTTGCCTAAGCTTAATTAATTTCGACCGACGGGGTCTAATATACTGCGCAGGGAGCAAAACCCTAATTTTTTGCAAATTAGTCAGGGTAATATCCGAATCTTGTGAATTATCACAAAATCGATTGAATTTTATGTGTTGACACAAAGTTCTTTAAGTTTATTTCCAGAGAGCAGTATGCTTTCCGATTGAGTACTTTTATACAAGGACCTTAACCTTGATACTTGAGAATTCATGCTACTCTGCTGCGAGTGAAAACAAATTGTCATGCCATATCAGTATAAAGGGTTCTGTCGGGGAACATAGCATATAAAGCATTCAAAAAAACTTATAATAATTGAATAATATGGGCAGGGTGCCAAAATTTACAGAATATCTGGGATTGTTGCTACATACACCATTCTGGATAAATTTCATGTGCATATATTGAGTTGCTCAATAAATGCGCTAGTGAATAGGTTGAACACTCATCACTTTCACGTGGCTCCGTTTCTTTGCAGAGTGACGGAATATTAAATGCAAGGTTTTACAATTTTAACCCTGAACTAAAAACCACCATCAACAATTGTCATTCCATACTGATCTCAAGTGAATTAGTTTGCAAACAGGTATGCAAACTTAGTTCCCGGACTTTAACAGTTAAAACCGTTCGCATACGGGTATGCATACGGGTATGTATACTGTGCTATATCCAGATAATGGTTAATTATTCTAAACTCCCATTTCAATCATTGAAATATTCTTAGAAGTCGACAATAGATGTCTCACATAAACTATTATCTTATAAGCAATTTTCAAGTGATTGAATGATCAATACGAAACATTCCGAGTTTACATCAAATGAGTGTATCACACAAATCATGTAAGATGTTACCGGGTGATTTTCACATGATCATCTTTTGAATTTCGTCAAGAAAAATGATGAACGTAGTTAAAACAAAAATCTTTCCAACACATATTTATATAAAGATATAAGCGAGTTAAACTCAGCTCGAAATATCAAATGTGTATAATGTAAAGTCTATATAGCTATACGACTTTGTCTCAATAGGAGATAGAAGATAATAGACTTCTGAGTGATAGATGAGTTCAAGTCTCCACATAAATTTTGTTTATGAAGTTCCTCCAAGCTCCCCTTAGTAGATCTTCGTTTTCAATCGATAAAATCTGTGAAGTATAAAGCTCCACTACATATTTTATCCTAATCCGAGACATAGCTATGATTAGACTAGAAATCAAGACTTATAGTTTTGGCAACTAAACTTGACGAACAAGCTTGAGATAGGAACGCTTGCGAGTTTGACCGAGCAGTGCTCTGACAATCTCCCCCTTTGTCAATTTTAGTGACAAAACTATCAATACATATGAATTACAAAATAAATAAACTTTGTAGATTCTCATCCAAATGCTTGATTTCCTTGGTTCTTCAACATTCCTTGAATTCTTCGTCACTCCAAGTACTCCAGTGATTCTGAACGTGTTCAACTCAATATCATAGTTGTTGAGGATCCGTAGCCATAACAATAAGAAAACAGATGTTCTCAATTATTGTGATATTGTATCACAATATTATTACACAACATCAAAGTTCAATTGTATCACAACTTTGACAATAATACTATGGTAACATGTATCACTCCCCCTTAGTCAATACTTCTATTAGAGCACTGCTCGGTTGAACTCGCAAGCATTGCTATCTTAAGCTTGTTTGTCAAGTTTAGTTGTTAAAACTATAAGTCTTGATTTCTAGTCTACTTATAGCTAAGTCTTGGATTAGGATAGAAAGTGTAGTTTAGCTTTAGACTCCATGGCTACAAATAAGGGGAGAATTAATATGTAGTTCACACTAAAAATACATATGGTTTTCGGATCATTATGTAAGGGGGAGTGGTTTTCGTGTTGAGACGAAAGTATTGACTAAGGGGGAGTGATACATATCACCATAGTATTATTGTCGAAGTTGTGATATAAGAACTTTGATGATGTGTAATAATACTATGACACTATATAACAATGATCGAGAGCTTTTGTTTTCTCATTGTTGTGGCTACGGAACTTCAACAACTATGATGCTGAACTGAACATCCATGGAATCATGGGAATACTTGGAAAAGACAAAGTTTTCGAGTAATGTTGAAGCACCAAGGAGATCAAGCATGTGGACGAGAAGCTACAAAGTTTTATCTATTTTGTAATCCATATGTATTGATAGTTTTGTCACTAAAATTTACAAAGGGGGGAGATTGTTATAGCATTACTCGGTCGAACTCGCATGCGTTTCTATCTCAAGCATATTTGTCAATATTAGTGATCAAAACTATACGTCTTAATTTCTAGTTTACTTATGATTAAGTCTCGGTCTAGGATAGTTAAGTATAGTTGATTTCCAGACTCCATGGTGATTTTCTTACGAAGACGAATAACTACTCAAGGAACCAGAGGAACTTCATCCGACCAAAAAGGTATGTGGAGACTTGAACTTATTTAGCACTCAAAAGTCTATCTATCACCTACTCTTGAGACAATAATCGTATAAGTATGATAGTTTTCATACATACACATTTGCTATTTTGAGCCGAGTTTACTCGCCTATCTTTTTCTTGAAATATGTGTTGGTAAGCTTTCGCTTTAACCACCTTTCATCTTTACCCGTGACAAAAGTCATGATGACGTTTCAATCTTGAAAATAACTTTGATGACGATAGTTGATTCTTATGTCTAAGGAATATTATAACATTATAGAATAATATTTCAATGATTGAAATGTAGAGTTGAGATTACGTAACCACATAAGGATATAAGCATATATAGTGTGTTCGCACATTAGTGTATAAATCTATGTACCGGAAACCAAGCGCGTGCATATGTGTGCATGCGGTATTGGTGAAGAAGACAGGTTGGGTACGCGTACCCGTACGTATACTGGCAGAAGTTCTTGAACCGAGAATTTCTGCTGAGTTTGTAGTTTGCAAACTAGTAAAGCAGTTACCATAGGTATGCGTACCCGTACGTGTACCCACATAAGTTTTCAAACCGAAATTTTCTGTTGAGTTTGTAAACTCAAATCCGGTAGCTAAGGTACGCATACCCGTACACGTACTCAAGCTGGTTATATTTCTCAAATCGGTTAGCTCATGAACTTAAACAATAAATCAATAAGGAATGCAATCTTTGCAAACCGTGGCTATATTGTTCATGAATTGATTCGAGTGAATCAAACCGATTTTGTTTCAATTGTGTCTATGTATAAAGATCTAAGAAATTGAACAACTCTTCAACTAGTTCTTTTGAGTTATTTGAACTAGTTGTGAAGAAGATGAATATGGTTGATATGAAAGTGCTCATATGGCTAACCATTGGTTAACTATTTGTGAACCAACCAAATGTACACGTTTAGGTACGGTTAATCAAACCTAAATAAAATACATTTCATGTGTGTGTGACAAGCTAAGTTTCGATCTAACGGTTGAAAGATATTAGCTTGGATAAATAAGGTTTTTCATATAACGGTGAATATTGAATGCTTTGTTACCAAGGTAACTTATATTGCAAACCCTGATTTGAAAACTATATAAAGGAGACGTCTAGCAACTGGAAAAACCAATCCCCATACCTTTTGTGTGATACTAGTTGGTTTGCTAGAGTTGATTCTCCTTTAATCGTAGGCTTGTTCTCAAGACCCTATCGGTTAACAACTTAAAGACTTCATTTGGATTGTGAAGACAGACGAAACTACTTATCTTATAATTGAGCAATCTAATCTTGTCATTTTCTGTCGTACGACTTCAATTGAATAATTGGCTTGAGATTATATATCCGATAGGGCAAGATAAAAAAAAATCACAAACATCTTCGTCTCATCGTTTGTGATTCCGCAATATCTAGTTTCGCTACCATACGATTTAGATTATTGTGAGGTGATCAATAATTCTAGGCTGTTCTTCGGGAATATAAGTCCGGGATATTGATTAGTTCCTGTTCACCTTGGTTTTATCAAAAGACGGAACAAAACTCGAAGGTTTATCTGTGGGAGACGTATTTACCTATTATAGTAGACTTTTCTTGGTCAAATTCTCGCTGGCCTTCCCATTCCTCTCTATGATCCCAAACCTCCTTTGTTTTACGAAATTCTTGCACATGCGAAATTCTCGCGAGCCATCTACCAATTGAGCGGGGACTGCATTCGTTTAATTCTTGAATTCGCTAACCGTGGTGCTGGTAAAGGGTCTCTTTATCACAAAGACGCTAGGGATCCAGAATCTAAGGAATTGGAAATACTCACCAAAAAATATACAGCAGAGAGCTTCTTTGAGAATTATGAATTAATACCCATGAAGAAAGATAGTACTCGCTGGGGTATCCGTTTGAAGAGAAAAAATAATATTGATGATGATAAAAAGCTTATGCATGATATAGACTGGCATTCTGGTAAGAATAAGACTCCGCTCCATTCTAAAGATGACAGATGGTGTATTTTTCCATTGGTTCTGAAGGGGCTTTACATTTCTGGTTCAAATGTACTTCCTGCGAATCTCGCTGATTACCAACCTTGGGTATTTAACTGGCCCGAGAAAGAGAAGGAGGCATGTCTTCAAGTCTTGCTCACTTCATAATCTCTCATTTATTATTACTTTCTTGTTTTCTAACCCTTGCGAAAATTTTAGATTAAAAAGCTGAGATCAAGCTATAACATGACTGGGAAATCTAGCACTTTGTCTGCTCTATGCTTCATCATGGATGAAGTAAGAAACACTTTCTTTTATTACTTTTAACAATATTGTTTCCTCTGTTTCTTATCTTCATTTGTGTGTGAAGATTGGTGTTGTAGTTGTTGAAGAAGAAGGATCCAAGGTTGCAAAAACCAAAGGTAAAAGGTTCTTTTTGTAAGGAGAAATCAACTGCTTCATCTTCAAAGAAAAGAAAAGTTCGTTCTCCCTCTCCCTCAAGTTCTCATTCTGATGAGAGTACAAATGATGATGTTATATTTTCAAAAGAAGGTACCTCTTCTGAATCTTCAATGACACAATTATCCAGCATCTTCTCTGACTCTTTACAAGGAATCGGTGATACTCCTCTAAATAATGCCTGCAAGTCCATAGTTGATATCTGTGATGCCCCCCTCTTAGAGAATAATGAGTCTCTTCGCGGAGTTTCCAGATTTGTATCCTCAAGTTTCTTACATTCTCTCAATAGTTTGGTAAATTTTTATACTTGTACTTTTCTTCTTTTACTTTTTGATTTGAAATTATAGTTTATTTTGAAAATTCGCCTTATTCTTTCGCAGGCTGGAAAGGCTTCCTATGCAGTCAATTATGACTTAGTTAGGAGATGTGAGAATTTTGAGAAGAAGAACCTTCAGCTTCGCAAAAAGAATGAAGAATTGGAAGTTGAGGCAGCCAGTCTTCTCGAAAAGAACAAACAATTTGAATCCGAAATTGATGTTCAGAAGAATAAAATTTCTAGCCTTCAGAATGCAAATCAACAACTCTATGGTATGAACTTTTCCTTCTTCCCCTTGATTCCTTTACCCCATCATTTTATCTTATTTGATCAACCATTTTTGCAGACATTTATGGTCTTTCTGATGAGGCTACCCTCCTTCGTTCTTTTCCCGACCCGATAGATGATAATACCCTTCTTGAACGCCTTAATAATTCCTTAAATAGTTTTTCAAATGATAAAATTAAATCTCTCTCCACAAATGAAATCAAATCCAAACTTCGCCTCTTAGAAATTGACCATAGATCCATCTTGGGTTTAGCCAACAAATTTAAGCGTTTTTACCATAGTTCTAAAGAGGAAATCAATATTTTAAGAACCAAGAACAATGACTTCATATATGATAAAGATTGCATTTCTAATCAGGGTGCTCAAACTTTAGCGAAATTCCAAGAAACCCTTCTTAAGGTCCAAATTGAACGGGATGAACTTAAATGCAAAAATGTTGTGTTTAGCGAGAGAGAAAGTCAAATTCGTTCCGTCTTCTCATAACTAATGATGATGAATTCGCTTGGGTTGCGAAAATTCTAGATGACGCCAGAAATAATCTAGGTATAAGTGTTAGTCTCCACGCTAAGCACACGGTCTTGGTTAGAGATATGATTTCTGACAGAGAAGGTTGTTAACTATTCTTCCTTTTTAATTACTTGTATTTCATAAATTTACACTAAGTTATTGATTCATTGTTATACGTTCGCAGAAGCTGAAGAAAGATTTCACAAAAGAATTGAAGAGCTTGAAGCTGAAAAAGCGAAACTCGCAAGGGATCTTTATTCTCGCAATGATAAATGTTCTAAGCTGAAGAGCCAATTGAAGATTACTGTTGCGAATTTTAAGAATGATGTTGTTCTTTTTCGCAACCATACTATTAAGATGGTTTGTGATGATAATAACATTCCTCATTACATATATCCTTGTCTTTTAGAAGAAGTCCCAAAGAACACTCCTGGTCTAGTCATCTCTGATAGTGATGCAAGCGAAGAAGAATCTAATGAAGATGTGGAAGAAGAATCCGATGATGTCGAAGAAGAAGAATCCGGTGAAAATGATGAAAAATCAAGCAAGAAATAATTTTGGCTTCCTTCTTCAACTTTTTGTAATATATGTATATTTGTTATTTGATCTTCTATTCTTGTAATCTATCACTGTGAATTTCTCCATCTTCTAATATAAATTTTATTTCTTTTGCGTCTTTCTGCTCGTGTAAATCTTTTAAATGGAGACTGTTTATGGGTGAAAATTATCCCTGCTAATTTTGGTAATTTGGGGTGTGGATGAGGAATGAATTTAAACCTAAAACAAATAAACTGTGCGGTGAGTGCTTGTAGATTCGAGAGATCAATCTGTGCAAGTCCGGCCTAAACCAAAAAATGGCCGTTCCAGACTTGTTTCGGTCACAAAGTGAAGGAGATGGGGTTGATCTTAGGGAGGGAAGCGAAGAAGGTGTTGAGAATGTGAAGGTGTTGGCTATGCAGGACTTGTATCATAAAGGTGAACTGGCTTGCAGGATGTAAGCTATCAGTTCCGGTATTTGAATACGATTGTATCAACACTTGCTTCTGTTGTCTGGACCTGTGTTGTTGTTGAAAATAGGGCGGAGAACCTATTTATACAAGTACTTTAGCCTAACCTTCATATCTCGTGGGAAGTGGAGAAAATGGAGTGATGAAGTAGTGGAGTAGTGTGTTGGTGTCACACGACCAGGCTTGCCCACTTCTCCCATCATCACTAACCATCCATGACTTCCTGACATGTTCTTGTGATGGCGTATTGTGCGCTGCACGCTATAAACCGCCAGACCAATACTTCAGTATGTATCCCCCATTTTGTGACATGATTGATGTCTCGAGTGTTTTGGAAAACATGTAGCATGTTGTTGTAGCTTGGAAAGTCAGGCTCGGGAAGCTTGCTAGCTTGGTGACCTTCGACGGTCGAGATTTTGCATCTTGAGAGGAGGGGCAACCGTTGATCGTTGCACCAGAAACCCTAATTAGCGTTCCTTACTAGAATCGTTGTAAAATTCTAGTACGGACTCGTATTTTGATGATCCGCCCCTCCATTCCATACGGAAAATAATTCCATATCTCCCAACGCGGGAATATTTAGGTTTTAAGCTCGTTCGGGAGGAGAAAACATCCCGAAATCAAAACCCAGGAAGGAAATTGATACTTGTGAAGTATCGTGTGTATACTATGCAGGTACTGCATTGAGTATATCCAACATGGTTTGGAAGTTGCGCATGCAAAACCTTCCTTTACCGACCACATGGTGTTGTAGAGTGGTGAATGGTGATCACCATGACTCCGCACTGACTAATTAACTCCTAACCAGGGCTATATAACCGATCTGGTGAAGTTGGACGGATGAGATGATCTTTAAGACACTCATCTGCGACACTTGGTGGAATTAGGGTTTCGAAGGAGGTGCGCAAGCACTGCTCTTCACCCTGACCGAAACCAGACTTAGGGAACTATCCTGGACTGGCCGATCACACCTTCATGTAGATGGCGTGACGGTTTAGGCGTTTATACCTACCGTCCCACAAAAACGTGATCTGGGCCACTCAATTCATCCGGCGAAGTTGAGTGGTCGAGATCGAATTGAAACAGAAGATTAGTGCCTCAAAAGCCGTATCCCATACCAACTTCGGGTGGGTGTTCCAAAACGACCAAGCTTGGTCGGTCTTGGTCGACTGCTCCAACGTGTAGGTGGTAGGATGGTGTTCACGCCTATGTCTTACCGTCCCATGAAAACGCGATCTAAGCCACCCAATTCGTCCGGAGAAATCGAGTGGTTGAGATTAATTTGCAGCTTGGGAGGTGCGACCACGCATGTTGGAGCGGACGATTTGGGGATAGCCAGGCATGGTATGCCTTGGCCGATTAGGTGAGGGGATAGACGGGTCCACGATGGTCATGTTGACATGACCGGACCTGCTTTGATCTAATCTCGGACCCTCCATTCGTGCCGGATAATATGGACGCTCGTGATTCAAAACCCTAATTTCGGGTTTTAGAGTCGTGCTTCATGCTCCATTCAGGCGCACGATTTGGAATGACCAACCATGGTTGGTCCTGACCGATTAGTCAGGTATGTAGGCGGTCCTGAGGTGATTGTATTGACATACTCTGTGCCCTTTGAATCTACATCTGCACCCTCCATCTATACCTGCGAAGATGGATGGTTGAGGCTGTTTTGCGTCACATGTAATGTGCCGCAAACCCTAATTTATGGTTTTCCATCCATACTGCTATGGTTTGGACGTTTTGGCAAGCTAGTCCAAGGGAGGCCGACCATGCGGGTTTCGCGTTGGTTCGGCAGGTATTCCATACCTGCTTGGGGGTGATGGAATTGATCTGGGCCATCCAATCAGGCTGGTGGAGTTGGATGGTCGTGATCATATCCAGACTGATACGGTCAGTCTGGAAGCTCAATCGGGCTAGTATAACACACCGAGAGGAACTCAATCGGGCTAGTATAACACACCGAGAGTTCATCCTGTACGGTTATTTCGTACATGGTTTCATTATAATGCTTGGAGGTTCATGTTGCTCCGCTAAGAGCAACACTTAGTCGTCATGACGCACTGATAATGAGTACATGAAATACAAGGCTGTTGCGCATTAATTAATAAAGCTGGAAATTCACAGGGTATATGGGATTGTTTCTACATGCTCCAACCTGGATGAATTTCGTGTATTTTATTCACAGAATGGGATTGTTGCCACATGCTCCATTCTTGGTGAATTGATAAAGTGAAAGAGTATCCATCACTTGTTAATGGCCTTATCTCTTACAAGATGTTGGCGCATATTTTTTAGGTTTTACAATCTTAACCTTAAACAAAAATCCACCATCAACAGAGACAAAAAACATTTTATCATTCTATGCATTCCCATACTTGCCTCTGTTATTTGTATCTAGATGGGAGATGAAGCAAGTTATTTTTGAATAAGAAGATTGTTGTGTAATATTTTGGTATATTTATGCCTCAGTTTCGCAGATGTCTCTGCATAATCTCGCAATCATGTATTTTGAGAAATAATTCTTGGTTTTTTCATTCTTATGTGGTCTTATTTTGCCTTCCTAAGTAAAGGTCTTATTTTTCCACCTCTTGTCATTGCGACAAAATCGCAGGACATTTTTGCACTTTCATGTAGAAACCCATTGATCTTGTCTTAACTTTTCTCTTTTGTCATTTTTGTTGCGACAATATGACATGCCTAAATATTCTTGCGAAAATAAAGCCCTATGACATTGTCGTCTTGCGACGAAATCGCATGACGTCCTTACACTTTCATGTAATGACCAATTGACCTCGTCTTATCTTTATCTCTTATATTATTGCCTCTTCAGGATTGTCGCACAAATATGACAATATTTGATACTCCCGTGAGTGAAAAGCCTCATGAAATTTGTGTCTTAAGACACTTATCAGCTCCCTAATGGAGGGTGTCGCCCGTATCTCCCCCATGGTTGCCCCTTCAAGGAGACGTACCTCTACCATACAAGGTTGGCTCCTCCCATCCGGTCTTAACAACAACCAGTTGTTTTCACATCCTCTTATCCCTTTTGCCTATATGGCTTATGGTTACGAGACTGCACCCTAAGTGGGGTTTTCTTCGGGCCGAGTACATCATAGTCAAGACTTGCCAAGAATGTCCAGGTGCATTTCATATGACCCAGGCACTCTTGGCTCAACCGTGTACCTCGACGCCTTGATCACATTCTGCACTCCTTAGAAGAGACCCTCAGTTGTCCAACCTAAGTCATAAGCTTAGGTTGAAAATCCAAGGTATCTCTCCTGGATGGGCTTTATTGACCCCAAATCTCCATGACTTAGGTTCCAGGGGCGATATAACCTTTTCGTTGAGTCATGCAACAGGTACCCCTTCTATGATGCACTTTAGGTCTTACATTTTCCTCTTGCGAAATTTTGATTTCGCGAACTAGGGTGTACGCCATAGTAAGTTCGCCCCTTTCTGATGATTATTCTATTTCTTCTTTTGCATTTTAGCTCTGTTGTAATTTCTTAATCTCATCTTTGTCATTAAGTAAAACATATTTTTTTTTCTTTTTGAATTTTTTTGCAACAAATCAATCATACATCATTCTTTCTATTCTCAATTTTTCTTTCATTTCACATTTTAAGTTTCTTACCTTTGCTGCTTTCTACCTCTGCGATCTTGATATTTTCTGCTACTTTTGTATCTTTTACGAAATGTTCACCACTTCTTAGTTTCAACAAACATTGGCTTCACAGGACCTTCTTTTATCTGCTCTATTGTATCTACCATTAACCTCTCACTTCTTTGTTTCTCTCTGACACTATACTTCCAATTCTCCTTCTTCGCAGCTCGTTCTTCATTTGATTCTACATCGATTTCATAACACTTCTTTCCTTCAACCCAGTCCCCTTTTATGATGCCAACTCCACTGGGATGAGGAAATTTGATGCACTGATGAAATGTTGATGCTACACCTAAAATCCCATGCAATCAAGGTCGCCCAATCAAAGCGCTGTAAGGTGACTCCACGTCGACAACACAGAATAGAATTTCATAAGATAGTCCTTTCAATGGAATTCGCATAGTGACCTCACCTTTAGGTTTGTTGGCAGTACCATTAAAACTATAGATTTTGTAGGTTAAAGGTATTAAATCCTCATATTTCCCTCCCATAGTTTTATAAGCGTGATAGAATAGGATATCCACAGAGCTTCCAGTATCAATTAAAACTCGGTTGATTGCCCATGAGTCCCCAGCTTCATCATCATTAGGTTTTGGGTTAATCTCTAATCTTACCACTAATGGATTATCGTGCATTTCTCCACCCTCGGGTACTTCTTCTGCGGTGAAAGAAATAATTTGCTTTTGCCATTCTTTTAGCGGCGAAATCTTTGCAATGTTCAATATCTACTCAGAATGTTATCATGAAAGTCTTTAATTGCTTTGTGCGAATGTACAATAGAGTGACAGAACAAATTCTTTGCCTTCGCCCCTACTTCTATTACAAATGTTTCTCTTTCTTTTGTTGTGTTTGTTCTGCAAGTTTCTGGTGGAGGTGGTAATAGTTGAGACTGAGGTTGGTATTTTAGAAAATGATTTAGTTTTCCTTGATCTATCATTCTGAGGATGATTCTCTTTATATTTCTGCAATCATTTGTTGAATGTCCATGAAAATGGCGATAATAACAAAATTCGTGACTTCTGTGGCTTGGAGGTGGTTCACTCCCCATATTCCATGGTGCTGGTATGTTTTCCATCAAGATTATGGCTTCCCATATTTTTTCTACACTAGCATTCAGAGGTGGCATTTTGATTTCTTCCCATATTATCTTATGACTTCCCTGTCCTCTATGATAGTTTTGTTTTTGACCCCCATAAGTTTCTTGCGGTTGATCAAGTCTTTAAATTTTATTATTTTCTCCACGGTTATAAAAGTTTCTTTCTCTTTCGAATTCTTCTTGATCACGACTTCCCATAGCTACCAACTTCTGTTGATTATCACTCTTCATCTTTTCTTGTTGTACTTGCAAAGTGCTCGCCACCATGTTTATCAATTTAGGCAATAAACTTGCACTCTCTACATTTGCACCTGTGTTCGCAATTGGGTATGATTCCATCTCATTTTGTTTTTCTTCCAGAGCAATATATTCTTCTTGAAGCTCTCGCAACTCAGTCATTGTGATTGTATTCTTGATTCTAAAAATTTGAATATACAACAAATTTGTTGCGAACATTGCGTTAATGAATGATAGAATAAGGTATCGCTCATCCACATGGCTAGCCATTTCGCTACACATTGTCTTCCACCTTATGGTTAGATGCTTCAAACTTTCGCCAATTCTTTGTTTTAAACCAAATACTTCTTCAATGCCTAGTCGTGAGGAATTGTTATTTATATACGCCCCTAAGAACGTAGTCTGCAAATGGTTGAAAGATGTTATAGTATTCCTTGGTAAACCTTCGAACCACTTTAGCGCCTCTCCTGTTAGACTTGATGCGAAATACTTGCACATCACAACATCATGGTTTTCCCATTGTAGCATACATCTCACATAAGCTTTGATGTGTTGAATTGCACAAGTTGTTCCGTAAAAGATGCTAGTTAACGCAGGAAGATTGCACTTTGGGGGTATTCCTCCCAATTGTACTTCTTGTGTGAATGGAGTTTTCGCATCTTTTTTTATGGCTTCGTCCAACTGTCTCCTACCTCATTCTCTTCTGTTATTTGGCATTCCTCTCATTTCCGCCAATTCTCTTAAGATTTGCTCATTTACACCAGGATCTACTTCCATTGGTCTTTTTAATTCTGCTTCTCTTCTCCTGCATTCATGCCTGTTTTGATTTTCTTCTTCATCATTTTCTCCTTGTCTTTCCCTGCGGTCTCCTCTTTCGTCTCTTTCATGAATTCGCACATGATTATACCTCTCATTTTCTTCTCTGCGATTTTGTTCATTCCTTCTCAATTCTCTTTGTCGTCTTTCAGCTCTTCTTTGTACTCTATCATATTCTTCATTGATATTACTATTATTTCGGATTTTTTTACGCCTTCTTTCTCGATTGTCATGATTATTATGGCGAATTGCCTCTTGGAGCTCTTGTTCTCCCACTTCTGCTCCCAGTCTTTACCTTTTGCAAGCTAGACGTGCTTGTTCAGCATAATATCTCTCAATTTCATCTTCAATTACTTGTTGATTTCTTCGAATTTCTCTCCCATGTAATATTCTTCTTCCTTCTTCCTGATCTTCTTCGCCATCTTGGTTATTTCGTTCCTGACGTTGCCTATTCCCCTGATCTCTGTTTTTTTGTTCATTTTGGAGAATTTCGACATGTGGAATGTAACAATCTTCAGTTATTTATCTCATTTCATGACGTTCCTCGCTTGGATTTCGTACTTCTTCTCGAGTATCTTCATTAGCATTTTCTACAGGCGTATTTCGTCTTATTTCTCCTCTAATTGATCTTGAACTTGACCTTGTAGTGCTTCTTGACCTTCTATTATGTAATCTCATGTTTTCCATCCTTAACTCATGATTTTGCCTTATCAGATTCGCACGTTCTTCTGCCTCTAGTCTCCTTTCTTCGTGTATTCTTTTCCTCAACGCCTCTAACGCTCCAATCTCTTCATTTTCATGAATTATTCCTCCAACTGCTTCTCGGTCTCTCTATTCTCGTCTATCATTCCTTAATTGATGCTCTTCTTCCACTCCGTCTGTTGAATTCGATCGCTAAGTGTGTACACTTACTCTGTCATAATCCATAGTTCTATTTTGTATTGGCGTACGTTGAATTGGTTGTTGAATTTGATTTTCTCCATTGATCCTTGCGTTCAATCTTGAAGATTCTTCCATTTCATTTCTCCCTCCACTAGCAAGCCTCTTACTCCTTCTAACTGTTGTTGGTTGTTTTGAAGCATTCCTTCTTCTAGCCATTTTTCAATCTTAATGAGTAATTGAAATTTATATAAAATTCTTTACCAATTACTTCAAATTCTCCCAAATCACAATATCAATCTCTGCTCTAAAACAATCCTTCAATCCCTGTTTCTAGCGCCATTATGTAGTTGTAGGAAATCCCACAATACATCCCTCACAAGAATCCATAATAATCAACACATCTTTAAGATAAACAATCTCACTTTTTATTAATTGAATCTAAAAATCTTACAAAGGGGGAAATGAAATAAAGAATACAACACTGTTTTGGATTTTCTCTCTCCTCAAAACTTTCTCAACACTTTAAAATTGATCTTCCCACCTCCTTATGCCTATTCGGCTCTTTATATAGGGAATTACCTAGTGGATGACAACTAAGATTTCCTTTATTTTCGGATCTAGCCTTGTGATATTCGTAACTACACAAGTGTTAAATTTCGCAATCATTCCTAAATCTCGCTTCGCAATCATTCCTAAATCTCGCTAGGTCTTCACATCTTTCTCGTGTTTAAGCTGTCGTCATCTGTCATGTCATTTATGTAATCATCCCGCGATACTCGCAAAAATGTTGTTACTGACAATTTCGCAAGATTTCCATTGTTGCGATATTCTGATCCTACAATTATTTTGAGGACTCTCGAAATTCAGAAGGCCCTGGTTCAACATCAGTCTAGAAGGTTTGTTGGAATTGACTCATTTATTCATGAACCTTATGTTCCAATGGTTGTTGATGACAAGGAGTTCGGGAACGATAGAGAATTTTTGAGAGGCATTAATGTCCAGGAAACTTCTTATAAAAATTTATTCTTGTGTTTAAGAAGGATAACTAAGGTTTGGAATAGCCATTATTGTGAGTACACATAGCTATTTCCAATGATTTTCATCTTGCAATGTTTTTAAATTTATTTATTTAAATTCTAAAGTTTATTTGGAAGATGATTTTGCAGTATTAATCTTTATGGTTTCATACATTGCAACTTGTTATGGGATATGTGTGTTTGCGTCCGTAAACTATGGTTATCTCATACATGCTCAAAAGTTAAGCCTATTGTGTCATTATGCAAATATGGATGGAAGATAGGATGAACTTTTGATTGCAAAGATTAAGTCTATTATATGTCTTTATGCAAATATTGATGAAAAATAGAATGAATCTGAAAAAGCGGGGGTCTAACAACCTCACCCAATATTTCGATTAGCAATCTGTATGAACTAAGTCTAATATACTTTTAAGAGAATCAACTAGACAATCAGACTCAATCTTAATAAAAAGTATATCAAAGAGTTAATATATCTATCTCTCGATTTGATCTATACTCAAGCAAGTAGAAATCTGCAAGTCTTTATCAAATACAAGAGATAAAAACTTGGATGGTACCAAAGACCAATATCCAATGATCAATCAATTTCCAATCAACAACCAAAGGTTGGATTTCACAATTGATCGATACAACACACAACCTATGATGTATCAATTATATAAAAAAATATAATGTGGAATAGAAATAACACAAACACCAGAAATTTTGTTAACGAGGAAACTGCAAATGCAGAAAAACCCCGAGACCTAGTCCAGATTGAACACCACACTGTATTAAGCCGCTACAGACACTAGCCTACTACAAACTAACTTCTATCTGGACTGTATTTGAACCCTAATCAATACTCCCTCCGTCCTAATTTAGATGCCAAAATAGAATTTTGCACAAAGATTAAGAACACAAAGAGAATAATATTTTTTTCCATAATTACCCTAGGTTGGTATTTAATGTTCCTAGTTTTAGATGTCTAGGTTTTGTTGTTTAGTTGGAAAAATTCAAATTAAAGGAAATATATAGAGAAAAATATTTAAGAGTGTGTCTTGAAAATTGAAATACACAATTCTCCATGTTATGGTATGATTCCAAGTCAGGGGAAAATCATGATAAAAGGTGGAAGAATACGAAGTATAGCAAGTATTTTAGGACAAAAAGAATCCCTAATTTTAGCATCTAAACTAGGACGGAGGGAGTATCACATTGATTCAAGGTACAGTTGTGCTCCTTACGTCTATGATCCCAGCAGGATACTATGCACTTTATTCCCTTAGTTGATCTCACCTACAACCAAGAGTTGCTACGACCCAAAGTCGAAGACTTGAATAAACAAATCTGTATCACACAGAAAAGTCTATGATAATAGATAAATCTGTCTCCCACAGATAAACCTACGAGTTTTGTCCCATCTTTTGATAAAATCAAGGTGAACAGGAACCAATCAATAACCCGGACTTATATTCCCGAAGAACAAACTAGAATTATTAATCAACTCACAATAATCTAAATCGTATGGTAGCGAAAGTAGATATTACGGAATCACAAACGATGAGACGAAGATGTTTGTGATTTCTTTTTATCTTGCCCTATCAGAGATATAATCTCAAGCTAATTTTTCAATTTAACTCGGACGATAGAAAATGGCAAGATCAGAATGCTCAACTACAAGAGAAGTAGTTTCTTCTTGCTTCACAATCCTAATGAAGTCTTTAAGTCGTTAATCGACAAGGTCTCGAGAAAAAACCTACGATTAAAGGAGAATCGACTCTAGAAAACCAACTAGTATCACACATGAGGTGTGGGGATTAGTTTTTCTAGTTGCTATACCTCTCCCTTATATAATTTTCAAATCAGGGTTTGCAATCTAAGTTACCTTGGTAACAAAGCATTCAATATTCATCGTTAGATGAAAAACCTAATTTATCCAAGCTAGTATCTTTCAACTGTTAGATCGAAACTTAGCTTGTCACACACAAATGAAATGTATTTCATTTAGGTTTGAGTAACCATACCTAAACGTGTACATTTGGTTGGTTCACGAATAGTTAACCAATGGTTATCCATATGAGCACTTTTATATCAACCATATTCATATTTCTCATAACTAGTTCAAATGACTGATAAGAACTAGTTCAAGAGTTGTTCAATTGCAAGGAAATCTTATGTAACTATACAAGACACAATTTAAGCAAAATCGGTTTGATTCACTTGAATCAATTCATGAACAATATAGCCATGGTTTGCAAATATTGTATTCCTTATTGATTTATTGTTTAAGTTCATGATCAAACGATTTGAGAAATAACTAGCTTGGGTACGCGTACATGTTTGCATACTCTAACTACCAGAATTAGGTTTGAAAACCCAGCAGAAATTTTTGGCTGAAAACTTATGCGGGTACGCGTACCTAAGGTGACTGGTTTATAAGTTCATAAACTCCAAATTTAGCAGAAATTTATGGACATGAACTTCCGCCAATACGCGTACCCAACCTGTCTCATACCAATTCCACATGCACACACTTGGTTTCCGGTACATGGATTTATACACTAATGTGCGAACAAACTATATATGCTTATATCCATATGTGGTTACGTAATCTCAACTCTACATTTCAACCATTGAAACATTCTTCTATAATGTTATAATAGTCGTTAGACATAAAGAATCTACTATCGTCATCAAAGCTATTTTCAAGATTGAAACGTCATCATGACTTTCGTCACGGATAAAGATGAAAACTGGTTAAAGCAAAAGCTTACCAACACATATTTCGAGAAAAAGATAGGCGAGTAAACTCGGCTCGAAATAACAAATGTGTATGTATGAAAACTATCATACTTATACGACTGTTGTGTCAAGAGTAGGAGATAGATTGACTTTTGAGTGCTAGATAAGTTCAAGTCTCCACATACCTTTTTGGTCAGATGAAGTTCCACCGGTTCCTTGAGTAGTTCTTCATCTTCGCAAGATAATCGCCATGGAGTCTGGAGCTCAACTATACTTCACTATCCTAGACCAAGACTTAGTCATAAGTAAACTAGAAATCAAGACGTATAGTTTTGATCATTAATATTGACAAACATGCTTGAGATATTAACGCATGCGAGTTCGACCGAGCAATGCTCTAACATAATCTTTAAATATTCCGCAGTATTGGTCTTTCCCTGATCAATATATTTGTGTAAATATTATGTGGCTTCGTAAGTTTTCTTATGTTGAACATTTCCGATTAAAGTAATCATGGGTTCTCTTGTGGTTAATTTAATTGAGTATTTTGGATACAAATTCATGTTTCATGTGATTTGTTAATGTCCAAAGAAATATTTCTTTTCTTGTGAAAGTAAGGTCGCTCTTGTTGTTCTTTCGGGAATGACATTTTATGGGGGGAGAGTTCTTAATTGAACTTGTGCTTAATTGCCAAATCTTTATGGGGAGTGCGGCTATGGAATATTGTAGGACTTTTCTTGTATCTCTATTAACTCCTTGATGAATGCATTTAGTTTTGTCTATATGATTGCATCTAAACAAAGTTGATATGTTGTTGTTTTTTTGGTCATGAAGAAGCTCCATGAGAATTTTATTAGGATCCCACTAGTTTTCATACCTTTGCCAATTTATATTGACAAAAAGGGGTAGAATTAATGTGTAGTTCACACTACAAATATACATGGTTTACAGATCATTATGTAAGGGGGAGTGGTTTTCATGTGAGATGAAATATTGACTAAGGGGGAGTAATATATATCACCATAGTATTGTTGTCAAAGTTGTGATACAATTGGACTTTGATACTGTGTAATAATACTATGATATTGTATAAATGATTCAGAACAACTATTTTCTCATTATTATAGCTACGGATCTTCAACAACAATGATGCTGAGTTGAACACGTTTAGAATCACTGGAGTACTTGGAAGTGATGAGGATTTCGAGTAATGTTGAAGAACCAAGGAGATCAAGCATTACTCGAACCAAGGAGATAAGCTTTGTTGCTTTTCATCCAAATGCTTGATATCCTTGGTTCTTCAACATTACTCGAAATCTTCGTCACTTCTAAGTAATCCAGTGATTCTGAACGTGTTCAACTCAGCATCATTGTTGTTGAAGATCCGTAGCTATAACAATGAGAAAACAATTGCTCTCCATCATTTTTATATAGTGTCACAGTATTATTACACAACATCAAAGTCCAATTGTATCACAACTTTGACAACAATACTATAGTGATATGTATCACTCCCCCTTAGCCAATACTTTATCTCACAATGAAAACCACTCCCCCTTACATAATGATCCATAAACCATATGTATGTAGTGTGAACTACAAAATAATTCTCCCCCTTTTTGTCAATATAAATTGGCAAAGGTATGAAAACTAGCGGGATCATAATGAAATTCTCAAAGAGATTATTCATGACTAAAAGAGAACATATCAACTTTGTTTCGATGATTTCACATAGTCGAAACTTAGTGTATTCAACAAGGAGTTTATAAAGATACAAGATAACTCCTACAATATTCCACAACTGCACTCCCCACAAAGATTTGGCAATTAAGCACAAGTTCAATTAAGAACTCTCCCCCATAAAATGTCATTCCCAAAAGAACAACAAGAGCGACCTTACTTTGGTAAAAAAAGAAGGATTTCTTTGGACATTAACAACTCACAAAAAACATAGTATAATCGAATCGGACCGAGTCATGCTATGCAACTCGGCAATCGTAACAATGACTTTTTTCTCAAATTTTTTCGTTTTCTGAGATACAACATCATCAATTCAGGTGAAAATCTTGCTTTAATCGTTAGTTAGAGTAGTAGTTTAACGTTGATTCCAGGTGATTATCATTTAATATGTCAAAAAACTGAAAATCGATGGAAAAATATTCAAATTCTTGATTGGAATCTGAGATTTCAAAAAAGTTTAGTTCCGATGATTCTTGTGTTCATCTAAATTTTAGTCCATAGTTTTCATACCTGATAATATTATTGATGAGAGTGTTAATAAATGGAGGTTTAGTCTGATCGGTAGACTGGATTTCGCGAAATTGAAAAAAATTCAACTGCAGAAGCAAGTTTAAGGAAGCAATGGACTCTCATATCTAAATGTCTAATTATTCTTATTGGCAAAGGTTTCTTTATCATTAATCTAGGGAATCAGGTGGATATGAAATATATATATGAAGGATTCTGGGAAGTTGAATCTCAATACCTGAAACTTAGATACTGGTAGCGTGATTTTAAACCCAAACAACAAAAACCTTCAAGTGATTTTGTTTGGATATTATTTTGTGGTCTTACTATTGAGTATTGGAAAGAAAAATTCTTATGTCCATGGGTAGAGCAATTGGTAGACCAATTCGAGTAGATCCTACAACCTTGAAGCAATAAATTGGATACTATGCAAGTATTTTGGTGGAAATTGATCTCTCCAATGAAATTCCTAACAAGGTAGTGGTTGAATCAAAATATTGTAAATTTGAGCAAGAAATTAGGGTGTCCAAATTACCTAAATTATGTAGTAAATGCAAGATTGTGGGTCATCTGGTCACTGAATGCAAAGTGGCAAGGAAGGAAGAAAATCAAGGAGTGAAGGATAATGATAAGCAGAAAACTCAATGGAGATACACTCCCCAAAAAACTCACAATGCAGAGCTCTGGTGAATTTGATAGTTGTTTTCCTTCTAGTAGTAAAATCTGTGAAGATGAAGAAGTGGATGCAATAGTTCCTCCAATTATTACACCTTATAAATTAATAAGGAGAAAGGATTTAATGGTCTTCTGGAGTTACCTAATGATTTTTCTTCTTTATTTGTGGATAAAATTATTGATGTGGGTGCAAGTATACAAGCATTACATTCAGTTGTTGAAATACCTTCTTGTGTACCAGTTATTGAGCAAGTTCAAAATATATCTGTTGTTGAAGTAGTACCAGAGTCCAACAATATCACAAATGAGATTTTCTCAGCTCAAATCTTATCAAATATAAACACGGAGATAACTAATTCAGAAGGTTGGAAGGAAGTAATTGGAACAAACACTAAATTCAGAACAGTAAATCATAATTCTAATTCAGGTAAAGGTTTTACTTCTCCAAGTAAATTTCAAGCTTTAATTTAGGTTACTGAAAAGCAGGATCATATTTTTTCAAAGGTGATTAGCAAACATGTTAAAGGGAAGAATGCTAAAGGTGCTCCTAATGTTATCACTAGAAAGCAAGCAAATGCTTCAGTTAAATCAAATGTTAGTATGGGGGGTACTAGTACTTCCCAATTACCTCAATCTCAATGAAAGTGCTTTACTGGAATATCAGAGGCTTGAAAAGAATTCAAGCCAAAGATAAATTGAGAAATTTAGTTAAATTTTTAGTCCTTTATTATTATGGGTAGCAGAGCCTAAAATTATAGTTTCTAGTGGTGGAATTCAGTGTTTGAACTTACCTGGGATGAGTAAAATGATCATACATAATTCTAGTGATTCTACAAAAGGTAATATATGGCTATTTTGGAATTCTTCTTTATTTAAACCAGTGGTGGTCTCCTCTTCAAGTCAAGCCATTACTGTTAAAGTTGGAGATGTTATGGTTACTGGAATTCATGCAGCATGTCTCACTGTGGACAAAAGAGACTTATGGGATGAACTGATTGATATTAGTCAAATGAATTATCCTTGGATGATAATTGGAGACTTTAATGTAGTGTTGAGCTATGAGGAAAAAGTTGGAGGTAGAAGGCCATTAATAGTATCAATGCAGGATTTTAGAGACTGTCTAGAATCTTGCAATTTAATTCAAGCTACAAGAACTTGAATCAAATTTTCTTGGTGTAATAATAGAGATGGTAAAAAAAGAATTTTATGTGATCTTGATAAAGCATTCTACAATATCAAATGGCTGGAAAAATTTGATGGTTGGTCTTATAAAGTGGAGGTAAGAGGTACATCAGATCATGGTCCCCTTTTTGGTTCTGCTGTGAATATTGGTAAGCCTGTGAATGCACCTTTCAAATATCAACCTATTTGGGCTTCTAATCTTAGTTTCCCGGAAGTAATTAAAGATACATGGAATGAAACAATTTCTGGTAATCCCGCCTTTTCTTTCATTAGTAAACTAAAAATATTAAAACAAATATTGAAGAAGTGGAATTGGGAGGTTTTTGGAGATCTCAGAGTTAAAGTAAAGAACACAGAAGATGAAGTACTTGCAACTTCTCTTTTATCAGATGCATATCCTGAAAATATTGAGTTATTAAATAACTTGGTCATAGAAAGGGGGAAACAAGAGATAGTTTCTCAACAATATAATGAATTAATGAGAGCTAAGGCCAGAGTAAAATAGATAAGGGAGAGTGGTGCCAATACAACATTCTTTCATGTAACTATACAATCCCAAAATAATATTACTGAGATAGAAAGTACAGAGGGCAATGTAATAACTGAGCAATCAAAAATTGTAAATATTTGGTGGTACATTATAAAAAGAAATTTGAAGAGCAGAGTGTCATTATTCGTGAAGAAATATTGGAAGAAATTCCTAAAATCTTAACTGAGGAGGACAACAACTTTCTTGATGCTACTCCCACTGCAATTGAAGTGAAAGAAGTTGTGTATGGCATGAATGCAAGTAGTGCTCCTGGTCCTGATGGATTTCCAGGCAGTTTCTACAAATTTGCATGGGACATTATTGGTGCAGAGTTAATAGAAGCAATTCAATACTGTTGGAGTAACAAATTTATACCCAAAGGTTTAAATTCTAACTTTCTATTTTTGCTTCCTAAAACTCAAGGTGCAAGAAAAGCTGAGAAATTTAGGCCCATTGGATTAGCTAATTTCATCTTCAAAATTTTCACCAGAATCATTACTACTTGAATAAGTACTATGATTGAAAGATTAGTTTCTGTTCAACAAGGTGCATTCATTAAAGGGAGGAACATTCATGATAAAATTGTGTTAGCTTCTGAAATGATCAATGAGATCAATATTAAAAGGAGAAGAGGAAATGTTGTACTTAAACTGGATATAACTCAAGCTTATGATTCATTGAGTTGGTATTTTCTGTTTGAGGTACTTAGAAGATTTGGGTTTTCTGAAATTAGAATTAGCTGGCTCAGATTTATTTTTGAATCTGCAATGATCTTTGTTCTTGTTAATGGTAGCTCTTGTGGGTTTTTTTGGTGTTGGAAGGGGTTTAAGACAAGATGATCCATTATCACCCATCTTATTCATTCTTGCAGAGGAAGTTCTTAGCAGAAACTTATCAAAAATAGTGAAGGAAGGCAGAGTGCAAGCAATGGTGACTAGAGGTAATTGTCAACCTTCACACTTAATGTTTGTTGATGATATATTTATTTTCAGTAATGGCCATAAAAAATCTTTGGATAATTTAATGGCATTATTAAGCAAATATCAACTTTCATCTGGACAAGTAGTGAATAAAAACAAAAGCAAATGTTTTGTTGGTGGAGTTTCAAATGCAAGAAGAATTGATATAGTTGAATACCCGCAAATGGGATTATCTAAGTTGCTTGATACTTACTTCGTGGTCATCTTAAATCCCTGGAGAGTAAAATCTTATCAAGTTTGGGGGATGGTGGAATTAATGCAGAAGATGTTGGCTGGATGGATGGGACAATTATTGGCCTTCTCTGCAAGATTAACATTGGTAAAACATGTATTATGCAGCATTCCCATATATAATATGGAAATTTACAAATGTCCCAAAGCTATAATAAAAGAATGTGAGAAAATTATCAAGAATTTCTTATGGTCTGGAGATCCTTCAATTAAGAAATTAGTTACTGTTAAATGGGATGAAGTTAATGCTCCACTAATTGAAGGTGGTTTGGGATTAAGGAGATTGGAGGTAATGAATAAAGCCTTGTTAATGAAACTCTTGTGGAATATTGAAACGGAGGAGGTAGAATGGTCTCGGTTCATGAGAGCAAAATACAAGAACAAGAATAATAAATGGATATCATCTTACAAACAATCCTCAATTTGGACAGGAAATAAATGGGTCATTGCTGAAGTAAATGAAGGTAAAATATGGATAGTGGGTGATGGAAAAACAATATCAGTGTGGCATGATAAATGGATCAATGGTTATGCTCTAATTGAAAGGCATGCAGAAGATAGTTATGTTCAGATGAATATGGATTTAAAGGTTGATAATCTAATTGTAGATGGTGTATGGAATATACCTGAGAAAATGTTTCAATTTTTTGAGAAGAATGAAGATCCAGCAATTGGTGGTGGTTCTGATAAGCTGGTATGGGAGAAGGACTTAAATGGAAAATTCTCAATTTCAAGTGCAGCTCAACAAATAAGGAACAAATTCCCTGTGTTACCGTGGATAAAGCAAGTCTGGAACCCCTGTGTGCACCCTTATACCTCCAAAAATCTATGGAAAATCTTGAGAGGATCTTGTGCCACTGAGGAAGCTGTGAGGAAGAAATGATTCTTAACAGTCTCAAAATGCTATTTATGTGGCAATGCATAAGACACAATGAAACATATCTTATGGGAATGCAATTTTAGCACTAAAATTTGGCACTGGCTGGGAGGAATCTTTTTTTCTTTCTTAATACTTCATCATTTGAGGATATTCTGAAGTCTGAAAAAGGCAAAAGTAGAGCAATTCAAGAAGTATGGTATAACAGTGCATTTAAGGTGATGGTTGAACTATGGAATACAAGGAATAAGAAGATATATGAGAATGCATAACCTAACTTTGAAAAGTTTAAACAGATAATATTATCTTACACAAAGGCATGTGGTATAAGAATCAAAGGTTCCAAATGGGGGAATGTATATTACTTACAAATCTTATTACATTTTGGAATCACAAAAATTAAAACACATATGTCATATGTTAAACAGTGCTTCTTTAGATTGCCTGGGAGAGGACAGATGCTCATATGCTGTGATGGAGCCTCCAAGGGTAACCCTGGAAATGCAGGATTGTGGTTTGTGGCAAGGAATGAAGATGGTGGATGCTTGGGAGCAGCTACTGTAGGTTTAGGGGTAGCAACAAACTTTATAGCTGAAGTGATGACATTGATAGTAGCTGGTGAATGGGCAGTCAATAAAAGGTATGTGAATGTAATTTTCAGCCTTGACTCTAAAGCTGTACTGCTAGCTTTCAGTAATGGTAAAATACCTTGGATTGTGGTGAAAAGATGGCACAATATCAAGAAATATATACTAAGAATCTCATTCACACATTCATATAGGGAGATTAACTTTTCTGCTGACAAGATGGCTAAGAAGGGGGTACTGCTAGCAAGAGGTACAATTATATATTATGATGATAAGCCAGATTTTCTGAATAAGCTGGAGTGTGAAGATGGGATCTATTTTAGAGTTTGCTCATGAAAATGATATATGTTACCTAGTGAGTTATCTGTAATGTCTCCTTAGTGAGTATCTATAATGCCTTGTATGCTGCTTAGTTAAATTGGTATAGCTCAGTTATTGGGCTTACCTTTCTGGGCTTCTGCTTTATTTTGGAATTGTGCCTAAAAAGATATATCTTGGGCTTTTTGTAAGTTCTATCTTTTGATTATTTTGGTAATAAAATTTCATGATTTAGAAGAGAAGAAAAACAAATCACATGAAACATGAATTTGTATCCAAAACTCAATTAAATTAATCATATAGGAACCTTAATGATTAATTTAATCGGAAATGCTCTACATAAGAAAACTTACGCAGCCATACAATACTTTCACATAGAAGTGGATCAGGGAAAGATCAATTCTAAGGAATATTCAAAAGTTCATTTTATCTTTTATCAATATTTGTATAAAGACATAATAGACTTAACTTTTGACATATATGGGACAATCATAGTTCGCGTACGTAAACACACATATCCCATTTTGTTTTTGCAATACATGAAACCGATAAAGATTAATACTGCAAAATCATCTTCTAAATAACTTAGAATTTAAATAAATAAATCTAAAACATTGTAAGATGAAAATCGTTGGTAATAGCTATGTGTAATCACAATATTTGCTATTCCAAACCCTAGTTATCCTTCTTAAAACACAAGAATAAATTCTCATGAGATCCTAGAAAAAAATAAGATCAACAAGCTATAAAAAAAAATGACTCATAGACCAATAAAACCGATCATGAACTGAAATCAAAGAGCACTTCCGGAATCCTCACGAGTCTTGAGTCCTTTGAGCTTATGATTTACAACATCCACTGCTTCTTTAGAGAAGATATCCTCATTGATAAGATCTTTAACATGTGTCTTCATGAGAACAAGGTCATAGTTAACCTCTTTCAACTCAGTTCGTAACATATCGAGACCCTTCATATTATCAACGAGCTGCATTTTTGCTTCCTCAAAATATTTAAGAAAATCATGAACCACTTCGGCAGAAATCACCTCATCGTCCTCAATACTTTAATAATTATCAGGAGATTGAGAGCAGGTATCGTCAACTTTTACTAGGGTTCTTTTCTTCTTCCCTTCGGAATCGAAATCAATACCTTTATCAAGAAAACCTCTTGCAAAATCGCAAGTGCGAGAAGGTAATGACATTCTTTACAAACAAAAATAACTTAGAGTATGTGTACGTGACTCAATAGGATTGGTATTTAAATGGTTTCTTAGGGAAAAACTTTAGGGTTGGTGAGCGTCGTTTACTCAACAAAATAAAAAGATATTTCCCACTAATTAAATATAATATAGCGGTAGTAAGAGATCGTTCCCACGAAGAGTAATGCAATTGTTATGTTATCTAAATCGGCGAAAATAATAAAGAAGGATAAAAAGAAAAAGATATTGAAGAAATCCTTCGCAGTTACTAACCGTTAACTCAACATTGTACCCGTTTATCTCTTGTTAGAAGCAATTGTCACCAACCGTAGGAAAGCAGATACGCTTAGCAATACCCAAAAACTCCATATATCACCGGATACGGAAGCGCTCGACTACCGGATTTTATTCAAAAGAACCACCTTGACACGGAAGCGCTCGACTACAAGATGTAATTCCCAGAACGATTAATATTTGTGAATTTAGGTTTGATCCCAGCAGTAAAACTCGGTACGCTCGGTCCACTTACTGTTGTTGTCTTTACTCGCAATTGCTCCACAGAATCCCTCCGTAAGGTCTTGCGATTTCTACTTGTGTAGGAGATGAGAGACAATTACGGGTCGACTCAACTCTCTACTAGCATTAGAATGATTAATAAACTAATCTGGTTGCGCACCCAAACCAATCTAAGAACCAATCATAAACCTTCGATATGGTAAAAACAATCCACAATGAATCAATTTAAAACTTGAAACAAATTTGCAAATAATTGAGCTTCAAATTAGAACTTTGAATTCATCCTTACAATATAAAAAAGATAGTTCTCCCCCTAAAGGGGAGAAAAACGGTGAAAAGAAGATATGCGTGATGAAGATATTCTGAAATTGTGCCTAGGGTTCTCTATATATAGAGTTTTGTAACCTCCTTCTTAAGAAACTAGAAAACCTAGCAAAAATAGGAAAGTGCACCTCCTCTTGAAGAAAACTAGTAAACCTAGCAAAAATAGGAGAGTGTCCCATGCATCAAATCCCGGACCAAAGCAGATTGCCAAACCCTGGCACAACTCACGGCCAATCTTGCTCAAAGTCCCAAAGTCACGGCCAAAGAAATAGTTGCAACCTCTGGTCGTGTAAAACTTTATTGGCTAAATAGCCTGTTGGGCTTGTACCCAGCTGTAGAGCCCATCTCATTTCTTCATTGCTCTGTCGTGGAATATGGGACGCAGCAGCAAAATCCCAGCTCATATATCCCATAATAGCTTCTTCTGAATTTCTATCTCAGCGTCCATCGATACCGCCATAACATGCAGACTCCAAATCCCCGTCTCTCCTTTCATGGCTCCAATGACAGCAGCAACACTGTCCATCTTGAGTTTTCTTCATCGCCATCAACCACCGAAACCTATACAGGAAGAGCATTCCATGACAATCGATCATCGAGCAACACCATTGTCCATCTCTGCCATTCATGTCCCTACTGCAACAACAACTACATCCTTGGTGCGGCTAACCCGGCCATTCGTTACCAACAACAGCATCTTATCGATCTCTCACGGCTCCAACACCCGAGCAGCAACAACAACATCATATCTCGGCTGCCATGCATCCATGCATTATATCTCGAGTTCTCTCTGAAACAAATCCCACTCTCCACATCACAACTCTATTTTTACTACCAAACTCCACTTGCCTGCTCAGTCCCTATCGGCAAGTCAAGACTCAACTCCATTGATGCCAAACTTCAACAGCTTCCTCCCTCGTTTCCATAATTCCCTGCCAACACCAGCCGTCGCACTGCACTGTCTTGACTCGAGCACATTATATGTTTCACAACTCGAGCCATCAGCAATTTCCTGTCCAACCTCCTCCATCTTGTTGCATCGCTACGTATTCCGATCATCAGTCACTATCAACTCCGTAACGACCAATTAATGGCAGCAAATCTTCGACTCAAGCACTGTTATATACAGCAGCAGACTCAACGTTAGAAGCTCCTTCTCGACAGAACCACTGCCATCAATACTGCCATGACGTGCATATTTTAGCTCAGCTCCTTATTCTACTGCCAAGAACACCTTGGACTGACCTCATCAGCACCACAACATTCAAAGACTCGAGACTTTCTTCTTTACATCACAACTCATCACACCTCAGTAAATCAGTGCCATACCATGCATGCCGTTTCATCACCCTTTTGAGTTTCTCCATCACTATCACTTTATACACAGCGTCATACTCTTCTATCCGGTATATAACCTTCCTTAAGGTTCGAGCCTTCTTCTGTTGAGTTCCTTCTCCCACCACTGCAACTCCTCTTACAGCTTTGCTTTCTCATCTGGTTCACAGCTTAACTTCTCTTGTTATACTGTCAAGCTAGTCTGTTTACAGCCCTGAACTACTACAACGGCAACATCATATCAAGCACGCTGCCATGCACAGCTCAGACTGGAACACAGGCAAACTCATACTCTGCAGCTCCATCCATTACCACTCTCGATTACCCTGACTTCATCGCCACATTCGAAAACCCATTGTGTACTCCATTCCATTCCTATGATATGCCATGAACTAGAGCTAGGTCTTCTATTCATTTCAACCAACCGCTGTTCGAGCTAACCACTATCCTCCATGCATCGCCAACAGCTACCAAAGCTCAGCTAAGTATCTGCCAACTACCCTGTATTTCGAACCAGCAGTTATTACCTTTCTGACTTGGTGCTTGATCAGCAACCAAATAATACAGCAGCACTGCAGGAGCATCACTCGACCTCAGAATATCTCCTCAGTCCGATGCATCCAGCTTCAACTCCATGAACCAAGCCCAGCAGGTGTAGCTTAGGAAATTAAGCCCAGCAGGTAACAAGTAAGTTAATCCTTCTTCTTTAATTCAAGCCCAATACACCTTATAAGCAGCTCACATAATTCAATAGCTTCATAACTGTTGATTCTAGCGTCCGATACGCCTACGCGACTTCCCGTAGTGCAATGATAATTCCATCTCTCTTTTGGAAAATTGGACGATTCTTGTTCTTTTCGGGAATAAGCTCCAAAATTCCCATAAAATATAAAAAGAAAGATAATAATACAATTTCACTCGAAAACTAGCTAAGAAAGCATAACCAATCGATACTTAGAGAGGTGTTTTTACACACCTATCAAGGGTTTATAAAAATTAGTTCATGACAAGTCAATGTGGATACCCGTACGAAAACCAATATGGTTCCCAAAAACAAAACTTAAAAACCGTAAAGTAGCTCTTTACAAGGTAAAACAAAATTTTGGCTCAATAAATTTTTATGTTTCCACAAGAGGAAAAACATAGAGCACAAAAGTAGCTCACAACTCAATTGTAAAAATTAGCAAGAAAACAATCAAAGTAATTTTTGGAACAAAACAATACTTAGGCAAAACTTATCTGAAGACAATAGTTTAGTTATGAACGATAAGAGAATAGCTCAACTAATCAGAAAGTATTTTACCAATAAGTATACCTGATTATTAGCATATCTTACTCCACAGGATTTTTCATGAGTAAGAATTCAACCTCGTGATTAATTAGCACAAGTATGAGCTTTAAGCTCATCAAATGAACATTGTTCATGGTTTATCCTCTTTTTCCTTCTAATTTTTCGAGGAAACCCTTTTTGATGTGAAAAAGTATCATAAAACTTACTTTCATCAAATTATGAGACTAATTTTGAATCCTTACCAGAAGAAGTTTGTTTGGAGGATTTTGACCGCCTGTTGATAGGATTCTTATATCCTTCAATTATCAGATTAAGGTTGTCCTTCATAGCTCCATTATTGTTTTTACCTACTGGTACCTTTCTCACATCATGAACATAATCCTTCACCTTAGGTCGAGAAGGACCTTTCAGAAATCTCATTGACCAATTGTATTAATGCTACAATTTGTTCGAACGTTCGATGAGCAGATTGAACTAAATTTCCTGGAAGAATTCACAGGGTGAGTACTAAAACCAATAGGTTTAGACATACGTATGTCAGTTACACCTTTGAGTATTAAATCTAAGGTATGTTGAAGTCGACTAAAATAGTTGTCATTCAACCACAATTTGCTCTTTTGTTGAACATGTCCTTTTGAATTACAAAAGTGACATACTTTTTGATCACCGGAGTGATTAGAGTATGTCGGATTAATAACATTGTTACAAAGATTTCTTCCTTCTGTGAGATGTGGTGATTCCTTGATTAGTGGAAGAAGTAACCACATCTTTAGCAAGCGAAAGGGTTTGTAGTTTAGCTTCTGAAACATGTTTCAATAGAGAAACATGATTACAAGTAGTCATATTTTCCATCATTGTTGTTGAATCATAAGTGATTGGTATATTGGACTCCATAGAGCATCCTTTACATAGAATATAGAGATTACTCAATAGACTTTCTATTTCCAGGGCATATTCCTTGAGTTTAGCTTCGAGTAAGGTTCGAGATGAATAAACTACAACATTTTCCTCACGAAGAACCATTAATTGGGAGTCACGATCTATTATCATACCATCCATCGTATTGACCTTGTGTTTTAGCCTATTGATTTCAACTGCCTGGATTCTAACAAGTTTTAGAATCACTGCACTCTCTTAGGCTACTTACCTTTCTACTTCAGAGTCAGACTCGTTAGTAAGATAATCAAGGTAACATATATCAATATTTGTCTGTTTCGTGGGAACATGATGTTCATCTATATGCGAGATTGACAAGTCTATCTCTTTAATAGAGTTCATAAAAACATAACTTTTGTCTCTAGTGATGCGTTTGTCAAAGATAACGCTTTTGTACATAGATTTAGATTGCTACAAACACAGACTTATGAGGTCTTAAACGTGTTTGCCTGCTCTGATACCAATTGAAAAAATGGGGGTACAATAACTATACCCAATATTTCGTTAGGAAATCTGTATGGACTAACTCCAATATAAATCCAAGAGAATCAACTAGACAGTCAGACTCAATCAAGGAAAATATATCCAAGAGTTATATCTCTGCTTCTCTATGTAATTAGCAAATCAAACAGATAGAAATCTGCGAGCCTGATTATTATGAGAAATAACTTGAACTTTACCAAAAACCAATATCCAAGTGTCAATCAACAACCAAAGGTTGGATTCACCAATTGATTGAACAACCTGTGATATTTCAATTATATAAACAAATATAATGCAGAAAATAAATAAAACAGACAATAGAAGTTTTGTTAACGAGGAAACCGCAAATGCAGAAAAACCTCGGGACCTAGTCCAGATTTGAACACCACACTGTATTAAGCCGCCACAGACTCTAGCCTACTACAAGTTAACTTCAGACTGGAATGTAGTTGAGCCTTAACCAATCTCACGCTGATCAAGGTACTGTCGCGTTCCTTACGTCTCTGAATCCTAGCAGGACTCTACGCACTTGATTCCGTTAGCTGATCTCACCTATAACTAAGAGTTGCTACGACCCAAATTCGAAGACTTGATAAACAAATCATTCTCCCACAGAAAAATCTATTCTGATAGATAAATCTATTGATAGGTGTGATAAACACCTAGATATTTATCTATTGTTTATGCTTTCTTTGCGAGTTTTCTTGAAAATTATGTATCTTATGTGTGCTTTTGAGTTATTTAGGTACTTTGGAGTCATTCAGATCAAAAGAAGGAGAAAACGTCCATTTGGAGTGTAAGGAGCAAAAAGGTCAATCCACAGACGAGTGATACTTGGAACCAGCGTAGGGTATGCAGCAAAAGAGGCGAAGAGTGAACTGTCAGTTCCTCGCAACTGACAGTGGAGCAAGAATTAAAACAAGCAGTCAGTCCCCTGAGACTGACATTCCAAATAGTCATTGGGTATCCTATTTAATTGCTGGGTGCCTATAGTATTTCTGGTTACTACCTAGCCCTAAATGTCAGGTTTCTCAATCATTTATCTTCTAAAATTCAGAGAAGTGTGAAAGAGAGTTGTGGATGCTGTTATCAAGAGAGGCAGATTGAATCTGAAATTGAGAGAAGAATAATCTGATGTTATGGAAGAAACTCAGGAGGAATTGAAGTTAGAGATCGAAGCAGACACGAACTATTGGTTGAAACACAGAGAGGATGAAATCGAGGGTTCTGTGGATGATTTGAAATTCGAAATTGAGTTTGGGGTTTGATGATGATTCGGTCTCTGCAATTGATAGAACAAGGGGATGATGAGGCTAATCGAGAAATTAGGTTGCAGTCAGTTTTGGTTTTGCCGGAGTTCATGATGGATTGAATTAATAGGGTTGAATTGGTTTTTTGGGTTCATGAGAAATGAAGAATTTGGTGATTCTGAGGGGTTATTGAACTAGGCTCTATAATGGGTGTGAATCAGAATCTGGGTGATGATTTTGTGTTTTTGTTGAGCTCAAGATGAGCTGGTGCTTGAACTAGTCATATGGTGGAACTGAGATTGTGAAATGGCAGTGAAGCTGGTGCTGACTGCTGGTACTTAAAGTTGGTTGTGCATCTCAGGTGGTAATAATTTGTTGTGAAAAATGGAAGTTGTGCATTGCAGGGAAGCTGTGTGAAATGGCTATAGATGTATGCTTAGGCAATAAGGGGATGAGAATGGTGGTATTGAATTCATGGAAAAGCTGCAAATGGTGTTGCTGTTTCAAGGGTTCGAGAGATTAACTGTGGTTCCTGTGGTTGGTTCGAATGTAATGGTTAATGGTCCAGGCTTGTGTGAATGTTGGAATGGGAGAATGGCAGCTAAGATAGCTTGGTGTTGTTTGTGGTTGGTTTGTAGGTAATAAGCTGGGTGTTGGTTCAGTTGGCAGAGATGGATAGATTGGAAGTTTAGTTAGCTGAGACGGAATGGTGGTTAGAATGGTTGCGGATGAACTGATGGTGCTAGCAGTTTCTAGATGGTTTGCAGTGGAGTCTCTAAGAAAGAGCATGTGTTATTGGAAGAATATGAGAAGTATGAGATATAAGGAGTTATAGGCCAGCGCAGATGCAGTTAGGGACAGTGTTTGTGACAAAAATGACTGAGATTACAGGGCATGTATTGAGCTGGTCAGATGGAGTTGAAGTGATGCTGGTAAAGAGTAGATGGTGGAAATGATGGTAATGGAATGCATTTGTTGAATTGCAGCTGGTGGTGGCTAGGAAGTATGAACTGAGGGTATTGCAGTGGAGACAAGAGAATGGTGAATTGCACAACAATTTGGTGGAAAGTATGGAGCTTCAGTTGGTGTTGCAGTTGGATGTTTTGGTTCAAGAGCATTGCAGCTACAATGAATCAAAGCTGAATTGAAGGGAGCTTGAACTGAGCAGTGGAGTTTTTGTTGTTAAGAGGTGATGCACAGGGAAGGAGAGTTGAGTCATTGACATTGCAGGGGTGAAGGCTTGAAGTTGCAACAAGACTGCAGAAACAGTGCGAAAAGTCAACGAGAATGGCGAGCGGGTAGTACTAGCTCGGGTTGCCGGATTTCAGAAGTTAAAGTGTGAATTGCAATTTTTCAGTTAATCGTGAACGGGGTATGTGTTGGATACGAGAGTTGGCCGCCGGACATATGAGCTACGAGTCACGCTTTTGGGTGCGTTTTCGCAAGAAATAAGAAGTTGGGTTAGTTGGTTTTTGTGAATGTATGAAATAAAGAGAAGGATAGTGAGTTGCTGGGAGTTATGGTAGTCGGATGCAGGCTCAGGTGGTTGGAGATAGTTTTCCGGTGACCGGTGACCGGATTCCGGCGATGACATCAGGAATCCGGTGACCCGTTTTGGACCCAAAAATTCCATAGACATATTTCTCACACATGGGCTCGGTGGACTAGTAGATGGACGTGGACTTGAAGATTATGAAGACTTAACCTAATTTTTGGAGAGTATCCTTTTGGGAGAAAAGCATATAAATAGAAAAGTCTTCCTTTAAACCGAGATACCTCCATTAGGGAGAGCTTCTATTGTTGTTCTAGGGTTTCACATGATAGTTCTTCTTTGCTTTCTATGATGATTTCCAAAAACACAAGTAACTAAGTTTTATTATTGGTTAAAGATGTAGTTGGATTTTGCAACCAAGTTATTGATTTTATGAATTAGTTTTCTCTCAATATTATCGCTCACTTTCTACGATTTATAATAATTGCATGATTGATGTATTGCAATATGATTGAATGTTTGTTTGGTTGAGTTTAGAATTGATTGAACATACATCCATATCTATAGCTATTTTAGGGTTTATCATCAAGCGATAACCTTGAATACGAGTAGCATGATATGATTACGGTTTGTAGTGATACACTCTTGTAATCATATGTAGAAATTGACCTTTGTTCGAATTGTTTGTGCAATGTATTACAATTGCATTGATTAGCCTATTTCTGAAACTTAATGTTCCGAGGAATTGAACTTAATTAGCGCGAGGCGTTAGATTATTCTTTAGGTAGAGTTCACATATGCAGCTCTAATGTGTGTGTTGATGACTTAGGAAATTTACGGAGTATTCTTGCAATAAGGTATTCTAGGGTTTTTGATGATAACGACATTAAATACGAATTCTAATCATACATTCAATACTTGTTTACAATTGAAGATGAAATATGTAACTAATATTCTCACTACCTTGATTTGCATGTTTACTTTTCTTTGTCTTGCTTTTATTTTATTTTAGTATATAAAAATAGAAAAAACCCCCGGTGTTTTATGTAGGAAACTGAAACAACTTGACAACCTAGACCTCTTTGTGGGAACGATCCTTTCTTTCCCTTGCTATATTATATATTTTGAGTAGTAAGAAAGTGTAATTTAGTTTTGATGCCGACGACAGCGATCATCTATCTCCCGCAGAAATACATACGAAGTTTTTGTTCTATCTTTTGATAAATCAAGGTGAACATGAACCAATTTATAATCCGATCTTATATTCCCGAAGAATAGCCTAGAAATATCAATCACCTCACAATAACTTAACTATATGGTAGTAGAACAAGTTATTGCAGAATCACAAATAATGAGACGAAGAGCTTTGTGATTACTTTTTGTATCTTACATATCAGAGATAAATCTCAGCAAATCTTAGAGAAGATAGTATTCAATACGATAGAACAAGTAAGATCATAAAACACAACTATAGAGAAAATAGTTGGGTATGGCTTCATAATCCCAATGAAGTCTTTAAGTCGTTAACCTATAATGGTTTTAGGAAAAACATAAGTTAAAGGAGAATCGACTCTATTTGTAACTAGTATCACACAAGAGGTGTAGGGATTAGGTTTCCCAGTTGTTAGAGTTCTCCCTTATATAGTCTTCAAATCAGGGTTTGATAACTTTGTAACAAAGCAATCAATATTCACCGTTAGATGAAACCTGAATTAAGATTCAAGCTAATATCTTTCCACCGTTAGATGGTCTTAGCTTGTTACACACAAATGAAATATACCTTCATTTAGATATGGGTAACCGTACATAAACGTGTATATTGAGTTGGCTCAATAACAGTTAACCGAAGTTAGCCATATGAACACTTTTGTGTTAACCATGTTCATCTTAACACTTCTAGATCAAATGATACTCAAATGAATCTAATTGTGTTACTGATAGATTTGTTCAATTGTTGATATTCTCATAGAATTATACAAGACACAATTGAAACAAAATCATATTGATTCAAAAGAATCAGTTCATGAACATTTAGCCGCGGTTTGCAAAGATTTCATTCCTTAATATATAAATATATTTGTTCATGAGTATGAAAACATACTTAACTGATTTTAGAACTTAACCTCATAAGTTTGCAAACGGGTACGCAAACTTAAGTTCCGGAGTTTGGTCACGTCCGACAGTTCGCAAACGGGTATGCATACTACCGTTCTAGGCCGAACTCTGGTGAATTAGTTTGCAAACGGGTACGTAAACTTAGTTCCCGGACTTTAACAGTTAAAACCGTTTGCATACGGGTATGCATACTTGGTTCCCGGACCTGAATCTTTCTAACAACAGTTTGCATACGGGTATGCATACTGTGTTATATCCAGACAATAGTTAATTGTTCTAAACTCCCATTTCAATCATTGAAACATTCTTAGAAGACGACAATAGCTGGCTCACACAAACTATTATCTTATAAGCAATTTTCAAGTGGTGGGATGATCAATACGAAACACTTTGAGTCTACATCAAATAACCGTCTCACACAAATCATGCAAGATGTTACCAGGTGATTTTCAAATGATCATCTTTTGACTTTCGTCAAGAAAAATGATGAATGTAGTTAAAGCAAAAAGCTTTACAATACATATTTCGAGAAAGATATAAGCGAGTTAAACTCATCTCGAAATATCAAATGTGTATAATGTAAAGTCTATATAGCTATACGACTTTGTATCAATAGGAGATAGAATAAAATCGACTTCTGAGTGATAGATGAGTTCAAGTCTCCACATACCTTTTGCTGATGAAGTTCCTCCAAGCTCCCCTTATTAGATATTCGTCTTCAATCAATGAACGCCGTGAAGTCTAAAGCTCAACTACACATTCTATCCTAATCTGAGACACATCTATAAGTAGACTAGAAATCAAGACTTATAGTTTTGACAACTAACCTTAACAAACAAGCTTGAGATAGGAACGCTTGAGAGTTTGACCGAGAAGTGCTCAAATAAAGTCTTTGAGTCGTTAACCTATAATGGTTTTGGAAAAACCTAGGTTAAAGGAGAATCGAATCTAGTACGCAACAAGGGCACATGAAAGTGTCGGGATTAGTTTTTCCAGTTGCTAGAGTTCTTCCTTATATAGTCTTTTCGACAGTCTCACACAAATCATGTAATATGTTTCAAGGAAATTTTCACATGATCATCTTTTGACTAGTTTCCAACAAATAAATTGTTTCCAACTAAACTCGTCAAGAATAATGATGAATGTAGCGAAAGCAAAAAGCTTCCAACACATATTTTGAGAAATAGTTATGCGAGATAAACTTGGCTCGAAATATCAAATGTGTATAATATAAAAGTCTATATAGCTATACGACTTAGTCTCATTAGGAGATAAAATAGAATAGACTTCTGAGTGATAGATAAGTTTTAGTCTCTACATACCTTTTGTTGATGAAGTTCCTCCAAGCTCTCCTTAGTAGATCTTCTTCTTCAATAGATGAACGCCGTGAAGTCTAAAGCTCAACTAAACATTATATCCTAATCCAAGACATAGATATGTGTAGACTATAAATCAAGACTTATAGTTTTATCACCTAAACTTGACAAACAAGCTTGAGATAGCAACGCTTGCGAGTTTGACCGACTAGTGCTCTAACAGTTCTAAAATCGGTTAAGTATGATTCTGTACTCATGAACAAATACATTTATAAATTAAGGAATACAATATTTGCAAACCATGGCTTAATGTTCATGAATTGATTCTTGTTTAAGTGCTTTGTACAATCATGAATCAACCCGATTTTGTTTCAACTGGTTCTTGTATACTTCTATGTGATATAAATAATTGAACAACTCTATGAGTAACACAATTAGATTTATTTTATTATCTTTCATGATTGATTGATCATCATATTTGACCTAGAAGTGTTAGTTGAATGTGGTTAAGACAAAAGTGTTCATATGGCTAACTTCGGTTAACTATTGTTGAGCCAACTCAATATATACGTTTAGGTATGGTTACCCATATCTAAATGAAGGTATATTTCATTTGTGTGTAACAAGATAATACCATCTAAGGGTGGAGAGATATTGCTTTGGTTTTAAGTAAACTTAGCTTGAATCTTAAATCAGGTTTTCATCTAACAGTGAATATTAAATGCTTTGTTACTAAGCTATCTTAGCTTTGATTATAAGCAAACCCTAATTTGAAACACTACATAAGGAAGAAATATAGCAACTGGAAAACCTAATCCCAATACTTTCCTGTATCCTAGTTGCGACTACAGTCGATTCTCCTTTAACCTAGTGTTGATGGTGTTTTTTAGCTTAGGGTTAAAATTATAAAACCTTACATCTGATGTGACGTCACTCTGTAAGTAAATGGTGCCATGATTGTTAACCTATCCACTGGCATATTTATTAAGCCGTCCAATATATTTACATGAAATTTATCCAGACCGGCGCATGTATCAACCATCCCAGATGTTCTGTAAATTTCGGCACCTTGCCTATATTACTTATTAATATAAGATTTACTGAGTACTTTCCTGTGCTATGTTCTCCGACAGAACCCTTAATATCGGCATGGAATGACAGATTTGTGTTCACTCACAACAGAGTAGCACGGATTTCCAAGTACCAAGGTTAAGGCCCTTGCACAAAATACTCAGTCAGAAAGCAAAGAATAAGCAGAGCCGCGGAGTAGGAGCAACAACGAGGGAAGCGTGGTCATGCCATAGGCTAGACGATGCCACTTGGCCATGCCCCAAGCTAACCAACCAGCCCTTATTCCTTCGTCGACCAATCAGGTCGCTTTAAATATGCCATGACGCACTGGAAGTGTGGCCACTCCCTTGCTTGCCGCCCTCCTTTCCATCGACCAATCAGGTCATTCTAAATGCGCCACACGCATTTAGAATGAGGTCGACCTCATGCTGCTTGTAGGACCCCTTTTTAATCGACCAATCAAGTCGCTTTAAATCCACCACACGCACATGATAGTTGTGGCTGAGACCATATTGGCCGACCCTATTTTCATCGACCAATCATTAACACCCCATGTTTTTAGCATGACGCATGCTAAAAGATGCGCCATTAGCTTGTGATGAAGCTTCATCCAAAAGCTTCCATTGGTTGGAAAGAGGTAGATTGGCTTAAGGCCAATACCGCGCCAAAATGGCGTATTATGTTTAGCATTTGGCCAAGAGCCAAATCTCGCATCAAAGGATGTGTTTGGCAAATATTTGGCGCCAGGTAAGGCACACCGCGTATGCATATTGGCTAAGGCCAATATGACATTAGTTGGAAGTTACATTGGCCAAGAGCCAATCTCGCACCAAGGGTGCTTCAGGCCAATTGGGTAGATGACCTTAAGAATGTTCAACCATCCTGGCCGAACATTGGAACTGGCATGTGATCCAGAACTGAATATACAACCATCTTGGTCGGTTATTCAGGAAATATATGGCAATGTACATGAATAGTAAAGTCGGGAGTTGATGAATGATTTTTGGTCCCCCAGTTTAAGTTATAAAAATGTCATTTTTACATATATAGGGAGGGGTAGTTGGTTGATGGTGCATATGCGGACTATGCACCAAGTAAGCTTTATAGCTTAGCCGGAAGAGTATAATGATGTCTAAGGCTCATTTATAGTTGCGTAGCCTCCAGAAGAGGGAATTTGATTCTTAGGCATCGTTATGCCATATTGCGGACCAAACATGCATCACTTGGATGCATTTTGACGGAACGGCTTATACGGACTAGGCCATTAACACTATTTCTTGGCCACGACCTAGCAAACAAATTGGATTAAGTTTCTTGTCCCTTCGAGGATGAACTACGGTCTGTGCTTGATCCCTTTAGAGTAGGGAAGGGTACGTAGGTAGCCGCAATGAGTTTTAGCATTGCCGGTCCAGCACTTTTTCCCCTCATATCATCTAAGCTTGGTAGATCGACACAAGAGATAATTGTGGCCAGACTTGATGAGGCTTAGTTGCATGCCAGAAAGTGGATGCTTATACTTCCTATCAAGTTACACAGAATTGGTTAGCGTGGTAAGGTAGGGAATTGGAAAATGGCTTAGAGCGGCCTATGCCAAAGTCCAAGGATTATGCCTGGACAGGACTAGATAGTATGACGGTTGTTCAGCTAGATAGGAAATTCAGTGATGAATTCCATACGTTGAGGTAGAGCCAGAGATGCGTGCAAGAATGCATTGGCCTTATGGCCTTAAACCCTTTTGCAGAACAAGGGTAAGTTGAAACGGTGTGGAAGCTAACTTAGATACATCATGCTCCACGAGCAAGCTTGCAAGGGAAAATGAACGTGCATTTGCATATCCTTAAGGCCCAGATCGTAGCTTCATCATAGCGCATCAAGGAAGTTACGGCCTGCGGGGCAATGCGCCAAAGGCATAATTTGCCGGTCCGTCACAGTTGGTATCAGAGCAAGTTCCGAGATAACTCTTGGACTGTGCGAAGTGGACTTGTCCACAAGTATTTTCCTTTAAAAGGATATAAAGTTGGAGAGTAGGCCAACTTTTGAGCAAAAAAAGTTAGTAACTGTCGGGTTAGTTACTTTGAGAATCGAGTTGAGCTTGTATAAATATTGTGAGTTTTCCTGGCCTAAGTATCACCCCACTTATGAGTGGATATTTGGAAGGACGTCTGAGACGGTGGGTAGACAATGGGACTGATCATCCCCACACATTGGATACTGGCCAATGGTGTGCGTTGTCATGCCCGACTAGCATCCCACTTACGAGTGGCAACCCGGGAAATCCATCAAGGAGGGTGGATTGCATCCCACTGCACTGTCATTAGAGATTGGTCCTCATAGTGTTGCGTTCAGTTTTTTTATATTATTTTCATGACATCTTTGAACTTGTGAACTTTAGGGACTCCTGAGTGTGTAGTATGAGATACATACTTAGGATACCTGGTCGAGATATCCTCGTGGATCTGGCCAATTGTGATTCTTGGTATTGTTGTGGGCACTTTTGGATTCCTAGGCAGGTGGTATGGGACATTTGCTCAGAAGGTCTAAATTGTTATTCACAACAACTTGAAGAAACCTGTGATTTCTGAGCATCTGGTATGGGACTTTTTCCCAGGAAATCCAAACCGAAGATATTTTCCATAATAGTTTTTGTTTTGAATTTCGAGGGCGAAATTTTTTGAAGGATGTGATAATGTAACACCCCGTGTTTTTAGCATGTCGCATGCTAAAAGATGCGTCATTATATTGTGATGAAGCTTCATCCAAAAGCTTATGTTGGTTGGTAAGATGTAGATTGGCTTAAGTCCAATACCGCGCCAAAATGGCGCATTATGTTTGGCATTTGGCCAAGAATCAAATCTCGCATCAAAGGATGCGTTTGGCCAAGGGCTAATATTTGGTGCCAGGTAAGGCATATCACGTATGCATATTGGCTAAGGCCAGTATGACATTAGTTGGAAGTTACATTGGCCAAGAGCCAATCTCGCACCAAGGGTACTTCAGGACAATTGGGTAGATGGCCTTAAGAATGTTCAACCATCCTTGCCGAACATTGGAACTGGCATGTGAGCCATAACTGAATGTATATCCATCTTGGCCGGTTATTCAGGAAATATATGGCAAAGACCATGAATAGTAAAGTCGGGAGTTGATGAATGATTTTTGGTCCCCCAATTGAAGTTGTAAAAATGCCATTTTTACATATATAAAGAGGGGTAGTTGGTTGATGGTGCATATGCGGACTATGCACCAAGTAAGCTTCATAGCTTAGCCGAAAGAGTATAAATGATGCTTAAGGATAATTTATAGTTGCGTAGCCTCCAGAAGAGGGAATTTGATGCTTAGGCATCGTTATGCCATATTGAGGACCAAACATGCATCACTTGGATGCATTTTGACAGAATGGCCTATACGGACTAGGCCATTAACACTATTGCTTGGCCACGGCCTAGCAAACGAGTTAGATTAAGTTGCTTGTCCCTTTGAGGATGAACTACGGTATGTTCTTGATCCCTTTAGAGTAGGGAATGGTACATAGGTAGCCGCAATGATTTGCAACATTGCTGGTCCAGCACTTTGGCCCCTCATATCATCTAAGCTCGGTAGATCGATGCAAGAGATGATAGTGGCCAGACTTGATGAGGCTTAGTTGCATGCCAGAAAGTGGATGCTTATACTTCCTATCAAGTTACACAGAGTTGGTGAGCATGGTAAGGTTGGGAATTGGAAAATGGTTTAGAGCGGCCTATGCCAAAGTCCAAGGCTTATGCATGGACAAGACTCGACAGTATGACGGTTTCTCAGCTAGATAGGAAATTTAGTGATGAATTCCCTACATTGAGATAGATCCAGAAACGCATGCAAGAATGCATTGGCCTTATGGATTTAAACCCTTTGCATAACAAGGGTAAGTTGGAACGGCGTGGAAGCTAACTTAGCTATATCATGCTCCACGAGCAAGCTTGCAAGGGAAAATGAACGTGCATTTGCATATACTTAAGGCCTGGATCATAGCTTCATCATGGCGCATCGGGGAAGTTACGGCCTGCGGGGAAACGCGCCAAAGGCATAATTTTCCGGTCCGTCACAAATCAGGTCGCTTCAAACTTGCCACACTCACACTAGAAGTGTAGCCACACCCATGCTTGGATGACTCTCTCTCTTGTTTGACCAATCATGTTGCTCTAAACCTGCCATAGTAATAAAAAAGAGAAGCAAAGTCACTCCAATACCAAATTGGATTTCCCAAAGTTACGCCAACGCGCCAATTGGCATGCCAAACGTGCATACCCAACGTGCTGACGTGCTACTTTACCACAGAAACATGCTGAACGTGGAAACTTACCATAAATAGTGCACGAACGTGCCAACCCACCTTCTGTTCGTGGCCAAAGCCATAACAGACTTCAATACGGTTAACCTAACCAAAAACACGACCTTGCATGGTCAAAACCCTAATTTTTAGTGGTGGTGCAAATCATGCCACTTCGGTCCCCACAACATGCCACGAACCGTACATGACCAGGAAACCCTAATAATGGCGCCATGACATGGCCACCCGTGGGAATCTTGCTCCTATGATCATTTACACATGATGGACTTGCTATGGTTCCTTTGGAATGGCTATGACACCATTTTCACGAAACATCAATGTGCAATGGCCACATGCTACATGCCGCACGCCGTTTGCGCTAATTAGGGTTTTGGTGTACCAAACCCTAATTTAGGCAAAGTTGTTATGCCAACCAAGCTAAGTAATGTTTCCCAGAGCATTGGGATTGATGTGGAAATAGGGCCAATGTGCCAAAGTCTAGCGGCCATGGCTATGCCAGACATTACTTCGTGCCACTAGCATGTGCTAACTATGCCAGCCGCGCCACCATCATGCCGCACATGCTAAATAGGGTTGCGATACGCCAAACCCTAATTTAACCAAAAGATGTCATGCCAACTGAGTTCAATGACTCTCCTAAGTCCTTAAGATTAACTTGGAAACATGGCCAATGTTACCGAAGTCATATTTGGGTCTAACACCAATATGCCACAACAGTTGCCACGGCCATGCCACTATGCCACTGGCATGCCGCTATGCCAGACGCCGCTATGTAGTGGCGCCACTTTGCTATACAACAAGATATGGCCATCCTTCCTCATGAGATACAATCTCAGCCATCCAAGTTCGCCACAGAACTGACGGACTTGTGGCAAGTTTTAGGCGACCAGCCGCTTAAACCTCGTGGCCATGGATACGTCAGGCGCCACTTATACCACCGTGCCACTGGCATGCATGAGCTATACCAATCATGTCGCAGTGCCACTGGCATACACCAAAAATGCCATTGTTCCATTACCAGGCGCCAACAGAAGGTATCCATAATTAACGTCTACCATTCCTCATGAGATGCAATCTCAGCCATCCAAGTTCGCCACCGACCTGACGGACTTGTGGCAAGATTTAGGAGACAAACCAAGACGTGCGTAATATCATCACATGCTATTTTCTTACGGCAAGACTCTTGACTTTGAATTGCCACACACAGCAACCTGCTACATGTTTTCCACGAAAATACTCGAGACATCAAACATGTCACAAACTGGGGGATACTCATCAGGTTATTGGTCTGGCAGTTTACAGCGTGCGACGTGCAATACGCATGTTATAAGAAAGTGTCATGAAGCGGGACAATTAGTGGCGGCAAGAAGTAACGGGTGTAAACGGATCCACTTCTTTCATCATGGAAGCATGGGTTTCTGACGGTTATATGTTACTCCATTCTTCCACCACTCAATAATTTTCACTTTATACGAGACCAAGGTACGTTTCAATATGACTTGTATAAATAGGCTTCACCTATTTCAACCAGAGAACAAGTTTTTGGTCGGCAACAACATAGTATCCAGAAATCTCCAAGAACTGATAGATTTTTACTTTGCAAACCAGTTCCACTTTCTGATACAAGTCATAAAATAAGCCACATAATCATTTTGGTCTCAACACTTTCTTCGCTTCCCTCCCTAATACCAACACTTCTCCTTCACTTTGTGACCGAAGCAAGCCTGGAACAACCATTTTTTGGTTTAGGACAGGATTGTACAGATTGATTTCTCGAATCAAAAGTACTCCCATGAAGTGCATTGTTTAGGGTTTAGATTCGTTTCTCATCCACACACCCAAAATTACCAAAATCAGCAGAAACAGTTTTCACCCACAAACACCTAGGTTTTTTCAAAACTATTATAGGTTAACGACTTGAAAACTTTATTTGGGATTCGTGAAGCCAGATCCAACTATTTTATCTGTAGTTGTGTATTATGATCTAACTTGTTCTATCATATTGAGTACTATCTTCTCTAAGATTTGCTCGAGATTTATCTCCGATAGGTAAGATATAAAAATTAATCACAAAGCTTCCCCTCATTCTTTGTGATTCCACAATAACTTCTTCTACTACCATATAGTTAAGTTATTGTGAGGTGATTGATATTTCTAGGTTGTTATTCGGGAATATAAGACCAGATTATCAATTGGTTCCTGTTCACCTTGATTTATCAAAAGATGGAACAAAACTTCATAGGTACTTCTGTGGGAGACAAATTTATCTATCAGAATAGACTTATTTGTGGGAGACATTTTTTTTTATAAGTCTTCGACTTTGGGTCATAGCAACTCTTAGTTGTGGGTGAGATTAGCTAAGGGAATAAAGTGCGTAGAGTCCTGCTGGGATTCAGAGGCGTAAGGAATGCGATTGTACCTTAATCGGTGTGAGACTTGGTTAGGGCTCAACTATATTCCAATATGAAGTTAACTTGCAGTAGGCTAGTGTATGTAGCGGCATAATATAATGTGGTGCTCAAATCTGGACTAGGTCCCGTGATTTTTCTGCATTTGCGTTTTCCTCATTAATAAAACTTATGTTGTTTGTGTTATTTTTTTCCGCATTATATTTGTTTATATAATTGAAATATCAAAGGTTGTGCGTAGTTCAATCAATTGGTAAATCCGACCTTTGGTCATTGAATATAAATTGATTGACACTTGGACATTGGTATTTGGTACCGTCCAAGTTATTTCTCATATCAGTTGGGCTCACAGATTTATATCTGTTTGATTGCAGATTTTATTAAGAAATTGAGATATAACTCTTTGATATATTTCTTGCTTGAGATCGCTTTATTAGATGGTGCTCTCAGAATTATATTGGAGTTAGTCCATACAGATTACCGAATGAAAATATTTGGTGTGGTTGTGTACCCCCATTTTTTCACCATGGACTACACCTGGTCCAAATGGTTTCCCATCAGGTTCCAACCATCTCATTTGGGAAACAGTTGGACAAAATGTAGTCAAAATTCTCAATTTTTTTTTTGAAACACAACATATCCTGAAGAAATTAATCATAATTTTACCACTCTCATTCCTAAGTCTAAGTGTCTTAAAAGTGATGTAGATTTCATGACAATTAGTTTGTGTAATGTTACTTACAAAATTATATCGAAGCTCCTGGCTTCTAGGCTTAAGAAACTTTACACAAGATTATTGCCCCTCCTCAAGCAGCTTGCATCTCTGGTAGACTTATACAGGATAATATAGTAATATCTCATGAAATGATTGATTCTTTGAAAAAGATTAAAGCTAAGGATAATGGTATTGCAATAAATTAGATATGTCCAAAGATTTTGACATGGTTGAATGGTCTTTTCTAATTGCTAACTTGAAATATCTTGTATTTTCGAATATATGGTGCAAGATAGTTAAACAATGTATCTCCACAATGTCTACATCTATTCTGCTTAATGGTGCTCCAGGTAAGCTCTATTTTCCTTAAAGAGGTTTGAGACAGGGAGATCCCCGGTCTCCGTACCTTTTCATCTTATGCATGGAAGCTTTCTATTGGTCTTCGAATACAGTTGAGAACAATAATCTTATACATGGTTTTAAGGTTAATAAAGATAGTCCACCCATTTCTCATTTAGTCTTTGCCGATGAGTGTTTAATATTCATCAAAGATAAAATTAGGGAAGCTAATAATTCAGCCACCATAATTAACCAGTTCAGTAAGTTCTCTGGGATAGTTGTCAACTTTGATAAGTCGGCTTGCGTTTAGTCTCGAAGTCCCAGGTCATATCAAGTATACTATTTCCATTATTTTACAGAATAAAACAATGGCCCTTAAAGGGAAAATTTGGGTGTCCCTATCCTCTTACAGAAAAATAAATTTTAATCTTTCATTCCTTTGATAGACTCCTATAAAGATAAACTAGCTTTGTGGAAAATCCTATTCATTACACCTCCTGGCAGAACTATTCTCAATCAAGCTGTACTCTAATCATCATTTAACAGTCTTTCCCATGCCAAATGAGATACAAACAAGATGGACTCTGTCCAAATGAATTTTTGGTAGGGTAACCAGGAAAATGGAGGTGGATATCCTGAAGGATGGTTGGATATTGTTCTCCCAAAATCCTTAGGAGCTTTGAACATTAGAAGAATAGACATTTTCAATCTTGCTCTCCTAACTAAACTAGCTTGGAGAACACTTAACAATCAAGATGATTTGTGGGTTAAATTTTTCAGTGTAAGTATTTTGTTGATACTAACCCGTTATATGATGATGTGTCTCAACATGGTTCGTGGATTTGGTGAGGCATATGCAACGGTCTAGAAATTGTTAGAATATATCATGTTTGGGAGATAGGGGATGGGAAGACCATACCTATTTGGAAAGAAAACTGGATTCAAAGAGGCGGAAACCTACCGATTATACTAATTATTCTACTTGCATGAAACATGTTAGTTAGCTCATTGATAAAAAGACTAAGACCTGTAAATTAAACATTCTACAGACTCTATTTGATGAGGATACAGTTAAGGATATAACAAGTATCAGAATCCCTCTTTATGGTAATGATAAACTTAGGTGGGAAGCTACTTCTAATGGTTGTTTCTCTGTCAAATCATCCTATATGGTGATTTTAGTTGCCTCCTAGTTCACAATCCTACTAGAAACAACCTATTCATAGCTTGGAAATCTTTTTGGAAGATGAAACTTCCTCCTAGTATTCAACACTTCATGTGGAAGGTCTTCCATGACTATCTTCCCACTAAAGATAGATTATCTAGATTCACTAGTCATCAAAGCTTAGTCTGCGGCTTGTGTAATAATGGTAATTAGTCGATTCATCACCTGTTTGCTAATTGTGCATCTACAAGGAGAATTTGGGATAACGTGAACCTATATCTATTTCACACCATTAATAATTATGACTTTCATGTTGTGTAATGCTCTGTGTTTAATTCTACCAATTCAGGATTGCAGGTTGACCACAAAATGATTATAAGTGTCAACTTTCTTGTTTGGTATGTATGGAAAGCTAGATGTTCAAATTTATCTGATGATGTGCAGGTGGATATCAACTTAATCTCTGAAAACATTAGTACGCATTTAGAGGAATGAAATGGGACTTTGATAACTAGTCAAAGTAACTACACAGTTGTCACTCAAGACTCCCATAACTGGAAATCATCTTTATCTCATGTGGAAAAAAATAAACTTTGATGCCTCTTTCATTGATAATAGATTGTTACAGGGTATTTGATTAATATCCAAAAAAATTGCAGGAGAATGTAATGGAGTGCGATGTCTCTCATCAAGAGCAATAGACTCAGAGCAGGCTGAGGCTTTGGGAGCTTTAGAGGAAGTTATATAGTCTAAGGAATGCACATTTGGGAGGAGATTATATCAATGTGATGAAATTTATCCAAGGTAACACAATAACGATGAAATGGACTACAAATTATATCATCATCGATACTTTGATTATTCTTTCTTATTTTGATTCATGGACCTGTTCTTGTGTCCATAGAGATGAAAATGATGGAAATAGTGTTGCAGATTCTTTAGCAAAATTTACAAAAACAAATAGTTAGTTTGGAGTGGTATGACTATTGGCCAACTTGGATCAACATTATGATTCAAAGTGACCATCGAGACAACATTTTATCCAATTAAGAAATAAAATTATTCCTATTTTCCTATATTTTGAAAACGGGTACCTAGCTCAGCTGGTCATCCCCGTTCCCCAAAGTTTCATGCGTTCCAGGAGGTCCCAGGTTCGATCCCCCAATGGCGTAATATTGCATAAATTAACATGTAAGGTAGAGTTAGTTTGCCTCCTTTATGACACAATCTCATCCCCCCATCCACTTCGGCTCCCTTGGCTAGGTTACCCATGAGGCTCGCTGGTAGGCTAGCACAACAACCTGTTCAATTAATGTAGTAGTATGTTGTTGGAGCTTAGCTTGTTAGGCTTCCAACTAGTTAATGTAATACTCTTTATCCAATAATAAAATTAATTGAACAAGTTGTGGACTTGAATTTCATGAGTGACATGGTGTTGAACAAGGTGAACAAGACTATTCAACTTATGTCATCTATTAAAAAACTCAAGGATCCTCAAAGTGAGATGTTTTTGCTTCGCAACTGCGCCGGTGTGTCCAGGTTATATTTTGCAATGCCAACTACCAATCCTGCAGCACTACAACATGCTAATGATCTATTTGATGACCATTTACTCAAGTATTTGAGACTTTTAATCACTAGTGATGAAGCTGGTTTTGGGCCTTTACAACAAAGACTGGCCACCTTTCCCATCAAAGTCAGCGGCCTTGGTATTTACATAATGGAGGACACTCACACTTAATGTTTTCTTGCTTCTCGGAGTCAGGATACTTCAGTGCGAAAGGTGGTATTTGGTAATCTATTATCCACAGATAATGGTTCTGCCTATCAGTCAGCTCTTCATAACTTCATTTAGGTATGTGGTTTTCCTTCTTCTTACTGCGTCGATGATACTGCCACCCCTTCTTTGCACTCCACGACAGTCACTTATTTTGATACAGTTAAGAAGCAAATCCCTGTCCAATTTCTTTTGTCTGCAAGAGATTTCATACCGTGGCGATGTAACCGGGTTAAACATGCACAAGATTATCTTTTGTCCGTTCCCATCAGTGGACTAGATCAATGCCTTGGTCCCAAACAGTTCAGAGTAGTAGTCTGTTATCGGCTTGGTATCCCCTTGTTTGTTGAAGATGGTTTATAATTTTGTTGTAATAAGCCTATGGATATTTTTTGTGATCATGCACTTCGTTGTGCTAAACATGTGGGGATCAAGTTTCGACATGACCTGGTTCGTGATGCGATTGCGGATATCTGTTACAAAGCTGGTGTGCCTGCGCGTAAAGAGGTTTCTTTGGGCCTTTTGTCAGATAGTAACAAAGATTTACGTCCAGCAGATATCCTTGTCCTTAACTGGGAAAATGGCCAAGATGTTTGCATGGATGTCATAGGTGTCTCGCCCTTTACTTGGGAGGGGGTTCGTTCTTTTGTACCAGGTTAAGCCACTTTGAAAGCAATTATGCGTAAACGTACTAAGTACTTAGATGAATGTGCTTCACATGGGTATGGCTTGGGTGTCTTAGCTTTCACTACCTTGGGAGAGCTTGATGAGGATATGATTTATTTTTTTAAGCGTTTAAAGAACTATTTAGTTAGTAATGATGTGGGTAGTGGTCTAAACAATTTTATTTTTTATAGGTTGGGTATTGCTATTCAGAAAGAGGTTGGTGCCCCATCTTATTGCTCGGGTATCAACTAAAACTTTGTACGAATTGTAAGTAACTTTTATACCCCTTAATTTTTCTATTAATGAATTTTACTATTAAAAAAAAAAAGTTACACCCTGGCGGCACGCCGCGCCGGCAGAAACTCCCCGTCTTATACGTCGACAACAAGGGGATCGAGTATCCACTATCCACCCCCAAAAGTCCAATGGATCTGGTAAATTTGGTGGGCTATGCTCCCCCTTATAATATTCTTACACTTCCAATTCTAGGCCCATAGACCGTATCCAATCTTTCAAAAAAAGAAAAAACTTGCTAATTTGTGTTTGTTTATATTTTTCTTCTATACTTTACCTCTGTATATATAGAAGCAAAAGGGTATTCTCTTCTTCCTTTGTTTTAACGCTCATCTGTATTTTTTTTTTCACTTTCAATGCAAAACCTTAACCTCTTCTCCTTACAACTAGTTTGCTGCTCAGCTTTCCTTTTTATACTTGTCGGATTCCCTCTCAAAGGTTTTTTTTTTTTTCAATCTCCCACCTCCCTCTAGTTTTCGGTGGTAATTTGTCGTTTTCGTTTTGATTAAGCGAACTCAACTAACTAACTAATCTTGAGTTATCTTGTTTATGTGTAGATTTGAATTGAAAAATTCGGTCTGGGTAGATCTATTTTCTATTGATTCTGTGATTTGTAAGTATAATTTGTTTGATTATTGTTTGAAGTTGGGGAGGTTTGTATTTTCAATTTGGGGATTTTAATTTTTTGAATTTTTTTTTTTTTTTTGGTTAGATAAGTTGTTGTTGTGTTAATGAAAAGGTCTAGAGAAGAAGCTTACATGGGTTCTCAAACTAAACGACCAGCAATATCGTCTCGAGGCGAAACGTAAGTCTGTTTAATTTGATTCTTAGATGGCTTAATCTGATTTTGTAATGAGATTAGTTGAAAATATGCAACTTTATAGACTGATGAATTTGATGATTCTTGGTATTTTGAATCTATTAATAAAGGCGTTTCATTGTGTAGTTTACTGATTGTTTAAGTGATTAGTTAAATTGACTTTGTATGGATGGAATCTAGGTCTAGTTAGTTACCAATTAGTTCTTTTTATCGAAGTGATTTTGTTTTAAGGGAGGGGTATGTTGCATGAATTTGTTGTTCTGTTCACGTGTCTGTTGGTGGTATATCGAAGATTAAAACGTAGATTTACTCTGGAGTTATAGCTACAGGGTTATCTGTACTCAAATTGGTAGTCTATATTTGATCTGTGAAGTTGTGCTGAAATATCTTTTTTCAATTTTGTTTAACAACAGCTCTGGACAAGCTCAGGGACCTGGAGGAGGAGGAGGAGCGGGGACACAGACACTAACAACCAACGATGCCCTAGCCTATCTCAAAGATGTAAAGGACATGTTTCAGGATAGGAGGGACAAATATGATGAATTCCTGGAAGTTATGAAAGATTTTAAGGCTCAAAGGTCTGATTGTCTTTCTGTACTTGTTTTAATTCCACAAAAATGCATTCTTTGGGTGTTTTAGGGGCGGAAATTTACTAATTTTCTTTCATTATTGTTTGTTGCTTTCAGAATTGACACAACAGGGGTTATAGCTAGGGTGAAGGATTTGTTCAAAGGGCATAGAAACCTTATTTTGGGTTTCAATACCTTTTTACCTAAAGGTTATGAGATAACCCTCCCACTTGAGGACGAGCAACCACCAAAGAAACCTGTAGAATTTGATGAGGCCATTAACTTTGTTAACAAAATAAAGGTAACAAATTTGAAGTTAGTTGATTTTTGTAGACGGTTTTAATTTTGATCTGGGGCTTTTCATCTAACTCGTATTTTATTTTTTATCTTCAGACACGATTCAAAGATGATGACCAGGTTTACAAATCATTCCTAGATATACTGAATATGTACCGGAAAGAAAACAAGTCCATCGCTGAGGTTTATGCTGAGGTAAATATTTCTTTTCACACTTGGTCTTAAACCAAGACTTAGTTGGGGTGAAGTGAACTCCTGGAAATTTACTAGAAACTGAAGTTTTACTCTTGCAGGTAGCTGATCTTTTCCACCTTCATCAAGACTTGCTCAAGGAATTCAAACATTTCCTACCAGACACAGACTCTGCACAGCATGCTCCATCGGGCAGAAATTCATCTTTTCCTCGACCTCATGAGAGAAGCTCTGCTGTTACTGCTTCAAGGCAATTGCATGGGGACAAGGTAACTTTCTGAATCTTCAATCTAAACTTGTTGCTTGCTTTCTGAATCCTCAAGCCAGTGTATTATTTACTTGCAATACCAGCAGAGGGAAAGAACTACAACATATCATGAGCATGATCTCAGTGTGGACCGACCTGATCCTGACCATGAAAAAGTAATGGGAAAGGAGCATCGGAGACGTCCCGACAAGGAAAAGGAGAGAAAAGGAGATCGTGATAGAAGAGATCGTGATCGTGTTGAAAAGGATCCTGAGCACAAACGAAAGTTTAGGAGGGCTGAAGAGACCAATGACCCCTTTCTCCAAGATGGGGAAGGTCCATATGATGACAAACCTTCCTTGAAGAGTGAGACATCAGATACATCTTCTATATATATGGAGTTTACTTATTTTAGCTACTATTTATTTAGTCCTGGTGGAGGGTGAAATATATATTTTTCATATTCAGTTTGACATGTAATACTGATGCGCATACTGAGACTCTCGTATTGTTTTCTATTCAAAATATTGCAGGTGCTTACCCCCAAGAGTTTTTGTTCTGTGAAAAAGTCAAGGAGACGCTAGGCAATTCTGGTTTATACCAGGAATACCTTAAATGCCTGAACATCTATAGCAAGGAAATTATCACGAGAGACGAACTGCAAGGCTTGGTGTGTATTACACTAATATATGTTTTTCACTATGTCAAAGATTTTCTGTACTTCTTTTTATGCCATCCCGGTTTTCATTTATTCTTCTCCCTAGCATTTGGTTTCTGCTTATTTTATCGTGAGGTCACTAGTCTGTGTATTGTTTATATGCTTGGCGTAATAAAACTTGAGGATCATTTTAAAATGAAGCACCAATCCTCCTTGATACACGTGTTTTAGTAACTTATGATGCGTTATCTCTGTGTTCTGAATAAACCTTTTCCTTAATCTTCTTATTGATGAATTTGTTTATGTACTTGCATATGCTGGTTCTGATTTTCTATACATGTTAGATAATTAGAATGCGAAAGTAACTCTCTTTGGTTCTGGTTATTCTGGAGAAAATTTACCTCTGGTTTATGTTACATTATCATTTATCATGTACCTTTTGAAATAGAGGATGGTTATTTGTTCTGTTATTTTGTTTTTTTGCTTGTGTTCTCTAAGACTCTAAGCTCCTTCTCTAGATGTTCATTCAATGAGATTTAATGTGGCGTCGTTGCTCTTTCTTTTCAGGTTCGTGATTTACTTGGAAAATATCCTGATCTTATGAATGGGTTTGAACTATTTTTGTCGCGTTGTGAGAAGATTGGTATGTAGTTGGAACTAGTAAGACTTTCAATTTTGGCTATAGCCTTTTTTTTTTATATATTTTTTTCCTTAGATGTTTCTAATTTATATCTTCCCCGCAGACGGACTTTTGGCTGGCGTCATGAATAAAAGTAAGATATGATTAATTTCTATATGCTGTAGATTTTGCTATAGAGGTTTCATATATCTTTTGGAAAGTGTGTCATTAGTTCTTTGATTTAAAAACTTTGAAGGCTGGACCACTTAAATCTTGATTGTCATTAGTGTTGTTGGAAAGTTCTGAAGCCTTGGTATGAATGTGCTGCAAAATCTTATTATCCTCTTGAAAATTGCAGAATCCTTATGGAGTGAAGGACATGTACCTGGACCAGTGAAGGAAGAAGAGAGGAATAAAGACAGGGATCATGACAGTAATGACAGGGAAAAAGAGAGAGATCGGGAGAGAGAGAGGAAGAGAGTTGATAGAAATGCAGGTCATGAGGCTTCGTTTCTAAACAAGGATAAGTATATGGCCAAACCCATATCTGAGCTCGACCTTTCTAACTGTCAGCGGTGTACACCGAGTTATCGTCTTCTGCCAAAGAATGTAAGCGATTTTCACCATTTTTGTTTTTGTTCTGATACCATTTTTGTTTTTGTTCTGATACCATTTTTGTTAACTGAGTGCAGTATCCTATACCCTCAGCCAGTCAACGGACAGAGCTTGGTGCTCAAGTTTTGAACGACTTTTGGGTATCAGTGACTTCAGGAAGTGAAGATTACTCCTTTAAGCATATGCGGAAGAACCAATATGAAGAAAGTTTGTTTAAATGTGAAGATGACAGGTAATGTGCATTTTCTGCAACATTGGTTTGCTCTATACCATTGTTTGTTTTTAAAACATGTGGCGAGTTATTACACTGCCTGTTTCCAGTTTCTTCTTGTGAACCTTGCAAACGAATCTTGCTTTGCCGGTATGCATGACACAGTAATTGTTTGTTGATAACGAGAAGTTAGCGACACCAAAAACAATAAACTAGTTTGCTTGACGAATAACTGCTGCAAATTAAGTTCCTATTAGGAGCATGCTACTTATTCACTTGTAACACTTACTTTGTGCAAGTAGAATTAAAGAGAATTCTCTCTGACGCCTTAACCTCTTCTTCATTAAAGGCTTTGTTAATTGCCAATGTTGTGGTTCTGAAGAATGACTTTGATTTCTCATTTGGTATATAACATTTCATATTAACTCAGATTCGAACTGGACATGCTATTGGAATCTGTGAATGCTACAACAACACGTGTCGAGGAATTGCTGGATAAGATCAATGATGATGCTAGTGAACTGGATAGTCCAATACGTATTGAGGATGAGTTTACAGGTTTGGAGATGGACTGTGCTTTCATCTAATAGTCGAACTCATGTTCTTTCCTGTTGGTAACTTTTTTCTAAGAACATGTCTATTTTGCTTGTTTTCTTTTGTCATAGCCCTAAACCTGAGGTGCATTGAACGTTTATATGGTGACCATGGCCTGGATGTGATTGAAGTGTTGCGCAAAAATACATCTGTTGCACTGCCTGTCATACTAACCCGTCTGAAGCAGAAACAAGAGGAGTGGTCAAGGTGCCGTTCAGATTTTAACAAGGTCTGGGCAGAAATATATGCTAAGAACCATCACAAATCACTGGATCATCGTAGCTTTTATTTCAAGCAACAAGATGCCAAGAGCTTGAGCACAAAAGGTAACTTAAATGTCTCATAATTGGGCTTATCTTGTTGATTTCTCTTGTCTATACCCATGCTTCCGCTGCTCAGCCAGTGACTTCACTCTCATATGCGGTTTTGCCTCAGGTTTATTGTCTGAGATTAGAGAAATCAACGAGAAGAAGCGTAAAGAGGATGAAATGCTAGTTTCAGTTGCTGCTGGTAACAGACGGCCGATAGTTCCAAATCTGGAATATGAATACTCTGATTCTTCGATACACGAAGACATATATCAGCTTATCAAATTCTCATGCTCTGAAGTTTGCACAGCTATGGATCAGTTGGATAAAGTAATGAAGATTTGGACAACCTTCTTGGAGCCCATGTTCGCTGTTCCTCCTCGAGCACAAGGTGTAGAGGACACAGAAGATGTTGTCAAGGATAAGAATCATTCTGTCCGAAATGGTTTGGCAAGTTTGAGGGAGATTGAAGGTATATCTAGTGCTGACACTGCCATTACTAATTCCAATCAACTAAATCACCTTAGCAATGGGGATGGCACCTTTGTATCTGAAGGACAAAATTTCCACAAGACTAAATTGGTAAATGGGGATGCAGATAAAGAAGATGATCTTCGCGAGCAAGATCGAAGTTCCCACAAGAGTGATACTTTTGGTAGTACTTCACAGCAGGGGAAAGTCCAGACTGATGCCCCCATGTGTGATGAAACTTCAGCAGCCTGTAAACAAGCTACTTCTAATCCACGGCTAACTGATTCTAATGCCTCCACAGTTCTTAGAGGAGATCAAAGTCTTGATAGAACTAATGTGGAAATTACATCTGGTATGCTGCTTAAATTCACGATGTTGGCGATTTTTAATCACCTTAATGACTGATTCTCCAACTATCTAACACTTACTTCCTTCTTTTGGGTGACAAGGGCATGGCACTGCTCCTTCCAGATCTGTTGTGGCCAGTGCTGTGGAGAGTGGGCTTGAGCGGGCACTTCCTGCTGAAGCGTTACCTTCATCAGAGGTATAATTCTTCCAATTATTTGTTCACATCTTAATTTGCTCCCTTAAAACATAAATATGCGCATCTGTTTGGTTGTTATAAATGTTAAAAAGCATATCAAGATTTTAGAAATCCAATAAATTGCATGGACTATTATTTGGTGCTCTTGTGCATACATTTGTGAACTCATTCTGGTCAACGCTTCAACCCAATGAACTTCAACCCAATGAATATGGAGTCACTTGCTCAAGTTTGCATTTTGTGCAATTTTATCTTTGTTATAAATGTTAAAAGCATATCAAGATTTTAGAAATCCAATGAATTACATGGACTATTATTAGGTGCTCTTGTGCATACATTTGTGAACTCATTCCGCTCAACACTTCAACCCAGTGAACATGGAGTCACTTGCTCAAGTTTGCAATTTGTGCAATTTTATCTTTTATCTCAGTACTAATCAGAAAAGCTGTTATGTTTTGTAGAGAGGAGGTGATAGTTCGAAACCGGGGATATCAGCTAATGGTTCACTGCTGGAAGGAACCAAAGTACATCGGTATCACAAGGATTCTACTGGGCACCAAAAGATAGAAAGAGAAGAGGGTGAATTATCACCAAATGGGGATTTTGAAGAGGATAACTTTGTTGGCTATGGAAGTAGTGGGCCAGCTAATAGAATCCGTACTAAAACAAAAGTTAGTGCTGCAGTATCCAAGGATGGACAAGAAGTTAAATGTCGTGTGGAGGCAGCAGGTGACAATGATGCTGATGATGAAGGTGATGAAAGTCATCAAAGGTCAACTGAAGACAGTGAGAATGTTTCTGAGACTGGTGAAGGGGTTTCAGGTAGCGATTCTGGGGATGGTGTGGAATGTTCACCTGAAGATCACGAGGGAGAGGAAGATGCTAAGGTGGAAAGTGAAGGTGAAGCAGAAGGTACTGCTGATGCACATGATGTTGAAGGTGAGGGGTCATTACTGAAGTTTTCAGAGCGGTTTCTACAGACAGTAAAACCTCTTGCTAAACATGTTCCTTCAGCATTACAAAACAAAGAAGGGAAGGATTTTCGAATATTTTATGGAAATGATTCCTTTTATGTGCTTTTTAGGCTTCATCAGGTAAGGTTTTTTTTCCTCCTTGTTTTCTTGTTTTCTTCATCGGGTAAACTATGTTATGGAGTTTTGCCTTTTTTCTTGTTCATCTGATTTTGCTTTTGTATTTTGTCAGACATTGTATGAGAGAATATTGTCAGCAAAAACAAATACTTCATCAGCTGAAAAGAAATGGAGAGTTTCGAAGGATACAAGCCCTCCTGACCTCTATGCCAGGTTGTTTAGGTGTTGATATTTGCAATTTCTGATCTGATGGTATACTAACTGGATAACTAATTTGCCTTATTTCTTTTTGACTTACAGATTTATGAGTGCCCTATATAATCTACTTGATGGTACAGCTGACACTGCGAAGTTTGAGGATGAGTGTCGTGCTATTATTGGAACCCAGTCATATATTTTATTCACACTAGACAAATTAATATTCAAACTTGTCAAGCAGGTAACTTGTACATCTTATGCTTCTTAATTCTTTCTTTTTTCTTGAAGTGGGTTTGGCTGTTGCAAGATTCTTATGGAATGTGTTTTTCTCAGCTTCAAACAATTGTTAGTGACGAAATGGATAATAAACTTCTTCAACTATATGCATATGAAAAATCAAGGCAGCCTGGGAGATTTGTAGATATAGTTTATCATGAAAACACCCGTGTTCTTCTTCACGATGAGAACATCTATCGCTTTGAATATGTAAGTTTTCATTACGGGACTCTTTGTTTCCTTTATTTGCTACGTGTACCACATATTGTATTTCAAAGGGGGGAGATAATAGTATGTCATTGACAACTTTTCTCTTTTGCAGTCTTCAAGTCCAAACCGCTTATCCATCCAGCTGATGGAGTCTGGGAACGAAAAGCCTGAAGTCACTGCCGTAACCCTGGATCCTAACTTTGCATCCTATTTGCACAATGATTTCTTGTTAGCTCCTACAAAGAAGGAGGTGACTGATGTCTTCCTTGAAAGGTAAAGAGCTGCAATGGGTCTTTTCAAATATATCAATATTTTTATAAATGGGGTTCACAACTTGCACACTACTAATAATATTGATTTTGCAGAAACAAAAGAAAATTTGCTTGTGAAGATGAATCATCTTTAGCATCTGAGGCTATGGAAGGTGTTAAATTAGTCAATGGTCTCGAGTGCAAGATAGCTTGCAATTCGTCGAAGGTATTCTGCGATAGTGTCAGTTTCTAATAATTGAAATATTCTCTGAGTGGATTGATTGCACTTCTACTTCTTTTGTCCTAAATTTAGAAACTATGTACTTTTGGCAGGTCTCATACGTTTTAGACACAGAAGATTACTTATATCGCACAAGGACTAGACGAAGATGTCTTTCTGAGGACAGATCCTCATGCCATGGCCAGGCCAAGTCCATGGATGGTCATCCGGCTAGAGTACAGCGGTTCCACAGATTGCTATCTGGATCTTAGTCTCCTTTACGGAAGGTATAAAGGTAAATTGTTTTGGTACTAGAACTTCTTACTTGTTTATTTGGGTGTAGTATAAACTCTTCATGAATTAGGTCCAAACAATTAACGAACTAAGCGAATATAGAAATGATTACTCCAGTTCCACCATTTAACTATCAGAATTGGTCCGAGAGTCTGATGAAAACCAACTAGCTTTATCAGGTTCATGTTTTGAGCTTTTCGGTAGCAGAACCCAAACGTCCCTGTGTTTGTGGCAAAGTAGTAGAACGGACAAACTAAAATCTGGCAGATTAGACTGATTATAGAAACCAAAATAAATCGGCTTTATGTTTGTTTTTTATATCTTTTTACAGGTAATACTTTCTTACAATCTGATTGCTGATGGTCCCTGAACCACAAAAATAGAATATTCTTTGGCATCGTCAAGCAAAATAGCTCTTGATTAGAAGCTTTCTGTCAGATTTTTTCCGATACAAGTCCTGCCAGAATCCGCGCAGTATCAAGGAATGCTTGCTGCCATTGTTGTAAATGTAATTTTTATAGTTCTGAAGTTGGCTATCAGAGCCACCCTTGTGTAAATAGTGTGAGTCTTTAGTATTCACATCTTCTGAGGGATGTATGTTTATTATATTTCTTTGGTAACTGTTTTTTTTCCTAGTAATTTGTCCAGAACAGATAACGGAGGCATATAGATGAACCTGTTTTCATCTTTTCATTAGAATTGCTAGAATATTTGTTGATGTAACTTTGACAACCAATACATATATGGCTATAAGATTGGTAGCTGTTTTTCCGTCTCGCACATTGGCAAAATTACTCATGATGAGTGGATACCAGTGAAAACATAATAAATGATTCAGAAAACTTAACTTTAAAAGTCACCCCTGAATATGGATTCACAGAATCTGACTTGGAGAAATTTGAGCTGGGTATTTTCTATGAATCTGACTATAGGTATTTTTTTTTTTTTTGAAGCACTCTATAGGTATTTGAGCAGGGTACATTTTCATATCTCAGAAAAAAAAAAAAAAAAAATTTATTAGTTTTTGAGTCAGATTCAGAGAGTTGCTCAGTTGCATGGTTAAAAATAAACAAACAACCTGTAAGTTATTACAAAGTTTATTGATAAGGCCCAAAGGCAAAGAATGTTTACAAGAACACAGAACTAAAACCTCGACAACCCCACAGAACTAGATGGGGAACAATTTTAACGCCCCAACCCCCATAATGTATCCTGAGTGACTGCGCCGTAGCAGCAACTAAAACTGGAAGTAGTACTGCATATAGTTGTCCTCGAAGATCTCGTGTTCATCCAGGTACCTGCTGTCTGTTATTAAGAATCTGGTCTTCTAATTTTACAACTATTAAGATTACCAAAATAAATCATTGGAAAACTCACTATTTGCAGCACCCATTTGAATGCCCAATACATCTTACACTTTACATTGCAAAATTTGATATAACATTATATTTTTATTGAAACAGCTCTTAAATATGCTAGTGATGGATAGATATACCATGTCATTACTCACACCCCTAACCAGCAAGCTCGCTTATTGGAGGTCGGTCCATGACACTAGATGCGGCCAATGCATTTTTTTGCAGAACTGGGTCAATATCAGGCAACTTTGGAATCTGTGATCAAAACGTAGTATTCATGTTAAAACACGTATAAGAATAATCAAAGACAAGTCCATTCCATAATTTCACCGAGAACTATATGCAATACACATTTACGAACTCCATTATCTTTATTTTTTCTTCACTTCTTGTTAATTTTGATCAAGCACCATAAAACTTGCATAGGAATAGGATAATACTAGTAATTTAGACATCTAATAAATATTGGGTCGGCGCATACCTGAACCAATAAATCGATTGTCCGTCTTAATAGACGAGCTAAGTCCCCGTCATCCATTGCACAATCCATCATAATTTCTCGCCAAGTTAAGCCAGAGGCCCAAGCTTCGATGATTCCAGCAAATTGACTATCCAACGCACAAGAAATCTGTAATAAAAGCGTAATTACATTTTGTATTTTGTGAATAATAAGGGAAGGTACTTATGCAAAATATCAAGAGAGCTTTTTTCCGCCAAGCTCACCTTTACGCCATGTTTTTCTTGGAGCTGAAGAACCGAGCTTCTTTGCTCATCCAGAAGCTTGATCATGTTTAACACAGTAGCGGACGGCTCATAAACATAGCTGCAAAATGACATACAGCAATTTTAGCTCGGAAAGAAATCTGAATGACTTAAGGCAACATCAAAAAAGTAGAAATACAAGCAATTGAAATAAAGATAGAACCTATTATTTTTCCATGGACGAAGTTTAATTCCTTCAGAAACTAGACTTCCACAGACAGCAGCTAATTGAGCTGGCTTTAAATCTAATAATATTTTATTGCGGAGCACCATAGCAAGCCAGAGTTCATTTTCTCCTCGGATGGCTGCCGCTGTTTCACCAAGTGGAAATATCACGTGTGTATTTTTATCCAAAGCTCTAGCTTCATGTATGACATTGCTGATCTGATACAGAGAAGAGATGTTGCACACATCATTATATGTAAAAGAACATACTATGTCAATTTCGTGCACCAATAAAGATATATAACAGTTCGTCAGCTCTTAAATGGAAAAGAAAAACGTAGTTGAAGTACCTGCAAGAACTCCTTCCACCCAGATGGTTCAATTTGTTTGATTCTATTAGTTAAGCGAATTGATCGAGCCCTTAGTCGTTCAATCTTTTCCTTGGTAAAGTTGGTCACGTCAATGATCTTCTTATATTCTTTAAAGCCTTCACTGCGCGAGATTTTTTTCTTCAAACGAGACACCGTAGTTCTTTGCTTTTTGTAACGTTCAAGAGCATCATGGAACACTTGTGACCTTTCTAGCACCTGATCATTAACAATTATTAACAACTTACATATAAATTGCCTGCATTTAACAGTTCAACAGAAGAAAGAGAAAGCTCTACCTCATCATCTTCTGAAAGGCTACTCAAGACTGGCACGTTCAAACTCCAAGACCATGTTTCAAGAGATCCTTCCTTGCGCCAAAGACCTCCAAATTCAGACTCAGACAGCTTCTCCCAGTCAACTTCTTCCTTATCAAGTAGCGACTGCATAATTTCTCGAGGCGAAGCATCACCCTCAGCTAGAGGAGCATTAGGCAAGCCTGTTTTATAAACTGTCTTAATCGACTTCTGTGTGAAGAGGTACCAAGAATTATCTGAACCAAGAGCCACGTAATAGGACAACTGGGCATCGAGTTGTCTGTCACCAGCTCCAACCTCCAACTCAGTCCCCACAGTGTTTAGTTCAAAAGACTCATCTGCATCAATCTGTCATGTAGAATAAGTGACATTCTAAGCGGCAGTTGAATCACACGGATGCTATAGGATTCACATTAACTCTAAATACTAACTTTGACTTGTTATACCTTATCCCTAGATGGAGGAAAATAAATAGCTAAGCATAGGTTTGCTTTTCATCGAGGATAACTCAAATTGGACTTTTTTCAAATAATTTTTGAAGGAGATTTCGAAGGCACAAGAATAGTAGTTCTTTTTGGAACTTCGCTCACCATGTTCTTCACTTTAGAGCTAGAGAATGAATCAACCTCGCCCAAATAAACAGCAGGGACTAAATGCATAAACCCTTCACTATCCTTGTGTTGCAAGCATAGAAAAGGTAACTGCCCATCTTCCAACTCCTTCAATATAGGCTTCAGAGCGGCCATTCTTTGTATTTCCATCTCTCGTCGCAGCTTTGTCCGAAGTCGTTTTTCTGCCTGAAAATGCAATTGCCTAGCATATGAATTCAGATTTGTTTGAAAATAATATATATTGCTAAGGAACAAGATGGTTGAATATCTTTCGTAATAAAGTTAACAAAACACATCAATGTATACAATCAATATTAATAGATAGGGTGAGTGCTATATGACCTTTACCGCAATGTGGAACGCGGAGTTGCTCTGTGTTTAAGTAGATCTATAACTACTCGTATAAACTAGAGAAATCTATCCAGTGTACCATCATGTGCGACTGGCTAAACAGTCTACATTAATGTTTAGCAAAAATATAAAAGCTTCGATGAAGCATTTTCACAAGAATATAGAAAAACGAAAACGCTGTGAAGAAACAGATAAGAAGGTAAAGATAGTAACAAATGAGCATACGGAGACTTATTTTGCCTAGTGGTTCATGAAAAGCAGTGACGAGTGAGTGTACCCGTAATTCCTCCTGCAACGCATGTATCTCCTTATATGCCTTCGCAGACATCTGTTTTTGGCTTTTTTCATCAATAGCAGCATCAGTAACTTCAAGAGTTAGGAAGTCAATCTCCTTTTCTATTTTGGTGAGCTCCTCTTGGGCAGCAACCATGACATTGCTTCCAACATAATTCCCGAAACTTTGTTCAATGATCTTCCTAGCTTCATCCAATGTTCGCCCTGCTCGAAAGACTTTTGTTTCATCTGTCTCCTTCGATCTACGAGTTACTCTTGCACCCTGTATACAGCAAAGAAAATGTTATTTACTGAAAAGCCTAGCATCAATACAAAGTTAAGATTATGAAATGTGACGGTACTTACAGCAAGGAGGTTTAGCACCATTCCATATGAAGCAGTAAACTGCGACACAAGAGGCTCTAGTCCAGAAAAGAGAACCTTGCAGCCTTCTTCAGCTCCTTCATTGGTACCTTGAAGAAGGACAACATGCCCCTTTTCATCGATACCTCTACGGCCAGCTCTGCCAGCCATCTGAAGAAGTTCATTTGGACTTAACTGGATACGTCCGGTTTCACATCTTTTGCTAAGAGAAGAAATAACAGCTGTTCTAGCTGGCATATTGATCCCAGCAGCAAGTGTTTCCGTCGCAAAAATAACCTTAATCAGTCCTCTCTGAAACAACTCTTCAATAAATGACTTCCACAGGGGTAAGCAACCAGCATGATGTGCTGCAACCCCTTGCCTCAGACCTTTCACAGAAGACTCTCTGATGGCATCAGGATATTGAATGCGAAACTTCTTCAATGCTAGATCAACTTCAGCCATCTCACACTCATCTAAAAGCTTGCAGTCTTCAACATACTGAACAGCTACATCACACCCTTTCCTACTAAAAATAAACCAAACAGCTGGCAGCATATCCCTTGCCCGGAGGTGCCATAATGTGTCTCTAACCTGTGGAACCTGGATGAGATTAACTTACGTTAGATTACTGACTGTCCTCGTCTTAGTAAAGGTTAAATGTCTGAAACTGAGATACAGCCTATGTAGTTTATAAAATGTTTAAAAGCGGATAAGTGAAACAAAACAAGCCGACATCTTTTTCTGAAAGAGAGAGAAATGAAAAGGAAACTGAGTTGGAAATCAATCTACTAATAATGTTTCTGTACCTGCGACCGGCGAATGTTGTTTATGTCATTTTTAGAGAGTGCCGACTGTCCAGATATATCCGAAGCATTATTATAGCGGCGGTCACTTTCTCGCCTTCTTGAGTTCCTGCTTCTATATCCATCTTCCTTGAAAGGTTTAACTCCCGCAGCAGAAAGTTGTAGATAATTGAGTGATAATTTCCTTTTGTGATAGTAATCAGAAGCTAAAAGTTAATGAACAATCATATCGTTTACAGAAACAAGGGAAAAAACACAAAAAAGGTGAGCGATACGCACCTGTTCATGGTAGTTCCTTTCTCATTAAGAAGAGGTGACAAAGATTTTTTTGTAGAGAAATGCCAAGTCAATGGAACTGGTCGTTTAGTAGATGTTACCAGCTCTGTTTTACCATGAATCTAGACAATACCGAGAAAATAATAAATGCTACGAATTAGATAGGCCTTAATAATAAGTTAAGTCAAGGTAATGCCTATTAGCTTGCAAAACATCCAAACATTAACTTATTCGAAATCCACCTGCTATAATTTTTAAAGATACACACTTTGGAACTATTGATTCACCGCAGTTACTTTACATATCAGGCCCACGAAAATGCATTTACAGAACCTAGAGTAGTTAAAATGAAAATTAATAGTATACGCGACGAGAGGGATAGTCTTTAACCTGTGAAAATTAATGAAATAATGAAAATACATGAACAATGATATAATGTAGGGCTTTTTATAGAATTTAATTTTCAGCACAATTAAGGTCATAGCTATCGCGTGTTACCTGCTCAATCCAACCAGCCAATTCATCAGCATTGGCAACTGTGGCCGAAAGACATATAAGCTGAACTTCTTTAGGAGAATAAATCACCTGAAAATTTGCAATGCTTATGAGGACTAAGCAAAGACAATCCTAAGATGTATAGTTTAAGCATTAAAAAAGAGACTCACTATTTCTTCCCAAACTGTACCCCTGTAGATGTCACTGAGATAATGAACTTCATCCAAAACAATTGCATCGACGTGAAATAATCCACTACCGGTAGAATCGGTTCCAACACTGTAGTTGAGGTAGCAGCGAGCCAAAAGCAAAAGTTTCTTTCATCAACTAAATCAACTAGGGGAAGTATGAAAATTGCTGAATTAGAGATGAACCGAAGCCTAGAGTTCACTTCGAAGACCGAAGTACGCTCATGAGTCTTAACTTGAACAAACAATAAAACGGTACCTCTGATACAACATATTCCTTAGAATTTCTGTTGTCATAATCAATATGGGTGCGTCTTTGTTAACTGCAGAATCTCCAGTGAGTAGACCAACATTACTTTCACCAAACGTATCACTGCAACAACAACAACAAAATATGCCACCTTAAATGCCAATCATCTTGCACATAAACTGCTGAAGTTCATACTAGGAGACTCAACTAGAAAACATTTGTTATCAAGGAGAAAAGAATCCAAGTACTTAACACAAACAGTTAACATACTAAACATCTATACCGAAAATCTCTAAACTTCTGATTAGACAATGCCTTCAATGGGGTTGTATACAATATTCGCCTTCCCTTGGCAATCGTAGCTACAGCCGCAGCTTCAGCTATCAATGTCTTCCCACTACTAGTTGGAGCAGAAACTACAACTGATGAACCTCTTAAAAATGCTTGTATAGCCAATCTCTGACGCAAAAATCAAGGTAAAATCAGCAAACAAAATATGTGCAAAAATCAAAACTTTGAATGTAGAGTTGAAATCTAACAATAAAAACCTGAAATTTATCGACACGAAAGTCGTAAATAGAAGAGAGTTCATTGTAATCAATAATCCCTTCACCTAATTCTTTAACATCATTACAAAGTCTCTCTACTCTTTGCCATTTATGTTCTTCATATCTAGATGAAGACGAAGAAGATACAATCACTGAATCACTTTCTTCTTCTTCTTCGTCTTCATTAATATCGTCTTCATCAACAATGAATTCTTCATATTCCTCTGCAGCTACATCATCATCATCATCTTCATCCTCCTCCTCCTCCTCTTCTTCTTCTTCAACATCAGATACTTGCCCCTCTATTGAAAAATTAGACCTTTTTCTAAAACTATACAATTTTGTTGAACTTATCTTCAATGTCAGGACTCTTGTTCTGGCAAACCCTAGGTTTTGATAAGATGGGATTGGGAAGAAATTGAAGATGGGTTTTGAAGATATGGATATACAAAGAGGAGGGGTTGAGCAAAGTGGAGAAAGGATCTCCATTTTTGAGAGAGAGCGGGAGAAAGAGCTTTGGTTTGAGCTCTTTCTATTTCTCTCTTGATTTTTTTTTGGTGGGAAAAAGAAAATCTATGTTCTTTACTGAATTATCCAATCTTCTTTTCTCATTTGGAGTTGTTAACGGATAGTTTGACGTGTCGTACCCGCAATTTAGTTAATATCTTAGATATTAACTTGGAAGTTTGATTAGAGTGTAATGTGTGTATGTTTGTTTTGACACTTGATTCATTCGGGCATTCTAAAGAATGTAAAATGTTTCGCTTCTGACTTGTATGACTTTTGTTTTGAGAAGGTGAATGGTGAAATGTTTCTGTTTTTGGTTGCCAAACAGATTGTAATTTGAAGAACTACATCAAAGTCAAAGGTTAGTAACAAAGACAGATTTTCCTTTTATACTCTTTTCTTTTCTCTTCTATTCTATTTCTACGTTGTATCAAAGTAGAAGAATTTAGCAAATGAGTGAATTTCAAAGAAGGATCATGTGACAAAAGAGCCAAGTAAGAAAGTTTTATAAACTTTGCGCATTTGAGTTCGCAAACCTATTCATGAGCCAGGAGTTCCTGAACTCAAAGTTCACTTGATTTCGCGAACCTAGTCAAAATTAAAGTTCCTGAACTCTTGTTTCACTTGATTTCGTGAACCTAGTTCAAATTCAAAGTTTCCGAACTCCAAATCTCCAGAGTTTGATCGCAAATCCAATCTTCTGAGTTCGCATACCTAGTTAGCTTTTGAAGTTCTTGAATTTGGAACTCGCTTGAGTTCATGAACTTAAATTGGTGAAGTCGTGATCTTAAGATGCAACCGCCAATTTCGTTTGCTAAGTTTGGTGCACTTTTCTTCTTTGTTTAAAACAAAAAAAATTCACACACTTATGAGTTGTTATTCTTAGCTTAATTCCTTTGCGAGGAAAGTCTTAAGTTCTTTCCAAGAATCGAGCTACCATGTGAACCAAGTTCTGGATATTGATTAACGTATGATGTGCACATACTGTCCATTTTTGATTGTTAGAAGTTATCTTTAAAAGTAATTCATTTATGGTATTACTCCGTGCTAAATTAGTCTAATACTTTAATCTATGGAAAAAACCTCTATTAAAATGAAATTTTAACCAAAAAAATAGTTTCTCTAAATCTAAAGAAAGAACCAAGATTTAGCAGTATTATGATTTACTTAGGTTGCAAGAAATTGTTGCTTACATCTAAAGCAACTATATATTAGAGACATCCAACACCACAGAAACTCAATCCCTTACTCGATGTTTATTTTGTTGCAAAGCACAAGCTCTGCAAGGTGGATTCAATAAAAATAAGGTAATCACTCCGGTAAATATATTTTATAATATGAAGTTTTTTTTTCATATGATTATTTAATTTAGTAAAAAAAATTATTGTTAAAGTATTATAAAAAAATATCTTGGAAAAATCCGACGATGATTTCGTAATGTCTCAATGTATTTACTTTGTGTATTAGTACAAAATTAATAATGGAAATGTGTCCCCTGTGTTAAAATCACAATGAACTAGAAATATAATTAATAAAAACCAATTAAATATTGATTTATTTATTAGATATGGATATGGATAAATATTCAGAGGAGGGCAACAAGTAATATTGTTTAGTTGAAAAACATAGATACCCCAACATTGTGGTAATAATTATAATAATGTGGAAGAATGTGGGTAAACGCATTTTCTTTTTAAAGTTTTATGTGTGCACTCTGAAAATGCAGGGGTCCAAGTACCACACCTAACAATTCGTTTGGCAATCTGAGAGGACTTACTCCAATATACTTTCTTGAGAATCAACTAGACAGTTAGACTCAATCCAGAGAAAAGTATATCAAAGAGTTTAATATCTCTGTTTCATAATGTAATCAGCAAATCAAACACATAGAAATTCGCGAGCCTGATTATTATGTGAAACAACTTGAAGGGTACCAAAGACCAATTTTCAAGTGTCAATCAATTTATATCAACAACTAAAGGTTGGATTATCTAATTGATTGATCTTAACACACAACCTTTGATATTTCAATTATATAACAAAATATAATGTGAAAAAAAATAACACAGACATCATAATTTTGTTAACGAGGAAAACCGCAAATGCAGAAAAACCCAAAGACCAAGTTCAATTTGAACACCATACTGTATTAAGCCGCTACAGACTCTAGCCTACTACCAATTAACTTCGGAATGGACTGTAGTTGAACCCTAATCAATCTCACATTGATTTAAGGTGCATTTGTGTTCCTAATGTCTCTGATCCCAGCAGGATACTACGCACTTGATTCCCTTAGCTGATCTCACCCACAACTAAGAGTTGCTACGACCCAAAGTCGAAGACTTGATAAACAAATTTGTCTCACACAGAAAAGTCAATAGATTGAATAAATCTCTCTCCCACAGAAATACCCAAGAGTTTTTGTTTCGTCTTTCGATAAATCAAGGTGAACAGGAACCAATTGATAAACCAGGCTTATATTCTGAAGAACAACCTTGTATTATCAATCACCTCACAATAATATTAATCGACTAGCGAAACAAGATATTGCGGAATCAAAAATGATGAGACAAAGATATTTGTGATTACTTTTATCTTGCCTATCGGAGATATTAATCTCGAGTCAATTATTTTAATTGTACTCAATACGATAGAATCGGGAAAGATCAGAAAAACACAACTAAAAAGAGAATAGTCTGGCTTCACAATACCAATGAAGTCTTTGAAGTCGTTAATCTACATGGTCTCGATGGAAACCTAAGGTTAAAGGAGAATCGACTTTAGTTATGCAACTAGTAACACATATGAGGTGTGGGGATTAGGTTTCCCAGTTGCTAGAGTTCTCCTTTATATAGTTTTCAAATTAGGGTTTGCAATCCAAGCTACCTTGGTAACAAAGCATTCAATATTCACCGTCAGATGAAAAACCTGATTCAACCAATCTAATATCTTTTAACCGTTAGATCAGAGTTAGCTTGTTACATACAAATGAAATGTACCTTCATTTAGGTTTATATAACCGTACCCAAACGTGTACACCATGTTGGCTCAACAATAGTTAACCGAATTTAGCCATATGAATACTCTCGTATCAACCTTATTCATCTTAACCATAACTAGTTCAAATGACTCAAATGAAACTAGTTAAAGAGCCATTCAATTTCTATATTCTCATAGAAGTATACAAAAACACAATTGAAGCAAAATCAGTTTGATTCGCTCGAATCAATACATGAACATTATAGCAACGGTTTGCAAAGATTACATTCCTTATTTTATAAATTTTTAAGTTCATGTACACAACCGATTTTAGAAAGTAACCAACTCAATTATGCAAACGGGTACGCACACTCAAGTATCCAGACCGAGTTTGGTTACGCCAGTATGCGTACGGGTGCGCATACCAATTTACATTCCAAACTCCAGCAGAAATTCACGGACGTGAGACTTCTGCCAGTATGCGTACGGGTACGCATACTTGCCCATATATCCAACAACCACCAGTACGCATACGGATACGCATACTTCAGGTTCCCAGTTTTGGACTTACACACAAATGTGATAACATACTATGTTTATATCCAAACATGGTTACATGATTCTAAGCTCTTTATTTCAATCGCATTGAAACTTTCTTAGAGGATGACAATAGCCGTTTTCACACACTATTAACAACAAAGAAATTTTCAAGATATTGAAATAATCATTATCGAAATATTCCAAGTCTACACCAAATGATTGTATCACCCAAACCATGTAAGATGTTACTCGGAAGTTTTCACATGATATAAGATGAACTTGGTCGAAGCGAAAGCTTGCCAACACATATTTCGATAAATATGTAAGCGAGATAAACTCAACTCGGAATCTCAAATGTGTATATAGAAAACTATATCGTAATACTAATTATGTCTCAATATAGGAAATAGAGTAGTAATAGACTTTCCAAGTGATAGATGAGTTTCAGTCTCCACATACGTTTTCTTTATGAAGTTCCACAAGCTCCCCTTAGTAGTTCTTCGTCTTCAAATGATGAATGATGTGAAGTCTAAGCTCAACTGCACAATCTATCTCCTAGTCCGAGACATCTATAAATAGGCTAGAAATCAAGACTTATAGTTTTGATCACACAAACATGCTTGAGATAGCAACACATGCGACTTCGACCGAGCAGTGCTCTAACACACTCTAATTACTAGTTTTATATACTTGTAAGAACAAGTTGTTCATAAGAGTTTAAAACTTGGTTTCTCGATACAAAGTCTAATGAAACAAAATTCATTTATAATATTTGCATCGATAATACTCAAGAAACATCAGTTAAAATGGGTACCAACTCCGAACTAAACTTATGTAGTTTGAGACATATCCTAAATTATCTATCTGAAACATTGTTTTTCCCCACAAAACATTTTTGAACAATAAAGTTTCATACCTATAACATAACATGAACATGTAAAACTAGATCTACCCAAACCCCCTTCTTCAAACTCATAAAAAATCATTTCTAGACCAGCCATTCAAAGTATTTCAAAACAAGTATCGGGATTTGCAAAATAAAAAAACTTTTCGGTGGCGCATAATTTCATCTCTTCATAAAGGGAGTTGACAAAGATTATGTTGACAAGCTCAAAATATATTTGAGGTATATCAACCAATCTAGTGCAATTAGCATACCCAACGGGTACGTAACATGAAGCGAATTTGATTTGATTAGACACCAAATGGAGCATTTTGAGACTAGAACAAACGATCAAGCAATTAATGTGATTAAGTTTGCATTTGGAAGTGTGGTAAAGAAAGAAATAGATTTAAAATATGGGTATATTAACATCAGAGTCATAAAATAAATGGAGAAGTGACCGAGCACAAATATGACCAATTGATGGACATCGTCAAAACATAATATCCTTGAATGAGAAGGAAGCAGTGGAGGAGAGTGATTAGGAATAAAATGGAACCTTAAATTTTAATATTTATGATATAAATTTAGCATGTCGTAGATGCACTAAAACATATATGTATTAGGCTTTGCTGCTCTGAAAAGGCGAGGGTACCCAAATATACCTCAAGCTAAAACTTTTCCACCTATAAGTCCTTTCTCCGAAAGTGATTGTCTATGGACTGAGTCGAGAAAATACAACTAATCGGTTCAAACTTCGTGTGATCGTCTATGGATACTAGATCGAGACAATACAACAATGAAGTATGTTTACTTGATAAAAGGTTCGGACTTAAACAAACACAATAGGATTACTATCAAGTAAATAGGAATTAACATTTGTGTAATTTACTTTAAATTATAATAACAACAATTATAATTGCGGAAAATAAAAGTAAATGACACAACAAGATATTGTTAACGAGGAAACCGCAAATGCAGAAAAACCCCGGGACCTTGTCCATAATTAAATACTCTCAGGATTAAGCCGCTATACAAAATCAAACCTAACTTTGTATAGTTGAGATCAAGCAACTAAACCTATAGTTCACCTAGTTCCGTATGTATTCCCACGCCTCCGACCTGTAATAAGTCACGTACTTGGAAAAATTCCTTTGGTTCGTATTCCAAACAGTAAAGGAACAACAAATCTGTTTGGTATCAACTATTTTCAACCATGTGATATGAGTTCTACAAAGGCTCTTCTATTTATCTCAATAAACTCCTTTGTCAGGTTCTTAGATCTATCTTATGATCAACTACCAAAGGTAATTATTAAGATTTTGCAATCAATACTTTTAATCACAAAGAATTGTATTGATGCCGATCTACAAAACTAATCAATCTAATCTACCACAAGGATAAACCGATTATAGCTGGGTCCTCTTTTACCAAAACAAGTATTGTGCATACCAAAGATTATAAACCCAAATCAGAAATCTTCAAAGTCTTCTTTATCTTCAAAGTCTTCTTAGATCTTCAATAAACACATGCACATAACAACTTGAATCTCTTGTAATCAATCACGCACAGAACGGAGTCTGTTAACAATGGATTATCACAAGATGTCTTTAGATCTACAAACAGTCTAAAGATCCATGTCGAAACATCGATCTATTTTGAGTGAATCTTATACCATAAGAGAAGATTCTCAAGCATAAATAAACTAGGTGCAATCAAATTTCAACCACCGTTAGTCAATCAAATCAATCGAAAACAAAAGATAAACCGCAATTATCTAGTTTCCCACCACCGGTACTAATAGAGCTTCTCAATACCAAAGAAGTATTTAAACTGAGCGACCGTATGTAAGAGATTTCGCCTAATTAGGTTACTCTTCTCTCCGAATAGGCGTCTTCACCAGTAGCAACACAACTGAGGCAGTCTATTGTTATGAAGGATTAGTTTGCTCGAAATGCAAACTTCAAGTATTTATAGTCAAGGAAGTTTGGACACCAAGGAATTTCCAAAACCGAAAATATTCTCAAGATACACAATATATTCCAAATTCGGTTTCCATGATTCCTGGAAATGCTCTGTCCAAATTTTGATCGAAAATATCTTAGAAAATCTCCAACTAGCAAATGCACATTACTAATTTTAATTTTCCATATATAAAATTAAAAACCTTAAATAAAAGATTCTTAACTTATTTAATTCGATCCGGAATTTTCTTCCTTTAGCTATTAAGGAATAACTTTGAACAATTAAAGATAAGCGTTACTGCACATGTTTAAAGTATGTCGACATCCTTACTTAGTAAGTCCTCTTTCATACTTACCATCTTGAAACCGATTTGCAACACTTCCAAACAAATTTAAAATTGGTTCATATGACTTTCAAGATCTATGTGATTGATCAAGAACACTCAATCACCAATCATGGGTTTCACGGTTCTACCAAAACAAGTTTTGGTTCTACCTCAATATGAGTACTGTGCATAGTCACACTAGCTTTCCAAAATTCAGTTGACTAGGTACTAGGATCGGTTCCCCACATATATATGGTATCTAACTTGTATGTGTTGCACATGCCCATAGGATCGATTCCCCTTTGCCTAAAAATGTGTTGCACATGTCCATAGGATTGGTTCCCATTTCTGCTATAAACTTGATACACCTCATACAAGGATCAATTCCCATTTTGTGATATGTTGCACCTCTTACTAGGATAGGTCCCCCTTTACCCAGAGTTGGTCTTACCAATACCACATAATTGATCATACCATCTCAGATGATTACTTAAGATCGGTTTCACTAATATAAGTCATACCAATACAAAAGTCAGGCCTTTGTGAATAATTTTACCAAGAACACAAACAAGTCATGAGCGGTTATACTAATCACACATATTGGTAGTTCAAAAGATATGCAATGAATAACAATACCAATAATGCCCGACGATTTCCTTTTCGATTCACAAAACAAGTTCATGAATTTACATCCTTAAAACACATATAAAACCTTGTTTCCTAGGATGAAATCCTCACCTCATACCCATACATAATCACAATAGCATTCAAACAATTATGTCGATGTCTTATATACAAAGTTTAGTGGTTAAGCAATAAACCTCGTATTGTATTCCTTAGTACTATGTCTATCTATAGTGTTCATGCTTCGCAGTTTTGTTTTCAATATACACGACTTGAAAGATACGTTAGGGAATAAAACAGTTCAAGTCAAATATCACTAACCTCAAGTGGAAAAATGATGTTGTCGTTGTAGCTTCTTCACTTCTTCAAGTCTTCGCTTGTAATGTCTCATATCCTAATATTTTCAAGATAACCTATACGAAGTTGACTCTAGTACATAATCAAGCGAATCTTAAATGAGTTTTGGTTCACTAAAATATGACAAACAAACTTCACATACTAACACTTGGTGGGTTCAACCGAGCTATGCTCTAACAAGCTCCATTTGATATTGTAGACTGTTAATTAAAATATTAATTTTTACTCTTAGTTAAGATATTTCAAATTTCTCGACTAGCTCCCTAAAAACAACCGATTCAGATTTTAATCAACTTGTTTATGTTTTGGATTGAGTAGTATCATAAACTGCTTTACATCTGCAATTCAAAGACAAATTTTTTGCAGTTTAGAACTTGCTCTAGGTTATTTGCATATGATTGTTTGTGACAGGTCAAGGAGGATAATTGTACAACTCATTGCTTCTACCGGAATATGCATGTTTTTAAGTACATTTTCAAAAATAAAGAAATGATGTTGAAGAAATTTGATAAATAAAATGTAAACTAGGTCATATGGTTTCTAAAAATATTCTGCAAGACCCTTAAGAATGAATTAGAAACTTGAAATAAGATGTAAAATATTTATTGTCTTGAAAATAGTATGGATAAGTCCTTTTAACGAGCATGATAGATGTTCCAAGACTTATAGTTTTGATCACTAACATGGACATACATGCTTGAGATAGCAACGCATGCGAGTTCGATCGAGTAGTGCTCTAACAATTTCCCCCTTTGCCAATTTTAGTGACAAAACTATCAATACATATGGATTACAAAATAAATAAAACTTTGTAGCTTCTCTTCCAAATGCTTGATCTCCTTGGCATCTTCAACATGACTCGAAATATTTGTCACTTCCAAGTACTCCATGATTCTAAACGTGTTCAACTCAGCATCATAGTTGTTGAAGATCCGTAGCGATAACAATGAGAAAAAAATGCTCTCGATCATTGTTATACAGTGTCATAGTATTATTACACAACATCAAAGTTCAATTGTATCACAACTTTGACAACAATACTATGGTGATACGTATCACTCCCCATTAGTCAATACTTCATATCGACATGAAAACCACTCCCCCTTACATAATGATCCGTAAACCATATGTATTTGTAGTATGAAACTACACATTAATTCTCCCCCTTTTTGTCAATATAAATTGGCAAAGGTACGAAAACTAGTGGGATCCTCATGGAATTTTCATAGAGATACTTCATGACCAAAAGAGAATAACATAAAAACTTATTTAGATGCAATCATAAAGCCGAAGCTAAATGCATTCATCAAGGAGTTTATAAAGATACAAGATAACCTCTATAATATTCCATAGCCGCACTCCCTACAAAGATTTGGTAATAAACATACAAGTGTATTTACTTTTAATTATAATAAAATAATTATAATTGTGGAAAGTAAAAGTAAATCACATAACAATATTATATTAATGAGGAAACCGCAAATGCGGAAAAAGGATATCCCAACAGGGCTTTGTCAAACAAACTCCGTACACATACCCAGGATGTCTGCAAGCTATTTTCACGAACAGAGACACAAGAACCAGTTCTTAGCTTGATAAGCGAACTTAGAGCACAATAAGAAGATACAGAAACAAGTTAATCATGAGAATAGATTCTCGTCTAGCTCAAGATAGAACATTAGGAACCTTTTCACACCCCTGTTGGAGATTATGGTTCTTGTCCAAGGGAAAAACAAGAACAATCTCAGAAACTATTAAAACTTGTAATTTCTTTCATCCAGTAAAGGATCGGGTGGTTTATCAAAAGGAGAGGATGATTTCCTTATTCCTTGTCAAAAGAGCACTTCTTTCTTTCCTGCAATGTTCTGAATGCTCTGTTAATTGATTTTTTTTAAACTATGAATGGTTCTGAAATTCTCTTCTGAAAGTGAAGTTGATTTTTTATGATAAAGAAAATTAATAGAAGAGGGTTTCTCAAGAACCTTTGTGCAATTCATCTTTAAGTGATTCTGGTTTTTACACAAGAAATACTTAGGATTTTTTGTGTCCTTGTATTTTATCACGACTTTCTTTTTACAAGAAGAACGTGACATGTTTTCAGGAGTAGTATGTTGAATGAGTTTAAAAGAGAGAAGTGAATGGATTCTTCTTCTTGTGATCACGGTTGCAAGATATTGCATTTGCTTGTCTTAATTTTTTCAGTTGACATTCCAGATTTTCAATCATTTTAATCCAGGCTTACTTCTCCAGTTGAAACATAATCTTCATTGAGTACAAATCATTGGTCAAGAGATCAATTTTATCTTCTGGGGAAGTTAGATTGTTTATCATGGAATAATCAGAGATGTTGGAGAGACAAGTATGATTATCGGCAAATTAAGTGGGAGAATTTTCATAGGATTCTTCCTCGGGACAATAGTCGAGAGTTGCCATCCATGCTTTGGTCTTCTCATTAACCTCCTTATTGGGACAACCAAAGATATGATGCGCACATTTGTAGCACTTGGAACAATTTCCATTACCATAGTCTTTATGAATTTTCCTATCCATTTCACTGATTGATGAGGAGGACTTTTTACGAGACTTTCTTTTTCTCCGTCTAAGAGTTTTTTTCAACTATTGTACAAACAGTGAAAGGGTAGAATTAAAGCAATTCTCATCCTTCATGTCAATCAATTCAGGACACAGAGACTTTCCATCAGGTGCAGTAACAGGATTGCAAGGCACGTGAAGTTTTTCTGTTTTACTTAGTTCATGATCAAAAATATTTAGCTTTCCAACAAGAGTATTTCTGGAAAGTGTTTTAAGGTTATTTCCCTCAACGATGTCATGTTTCTTAGGATCGTATCTAGCTGGTAGCGATCTGAGAGTTTTCATCACAGTGTCCTTTTCAGGAATAGTCTTACCCAATAAAAAAGATGCATTAACAATTTCAGACACTTTGTGATTAAACTCATCAAATAACTCTTCATCAGCCATACACAGGTTTTCCCGATCAGAATTTAGGTTTTGAATCTTAGCTTCTTTCTTTGAGGTATCCCCTTCAAATACGGTTTTTAAGATATCCCAAGCATCTTTAGGCCGAGTGCACATAGTCACATGGTGCTGAAGATCTGGGGTAATGGCATAGATACTAATATTAAATCTGTCAGAATTTTGCTTTGCAGCGAGAATCTCGAAAGGATCATACTCACCAATATCCTTTGCAACAGTTACACCATCTACTGTAACCAATGGAGGATTATAGCCATTAACAACACGAACCCATGATTGCAAATCATGCGCTTGAAGAAAGGAACACACAAAATTTTTCCACCATAAGTAATTCGATCCATCGAAGATTGAAGGTACGTTTATAGAGATAACACTTTCAATCAAAGCTAAGATAGATTAGTAACAAAGCATTCAATATATAATGGTAAATATTGAATGCTTTGTTACTAAGCTATCTTAGCTTTGATTGAAAGCACCCCTGATTTGAAACACTATATAATGGAGAACTCTAGCAATGGGAAAACTTAATCGCCACACTTCTGTGTGTTCCTAGTTGCGTACTAGAGTCGATTCTCTTTTAACCTAGGTTTTTCCTAAAACCATTATAGGTTAACGACTTGAAGACTTCGTTGGGATTCGTGAAGCTAGATCCAATTATTTTCTCTATAGTTGTGTATTCTGATCTTACTTGTTCTATTGTATTGAGTTTTATCTTCTCTAATATTTACTCAAGATTTATCTCCGATAGGTAAGATATAAAAAATAATCACAACAGTTCTTCGTCTTAGACTCTTGTGATTCCGCAATAACTTTTCATGTTAATCAGTTGGGTTATTCTGAGGTGATTGATATTTTTAGGCTACTCTTCGGGATTATAAGACCAGATTATCAATTGGTTCATGTTCACCTTGATTTATCAAAATATGGAAAAAAAAACCGAATAAAGAAGAGACATATCTGTGGGAGACATATATGTTTACAAGTCTTCGACTTTGGGTCATAACAACTCTTAGTTGTGGGTGAGATCAGCTAAGGGAATCAAGTGTGCAGAATCCAATGTGGTTCTAGAGCGTAAGGAACGCGACTGTACCTTAGTCGGTGTGAGACTTGGTTAGGGATAAACTACATTCCAGTCCGAAGTTAACTTGTAATATGATAGAGTCTGTAGCGGCTTAATACAGTGTGGTGTTCAAATCTGGACTAGGTCCGTTTTTTTTTATGTTTGCGGTTTCCTCGTTAACAAAGTTTCTGTTGTCTGTGTTATTTCTTTTCCGTAATATATTTTTATATAATTTAAATATCACAGGTTGTGCGTAGTTCAATCAGTTGATAAATCCCACCTTGTATGTAAGATATAACTTGATTGACACTTGGGCATTGGTCTTAGGTACCTTCCAAGTTATTTCTCATATCAATCAGACTAGCAGATTTTTATCTGTTTGATTTGTTGATTGTATTCAGAAAGAGATATAAACTATTTGATTTAATTCTTGATTGAGTCTCGTTTTTAAGTTGGTGCTATAGGAATTAAGTTGGAGTTTATTTCATATAGATTTCCGAATGAATTATTGGGTGTGGTTGTTATACCCACGCTTTTTTATCTTCTGTGTTAACTTCATCCTTACCAAAATGCAAGTTTATACTTTTTTAGGTGATTTTAGATTATTTCCTTTAGGCCAAGCAGTATGGTGCGGGCATCCCTTCCCTATCCCTCAAATAAAGGGAAGGATATCACAAGGAAGGCAACCTCACTATGGTGCCCTTTTTTTCCTTCCCTACATTATACGGCTACTCAGTTGCCGTATTTTTTTTTCCCAGTTTGTTTTCCAATAGGAATATATTTGTCTAGGTAAAAAAATATATTTTAGAGTAAAAAAAAGATATATAATATATAATAGGTAAAAGAGAGATATAATAGGTAAAAAAAAGAGTTTTAGTAAATAAAAAAAGAGAGTGAAAAAGGAAAGTTTGAAGGTAAAACTTTAAAAACCAGAAACCGCTACTCAGTAGCCTGATGTAGTTTTTCAAGTAGTAAATAAAGTTCATTCAACTCAGATTTGTGAAGGTTCGTTTTAGACTCAATATCAAATAGAAAACTCAAATTGAAGTCGATTTCAAGGTTTTAAAAGCACCGAGACTCAGGATTCCACCAATCTCCAATTTTTATGTGATTTAATCTAATCAATATTCATGCAACTCTTTACATTTAAAGTGATTCTAATATTTTGCAAAGGTATATTTTTAAAATAACAAGTGTATTTCGAAAGCATAGAATATCAAAAACCTAGGTCTAAGCATAATCAATCAAGAGAAATCACAATTGCTTAGGAAAAATTATTCAATCGATTCTCAATCAAGGAAAATAATCATTAAAGAGAGTGCAAAAATTAATTTAAATAGAAATTACCACATAAATCTTGGAAAATTGGCTTCATCCGTCGCCTCAGCAATGGGTTTAGCTCCTCATATTATTCACGTGCTCAAAATAGGTGTCCATAACACAAAAGTGTAAAAAACAAGAGAAAATTAATAAAGTAGCGAGTTCGTAGCAGATATAATTGTTACAGAACTCACTGTTACAGAAAAACCCTGACAAATATATTTGTTGGATAATAATTACATATTTGAAAGAAAAGGTGACAGTTTTTCTATCTTCTTCTTCATCTCGACTCTGTTTCTCTGCTGATGATGAACACATCTCTACAGCCTTCGTTCTTGCTCTACAACTACCCCAAACTATCTCAAAGTATCGACACCCTGGTTCAACCTCCCCGCATCCTATATATACACAACAGGTGATTGAAATCCCGAGAAATCTTCCTTTTCTCCTACTCAGGAAGTTACAAAGTTTTTTATTTCCAACCACGAGACTTATCTTCCATTTTTATCTCTTCTACGCGTCTCCCCTATCTGAATCCATTTTGTGTTGATATAATCGAATCTTAAAGGAAGATATCCACTATCATATTGACCACGTACTTCCCAGTATAACTCACAAAATTCCCGATATAATATAGCTTCCTTGTTTACGTAAACCTTCCCTGTTTTTACGATTTTGCCACGAGTAACAATCATGTTGTGTTGGAACAGCTAATACCAGATCCAACTATCGAGAACATCCAACAAAAACGTCGACCAAAGCTTGCTCATAAATTCACACAAATCTCGACATCTTCTCACTACTCTGTTCCACGTAAGAACTCCTTTTCCTTCGATTCTGAAACGCTTACCGAGCTTTTCCATCCGTAACAGGCCCACACAAATCTGAATGACTGAGAAAGATCGGAGAATTACTGCCCAAACTCGATCCAGGGAAGTCAACAGGCGAACTGAAATTTCTCGCCAAAATTTATACTTTAAATGGTGATGATAGATGCCCCTTAACCAAGCGGTGGGTGTAAATAACAATAAGGATGCCCCTTATCAGTGGAGTCCCCCTTAACCAAAACTATGGGGTGCCAACTTTTCTGTGGTGCTTCCAACGCATCTATTAGGTGCCAATAGTAATTTTCTCTTGAGAGTCTAAATACTAATTTTCGAGCCAATTTTGCCACAAAAGCTCATTTCTCCAAAATCACCTACAAAAACATAAAATGCCAAAATAAGTACAAAATAGATACTAACAATATAGAAAATCGAGATCAAAATAGACACATAAATGCGTCTATCGAATGCTCCCAAACTTATTTATTTGCTAGTCCCGAATAATTCAAAGCTACAAAATAAAAATCCTAACTCACAATAGCAGGCATCACAATTGCACTAAGCGTGTACAACAAGCCTTTAAACCCCTAGGTGTCCCTAGTGGCCGAGTTATAGTCTCGGGAGGGTTTACCAGAGATACACCCACAAAACCTTTACTCCAAACCCTAGATATCTAGGTAGAACCTTGGAATAACACTAAAGAACCTCCTTGGTTGGCATACTCTCATTGACTACAGGAGGAAGTACCCTGATGCGAAATTCCAATTGTTGTACACGAGTTTGCACTCACATACTAAATTTCTTATATAAGTGACAGAGCTCTACTCAGATAGTCGCACTATGGACATCAGTATTCGAAATCAAACAAATCACATGAATATATTAAGAAAATGGAAATAGAAATAGATGGTTGTAGATGGACATCAATGCCAAGATGAATCATATGACCTAATGGATTGAGATACTGGTCCGGACTAAAAGGTTAGCCATATGATCACTTTCATACTAACCATATTCTTTTTTACCATAACTAGTTCAAATGACTCAAATGAACTAGTTAGAGAGTTGTTCAATTGCTTAGATCTTATAGAAGTATACAAGATACAATCGAAGCAAAAAAAAATTGATTCACTCGAATCGATTCATGAACTTTATAGCCACGGTTTGCAAACTTGCATAACTTAGTTAATATATGTATAAGTTCACGAATAATCGTTTTTAGAAAATAACCAACCTAAGTACGCGGACTAGGTACGCGGACTTAAGTACCCGAAATAAGTTTGTAAAAGTTTACAAACTCCAGCAGATTTTCTCTGGAAGAGAACCTCCGACAGTACGCGGATTGGGTTAGCGGCACCTTGAAGATTTGGAACCCGCATTCCAGACTCTAACATTATGACATTCACTCCAACAAATTATCCATACCCATATCATGTTTTTGGATTAGACTTGGTTCAAGGAATAAGGACTTATACATGTATGTGTTTCCACACAATGCTTATATCCAACAATGGTTATATAATCTAAACTCTCATTTCAATCATTGAAACATTCTTAGAGGACGTTATATAGTTGTTATTCATAAACCATTTTTCATCAAAGCCATTTTCAAATAATTGAAACATAATATGACTTTCGTCACTAGGTAAAGATGAACTTGGCCAAAGCGAAAGCTTACCAACACATATTTCGAGAAATATATAAGCGATATAAACTCGGATCGAAATAACAAATGTGTATAATCAAAGTCTATATAGCAAAATGACTTTTGTCTCAAGATAGGAGATAGAGTAGATAGACTTTTGAGTGATATATAAGTTCAAGTCTCCACATACCTTTTAGTCGATGAAGTTCCACTAGTTCCTTGAGTAGTTTTTCGTCTTGTATGATGATCGCCATGGAGTTCTTGAGCTCAACTACACTTGTTATCCTAGTCCGAGACTTAGCTATATTAGACTAGAAATCAAGACTTATGATTTTGATCACTAACATTGACAAACATGCTTGAGATAGCAACGCATGCGAATTCGACCGAGCAGTGCTCTAACAATCTCCCCCTTTGTCAATTTTAGTGACAAAACTATCAATACATATGGAACACAAAAATAGATAAATAATCTTTTATAGCTCTTCTTCCACATGCCTAATCTTCAACATTACTCGAAATCTTCGTCACTTCCAAGTACTCCAATGATTCCAAAGGTTGTAAGTTTAGCATCATCGTTGTTGAAAATCCGTAGCTATAACAATGAGAAAACAAGAATTCTCAATCATTGGTATACAGTGTCATAGTATTATTATACAACATCAAAGTTCAATTGTATCATAACTTCGACAACAATACTATGGTGATATGTATCACTCCCCCTTAGTCAATACTACATCTCACATGGAAACCACTCCCCCTTACATAATGATCCGAAAACCATATGTATTTATAGTGTGAACTACAGATTAATTCTCCCTATTTTTGTCAATAAAATTGGCAAAGGTACGAAAACGAAATCCTAATGAAAATTTCCATAGAGACATTTCATGACCAAAAGAAAGTACATATCAACTTTTTAGATGCAATCATATATATAGCCGAAGCTAAATGCTTTCATCAAGGAGTTTATAAAGATACAAGATAACTCCTATAATATTCCATAGCCGCACTCCCCACAAAGATTTGGCAATTAAGCACAAGTTCAATTAAGAAATCTCCCCCATAATATGTCATTCCCGAAAGGACAACAAGAACGACCTTAATTTCATAAGAAAAGAAGGATTTCTTTGGACATAACAAATCACATACGAATATGAATTTGAATCCAAACATACTCAATTAAATTAACCACAAGAGAACCCATATTTAATCTAATCGGAATTGCTCGACATAAGAGAACTTAAGGAGCCTCACAGTATATACATAAAAATATGGATCAGGGAAGATCAATACTGCGAAATAGATAAGGATTCATTCTATTTTCCATCATTATTTGCACAATGACATACAATAGACATAATCCTTGTAAAAAAAAGTTCATCATATCTTCCATCAATATTTGCATAATGACATAATAGGCTTCAAACTTTTGTAATGTCAAAAGTTCATTCATTCTTTTATCAATACATGCATATCGACATACGAAAGACTTAACTTTTGACAAGGTTTGGGACAATCATAGTTCACTGACGCAAATTGCAATATATAAAACCATAAAGATTAATACTGCAAAAATCATATCCCATAACAAATTGCAATATATAAAACCATAAAGATTAATACTGCAAAAATCATCTTCCAAACAATTTTTTAGAATTTAAACAAATAAACCTAAAAAAAAAAATGAAAACGTTGGACATATCTATGTGTAATCACAATAATGGCTATTCCAAACTCTGGTTATTCTTCTAAACAAAACAAAACAAGAAAATAAAATTCTTATCCGAAGACTTACTAGGTTAAAATAAAATCATCAATCTAAAAAGCAAAGATAGACTCCTAAACCATCACAACCGAACACGGACTGAAATCACATAGACGTTTCGGAATCCTCACGATCCTTGAGGTCTTTGAGCTTGTGATTGACAGCATCCGCTACATTTTCAGTGAAGATATCCTCATTGAGAAGATCTTTAACATGTGTCTTTATGAGACCTAGGTCAGGAGTAACCTTTTTCAACTTAGTTCATAACACATCAAGACTCTTCAAAGTATCAACGAGCTGCAGTTTTGCTTTCTCAAAATAATTAAGAAAATCAAGAACTACATCAGTAGAAAATTCCTCATCATCCTCAATATCTGAGTAGTTATCAGGAGATTGAGAGATAGATCCATCAACTTCTACAAAGGTTCCTTTTTTTTTATCGAATTCGAAATATATAGAATTATCAACAAAATATTCATGAAGATCCCAAGAATAAGAAGGAGAAGTCATTGATAATAGAATACCTAGAGTGAGATAACTCAACTCAATAGGAAAGGTATATAAATGATTTAGGAAAGCCTTAGGGTTTTCAAAGTCGGTTCATGACCAGTAACAAGGGTACCCATATGAACACATACTTGACCCAAGAAATCAAAACCACAAAGAAAATAAGTCAAGAGAAGATCTGACAAATATTTTGCTCAGTGAGAAGATTCTAACAGTCTTAGCTTGATAAATTTTGCATTCTCATTAGAGAAAAATTCAGAGCATAAGAGCATCTATTTTTACAAAACAAACAATAAGAAACAAAGACCCTGAAAATATTTGTCACCATACTTATGCAAACATGTTCGTAAACGATAGTCTGGCTAAGAACGAAAAGAATATAACTAGAGAATCAAGAACACTTTGCCATCAAGTATACCTGATAATATCTCACTCAACCAGGATTTTTTGTGAGTGAGATCTCAACCTTGTGATTAATTAGCACAAGTATGAGCTTTGAGCTCATCAATTGAAAGTTGTTTTTGATTAAACCTCTTTCTCCGAATCTTTGGAGGAAAACTGTAATGATGCAGAGAGTTATCATAAACCAAACTAAAAACATTTTTATGACCTTCGATTATCACCTTTAGGTTATTTCTCATATCATCATTTTTGTTCCCTTCTCCTGTCACTTTGTTCACATCATAAGCAACATTATCTCCCTTTTTTACAGAAGAAGATTCCTGATCTCTTCTTAGATGATTTTTATTGAGACGTTTGTTATGCTTCTGGACATTTGAGGAACTCATAGAACTGACTTTCCTGGTAGAGTATACTTGGTGAGTACTGAAACCAATTGATTTAGACATACGAATGTCAGTTACATCTTTGAGGATTAAGTCTATGGTGTGTTGAAGTCGAACAATGGAATTGGTATTCAACCAAGAGTTTCTCTTTTGCATAACAATCCTTTTGAATCACAAAAGAGACATACTTTCTGATCATGAAAGTAATTAGAAGGTACCATCTTAATATCATCATTTGGAGATTTCTTCCTCCCATTTGATGTGCAACATCCTTGGCCAGGAGAGATTACATGCATATCTTTTCCAATAGGAAGAGATACATATTTTACTTCTGAAGTTGGAGATCTCTCAGTTGCAATAGAAGTAGATGGTGTAGGGGACTTTTTGGAACATCCTTAAATTGAGAGTTTACTCAAGAGATGTTCAATTTCCAATGCATCTTTTTTGAGGCTCGCCTCGAGTAGGATACGTGAAGATTCAACTTCAACATTTTTGGAATTACAGTCTCGTACTACACCAAGAAGAACATTGATATTGTTTTTCAACCGATTAAATCTATCAACTTGAATTCTAACAAGATTTAGAATCAATTTACTCTCTTCAGCTATTTCCCTTTCATTAATAGAGATTGACTTTTTTGAAGGTAATCAGGATAAGATATGTCAGTGTCTGTCTGTCTTGTCAGAACACTAGGTTCGTTTATTTTATAGATTGATGGATCTTTCACTTTAATAGATATGGTCAAGACAGAACTTTTATTTCTGGTGATGCGTTTATCAGAGATAGTGCACTTGTCCATAAATTCAGATTGCTGAAAACACAGACTGATAAGGTCCTAAACGTGTTTGCCAGCTCTGATACCAATTGAAAAGGCGTGGGTCTAACAACCACACCCAATATTTTGATTAGCAATCTGTATGGACTAACTACAATATACTTTCAAGAGAATCAACCAGACTCAATCTTAATAAAGTATATCAAAGAGTTATATCTCTCTTTCTCGATTCAATTTTTACTCGAGCAAATAAAAATCTGCGAGTCCAATCGAATTCAAGAGAAAACACTTGAACGATACCAAAAACAAATGTTCAAGGATCAATCAATTTCCAATCAACAACTAAAGGTTGGATTTCACAAATGGTAGATACAACGCACAGCCTGTGATATTTCAATTATATAACAAAATATAATGCGGAAAAGAAATAACACAGACACCAGAAGTTTTGTTAACGAGGAAACTGCAAATGCAGAAAAATCCCGGGAACTAGTCCAGATTGAACACACATTGTATTAAGCCGCTACAGATACTAGCCTACTACAAACTAACTTTGGCCTGGACTGTAGTTAAACCCCAATCAATCTCACACTGATCTAAGGTACATTTGCGCTCCTTACGTCTCTGATCCTAGCAGGATACTACGCACTTGATTCTCTTAGATGATCTCACCCAGAACTAAGAGTTGCTACGACCCAAAGTCAAAGACTTTAATAAACAAATATGTATCACACAGAAAAGTCTATGGTAATAGATAAATCTGTATCCCACAGAAATACCTGAGGGTTTGTTCCGTATTTTGATAGAAATCAAGGTGAAGAGGAACCAATCGATAACTCAGACTTATATTGTCGAAGAACAGCCTAGTGTTAACAATCACCTCAAAATAATCTTAATCGACGCTGCGAAAAAAGATATTATGGGAATCACAAACGATGAGACGAAGATGTTTGTGATTACTTTTATATCTTGCATATCAGAGATATCAATCTCAATCCAATCGTTATGATTGTACTCAATACGATAAAAATAGCAAGATCAGATCACACAACTACAAGAAAGTAGTATCGGTCTGGCTTCACAATCCCAATGAAGTCTTCTAGTCGTTAACCGACAGAGTCTCGGTAGAAACCTAAGGTTAAAATAGAATCGACTCTAGCTTATACAACTAGTATCACACAGGAGGTGTGGGGATTAGGTTTCCCAGTTTCTAGAGTTCTCCCTTATATAGTCTTTCAAATCAGGGTTTGCAATCAATGTTAGCTTGGTAACAAAGCATTCAATATTCATCGTTAGATGAGACCCCGATTATATTCAATCTAATATCTTTCAACCGTTAGATCGAAAACTTAGCTTGTTACATACAAATGAAATGCACGTTTTAGGTATGTGTAACCTTACCCAAACATGTACATCAAAAGGTTAGCCATATGATCACTTTCATATTAACCATATTCTTCTTTGCCATAACTAGTTTAAATGACTCAAATGAACTAGTTAGAGAGTTGTTCAATTACATAGATCTTATAGAAGTATACAAGACACAATCGAAGCAAAAACGATTTGATTCACTCGAATCGATTCATGAACTTTATAGCCACGGTTTGCAAACTTGCATTCCTTAGTTAATATAAGTATAAGTTCACGAATAATCGTTTTTAGAAAATAACCAACCTAAGTATGCGGACTAGGTACACGGACTTAAGTACCTGGAATAAGTTTGTAAAAGTTTACAAACTCCAGCAGATTTTCTCTGGAAGAGAACCTCCGACAGTATACGGACAGGGTACGAGGACTGGGTTCATGGCACCTTGAAGATTTGGAACCCGCATTCCAGACTCTAACATTATGACATTCACTCCAACAAATTATCCATACGCATATCATATTTTTGGATTAGACTTGGTTCAAGGAATAAGAACTTATACACGTATGTGGTTCCACACAATGCTTATATCCAACAATGGTTATATAATCTAAACTCTCATTTTAATCATTGAAACATTCTTAGAGGATGTTATATAGTTGTTATTCACAAACCATTTTTCATCAAAGCCATTTTCAAGTAATTGAAACATAATATGACTTTCATCACTAGGTAAATATGAAATTGTCCAAAGCGAAATCTTACCAACACATATTTCGAGAAATAGATAAGCGAGATAAACTCGGCTTGAAATAGCAAATGTGTAGAATCAAAGTCTATATAGCAAAACGACTTTTGTCTCAAGATAGGATATAGAGAAGATAGAATTTTGAGTGATAGATAAGTTCAAGTCTCCGCATACCTTTTAGTCGATAAAGTTCTACCAGTTCTTTGAGTAGTCATTTGTCTTATATGATGATCACCATGGAGTTCTTGAGCTCAACTACACTTTCTATCATAGTCCGAGACTTAGCTATAGTAGACTAAAAATCAAGACTTATAGTTTTGATCACTAACATTGACAAACATGCTTGAGATAGCAACACATGCGATTTCGACCGAGCAGTGCTCTAACAAAACTGTAACCACTTGAAGTAAAAGAGTTAAGGAAAGATATTACCATGTTGCATGAGCATGGGTTACCTCCAAAGAAGTGCTAAGTTTAAAGTTTTCAGTCATACGTCATATACCATAAAATGGCTAAGTACCTTTCAAATCATATATCAATAGTCGAAATAACCGTGGATCAACAAAACCAAATAAAACTGCCAAAATTATGAGACAACTGCACCGGATTAGAAAAATGAATAGACATAGCACAACCTGATCTAAAACTTCTTGCAAGACAACTGGGTTTTTCTGCGACGCCCACTTGGGATTCATATGAGTGTCTTAACAGATATATTCATCAGAAAAACATGTCTCTGATGGATGGATTTTCTCCTGGACAATATCAGGAGGATCATATTGTGGAGTCGGAAGAGACTTAGGTAATACTTCAGGCACACTACGTTCGGTCCCCAAGTTAGGGACTTCCAATGGAGAAACTTGACGATCACTACCCCCAAACTTAGGGTAATGACTACTCTCAGTAAGACCTTTAACTATTTCTTGAATTTCCGGATCCTCAGAGTCTTTAAGATACTCAAGAGATTCTTCTAGTTCTCTACCGCCAAACTTAGAGTTTGGGTGTCTTTAGATAGACTAGTCATAATATTCCTAATTTCTAGACCATTAGGTTCCTGAAAAAGGTCAATTGTTTTCTCTAAGTTATACTCAGGTGGTTCATCCTCTAAATGCATCTGATGCATACGAACTATATGACTTATGTCCTTGATATCCTCTATGATCACCGTTATTATAGCCAAAACTTGGGGGAACATTAGAATTACTAAACTAACCATGACTCTGGCTCTTAGACCATGAAAGGTTTGGATGGTTTCTCCAACCAGGGTTATAAGTTTCTGAATATGGGTCGAACTTCTGAAATCTATCGAATCTAGTATTATTGTAAAGAGAATTGGCTTGCTATTCCATGGTATGGCCTTCCCAAAAAGGCTCCACTCGACTACTAGTGTGACCCAATTATAAATCTACTAAGCTTTTAGCTATTGCTGCAATTTTGGCATCTAATTCATAGCCTCCTCCTACCCTATTAACGTTTCCTCAGCCTAAAAGAATTTTTTTCTAGGGTTCCCTACTATTTTCCCATTGTTGAGTCTTTTCGGTGGTTTCATTCAAAAATGTCATCGCTGCATTAACTGTTTGGTTTTCAAACCCACTTGTACACATAGATTTTACTGTGGTTGTAGTGGAATAATCTAAACCCTCATAAAGGATATGAACTAACCTAACCTTTCAAAACCATGATGAGTACATTGGGCTAATAGATCATTAAACCTTTCCAAATACCTATTCAAAGATTCTCCCTCATGTTGAGAAAACATGCAGATTTGCGTCCTAATAGACGATGTTTTGTGCCTAGGGAAAAACTTGTTCAAAAAGGCATATGTAAGTTGTTCACATGTTTCGATTGACCCGGAAGCTAAACTATATAGCCACGATTTGGCTTTATCTATCATGGAAAAAGGGAATAACCTAAGTTTCAAAGCATCATCATCAAGGTTTATAATTTTTAGGGTACTACAAATTTCCTCAAAGTACCTAACATGGAAATAGGGGTTTTCATTTTCTTTCCCTAAAAATATTGGGAGTATCTGTAAGGTCCCAGGTTTAAGTTCATAATTTGCTTCTGTTTCAGATAACCTGATACACAAGGGACGAGTAGTCCTAGTCGGATTCAACAAAGCTTTCAAAGATGTCATTTCTGGCTCTATCGAAGTAATAGGGATTCTCTCCTAAGTAAAAGATGGGCGTTCAAAACTGGACTCTCCAAAAATTGGATTTTGTAAATTAAGGTAATCGAGACTCTTAGAACTACTAGGTTTCTCTCTTATAAATTGACCTAGCACGTCTCTTTTACGTTAATGCATACACAAGAATTCAGCAAAAAATATGTGCACATGCAACTGTTGGGCTCACTAATTTAGGTAAGCTTGGGTTACCTATAACAAAATATACCCAAAGGTACGAGGCTAAGGTCTGTGGACCTTTTGCTGGTAACTCCCATAAGGACCAAGGCACGGGTTCAACTTACTAATCCACGAGTTTTCCTAAACTCGACGATTCTGATAAAAGTGCAATTGATGTGTGCACGTGTATTTTCGTATTTTTAAAGCCTCAACACAAAAGAAAACCCACTGATAGGGGATTCATGGGTGGATAGAGTTTTACCTCCCGTACCAGTCGAGCAACGAATCAGTTGTAGTCGACTCAGGCCACCGACTCCTATGTCAGTGTACGAACCTAAGGTGACGAGACAATATCGTAACTGTCGTCCTTCCTTGCAGCAGTTTTATAAGATTAACCCTCCTTAGGGTTTTAAAAATAGTAATAATGTCCAAGTCCAAAAAGTGTCCACAAATAAAATAAAATTTACAGAAAATACAACAAACCGTAATACATTTTTCTTAAAAAAAAATCTAAAAAAAAATAAAAAAAAATCTTCATTCCTTTTGGATTCCTCTTTTCTTTCCCTCTTTGGCGATGCTTCCCTTTTATAGCACTTTTCCTTTCCTTATAGCTTCACTCCAAATTTGAAAAGAATTGAAAAAATACCAAAGGCGTAAAAAAGAACAAAAAATCTACAAATAAATAAAAATAAATGCAAAACCTAAAACCAAAATACAAGTCCGTGTCGGCGGCGCCAAAAATTGATGTAGTTTTTCAAGTGGTAAATAAAGTTAGTTCAACTCAGACTTGTGAAGGTTCATTTTAGACTCAAATTCAAATAGGAAACTCAAATTGAAGTCGATTTCAAGATTTTAAAAGCACTGAAACTCAGGATTCCACCAATCTATAGTTTTTATGTGATTTAATCTAATCAATATTCATGCAACTCTTTACGTTTAAAGTGATTCTAATATTTGCAAAGGTAGATTTTTAAAATAACAAGTGTATTTCGAAAGAATATAAAAAACCTAGGTCTAAGCATAATCTATCAAGAAAAATCACAATTGTAGTTGCAGGAATTCCCACACTACACTCTACTCAAGAATTTATCAATATTTATGACACAATTTGAAGACTAAGGACTTTTTTTAGAAGAATTAATTGGGGGATATGGGAATTAATTGGGGGATATGAATTACTTCCCCCAACCCATGGTGTGTGCTAAGGGGTGACTTTTGGTTATGAATATACTAAAATACCCTTCCCTCAAAATAAAAATAAAAACTTAAAATCAAAAAACAAAATCATATCCCCCATTTCCATCTCCACTTCTTCCCTCAAAATAAAAATTAAAAACTTAAAATCAAAAATCTAAATCATATCCCTCATTTCCATCTCCACTTCTTATTAATCTTATTTAGGGGTAGTGTTTTGAAACCCAAATATTCTCCATTCCCTTTCAAATTCTAAACTCTCCCCACTCTATATCAAATTCTCTTCACCTCACTTTGGAAACGATTTTTTTTTTATTCGGAAGTGATGAAGATCATGCTGAAAGTGATGATGACCGCGATCGTGTTCCAAGATATGGTCTTTATCAATTCGGCATGGTCTTAAATCACTTCCATTTTGAATTTTTCCCTGTCTTTAAAAAGCTTGGCACCGTGATGGTCAGTTGATATGAAGACCATGCCGTATTTTTTCCAGCATAGTTTTCATATTTATTTCCTATGCCGGAAAACAATACCGCATGGTCTTCATATCAACTCGACCATGCCGCATCGAAGTTTTTTTAAAGCCAGGAAAAATTCAAAATGGAAGTGAGGAATACCATGCCGGAATTGATGAAGACCATATGTCGGAACACTCAGACGATGATGCCCGATAATTTCCTATCAATGCCGGTAGTCAAGTGAAAAAAAAATCAACATTCTGGATACTTTTCATTCTGTTCCGGCATAGGTATTTAAGCAAAATACTATGCCGGAACAGGTACCGGCACGCTCGAAAAAACTATTACCATGCCGCTCGAACCCCCCCGGATAGTGGCAAACAATTTATGAACATTTCCAACAATTGCCGGCATGAGTTTTTGGTTGAATACCATGCCGGCACCAAGCTTTTTCAGCTGCAACAATGGTGGATTCAAAGAAAAAAAAATCAATTTTTCAACCTCTTATTATCAGTAATTATCTCATCACAATCATCTTCCCATTTTCAAAAAAAGAAATTCCTCTCAAATATTTTTTTCCCTCCTTCTACTCTCACCCAAACACAAATAAAAATACACACTAATTTATCCCCCAAATACTTAACATTTTACTAATTATACTTAATCACTAATCCTAATTAGTGGGGGCTAGATTAGGAATTAAAAAAATAATTACATAGGGGGTCACCCAGAATTGCTATTGGGACACCTATTTTGTCCCGTAGCTATATCCCCCAATTAATTCCCATATCCCCCAATTAATTCTTCCTTTTTTATTAATATGACCTTAAAAGAATTATAGTAATCAAGAATACAATTCACTTAATAAGATTTTCTCTCTCCTAAAAACTTTCTTAGCACTCAAAAATTCCTCCCTCTCTCTGGAACTATTCATTTCCTTTATATAGGCATTTACATAGTGGATTACAGCTCATTTACAACTAAGATACCCTTTAATTTCGGATCTGGGTTCTTGCGATACATCGCAGTTTGCACCGCCTTAATCTTTCGCAGGTTTTATTGATTCATCGCAGAAATGTCACGCTTACATCACTTTGAGATTTATCGCAGAATATCATTGTTGTTTATTTCGCAGGAATATTGCTGTGACAATATTCTGATCCTACATCTTGCCTCTTCTCATATCTTTTCTGCGAAGAAGATAAAGATCATGAGAATTTAAGTTTCTTGATTTGCCGCAACTCCTTGTCTTTTACCCGACAAAATTCCCTATTTTACGTTTTTACCGTTGACACGTGTCATTCCTTACTTCTTTACCGATTAGCCCGGTTACCCATTCTTCATCTATAAATAGATGTCCCACTCGAGGATATGTCTTCTTTCACCTTCTCTCTTTTCTTCAACTTCTTCCTTTTTTTGTCTGCAACTTTTTCTTTCCTGTTATCCTTCCTGCTGCTGCTCTAATGGAAACTCAAAGGTAGGTTCTTATCTTGAATCTTATTTTGTTCATGTTACATCATTTCTATCGCCCGATTTTCATTATAATCCCCATATTTTATTATCTTTTTCATTAACACTACTTCTCAGACTAAGATTACTATCAAAAACCCTAACCCTAAGGGTCCTCAGAAAAAGCGTGTTGGGAAGGCGAAGAGATCTGAGAATGATAAGGTAGTAAGAAACATCTATTTCTTTAAAATAACAATATTGTTACCTCTGTTTCTTATATACGTTATTATTTGCAGAGTGAAGAGAATATTTCTAGACCTCTTAAGCGTTCTCATCAAGTTAAAGTTCTTTCAGATGAAGTGGATATTCTTGATTTTTTGCCTGCAGACCTTGTTCCGCCGCAAGATAAATCTTCTCCTTCTCCTTGCGTGAATTCCAATATTAACACCCATACTACTTCTTCATCAATTTCAAGTGAAGTTATTGATGCTAATATTTCCATCTCTAATAACCCCAATATTTTAAAAGTTACGATAGATGAATCTATGATGGTGGGAACTATGATGAATGAATCAACAGCAAATAAACCTGCGATGAATGATGATGTGGTGAATGAATCTACGGTAAGTGAAGCTGCGGTGAATGATGTTGCGGTAAATGAGACTACGGTAAATGAAGTTGCGGTGAATGATTTTGCGGTAAATGAGACTGTAACTGCGACTAATCAAGTTCCTTTTTCCACTCCTACTACCACGAATGATTCTAATCAAATTCCTGCGATAAATAATGTTGCCAAAACCTCTTCCTCTATTTCTCTTCCTTCTTCCCAAGAAATAGCAACAGGGGTTGAAGCTGCTTTTCAAATATTATCTGAAGTTTTGAACGATGCTATGAAATCTTCTACAGATCCTGCGAGACAAGATGTTTATATGATTCTAAGCAAGCATCTCGGATCTTGCGGTTCTTCATCTTCGCTAACTGCTTTAGAAAGTGAGGTTGAAACCTTGAAGAAGAATCTTCAAGCAAAAACTTTCGAATGTGAACTTCTCGATCATAAGCTTCGTAATTCTGAATTGGACTGCGAAAATCTTCGCAGCAGAAATAATGATCTGAAAGGTATAACTTTCTTGCCTCTGCTTTTGCCTCAGTAAATCTTTATTTTCTATGTACTCAATTTTTCTTTATTTATTTGTTGACGCATATTTAGCTTCAAAACATAACCAATTAATGAAGATACTTGAATGGGAAACCATCGCCGATGAATCCCGCATTGGGAAAGAGTCTTGGAAAAATCAATTTGATAGATTGAATATTCTTCACACATATTCAATTGAAGAGATAAATAATCTTAAGAATGATAATAACCAACTAATTTGCGAACGAGATTGCCTCAGTAATGAAGCCACTCAACTTTTATATTCGCTAAATCAGACTAATTTGAAGGTGGAATCTTTATCAGATGAAAACGAAACTTTGTCTCAAGAGAAACGTAGCTTTGTGAATAAAACAATGGTTTATTCGCAGAAATTGGGCAATCTTCAAAAGTTGTGTGACATCCAAGAGCAATCTCTTCGTGTATTGAAAGATGACATTAAAAAGATAACCGAATCATCTGCCGCTGAACAAGGGAAACTTATAAAAGGTAGATTAGCTCTAAGCGTAAAAGTTAACAATCTCAAAGATGACTATGCTCAACTGAAGAAATCCTATTCCTCCTTAAAAGAAGAAAATGCTTATCTTCTTTCTAAAGAGAAAAGTATAAAATCTCGTTTGAAAGGTAAAGTTGGTGATACTTTCGATGATACCATGAATCAATGGAAGAATTGCATCCTTAACATAATTCAAACTTTATCCTCGCAAAAGGAAGGTAGTCATTTTGACTGCCTCATCTATTAATTATTTCATTGTACTTTCCCATCTTATTTCTTGCGAGAATTCTATCTAATATGCAACTTTTCTTCCGCAGAATCTGAGAAGAATCTTCAAGCTTCTATCTATGATCTGTCTACGAAGTTGGCCAAACTTCGCAAAAAGAATACCGTGCTTTCTAACTCTCGCAACAGAGCATTGAGAAGATTTGACTATCTTGAATACTTCAAGGATATAGAGATCAGAAACCGAGAAAAGAATTGCCTCCGCAAGGCTCATTTAGGCGCTGAGGTTCTCGTAAACAATGTTTTATTCTCTCATTCTTTACCTCCTATAAAGATCAAACCCTTGGAGATAAATAATAATGAAGTTCCTCGTCTCATTGATGAAGATCTAAATTATTCAAGTGATGAAGAAGATTTTTCCGAAGATGAACAAAACCCAACTAAAGAAATAGAAGAAGAAGAAAACCTTCCCAATGAAGCAGAAGAACAAAATCCTCCTCAAAGGGTAATCACTAGTGATGGAGAAATAAAAGAAGAAGAAAACCCTCATAATGAAGCAGAAGAACAAAATCCTCCTCAAAAATCAATCGCTGATGATGGAGAAACTAAAACTGAAAAAGATATTGCTGGTGAAGATAATAATAGCAAACAAGAATAATGAAATTAAAGAAGAATACTCTTTTGAAGTTTTAAATCTTGTTTTATCATGTCTTCCTGCGAAATATCTTGTTCTTTTCCCTGTCATGCGAATGATTGTAATTTCTGAATCTTTCTTCTTCCTGCTTCTTTTGCGAAATATTGCAATTTTTGTAACTCAATCATCTTCTTCTGATTATATATTTTTATTAACCTGAATCTCCTATCGCAAATTCTTGTAACTTGATTGTCTTCTTTTTATTATCTTGATTCTTCTCAAGGAAGATAATGAAATATTGTTTTATAATCCCCATATTTTCCCCTCATAATCTTCCTTGTGAAGTACTAATATATTACCATTGTAAGAAATCCTAAACTTGCCTCTTGTTGTTAATCTGCAATATGATAAATGAAGTATCGTAAATAACTTCGCAAATATAACCTCTCTTGTGGTCTTATTTCTCCTTCCTAGTTAAAGGTCTTATTATGCCACTTTTATGCGACAAGATCGCAGGACACTCTTACTTTCACATGTAATAATCCATTGATCTTGCCTTATCATTTATTTTGATCTCTGCGACAATATGATAAGTCTAAGCCATCTTGTAAGATTAATCTCTTTTTTCTTTTTAAGACTTATGACATTACCATCTTTGCGATTTATATCCTCTTATCATTGATTTCATTTATCTCATCTTTTGATCTTATCGCAAAAACCCATTGATCTCATCTTATCATTTCTTTTTAGGCTTTTTGGCCTATCATGCGGCAATATGACGGGCCTAAATATTCTTGCGAATATAAAGTCCCATGACATTGCTGTCTGTGTCACGCGACAATATGACGGCCCTAAATATTCTTGCGAATATAAAGTCCCATGACATTGCCGTCTTTTTTGATACACAGCTCCCTAATGGAGGGTATCGCCCTTATCTCTCCCCCTGGTTGCCCCTTCAAGGAGACGTACTTCTGCCATACAATACTAGCTCCTCCCATCCGGTTCTAGAAACAACCAGTTGTTTTCGTAGTCTCTTATCCTTTATGCCTATATGGCTTATAGTTACGAGACTACACCCTAGTGGGGTTTTCTTCGGGCCGAACACATCGTAAGCCAAGACTTGCCATGGGTGGCCAGGGTAGGTTCATCCGTCCCGAGCACCCAAAGCTCAACCGTGTACCTCGGTGCCTTGATCATACTTTGCATTCCTTAGGAGAAACTCTCGGGCGCCCAACCAGGGTATAACCTTATATAGTTGGGAATCCAAGTTATCTCTCCCGGATGGATTTTCTATAATCCAAAATCTCCATGACTAGGTTCCAGCAGCAGTATAGCCTTTCCCATATCCATGCAAAGAGATACCCCCCTTATGACGTACTTTAAGGACATTGCCTCTTACAGAATAGAATCCGCGAACTAGGGTGTACGCCACAAAGGTTCGTCCCATTCTTATATGTTTTAGGCGATTTGCGCCCGTCTTATGCATGTGCATTAAAATTCTTAATTATCTCGCAAATTATTGCAAAAAATTGCTTTGTATTTAGCCAACTTTATTCTTGTGAAACATCTCTTTTATTCTCTCGCAATTGCTTGCGTATAATCCAATCATCCTAGTCTTTCAAACCTTTATTGATAATATTTTCTTAGATATTGTTTATTCCATGGTCTGCCAAGCTTCTCTTTTTGTCGTAGGAATAACAACTTCTGTTGGTAATACTGCCTCAACTCCATATGTTAAACAAAAAGGTGATACCCCAGTTGCTTCTCTTCGTGTTGTATTATAAGCCCAAACTGCATTATGGACTTGTTGACACTATGTTCTATGATGCACTTATAACTTCTTTTTGAGGATATCTGCGATTGTTTTGTTAGTTGCCTCATCTTGACCATTAGCTTGTGGGTATAAAGGAGTCGATTTTCTGCACTTTATCTTGAATGCATTAAGTAACATCTCTATATTTTTTCCTTCAAATTATTTTCCATTATCTGACACCAACTGCGCAGGAATTCCGAATCTGCAAATGATGTTTTCAAATATAAATGTAAAAATGTCCTTATCACGAATATGATGTACTGCTTTAACTTCCGCCCATTTTGTGAAGTAATCTGTTGCGACAATTAAATATCTCTTTTTCCCTGTTCCTGGTACAAATGGTCCCACAATATCTAAACCCCACTTTCCAAATGGCCAAACATTTTTTGTGGATGTTAATGTTTCACCGGGTGCATGTATTCTTTTTGCAAATCGCTGACATTCCTCGCAACTTCTTGATAAATTATTTGCATCTTCATGGATATATGGCCAATAATAACCTTGCATTTTAGTTCTGTATGCTAAAGATCTTCCGCCTATTTGTGATTACAAAGATTCCCACTATGTAACATTTTTAATATTTGTTTTCCTTCTTATTGTGTCAAACATATGAGGGAAGGCCCATTTAAAGATTTTCGATACAATATCCCATATCTTAAATCATAATTTGTTGCTCTACTTTTTAATTTATGTGCTTCCAATCTGTTTCTTGGTACCTCTCCCCTTGCTAGATATGCGTGAATTTCCGCACGCCAATCTGCGATAATTCTACTTGATTCTTCGCCATTATTTTCTACTATCATTGCCTCGGCCTCCTCTTCCTCTTCTTTATTAATTGAAGGTGCTATGAGTGTTTGTATTTTTATATTTCTCGCAGTCGGGTCTACCATCATACTTGATATAAACGCAAAAGCATCTGCGAGCCTATTATCCCTTCTTGAAATATGCCTCCATTTGAGTTTTGGAATTTTCGCAGATAATTCTTCTACAAGTTTCTTATATTTTTTCAAAGATATATCATTAGTTGCATATTCCCCTTCAATTTGGCAAATAATCAATTGCGAATCACTGGTAATTCTTGCATTCTCCACCTTCATCTCTATCGCAAATCTTAGAGCATGTACTACAACCTCATATTTTGTCTCATTATTAGTAGATTCAAGTTCTAGTCGAAATGCAAATGTCATTTTTGCACCTTCTGGCGAAATAAAAACGACTCCCACTCCATTTCCTTCTCCGTTGGATGACCCATCTACCAATATCTCCCACCTATTTGGTTCTGTTAAAAGATCTCTAGGATCCCCATATTCTTCTTCTATATCCATCATGTCTTCTACAGCTTCATCATCCTCCAAAGGAAATTCTGCGAGAAAATCTGCGACAATTTGAGATTTTGGCAAGGATGAAATTGCATATTGGATCTCAAAATGCCCCACTTGTGTGTTCCATCTTTCAAATATGCCTGATATTTTTGAATTTTTCATTATTGATTCAATTGGTACCTTTGTTAGTACTTTGACTTTATGCGCTTGGAAATATATGCGAAGTTTAGATGCCGCATAAACTAACGCCAGAATTAGCTTTTCAATCTTTGAATAGTTTTTCTCCACAACATTGAATGTTTTGCTGATGTAGTAAATTGGTTTTTCAACTCCTGCGTCATTTCGCAAAAGTACTACGCTTAAAGCGTGTTGAGTTGTCGCAAGGTACATCAGCAATTCTTCTCCTGGTTTAGCCTTCTGTAAAATGGATATGTTTATCAAATATTCCTTAATTCCTTGAAAAGCTTTCTCACATTCATCTGTCCATTTAAATTTTGTTCCCTTCTTTAGTATGTTGAAGAAATGTTTGCATTTATATGATGATCGCGAAATAAATCTTTCTAGTGAGGCTAAAAGTCCATTCAATTTTTGCACATCTTTTCTTGTTCTTTGGAGTTGGCATATCTCGAACTGCTTGCACCTTTTCAGGATCAACTTGTATTCCTTCTTTTGATACAATATATCCCAAGAATTTCCCAGATGATACTCCGAAAGTACATTTCTCAGGATTTACTTTGATATTAAAAAGCCGCATCTGATCAAAAATTTCCCTTAAGTCCTGCACATGATTTTTAGCTTCTTTGCTTTTTACCAACATATCATCCACATATACCTCTAAAGTTTTATGTATCCATTTTGCGAACACCTTTTCCACCATTCGTTGGTAAGTTGCTCCTGCATTTCGTAACCCAAAAGGCATCTTTGTGTAGCAATATAATCCTTTGGGAGCAAAGAATGCAATATGTTCTTGATCTTCTTCCGCAAGTGGGATTTTATTATAGCCCTTGTATCCATCTAACGAAGATATTCGATCATTTCCTACGGCAGATTCCACCAGCTGCGGGATATCTGGCAAGGGAAAACTCTCTTTGGGACATGCTTTATTTAGATCAGTAAAATCGATGCAAATTCTTATCCCCTTATTTTTCTTGGGAACTACTACCATATTGGCGATCCATTCTGGATATTTTGCTTGCCTTATAATTCATGCGTCAAGCATCTTCTGCAATTCTTCTTCTATCTTTGCATGATAAGTGGTCGCAATCTTTATTCTTTGTTTGAATGGTCTCACATTTTTGTTAATCTCAAATCTATGGCACGCAACAGATGGATCTATTCCAGGCATCTCATCCATATTCCACGCAAAAATATCTCTGTATTCTCGCAGAAGGTTTACAGTTTGTTCTTCTTCCTCCACACCCATCTTAGTTCCAATTTTCAGCATTTTTGGGTCTTCTTCACTTCCAACATTTACTTCTTTTGTTGGTTCTGCTGCAGTATAACTGGATTCATGTTCTCCCATTGGTGTTGGTGTTTTTATTACCTCCGCTGGTTCATCACTTTCTTGCGATACATCGTCAAATATTCCTTTTCCTTCTTATGATCTTATCATGTAAATCTTGAATTCTTCTTCTTTCCTTTCTTCTCTCCTCATTTTTCTGCGCTGTTTTCGCAACTGAATTTGATTTTCACAATTCCTTACTTCATTATGGAAACACAACGCTGCATAATCTGCATCTCCTCTAATCTCGCCAATTCCGCTAGGCATAGGAAACTTTATGCACTGATGTAGAGTTGATGATACAGCCTTGATTGCATGTATCCATGGTCTTCCCAACAACATATTATATGGTGATTTCACATCCACCACGCACAAAGTTATCTACGTCTCTATTTCCCCCAGCGGAATTCGCACTACAATTTCACCTTTAGGTTTTGTTAGAGATTTTCCAAATCCATGGATATGATATGTTGAACTAAGCATTTCTTCATCTTTGTATCCTATTTTCTTGAATGTGTGGTAAAACATTATATCCACAGAACTTCCTGCGTCCACCAGAGTCCTATTCACAACCAACTCTTCTATAGATCTTACCGATTTATCTTTTCTTGTTGGTACAACCGACACTGTGATCACCAATGGAGATGTATGATTTAAATTCTCTTTTGGAATTTCTGCTGCCGTGAATGTGATCTTCTGTTTTTCCCAATCTTTTAGCGGTGATGCCTCATCTACCGTCATGATTTTCTTTCCTTCAAAATCTCGCTTATGTATCCTTCCTCTAATATCTTCATGGAACTTATCTATCATCATCTTTGTTATTACATCACATTCCAATTTCTTTTGATTATCTTTGACTTCAACCATCTTTTCTTCCACCAATTTTCTTAATATTCTTCTAACTCTTGAATAATTTCTTTCTTTTACCTAACTCTTGCTATGATTTTCAACTATTCATCCCTGTTTCTGGGCGCCAAAATGTAGTTGCAGGAATTCCCACACTACACCCTACTCAAGAATTTATCAATATTTATGACACAATTTGAAGATTAAAGACCTTTTTTATTAATATGACCTTAAAAGAATTATAGTAATCAAGAATACAATTCACTTAATAAGATTTTCTCTCTCCTAAAAACTTTCTTAGCACTCAAAAATTCCTCCCTCTCTCTGGAACTATTCATTTCCTTTATATAGCCATTTATATAGTGTATTACAGCTCATGACAGCTCATTTACAGCTAAGATTCCCTTTAGTTTCGGATCTGGGTTCTTGCGATACATCGCAGTTTGCACCGCCTTAATCTTTCGCAGGTTTTATTGATTCATCGCAGAAATGTCACGCTTACGTCACTTTGAGATTTATCGCAAAATATCATTATTGTTTATTTCGCAGGAATATTGCTGTGACAATATTCTGATCCTACAACAATTGCTTAGGAAAAATCATTCAATCAATTCTCAATAAAGGAAAATAATCATTAAAGAGAGTGCAAAAATTAATTTAAATAGAAATTACCACATAAATCTTGGAAAATTGGCTTCATCTGTCGCCTCAGCAATGGGTTTAGCTCCTCATATTATTCACGTGCTCAAAATAAGTGTGCATAGCTCAAAAGTGTGAAAAACAAGAGAAAATTAATAAAGCAGTGAGTTCGTAACAAATATAATTGTTATAGAACTCACTGTTACAGATACTACTGTTACAGTAAATCCCTGACAGATATATTTGTTGGATAATTATTACAGATTTGAAAGAAAATGTGAAGGTTTTTCTATCTTCTTCTTCCTCTCGACTTTGTTTCTCTGTTGATTATGAACACATCTTTGTAGCCTTCGTTCTTGCTCTGAAACTACCCCAAACTATCTCAAAGTCTCGACCCCCCTGGTTCAACCTCCCAGGATCCTATATATACACAATAGGTGATTCAAATCCCGAGAAATCTTCCTTTTCTCCTCCTCATGAAGTTATATAGTTTTTTCTTTCCAACCACGGGACTTATCTTCCCATTTTATCTCTTCTACGTGTCTTCCCTATTGTTGATGGTGGTTTTTAGTTCAGGGCTAAATTTATAAAAGTCTATCTACCTGACCCGGCATCATATGTATATTCCGCATGGAATTTGGAGAATATATCAAAAAATATGATAAGTGCATATGTCTATCTTCATATTATATTGAAACTCAAGCTCCTAGATGAATTTTTCACTAGTATAGAGACTAATGAGTGTATAAGCTACTAGCTACATTACTCACAAATTTCGGAGCCTTGTGAGTACTTTTCTTGTGCTTATGTTCCCCGACAGATTCCTTAATATTGGTATGGCATGAAGGATTTGTGTTCACTCGCAGAAGAGTAGCATGGACCTCCAAGTACCATTGCTTATGTTCCCCGGCAGAACCCTTAATATTGGTATGGCATGACGGATTTGTGTTCACTCGCAGCAGAGTAGCACGAACCTCCAAGTACTAGTGATTATGTTCCTTGTCATAACCCTTAATATCGGTATGGCATGGCGGATTTGTGTTCATTCGCAGCAGAGTAGCACGAACCTCCAAGTACCAAAGTTAAGGCCATTGCACGAAATACTCAGTCAGAAATCAAAGAATAAATAGAGCCGCGGAGTAGGAGCATCAACGAGGGAAGCGTGCGCCACTTCGCCACCACCATGCTACCAAACCGGCCCTTATTCCTCGTCGACCAATCAGGTCGCATTAAACCTTCCACGCGCACCAAAATGTGTCCACGACCGTGCTTGGTCGGCCCCTCCTTTTATTGACCAATCAGGTCACCCTAAATCCTCCACACTCACATCAGAAGTGTGGCCACTCGTGTTTGTCCGGCCCTCTCTTTTTCGACCAATCAGGTTGCTCTAAACTTGCCACATTATTAAAAAAGAGAAGCAAAATCGCGCCAATACCAAATTGGCTTTCCCAAAGTTGCGCCAACGCGTCAATTATCATGCCAAATCGGCTTCCCGCGGATTGTACAAACAACTGGGAACGTTTGGTAAACAATTTTAGTATTATGTACATGCCAAAATTTTCGTATGGATGTCTATCATAACATACTAAAAATTCAAATCAATCGGAGTAACGAGCTAAAAGATACAGCATAAAAGGCGAGATAGGTCATGGCTGAAAACTGACAGAATCCCTCCTGAATTCTTTCTCAGTTTTACTGTTTTGCTGTTTTCACCTCCTAAATGAGCTCAAAATCTAGATATTCTCACGTAAGGAGATATAAAATTCTTTTCTAATCAGAATGGATGGGTGGATCATCAAAATCCGAGTTCGTACGAGAATTCTACAACGATTTTAGTGACGGTCCCACATTTGAATTTCATGATTACGAAATTTCATGAGCTAACACAAAACAGAAGGTAGACATAATCAACGGCTACCCTTCCTCATGAGATGCAATCTCAGCCATCCAAGTTCGCCACCAAACTAACAGGCTTGTGGCAACTTTTGGGAGACCATGCCGCCAAACCCTATACTTTGGCCACGACATCAAATCCCAGTTTGGCCACGGCGCCTAATTTCGGCCACAATGCCAAACCCTATCCTTGGCCACAGCGCCAAGACCTAGCCTTGGTCATGCTGCCAAGCCTTAACTTTAGTCACGGAGCCAAATCTTAACTTTGGCCATGCTAAACACTACATGCGTGGCACAACCACTGACATGCTGCTATGCCACAGCCACTGGCATGCCACAATTACTAGCATATCGTTATGCCACGACCACTGGCATGACACCATGCCATGGCTACTAACATGTCACTATGCCACGGCCACTGGCATGCCACCATGCCATAACTACTAGCATGTCGCTATGCCACGGCCACTGGCGTGCCACCATGTCACAGCTACTAGCATGCCGCTATGCCTTGGCTCCACCCGACGCTACTATGCCAATGGCGCCACTTCGCTATACAACAAGATGTGTCCATAATCAATAGCTACCCTTCCTCATGAGATGCAATCTCAACCATTCAAGTTCGCCACCAAACTGACGGACTTGTGGCAATTTTTAGGCGGCCGACCAAGGCAAGCCTAATAGCATCACATGCTAAAAAGTCTCCGTTGAATTGAATTTGAATTGTCACAGGATGGACTGGGACATATAGCAACCTCATACACTCAACAAATAAAAACACTCGAGAGATCAAACATGTCACAAATCTACAAAGCATAACCTATCTAATTGGATACGTGGAGGTTTACAAATGAAAATGATGAAAATCGATGCGTTTACTTATAAATCAAGAAAGTGTCATGAAGTAGGACAATTAGTGGTGGTGAATAGTAACGGTGTAAACAATTCATTACCTTCATCATGGAAGCGTAATGACTGATGGTTACACAAATTCACTTCCCTCATCATGGAAGCATAATGTCTAACAGTTACACGTTACTCTATTCCTCCACCACTCAATAGTTTCCACTTCCTACGAGACCAGGGTACGTTTCAATATGACTTGTACAAATAGGCTAGTCGGATAATCATTGTATAGGCTATTGTAATACCAGTTCGACATCCTAACTGCAGGGAATTCTACACAAACACAAACAATATTTCGACCACAACAAACCTCTGATTTCTAGCAAACAAAAAGCATGATGGCTCCACTTAGATTGTTACTAGACCAGACTTCTAATCCTTCGAAAAGGAATTCGTTCTAAAGATGAGCAAACCCCTCTGGAATCAATCCGAGTTTAAGTAAGTTGAATAGAGGCGAGGGGAAGCTCTTTGGAGCTTTGATACCCAAGGCCTCACCACATTACGGGCGGTGCAGTCACGCATTCAACTCTTAAACCCTCATGAACTTCAAAGCATGCTCAAAAGAGTAACCAACTTTCCTATTAAGCTCGTTTATCGGTCTCGTTCTATTCCAAATTTTAAGCTTAGGTTCGCGTTTGGTATCGTTTTCCTAAGGCGGGCAAGAAGAGACCGGTGATGAAATCCGAACCCTTATCTTGTATGGCCAGTCCTTGCCCTTTACTAGAATTTGTGTTTTCAAAACCTCAACATATATGCAAACGAAATCATTTGACCAGGGGATTCGCGGGTGTTTAGAATTCTTACCTCCCGTACCAGGCGGGGGATGAACCGTTGAAGGCGACTCCTATGTCATGTACGAACCCGAGGGGCCGGGTGATATCGTAATCACCGTCCTTCCTGTGAGTTTATATTTGAAACTACCCTTCCGTAGGGTTTAAAAAAAAATTAATGTCCAATGTCCAAAAATAATAAAAAAAAAAAAAGTCCAAAAATAAAAATATTACAAAAATATAACCCTAATTACAGTCTCTAAAAAAAATTAAAAAAAAATAATTTACAAAATCTTCTTCTTCACTCCTTTTGGATTTCTCTTTTCTTTCCTTTTTGGGCTTTGCCTTTCTTTTCAGCACTTTCTCTTTTTCTTTAGCTTAGCTCCAAATCTGAAAGAAAACAAAAATACCAAAACGCGTAAAAAAGAACAAAAATAATAAAAATAAAAATAAAACCTAAAAACAAATTTATACACAAGTCCCCGGCAACGGCGCCAAAAATTGATGTGAATCAATAATGTTGTAGAAAGTGGTAAGAAAAGTTTGTCGTTCACTCGGACTCGTTGAATTGATTTTAGGAAAAATAAAAGGAAAATATATACAAATTTGTCACAGGATGGAGATATATGCTGGGACTCAGGATCAGCAAACTCAAACTCATAACAAGAAATTCAAATATTAATTCTTTTAACAATTATCAAATAAAAATTTAGACTCTTATTTTTGCCAAATGATCCTCAAAACATTAATTGTATACCCTAAGCATAGATTATCTTAATACAAAGCATAACCTATGCTTAGGGTATACAATTAAAAATAATGCAAAAGTCATATAAAGAATTAATTAAAATTACCCATGTATGAAATTTGGCTTCCTCCGTCGTCCCAGTGTTGGTTCTAGCTTCTCATGTTGTAGACACGCTCAAAATGATTTTTCATTGCTCAAAAACTTACAAAAGAAGAAAATGATGAAAATCGAGCGTTTGCAACGCTTATAAATGAAGAAAACAACCGTTACAAAGACCTAAAACATTGTTGTTGTTGTTCTTTGTAAATGCGACCCACGTTCTTGTGTCGTAGAACTTCTTCACATATTTTCACCAGTGTCATGAAGTAGGACAATTAGTGGTGGTGAATAGTAACGGTGTAAACAATTCATTACCTTCATCATGGAAGCGTAATGACTGATGGTTACACAAATTCACTTCCCTCATCATGGAAGCATAATGTCTAACAGTTACACGTTACTCTATTCCTCCACCACTCAATAGTTTCCACTTCCTACGAGACCAGGGTACGTTTCAATATGACTTGTACAAATAGGCTTCACATATTTTCACCAAATAACAAGTTTTGGTCAGGAGAACAATACAACTTCCAGAAATCATTTGATAGCTTCTCATACATCTATCCAGTTTAACTTTATGATACAAGTCACGAAACACCCACACTTCCAGAATCAACTATTTTGGTCTCAAAACTTTCTTCGCTTCCCTTCACTTTGTGACCGAAGCAAGCCTGGAATGTCCATTTATTGGTTTAGTCCAGGATTGTACAGATTGATCTATCCAATCAAAAGTACTCTCGTGTAGTACATTGTTTAGGGTTTAGACTAGTTTCTCACCCACACACACGAAATTACCAAAATCAGCAGAAATGGTTTTCACCCACAAACACCTATATGAATCCATTTTATGTTGACATAATCAAATCTTAAAGGAATATATTCACTATCCTATTGCCCACGTACTTCCCAGTATAACTCACAAAATTCCCGATATAATATAGCTTCCCTGTTTGTGTAAACCTTCCCTGTTTTTCCTATTCTGCCACGAGTAACAATCCTGTTGTGTTGGAATAGCTAATACCACATCCAACTATAAATAAAATCCAACAAAAACATCGACCAAAGCTTGCTCAGAAATTCACGCAAATCTCGACATCTTCTCACTACTCTGTTCCATGTAAGAACTTATTTTCCTTCGATTCTGAAACGCTTACCGGCCTTGTCCATCCGTAACATGCCCATACCAATCTGAATCACTGAGAAATATCCGAGAATTACTGCCAAAACTCGATCCAGGGAAGTGCGAACTGAAATTTTCCACCCAAATTATACTTCAAATGGTGATGATATATGTCCCCTTATCCAAGTTGTGGGTGTAAATAGCAATAAGGATTCCCATTATCAGTGGAGTACCCCTTAGCCAAAATTGTGGGGTGACAACTTCTCCGGGGTTCTTCCAACGCATCTACTAGGTGACAATAGTAATTTTCTCATGAGAGTCTAAATACCACTTTTCGAGCCAATTTTGCCGCAAAAGCTCATTTCTCCAAAATCACCTACAAAAACATAAAATGCCAAAATAAGTACAAAATAGATACTAACAATATAGAAAATCGAGATCAAAATAGACACATAAAGCGTCTAACATAGCCATGTAAAATTCTACTGCAACTCATTAGCCGTATCAACTGCCATATGGCTGGCAATTGAGTAACCGTAAATCATAAAATCATACAGAAACTGAGTAGCCGTGTGATTTCCCTTCCCTATAAGGCGGAACAGATCAGATCCACTTTTCCTTGTAGGGAGGGGATACCCTACTCATTTAGGGATATGGGAGATCATAGTGGTTGGCAATTTCGTTTTTTCCCTACATATGAGGGATAAGGTAGGGAAAAGGGGCACCATAGTGCTTAGTCTTAGTTGGTTGTGACAGAGTTCTGGGTGTTGATTTCTTAGACAACTTGGATATGCATTGTCAATCTCTCCAAATTTAGTTCACTTTCAAGCACCAACATAAGAAGATCATTTTTGTGGGTGCTAAAGCTAAACCTTCCCTTTGATGATGGATAGTTCTTCAGTTGTTGAGTTTTTCATAAAACACTCTCACAATGATGTGGGTCAACTGTTTTCAATTTCAACACCAAGTTCAACCCTTGATGTCCATGTGGCTATCTATGAGATACTTACCTGTTACATACTTTGTTGTGTTCAACACCCTTTTCATACTTCCACCTCACATATCTTTGGATCACACTATATCCCTCAAACCCAATGTCACACCAGCCAACATGAGGCCTTACGAGTGTCCTTATATACGAAAGTATTTTATTAAAAATCTTGCCCAGGAAATACTATCCATGGGCATTATACAACCATTCACAGTCCTTTTGCTTCTCCAACCATGTTAGTCAAGAAAAAAAGATAATTCTTAGAGATTTTGTATAGATCACAGAAGACTTAATGACATCAGTATCAAGGATAAATACCATATCCATGTTATATATGAGCTATAAGATGAATTACATGGAGCCACCATCTTTTCTAAGACTGATATCATGTGTGGTTATCGTCAAATAAGGGTGCATGTTTCTGACATATACAAGACTACTTTCAGAACTCACCATGGTCACTAAGAGTTCAAAGTCATGCATTTTGGCCTCACCAATTCCCCGACAACCTTTCAGTCACTTATGAATGATATTATTCAACCATATTTGAGGCATTTTACTTTGGTTTTATTTGATGACATATTAGTTTACAACTCTAGTCTGGAAGAGAGCATCATTTAAATATCACTCTACAACTGCTTAGATAACATCATCTTATCGCAAATATGTCTACATGCAGTTTTTCTCAAACTAAGCTAGAGTACCTTGGTCACATCATCGCAACTGCAAGAGTAGTAGTTGACCATGATAAAATCTCTAGTATGGTAAACTACCAAATTCCCTAAAATATTAAGTAGTTGAGAGGTTTTCGGGGTTAACATGCTATTATAGAAAGTTGTCAGAGGTTACCATTGTCAGATCTTCTAAATAAGAAGCTAGTTGTGTTATTTTTTCATGTACCGACTTTACCTTATTTTACAAAGTTATTTACTCTGGAAAATTATGCTTTTGGCATTGGCATATATTGGTGCAATACTGATGCAAGAGGGAAAACACATTGTATACTTCAATGAACCTCTAAGACTGGAGGCTAGTGGCTTGTGCACTTATAAGAATGAGTTATTAGTTATTTTTCAAGTTGTCGCCATATTTACAAGGCCATTATTTATTATCAAGACTGGCTAGTAGAGCATAAAAATTTTCCTGAAACAAAAGATCACCACTATGTGTTAGCACGAATGGTTAATGAAACTTTTAGGATTTTAATTATCAGATTCAATACATAAAATGGGTGGGCAACAAAGTGGCTGATGTACTCTCTAGACTACCAGACCCTGAAGCTACCTGCAATGCCTTGGTTGTATCTACACCATCTTGGACTCATGAAATTATGGAGTGGTATAATAAAGATGATGAAAAGGTAGACCAACTAATTTCTCAATTTCGGTGTCTCCCTTTAACATTTCTCATTGCACTTTTGTTGATGGAATTTTGAGATATAAGACTAGGTTATACATTAGAGAAGGTAACAACATCAGACATTTCGTCATTAATTCAGTTCATTCTTCAGCAGTATGTGGTCACTCTGGCATTTATGCTACTTATATTAGAACAAAATCTTAGTTCTTCTGACCTGGTACAAAAAAAACTATCTTGATGTTTGTCAATACTTGTGATATTTGTCAAAGAAATAAGGGTACATGCTAATTCACCGGGCCTTTTACATCCCCTGCCTATCACCAAGCTTGGAAGCATATCTTAATGGATTTTATTGAGGGTTTACCCAAAAGTGATGAAAATTTGTGATTATGTGGTAGTGGACAAACTCACCAAATACAACCATTTCATTGGTTATCTCATCCATACACTACTATTTCTATTGTTAGAAAGTTTATCATGCATGTGTTTAAACTTCACGGTGTTTCATCTTCTATAGTGTCGGAAAGATACAAAATCTTCACTAGCAATTTTTGGCGATATCTCTTCAAGACTTTGGGCGCTGAACTCAAACTCAGCATTGCTTACTACTCATAAACAGATGGGAAAACTAAAAGGGTGAATGCCTATGTTGAGAAGTCTTTAAGATGCATGAAAGGGTTTCAACCTAAGCATTGGTTTAACTGACTTTCATTGGTTGAGTGGTGGTAAAACAACAGTTACCACTCTAGCATCAAGATGAGTCTATTCCAGGATTTGTATGTCTACACTCCACCACACTTAGCTTTTCCAAACCATGTAACTACTAATTTTGTAGAATCAGAAATTTCTAAAGCACGAAACTTCTATTTTGGAGATTCTAAAGGATACTTCCTCAAAGTTCATGCGATAATGAAGTTTCTTGCTGACAAAAAAAGGTCTGAAAGGGAATTTGAAGTAGGTGATTGGGTATATATCAAACTCCAACCATATAGACAAATTTCAGTAGCTTTGAGAAAGTATTTTGATGCCTCTTTTAGTCCTCATTCTCTGTTGGCGGGTATTGGAATTATAACTAGAGATCATGCAGGACGATATGTGGTGGGAAAAGCAATATTAAAAAAGAGTTATTAATGTTCATCAGGCAAAGGCTTGGGCTTTAACAAAAGCAATGGAAATGACTAGTAAATATGGTTGGAATCATGTGATCTTTGAAACTGATAATTTGAATATCAATTCTTATCTGCAGCAGCAAACTACACTTTCTCCTTGGCAGAGTGTTCCTATTCTTATGAAGTGTGTTAATCTATGTAATATTAAATTGGTTTGGTCGTATGCTTTGTTTAAAGCATAATGTAATAAAGTTGTTGATGTAAATCTGCTCGTAAACAAAATTTATATGGGGAATGGTGGTCTACTCCACCTGACTTGTTAGTCTCTCATATAATCAATATATGGCTCCTATGTTAAAAAAAAACAAACATATAGACAAATTTCAGTAGCTTTGAGAAAGTATTTCAAGTTGTCGGCCAAGTACTATGGGCCATTTCAGGTGTTGTAGAAGATTGGTTCTTTGGATTACAAGTTGCATTTCCCAGCAGGGGTCATAATTCACCCCTATTTTTCATGTTTCTCAACTGAAAAAACAAATTGGCATTGCTTTCATAGTATACATAATGATTGATGGTGCTGAACCAAATTTGTGTAAATGGCATTGTTTCTAAAAATTAAGTATACCAGGCGCAATTTTGAGATTTGAAAATTCTGAAAACATAGAGAAATACCATTTTTTAAAACTATTTGAAAACAAGTTTAGAAAATGATTTTAGAAAACTGAACCAAGCAGGTCCTTAGAATTCCAAAAATATGGCATCAGTATGGCCCAAACTTTATCTCTCACCATCTAATGGAAGAGAGGAACAATGTAACTACTGATTAAGTTTCTGATATAAAACTTCCTTGCCCTTAGGGCCGTCTCATAGTTCCCGGAGGATCTAGGCGAACTCTATATTTGGGTTTTTTTATATATCTTCAGTACGCTAGAAAATATTATTATTTAAGAAAAAAAGTGTTTCCATACACAACCTTTAAGTATTAAAAAAAAAACGTTTCAAGAATAAAAAAAAAAATCATTTTTACCCTCTATGAATATTTATTTATATCTAATATATAAAAAAATATATTTTAGGATCTTCGTTTCTTGGTTTTAGAGAAAATAATTAACATTTCAAACCGATGTTTGTTTTCTATACGAATTATTTAAATTTAAGGAATTTATTTCTTAAAAATGGTTACAAATGCCCAAATTCACAATGATATTATATGTGATACGAAAAGAAAATCAATCATATTGCACAAAAAAAAAGTATATGGAAAAAAGTATTCATCAACAAAAAAAAAGTCCATATACTGACACATTATATTTTTCACATATGAGACAAATTTTGACAATTAAATTAGTAGTACCGCGAATAGTAAATGTAATCATATGCTTAAATTTTGTATACAAAACAAACTATTCATATGTAAATAATCAAATGCAAGAGTACAAATCATGTTACAAATTTCGCATTTTTAAACTAATTTTTTTAAATATATAACATTTTTCTTCAACAATTTAAAAGTGGCGCAATCCAAATATATATAAATAAATTTGGGGTGTTGTAAATCCTAAATTGAAAATCGCTTTAGATTTTGTGAAAATATAAGAAATTGTTAATTAAAAGAAATTTACTGTGTAAAGAAAATTTACAATTTGTAATATGGGTAAGCACCTATTACCTCAATTTTTTTTTATATACGAATAATAAAAATATGCCTCATAATGGGTAATAGAAAAATATCCAAATTCATCGTCTCAACCATATATATTAACATATATTTACAATCTCGTTCAAGAAGGTGTGCTAGAGTGAATACTCAGTTAAAGTTCATGCATGTTTTTGGTATGTCAAGTTTAAAGTTCATGCATGTTTTTCTTCTATAGGTTTTGTAACGAAAAATTGATGGTGTACTTGGTACCTCATCTTTTCAATGTGTAATGCAAACAATTAATGTAAAGTTTGAAACAATTTAGGTAGTCATTATGAATCCAAGGATACACAACATTCATTTGTGAATGTTGTTGGATTACTTTGATGATATTATGTAGTTGTTTGACTTTCAAATTTCGTATGTGTTTATCATTTGGAGTCTTTGGACAATACATAATAGGGTTGTTGTGCATAATGTCGACATAAGGGGAGAATCTGTCCAGATTTGAAAGTTTGTCAAGGTATTTAGAATTCGAAAACAATCATAGATGAGAACTAAAGAAATTCTCACTCTCAGATAATTTTTATAGATGAATGTTTGTAATACATACACATGGGATGATCCGCTGAGCAGTGAACGTATATGAGGATTTTGAAAGATACATATGAATTGTTAAATTTTAGTTATTAAAAATTGAAAGAGTGCATTCATAGTATCTTAAATTGTAACAATAATATATTTATCTGTGGAACATGCTCATAATAATAGCTCAAATCCTTGTAGGATTTTGTATATCAAAGATCTATCAGGTAAAAGATAATCTGGCCGGACTTCAGGAATCCCAGGTGAAGTCTTCAAAGTCGTAACCTAGTTATGTTTCACGAAGAAACCTACGTATGACTCTATCCGCAACTAATATACATCGTGTACAGATTGAGATTTTACTTTGCAGAGAGTCCTTTCTTTACAATAATGAAACATGCTAGATTGCTTAAGGTTCAAGCAATTGTTTGTTTTTTTGTTGATCAAATGAACCTCGTGAACTAGTTTTCATGCTAAAGAATTACTTTGATCCCAAACAAACTAAAATACTCAACATAGACTGCTTCCAAATAATGGAAACCATGTAAGCACGTGAGAAGTTTGCCTTGAAATACAAAGAAGAATATACACCCGCAAATTTTTTGATTAAAGAACCGTGCATAAAAGTTAGCTCACGAATAACCAAGTATGGTTCGTGAACCATTAAGAAAGGTTGGAGTTCGGTGACACCCAAAAACAAACAACTTCGCGTACTAAGAAAGTGGTTCCCAAACTCAATATGTTTGAACTATCTAGAAACATAACCAACAACACATAGCTCGAGAACTGAAAAATTAGTTCATGAACACAAGAGCAATTTTCAAAAAGTGTCTGGGAACACCTTGAAAATACATAGTTCGTTAACTGAAAAATCAGTTTGTGAACACTTGTGCACCTTGGAGTTCAGTAACATTAAAAAAAAATCATAGTTCACGAACTAAAAAATCAGTTTGTGAAAAGTAGAATTTGACGTTTTTAGGCTTATATTTCGCATACAAAGTTTTTTGAACAATAAAAATCATTCTCAACCTTAAAAGTGATAAGACCTATGAATATCCAGTGCTTGAGTTGATATCTTCTTCTTTGTGATTCACCATATACTAAAGCCATACGACATTGTCTTAGAAGATTGAATGGTAGAAATAATGAGTAAATAGGATAGTCAGTCTTCACATACCATTTTCAATGAAATTCTCGCACATTTCGTCGTTGCTTTTAATTTTTTTAATTTTTTGAGGGTATTTAGTGATTTCTGATACTCAACTATCATGCTTTAATCCAAGGCCGAGACTAGACCGACTTTAGTATACTGTAAATCAAGATATAGCTTTGGTCATCCAACATCGACAACAAGCTTGACATACCAATACTTGTGGATTCAACCAAGCGATGCTCTAACAGAGATCTTGATTTCAAAGAGTTGATACTTGATGTTTTCGTCTTTTTTTTTTTTTTTTTTCCAATTTGATGATTTTTGTTATAATATAATTTTTCCATTAATTGTAACATCAAACTTACAGTGGGATTTTTCTGCAAAAATTCCTCAGCTACCATGATCGTATCAATGCCACAACCTCTAGGAACAATTTTAGTAGTAGAAACATGGGCCATACTTATGGTAGTCAGAACAACAACAAACAGACAATGAATTATTATTTTTGATTATAGTGTAACTCACAAAAACCCATTCATTTCACCCATATTCCGGTCTTGACACCATCGTACTTGAGAAATATGATCAACAAAATCGGAGGCCCGCTACGATCCCTGATTATCATGCAGTCCATAATATTTATAGAGAGGCCACCCAGATGGCTGATGCACTAGGAAATCAGGCGGCATACATAAGTCAACGAAGATCTTTTGAAAATAACTTTTCCCTTCTTTTTAAGATTATACATAATTATGACTCAATGAGTTGTACTTGTAACATACCCACTCGTAATATCTTTTTAGTTTAAATTTATATAATACTCCCTCCATCCTAGTTTACTTGCCTCTATATAATACTCTCTCCGTCCTAGTTTACTTGCCTAAATTAAGTTTTTTTTAACAAAATTGTACCAAAAAAATTCTATATTTCCCACTAAAATTTTCTAATCCATCAATATTTAATCCTCAAAATTAATTGTAATCCATCAATATTTAATATCCGATAGAACATGGATTTATTATAAAGAAATAAATAAAAACTAGGATGTAAAAAATAGTTGGGCCGACCGACCGTAGGGCCCGAAAGGCCCGTAGGGAGGGAGTCCCTTTTATGGCCACTTTTTTTCCAAATGAAACCCAACACAAATTCTCAATTCGGCGCGCGGGTTATAACCCTACATAAAACCCGTCCAAACAAATATGACACAAAAACCCCAAATATCCTAAACTGTCTAAACTACCCCACCAAAAAAAAAACGACCAAACAACCGCCTGCATTTATTTCTTTATAACGTTTCATAAGAAACAAAAGAGACAAAAACTTCCCCTCTCTTCCGCATCTCCTTAAAAACTACCCACAAAATTCTCAGATCTGAAACAAAATCATCATCCCGTAGCGAAATTAGTCAACTGATATTCGATTTCAACTTGTTATCTTCGTCGATGCTTTCGTATTTCAACGTTTTCATCAAAATCTGTCCTAAATTGTCTAAGAACAACAACAATGGCGAAGAAAAAAAATCAACATGAGAAAAATAAAGATGATAAGCTTAGGAAAACTGCAAACCAGCAACAAAAGGTAAGAAATCTCATCATTATTGTTCAATTTTTTGATGTAACCAGATTTTTTTGGTTTAGGTTTCATTTTTTTTTTTTGGGTTTTCAGTTTGATTTTAGGTTTCGTCATTTTTCTGGGTTTTGTAGTTTAATTTTAGGTTTCATCTATTAGTTATAGATTTCATTTGTTAGCTTTAGGTTTCAGTTGAAAACTAATTTCAATTTTGGGTGTTTTTTTTCTTGTGTATTCTGTTTGATGAAACCAAAATCGAGTTACATCATGTTCAATTAATGGTGAAAAACAATTTTCTATTGTTGTTGGAGTAAACAGATAAATTATGAAACCACATTTCATTTTCATTTTTTTGTTGTTGTTTTTACCTGTTTTTGGTTGCATCATTTTGTTCTGTAGATTATGGATTCTGTTTGTTGATGAAACCAAAATTGGTTTCATCATTTTTTAGTTGTTGGTTTACATCTAGAGTTATTGTTTGTGGACCTAATTATGCTTATGGTTTCATCATTTTTCAAGTGTATATCGTGTGGTTTCACCGCTTTTCAATTTTGCACAGTTTCATCACTTTGTTCGTGCTTATAGTTTCGTCATTTTTCACGTGTGTATCTTGTGGTTTCACCACTTTTCAATTATGCACATTTTCATCACTTTGTTCGTGCTAATGGTTTCGTCATTTTTCAAGTGTGTATCTTGTGGTTTCATCATTATTATTTGTTTATTATTCTCTTATGGTTTACTTCTGGTTTCACAATAGGTAAAAAAAGACAAACAGAACCATACAGGTGTTCATTGCATCATTTGTGCAAGCTAGCAGAGAAAATTAAGGCGTTGATAGAAAACAAGCAACTGCATTTGAAAGCGCTTCAATCATGTTCATTCTGGCGTTTCTTTGAGCCGTTCTATGATGGCGTAATGAACGAACAAGATCTCATAAAAAAGACGAAAGCGGTAATTATGTTTTTAAGTTCAATAGAAAATAGACAGGATGGTAAGCGCCCGTATTGTTTCAAAGTAACAAGATCAAGGGAAATGACTCTGCGGACCATTCCCGAACATTTTGATGTGACTTTTGGTCTCCAAATGGTGGATTATGTAGAAGCAGATAACATTGACGAAGAGTTGCTCAAACAGGTGAACGTCTTCGTGGGTACGTATTTTCAAGGAAATAAAAAGACGAGTAAAAAAATTATTGAAGATTGTATGATGGAAGCCGCAGCTGATGAAGCCAGAGCATATGACGTTGTCAAGTTTTTCGTGATGTTTCTTTTGGTTTCAGTATTTGTCCCCAACAAAAGTGGGAAAACTCTGGCAGCAAAGTACTTGTACATGGTGTTTGATATGAACAGGGTGTGTTGGCCGGTAGTCTTCCATGACTATCTACTTGATTCGATAATGAAAAACAGAAAATAAGTAGAAAACGCAGTTGGTTGCATCATATATCCTATGGTAGGTTAAGAGTTGTTCTTTTTTTTTCTTCATAGGTTAACTTTTTTTTTTTCCGTATTGGTTTGTTGATTAATAAGCGACTTTTTTTTGATGATTCATTTGAATATTTATTTTTATTTTTCCAGTATTGGTTGGCAGAGATGACAAAGATTGCACAAAGAAAGGATGGGCTCGAAAAGTATCCGAGGTTTGCTAGATGGAACCTTAGCGACATCTGTCACCAAGTATTGTCTAACTTTGATAATCTTGTCGATAAAAAAGAACTTTGGTCTGACGTAAATAGTTACTTTCCTGATGAAACCAATTTTGGTTTCATCATAAATTCTAGCTGAATTTTTGTTTCTTAGATAACTTCAAGGTTCTTATATGTTTAATTTGGTTAGTATATCATGCCATGTTCGAAATCTTTTATGTTTGTTAGACAATATTCGAAATCTTATATGTTTTAGATGTCATCCATGCCTAAATTGTATATCATGCCGTGTTTTAGATATCATGCCATGTCTCAATTGTATATCATGCCATGTTCCACCAGTTTTTGATTTATTTTTTTGATGAAACCAGTTTTGGATTCATCATTTTTTTTTTTGATGAAAATTTTCTTGTGTACTATAGGAGAATATTGGTCACCGAAAGGGATCATTCTTGCTTCCATATGACGAAATAGAAATGCGCTTGGTGGAAATTATTGCTGAAGATGATGTTCAACATGAAGTGCCGATTGGTGATAATGAAAATCAAGTGCCAGTTAAAGAAAATGAAGTTCCAGTTGAAGAAAATATTGGTTCTAGCAGTGAAGCTAACTCCTACAAAGCCAAATACCAATTTGCACGAGCCTTGATTGAAAAGTTTAGGACCAATGTTAAAAATGTTCTTTCCGAAGAAGAAGAATCACTGCTGGCGAAATATGATGCCGAGGACAAGGAACAAAAACCGGTACAGAGCACTTATTTGAGACGTAAAAGAAAACAAACGGATGTTCCAATAGTACCTGAACCGGTTTCGAACCGTGAAGAAGATGTTGAGGTAATATGTTAGATCTAGTTTTATTAGTTTGCTTTGTGCATTGTTTGCTATGAAATTTATTTTTTGATGGAAACATAAATGGTTTCATTTCCTATGAATAACATTGTAGACTCTAAGATTTAAGAAACTTGTATGAGTTTAATTGAGGAGAAAGTTTAAATTTCAAACTTCTTTCTTAAATTTCAGTTTATTGGTAGTGTTTCATAAACTTGTGTGGTATTATGTACCATTTCTGTCATATTTGGTTTGTTGTCGCCAGAGTTGGTTTCATCAAGTTAATGTTTGTTTTAATTCATTTTTTTGATGAAACCAGAATTGGTTTCATCATTTTTTTGATGAAACCAGAGTTGGTTCCATCATTTTTTTGATGAAACCAGAGTTGGTTCCATCATTTCAAGTTAATGACGAATTGGCCAGTTCTTTCTTTTCTTTCAGAAATTTAGATTTTACAGCATTGGGTTTTCAAACATAAGAAGATGAAGAAAAAAATGACTTAGATATCTTAATATTGCAGGTGATAAAAAGGGATGTTAACATGATAGAACAAGAAACAGTTTCACTGTCTAAAGAAAGGCTACCACATTATGACAATGATGTGATGGAACAAGGTGGGGGTTTGCTTTCTGGAGAAAAGGTTTCAAGTTTCAAAACATGGGAAGATTCTGCTCAAACTCTTGAAGATTTTCTGATGCAACCCGAAAAGGATTCAACCCAAGGAGAAACACCACAAGATGTGGAACATCAACAAGAATCTTCAAAAGGTGAAGATCACGTTACACTAGATAGTGTATTTTCAACTGTGGACCTTTCGAAATTGTTAAACCAAATAGGAGTAGCAGCAAAAAAGCAGGTCATATCTCCCTCGACGAAGCCAGACACCGAGCAAGAATAAGAAGGAGATGGTATTGAGTTGACTCCGAATACTATCGAGGATATCAAGGCGGCAGAGCGGGTGGAATCTGAAATGGATAAAGCTACCTCGACGAAGATAGTAACCGAGCAAGAACAAGAAGGAGATGGTACTGAGTTGATTCCGAACACTATCGAAGATATCAAGGTGGCAGAACGGGTCGAATCTGAAATTGAGAAAGCAACTTCGTTGAAGATAAATATTGAGCAAGAAGACAATGAAACTCAATTTGTAATTGATGAAGAATAAATTCGGAAAATGGAAGACGAATACAATAAGAAAAGTTGTTCGTCATCAATGCCAAATGTTGGAAGCGTATACTACTACTCAGCCGTAAAAATGGCGAATGATTTACTCGAGTTAGAATATGAACAACCTGGATTTGATTTAGGTCTGTCGCAGCATGACAATCAAGAGCAAGGACAGGGAGAACTCAGTGCTGAACAGAGGATGAGTAACATGGTTACGAGAATGAGGGAAGACAGAAGGAATTTGGGACCACCTATCAAGATGCAAGATTACAAAACCAGTGCAAAAAAAAGAAGAAAGGTTGTAGCTAGTAAGTGCAAGGATAAAAAGGAGGTTCAGGAAGTACAGGGGGTGAAGTTGAAACCAATTGATAACTTGAAAATCTTGAGGGTACTCGACAGAAATGAGAAACCCCTCGTGACCACTTTTTTCAGAAAGAACAGTGAAAGGTAAGTGGGAAATAACTGATGAAACCAAGACTGGTTTCATCAAAATTTTGTTCCAAGTTATGCATTGTTTCTCCTTTTTTGATCCATCATTGACTAGCTTTTTCAAAACAAAATTAACAGCTCAACGGCGTGGGAGCATTTAAATCTTCATTTGCATATATCGGGGAAGAATATGGATAGTTTAATAAGAAAAGGTGACGTCGCAGGAGACATAATTGAGTTCTATATTCTGAAGCTGCAAAACAACATAAAAAAAAATGAGTTGAAACAAGATGGTTCTCCAAAGTACCAGAGAGCTGTGTTTCTAAGCACATTTGCATATGTAAGTTTACTCTAAAATTCTTTAATGTAATTTTTTTGGCAGAAAAAATAGTTGTGGAAAGCAAAAAATGATGTTGTTTATATGGTTAATTTTGATGGAACCAAGTTTGGTTTCATCAAACTTGCATGTTTGTAACTCATTAAGGAGATGTTATCTGGTATTCTGTTTCAGACATGTCACTCATTAGGAAAGAAATGCGGTGCTGTAATAGAAGGTTTCATCGACAACATGGATTATAGTGTGCGTTTTTTGTTCGTTCCGTTGCTGACATCAATTGGAGATGTAATCCATTGGACGCTGCTTGCTTTTGATTTTTAAACTGGAGAATTTTATCACTACAACTCCTTGGCTTCCACCGAATAAGAATGCGGAAAAAGTGTTGAAAGCATGAGACAACGAATAATAGCAGCATTTTCACAGCACGACGCAAAGCTCCCGCGTGACGAGCAGACTAGTCAACCAACACCGTACACTCTGCACACCCCTTCATGTTGTCAACAAATGGGGTAAGCTATGTTTTGAAGTTTATTAGTTCATAAATGAATATGCTTGAAATCATTACAACACTTGTAAATAGTTAAAAACCGAATGCTTTACATATAGCTACTAATATCATAATATTCTCAGCTAGTCACTTTATAACAGTTGAAACATTGTTTTGGTTTTTCAGGAACGATTGTGGCCTGCATTTTTTCTATAACATGAAGAGCCTCTTGAAAGGGAACATGTCTCGTGAAGATGATATACGAGAAAAGGTGCATAATATGAGACCAAAGTTGGCGTTGAAGATACTACTTGACAATATAGAATAATACTCATGTTGTGCCCGTCCTCCTGAACGTTCAGTTTTAGTTGAAGTTTAAATTACTTTTGAAATGTAGTTTGTAATGATGATACTATAGTTCTTCTTGCAGATTCAAATTTTAGTTGAAGTTTAAGTACTTGTGAAATGGTCACAGTTTATATAAAAAACGATTTCGTGCGGTTTCAGTTGTGTTCCTTTAAAAGCTTGTCTACAGAAATATGATGTCTCATTTTTATAAAACAGTATCCATAAATGATGTATCATATATTTGGGGAACCAATAAACAGTACACAAAACATCATCTACTCTGTTGTCAAACAATATAGAAGAAAAAGTGACAGTAAAAAAATGGTGAAACCAAAAAGGGTTCCACCAAAATATGATGAAACCTATTCTGGTTCCATCAAAAAAATGATGAAACCTAATTCGGTTACACCAACCTCTAAAGGCATACAGAAATTCTGTCAAACTTAATCAAACAAAAAGTCTGACAAACTTGATCAAAATTACTTATTCATAGACAAATTATAAAATAAAAACACCTGCAGCACATTAACTTCTAAAACAGAAATCTGAAATAGTAAATGAAACACATATTGTAGTCTAAAAACGAAATTCAATGACTTGTAGTCGCACGAAATAGTAAATGACTACAAGTTCTTATGAAATATGACGAGAAGGGCATGTCCTCCTATTATGGGTGGCCAAAACATTGCAGGAACCACATGTTCTCATCTTCTTATTAGGAACTGAACCTGTATTAGGAATCCTCTTCTTCTTCGGTGGACGTCTGGTTTGTGGTCCATTATTCGGACCAAAAACCATTGATTTCGGCGACACTGTCACAGGATTTTTAACTGTGGGAACAGGATTGATTGCATGTTTATATGATTCTCGATAGAACTTTACTGTAAAGTAGTGTTCAACATACTTGTAAGGGTCTTCTCCCTTCACCATGATACAACGGACAGCATGGGCACAAGGGAAACCGTCAATATGCCATCGATTGCAAGAACATGTTTTTCTTTTCAAATCGACTGTCTGTGTTAATGAAGCATGAACTTCAAACACATATTCCGACGACTTGGTGACTGGGTAGTTACAGCCATGAATCTTGTTGTCGTGGAGCAAAACTTCATAATCTGGACATAGAGTTTGACTCCAATTCATTAAGTTAGCACAATCATCGCGACGTGTACACATTTGGTTCATAAGCTTCACCCTGATCGCATCAACCATGACGGCTATAGGCTTCTCTCTCTCTCTTCAACGACCGAACCATTGAAACTCTCAGCAATATTTGAACACAACCTACCATATCGTCGACCCTTGAAGAAAAAACTTGCCCATTTATCAACAGGAGCTCTACTTAGATAGTCTTGCAATTTCTGATTTTCAACCTTCCTCAACTTATCCAAACTCTCTGTAAAATCTTTATGAGTAGAAACATATGCACATTTCTTAAACAGTCCCAATACATATTTGTTATAAACCTTGCAATTCTTTGGTAAGCATGTGTTGATATTGCATTCCATATGCCAGTAGCACCAACCATGAAAAGCCTCAGGAAATACAACAGGAATTTGAGTTACCAATCCAATACCTCGATCACTCACAAAAGTAAGCTTTGGTCGCAAAGGAGAAAGGACTTGCTTCAAATTTTCCAAAAACCATTTCCAGTTCGCTTCATTCTCCGATGATACCACAGTATAAGCAAGAGGGTATATTTATGTAACATGAACAAAAAAACATAACACAAGCATAAGATGTGATGAAAACTACAAATAGAAAATGATGAAACCAACATAAAAAATGATGAAACCAACATAAAAATAATGATGAAACCAACATGAAAAAATGATGAAACCAACATGAAAAAATGATAAAACTAACATAAAAAAATTATGAAAACCTTACCATCATTTCCAGTTAGACCCGTTGCTGCCATCATATGACCAAGGTACTTGCTTTTCAAGTGTGCCGCATCAAAAAATAATAAAGGACGACAGAAGTTGAATCCATGACTACAAGCTTCAAAACAGATAAACATCCTCTGAAATTTTTGAGTCCCTTCTTCGACTTCCAAAACCACGTGAGATCCAGGATTGGTTTCAATCAACTTGTTTTTATACCAGTTCAAGAACATAAAAGATTTCTCGTTCTCCCCCCATGTATTATTCAGCGCATGCTTCTTCCCTGAGTATGCATAATAACGACTAATGTCAAAGCCGTATTCTCTCGTAAACTGTTCCATAATATGCTTAGTTTTCTTATTAGGATCCTGTTTAATTTCATCAATAATCAAGCTACTAACTAGTTTCTTCGATATCTGTGGTGTGTTAACATATCCACCAACACAAGTATGCTCATTATTTAGTTCCTTGATAATAAAAGGACTTCCTACAAAACCATCAACAGACACATCATATAAATGCCAATCACATTTCTCCTCTTTCTTATTAGCACAACATGCACCAATCCTCAACTTCTCATTCATGTATATCTTGAATGCATAACCAGCTGCTGCATGATACTTCTGTAAATCACAATGAACTTGTTGAACGCCTCCCGGAAACAATTGTTCAACTCCTTGAAAAAGATGTAACCAGTGAGCAGACTTCAACGGTTCCTTAATTTTATCTGGAACATCATAATCAATTCGTGGCTTCTCAAAAGGTATAATTCCAGAACTCCGTGGCTGGTCATCAAAAGCTATAATTCCTGAACTTACTGAACCAGAACTCTCAGCTTTATGACGTACGTGTAACTCCATAATTCCTTCTTTATTATGCAGACTAAATAAAGACAATGCTCGAAGATCAAAATCAGAATCAATGACCTTTTGTTGATCATCAACCATATGAAAAATTTCCATAGAAGGAGGAGAGAAATCATCCCAACTTGAGCATATACTAGTCTTGAAATTACCAAAAGACTCTTGGAGGCCAATACGAAAATTTAAACAATCACCTTTGTGACAAACAACTGCGAGAACAGAATACATAATCTACAAAACAAAATGATGCAACCAAAAACAGTTTCACCAGATGTGAATATCAACAACAACAAAAATTGAAAACCAGTCATTCCAAAACAGATGAAATCGTTCATAAGAACATCAACACAAACATAAAACAAATCATATGCTAACAGAAATTCAGTTTATTCGTCTAGAGTAACTAGAAAAATTAACGAAAACAAATCAAAAATCAACACAAAAAAGAGAATTGAATACCTGAAAAATTGATTGATTCCTTGATGAATAATCCGAATACTACACAGATTAATATGAAGACGAAGATGAGAAGCAAGAAATTGATTGATTGTCCAGCTGGATTCTTCAATTCGAGATTTAATTTCAACTTGAAAAGCGGAAATATGATTTCAGCTAAACAGAATGCCACTAGATCTCGGGGTTTTTATTGGATTCTTCTCTTCTTCAAACAGCTACGATTATCTTCTCTTCTTCGAACAACGAAATTGGATTCTTCTACGGATCTCAAAACTTGTAAGCTTCTTTTCTGGTTCTTCAATCAAACCTAAAATTGATCTCTCAATCTTTGAATCGAAACGAGAATACTATGACGAATCTTTGAAACGAGATCTGGAAAAAAAACGAAGAAAAACTACGAATGAAGAATCAAAATTGCTCCGAATTTGTTTTTAGTTTCCTGTTTCCGCCAAACTACTTTCCTTTGAAAGTGGTTTTATATAGGGAAGGTTAATTTTGGAATTTAGAAATAAAATAAAAACTAAATTTTAAAAATTTTGTTTGAAGTGGGGTTTTTGTGCCAATTTTATTTGAAACGGTTTTTATTTGTTAAATATAATATGATCGGTTTTTTCTTATTAGTAGTTTGTTCACCTAGGGGTTTTGTCACTAGTTTTGTTCTCAATTTGATAAAAAGATCAAAACTAGTGACAAAACCCCTAGGTGAACAAATTAGTGATAAGAAAAAACCGGTTATATTATTTTTAACAAATAAAAACCGTTTCAAAAGAAAGTGGCACAAAAACCCCAGGTCAAATATTTATGAGCAAATTTAGTTTTTATTATTTATAAAAAACCCAAATATACCCTTTTACATTCTTCTTCTTCTCTCGTTTCCTTTTTTTCTTCGTTATTCCGTCTCCTTCTCCCCACAGTATCTCACTACTAACACCACTTTGTTCACCATTATCAGTTCTCTCTCGATTTTATCTCTCTCGATTTTTTATCTCTCTATCTCTGCCTGTTTCTTCTTCAGCAGATTTATGTGAGTTTTTTGCTTCTCTTCTCAATTCAATTAATCTTTATTTTCAATTGAAATCTGGGTTTTTCTCATTTCGATCCGTAGATCTGAGTTTCGATTTAGAATTTTTGGTTTTTAGGGTTCCAGAATCTGGAGATATCCTTTGATTCATTCGATCTAATAATCAGATTTAGCTTTTCATATTGGGTTTTAATTTTTCTGTTTCTCGTCTGGTGTTTGTAGTCTTCAATCGGATAAGATTTAGATCCTAGGGCTAGTTCAATACTCGATTTAGATTGATTTTCTTATGTTGAGCAATCTCTAAAAATGGTGGCCGTTAAGAAAATGGTACGCAAATCACTACTCATCCCCTTTAGGTTTTCTTGTTTTCATCAAGTTACAGTATTTGATTGATTGATTTGGATATCTAATCAATTCTGTTTTTGGTTGATTTTTGCAGAAGAAGACTCATGAGAGTATTAACAACAGACTTGCTCTTGTGATGAAGAGTGGGAAATACACTCTTGGTTAAAAAACTGTTCTTAGAACTCAAGATGGTGAACCATATTGTCACTGCTGCATAGGTGTATAAATGTCCATGTAAAAGTGTACCAAAACTTTCCCCACCACAAACAGGTAATTTAGTTAGATGTGGTGTTACGATTGTGGATGCCATCGTTTATCAAGAGAACTTATATTCATGTTTGTTATCCTTGTTTCTCGGACGCGCCAATGTAGACCGTATATTAGGAAGGATGTCAGTATTTCTTGTCTGAAATTAGAGGAACAAAATGTTAGCAAAATTTGCAATAAGTGGGGGAAAGTATCTGATATGGACTGTGTTCTTTGTGATATTGAAGAACCCATCTCGGATGGCTGGGATTGATTTGTTTGGCGGAAATGGGCGCGGAAGTTACAGCTGATGATTTTGCACCTTTTAATGGAACTGGTAATTTCTCACAATAATTTCACTAAGATATTCATTTTCTTTGTGTCATTGGCTTTAATGATAATTCGCTATGTTGTGTTTGGTTGAATGGACTATCAGGGGAGGCAAATTTTATAGGAGGTATTGCTTATCTGAAGGGAGTTGAGGGATTTGATACTGAGGTGGCAAAGAAACGGTTTTTTCACTTTTTGAAATACATATCAGTAAGGTAATTGATGTGTATCTATCCTTTAACTCATATAAAAAGGCAAAGGAAATGAAATTTGAGTGTTTTAACTTGTATCCGATCAATTTGGTTTTGGAATTGCTGTTGATGTTATGAATATTCCAAACTTACTGCAGTTCACAAAACCAGACTTTGGAATAAGACTTCTTGATGCCTTTGAGCTCACTACAGAGGTGAGATAGGAAAATGGTTCATATCTTGTATTTAATGTTTTGTATTATCAATAAGTGACTTATAGTTTCTATGCTTCAGTGATCGGGTCAAGGTTGATGCAAATTTAGCTGCTGCTGGTTTACCTTTGTCGATGTTACCCAATATAACTTTACAGCTAATTTTTATACATCCATAACAAACCCAAAGTTGCATTACCAGATTACCTCCTAGTGGTCATCAATATGGTGGTGGCCTATTGAGTACTTACCATCTCCATTTGTACAGTGATCCGTAGTTTATACATGAATGATTATCTCAGTCCCTTATTTCTAAAATTACAAACATAAAATGTCATAATCTCTCTTATGTTGCTTGGTGCCATTCTTGCTATCCAAGTCTTTTCATAAGTAGCATAAAATGAAATAGAAAATGGTCTCACATGTATTATATTTTATGTACGCCTAAGAAGCACAGTGATATCAAGGATGCTTATGCTGGTTTTGCTTGAATTCTTTTTCAATTATTTGAGCGATACACTGCTTTTTAACTTACCCTAGATCCGACTGTGTTGTGCATCCCATTTGGTTCCAGGTTTGACCCCAATTGTATCAGCAGATGCTTTTGGAAATTTGAAAACCTGCATCCGATATTTGCTTATGTTGTTGCTATACTCTTCGTAGCAGAGATACATGTCACCTTGGCTGGCTGTAAAATTTAAACAGATAAACTTTGTTTTTCCAAGAAATCGGTAATTTTGAGGCTTATTTGCGTTCCGCAACAATCAATCTTTTGTCCTTTGGTGAAAAATGATGAAACCTAATTAGGTTTCATCTAGTTTTGGTGAAACCCTTTTTGGTTTCATCATTTTTTTTCTATTTGGTTTCATCATTTTGTTCTTATTTTGGTCCTTTCAGAATTAATATATTACTGTTTTTTGATTTTTAATTTATTTATCTTGATTTCTTTAAAAGATAAAAATTACAATGTGGAAAAATGATGAAAGCCCTTTTGCCTTTTTTTTTTGGTTTGGTTTCATTATTGAAGTTGTGTCGGTGAAATGACAATGTGGAAAAATGATGAAACCTAATTAGGTTTCATCTAGTTTTGGTGAAACCAACTTTGGTTTCATCTATTTTTCGGTGAAACCAATTTTGGTTCCATCATTTTTCAGTTTGGTTACATCATTTTTCACGAGAATTATTTGCACGAGAAATTTTGGTTCCATCATTTTTTCCAGTTTGGTTTCATCATTTTTTTCTCATTTTCAGTTTGGTTGCATCATTTTTTCTCATTTTGTTGAACATTGATCAATCAAATTAATTGTTTGTGGTGGCGTCGGCTGGTTGTTGGTGGTGGTGGTCGGTGATAATGATGGTGTTTCTCGGTGACGGTGGTGGTCGTATGTGGTTGTGGTGGTTGGTGACGGCGGCGGTTAGCAGTGGTGGTTGGTGACGGCGGCGGTTGGCAGTGTTGGTTGGTGACGGCGGCGGTTGGCAGTGGTGGTGGTGGTGGTTGGCAGTGGTGGTGGTCGGCTGCGGTGGCAGAGGTGGTGGTCGGCGGCGGTCGTAGTGGCGGAATCGGCGGCGGCGGTGGTGGTCGGAGGCGGCGGTGTAGTGGTGGTGGTGCAGTGGCGACGGCGGTGGCGGCGGTGCTGTGTTGCTGTTGGTGGTGTGAATTTAATAAAAATTAAAGGTGGGGTTGATTTTTATTTTTATTGGGGTGATTTAAATTAAAAGGGTAATATAGACAGTTTATGTTAAATGGAGTTTTTGTGAACAATTTGTTTTGTTGGGGTTTTCGTACATGAATTGTGACACCTTTGGAGTTATAACCCGCGCGCAGTAAAAAGATTGCAAATTATTTGGTGGTAGTCTTTGGGACCTAAAAATACTTGAATACCCTTATACTTAAAAACTATTTCCCTAATGATCTTTGTATCCCCCGTTACGTTACTACGTTTTTTCGCCCAACACCACTTTTCAGTTTCACCACCCTGCATTACACTTTTTCCACCTCCCACCACCGACACCAATTTACTGCCACAACAAGCACCTCCGGCATCACATCGCTACCACAACGAGCAACATCTCCACAATCACTACCACCTCCGCCACCACCTCTGATGAAAGCACCTCATCTCTTCACTTACCACTGTCACAACTACCGGCACAACCAGAGCCACCATTGCCCACCTGCATCACCGCCACCACCGCCACAACACCTCCGACAACATCGCCGCCACCACCAATAATGTATCGACAAACACCAGCAGCTCCGCCACCAACTCTACCTACAATAACTAATTTTACACCTATCAAAACCATCACCGCCGTCACCACCACCACTGTTACCTAGCACCACCGTCACCTACAATTCGCGAGCGAAAATTTGATTCCAAAGTAAATGAACCAATAATCAGATCAAATCTTGGTAACCTATTGTTTCAAAGAAAAAAAAAAAAAAAAATTACCCTGTAAATGTTAGATTATTATTCTTATACGTTTATGAATAACGATCTAATTTTTGATATCTAAATGGGATGAAATCAATCTAAATTTTGGGTTTATTTGCAGAGAAAGATGGGAAAGCGGAGGAGAGTAGACAGAGGGTTGTTACGTATTCACCCGGAAGATCAGAATCTTTACACGGGGACACACGTGTTTTAGCATACGTGTACTTCATTTTGAAAAGTCAAAATTTCTAGATGGACTCTAATGCTTTGGGCTTTGATATGTCACCCTGTTCCCTACTGAAGTTTGCATACCACTTTCTTTTTTAAGTTGGTTAACATTCAACTGTTAGTTGCAAGTTGTATTCATCTAATTTTTCCAATGTTAGAATATTATATTCTCCAATATTATACATGGTCGTGCTAATGATATATCAATTTGACATCTCCAATTTTTTTCGGCATATATTTCTTACTTGCCTAAATGAGATCTCATCGCAGGTGAATATTATTTTTATGTCACTAGAATATTAGAGTTCCAAGTATAATTTATGTTTTACTCGGTTTCCCAATTAGTAAAATTTGGTTTCTTCTGAACATTCACGAACTAAACAAACTATTAAGAATATTTTTGTTTCAAACATTTTTGTACGAAAAAAAACAAACAAATTGGTTTCATTTATCTTTGAGGATTACAAATTTTCTTTTACGAACCTATCATAGCGGTATTTTGTTTTCCTTCAGTAATTTCAGAGATTGATGAGTATGTGAAAATAATTTGAATTTCCTTCAAGTTTTTGCAAAATCCAATTTAGGCAAGTAAACTAGGACGGAGGGAGTATGCTTCAAAAAAAAAGGCAGGATAATATCCTCCTTCCCTAAGGC